>OX422217.1:50608720-52011220 GCA_949130495.1 Sambucus nigra | reverse complement strand
GAAGGACACTGTTTGGGCGATTTCATGTTCTCCAAAATACCCAAATATCAACTCATTCTCCATTTTATGGTTTCTAACCTCAACTAACATCACCATAATCATCCTAACACCGATTTCTAACTAACACGTCAATTAATTTTTCTTTCAATGTCAGGCTGGATTTCTGATTAACGATTTCAATCTCTGACAACCTTCTGTAGAAAAATCATTATAAATTCAAAAAAATCAGAAAAATACGTGGTCAGTGCCCACACGACCGTATCGGAAAGATATACAAATTTTATTTTTTGACCAAGAGTCGAATCGATTTGCTTCCTAGCCGAATCGATTCGGAAAGGACAAAGTTACTATTCACATTCTTCTCCAAAATCCCAAACCTCCATTAATACACCTCCAAGCTCTTTATCTTCTCTCCCATCATCATCCAACCTCAAACAACCATATATACACACATAAAAAGGGTTCTAATCATCCTCGAACCCATAACCAACAACTAATTTCAATTAATTCCTAAATTTCTTAAATTGAATATTATACATGGTTTACTCGTTAATCTTTCGAAAAAACCGTTTTGATTCACGAAAAACCCAACTAAAATACGAGATTTTATTCTTAAAGGAATACAGAAAGTAAACACTTGGCTCGTGGATAAAATCTGACGACCTTGAGTCGAATCCCGCAGAGTTTGGACGGAATCTCATTTTCTTTCTTCCTTTCTTCTATTACTCTCTTCTCTTCTTCTTTTCTCTCTTTTCTTTACTTTCTCCAACTCTATCGTTCTTTATATAGAGATAAATAAGGTTTTATCTCTTATAAACCCAAAAATGACTCGTTTTCTCAATTGCGAGTCCCTATTAGTCCAAAAATCCCCGGGACCTAAACACTACCCTGGATACTCTATTATCACTATCTCGGCCATTCCGAACCCAATCGTGCACTCAAAATCTCCATTCGAGTCACTTAACTACAATTCCCTAATTAAACCCAACACATTTCAATACGATTTTTCCAATTAAAATATTTTCCTTTGTCGCTTTACCCAATTGTGACATGTAATTAACATAATCCGACTTATTTACTTAATCTCAAAGTAAATGTAACACACATCGAAAATCATTTAACACTCATAAACTCCAAATATTATTATTCACGGAAATGTAATACCCCGTATTTTCTGTGATATTTATTTTTGGGAGTAATTGAATTATATGCGTATTAATTGGAAATTAATCCGGATAAAAATATTAACGAGATGTGAATTAGTATTTGATTATAATGTGTATATTTGACAATATATGAATATTGAAAATATTGAAATTATCGCAAGATTGAAATACGGCAATTTGGGAAACTTTGTTGGGACGCGCGTGACAGTCGCGTCAGGAACATAATTATTTGAATTAAGAGTGAATTTTATTTTTATCACCCGTATGGTCATTTTGAGTGCGCCAACGCATCCGGAAGGGTCGAAATAGTCAGAAAACACTAGCCGGGGGTTAAGTTTGGGTCCCGGGGCATTATTGGGCCATACCGGTAACTTATAGGGGCATTTTGGTAATTTCAGAAATCTGGGATTTAAAACCCACGAAAATTAGAGTTAATATCTAACTTAGTATTAACCCACTAATCCATGTTCTAACACCAACTTAGATAGTGGGCTACGGGAGAAGTTAGAAACCATAAAGATTGGCAAAAACCAACTCCACCTCCATTAACACCTTGAGAAGAACCTTGAGAAGAACTTGTAGAGAGAGAGAGGAAGAGAAGAATTCTGCAGAGAGAGAGAGAGAGAAGACAATCCAACCTTCAAGTTTCAACCTCAAATTCAGAGAAAGATTAATGCAAGTGATTTAATTACAATTGATTCAAATCTATGTTTCCATGTTTAGGAAATTATCGAATTTATCTTGGAAGATGATATAGACCCATGAATTGGAAGTTTAAAACTATGAATTATGTTAGGGACTGCATGTAGTAACAATCTGGACGAATTATGAACTCAGAATTTTGACCCTTGATGATTTAAAAACGGATTTTTGAAGAAGCTTATTAATGTTCTTGAGAGAAATAGTAATCTGGAATTCTTGATGAAGATTTGATCCGTACAAAGCCCTTGAATGATGAATTATTGGTTTTAGAATGTTATTAATGTTGTAGGATGGTTATATGATGATACTATAACGTTATATTAGAGATTCTTGCATTAAAAGTATGTTTTAGGTTGATTTGGAAACTGCAAAACGAAGCAGTCCGTAACCATACCTGGTGCAATCGATCGATCGACATTCATCAGTCGATCGATCGACCACCATCGATCGATAGAAGGAAAATGTCGATCGATCGACCTTCTCAGAATGAGTAAAGTTTTTCCCTATTTAAATTTTAAGGATGTTAACCCTTGATTAATATTGTTGGAGACCATATGAATACCCTTAACCTTAAGGAAGACCAGTAGGCATGGTTATGAAATTTGGACCTTAATTAGAATTCCAATTGAGAAATTATTCTAAACAAATGAGATTCGATAAGTGAGTTAATATTTGGGTTAATAGTGTATATTTGAATAATTCGATGAAATAAGGTTTGGGACAGAAGTAAGGACCTTAGGAATAAAGAAGTTATACGTGGGAATAATAGGAACTTAATAATCTATTTTAGATAGGTTTTAAGTATAAGAAACTACGACGTGAGACGTGTCGACAGATTAACTTTTATATTATCGGGAGACGTAAAATATACAAATTTGGAATAATGGTATAAGGATGTAGAGTATAACTTTATTAATATTGATTTATCTAAGATGTGCGAATGCTTAGTATATGATTTTTATATGTATGACATACCTACCATACTTGCTATCACGGGAGGTTACGTTCGCTTAGGGCCTTCTTATCCTTGTGTTGTCCGGATTTAGATTGGTACCTTGAGGACATAGTTCAAGAGAATGACTTATTTGGGAGTTAATAAGCCAGCTGACTATGGAGCGTAGGTATGTACGTGACCATAGATATGTTGAATTATGTTCGCCTCCATTTTTGTGTGTGGGGCTTATTCGAGCAATTCCTGAGAGATTCGGAATTTGTGATCCTTATGTACGTGATGTACCGGGATGGATAGAAGAGTATGTGTGCACCGCAGCTTAGCCTTTGGGTGCATGTATTGTATATTTAAGATGTGAATAATATACGGTTAAATGATAAGGAAATTGCTATGTTAAATTGTGAGTATAGTAATTGTAATATTATGAAAAGATAAAAGGGGACATTATCCATAAATGGGTTTGTTAATAATTGGGAATCCGAGAATTAAATTAGAAATCTCTATTTAATTGTTAAGTTTGGAAATTTAAACGTGAACCGAGTAGAAGTGTTAGAAACTCTTTGGAATTAGTTAATTAGGAGATATCACATGAATGGGTACAGGAACGTTAGGAGTGAACAGTTAGACGAGAGGTGAGTATTTCATGCGAGGGCACGTCCTAACATGTATCTTGCATTCATTGTTTTAATTAAAATTAAAGCACTTGCTGTTTTTAAAATACTCTCCACATTCGGGCTCTGACCCGTTTGCTTTCA
Source organism: Sambucus nigra (assembly GCA_949130495.1). NCBI lineage: Eukaryota > Viridiplantae > Streptophyta > Magnoliopsida > Dipsacales > Adoxaceae > Sambucus > Sambucus nigra. Next base: position 52,007,645 of record OX422217.1, on the reverse strand, counting down.
AATCTATCTTTTTGTAAAAACCATTTTAGGTGCCCAGCCACAAGGACACCATGCTTAGGATCCTCATTCAGGTGACGAGTTGTAGCTGTTTGTGGAAGTTACAGGACATTGATTATAGACGCTTCATCTATCTTGACTCTATACTCAGTATTTATCAGTTGTTGGGCATGTCGCCCATTTCTTTTAGAGGCATTTCGTTTATTTCAGTTATTCAGACCTTTGGCATGTAATTATTCAGGATTCAGACTTGTCGTATTATTTTTCAGTTATGGGATTGTTGTGAGGAGTTTCCTCCGGATTTATATTTACTTTATTGGATATTTCATTACTTCGTTATGGTGAATGGATTTATGTTGTTCTTCCATTATTCTTTTATTGCATGTTAATTAGACTTAACTTAAAATTTGGCAACTTACTTTTTAAATACTAGGTGGTTAGTAATCTTTTAAATGTTTTCGACAGTGATGCTATTAACTGAATCAACTTGACATTTTGTATTAATTTAATAAAGGAGTAGCTACCCGGTATTTAATTAGTCGGGGTAGCACAGGTGGTATCAGAGCATCAGGTTCTAGTGTCCTTTAGGATCTGTACGGCTTATTATGTTTTCCGCTGAGCTTTCTTTGATATAGAGCCCTATATTTTAGGACTGTTGTATTCTCTTGTTTATGCTACGTTCTTCAGCTATTTTGAGTTTATAACTGCGAACTTATAGACTTTATTCTTATTTCAGAATGCCTTCACGACGTGCACCACGGGTTCCCAGGAATGCGACGCCCGAACCACAGCCCGCACCAGTTCAGGGCACAATGAACGCCGCTGAGGTTGCAGCCATAGTAGCCCAAGCGGTAAATGCTGCATTAGCCGTAGTTCAGCAGGCACCACCCTAGGCGCCAGTTGCCGCGCCAGTTCAGCCTTATGCATTCCCGTCTGCCTGGGAACGTGTACGTGATGCTTTTCAGAAAGCACATCCACTGGCGTTTGCTGGTAGCTCCGATGTGGTTGTTTCGAGTCAGTGGAGAAAGGATATACAGAGGCACTTGAGGATGTATGAGTGCACTGACGTTCAGAGGCAGGTACTGACTACTTTTAAGCTAGTGGGATCTGCACTACAGTGGTGGGAGTCTATTACCACCGCAGAGGAGAGAGATACTCTCACTATTCAAGAGTTCTGGATGCGATTCGACCGCAAGTACTTTCCGCCTGCTGTTCACACGAAAATGAGGAGGAAGTTGATGAACCTTCGACAGGAGGGTAAGACTGTGGCCGAGTATGAGGCCGAATTCACCAATTTGCTGAATATCGTTCCGGATGAGATACCGACAGAAAAGAAGAAGATTGAGAAATTCACCGACGGGTTGACATGGAGGATCCGTCAGCATCTGTTAGGGAACCTTTCGTTGGCCACTTATTCTGATGTGGTTAAAGCTGCTTTGTTACACTGCCAGGACCACCGCTTTCACTTGACAGAGGGGAAGCGATCAGGAGAGTCCAGCCATCAGGGCATGACAGGGGGAAATGGTGCCAACGGGGCACAGTCAGCTCAGGGTCAGTATAGGCAGAGTGATCAGGGTTCCCAGCAGGGGGACCATAAGAGATTCCGATCGGGGGGTTTCAGGAACGGTCAGGGAGGATTCCGGAATGGCCAGCAGGGTCATAACGACCATCATGGCCAGCAGGGTCAAAATGGTCAACATCAGCAGTTTCACCAGGGCCAGCAATGCCAGGACAGAAATGGTAACGGCCACCAGGGCCGAGGGCAGCAGGGACAGCGAGGGGGAAACTTCCCGGGGAAGTGTTTCATTTGTGGTAAGATTGGCCACAAACGTCAGGATTGTCCTGATAAGGACAGGGCCCCGCAGCAGCAGCAGGGTGCTCGTCATGAGCCACAAAGGCCACTTTTTCCACCTGCTCTTCCAGCTCCAGCCCAGGTGCCAGCACTACCAGCCATTCTAGCAGTTCGTAACTGTCGAAATGAGACGCATTCGTAATAATTCGTCGACCCATGTAACCATTTTATACTAATTAACTCGGATGAGGGATATTCGACGCAACCTATAGTTTTTACCTCTTTTGTTAATCTAGTTTTATTTACACTCACCTAGATTAATCTTTTCCCTTTTTGCATATTTTCCTTTTTGTTTTATTTATCTTTTACACTTTTATCCTAGGAATATTAAATCGTTTAAATTCCAGCAACTCATCTCTGTTGATTTTTTTATACCCGAACATGGCCGCTATACTCACCCGTTGAGTGTAGTCATATGTTTAGGTTATTCTATTTAGGCGGTGAACAGAAAACAACGATCGACATTCTGACACAACACCACTTTTCACCCTTGATCAAAATGGCGTCGTTGCCGGGGATGAGTTTGTTTTAGAATTTATTTGATTTTGTATTCTATAGTATTTTCTTTATTTTTGTATTTTTTTTTTGCTAACCTTTTTATAGGACTTCTACATTTAAGCACCTAGAAAAGCTTGAATTCATCGCGCGTGCATCTACTTTGTGGAACTCGCCACTACGAGCCATTTTTGGGGTAAGAATGTCTTATTCCAATTCTTTCGGTAATCATTATTATAATTTTCAAAATGCCCGTAATCCTATGACTTTTGGTCAATACTTAGAGTCTCAAAAAATTGCAAATTCACAAATGACTTTGGTCGAGTATTACAAAAGTCAAGTTTTGGAGTTCGTGTATTTTGAGGAGGATGATAATAATTTTGGGCCTCTAATTCCTTATAATTGGAATTTTGAAATGAATTGCAATAGTTTTCAAAATTCCTATAATAATAAGTTCAACTTTAGTGCCGATAATGATTTTCAAACTCCTCATTTTCAAGAATTCGCACCTCGGCCTATGACTTTCGGCGAGGGTTTGCTCATGCTTGAGAATGAGAGGTATGAAGAACATTATCGGGAAGAAAATCTTTGTTGGGAGAAAGACTTGGGTTTATTATTCGAATCCGACGACGATTTCTCTTCCGAAACTTTTGAATTCGAGGAATGTTTTGGACCAATTGAGGACTTTGTGACTAAATTGGAACAAACCATTGTTCACTTGACCCACCACATAATATATATTGAAAGTGAGGATGAAACGGATGTAGCATCCATTTGCAATGAGATGATTGCTTCTTTGGATCCCAAAGAATAAAGTTTCATTGAAAATGATCCTATCTCCTTTGGAAATTGAAACTTTGAGTGATGACAACTTATCTCCTGAGTTTGAATTTCTTTCCTCCCCCTTTTCTTTCTCTGTTATCGTACTGTCATAAGGACCCGATGAATCGGTGCCGAACATTAAATCTTTCAACCCTTTCACCGATGAGGAGTACTTGCTCGAGTTGCTTTCCATGAAGGTATCTTTCCCCTCGTGTGCGCCACCTCCCATTCTGCTTCCTAATTCCTTGTGAGGATATTCTGCTTTTCTCGGTCCCCAAATGTTTTTATCACCCATTTATTCCAAATCCCCCATCGTCCCTCCAAAAAATTTAATTAACGATGGTTCCTTTCTTACGCCATACACATGCCTTCCGTTGTTTAAACGAAATTCGTATTTTTCGAAAGGCATGCTTGTGAGTGAGGGTAAACCGGTTATCCTCCAAAGTCAAATTGTTTTTATGGGGGACCCTCAACTATTTATACTTCTAGTGTATCGTTAGTGTGAAGCCTAAAAAGTAGGTTGTATATAGTTAGCTTTTTATTCTTTCTTTTTTCTTTTCTTTCCTTTTTAATTTAGTCTAGTGTAATTTGTTAACTTTTTGTTATTTGTTTTTGTTACGCTTGTTACCAACATGTTTTGTAGAATCTTTGGACTCGTACTTTCAGGAGATCGCTCCATTGGGGGTAATATCGCTCTTTTCCTCTCTTCAACTTGGTTCTTAATTTATATTGAGGACAATGTTAGGTTTTAGTTTAGGGGGTGTGGGATATTATATCCATTTATTTATTTAGTCCATGTTTTTGCTCACATGTTAGTTACTAAGTGTGCTTTTCTTAGAAAAATTGAAATTTTCAAAAATATTTTCTTTCTTTTTTCTCTTTTTGGGCATTTTGCCTTTGTTTCCGATGATGAATTTCAATAATTGCCCGATCCAATAGACAACTCAATGATGCATGTTATCGATTTTAGAAGTTATTAGACTTTAGCCCTCTATCATTGATATTATGAATAACTTCATTAATTAAACGTTAATCCCATGAGCCCATGCTCTTTTCTCGCTTTATTGATATGGTTTAAGATTTCTATAACTTGATAATCTTTTTTTGCATTGTATATACCTACGCCGAGTAAGATTCGTACCTTTCGTCGTTTGTGAGTGTATACACTATCGTTTCCTCGTTGAAAACGTTGAATTCGTTGGTAATCTCTCTATTCTTTCATTTGATCGATCATTATTTGAGTTCATTCATGAAATGTGTTACTTGAGTTATATCACCCATATTAGGCAATCTTTGTTATATCACCCATATTAGCCTTGACCTCACCTTATATGTTTACCCTCGTCAGTCCCTTTGAGCCTTAATATAGCCTTTCTTTTCATTAACCAAAAATCCCATAACCAACTCCAAATTAGAGTTAAAACCATACATACACCTTCCATACCTTTGTTTGGAATGATACTTGGGATTGAATGATGTTGTTGTGTTGCGGCTGCAATTTAAGCATGTGAGAGTGTGAAACGTAAAGAAAAAAAAGTGAAGAAAAAGTGAAAAAGAGAAAGTAGAAAACAAAAGACAACAAAAGAGAAAAATGAGAAAAAGAATAAAAGAAAAGAAAGAGAAAGTTGTAAATGTTGTATATAGTTCAATAAGCTTTGATTACTCTCCAATTGTTATATTCAATTCCATTGTAACTTGTTTTCCAATTTTGGATTTTGCTCGCATTTTCGATTATCCCGAGTTTTCATCTCCGAACACTTTGAATTCGTACATACATATCCTATATTTCGTACCCTAGCCAAACCTACATTACAACCCTATTAAAGTCCTATGTGATCTTAGGTTTACTTAATTCAAAGGTTTAAATAGTTTTGATAATTTGTGAAAATGCATTTTGCCTCCTTTAATGTGCAATATCTTTCATTGAGATTACAGGTTTTCATTTTCTATATAGCATTCTTAATTTGTGACATGTGCGCGACCTAGTTTCCATTTACATTTACTCTTTATGCCCGCATGCTCCGTGTGTTAACTCCCTATTTCGAGTGAATTCGCTTAATGAGTGTAATGCCCGTGAGGATTTAATATATGCTTGCTTTCATATTTAATAGCCAATTTATTTAAGTTTTTGCCAAATCAGGCTTTACATGTCCTCACTCCCCTCCCACAGTTTAAGGTTTCAATTCTATGAGGTGCATTCTATAATGATAATGATTCACACTTTCGTTTGAATTCGTTCATTGTGCTAATAATGCGTATGAAATCTTTTTCGACATTGTGGGGCTTGTCGCATGTTGGGTTGGGCATATTTTGAGGAAACCATATGATGTTTGTGGGTTTCATCCCTGAAAACACTCACGAGACAACACTCGTCCACTAGGGTAACCTAGGGGTTTAACGGCTTATTATATACGCTAAATGCAATCGATTCGCCCGCGAAAATGGCCATATCTGTTTATTTCTTTTTCTTCCCATTTTGTACTTGTATCATGCTTTTGGTTTTCTTGTAGTTCTTGTTGCATCCTATTTCATTGTTAGGGACTAGCAATGTGTAAGTTAGGGGGTGTGATAATACGCAAATTTTGCGTATTTCATCCCTCGAACCTACGCATTTTAGCCCCCACGGGTATCTAATTCCCTATATTTATGCTAGTTAACCAGACAACCTTGTATTTCTATGATAACATGCTTTGCAGGGGTTAATTGAGCTTTTGTAGGTATTTAGGTACTAAGTGTGAAGTTTGGATGCATTCCGGTCGATTTTTGTATGCAATTGCACGTTCAAGGGCAATTTAGTAATTTCATAGCTTGGTAACCTGGCCCAACATCTACACGAAAGTTGTATCCCTCCTCGCAAGCCTCACGTGACCATTAACGGTGCATGAATTCGATTCCTAACAAAGAAGTTACGACAATTTTAGTGGAAGAGATTTCCAATTGAACCAAAACAGGAGGCTACTTGGCTGAGACCTGCTTGATCGATCGATCGTGCAAAAGGATCGATTGATCGATCCCTCAATTTTCATCCTTCAAGCTTTACAATGGGCTGATATCTTCTCGTTCGATCGATCGACCAAAGGGGTTGATCGATCGATCCCCTATTTTTTGAGATATTTTGCCCTTTTATTTTCTTTTTCGTTTTCTTTTCTAATTTAATTCCAACTTACTATATAATGTTTTTTTGTTGTAAATTCAAATATACTTAGTTTTAGAAGATAGTTTAGGTTCTTCTTCATTTCTTCTTTGTTTGACACCCATTTGGGTTTGTAAGTTAACTATTCATCTTCTCTTTCCATTAATATAGTTTGTATTTCCTTTAATTCTTACTTTGTAGTTAATTTACATGACTTCATAATTAGGTTTACTTGATTTCTTTTCGTGCTTTCTAGTGTAGTTTTATCACATTTATTTATTGTGTTTTTAATATGCTTTCTAGACAAATTTGTCTACCTTGTGTCGGATCGAACTCATTTCGGGTTGACGTGTTTCTTTGCTTTGGTGATGGAGTTTACATGTCTATTTCGGGTGCGTTGTCCTAGTTATTATGCCTAGGAGATTTGATTAGGTATATCATGTATGTTCCGTGCTTACGACCTTGCGTGCGTAATTTCTGTGGTATTTGTTGACGCCAAAATCGTATTAGGCTTTTATGCGAATTTAGGAGTGTGACAACTCTCGATTTCATTAACTGTCAAAACGAGACGCATTCGTAATAACTCATCGACCCATGTAACCATTTTATACTAATGAACTCGGGTGAGGGATATTCGACGCAACCTATAGTTTTTACCGCCTTTGTTAATCTAGTTTTATTTACACTCGCCTAGATTAATCTTTTCCCTTTTTGCATATTTTTCTTTTTCTTTTATTTATCTTTTAGACTTTTATTCTAGGAATATTAAACCATTAAAATTCTAGCAACTTGTCTATGTGGAATTTTGGATACCCGGACTTGGCCGCTATACTCACCCGTTTAGTATAGTCATAAGTTTAGGTTTTTTGTACTGAGGTGGTGAACAGAAAACAATGATCGACGTTCTGACGCAATGCCACTTTTCACCCTCAATCAGTCACCTCTCCCCAAAAGAGAGGTTCGTACTTTTGAGAATTCACTTCGACGGATAAAGTTCTTATATTTCAAAAGTCACTAACCTAAAAGGTTAGTTGATAATAAGTATCCTCACTCTTTTTGTTCACCTATCTAAGATATCGAATAAATTCTGTATATATCATAAGTCTCGATAACAGGGAATTTTTAAAGTTTGTTTAGTACTGGAATATATCATATAGTCATTCACAACTATTCACGACTAGGGTAACAGATTCACATCGCCCATTGAATATAGAAAAAATCTCTCTGAACACCACTTATTCCACAAAAAGAACAAGATACTTACAAGTCAATTACTCAGACGAAATTTCCCAAAAAATTTCAGATGGCCAGAAGTTGGTCCAAAACCCCTCAAATTCAAGGTTGAATGTCTTCGCCTCCAATGATTAATATAAAGAGTACGAATTTGCAAGTCATCACCTAAAACACCGGTTCCTCACATTGAATTTCCCTTACAACATTTTTTATTCAGGAAAGTATTAGACCTCAACATATTATTTACTCGCTCCTTATTCAAACAAAATAACTTCTCAACCCTACTCACTCGAACACAATGGTACCCTGTTCAATTTTCTCCATATAAGATACTACCCAACAAACAACACAAAAACAAGATAACATCCAAACACGACTAAAAATAGACAAAATAATTTCATCGTAAAAAGTCAAACATATGTGTCCTTCTCTCCATGTGTATTGTCATTTTATCATTCATTTTGTCCACAAAGACCTTAACAAAAGTGCCCTTAATTTTTTTAGGTTATGATTATCAACAGAGAATTAGCACTAAGTTCTTAGCCCAGAAACTCGATTTCGTGCTTCGTGCATTCGTATAGTTTTCTTTAGAAAGCTCCCCACCCATGATATCATGTCTACACCATTGTATGTTTCATGTCTGCCGTAGAATATTAGTCTGCATCCATAATGGACAAGGTTTTTAAACAACTCGAGAACATCACCGCATCTTAGAACCTAATGCATTCGAAAATTCTAGAATTGGCAAAGCACAAGTTCTCTTATAAATGGCCACTGTTATGACCAAAATTAGAGAGAATGTACTCCATCTCCTCATCCCCAACACTAGTACACTTCCTACTGTGGATGTCGAAGCAGTGCCAACTATCCATCAGGAAATTCCTACACCAATCCCAACTCTGGCTGCCACTTCTAATGTCAGCTCCCCGTGAACTGAGTCCATAGCTCTTCCACCAGCTGAGGATACATCCCTAAGTCTTCAACTAGGCTATGGAAATTTGATGTCTCATCTATAAGAGACAGTTGAAAAACACTCCAACATGGTTGATATATCTCATGCATGAATTTCAAATGAGATACCTACTTCATATCTCTCTAAGGCTTGGCTTGTTATCTCTCAGGCATCCTTCGAGTAAATTTAAAGTTTACCCGAACTAAGGTTCTACGTCTATCCTTCGACATCGTCATCCATGAGAGATTGCCACTCTAAGGATCCCATCCATTCCCCTATGTTCTTACTAAACACCATATTTATGTAGGACCTACTATTTCCAATCCAATCAAGGGAGTTCCAAGCCCACTTCTATTTTAGTGCATGACTTTAAACCCCATTCACCAGTAGGAGTTGTTAGGTAAAACCTAACAAATGGCTTCCCAAACAACCCCACATTTCAGGAGCTTTCTTTAAATCTGCATCAACCGCCTGAAGACCTTCTTTAAACCCGTACACATCCATGGGATTTATCAGAATCATCACCCATGGTAGGGAGTACCTTAAACCCGTGTGTATTCCCCGAGAGTAATCAACCATTCATTCTGAAAACTAAAAAGAGAAGAAGTGAAAAAAAGAAAAAATGGATGAATGACCACTTACGACATTTTGGAGTCAGACAAAATTCAACCCCTTTTTCGTTTATTAACTCTAAATGTGGAATAAAGTTGAGATGTCCATAGTATCACTCCACCCCTTTCTTTTTTCAAACTAAATGGTTTTGTCACAAGCCCTTAGTATATTCACATTTATTTCAGATTGAATACCTAATTTGATCCCCATCAGTTTTTTTCTCTTTTAAAATCTCTCCTGGAGAGACTCCACGGGTTTAAACCCATCTTACTGATATACTTCTCACATTATTAAGAATTATCAATTACACCCCATGTGTCAAAATAGTAAAGCCTCCACTCAGCAATCAATGGAACCTCTTCACAGACCAAAAAAGAAAATATTCTTACATTACGGTAACAAAATTGAAATAAAACTTATGCTCATTCAGCATGATAATGGATTTGAAAAAGAAAAAAAAACTAATCATCCTTACATCCGACTCAGTGGACTCCATCGACAAGAACACATAGAAATATCCTAACTCCTCACTACAGAGGCTTCCCTGTTTACATAATCGATAACTTCTTATGTATATCCAATTGAAAACCCAACTCTCCCCATATCCCCCTAAAAAAAATTTCTCTAAGCTCTATGAAGTGCCCTTTAATCTGCTTAATGGCATGAAAAATATTATTTCTAAGTACTTAACATTGTGTAATGTGTGTGTTGAATTGAACATTCTAAATGAATCAAAGGTCACCTAATAAGGAGACTCTATGGGTCAAATATTCTTAATGTACCTAAAAAATTCAAACAAAAAAACAAACGGATGTATAACTCATAGTGAGAGAGATTTAATGATCAGTAACTTGGGAAACATTGAGTACCCCAAATATATTTTTATAGGGCCCTCCCTATACTAAGTAGCTTTGCCTTATCCTTCGACGAAAAATGAATTAGATATCAAAAGACAACCTAGTCATAAAGGATAACCTAAACCCTCTAAGACTCTTAGAGAAAGTTGATACCTAACAAGAGGTTCCTTACCATCTCTGCAAAAATAATCACTAATGGGAAGCCCCCTTGTCTTGCCCCGACAGGGTCATATTCTCTCAAACCTTTTACCTTGACCGTTCAAAAAATTCATTACCCCCAATATGTCCTAAACATGACATCAAAAAAAGGAAAAAATTAGAAGGAAAATGGGCAAAAGAGACATGAAAGAAAAGTGAGTAAATTTTTTTTTGTTGAAGCTTCAAATTCCATAAAGTCTTCTAGCACGGACAAATGAATAAAACCCATTTGAGCCACCAATATTGAGTTTAAAGTAAACTAAAGGCTTTAATCCCCTAACTTTTCATTCTATGGAACTACAAGGACCTCATTCTCTGGTATATTTATTGTTTTTGAATAAGAGATATGTAGGAAACTAAAGATATCGCTTTGGTCCCAGTCCGAATAAAAAAAATATATTTTATGGGAAAACCAAGCCTATAGTTCTTATGCCGTTACTCGAAAAAAGACTGGCATGATCATAGTAGACTAAAGATCAAGTAAATAGAACAATGCTCTTTGTCATATTATAGAGGCTACATGGTCATTTTTATTAACCTACATAAGTCAAATACTAGGAAAAAATCCTAAAGGGAGAACACACTACCTCTATATACTTCTTCGAAAAAAATAAACACCCCTCTCCCTCAAAACACCCTCAAACTTGGTCAAATATCGACGTAGACGGATTCACCAAAGGCTACCTGCTAAATGGTACACTATTTTTTGGTAAAGGTATGATTCTCTTATATCCGAATCCACCTTTGAAGTCTCTCACTCCTCTCCCTTAAAACACACCATAACTTGGGACACGTATTAAAGCAAACATACTCTCTAAAGGCTTCCCGCTAAATGTAACCGTACTCTCCTTGTAAAAGGACGATGCTCCTATCTCTAAAAGCTATTTCCAAATGCTCCCACCCTAATATAGTCTGAAGATACAAGAGGAAATTCCGCTCCTACTTATACATCCCTTCAAACGATGTGGCTTGCTGGTAATGCCAATGAAGTGTTTATTTTATATATTTTCCTTCCCATGTTGTCGTTCCAATTTATTTTAGTCTCATTTTTATTTTTATTTTATTTTCCACACTTTTGAAAGAGTGTATTTACACGTGTCTATACTATCTTTATAAAAATGAGCTTAAGATCATTATGTTTTATATTCATATTAAGCGTTAATTATCCTTCAAACAAGGGTAAATTAATGATATAATAAAAAGATATCCACTAAAGAATAATAGAATGGAATCAACACGACTCAAATCTCATTGAATATATTATAAAAAGTCTGAAAAATCAAGTAAAAGCATGTATCATAAATTCAAGAAATAAGAAAATAGGGTCCAATGTATAAAATGTGTGGAGACAGGACCCCCACCTAGGTGAAAATATCAATAATGTTGGGACTTTTTAGCCCTTTCAAAAGCATTACATGTATCTCCTATCGCATTGGCATCCGCGGGATGCCTAGGGTTCGAATGGACAGGAGAATGAAGATGCCCATGGGGGTGCCACAACCTAGCAGTAGAATCTAAAGTATCCTCATGATGAGAGGGAACATGGGAGTGATTCCTATTATTGGAATTGGGTGTGTCTGACTATACCGAGATGTAACAACACAAAGTCTAGAAGGGAACGAACAAGCATCGAGTATAAAGACAATCATTGGATCATCACATCATATAGACTGACTGTAGACAAAAACACCTCCTAAATAGTATCAAATAAAAAACTGATTGGTGTTAGGAAAAATGAGGAAGATTAAGTATAGTAAAATTGAAAAGACGGGGGAAAGAAAAGAAACATACCCCCAGCTTCTAAGGTATCCTGAAATCCATGGTGTAAGCGGTCTAAGTGATGAGTTGACATCAAGGTAAAGGACCATATTATATAAACACCATCCATATACTCCACCTCTGGAAAAAACTTGGGTGGACACACCCTCCTAGAAGGCACTCATGTCACAGTGGTCATCCCTTCCTGGCCCCTTTGTTGAGCCTCTACCTCTAGATTTCTCACCCTAGCCTCCACGGCCATAATGCTAGTCGTGACTAACCCCTATACATTGGTCCTCACATGAGATATGCCCTCCTTTATCCCTATAATATACCTTAAGAATCGCCTCTTGAGCCCTCAAACCTTGAACGTGGGCCTCCCTTTGTGCATCCCCAACCACCTCGAACACTATCTTCCAAACCTCCTCCGTCACCGAAACCTGATCGTCACTTTTTTTGTTACCACCAGTCTTCTTTGGCTAGCCCTCAAGGGGATACCTTCTCTCATACCCCTCCTACACACACATCCTCCAACAAAATTACTCAAGATCGGGAAGTCGAAGCCATCCCTCAAAATATCCACTACAGACAACAACTCTATAAAAACCTTCCTATAAACCTAGGCCAAAACCTCTACACGCCTTTGATGAAGAGGAGGGGGAATGGTAGTCTCGTCAGTCCATCCCATGTGTACTAGCAAGTCACTCGCTCTCCAAGATAAAAAAAAACCATCCCCATATGGCACATCTGTCGCGCCCCGAATTAATTAAGTTAAACTCATCCTTTTAATTAGAGATAAATTTCCTTAAACAATGCTTTAATTTAAATCTCTGAGGAAAATAGCATAAGAATTTTTTTTTTTCAAAGGTATGTGTAGATGAAAACATAACTGCCTTTACTTATAACTTATAAGTACTACATAACTTTACATAACCAAGATCCTTAGTTTAATAATTACACCAAAGGAATCTTGATATTCAAACCATACTCATTATCCGTCACTCCCCCGTTTTAAGGTCCTAACTTGGCAGTGAACTCCAAATTATAAGCATACCTGAAACAAAACATTACAGGAGTGTAAGCTATAAAGGCTTAGTGAATGACCACATACCATGCGTATAACCAATTTGAATAACCATTTTTATTTTGTTCTAATGCTATAACCCAACAGGAATTGTGAAACTCTCGCAAGCCTGGACCCGCCACAGTCCAATTAACCAACACAGTTATTAGGGACCACTACATCCCTTTATTAGGCCCGAGTACACAAACCTTTAAGTTGGATTAACAGGACCACCACATCCCGTAGGACCCACCACAGTCCTTAACATTAGATAAAGGACTCACTAGTCCATATCATTATATAACATCGCTTAACATTTTTAATCATATGCATATGTTTCATAAATACAACATCACTCCCATAAACATTTTCACACATGTGTTTAACTACACATTTCCATATGAAATTATAAGCATTTATATTTCATAAGGAAGGTCACTCACCTTGGATTTAGTGCTAAGATTAAAACCAACTACTTCCTTTGTATGGTAGTATTAGCTGCTTCCCCACCTTACGAGGATTCCTTGATTTATGGAAATTTTCCAAAGATTTATTCCTTAACTTTCTTCTCTTTCTCTCTCTTTAGGCAAAACCCTTGTTCATGGCTGCATTTTCTGAACAAAGTGGATGTTTTATGAAGTTTAAGTCGGCCAAACTATCACCCACCCTCTAACCAATCAAAAAATAGCACATGGTGTGCTAATAAGACAATTTTCACTTAAGGAATGGACATATTTGCCCTTGTTTCGTACTTTCACTATAACTTCTTGTACGAGCATCCCTTTAACCCACCGTTTGTTGTGTTATAATATTAATTCATATATATACAACTTTCATAATTTATGTTTTCCCAAAATCATAAACTAATACGCCTAATTTGGGCATCGAACAGGAAAGTAGCAATTTACCGAAAATCTCAAAACTTTCACAATTGGCGACCAAACATTGCCAATTTCGTATCAACACCCTTATTTACTTTTATAAACATAATCATGCATTAAAAACATAATTTATGATTCATTTAACCACATAACTAGTCATATGTTCTAAACATGGTATCCCCGATTATAAGCTCAATTAACACCTAATGTAAACAACACATATATCACATAAGCATTGCATCCCCTAAACATGATAATTAACATGTTTAACACACATAACCAATCTATAACTTATAACTTCTAAGTTATAATTAATCATGTAATTAACCTTCCTAATCATATCTTAGGGCCTTACAATTCTACCCCTCTTATAAAAATTTCGCCTTCGAAATTTAACGCATAAGAAACTTACCAAATAGATGAGGATATTGCTTCTTCATGTTATCCTCCCCTTCCCAAGTGCCATACTCCACATTTCGATTTCTCCACATCACTTTAACTAGTGAAATGGTTTTACTACGTAATACTTGCTCCTTTCGATCTACAATAGCAATTGGTTCCTCCACATAGGTTAAGTCATCTTGAAGCTCTATCGGTTGTGAGATAAACACATGTGAAGGATCGGGCACATACTTACGTAACATGGATATATGAAAAACATCGTGTATTCGGGACAATTCTGGTGGTAACGCCAATTTATAAGCTACAGCTCCAACCCGTTTCACTATCTCATAAGGGCCAATGTACCTGGGACTTAACTTTCCCTTCTTCCCGAATCTCATAACCCCTCTCCAAGGAGAAACACGCAGGAATACTCGATCACCTTCCTCAAATTTCAATTCTTTCCTTCGGTTGTCTGCATAACTTTTCTGTCTACTTTGTGCCACCTTTAAGTGATTATGGATAACATTGATCTTTTCAGTAGTCTGTTGTACAATTTCTGGCCCAAGAAGTTTTCGTTCTCCCACTTCAGTCCAACACACTGGAGTTCTGCATTTTCTCCCATACAAAGCTTCATAAGGAGCCATCTCAATACTCAAATGATAGCTATTATTATAAGCAAACTCTATCAGTGGCAAGTGTTCATCCCAACTCCCCTTGAACTCCAATACACAAATTCGTAACATATCTTCGAGTGTCCGGATCGTTCTTTCTGACTGCCCATCAGTCTGAGGGTGAAAAGCTGTACTAAATTTCAATTTAGTCCCCAAAGCTTGTTGTAAACTAGGCGAAAAGTGAGAAGTGAACTTAGGATCTCGATCAGAAATAATAGAAACAGGTGCACCATGCAATCTGATAATCTCATCCACATATAATTTGGCATATCTATCCATGGAATAAGTAGTTTTAACAGGAAGAAAATGTGCAGACTTAGTCAACCTATCAACGACAACCCAAATAGAATCAAACCCTCGTGATGATTTTGGTAAACCTATAACAAAATCTGTAGTAACATGCTCCCATTTCCACTCAGGAATAGGTAAGGGCTGTAGTAAACCACTTGGCTTCTGATGCTCCACCTTCACCTGTTGGCAAACTAGACATCTAGCAACAAATTCTGCAATGTCGTGTTTCATTCCCGGCCACCAATAACATTGTTTCAAATCTCTATACAGTTTCGTGCTCCCTGGGTGCATAGCATATAAAGAACAATGTGCTTCCTCTAAAATTGTTCTTCTTAAATCAGGCACATTAGGTACACATAAACGGTCTCCGTACATAACAATGTCATCACCCCGAATAGAAAATTCATTTGCTTTACCCTTTTTCATATTATCTCTAACTTTCTCCAATTCTGCATCTCCTTCATGTGCTTGTTTTATCCAGTCTATCAACGTGGGTCTAACATTTAAATGTGCCACTATTCCATAAGACTCATTCAAAGTTAATTCCACCCCCATTAAAGCTAACTCTCTCAGCAGGTCAACTCGAATACAATAAATACAAGATACTATGCCTAGAGATTTTCTACTCAAAGCATCAGCAACAACATTAGCTTTACCCGGATGGTGATGTATCGTGCAATCATAATCTTTTATAAGTTCCATCCACCTTCTTTGCCTCAAGTTCAAGTCTTTTTGTGTAAACAAGTATTTTAAGCTTTGATGGTCAGTAAAAATTTCACAACTAACACCATATAAGTAGTGTCTCCAGATTTTTAATGCAAAAACTACTGCAGCCAACTCAAGATCGTGAGTAGGGTAGTTACGTTCATGTATCTTTAACTGTCGAGAAGCAAAAGCAATTACCTTTCCATGCTGCATTAACACACAACCGAGTCCTTGATAGGAGGCATCACTATAAATAACTAAACCTTTTGTACCCGTTGGGATAGTCAATACTGGAGCTGATGTCAACTTACCCTTTAAATTTTCAAAGCTTTTATCACAATCGCCACTCCACACAAACTTGTTCTCCTTTCTGGTAAGCTTAGTTAATGGCAATGCAATAGAAGAAAACCCCGGTATAAACCTCCTGTAATAGCCCGCCAATCCCAAAAAGCTACACACCTCTGTCACACTAGTTGGTCTTTCCCAATTCATTACTGCTTCAACCTTTTTGGGATCTACACAAATACCATCAGTAGAAATAACATGCCCCAAAAATACTACCTTGTCTAGCCAAAATTCACATTTAGAAAATTTAGCATACAACTGCTTCTCTCGCAAGGTCTGTAAAATAATACGCAGGTGGCATTCATGCTCATCCCTACTACGAGAATATATCAAAATATCATCGATGAAGACAATAACAAAAGAATCCACATATGGGTGAAATATACGGTTCATCAAATCCATGAATACGGCCGGTGCATTTGTTAACCCAAATGGCATGACAAGAAATTCATAATGTCCATACCTGGAACGAAAAGCAGTTTTAGAAATGTCACAAGCTCTTACTTTCAATTGATGATATCCGGATCTGAGATCAATCTTAGAAAACACTTTGGCTCCTTGCAACTGATCGAACAAGTCATCAATGCGAGGTAGTGGGTATTTGTTACGGATAGTCACTTTATTCAATTGACGATAATCGATGCATAGCCTCATGGTTCCATCTTTCTTCTTCACAAACAATACTGGGGCTCCCCACGGTGATACACTAGGCCTTATAAAACCACGATCTAACAAATCTTGCAACTGTATCTTTAGCTCTTTTAATTCTGCAGGTGCCATACGATATGGTGCAATAGATATTGGTGCAGTTCCTGGTACCAACTCAATCGAAAATTCCACCTCACGATCTGGTGCTAACCCTGGGAGTTCTTCTGGGAAGATATCTGCAAACTCATTAACTACTGGTATATCTGATAGTTTTCCAGCCTCTTGTCGCGTGTCCATCACATGAGCAAGATAACCCTCACATCCTTTCCTTAGCAGTTCATAACATTTTGTAGCAGAGATCAAACATGTTGGAGTGACATTTCGTTCCCCAATAAATTTAAATTCAGGTTCACCGGGTAATTGAAACACTACCTCCTTTTTAAAGCAATCCAAGCATACATGATATGAGGCTAACCAATCCATACCCAGTATTACATCAAAGTCGGGCATATCGAGAGGTAATAAGTCAACTAGTAATTCTTTTTCACCCACTCGCACCACACACTCCCTATATACCCTCTCAATAAAAACCAACCCCCCTACTGGAGTAACAATAGCTAAACCAAAATCTAGTGATGATAATGGTTTATTAAGATGCAACAGATAAAGCAAAGACACAAAAGAATGTGTAGAACCAGGATCTATCAACACATAAGCATCTTTATCACCAATAGGAAGTGTACCTGTCACTACGTTAGGCATAGCTTGTGCATCTTGTTGCGTCAGTGCAAACACTCTGCCTTGGCCTTGGTTTTGAGACACGCCTCCTCTACCTCCCCTATGTACTTTTGGTGTAGAAATCCTATCTCCTACTGTCACACTCCCAACTGAAGTTGTAGCTCCCATCGCTGGACAATTCTTTCGTAAGTGCCCCGGTTGATGACAATGGAAACATAAAGGTGTCGTCTCAACTATTGTACACTCCCGAGACATGTGCCCTTGACCACCACATCTATAACAAAATATGGCCCTCGATCCCATCACAGATGCATTTTCTGACCGATTCATCCCAGTCCTTCCACCTCGAGCTTGAAATCTTCCACGTGCATTTCTATTATTTTTAAACTCTTGGCCCTTAGGCACTCCTCGTGCTACACTCTGAGTTGAGGTTCCCGCCTCCCATCCATATGATCTTATACCATCATGTCTAGCTTTCTTCGAGTGTTCAACTTGCATTTCTTTTATTGACTTTTCTGACACCATGGCCCTATCCACGAAGTCCACATAATCTATGATCTTCATATTAGCAACCATGCTTTTTATCTCTACATTCAGCCCGGTTTGAAACCGATCACATTTACTTTCTTCCGTCCTCACCAAGTCAGGTGCAAATCTTGATAAGGATATAAATAAAGCTTCATACTCTGCCACTGTTCGGTTCCCCTGTTTCAATGTGATAAATTCTTCCTCTTTCTCTTTCCTATAAAGCCTTGGAAAATATTTTTCAAAGAACACTTTCACAAACCTTTCCCATGTAATTCGTGGAGGATTTACTGGCACCACTCCCCCCGTTGTAGTAAGTAATCTTTCTGTTGCGTCCCACCATAACTTTGCATCATCCTCTAACCTAAAGGTTGCTAACAAAACCTTTTGTTCATCTCGCACTTCCATCACCTTGAATATTGTTTCCATCTTTCTAATCCACCCCTCTGCCACTAACGGATCAGTAGTCCCAGTAAATGCTGGCGGATTTAACTTCATGAACCTCTCATGCAATTTGTCCCTATCTCCACCATGTTCTCCACCTCTTGCTTGTTCCATAAGTTGTGCCACAGCACGTAATATTCTTCCCACATCATCAATAGGTTGTTGTTGCACCTCTGGTTCATCCACTTCAATAGGTCTATGTCCTTGCTGACTATTAGGTACATAGGATGCCTCACCCTCTGCTCTATCATGCAGCTCTCGTGGATCCATCACTCACTGCAATATAATTAACTTAAACAAAATATAATAGAAGCAGTTTAATATTAACATTGTTAGTCAAAATCCAGGTGCATAACAAACTCACTTTCTAGTGTCCGCTGCCAATCTAGACCCTCACACCCTATCCAGAACCAAATAACCACGCTCTGATACCAAGTTGTCGCGCCCCGAATTAATTAAGTTAAACTCATCCTTTTAATTAGAGATAAATTTCCTTAAACAATGCTTTAATTTAAATCTCTGAGGAAAATAGCATAAGAATTTTTTTTTTTTCAAAGGTATGTGTAGATGAAAACATAACTGCCTTTACTTATAACTTATAAGTACTACATAACTTTACATAACCAAGATCCTTAGTTTAATAATTACACAAAAGGAATCTTGATATTCAAACCATACTCATTATCCGTCACTCCCCCGTTTTAAGGTCCTAACTTGGCAGTGAACTCCAAATTATAAGCATACCTGAAACAAAACATTACAGGAGTGTAAGCTATAAAGGCTTAGTGAATGACCACATACCATGCGTATAACCAATTTGAATAACCATTTTTATTTTGTTCTAATGCTATAACCCAACAGGAATTGTGAAACTCTCGCAAGCCTGGACCCGCCACAGTCCAATTAACCAACACAGTTATTAGGGACCATTACATCCCTTTATTAGGCCCAAGTACACAAACCTTTAAGTTGGATTAACAGGACCACCACATCCCGTAGGACCCACCACAGTCCTTAACATTAGATAAAGGACTCACTAGTCCATATCATTATATAACATCGCTTAACATTTTTAATCATATGCATATGTTTCATAAATACAACATCACTCCCATAAACATTTTCACACATGTGTTTAACTACACATTTCCATATGAAATTATAAGCATTTATATTTCATAAGGAAGGTCACTCACCTTGGATTTAGTGCTAAGATTAAAACCAACTACTTCCTTTGTATGGTAGTATTAGCTGCTTCCCCACCTTACGAGGATTCCTTGATTTATGGAAATTTTCCAAAGATTTATTCCTTAACTTTCTTCTCTTTCTCTCTCTTTAGGCAAAACCCTTGTTCATGGCTGAATTTGCTGAACAAAGGGGATGTTTTATGAAGTTTAAGTCGGCCAAACTATCACCCACCCTCTAACCAATCAAAAAATAGCACATGGTGTGCTAATAAGACAATTTTCACTTAAGGAATGGACATATTTGCCCTTGTTTCGTACTTTCACTATAACTTCTTGTACGAGCATCCGTTTAACCCACCGTTTGTTGTGTTATAATATTAATTCATATATATACAACTTTCATAATTTATGTTTTCCCAAAATCATAAACTAATACGCCTAATTTGGGCATCGAACAGGAAAGTGGCAATTTACCGAAAATCTCAAAACTTTCACAATTGGCGACCAAACATTGCCAATTTCGTATCAACACCCTTATTTACTTTTATAAACATAATCATGCATTAAAAACATAATTTATGATTCATTTAACCACATAACTAGTCATATGTTCTAAACATGGTATCCCCGATTATAAGCTCAATTAACACCTAATGTAAACAACACATATATCACATAAGCATTGCATCCCCTAAACATGATAATTAACATGTTTAACACACATAACCAATCTATAACTTATAACTCCTAAGTTATAATTAATCATGTAATTAACCTTCCTAATCATATCTTAGGGCCTTACAACATCCATCAAAATTCTCCTCTTAGACATCACCTCCACTTCCACCCCATCTGTAGATATGTGGCGAGTAAGCTTCAAGGCACCGAAAATAAGAAAAACATCAAAAGTGAAAATCACATCAATATAGATATATAAATATTGAATCAAAAAGAAAAGACAACGAGTATGTGCAAAAAACTGTAAAATACTTATAGTATAAATAGGAATCCCATTAATGAGGTCCTTCCCTCCATCATTGGTAATAGATTACCCTGCCCTAAAATTCCCCCAAGCACAATGTGTCACAAGAGGAAAGATACCCTCCCCCGACTCCCGAACCGAAGACAACTTAGTATACGTAGACACAAATGCAAGCAACCATAAATAAAACAAAATAGAGAAATAAAAAGAAAGCATTAATAGATATCTGAAAATACACACACACACACACACACACACACACACACACACACACACTATATATATATATATATATATATATATATATAATGAAAAATGAACTAACAAAAATGAGAGGCCAAAATGTGCCTTTAGAAATGGTATTTTACCTTTACTAAAAATATTAGTAACATAATTTTTCCGTTAGAAAAAAGTTATAGGGCACAAAATTAGTAACAAAATTTTACAGTTACTAATAGAAATGGTAAAATTACTAACGCTCAAATTATGTTACTAATTTTGAAGACTTTGGTCCACATACCAGACCACTCAATCTTTTTTTCCAAATTATTCAACATAAAAAATTATATATACGTATAAATTTCCAAATAGATAGGTTGAAGATGATTTTGGGATGGATTTAAACCTTGATATCAATCATTTTATCAAACAACGGCATCAAATTTGTCATGAAGAAGCTGACCACATTCATATTGCATATGGAAATTTAGTGTTTCATCAAAGTATAAAATTTAAATTTTGAAAAGATCCCTTAGCATCTGATATGGTACAAAATTTACCTTTTCTAATGCCAATATCTGACTTGTATAGTTTGTAGTGCAACTAACACTTGAAACAATATCAATAAATGACTTTATTCTTTCTCATTCACACCAACAACAAACATGGGAACACCCTTTCATGGAGAAAAAATAACGACCTTCTTTGCACCTTCATAGAAATCCACCACACGAACCAAAAAATAGAAAATTAAAATTGAATTATGTGGTAAAATAATAATTACCTAATTATGTAATAAAATTCCAATAGTGGAAACTCAGCAGTCCATGCACCTTAATTGAATCATGGGGATTTGCATTAGGAGGGATATTAAAAGCTAATGTTGACAAACATTAATGAAGAAATTCTTATCAGTTCAAAAAATCAAAAGTTAGGAGTAGTTTGAGTTATGGATTTTCACAAACACTGAGTATGAAGAAGTTACTTTATGTGGTAGTTCTATCCATGATTCACATAAAGAATAAACCTAAAGCAAGGAATATATCAATCATAGCTACCCAACATATAAAAATTCGTAATATATTTGCACGGAGGATTAAAAGTCTCAATTAAAAGTATGAGACAGTTGTAGTGTATGTTTTCAAAAATTGAAGTTAGTTTAGATAATTATGTATCACAAGACTTGATGCAACCTCAAGCCATTTGGTAATGAAAAAATATTGAAGGGTATCAAACATGTTATATGGAAATCACTTTTAATATTATATAATAGCAAGCAAAAGCATGTATAGAAATACACACATTCAATTATCAACCATAGAGTCAATAAATTAGAGGAAGCCAAATTCAAAACAATGAAAAAATGCGTGACTGAAAACAATAGCATATATTTTACTAAACTTTAGAAACTTAGAAGGTCTAGACATTCAATAAACCAAAGCATATAAAGGAGTTACTCAGTTTGATCCCTACATAACAGAATCCGATTAAAAGATTTAAGGGCACTCGGACGTGCATACACTACCATGTTTGGGATATACACTAAGTATTCAAAATAAAATCCAAAAGTTGACCTCTGCGACATATTGTCAAATGTGTGATAAGCATACGAATATTGCGCATTGAACCTTCATAAAAATAATGTAAGTGTAACACCCCGCACTTTTAGGGATAATTAAATTTCATAAATGGGTGTGATTTGGAAATTTTAGGAATTTCTCTGAATAATAATTTTTGGAGTTTATGAAGATTAGAGGAATTTTGATTCATATTACATTTAATTTATTACATTTACTTTTGGCATTAAGTAAATAAGTCGGATTATTTTCATTACATGTCGTAGTTGGGTAAAGCGACAAATGATAATATTTTATTTTGAAAACTCGTATTACGATGTGTTGGGTTTATTTCGGGAATTGTAGTTAAGTGACTCAGATGGAGATTTTGAGTGTGCGGTTGGTTTCGGAATGGCCGGGATAGTCAGTATGGAGTATCCGAGGGTAGTGTTTGGTTTCCGGGAATTTTTGGGCTTATAGGGACTCATAATTGAGTAAATGAGTCATTTTTGGTTTTATAAGTGATAAACCCTTATTTATCCCTATATAATGCTCGGGAGAGTGGGAGAAAGGAAAGAAAAAGGGAGAAAAGAAAGAGGAGAAGAGAGAGAGGAAGAAAGGGAGAGGAAAAGGGGGATTTTCGACCAAACTCCGCGGGATTCGACTCGAGGTCGTCGAATTTTATCCACAAGGCAAGTGTTTACTTGCTTTACATTTTTAGCATAAATCTCATATCAAAATTGGTAATAACAAACTACATAATTTTGGGATGGATTTTCGTGAATCAAAATGGGTTTTCGGAAGTTTAACGAATAAACCCCGGATAATATCCGAATTGGGAAACTTAAAAATTTATCAAAATTAATTGTTGATTCTTGGTTCTAGGATGATTAGAACCAATTTTTTTTTTTGAATAAAATTTGTTGGTTGTGGTTAAATAAGGTTGGGAGAAGGAGTATAAAGCTTAAGGGTATTTCCATGACTGTGACAGAGTCTCGGGGAAGAAGATCCCCTGATCGATCGATCGATCGATGACCCGAGGTCGATCGATCGACCCTTCAGAAAATTTGACATTTTTGGCTTGCTTTAGTTAAATTTGATAAATTATTAGATTTATTATTTCTATTACGTTTATTTTTGGAAATAAATATTCATTTAGGGGAGATTAATACCTAGCCATTTAAGGGAATTTATTTGAACTAGGAGGGTGCAAAATCGGGTGACACTTAAGGTGTAGTTTTGGGGAAAAAAAATTGTGGAAATAGATTTTAGAAGTTCCTGAGAATGGTGTGGGGATTTCTAAATTATTATTTGAGTGAAGTTTAAACCTTGGGATCGTGGAAAAGTAGAATTCATGACTCACTAATTTAAGGGTGTTTAGGATAAATAACACTCGGGATAGTAATTCAGCGAGTGTTTATTTTTTTTTATATATAGCGATGCATGTTGAGAATGGAAAAGTTTATGCCGATTATAATTGAAGAAAATCCTACGAGGTGACTAGGATAGAGTAGAGAGTATACTTATTTAGTTAGTACGAATTTTATATATTCGGGTATATATATAAATCCTTAAAAGTTAAAAAGGTACTTGTTGTATTTAAGTAAGAGAATACTTGGGTTTAGTATTTCAAGTGTGTAAATACTTATATGCTATTATGAATAGGAGCGTTTTGGGTTTGGATATCTCCATATGAGATTGCTAATTCTAGCCATATATATATATATATATATATTTGAGGAGTGATATAGATTAGATATACGATGTGATTACAGTATATATAATATGATATAAATACATACATATCTGTGTATGATTGGTATATTTGCATCTTAGAGGCTGGTTCCACGGGCTTTCCTTTGGCGTAGGGCTAGAACAACCAACTTATATATTTTCTCTAGTGTGATCCAGGGAGGTTGCGCGATGTGGGTGAATCGCCTGTCTTGAGGAGTAGGGAGAGTATATCCCGAGGTCATCTCATCTCCCGTTCGAGTGCGATGTATGTTTACTCCACTTGTAGAGAGAATATGACCGCCTCCATCATTGTGTATATTTTACCATGACCATGGGAGAGTCTGGCTTGGTACCGTGGTATAGTGAGTAAACCCGAGTTCGGATTGGCACTATGAGACTGCATCCTCGAGTTATAGCTCGGTGGGATGGTTATAATGCTTGTGATTATAATAAGTATAATTATATTCGTTGAGATATTATATATTGATATAAGGTGAAAGAATGATAAAGTATTATTTCCTTTTCGGTAGATATGTATATCCGTATTTATATGAAAATAAAGCATTAGGTTATAAAGAGACCAATATATTTATATATGAGATTTATATAAGTGTTTGGTGTTGAGGGCCTAATGGATCTCTACAATCAACATTGCCAAATACTAGTGTATCGGGGGGTCCTTGTTTGGATTTGGCTTTGCGAGACACCCCACGCACGAATGTAGCGCAGTGTGGGGAATGGGGAGAAGTTTGGCTCGTAGTAATCGGGTTAATTAGGTTTTTCAGAGATTGGGTGTAACGGTTTAGTTAGGCAGGGTAGCTTAACTAGGTTGTTTAATAGGAGTGCGATAGGTGTGCACTATTAAAAGAGGGGTGAGGGGTATCACATGGGAGTGCGATACCAATTTAAATATGAGGTGAAACATATTGTTAAAATATAGCATTTATGCACTTGGAAAATATTTTCACAACTCGGGCTCTGACCCATTTTTCTTTATTTTCCTCTCTTGCTATATATGTATATATATATATAGGTGTCCAGACACGGGGATGCATGGATGATGATTCCTTTGAGTTAGACGTATGCTGCAGCACTTGTGGATGCATGGAGGTTTCTTATAGATGCTTCTATCCTTGAGATCTTGATAGGAGGTACTGTAGAAACATTCGGGCTAATAACCCAACTGTATTTATTTATTCTTTTATTGCCTTTTAGTGTGGCTTTCGATTGGGTTGTATTATGTTAAACCTAGTGTTCGGTTATTTTATTTCATTTCATCTTTGTATATATAAATTGTTGTGATTGATTTATTGAATGTTTTGATTAAAAAGATTAGTTAAATAAAATTTTGACGCCAGCCTAATAGGTTATTAGTAATTAAATTGGTTTACGACAGTGATGCTAAGTGTTGATGTAAAAAATTAGATCACTATAATAATTCAATCACGGATAAATAAATGAGACAAAAGATTTTAAAGTGGTTCAGCCTTATAAGAATGGCCTACGTCCACTGTTGTGTTATTGCTGAGTGTTTGGGAATTCTCGATTACAAGAAATTTCGTTCCAGATCCAGTCCCCTTACAATGAGGGTTGTACAATGTATTTATAGCCCTGAGGCCGTAATGTCAAAGGGTAATACATGAAATGATATACATATGAAAGGGTAATACATTTAATGCCCTTTTTGCGTGTGCGTCTGAATGTTAAGCATTTAATGAATCAGTTGAACTGTTGGTTATCCAGCTATTAATACTTTGTTCTAGATGCAACTCGGACAGCCTGAGTTGCTCGGACCGCCTAAGCTTCTTGGTATTCAAGAGTTCCTCGGAGAGGTCTGTTCCTCGGAGCGTATGAGTTCCTCGGAGAGGTCTGTTCCTCGGAGCGTATAAGTTCCTCGGAGTAACATGGTTCCTCAGAGCGTGTGATCATCTCGGAAGTTCTTGTTGTTGCCATTTAGATAGCCACGTGTTTTCATATGATTGGTCCAAGTCAGCAGATTAAATTTGGTATCAACAGAAGCCCCCAATGTTTCTTAGTTCAAAATTTGAGGAGTATGGAACATTCTTTCTCGAAATATGGTAGCTTTAAATAGTCTGCCTGATTTTTAGAAGCATTTCCCTTGTATTTATTTCTCCTTCCCAATTCGTAGAATCATGCTTTTTTGGACTTTTCTGCATGCTTCGATTCCCGCGTCGCTTTTCATCTTTTTAGCCGCTATTGTTCGCTTTGATTCCCGCACCAATATTTAATGCCCTTTTAGCCGTCGGTAACGTAATCATCCTTTTTTGTAATCATTACTTCACCATTTCCCAAGGCAAGGTATTTAAACTTCACAGACACTCCCATCGTCTTCTACCTTTTCAAATTTTTATCTTCGAGTTTTTCATTATCTTCTACTCTCTTGTGCATTCATCTCTTCCGTCGTTCGTTGTCAACAGCTTCAGTCTTTTTTCTGTAATATCTTCTTCCTTCTTCTTCATTTCTTTATGCACCATGGTTTACCTTGTTGAGTCTCTTGAGAAGTTTCGTTCTGATTTCTCCATCCCCTCTTAGGTTGTCTTGGAAAAACTTTTTGAGCCTTCTGATTATTTCAATTTGGCTGAGGGACATTGGTTCCCCAGTCTCTTTTTTGCTGAATGTGGATTTTCTTTTCCACCCAATTCCTTGTGTCTGGAATTCTGTCAGTATTTCGATGTTGTTCCTGTACGAATATCCCCCAACACATGGAGAATAGTTAATGGGGTGTATAGGTTAAATCAAGTGCATGGAACTCGTATAGGAATTCAAGAAATCATGTACTGCTATAGATGGGCATTCAATGAAAATATTTATTATTTAAAAACTAGATTTTTAAACAGAGCCTTAGTAGTTAATCTCCCTGATGCCAATAGGGATTATTTTGAACATGGGGTTGTCATAAAAAATTGGCAACACCCTCCATTGACTGGAGATGAGGTCTACCAGGGTCCCAGATGCCCTCCTTATGGCAATGGGATAGGTTACTTTTATTCTATTTTATTTATTTAGAAATCATGTTTCTTTTGTGTTTGATAAAATGTGCCACTGATAACAATGTTTATTTATTTGCAGTTGATAGCAAGAGAAGGTGCCCAAAAGAAACAGATGTCAACATAAGGCATTTGAAACTTATCTGGAGTCTGCATCAAAGTGTTGCGGACGAGCACATTAGGTCGGCTTCATATCTGCTCCAGTACAAGAGCTACACCACCTCCTTCACTACTCGTCATGTGATCAGTGAGGCAGAGCCAGTACCAGCCTCTGCAAGTTCTTCGCCTGAATCTCATATTCCTTTAAGCGAAAGGATGAAGAAGAGAAGACCTCCTTGTAATACCCCGTATTTTTATGCTATATTAATTTGGGGATTTATTAAATTTAATGTGACAGTTTATTTAATAAAAATCCGGAAATTAATTATGTAATAATTATTAACGTGACGAGAGTTAGTAATTATGGGAAACTTGTTGAATATTACTAATGAGCATAGTAATATATTATATTGGTTATATTGAATGTCATAAGTGAATTAAATGACTATTTCGGAAATTTAAGTTGGGACGTGCCCGTGTCACGTCGGGACTAATTTTGTTAAATAAAAAAAAAGTGAATATTTTATAAGTTGTTCGTATGGTCATTTTGAGTGCGCCAACGCGTTCGGAAGGGTCGAGATAGTCAGAAAAGTGTACTCGGGGGTTTAGTTTGGGTCTCGGGGCGTTTTTAGGCCTAATTGGTGCCCTGGGAGGGCATTTTAGTCATTTTACTTAAGTGGGTAATTAAACCCACGAATTTCAGCCAACCTATATCAGCCATTAGGTCAGCCTCTTAGGGTTAGAACACTCACAAATCAAGTGACGGCCATTGGAGAAGAGAGGATAGAGCTCGAAGGCAAACCAAGGCCAAAAAGCCACCGGATTTCACCGCCACCACCACCACCGCGTAGATCACGAGACAAGGAACGCAGCCATACCAAAATCATCCGGGAATCTGCATACCAAAATCCCAGGCAAGTATTTGACTTGCGTATTTTCGTTAATGCAATCTTTATATTAGTCTAGGATTGTTTAGAGATGGAAATTATGGAAGAAAACTCAAATTGTGTTAGGATAATGCATGTAGTTTTGATAATATGGAAATTCTGGAACCCTTGCCATGTAGAGGAATATAGCCCACGAAATTTTGATGTTAAATTAGAAGGAATTTCTGGTAAAAACATATTAGAACCTTGTTTTAGGAAAACTTTAGGGTTCTTGATAATTGGACAAGATTTTAGGTTGAAAACCCATGTTTAATGATAGTTACACGCATGCTTTACGTTATAAACACCTGGTATAATGTTATAATGATGATAGTAGGATTTTTGGGGCGATTAGAATGGAAACACATAGTTTTAGATGAAGAAGTTGGATGAAACCCGTAACTGCATTCTGCAGAATTTTGCCCAGACCTGCTTGATCGATCGATCGAGCCTAGATCATCGATCGATCGAAGGTTCGATCGATCGAGCCCCAAGCTTCGATCGATCGACCCCTCCTGGCAGACTACTACTTCCCTTGTTTAATTAGTTCAATTAAGTTTATCGTGAAATAATTCTTGGGCACTCTTGATAAATTGATTTGGGAGACATTGAGGACCAGTAGGGGATATGAATAAATGTTGGAACCTTTAATCTTTAACGAAAATGGTATTTATGGGATATTTACTTTAGGTTAATGGATTTATGTATTTAAAGGGTGAGGTGCGTAAGAGAGTTACGTTGGAACCTAATAAAGACACTTACTGAAATTTAGATTTGTGAGGATATAGCCCACGAGTGTTAGGTAATAAGTGAGAAAACCCTTCGAGTTAAGGTTAGGAACGAAACCTTATACGTATTTCTATAAATGTGAAATTTAGGATAAATGGTATAATTATGGGTAATGTGAAGAACCTATGTTAATATGATAAAGTGGTATATTTATATGATTGTGTGTACATATATTATATACATGTGAAAAACATACCGCGCTACTTGCTATCCTTGAGGTTTCCGCGTTGGGACAGTCTTATCTCGATGGGACCTTTATGGGGGATATTGACTTGTACCCTAGAAGATAGATATCCTTGGTACAGGCTATCGAATTGATAGTTCAGACGGTCCTAAGAGACGCGAGTATGTGCCATCCTCTTAGAGACTTGGAATCTATGCTTCGCCTCGATATTATTTGTATATGTGTTAATACAATTCGAGAGTGATTCCGAATTTGTATTCCCCTTGATTTGAGTGGTATGGGGTTTGGATAGTGGAAGTATGCACGCACCATAGTTTTTATTCGGGGTGTTGTTATATATATATATATTATACGAGTAGTTAATATATATGAGATTATGATATTTGAAACTGCCTACTGAGATTTGATAAGTAGGACAGGGTTGTTGGCTCAAATTATAAATACTTGTTTTGAGAAAGTATAATATGTCACTGGAAACTTTAGTGTTTTTATAAAGTTAAAAATAGAGAACTTTGGTTACAGATTGGAACATCTCTTTTAAAGTGGAAATAGTGAATTGTAAATCTTACGAGTAATCTAAGATATGTTAATCTTTTAGAAAGACTAGTGCGATAATTGATAAAACAAACCGTTGGGTAGATTAGTGCGATAGGTGTGCACATTAGAAGAAAGGTGAGTATTTCTCAAGAGAGTGACACACTAATATGTTGTTGCATTGGCGTGTATCAATTTAAATACTTGCTAAACGTATTTTAAATCAAACACACTTTCGGGCTCTGACCCGTTTCTTTTCCTCTCTCTCTCTTGTATATATATGTATATATTTCAGGTGCCCAGCCACAGGGGCGTCTTGCTTAGGATCCTTTGAGAGGAACGTGCTGCAGCTTAGGTGGGAGTTGCAGGTCACTTGCGTAGACGACTTCCTTTATTGACTCCACTTCTAGCATTCTCATTTATTGGGCATGTGTCGCCCTTTCCATTATTTCATTTGTTGTTGGGACATTTATATTTCAGTTATTTCCAGTATTGTTCTATGGGATTTATTCAGGATGGATTTGTGATTTTAGTTTCATATGTTGGCATTCGATTGACGAATGGTTTATGTTATTTGCTTTATTGTGGTGTGATTCTAAATTGTAGAAATGTTGTTTTAATTAAATAAATCTTTTTCGTTAATTAAAATTTGGAAAGTTTGTATGAAAATGTTTTTGACACTTAGCTTAATTATTTAGGGTGTTAAATTGGAAAAATTTATTTTTATCGACAGTGATGCTGAGAATGAACCAACTGTTCACCTTGATTTAATTTAATAAAGGAGTGATCGCCCGGTATTTAATTAGGCGGGGTGTCACACTCCTACCCTGTTTGAGAAGACTGCCTCCGGTTCTGGGGAGGCAAAAAGAAGTCGGATTGATGTCCCAAAGGAGGGGACGAGGAAGAGTGCTGTAGCTCCTCCAGTTGCTCCTGCTAAAATTGCCGAGAAGGTTGCTGAGAAGCCCGCAGTGGCTCCGAGCAGGTCTGCTACTCCGGGAGAGGTGATTGTGATATCACCGACCAAGGGATCTTCCTTGGTTGAATCAGTACCAGTTCCCCCGAGGAGGCTAAAGAAGAGCTCCTCGGTCAATTTTGCTGACTCCTTTGTTCAGCCCCCAACTGTTGGGACTGTAGTTCCCACTTTTATTCCTCTAAGCTCTGCCATGAGCTCGGTGAAGTCCCAGGCCATTCCTGAGGTCCAAGGTAATGAAGATAATCTTACTCGGGACATGGTTACTTCTTTGGCTGCTCGTCATCTTGCTTCAGTAAGTCTCTTTACTTTGGAATTTTCCTTTGTCATTTCTTATTTCTAACTTGATTTCTTTTTCTGTTCACAGTTGACGAGCTGCTTCAATATAATCACGAAGAAGGATGAAGCGATTAAGGCTTCTTGCTCCTCATCCAGTGTGGAGGGAGCTCTGGAAGAAGCTACCAAGTCTTTGGAAGACTCTCGCCAGCAGTATGCCACTGATAAGGCTATCTGGGAGAGAAAACTTGCCTCCAACGAGCAGGAGAAAGCTTGAGCTATTGAATCCTTCAAGGAGTTGGAGAAGAGAATAAATGCCTTGGAGAAGGTAAATAAGGAGCTTGAAGAGAAGCTCAAAACTGCTGGGGAGCAGGAAAATAAACTCAAGGCTGCCGAGGAGGAGCTGGCTAAATTTCAGGAAGTAAGTCAATAGAAGGAGGAGGTAGAAAATAAGTTGAAGGCCGCTGAGAACTTCCTGTCCGAGAAGCTTGCCTTGGAGAAGGCTAAGAGGAAAGCTGCTGTGAAGAAATCCTTCAGCTCTGGCTGGGATAAGGGGTGGGATAAGGGGTGTGCTTCCATGGTATCTCAAGTGGACTATGGCAGTCTAAAGTATTTTAGGGATGGATGGGTTGCTGCCCTTCAGGAAATGAAGGTCGACGAGTCATCTGAGCTCTTCCAGAGACATATCCCTAGTCCCCCTCCTACTCCAGAAGAATTAGAAGAGGACGAAGCTACCTCTGAGGAGTCTTCAATGGTGATGGGAGATCACCCCGCATCCATCCAGCATGCTGCCGAGCAAGTCGTTTCTTCTTCTGAACAATAGCTGATGCTCTCCGAACAACCCATAGTTCCCTCCGAGCAACCTGCTTCCTCTTCCCAACCTCCTGAGAAGGTTTTGGGAGATAAGGAAAAGGTGTAGTGTTGTTCGGGCTTATCTTTATATTTTTCTTCTTTTGTCAAATGTAATCCAGAACTTGTAACTCTGAATTGTATGATCTAATAAAACTTGAATTTTCTTGCATACTGTTGTTCATCTTCTATTCATACTCTGCTTATTCTTCTTATTGATGATTTCTCTTCTTTCTCTGCTAGTTTCTGGCCAGGATGGAATTGCTATCTACTCATGACACGAAGTTACTGCAACAATGCAATGAGTACTTTAAGGCTGGTCACACAGACTTGAGTGCTGTAAAAATTGCCGACATCCTTGGTCATGATGCTTTGGAACAGGCAGTTGAAGCATATCAGTACCTGAAGTGTCTACTTGACCGAGTTGTGGCCAATAATGTGGCTTACTATGAAATGATCAAGGATCTCCAGTGCACCCTCGAAGACCTTCAGAATCAATACAAGGAATCAACTTCTCTGTTGCATGAGGGGTATGAAAAGACGTACAAGCTGATCATGGCTGATAAGGGCTATGAGAAGCTTTTTGTTGGGTATGATCTGAGGGAGAGGACTTTAAAGGGTGAGGTCGAGGAATGCAGGCAGATTGCCAAGTTGCTGGAGCAAGAGAACAACAACTTGCAAAAAGAGCTATCACAATTGAAGTCTGCAGCTTCTTCTTCAACAGCCCTAATCCCAGTGAGTGACGAGGGATTTTCATTCTTAGAGGTTGAGAATGCCAAGTTGAGGGATGAATTGGACAACTTGAAGAGGTCGGGCCCTTCCACATCTTCTCGGGGATGAGCAAGAGCTCCTCGGGGATGAGGAAGAGCAGCTTGGGTTCTTGTCGAGGAACAAAGGACTCAGTCTGCCCTAGTGAACCAGGCCTTACAGCTGATGGCGAAGAACCAGGCTTTGTCTGATATGTCAAAGAAAATTAGGGACTTGGAAAAACAGCTCTCCGCACAGAATTCAGTCTTGGAGAATAAGGAGCTTTTCATTAAGAATCTCCACGAACAGCTAGAAAGGCTAACATACCAATTCCACAAACAACCCAGGGAATTCTGGATGGCTGGATACAACGAAGCATTATTCCACTTGGATGATCGTATCCAGAATGCCAACAATGAGCGCTACAAACAAGGCTGGCTGAATGCCTTAGGTGTGTTGAAGCTCGAATAAGGCCATTATCTGTGGGACTACCATGATCCCAGGTTGCTCAACTTGCTTGTGCCACCATATAATTTGGAGATGGATTGGATTCCTGCTCGGGCTATTCCTCGGAGCTTAATTTTGAAGTATCTCGGTGACTACAATCTTCACTCTCAAATCGAGGTATCTCGTCCTGAGCATCTTTTAGATCGACCATCCGTGATGAATGTCAGGATGCTGAAGGATCTTAACTTTATCAATTCTCCTCAGTCTTTAAATGATCCGCCTGCAGGAGAGGAACCTGTGTCAAAAGCAGAGGGGAAGAGACCAGTAGAATAGGAATTTTTGATGTAATAGTTAATATATATTTCAATATCAATGTACTTTGTAATTTATTTTGAACTCAATGAAAGACTTTCATTTTTGTTTGCAAATCTCAATTGCTATTATCTTGTAGTTATCGAACACTTTATATTTATGCATATCTGTTAAAAAGATGGTAATATTGTGTTGTTTGATAACTAACTTAGTAATAATTAAAAAGTTACAAATATCATTAATGTTGTTCGATCACTTAATAATAAAGTAATGAGTATAAAAATGATTAAAAATTTTCCAACCAACCAAGGTACTTAAATTGTGCTCGTTGACCAACTACAATTAGTGGGTTTTTATCCCCGACCAGCCATACTTGGTAGATGTTTCTCTTAAATGTTTTCGACCAACCAAGGTCGGTAAATGTTCATTGTCGACCAACTACGATTAGTGGGTTTTTATCCCCGACTAGCCATACTTGGTAGATTTTTATCTTTTTCATAAAATGCGTCCAACAACCAAGGTCGATAAATTCTACTTGTCGACCAACTACAGTTAGTTGGTTTTTATCCCCGACCAGCCATAGTTAGCAATTTTTGCACTTTCTGGAATAATCCTACCTCCCGACCAACCTAAGTTGGCATTTTCGAGAATGTACGTACCTTCCGAGCAACATAAGTTGGCATTTGAGAGCATATTTTGTTTCCTAGCCAAACAGGTTGGCATTTTTAGGAATATATCATTTCCTAACCAAACAGGTTGGCATTTTTAGGAATATATCATTTCCTAGCCAAACAGGTTGGCATTTTTAGGAATATTTCGTTTCCTAGCCAAACAGGTTGGCATTTTTAGGAACATATCTTTTCCTAACCAACCGAAGTTGGCATTTTTAGGAATATTTTGTTTCCTAACCAACCGAAATTGGCATTTTTAGGAATATATTGTTTCCTAACCAACCGAAGTTGGCATTTTTAGGAATATCTCATTGAGGAGTCTGAGCTTTGCCGAGTAGTGTGTAGCACTACTATTCCCCAAAAAATTCTCAATAAAAGGAGAGACTTTGGCAGAATATCTTCATTTTATTCATACTGATGGAACTGGGTTACATATACATCACTGATAATACTTGCGCAGATGCTCTGCGTTCCATGCATTCTTAAATTCCTCGCACTCTAAAGTTACTATTCGATAAGTTCCTGGTCGAACAACTTCTGTAACTCGGTATGGTCTCTGCCAGTTTGCCTCCAGTTTATTATGTTTTTGAATTACTTTCTTCAGCACATAGTCTCCTTCTTTCAGGTCGCACTTCTTCACCCTCTTGTTATAGAACAAAGTGTTTCGCTACTGGTAAGCAGCATTTCTAATGGCTGTTTCTTCTCTAACTTCCTCGAGAATATTTAAATCTAGTCTTCTCATTAAGTCGCTGACAGGGGAATTGAAATTCAGTACCCTGTGTGTTGGGAGGCCTAACTCGACAGGTATGACATCTTCACTTCCAAACGCCAGCATGTATGGTGATTCTCCAGTTGCTACTCGGGGAGTAGTTCGGTAAGCCCAAAGTACTGATTGTAGCTCGTTGATCCAGTTTGCTTTTGCATCATCCAATCGTTTCTTCAACCCGTTCAGCAGCGTTCTGTTTGTCACTTCAGTTTGTCCATTGCTTTAAGGATGGCCTGGTGCTGAATGAACCTTCAAAATGTTTGACTGATGACAATAGACGGCAAACTCCTCGTTATCAA
Organism: Sambucus nigra; assembly: GCA_949130495.1. NCBI lineage: Eukaryota > Viridiplantae > Streptophyta > Magnoliopsida > Dipsacales > Adoxaceae > Sambucus > Sambucus nigra. The sequence goes on along the minus strand of OX422217.1, from coordinate 51,972,486 downwards.
ATTGTGTTCCATAGTCGGTGATGAAGGCATGAGGGAGACCATATCGGCAAAATGATGTTCTTCCAAATAAATTGGTACACCTTCTCGTACGTCATATCAATGAGTGGCTCAGCTTCTACCCACTTAGTAAAATAATCCACTGCGACGACGAAGTACTTGAACCTTCCTCGGGTCGTTGGCAGTGGTCCAACCAAATCAATTCCCCACATGGCAAATGTCCAAGGGGAACTTATGGGTATCAACAATGCTTGGGGAGTTCTTCGAATGGAGGAAAAGCGTTGGCACTTGTCACACTTCTTGGCATAGGCAATACAATCAGCCCTCATCGTCGGCCAGTAGTATCCCTGCGTCATCACCCTTTGCAAAAGCGTCCGACCTGCTACATGTGCTCCATAAGACCCTTCATGGATCTCTTCAATTAATTCTTTCACCTCAGAGGAATGTACGCATCTCTGCAAACCTACCATAATTCCTCGTCTATATAAAACACCATTATTTAATACATACCGAGCAGCTTTAAACTTCAATTTCTTGGCTGCGAGCTTATCAATTGGCAATTCTCCCTCCTCGATATACGCCCTGATGGGATCCATCCAAGATGGACCTAAATCAAGGGTGATAAAGTTCATCGTCAGATCTTCATCTATACTCCAACCACCTAACACTTCAATTAGGATTATTCGTCGTAGCTCGGTGCGAGTTGCTGATGCTAGTCGAACTAGGGCGTCTGCTCTCGCATTCTCCATTCTTGGTATTCTGACCAGCTGAATAGCAGAAAATTCCGACACCAACTCCTTTGCCTTTTCATGATATCTGATCATTAATTATCCTCTAATTGCATATACTCCCACCATTTGGTTTACAATCAGTTGTGAGTAACTGAAGATCATAACCTGCGGCGCCTCCATAACTTTTGCCAAATTAAGCCCTGTAATCATGGCCTCATATTCAGCCTCATTGTTGGAAGCTTTGAATTGGAAACGCAAGGCGTATTCCATGTCGACCTCGTCCGGAGTACACAAAACTATGCCCGCGCCACATCCTGCATTGCAAGATGAGCCATCTACATATAGCCTCCATATAGGTAACTCGTCTTCAAATTTCGAATCAGTCAGAGTTCCTCGGTGAAATATTTGCTGCTTCCTTTCATCCTCCCCGAATTTTTCTCGCTCTTCGTCGATCATCTTTTCTTACCCTTTTACCAACCGGAGTTGGTCTGGGCTCGAATTTAATAATTATGTAACATCCACTTGCCCTTTTACCAACCGAAGTTGGTCTGAGCTAGTGTTTGTCGATCCTATAACATCCACAGGTTGATCAGCGAGCAACTCTTATTCCTCGTTCGGAGTTCTCACAACTATCTCTGCATCACATCCTGTAACATCCACACGCCCTTTTACCAATCAGAATTGGTCTGAGCTTGTGTTTGTTGATCCTGTAACATCCACAAGTTGATCAGCGAGTAACTTTTGCTCCTCGGGGGTATCAGGATAGGTGAACTCCGCTATAAAGTCTGCTACAGCCTGCCCTTTTAGCGATGATCTAGGTTCATAAATTATATCATATTCACCGAGCTCTATTACCCATTACATCAATCTCCCTAATTTTTCTGGCTTATAAAGGGCTTGTCTCAATGGCGCATCGGTATATACTACTATAGTGTGAGCCTGGAAGTATGGCCTCATTCTCCTACTCGCCTCAATCAGCGCCAGTGCCAATTTCTCCAGCCTCGAATATCTGATCTCTACTCCTCGGAAGGCCTTACTTGTGTAGTAAATTAGTTTTTGCACTCCATTCTCCATTCTGATCAATGCGGAGCTAACTGCATTCTCGGACACTGCAAGGTACAAATATAATTTTTCTCCCATCACCGGCCTAGACAACAGTGGAGGTGCGCCCAAGTATTTCTTCAAGTCTTGAAAAACCTTCTCACATTCATCATTCCACTCAAAAGTCTTTCTGAGTGTCTTGAAGAATGGGAGACATCTATCAGTTGCTCGCGACACAAATCTGTTGAGTGCCGCTACTCGTCCTGTGACACTCTGTACTTCTTTCTTCGTTGTTGGAGATCGCAACCCTAATAGAGCTTTGATCTTTTCAGGATTTTCTTCAATGCCTCGTTGATTGACAATATACCCGAGGAACATGCCTTCTCGTACTCCAAATATGCACTTCGTCGGGTTCAGCTTCATTTGATATTTATCTAGTTGATCAAAAGTCTGACTTAAGTCAACTAGATGATCGGCAGCTTTCTTGCTTTTTGTCAGCATGTCGTCAACATAGACTTCCATATTATCATTGATTTGTTCAGCAAAGACCTTGTTCATCAGCCTCTCATATGTCGCACCTGCATTTTTCAAACCAAAAGGCATAACATTATAACAATAAGTTCCCCTAGGGGTAATGAAAGAAGTACTTTCCCTGTCTTCAGGTTTCATTTTAATCTGATTGTAACCAGAATAAGCATCCATGAAGCTTAGCAACTCGCGTCCCGAGGTAGCATCCACCAGTTGGTCAATTCGGGGCAGGGGAAAGTGATCCTTTGGGCATGCTTTGTTGAGGTTGGTGAAGTCTACACACATCCTCCATTTCTTGTTCTTCTTCTTTACCATCACCACATTAGCTAACCAATCTGGATATTTAACATCTTCAATGAAACAATCTTTCTGGAGCTTCTTGACTTCCTCCTGTATAGCTTGATTCTTCTCGGGCCTGAATACTCTTCTTCTCTGCTTCACAGGCTTGATTTCCTTATTCACATTGAGCTAGTGACATAAGAAGTTTGGGTCTATCCCAGGCATATCTTCATGACTCCACGCAAAAGTTTGTCTTCTGCTTCTAAGGAAAGTTATCAATTCTTGTTTTAATGAGGCTTCCAACGATGAACCTATTTGAGTAGTTCGCTTAGGGTGCTCGTCGTCCAGAATGATTTTTTCAGTAGCTTCCACCACTTGACCCTTCACGAGTTGTGACTCATCTCGAGGATCCAATGTTTCAATTTCTGCACCTTCATCCACTTGATAGGTAGTAGTCTTTTTCTTTGATTCTTCCAATTCCTCTTGCTCGGTGGATGAATAATAGCATTCCCGAGCTACTCTCTGATCACCTTTCACAACTCCTACTCCAAAGTTTGTTGGAAATTTTAGGCATTGATGCATTGTAGATGGTACAGCCTTGAACTTCTTCAATCCTACTCTTCCCATGATGATATTGTATGATGATTGGACATTCTTATCCATCACGAAGAAACGTATTCTTTCTGTCCGAAAAGTAGGCCACGTACCAATGAATATATCCAACTTGATCGTCCCAAGTGGAAATACTTTCTCGCCAGCAAAACCGATGAGGGGTCTGTGGTAAGGCTCCAGTTGAGATAGCTTTAGATTTAAACAATCGAAACACGAGTAGAACATGATGTCTGCCGAGCTACCATTGTCGACCAACACTCTTGAAATCATTACTTCCTTCATTCTCATTTTGATCACCAGTGGATCATCGTGAGGATATAAAACACCTGCAAGGTCATTTTTCGAAAAACCGATGACCAATTTCTCCTTGTTCACCTTTCTCGGGCGATCTTCTTCAGCTAAATTTATTCGCTGAATGTACGAGCAAGCTTGAGCCTCACCGAGGTAAGCTTTTTTTTCTGCAGTAAGATCTCCTCCTCCTGCATCTCCTCCTGGAATAACATTACAATCAAATGACCCAAAGCGTATTGAAAATACCTCTCGTTGTGGCTGTCTTGGTTTCTTGGGAAGATCGGGGTCATCCTCTGGATCAACTTCATGGTTTCTCTTCTTGTTCTCCTCTGCTCGACGAGGAGATCTAGATCTCTCTCTAGTTCGGTCGTTGTTTCTTCTTTCGCCTCCCCGATCAACATACTTTGCTAGTTTTCCTCTTCGGATGAGTGTTTCAATCTCATTCTGAAGAGCTATGCAATTTTTAGTCATATGGCCATGATCCTTGTGGAACTCGCAATATTTTTCCCTATTCCTCGTGTCAGGGTCTGCCTTCATTTTCTTTGGCCAGTTTAACTCCTCGGTGTTCTTAATTTCTTCCAGGACGTGGTTTATATTTACCTTCAAAGGTGTGTAACTATCAAACTTCCTCAAGACCTCCCATGACGACCTATTTTTGGATTGTTTGTCACCACCATTGTTCTTATGTTCTTTCTTCTTAGCTTTATCACCTTCCACCTTGGTTTCTTTGGCTTCCATATTCTTCTTCGCAGACATAGCCTCCTCGGCATTCATAATCTTGGACGCTTTTCCCATCAGGTCCGACATGGTTCGAGGTGGATCTTTGGCCAAAGTATAGTACAACTTGTTTGGCAGCAGTCCACTCATGAAAGCGGTAATCGTTGTCTTCTCCTCATAATTAATGACTTCGAGTTTCTCGTTATTAAAACGAGTTATATAATCTCTAATACTCTCCCCAGCTTTTTGTCTAACACTTAACAAATGTGCTACTTGTTTAACTGGATTTCCTCCAAAGCAAAAATTCCCAATGAATAACTCGGCCAGTTGAAGAAAAGTTGAAATCTTACCCCGAGGAAAATTATTATACCATATCTGAGCAGATCCGGTAAGAGTTCCCGAGAATGCCCTGCATCTCATCTCGTCTGGGACAGCATAGATGTTGGTAGCAGCTTGATATTGTTCTATATGAAGGACAGGGTCAGTCTTCCCATCATACTTGGGAGTCACAACAGGTGCTTTGAACTTTGATGGTGTTGGAAAATCAACAATGTCCTGGACAAAAGGTGTTCCTCGAACAAAGGTTTGTTGTAGAGGGTTCTTAGTCTTAGCTATTTCCCCTAATTTATCCTCCAGCCTCTGAATAGATCCTTTCCATGCATCATTTCCTTCCTCGGGCCTATTGGTTCGAGCAACTGATCGCGTTGAAGTGGCTTCCTGGGATTTATCTCGACGAGCAGCTGGTCGATCATAGGATCCATCTTGACGAGCAGCTGGTCGCGACTGGGCAGATCCTTCCCTTAAATCTGATGGTCGTTGAAATCTCCTCGACGCTGCATTAAGAGGACTTTTGTTTCTCCTAGGGCCTAATCAGTCGAAAGGAGAAGCCCTACTTAATCTTTCTAATGCGCTGGTCCTTTCTGGGGAGAGGGTGACATGTTGTTCAGTATCTGTGGCTCGCACTGACGAAGTTCATCCAGGTTGATAAGACAAATCTTTAGATTCATCATCGAGATATGAATCAGTACGCCTAATACGCGAAGAAGGTGCACGGGTATTTGTTTGAATGCTTCGTGGTCCGGAATGGGCTAATGCACCGCCATGAAGGGTTTGGATAAGTTGTCGCATTATTTCTTGCATGACGGTCTGGCCCTGAGCCAGATTTTCCATTATTCCAGTCAGATCTGGAATAATTGGTGGAGCAGACGGATTTGGAGGGGTTCTAGCGTTTCGATTGCTGGATTCAGGAATATCAGCCATTGGTAATGGATTGTATTTGATGCGAAAACGATATTACTAGTCGTATTCCCACAGACGGCGCCAATCTGTTGATGTAAAAAATTAGATCACTCTAATAATTCAATTACAGATAAATAAATGAGACAAAAGATTTTAAAGTGGTTCAGCCTTATAAGAATGGCCTACGTCCACTGTTGTGTTATTGCTGAGTGTTTGGGAATTCTCGATTACAAGAAATTTCGTTCCAGATCCAGTCCCCTTACAATGAGGGTTGTACAATGTATTTATAGCCCTGAGGCCGTAATGTCAAAGGGTAATACATTAAATGATATACATATGAAAGGGTAATACATTTAATGCCCTTTTTACGTGTGCGTCTGAATGATAAGCATTTAATGAATCAGTTGAACTGTTCGTTATCCAGCTATTAATACTTTGTTCGAGATGCAGCTCAGACCGCCTGAGTTGCTCGGACTGCCTAAGCTTCTTGGTATTCAAGAGTTCCTCGGAGAGGTCTGTTCCTCGGAGCGTATGAGTTCCTCGGAGAGGTCTGTTTCTCAGAGCGTATGAGTTCCTCGGAGTAACATGGTTCCTCGGAGCGTGTGATCATCTCGGAAGTGCTTGTTTTTTCCATGTAGATAGCCACGTGTTTTCATATGATTGGTCCAAGTCAGCAGATTAAATTTGGTATCAACACTAAGGATGAATCATATGAGACTTCTGTTTTAATTTGATACATGATTGATCGTCTGGTATTTTATTTGATGGGGTGTCATAGTACTATAGTACACGTTTCACAAAAGACCATATATGGTTCTAACCACATTAGTTACAATCATTTAAGTGTCAATTAAAAAGAAAAAAAAAAAGAGATCTCAAAAAAACAATGAATGGATCCGTACTTAATCAAAAAAATTGAAATCATGATGATTAGGAGCAACATATTTATGTACATGGAATTTTTAATAAGCCTAAAGACAAAAATAATATGGTGTACGTAGAGAGAGTGCAATAAAAAAGCCAAAGCAAACAAAAATATACATCCGCACTTTATTCCATACTAAAATGAAACATTGAACATGGAGAAATAAAATTGTATTATAGCATACTCAAGTTTATATTGTAAATTTACTTTGACTACTGAAAATGATCTTTTCTTTCTCAGTCTTGTTCTTACAGTGAACATCGATTTAAGGAGTTTTGGGTAATCATCGCTCCAACAATCTTCTTATCCGGCGAGCTAGGTTACTGTGATAGGTATTTTTCCCATCGTTTATTCAAAAAAAATAATGAGATTATTTATTGTTTGGAGTGTATATTCTATGAGGATCAAGGAGAAGAATGGGTGAGAGGTTGTGAAAATTAGGTTTTTTGTTTTGGAGGGATAATGGAGGAGGGAAATGCGTGGGGAAAATATGTTTACGGGCTTCTCTCATTTTAGTATAGTGTTAAAATAATTTATTTACAATTTTTGTAATTTGTAAACTTACATTAGTAACACTTGACTTAAATTAGAAACATAAATTTATTGTTAGAATTAATAACGGCAAAATAGTGTTACTAATAAAAAAATGGTGTGTTACTAAAAGCTTGTTTTGACACGTACTTCCCATAAATAAGAAAAACCCATGAAATTCTTCATGCGATATTTCAAATATAGTGAAATGGATTGGTACATCCCCATCAATCCCAATCGGCCCCAGGCATATCTCGAAATCGACAAAAGTCCATCAAAAAGGGGGACCTCCTGAGGTGAATCCCACCCTAGGATCACGGCACTAGCATCTTCCCTATAGCCAAAAATAGTAAACATCTAGCATATCGGCATGCCATCTCCACATCCAAACCTGGGTCCTCTACATCCCATGTCATAAGGTTTTTAATGTTTCTGCTCAAACTTTATATATATGTCGGTTTTGCTCAATTTGGCTTTAGTTATGCTTCAGAGCTAAGGTGCCTATGTGTTCGTATGAAAGTAGTTCGGTTTGTTAATATCTCTCTAAGGAAAAAACTATTTAGGTCTTTAAAAATGGGCCAACCATCAAAATCAACCTGTTTTCATAAAATTTGTTGATACTTTTGGTCCAAAAACTACTTTTTATATATGAGTCAATGGGTTACCCGTTTCCCTTTATCTCTCTATGTAATTGATTTTTTAATGTAATTGAGATCTTTATTTAACTCATACTTTTTTTTTAACCCTTAGTAGAATATGTTTACATGTGTGTGTATGTGCGTGTGTGTGTGAGAGAGATATGATGGGTTCAAGTGGAAAAGAAAACATGAAGCACAAATTGTGTGTGTGTGTGTGTGAGAGAGACAGGGGGGATAGAGAGAGGGGGAGAGAGAGAGAGATAGATATAGAGAGGAGAGATATATGGTGAGTTCGAGTCGAATAGACAAAAATGAAGCACACATTAGTTATTTTTATCTCTTTGTTATCGGTTGGGTGTTAATTAATTGGGTTAAGAGATGTTAAAGTGTTTGGTTATTAAGTTGAATTTATTCATAAGAAGAATATTTTTTTAAAATTTTTATATTCATTCTTTTGACGATGAACGTTACACGATAATGAAATTGCTAGAGTACAATGGTTCAATTGTTTAAAGGGCAACAATCAGGTAAAAATATTTCATGGGATATTTATTAGAGGGTATATTCCTACAACTCCACACGAGACAAAACTCATCCTTTCAGGCAACAGGGGGTTTAACAGCTTATTGCACATGCTATGTGCAACAGAGAAAGGCCTACGAAAGTGGCAATTTTTTTATGTTCAGATTTTAGTTTTTTTTTTATTCCTTATCTTCATGTGTCTCTATTTTGGCTCAAGGAGCAATGAATTTCAGTTTGGCGTATTGTAATAAGCATTCCAAAGTGTTATATTTTTACCCTAAACGGACTAATTTTAAATGTTAGTTCAGTCAATATTGAAAATTTGTGTGCAATTATTTATGTTGTAGCTCATTGTGTGTGATTGTTGTTGAAACGATTATTTATTGAAAATTGCGAAAAAATGGGTCTAAAATATGATATCATATTTTCAGTGACCAGAGAGACAAAAAACCTAATAAACCATGTTACCTATCCACTACCAATATCCCAAATGATTTCCATGTCACATATCATATGTGTGTTATATTTTGTATATAAATAAATATGTGTGTTATTTGTGTCTAGGTGTCTATTATCTTTATTATAATCTTTTATTTTGTTTCTTTATATTTTTTGTAATTATGTGTATTTTTGTTTTTTTGTTTATTATTAGTATTATTACTAGATGGAAACCCACACGATGCGCGGGTTAAATGTTAGAGTAGTCTATACACCCGAGGATTTGAAAACACGTAAAAGATGTTAAACCAAAATAGGAATTTGATTAAAAAAATTTGAGTAGTTATGATTCCAAAACATATAAAACAAATATATACACATAGCATCCCAAAAAGTTAATGCATTTTCGGAAATGTATGGAGCGATTGTTTGGTTACATTACATATTGTTTTCCAATAAAAATTTATTTATAAGTTTTGTATCTTGTTATAAATTTTGACAAAGAATCAATAATTTTTTCTATAAAACACAAAATTAATGAAGCAAACAAAACACCAGAAGAACTGATTCTCCATCATAACACAAACATTGATTAATCATTACGACATAGTTCAAGTTTTTTCCATGGCATTTAATTAACTGGTTAGGGATGACTGTATACACACTTTAATTTACTGATTATATTTGGAAACCAACAACACATAAACTTATATGGGATATGGATGAATGCATACACACTTGAAGGAAGCAATATCATAAAATAAACATATATGATACCTCCACATTTAGACCATACTAATCTGAGCATAAAGAAAAAAAATGAAAGACCCATTTTATCAAATATACACCACATGTATTCTTAACCATCTTTTTAATTTGAATCAACACTCATCTTCTAATTTCATAATATTAAAAAGAGGTTTGAATCTCTCTCTTAAACAACATCGATTAATTTCTCTCTCGTAAATGTAATACCCCGTACTTTTGACTATATTTATTTTTGGGATTAATTAATTAAATTGTGTATTAATTGATAATTAATCCGGGTTATAAATACTAATGAGATGCGAATTGGTATTTGATTATATGCATATATGATTATATATGTACTTGGTATTATAAAATTTGTCGTGAGATTTATATACGGCATTTTAGAAATTTTGTTGAGACGCGTGGGACCGCCGCGTCACGGTATAATATTTTGATAATAAAAGTGAAATTAAAATCTATAATCCGTATGGTCGTTTTGAGCGAGCCAACGCGTCCGGAAGGGTCGAGATAGTCAGAAAACACTAGCCGGGGGTATAGTTTGGGTCCCGGGGTATTTTTAGGCCATATCGGCAACTTAAAGGGTATTTTGGTAATTTTACATTTTGAGGAATTAAAAGTGACGAAAATTGGAGATGTAAATTTGATGTGGATTAAACCCATTAAGCCCATTAACCAACCCATATTAACCTAGAAAGCTACGTAGGTTGTCATTTAGGTTTTCTAAGTTTCCCCAAATCAAAACCCTAGCCACCTTAAGCCACCATTGGAGAAGAGCTTGGAGAGAGAGGAAAATCTGCAGAAATTCTTCATCTAATCTACACCAAACTCAGAGACAACCAAGGCAAGTGACTTTAATCCATTTAATTTCTGAGAATGTTTCCTCCATGTTAGAAAATTCGTATTTATGGTTTGTTCTTGAAGAAAATATGAAAACCCATGTAGTTTAGATCATAGAACTTGAGAAATTGTGAAGAGAATTGCATGTAGTATGATAGGTAGATGATTTCCCTTATAATAATTGTGATTTGAAGGAATTAAAACGAAATAAATTCTGGAATTTGATGATGATATAAACCTAGGGTTCATGTTCTAGAGAAATTGGGAAAAGTGTAGAGATTTGTAATTTTGGTTGATGTTATAATGATCCAATCCTTGAAAACATGTTAGGAGTTGATGTAAATATGTTTAGGATGAATTAGAGACCCTAAGACGTTGTTGGGATGAACTTTGGAAGAGATTAGAATTGATAAAAATGGTGAAAAACGATTTTGGGAAAAATCTGGGCCGAAACTGGTAGCTCGTTAGAAGCAGCCCCCAGGTCGTTCGAACGAACTCGTTCGAACGATCTTCTAACGAGTTGACCAGTTGTTACTAACGAGTAGGGATTTCGTTCGATATCTCATTCGAACGAGAAATCGTTAGAAGGAACAGTTCGTTCGAACGAACTGGGATCTCGTTCGAACAGCCTCGTTCGAACGAGACTTCTAACGACCTGACAGTCCAAACTCGTTCGAAGCCTCGTTCGAACGAGACTTCTAACGAGCTGTCAGTTTGGTACTTTTTGGACTGTTTTGATTTTTGGAGTCCCGGAAACTGGTTCGAGGGAAGAGTTAACATTCTTTGATGATGTAAGGATAGATTTGGGACTTTTGGGTTATTGAGAGGAGTAAATTATATACGAGAGTTATATCCAATAAACCATTTGGGTTGAGACGTGAGTGTCTACTATGATGTGAGGATGAATTATAGCGCGTATAATTACAAACCGGAATAGTACGAATTGTGATAATTATAGTTAGTACGAAAGTGCAATATGTACTACGATTAAAATACGGTATTACTAAGATGTGTGTTTACTTAGTATTGTTATATGGATTGTGTGTATGACATACCTACCATACTTGCTATCACGGGAGGTTACGTTCGCTTAGGACCCTCTAATCCTTGTGTGCCTACGGGGGGGATATAGACTGGTACCTTGATGAACATAGGTCATAGAAGGACTTATTGTGATATTAATAAGTCTGCATGATCATGGGAGCGTAGGTATGTGCGTGACCCATGTGATGGTGACTGTGTTCGCCTCCACTATTTGTGATTTGTGTTATCTGGACTATTCCTGAGAGATTCGGAATATGTGATCCTTATGTACGTGATGTACCGGGATGGATAGCAGAGTATGTGTGCACCATAGCTTAGTTCTCGGGGTGCTTGTATTGTATATATATGATGAGATTAATATACATTTAATTAATGAGAATCCTCATGTTAATGTTGTAAATATATTACGGTGTTGTTTCGAGAAATATAACGAGTAACTGATAGTTATATATATTACATATTGAGTATCTGAGTTGACGTTAAACCCCTATTTAATGACGAGCGTTATTATGTAAATGGAACCAAGTATTATGGGAAGGACCTTTGGTAGTCTAGCTAGATATGTTGTCACTTAGCTACTAGTATGGGTAGTTATAGATGGGTACTTGCGTTAGGAGTGCACAGTTAGACGAGAGGTGAGAATATAATGAGACATGTACTTTACATTTAATGTTTTAAATGTTTTTAAAGCACTTGCAGGTTTTTAAAATATAACTCCACATTCGGGCTCTGACCCGTTTGCTTTTCAAATCTTTTTCTTGTAAAACCTTTTTAGGTGCCCAACCACAGGGATACCAAGCATAGGATACTCATTCAGGTGACGAGCTGTAGCAGTTTGTGGGAGCTACAGGGATTTGCATGTAGACGCTTCTCTCTTTGGATTCCAGAGTCACTATCTATCAGTTGTAGGTCATGTTGCCCATTTCTATTTAGAGACATCTTTTATATTTCAGTTTTCAGACTTTAGCATTTATTATTTCAGTTCGGTTATTTATTTCAGTATGGGATTGTAGTGAGGAGTTTTTCCTCCAGACTTTATTACTGTTATGTGATGGTTATTCGTTTTACTTCAGTATGGTGAATGGTGTTATTTATTTCTTTTTTACACTTGTTGCATGTTAATCAGACTTAAATTAAAATTTGGCAACTTGCTTTTTAAATACTAGGTGGTTAGTAATATTAAAATGTTTACGACAGTGATGCTATTAACTGAGCCAACTTGGCATTTTGAATTAATTTAATAAAGGAGTAGCTACCCGGTATTTAATTAGTCGGGGTGTCACAGGTGGTATCAGAGCATCAGGTTCTAGTGTCCTTTAGGATCTGTACGGCTATTATGTTTCCGCGACGTTTCTTTGATATAGAGCCCTATATTTTAGGACTGTTGTACTCTTTTTGTGTATGCTTCGTTCTTCAGCTATATTAAGTTTATAAACCGTGAACTTATAAACTTTGTTCTCATTTCAGATGCCTCCACGATGTGCACGGCGAGTTCCCAAGAATGCTACGCCCGAACCACAGCCCGCTCCAGTTCAGGGTATGTTGAACGCCGCCGAGGTTGCTGCTATAGTAGCCCAAGCGGTAAATTCCGCGATTGCCGTGATTCAGCAGGCACCGCCTCAGGCACCGGTTGCCGCACCAGCACAGGTTAATGCATTTCCGTCTGCTTGGGAGCGTGTACGAGACGCTTTTCAGAAAGCGCATCCGCCAGAGTTTGCAGGAAGCTCAGACGTGGTAGTCTCGAGCCAATGGAGGAAGGACATACAGAGGCATTTGAGGATGCATGAGTGCACTGATGTTCAGAAGCAGGTGCTAGCTACTTTCAAGCTAGTTGGATCTGCGCTGCAGTGGTGGGAGTCCATTACCACCGCGGAGGAGAGGGATGCCCTCACGATTCAGGAGTTCTGGGTGCAGTTTGACCGCAAGTACTTTCCATCCGCAGTTCATACAGAGATGAGGAGGAAGCTGATGAGTTTGAAGCAGGAGGGCAAGACAGTGGCCGAGTATGAGGGCGAGTTTACTAACCTGTTGAATATCGTTCCAGACGAGATTCCAACAGAGAAGAAGAAGATAGAGAAGCTCACCGACGGGTTGAATTGGAGGATCCGTCAGCATCTGCTAGGGAACCTATCGTTGGCCACGTATTCTGATGTGGTTAACGCTGCATTATTGCACTGCCAGGACCACCGTTTTCATATGGCCGAGGGCAAGCGGTCGGGAGAGTCTAGCCATCAGGGCAGGACTGGAGGACATGGTGCCAGCGGGGCACAATCTGGTCAGGGGCAGAGACAGAATGAGCAGGGTACCCAGCAGGGGGATAATAAGAGGTTCCGGTCAGGGAACTACAGGCAAGGACAGGGAGGATTCCGTCAGGGCCATCAGGGTCCAAACGGCCATCAGGGCCAGCAGGGACAGAATGGGCAGCAATTTCACCAGGGCCAGCAGGGCCAAGGGAGGAATGGTAACGGCCACCAGGGCCGGGGACAGCAGGGGCAGAGGGGAGGGAACTTCCCAAGGAAGTGCTTTACTTGTGGCAAGACTGGCCATAAGAAGCAGGATTGTCCTGATAGGGGCAGGGCCCCACAGCAGTAGCAGCAGGGTGCTCGCCAGGAGCCACAGAGGCCTATGTTTCCTGCCGCTCTTCCCGCACCACCGCAGATGGCAGCATTGCCACCCATTCCAGCAGTCCCAGCTCAGCAGGGGCAACTACAATATGGACGTGTCTACAACGTCCACCAGGCTGCAGTTCCACAGGCACCGCCCGCGATCGAGGGTACGTTTCCTATCCATGGCACTATGGGTCGGGTGTTATTTGATACGGGTGCTACACACTGTTTTATTGCTACACACTTCGCGAAAGCTTTAGGATTGTTAGCTACGGCGGAGAGCACTGTGACGTGTGTCGACTCACCATTAGGGGGTGGGTCACTTATTTTCTTTATATGTCGGGGAGTGGGAGTAGAGGTTGGTGGTTTGGTATTTCCTGCAGACATGTTAGTGTTAGACATGCATGTTCACGATGTGATCATCGGTATGGATTGGCTTGTAGCATATAGGGCCATGATTGATTGCTTCAGCGGGAGCATTGTTTTTGCCATTCCGGGGCAAGAGATGTTTATAGTGGCGATGCCTCGCCCAGAGGGAGGATCGACCGCTCATCTGTATTACATAGAGGAGGATACCTCTAAGGAGGTTGTTATTCCTTTAGATTCGATCCCGGTTGTCAGGGAGTATTCGGATGTGTTTCAGGAGATACCAGGCTTACCACCCAGTCGAGAGATAGATTTCGTTATAGACTTGCTACCGGGTGCGAGACCTATAGCACGTGCACCGTACCGTATGGCTCCAGCTGAGATGCGAGAGTTACGGGATCAGATAGAGCAGCTGTTAGGGCAGGGCTTTATTCGCAGGAGTACCTCACCTTGGGGCGCTCCGGTTTTGTTTGTGAAGAAGAGGGACGGTTCACTGAGATTGTGTGTGGACTACCGAGAGTTGAATAAGGTCACGATACGGAATAAGTATCCGTTGCCTCGAATCGATGACTTATTCGACCAGTTGAGAGGAGCTTCTTTCTTCTCGAAGATTGACTTGAGGTCGGGATACCATCAGTTGCGTATCAGGGAGGAGGATGTCTCGAAGACTGCGTTCTTATTGAGATATGGTTCTTACGAATTTCGGGTTATGCCTTTCGGCTTGACCAACGCTCCAGCAGTGTTTATGGACTTGATGAACAGAGTGTTCAGGGATTTCCTAGATCAGTTTGTCATTGTCTTCATTGATGACATTCTGGTTTACTCTCAGACAGAGGAGGAGCACGCCGAGCATTTGAGGCAAGTTTTGCAGACACTTCGTCAGAACGAGTTGTATGCAAAATATGAGAAGTGCGGGTTTTGGCTGAAAGAAGTCCAGTTCTTGGGTCACATTATTTCCGACCAAGGGATATCTGTTGATCCGGGGAAGGTATCAGCGGTGAGGGAGTGGGGACAGCCCACGACACCAACGGAGATACGTAGTTTCTTGGGTCTAGCAGGATACTACAGGAGGTTTATTCGGGGTTTCTCGGAGATAGCAGGTCCTTTGACACATCTTACTCGTAAGGGTGTGCCATACATCTGGAGTGATGCCTATCAGTTGACATTCGATGAATTGAAGGACAAATTGACCTCAGCACCTGTGTTAGCATTGCCGAGACCGGGAGTTGAGTATTTGGTTTACACCGATGCGTCTTTGCAAGGACTTGGAGGTGTATTGCTGCAGGAGAGACAGGCCATAGCTTATGCTTCCCGTAAGCTTAAGCCTCATGAGAAGAATTACCCTACGCATGATTTGGAGTTGGCGGTAGTGGTATTTGCCTTACGGATTTGGAGGCACTATCTTTTGGGGGAGAAGTTTCAGCTGTTCACGGATCACAAGTCACTACAGTATCTATTCACGCAGAAGGAGTTGAACATGCGGCAGCGTAGGTGGCTTAAGTTTGTGAAAGACTACCAGTTCGACATCCAGTACCACTCGGGTAAGGCTAACGTGGTAGCAGACGCGTTGAGCCGAAGGCCAGCAGATGAGGTGGCAGAAGTGTGGAAAGCAAAGTGGAAGGAATTGGGACACCAGGATGCAGTGGCCCGATCTTTCATGTCTGTGATGACCGTTACACCGCAGATTGTCACGAAGGTAGTACGGGCACAGGTAATGACTCGTTCTGTCAGGAGCAGATAGTTCGATTACTTACAGAGGGAGCCGAGTCCTATACCGTTAGCTCAGACAGGGGATTGCGCTTCAATGGGAGATTGGTAGTTCCGGATGGGGAAGAATTGCGGCACGATGTGATGGCAGAGTCGCACGGCTCACGGTTCGCGGTACATCCCGGAGGGGAAAAAATGTACCAAGACATGAGACGACAGTATTGGTGGAGCGGTATGAAGAGGGATATCGCTGAGTTTGTCTCGAAATGCGCCACTTGTCAGCTCGTAAAAGTGGATCATCAGAGACCGGCAGGATTGCTACAGCCGTTGGAGGTCCCGGTGTGGATGTGGGAGAGCATATCCATGGACTTTATCACGGGGTTGCCTACGTCGCAGAGGGGTCACGACTCCGTTTGGGTAATTGTGGACAGGTTGTCCAAGGTCGCTCACTTCTTACCCGTAAGGACTGACTACACTACGGGACAGTATGCCCAGCTCTTCATTTCAGAGATTGTGAGACTTCACGGTGTACCCTTAAATATCGTGTCTGACAGAGACAAGATATTTGTTTCGAGGTTTTGGGAGAGCTTCCAAGAGGCCATGGGCACGGAATTGCGGTTGAGTACGGCTTATCATCCGCAGACTGATGGGCAGACAGAGCGCACCAATCAGATGTTGGAAGACATGCTACGCATGTGCATTATTGACTTCGGGGGTGGATGGGAGCAGTACCTTCCACTGGTGGAGTTTGCTTACAACAACTCCTATCAGTTCACGATTGGCATGGCTCCGTTTGAGGCGTTGTACGGTAGGCCTTGTCGTTCCCCAGCATGTTGGTTATAAGTGGGGGACAACAAACTACTTGGGCCGGAAGTGATTCAGGATACTTCGGCAAGGATTGAGTTGATTCGGAGTCGCATTCGGGTAGCTCAAGATAGGCAGAAGAGTTATGCTGATGCGAAGAGGTTTTTCAGGGAATTCCAAGTGGGGGACCAGGTTTTGCTCAGGGTATCTCCTATGAAGGGGATTATGCGTTTCGGGAAGAAGGGGAAATTGGCACCGAGGTATGTGGGGCCGTTTCCTATTATTGAGCGGATCGGACCGGTTGCGTATAGACTTGGACTACCGGAGCACTTGCATCGAATTCACGACGTGTTCCATATTTCCTCGCTGAGGAAATACCTTAGAGATAATTTGGCTCATTCTCACATTGCTGTGGAGGACATCGATCTCGAGCCGGATAGCTCCTACGAGGAGGGGCCAATTGCTATTTTGGACCGAAGCGAGAGGAAACTGCGGTCAAAGATAGTTCCGTTAGCGCGCGTTCAGTGGCGACATCACAATGTCGAGGAGTCCACATGGGAGCGCGAGGATGAGATGCTCGAGCGTTATCCGGAGCTGTTTTTAGCAGGTACTTTCTAGTTTCGAATTTCGGGACGAAATTCAGTTATTAGGGGGGAAGTATCTAATACCCCGTACTTTTGACTATATTTATTTTTGGGATTAATTAATTAAATTGTGTATTAATTGATAATTAATCCGGGTTATAAATACTAATGAGATGCGAATTGGTATTTGATTATATGCATATATGATTATATATGTACTTGGTATTATAAAATTTGTCGTGAGATTTATATACGGCATTTTAGAAATTTTGTTGAGACGCGTGGGACCGCCGCTTCACGGTATAATATTTTGATAATAAAAGTGAAATTAAAATCTATAATCCGTATGGTCGTTTTGAGTGCGCCAACGCGTCCGGAAGGGTCGAGATATTCAGAAAACACTAGCCGGGGGTATAGTTTGGGTCCCGGGGAATTTTTAGGCCATACCGGCAACTTAAAGGGTATTTTGGTAATTTTACATTTTGAGGAATTAAAAGTGACGAAAATTGGAGATGTAAATCTGATGTGGATTAAACCCATTAAGCCCATTAACCAACCCATATTAACCTAGAAAGCTACGTAGGTTGTCATTTAGGTTTTCTAAGTTTCCCCAAATCAAAACCCTAGCCACCTTAAGCCACCATTGGAGAAGAGCTTGGAGAGAGAGGAAAATCTGCAGAAATTCTTTATCTAATCTACACCAAACTCAGAGACAACCAAGGCAAGTGACTTTAATTCATTTAATTTCTGAGAATGTTTCCTCCATGTTAGAAAATTCGGATTTATGGTTTGTTCTTGAAGAAAATATGAAAACCCATGTAGTTTAGATCATAGAACTTGAGAAATTGTGAAGAGAATTGCATGTAGTATGATAGGTAGATGATTTCCCTTATAATAATTGTGATTTGAAGGAATTAAAACGAAATAAATTCTGGAATTTGATGATGATATAAACCTAGGGTTCATGTTCTAGAGAAATTGGGAAAAGTGTAGAGATTTGTAATTTTGGTTGATGTTATAATGATCCAATCCTTGAAAACATGTTAGGAGTTGATGTAAATATGTTTAGGATGAATTAGAGACCCTAAAACGTTGTTGGGATGAACTTTGGAAGAGATTAGAATTGATAAAAATGGTGAAAAATGATTTTGGGAAAAATCTGGGCCGAAACTGGTAGCTCGTTAGAAGCAGCCCCCATGTCGTTCGAACGAACTCGTTCAAACGAGCTTCTAACGAGTTGACCAGTCGTTACTAACGATTAGGGATTTCGCTCGATATCTCGTTCGAACGAGATATCGTTAGAAGGAACAGTTCGTTCGAACGAACTTGGATCTCGTTCGAACAGCCTCGTTCGAACGAGACTTCTAACGACCTGACAGTCCAAACTCGTTCGAAGCCTCGTTCGAACGAGACTTCTAACGAGCTGCCAGTTTGGTACTTTTTGGACTGTTTTGATTTTTGGAGTCCCGAAAACTGGTTCGAGGGAAGAGTTAACATTCTTTGATGATGTAAGGATAGATTTGGGACTTTTGGGTTATTGAGAGGAGTAAATTATATACGAGAGTTATATCCAATAAACCATTTGGGTTGAGACGTGAGTGTCTACTATGATGTGAGGATGAATTATAGCGCGTATAATTACAAACCGGAATAGTACGAATTGTGATAATTATAGTTAGTACGAAAGTGCAATATGTACTACGATTAAAATACGGTATTACTAAGATGTGTGTTTACTTAGTATTGTTATATGGATTGTGTGTATGACATACCTACCATACTTGCTATCACGGGAGGTTACGTTCGCTTATGATCCTCTAATCCTTGTGTGCCTACGGGGGGGATATAGACTGGTACCTTGATGAACATAGGTCATAGAAGGACTTATTGTGATATTAATAAGTCTGCATGATCATGGGAGCGTAGGTATGTGCGTGACCCATGTGATGGTGACTGTGTTCGCCTCCACTATTTGTGATTTGTGTTATCTGGACTATTCCTGAGAGATTCGGAATATGTGATCCTTATGTACGTGATGTACCGGGATGGATAACAGAGTATGTGTGCACCATAGCTTAGTTCTCGGGGTGCTTGTATTGTATATATATGATGAGATTAATATACATTTAATTAATGAGAATCCTCATGTTAATGTTGTAAATATATTACGGTGTTGTTTCGAGAAATATAACGAGTAACTGATAGTTATATATATTACATATTGAGTATCTGAGTTGACGTTAAACCCCTATTTAATGACGAGCGTTATTATGTAAATGGAACCAAGTATTATGGGCAGGACCTTTGGCAGTCTAGCTAGATATGTTGTCACTTAGCTAGTAGTATGGGTAGTTATAGATGGGTACTTGCGTTAGGAGTGCACAGTTAGACGAGAGGTGAGAATATAATGAGAGTGCACGTCCTAACATGTACTTTGCATTTAATGTTTTAAATGTTTTTAAAGCACTTGCAGGTTTTTAAAATATAACTCCACATTCGGGCTCTGACCCGTTTGCTTTTCAAATCTTTTCTTGTAAAACCTTTTTAGGTGCCCAGCCACAGGGACACCAAGCATAGGATACTCATTCAGGTGACGAGCTGTAGCTGTTTGTGGAAGCTGCAGGGATTTGCATGTAGACGCTTCTCTCTTTTGGATTCCAGAGTCACTATCTACCAGTTGTAGGGCATGTTGCCCATTTCTATTTAGAGACATCTTTTATATTTCAGTTTTCAGACTTTAGCATTTATTATTTCAGTTCGGTTATTTATTTCAGTATGGGATTGTAGTGAGGAGTTTTTCCTCCAGACTTTATTTATACTATGTGATGGTTATTCGTTTTACTTCAGTATGGTGAATGGTGTTATCTATTTCTTCATTTCACTTGTTGCATGTTAATTAGACTTTAATTAAAGTTTGGCACTACTTTTTAAATACTAGGTGGTTAGTAATCATTAAAATGTTTTCGACAGTGATGCTATTAACTGAGCCAACTTGGCATTTTGAATTAATTTAATAAAGGAGTAGCTACCCGGTATTTAATTAGTCGGGGTGTCACAGTAAATACATAAAGAGAAGTACCTAATAAATCACCAATATTTTGGTTAATCAGGATACCATTTGATAACATGGAGAAATCAAATTTAAAAAAATGAGATTCTGAGAAATCCAATTTCATCCTTCACTTTTCTAAATATATAAGAAGTCTGAGAATTGTAAGATCATTAGGGAGTCTCTATAAATAGAAGAAAATAAAAATACTTTACTTAATTGGAGGTAGTGGTAATGTTGCTATGAATAATTTTGTCGTGTGTAAAAAAAGATAAAATTGGTGTTTGGTGTGATAAAAGTAGCGCTATGTTTTTTTTCGAACTTTCCAATTTTTCCGATCTGATTTTTTTCGAATTTGGAATAAAATTTAGTTTGCCGATTTTCGATTTTCCAATTTCTGATATTTTCAAAAAAAATCGGATCGAAAATCGAAAATAGTTCTGAATTTTCAATTTTTTGATTTTTTCGATCCGATTTTTCTGAAACTATTCCGATCCGATTTTTTCGATTTTTTTCCAAATTGTTTCCGATTTTTTTGAAATTATTTTTCGATTTCCGATTTTTCTGATTTCTTTTCCAATTTTTTGAAAGTTTTCCATGTCCCACATCGGTTGGGAGAGGGAGAGGGAGAGGGCTCCAAAATATGCTCTATAAAAGAAGAGTAACCTCCTAACTTCTACACAAATGAAAAAATGGGTCAAATCCTCATGTATTTACATGTTGGGTTAAGCCATTTTCTTTGTTTTTTTAAAATGAGAATTTCGAGTAATCGAAAATCCATAATTTATTTTTTTGAAATTTTGGAATTTATGAATTTTTAATATATTTTGTGAATTTCCAATTTTTTCCGATTTTCCGATTTTCCCGAACTCGGAATTTTTTTAAAATTTTCGAAAAAATTGGATCTAAAATCGGAATAGTTATTTTATTTCCAAAAAAATTGGAATTTTTTCGAAGAGACATTTTTCGATCCGATCTGACCGAAACAATGGCCTAGGTAAAAGTGATGGAACGTGGGCATGTTGTAATGGAGGGCTTGATACTTTTTTTCCTCGAATGAGGATAAAATTCCTCTTAATGAACATTAAGGTCAAAACTTCAAGAACGAAAAAAATTGTAGTCCTTGCTAAAGTATGTAAATAAATAAATTTGTGAGGATGCAGTAAAAAATAACAAAAAGTAAACCCACACTAGTAGAATTTTTGGTGACTTTTCATGATGTTTTCAATCACAGATATTTGTCCAACCAAGATAGCTTTTTGCAGTCTTTTAAGTGTAAAGATCACATCATCACAAACGGTAATGAATCAAAAAGTTCAGCCTGACTATTTACTTGAGAAAGATCAAATGAAAGATCCATTTTTCTGGACCAAAGTGATTGTATACGTTTTCATCGACTCATCTCCGATCCCAGATTCCATGTAGAACGCATCTCTCTTTGTAGCTTCATTTTTTGAAATAAAAGAACAAATAAGAAAATCACGATGAAATATATCCGCTCTCACGAGGTAAACGTCAACACTTCAACATTTTTCTTCCAGTAGGCATTAATAAAAATCAGCAGGTAAATGTCAACACCTAAACAAAGCTCTGTCTAAATTCAAAAATCACGATGGAATATATCCGCTCTCATGATTTTGAAGGTTGAAAACTCAAAAATCAACATCGTTAGAACAAAAATAAACCTCTAATTTTCAAAATAGAAACATCGCACTCAAAAATTAGAGGACTTTAGCAGTTTCGGCTCCTATCTCTGATGTCCATTGGGTTTTTTGGAATATTCATTTGAGATCGAATACTTTTGACACTATTTCAAATAAAAGATTAGACATCGAAAGCCAACCGAAAAAAAAAAAAAAACTTCGTCATTCACTCTGAAATCAAAACTTTAATAAGCCATCGGAACCTTGGACGAACACCAAAGCCTTTAATCCATCCTACAAACACAAGAAAAACTTTTTACCATTGAAATCAATTGAATAAATATAATATGGAAAAGTTTTTGGAACAAACAGTAGTTACCATCAACAACTAAGAGCAGTAAGCATCGTTAACAATTGTATTTCAAAGGAGAATCAACCATATTCTGATGCAAGAAACGATATTTTTTTAGATAAACACCAAATAAAATCAACCATCATTCACACTTGTAAAGACCAACCATCGATTAAAACCGAGCTTATATCCGTAGTGAAATCGAACTATGTTAAAATCATGTGTTGAAATCATACATGTAAAAAATCACTTGTGCCAAACTCTTCCTTCACATAGAACGATTCTATATTCGCTAAGCTTACAACCAACTTTTAAAAATGTGTCACATCCAAAAATTCTTTTCCATTACTTCTACAGAGATGGGCAGGGCAAAAGTTGAGGAGGTAAAGAGAAATTATAGAGGGAAAATTGAATTTGGGAAATGAGAGGTCAGGAGGCTTAGTGAATTCATGGGAGGGGTTTGGTAGGACAATAAAAAATGTGTTAAGAGTAATTATAATTAGGTGGAGGAGAGAATGATCTACGTGGACACTCTAATCTTATAGGAGCTTTTAACTATTGTATAACACTAGGTGTAAACCCGCGCGATGCGCAGGCTAACCGTTAACAACAAATACAATACTTTCTAAGGTGCATAATAAACTACGGGTTCTTCGAAGAAGCATCAAATATAATTGTACTGAGCGAACATAAAATAGTTGATGTTAAACATAAAGAAATATATTGAAGGTGAAGAAAAATAATTTATGTTAGATCATATTAATATTGCCCCAAAGTCTTTGATTATATAATCAGGATCATTTTGATTGCTTCATTGCCATTGAATCTTTCTTTGATTTTTTTTGGTGAAATATGAATAAATTAAAAGAGGAAAAGCCCCAAAATTACAACCCAAGCCCAAAGGCCAACACAACCAAACATAAAGCAACAAATTGCCAAATGGGCATGCAGGCCCGAAAAAAACCCAAGAAAAATAACTAAACACAATCCAACTAACCAATAAAGTAAAACATTTAGGCCCACAAAAATAAACAAAATCTCACTACAATAACAAATCCAGCCTATAAACGAAACTCCAAGCCCAATAATTCAAACCACTTCGTGGAAAACTCTAAATAAATCTGGACCAAGAACATGTGCAGGCGCTTCCACAAAAACATTTAAACCCCGCGCGATGCGCGGGCGCTTTGAATTTTTATTTACATCAAGTTGTATAATTTTATTTTGATAAAATCAAATACATATACACACAAATTTTTAATTTAAAAAAAGAGATTATTTAAATGAAAAAATATCACGCCAAAAAAATAAATGTCTAACGTTACATCACCCTCCAATCGATAAGTCTCTTGGTGAATAAGCAAACATAAATAATTGACAAAATATATAAATTGTATTAATCCAGCTCAAAGGGGAAAATGGATTCGTTGATTCGTTACTCTGAATAAAATCAAATAGTTAATTAATAAAACTATCGAAATTCCAATTGATTCGTTGATCTGTCAGCCCATCGACACGCGCCGACAATGTCCTGCATCATATAAAAAAATTAAGAGTTAATTAATATAATAAAAAATATTTGGAAAGAATAACATCGTTGAACCATGAATCGGGAATAATAAAAAGAAAAAATGCATCCAAAACAAAAACTATATGACACACACATAATCAAGCCTCTTCGTCCAGTGATATCCCCAGTTAGATTCCCGGCACCAATCACAGCATGTCCCGTGTCCCTTTAATTTGAAAATAGGAACTAAAAATGAAAACGAAATGTTTGTTATCCTACATCCATAATCAATATTATTTTAAGTCCTAAAAGTACATAATCTATATATACATAAACATCCAACCATAACATGTACTATACAACACTTCCACCTCCCTTCCTCACGCAACTTCTCATACCCAAAATTGATATTTACTTGTAGACTTCTCTCTGTTGAACTAATTAGAGCAATAGACTTTCATTTGGAATGTGGAGAGAAACTGTTATGAAATATAGAAGAGCTAATTAATTCCAACTGCATTTGGCAGTTGATTTTATTGATAAAACGACGTTGAGATGGTCTTATGATTTCACTAATTAATATCAAGTCACCCTTTACTCTGAAATACAAAAGTTAGCAGATTCATTCAGGATCCTTTAAAAAAAGGCAATTGAACATGACCACTTTTCTTTGAGAAATGCAACTGATCGATTGAATTTTTTTGTGAATTTTTTTTATATGATCTTATTATAGAGTTAAAAACAGAAAAAAAAATTGTATTTCAACATCTAAACCAATTGGTCCTTAAAAGAAAAATTGTCATTTAAAACATCATTAATGAGAAAAAAAAATCAAATGCAGAATATGTTCAGTCACATGTAAAAAAGAAAAATGTAAAATGTAAAAAAGAAGCCAATGATGGCAAAAGAAAAGGCTTGCTCTGGCCGATCTCCATCTCTGTTTATCAAATCTGCTGGTTGCTTTGTTCTTTTGGGTTGTTGTTTGGTTGTCGGTTCGATTAGAGAAAGAAAGGATGAAAATTCATGTACAGGAAAAAAATCTCCGTCTTCGTACAGGAAAAAAATGACAGTAACCTGAATAATTAGTAAAGGTATTGATCTGCTACCATATGCGTTAATTGAGCAATAAAAATTACAATATAAAAAAAATAAAAACTACAAAATAGTAAAATCCATGCCGAGAGAGAGATAAAAACACACTAAGCTACACGCATATATTTCTTAAGGGAGAGAGAGATTTGAAAAAACTCATCAAAAACTTCACAACTTGAATCGTCAAAAAACCCACCAAAAAGAAATAAATTTTAAAATAAACATTATTACCTAAACCGGCACCTCCTCTGGTCTGAACCGGCACCTCTTCTGATTTGCAAGTGTGAGAGTTAAGAAATGGGTAAAACGAAAAAACATTGAAATTTAGAGGGTAGAAAAATTAATGGTTAACTCTCATAGACATGGAAATGAAACAATAACAACTTACTCTGTTTCAACCTCTCTTGGTGATGAAGGAGTGGGTATATGACGAATGACATATTATAAGGGAAGGAGAGTCGTGTCCTTTCAAATTTGTCAATCTAGTTTTAGACGACAGAGAGAAAGTCATATGCCTATGGTAATCAAAAGGCTATAGAAAAAATAAAAGGCATTAAATGTTCGGAAGACGAAAGATGTAGGTGTGTGGTTGTTTATCAAATCTGTTGGTTGCTTTGTTCTTTTGGGTTGTTGTTTGGTTGCCGGTTCGATTAGAGAAAGAAATGATGAAAATTCATGTACAGAAAAAAAATCTCCGTCTTCGTACAGGAAAAAAATGACAGTAACCTGAATAATTAGCAAAGGTATTGATCTGCTACCATATGTGTTAACTGAGCAATAAAAATTACAATATAAAAATAATAAAAACTACAAAACAGTAAAATCCATGCCGAGAGAGAGAGAAAAACACACTAAACTACACGCATATATTTCTTGAGGGAGAGAGAGATTTGAAAAAACTCATCAAAAACTTCACAACTTAAATCGTCAAAAAACCCACCAAAAAGAAATAAATTTTAAAAAAAACATTATTACCTAAACCGGCACCTCTTCTGATTTGCAAGTGTGAGAGTTAAGAAATGGGTAAAACGAAAAAACATTGAAATTTAGAGGGTAGAAAAATTAATGGTTAACTCTCATAGACATGGAAATGGAACAATAACAGCTTATTCTGTTTCAACCTCTCCTGGTGATGAAGGAGTGGGTATATGACGAATGACATATTATAAGGGAAGGAGAGTCGTGTCCTTTAAAATTTGTCAATCTAGTTTTAGACGACCGAGAGAAAGTCATATGCCTATGGTAATCAAAAGGCTATAGAAAAAATAAAAGGCATTAAATGTTCGGACGAAAGATGTAGGTGTGTGGTTGTTGAGAAAATTAGTGGAGAGAGGAGAGATGGTGTTAACAGACACCAAAAATTAAATAGTCTTAAAATATAGAGTGCCATGTGGACACTCTCAATGAGCAGGAGTCTTAAATGCTCATAAATGCCTTGTTTTGCATTTTATAGTATATAGAGATTTTAAAGAGGAGTAATGATATACTACCCGGGAGTTAACCCCGGGTTAGTATATGGAGAGAATTTTTTTGGGGGATTTTTTATGTGATTTATTATCATTATTTGACTTTTTTTTTAATTTAAAAAAAAATTGTTTTATTAGAAAACAATATTTTTTATAAACTAAAAAAAATGTATTGTTTAAAAACACTATTTTAATATAAAAAAAAATTCTGAAAAAAACTGTTTCCAAAAAGAAAAGTTGTTTAATATAAATATTTTTTTTTTCATTTTGAAACAGTTTTAAGAAATACAAATATTATTTTAAATGCTGTAAAATTAAAAAAAAAAGTTTAAAAATAACGAGTGCCGCTGGCGCGGACCTTTAAAAATAAGAGAATATTGGGTAAATGGGTGTTTGAGATACTAAATAAGTTGAAAATAATTAAAAACATAATTTTTTATTAGATTAGTTTCTTAATGCAAAAATAAAAAAATTATTTTAAATGTTGTAAAATTAAAAAAAAAAGTTTAAAAATAACGAGTGCTGCTGGCGCGAACCTTTAAAAATAAGAGAATATTGGGTAAATGGGTGTTTGAGGGATTAAATGAGTTAAAAAAAATATTTGATTAGTTTTTTAATGCAGAAATACAAAAATTATTTCAAATGTTGTAAAATAAAAAAAAGTTTAAAAATAACGGGTGCCGCTAGCTCGGACCTTTAAAAATAAAATAATATTGAGTAAATGGGTGTTTGAGGGATAAAATGAGTTTAAAAAAATAATTGAAAAAAAAAATAAAGTATTCTAATAAAAAATTAATTTTTTATAATTGTTTTTAACTCATTTTACATGAAAAATCAAAAAGGAAAAGAAAAGAAAAGAAAAGGGCATCCTATGCTAGCCCGGGGTTAACACCCCGTAGCCTAACATTATTCTTTAGAGAGTATATATAATATTATTATTTTATTTCACATGTCACTTTACTACCTTATTTGGTTATGTTAGTATGTGTGTATGTGTATATTCACTAGTATATATGTTTTTATATTATTATTTTATTTTATGTGTATGTCTTTTATATTGGTATTATTTATGTATATTCTTATAATATTTATTTAATATGTATTTTAGAATGTATAGCATGTATTATTATATATAGATATAAATACAAAAATACCACATATATTATACCCATTGCTATCTTCCACCCAACTACCCTAAACCACTTCTCACACATTCCACCAAACCGACACGTAAAAAATTTCACCCAAAAAAACTTGAACCCATTTTTTATTCATTTTGGTCCCCCGCATTTCTTCTTCTTCTTCTTCTTTTTCTTCTTTTTTATTTTCAATCATCTAAAGACACACCATACCACACACATATCCCCGCCACCTTTAAACCTTGAAAACAACACACTATAAATCAACTCATCTTTCCATCTTTCATCCCTCATGGCCCTCTCTCACCTTTTCGGCCTCTAAAATAAAACATATCCTCCACTCCTCCTATAAATACAATGAGATGTGACAACTTTAATAGGCCTTTCATTTTAGTTATAAACATGGAATACATATCCTCCACTCTAGATATAATGTTTGTATTTTAGCCAATATCTAAATACAGATGGTCGTGGTTAGAATTTATCTTTTTAGAATGAGTTTTTATGTACACGTTTATAGTGGGAGTGTTTGTATTTTTAGCTAATATTTATTTATTTAAGAGTGCCTTGAGGGTTCATTTATAGGGAGAAATACCCAATTGCAAATCTATGGGGAGGTTGTTTACACTTTTTATCAGATTTATCTCAACTTTGAAGAGTTTTTGGGAGATCATCCATCGTACATATTCTTTTTCTTTTTATTATCTCTCTATAAAGTTTTTACTTATTGAGAAAAAGTTTTTAAATATTCTGTTCAGTTAACCTTTTATATTTCATTTTTTAATTTCATATATGTTCTTTTTCTACAATTAGTTTAGATTAGTTTTAATTTTTTAGAACTCATATTATAAAACTTTGTTTTAATTTAAATAAATAAATCAATATTAACTCTAAAATACCATTCCCCATGGATATGATCCTTTATTTGTCACTATACACAATAATTGGGAGTTTAGGAGTTTATTGAATGATGATTAATACTCGCAGATCGTCGCTTTGCAAATGGCATCGTTGTCGGGGAGTGGTGTCATTTTTAGAGTTTATTGATTGATTATTTTTTACATAAGTTGTATATATGTCGTATATCTTTATTTAGTTATTTTTCTCTTTATTTATCATTTTTTTTAAAGTCAAAAAAAGAATTCAAAAGAAATTCCCAAAAAAAATCATGATAAAAGAAGGTATATTTTGAGTTTGGTTTACTATGTATTTTTTATTTGTATTTTAACGAGCTATGATATTTTTGGCAAAACAATAATTATTGGTTATATTTGAATTTTAGGGCTTTGTCTCTTTCAATTAATAATATGTAGTTAAATGTTCATGAAAAGTCTTACTACTTGAGAACATAATGGTTTTTCATGTTTAGTTGAAAGCAAAGATTTTCTTTTGCATTTTTCAACTGAAGGTGTATTTTTCATACAAATTTTAAAAACTCCTTATTTCTGGAAATCCTTTTAAAATTAATGTGAACTAATCTTATTCACTGAGTAATATCTCGATGATTATGTTATTTTTAATAAATTTCAAATTGAAATGGTTTTTCGATGAGGAAATGGCTACCACTTTGAGTTAGAGTGAAATCTCCTTTTGGGATATAAAAAAGAGAACAAAAGAAAATAATAACTGCTCCTTGATGAAATAGTCTTGGTCACAAAGATTCTGAAGGAAAAATCATTAAACTTTTTTTGTGTGAAAGTCATCTCCTTTAAGAGCTAAAATTCCTTCTGCTTGTTGTAAATGATATTATTATATCTGAAATGAACCATTAATATTGGATTCAGTCATTGTGTTTGAAAAATGTATTTTATTCTCTAAAATATTAAGTGTTATCTGTGCTTGAAACTAAACTTTGTTAAAATATTAGCGTGCATACAAACAAGACTTGATGAAGAATAATCTAAATTTTGACAGGGTTAATAGACCTTTTTTCAAGTTTGACGTGTCCTAAAAATAAATAAGCGCATAAAACACTAAAATTTATCCAAATGGATTATTTAAAATACATTATCAAAAAATATTGAATTTTGTGTTTAACGAAACAAAACTCGTCCCCAAGGACAATTGAGGGGGTATAACGGTTTATTACATATTCAAAGCGCAAGGGAGAAATGCCTACGAAACTGACAATGTTTTTTATATCAAGTTTTTAGTTTTGTTTTGATTTCTTATCTTGGTTTGTCTCTATTAATGCTCAAGGTCTAACAAATTTCGGTTTGGAGGGAGTGTGATAAGTACAAAAAGTGTTATATTTCTGTCCTAAATAGGCTCATTTTAAAAGTTAGTTCTCTCTAATATTTGCCATTTGTGCGTCATTATTTACTCCGTAGGTTAATGTGCGTTATCGTGGTTCAAACGTTTAATTAATTGACAATTGCAGTAAAAACGGGTCTAAAAGATGATATCTTATTTTTAGTGACCGAAGAGACCAAAAAATCCAATAAACCATGTAATGGATAGTAAACAACGATTCGTTTTGAACAATAGATGCCTTTCACATTCAACTAGAATAATGAGTAATCTCTTCATTTTAATGTGGCAGTTCCAAAAAAACGTACTTCTATCTCAACAAAGTGTATTCGTATCCTAAATAATTTTCATTTCCAATATCACATGCGTGTATGTGTGTGTTATATTTTGTGTGTGCGCTATATATATATATATATATATATATATATATATATATATATATATATATATATATATATATATATATATATATATATATATCTGTGTGTGTGTGTGTGTGTGTGTGTGTGTGTGGAGAGGATCAAAAGTGGACTTAAAAAACAGACTTTTTAATGGACCTTAACAAAAAAACACCTAACAACTCATTAATTTTAATTCCTAGAGTGCAATTGATCTGCGCGAATGGCAATCGACACGCGTGTAACCCGAGATGGTGGGGGTGGTGTGGGGGTTAAAAAAAATATTCGATCAACTCGCATGTTCGTTGTCGCTGGCGCGGACCAATTACAACATATGAATTAAAATTAATGGGTTGTTAGTGTTTTTGTTAAGTTCCATTAAAAAGTCAATTTTTTAGGTCCACTTGTGATCATCTCCTTATATATATATATATATATATATATGTGTGTGTGTGTGTGTGTGTGTGTGTGTCTCTGTGTGTGTGTGTGTTTGTGTGTGTTATTTCCGTGTCGGTGTTCACGATCTTTATTATTATCTATTCTTTTATTTTGGTTACATTTTTTGTAAGTATGTGAAATTGTGTTTTAGTGTTTGTTGTTGTTATTATTATTATTATTATTATTATTATTATTATTATTAGTAGTAGTAGTAGTAGTAGTAGTAGTAGTATGTTTATTATTATGTTTTATTTGTGTGTCATTTTACTACTTTATTTTGTTACGTTAGTTTGTGTGTATGTGTATATTCACTAGTATGTACGTTTTTATATTTGTATTCTATTTTTTGTGTATTTATTCAATATTAGTATTATTACTGTACATGCATATATTATTTATTTAATATGTATTTTAGTATGTATACTATTTGTTAGTACGAATATATTGTATTTTACATATTGCCATAGATACACACACCACACACATTATAACCATTGCTATCTTATACCTAAATACCCCAAACCACTCCAGCTAATTTCCATTGTACCTAAACCTAGCAATATCACCCAAGAAAACATGAACCACTTTTTCTTCTTTTTGGTCCCCCACTTCTTCTTCGTATTCTTATTTTTCCTCGCCTCCTTGTTCTTCTTCATCTTCGTCAATTATATAAATACATACCATACTACACACATAACCCCATCACCTTTTACCACTTTAAAAAATGAAACCACAAAACATATTAACTCATATAACCCTCTTTAATCCCTTCAACCCTCCTCTCTCTCACGTTACCAACCATTAAAATAAAACATATCCTCCACTCCTCCTATAAATACATTGAGATGCGGAAATTTTAAAGGACACTTCATTTTAGTTTTAGATGTTGGATAGATTTTGATCCATTACTTTATAGAGAGTGTTTGTATTTTTAGCAAATCTCTCAAAATAGAGTCTTGTAGTAAGAATTTATATTTTTAGAATGAGTTTTTATGTACATTTTATTGTGGGAGTGCTTGTATTTTTAGCAAATATCTCACTAATCAAGAGTGAATTTAGGGTTCATCTATAAGGAGAAATACCCTGTTGTAAAAACTTTATGGAGCTTGTTTTACTTTTTATCAATTTTATTTCAACTTTGAAGGGTCTATGGGGGATCATCCATTGTACATAATCTTATTCTTTCTTCTTTTGTATTTTATTATCTCTCTTTGAAGTTTTTACTCATTGAGAGATTTTGTCTTCAATATTCTATTTGGTTAACCTTTTATATTTCATTTTTTAGTTTTATATATGTTCTTTCCTTTAATTAGGTAAGATTGGTTTTAATATTTTAGAACTCATATTATACAACTTTGTTTTAATTTATGTATTAAATCAATATTAACTCTAAAATACCATTCCCTATGGATATGATCCTTTACGTGTCACTATACACAATAATTAGGAATTTAGGAATTCATTGAATGGTGCTTAATTCAACATTGAAGAAAATATATCGCTCGCAAATCGTCGCTCGTCAAATGGCGTCGTTGTCGGTGATTGGTGTCATTTTGAGTGTTTATTGATTCAATAGTTTGTACATAAGTTGTATATATGTCGTATATTTTTATTTAGTTATTTTTCTCCTAATTTATCATTTTCTTATTTGAAAGTAAAAAAAATAATAAAAAAATAAAATTCAAAACAAAAAAATTCAAAAACAAAATCATGAAAAAATATGGTATATTTTGAGTTTTGTTCACAGTTGTTTCGATTTTAATGAAGTCTAAAATTTTTGGCAAAACAATAATTATTTGTTATATTTGAATTTGTGGATGTTGTCTCTTTCAATTATCAATAGGTAATTATATGTTCATTAAAAGTCTTACTACTTTAGAACATAATGTTTTTGATGTTTAGTTGAAGGCAACAATTTTCTTTAGCATTTTTTAAATAAAGGTGTAGTTTTCATTCAAATTTTAATAAGTCCTTATTTATGGAAATCCATTTCAAATTAATGTGAACTAATCTTATTCACTTGGTAATATCTCAATCATTATGTTTTTGCTTAATAAATTTCAAATGTAAATGTTAATTGAAATGATTTTTTGATAGGGAAAATGACTACCACCTTTAGTTAGAGTGAAATCTCCTTTTGGGATATGAAAAAAGAAAACAAAAAGAATAATAAGTGATCGTTGATGAAATAGTCTTGGTCACAAAGATCCGTAAAGAAAAAGCTACGTACTTTTTGTATGTGAAACTCATCTCCTTTAAGAGCTAAAATTCCTTGTGCTTAATGTAAATGATATTATTATTCCTTAAATGACCCGTTAATATTGGCTTAAGTTATTGTGTTTGAAAAATGTATTATATTCTCTAAAATATTAAGTGTTATCTTTTCTTGAAACTTAGTTGTAACAACCTCTATTTTCTCACGGAAAGGCTGGCCAGGCACGATACGCCAAAGATGTGTCTTCCTTTTCAATTAATACCATTATCAGCACCATAGTTTATACAAATAGATTATTATCCACAATTTTGGCATTTATAAATGGAGAATACATACACAATGATCCAAAGTCCACACCACCATAATAATATAAATGAAAAAAATCTAGTCAAACATAATAAATCCCAACTGGCATGAAATAAAAGTGTACCGGGTTTATGCCCTTACAAATATTGCAAATGATAAATAACTAAATCTGAAAAGCACCTATGCTAGAAGAAGACGGAAACTGAATCTGGAGAGTACGCGAGGTCGCAGGACTACCACAACGCAATCCAATTATCCCTGTCTAGGAGCACCTGTGGAGAAAAACATTAAAATTTGGCTCAGAGCGTGTGCAAAAATTAACTTGAATAAAATATGAATGGCATAATACAGTCGATGCACCATCAATATCCCCCTTTTCCCCGACATTCACATGCATGTGACACCTCGACCCTCAACTAAATAAAATATCATTTGCATCCGAAAAATTCCGAAATCGTGAATGGTGACAATAACTCAATTTATAAATGGGGATAAAAAAAATAAATCAATTGAGTATAATATTAATTTTTCCGACAATCACTTATCTTAGTGTCGTAGTTCTTCCAGAAGAGCATAACTTTTATTATGCATTATAAGAGTTCATAAATTAACATTGTCTTCTTTTCTATGAGAATTTAAATTATTCAAATCAAGTCTAGTCAATTAATAATACATGTCCATATATATATTTGACACACAAGCGCATCTACCATTGGTGTCTATTCGTTCTCTATCGGCATGTTCATAGGAATTCTCTTATTCCTAAGTGGACAACACAAACATACATACGTTGGGGGTGGTCCCTACGCAGGACACCTATATACGACCAATACCCAACGGTAATACAGGAATGGTCAAGTGACGCGACCAAAAAAGTGTATCTAGTGTGCGTTCTTATATAGGCTCAAGTTCAAACATGTCACGTTAGAAATAAACCCAATAAGTAGGGATCGTCTCCACAGGGAACTAGGACGATGAATCATAACGACATGGAACGAATGACTAACCCTAAAATCGACTCTCGAAAAGAAACGACAAAGATGACTAACTATAAGTGAACGGAAATTAACTAACAACTAAACTATGTGCAAATAACAAATCTATTGAATTATTAAAATATGAGCAAGGAAAGATAGGTCGGGTTACAATCCCTAGAATCATAGTATACTTATGAAGTAGAATGATATCATTCGAATTAGAATTTTCATTGAACTCTGACATTATTAATCCTAAGCATTACATATATGAGGATACGTGCACACATCATACGTAATCAAAGGCAAATCTTACAGTATAGGAAATATGGCAATAAACTTAAATCTTGAATTAATTACAACAAACTTTGAAAAGTAGGGTTCTTGAATAAAGGACACTTTTTAAAACTAACAATATTTGAACCTCCTAATGTCTGACAATAATTTAAAATAAAAACACAATGAAATTTTACAAGATTTAGAGCCAAGTAAAACTCTTAATTAGAAAATAATAAATAAGGAAAATCTCGTCCGAACCGGTCAGACGGGTAGTCTTCGATTCGGTCTGGTGGCATTCGAATCAGTTCATTTTCTTCTCTAAACGGATCGGTCCGACCCTCATTTTTATATAGAGATCTTAAAGTCATCAGACAAGTTCATTTTCATCAGAATCTGGATCAGTCGAATAACTAATTTTACATAGAGCTTGGATCTCCTCTAGATCGATTTTTTATAGGGCATGGACGGTCTGGTCCTGGAAATCCTCCTTTCTTATTTTCTCTTGATTTTACTCTCATCATTGGAGCTCAACAATTTATGATTCCAGGCTTGGATAAGGATGTTGTTTCTTCTTATATGTTTGCAGACGCGAGGTATTCAATTTTCATGTTGGTCCCTCGTCTAAACTTTCGATGTGAATTAACCATTTTTCCCTCTAACTTTCATTCCCTTCCAGATTTCTCGACTTCGGATTCCTCTTATCTTCACTTGCATTACATACCTGTAAAAAGAATGAAAAATACACAAAACTCGAGACACTATGTGGGAATTTTTATTACAATATAAATGAAATAAATCAATATGAATTACATTATTCGAGGTGCTAAAAGTCTCTAAATTAAGGGGATAAATTCGAAAGAATTTACACCTAAACAAATCCCCCTAACTTTGCATGTATCGATCAATGTAAAAGAAGTTAACCCACTCTCAACTCTTGAAAATCATTTTATTATGATAGAATAACACTTTCGCTGGGACACGATTTCCTTTGGCATATGCATCGAGCCTCTAAACCCCTAGGTTACCCTAGTAGGACGAGTTGTGTCTCATGAGAGTTTGTAGTGAATATACCCAAAAAATTCAATTTTCGACTTCCAGAAAATTCAAAATACCTAAAAATTGTACAATTTAAACTTTTCGGAAAATAATCGCCTTAAATTTGTATTCATAAGTCTCAATTTTGCGTGTGTGTTTGCGAAGCCACAAATTAACCTCAAATTTCCACCGATTGATCATCACGTTACTATCCAAAAATTCGTTTTGATTTCAATTTCTCACCAGATGCTCTCACCAACGAATCGCTTAGATTGTGTTTATTTTCTCTCGGTGTGTATGATATAAGGAGTAAATGCATGGGAACACGAATTCATGCACGCAAACTTATATGGTGGAATTTTTTACGGTGAAAGGATCTCATCATCGGGTTACGATTATTAGGAAAATGGTAACATTGCCTCTTATACACACCACTTGATATCTTCTATTATATTTTCGTGTATTAGCTCTCCACGCGGTAATAAATTTTGCAATCAGGTCTCAGTTAGGAATTTTTCCGGTTTTAAGGTGCATTGGGTAAAATTAGGATTAGTTGGAACGTTCAGAATTGGGAAATGAAATTATGATGCATGTTAGTGCTTTTTTTGGAGTTTTGCTCATTTTTCTCTTCATTTACTTTATTTTTTACTTGCTATTTTTGTTGAGCATCTTTCAATTTTTCTTGCCCCTTTTATCACACCAATTGGACCTAATTTCTTAATTTTCCATTTCTCTCACAATTTCGGGCTAAAATGGTTTTTCGGGTTACCAAATGAAAGGAGAAATTTTATTCGGCTGAAATTGGGTTGCAAAAGGGAAAAACTTTCAGGACTTTTTTATGGCCAATATTTTTGGGGTAACAAACGAGGGACTAACTTCATGTATCGGAATTACCAATTATATTACCATATGCCTCTCGAGATTTAATTTAATTTGGAGATATTTCAGCGCGCTTTTTGAGGCAACGTCACACATTATTCCCTAACTGATCAAAAATTCCAACGACTTATTTTAAAGCTGAATTGAACTTTGAGTTAATTATTAACTCGAATTGATTTCAAAAACTCAGAAAAAGTGAAAGGCTCGAAATCTCATAGGTTTAATTAATCTCCACACCTGTTCGTTAAGTCGATAATTTTTGCTCAATTTCCATCTTTGGAAAATTTTGGCTTTGTGCAATTGGGTTTTGACAAATTTGAGATGTTAAACAAAATCAAGGTGATGTTTCTCAAAAATTTAAATTCCAATTTTTATTTATTGTGAAGGAAAATATTTTTGGCTTTTTAAAAAAAATTCAATTTTTTTGAAAAAATTTGAAAATTTTCTATTTTTTTGGGTTCTTTGGGCATTTTGAACTTTGTGAAATGTGAAAGCACATTCATACCCCCAACTTAGACTTCTGCAAAGTCTTGATGTAAAAAGGACTGAAATCTAAATTAAGGAGAGAAACAACAAATATGGAACAAAGTACAAAATGCAATATACAAAAGGAAGCATAAGACGCACATGATAGGTAATCCAATTTCCATTATATATAAAGAGAACATGCAAAGTTGTCGAAATAGGAAATATGAAACATTACATAACCCACCTAGGAAAAACAACTTATTGAGGAGGCAGATGAACAGGTCTGGGGGGTTTTGGGTCGTACGGGTCATAGAAATAGGTCGGGGGAAGAGCACCCATGGTCATCCGTTACATTTCATCTTGTAGGCGATGTAGCATGCTCGTATTCTGCTGATATGCACGGTGGTTTTCATTTCCGCAATTGATGAACCCATCGAGTCAAGCTTCCAGCTCTGTGATTCTTCTATCTACATCACCTCCTAGGGACTCAAAATAAGAATTATCGTACTCGTTATATTCCTCCTCGTCCCTCTTGCCCATAACTATGTCAGCATCCCCAGTTGCTTACCCCTCGAAATCATCATCATCTGAAACCTCCCTCTCGATATCATCATCGTCATTTGCCTCCTCCACCTTCCATGCATAGATAATCTACCGTTGTCTCTCTCTTTTGATACGGGTTCCTTGCCCAAGAGGATTGGGAAGGCGAAGGTCCCGATGGGAGGAACAATGAGCGCATCAGTTATAACAGACGTTATGAATCGGGCATACGGGAGATAGCTGATACCCTTTTAATCCAAGGTTGAGTTGAATATGTCTTTGTAAATGATATGGGCCAGGTTGATTGGGGTATTGCCGTTAAGAAGATGATACGAAAGAGTCTCTTTACGGGGTCGCATTACGAAATCATTAGAGGTTTCTAGGATGTTTTCGCAGACGATTTGAAATTTGATGCACGCTTTTTTGCTCATCCGGCCCACCGAAAATTTTTCGATAGCCCAAACCTCATCGGGTGTTATACGGGAAATGTAAACTGCTTTATCGATGGGGGTGAAAGCATTGGGATACTCAAATTCGATCGAGTTTGGGATATCCTTTTACACAAGTTTTTATAAAGGAATCTCTAGGGTGAACGGGACGCGTGTGTCATCCGCATACGCCTCAGAATCTCTAGAGTGAACAAGGGTTCCATAGAAAGAGAGCACCTTGGCTACCCATACCTCATAGTGAGTCTCATTAAGGTATCGACACCAACCCCTCAAAAGTAAGAAGCTGGTGATAGAATTTGGCAGCTCGTTCTAGTGTACTTGTCGCTCAATCTTTATTCTTAATCAACTGGCCAAAAAATCATTCACACCATCTTTATTCCTTATCCGAGCGGTATGAGTCATTTTCGTTGATGAACGCGATGGAGTTGTATTTTTTAGGGAGGGCTTGGTTGTCCATGTGTATCACCAATGGTTGGGAACTAGAAATTTGGAAGAGAGAGAGTATGAGAGTTAGGAGAAGTGGTGGTGGAAAGGGAGAGGGGTAGTGGTGTATTTAAAGGTGGGTATGATGGAGGGAAATGTTGGTTTTGGAGGGAAGAGTTTTGGAGGGAAGGGGGAGTGAATTTGATAGGGAAATGGTGGTATGGAGAAGAGGGAAAAAGGATTGGGAAGGAAGGACACATATTAGGAAATGGGGGATGCATCTGGGGAAGGAACAAAAAACCCAGATGCCTATTCGATCCGAGTGTCTAGGACCAAATTGGTCCGGCCTTATTTTTATTTAGATTTTTCCAAAAACAAACTGATTCAGACCCCCAGGGAAGTCCGGTCTGGTTCCTAAATTTTGATAGATTCCCTTAACTTCGTATTCACTCTTCTCTCTTAATTTCTTGATTCTCCCACAACTTTAACTACACATAATCAATCTAAATTTTCTCAATGCTTTCTGCAAAACCTTAGGCTCGCTCTCAAGGTCTGTTGACCCACACCTATCCTATTTAACCTATACCTACCGAATCTAACTAACGTAAGCTACGCACATCTTCTATACACAAGAATCACCTCATACGTGTTGGGGGTGCGACGACCTTCTCGTATTTCTCAATTAATCCCCATAGACGGGGTTCGACAACCAAATGGTGTCATCTTCTTCAATGCACGCCTCTTAGTATGGCTTGAGGAATTGGCCATTCACTTTGAAAGTATTTCCTCCTTTTGAATCTTCTAATTCTGCACCACTATAAGGGAACACTTCTCGAACAACAAATGGGAACGTCCACCCTGAACGCAACTTGCGGGGGAATAAGTGTAGTCTAGAGTTGTAGAGGAGCACTTTTTGTCTCGGGTGAAACTCTTTGTGTCGATTTATCATGTCATATGCGAGTTTCATCTGATCCTTAGAGAATTTTGCATTACTATACGCATCATTTCATAACTCTTCCAACTCATTTAACTGAAGCTTTCAAGCTTCGCTGACTTTATCAAGATTAAAATTCAAGCTCTTGATGGACCACTACGCTTTGTGCTCTATCTCCACGGGGAGATGCCAAAGCTTGCCTTAGACAAAAAGAAATGGGGACATCCTGATGGGGTTCTTATAGGCGGTACGGTAAGCCCATTGCACAGCCTTTAATCTAAGTGGCCAATCTTTTTGGGTAGGATCGATGGTATCTTCAAGGATGGTTTTGATCTCATGATTTGCAAGCTCGGCCTGCCCACTTGTTTGAGGGTGATAACTCATCCCAACCTTGTGGAAGACCCCATACTTTATCATTAACTTTTCAAACAGCCTATTGCAAAAATGTGTGCCATTATCATTTATGATCGCCTTCGGCGTACCGAAGCGAGAAAGTGAGTTATTATAGGAACTTAATCACCACCTTTTTCTCATTTGTCTGGGTATCTATTGCATCCACCCTTTTGGAGATGGGTCTACCAAGATGAGGATGTATAGGAAGACAAAGGAGGGAGGTAAAGGTCCCATGAAGTCAATACCCCAACAATCAAATAACTCAATGACGATTATAGGGGTTAAAGGCATTATGTCGCGATGAGTAATAGATCCCATCCGTTGTCATCTATCGTAAGACCTACGATATACATTTACATCTGGGAATAGTATGGGCCAATAGAGGCCGCTTTGCAGGATTTTAGCGATCGTCTTATTCTCGGAGAAGTGGACTCTACAAGCTTCCATATGACAAAATCAAATCACATCTTGGATTTCTTCATCCGGTATCAAACTTCGGATGAGCTGGTCTGCATAATATTAAAATAAGAGTGTGTCATCATAGAAGAACATGCGAGACCATGTAATGAATTTTTTCTTCTCTTGCGATGTCCATCTGGGAGGAACGACTCCCAGGACGAGATAGTTCACTATATCCGTAAACCAAGGCAAGGAAGAAGTGACGAAAAGTTGGTCAACCAGAAAATACTCATCTGTGGGAATCAAATCACTGTGCACGTTGGACGAGAGCCGTCATAAATGGTCGCCAACGATGTTTTCTACCCCTTTCTTATCTTTTATGGAGAGATTAAACTCTTGTAGGAGTATGATCCACGTTATGAGGCGCGAATTGGCATACTTCTTAGTAAGGAAATATTTTAGGGTCGCGTGGTCTGTAAAACATGTGATGGACGACCCAAGAAGATATGAGCAGAATTTGTCCATAAGAAAAATGACAAATATCAACTCTTTCTCCGTGGTGGAGTAGTTAAGTTGTGGTTCGGTCAATGTCCTGTTAGCATAATAGATTACATGAGATTTCTTGTCTTTTCTCTATCCCAAAACAACCACGACCGCATAATCACTCGCATCACATATAAGCTCGAATAGTAATGACCAATCTGGGTCTTGCATGATGGGAGAGGAAATCGATATGCTTTTTAATTTATCAAAAGCCTCCTGGAATGCATCATTCCACTCAGAGGGGGCATCCTTCATATGGAGGTTACTCAAGGGTCTAGCAATGGCGTTGAAATCCTTGATAAACCTCCTATAAAAACCTCCATGGCCCAAGAAGGAGCGAACATCCTTTAGTGATTCAGACGGGGGAAGCTCCGCTATGACATCTATTTTTGCTCGATCAACCACTATTCCCTTAGATGAGACTAAGTGGCACTTTTCCCAATTGTGGACTAAGTTCTTCTCCACACACCAGGATAAAAAATTTCAAGATTCGCTAGACATTAGTCAAAAGAGGGGCCAATAATGCTGAAATCGTCCATGAAAACCTCAAGTCCTCTTTCTTATATGTCGCTAAAGAGACTTAACATGCACCTTTGAAAGGTTGCGGGTTCATTACACAATCCAAAAGGCATATGTTAGTAGTCAAATGTACCAAATGGACATGTAAAATTTTTCTTCTCTTGATCAAGTATATCTACCTCAGTTTGGTAATAACTGAAATAACCATCAAGAAAGCAATAATATGGGTGGCCAGCTATGCGTTCAAGCATTTGGTCAATGAAAGCCAAGGGGAAGTGATCTTTTCTCATCTCGACATTGAGTTTTCGATAATTAATACAAACATGCCACTCGGTGGTGGTGCATTGAGGAATTAATTCACACTTGGCATTTTCGACCACTACCATTCTCGACTTCTTCGGAACAACTTGAATTGGTCTCTCACCCATCTGCTATCCGATATAGGGTAGATAATCTTGGAATCTAATAGCTTTATCATTTTTACTCTAAAAATTCTTTCATGGTTGGGTTCAGCCACCTTTGCATTTTTCTCGAGGGCTTCACGTCCTCCTTGAGCTGAATTTTATGGGTACAAATCAGGGGACTTATACCCTTCAAATACTTTATTGAACAACCAAAAGCACCTCTATGCTTCCTCTAAATTCTGACCATCTTACCCTCTTGCTATTTATCTAGACTACAGGAGACAACAATAGTAAATGTCTAATCCTCTCCAAGAAAAGCATATTTCACATTTGAGGGTAATTTCTTCAACTCATGGGTAGGGAATTTCTCTTCGAAGGGAATTAAGCATGACTCCCTCGGGGGTAATTCCTCAAATCTCGAAACCCAATTAACATATTTCAACTCCTTAACTAATGCTCTCTCATCTAGTATGTCTTTTAACTCCTCAACCTCTCGCTCAAATGCTGTGTATCGGATTTCACTCTCGACACCTCTCATAAAACAAGATTCTAAAGCATCCCCACCCATAGTTCTCTCAATGTGCTCATTTGATACCTCCTTTATAAGGTCGACTGTGTGAATTTCATCTTTGTCAACCACTTGGCTAGCAACATTTAAGATGTGAATCTCGAGGGTCATGTTCCCAATGGTGAGCAGTATTTGCCCATTTCTTGTATTAATCAAAGCATTGGCTGTTACTAGGAATGGGAGGCCAAGAATGATAGAAACATGATTTCTAGAATGAGTGGAGGGATCCGTGTCCCAAATGATAAAGTCTATCAGGAAGTAAAAAGTGTCCACTCGGCCTATCACATCCTCCACTATCCCTCAAGTCACGTTTACCGTGCGATCTGCTAATTGGAGAGTAATTCATGTGGGCTTAAGGTCACCCAAATCAAGTTGTTTATAAATGGAGTAAGGAAGGATATTCAAACTCTCACCTAAGTCTATCAAGGCTTTCTGTATTCGACGTTCTCCAATAATACATGCGATCGTGGGTGTGCCCGGATCTATAAATTTGGGTGGAAGGTCGTTTAGTAAAAGAGAGCTAACATTCTGTGCTAAGAAGACATTCTTCTTCACCTTTAGCCACCGTTTAACAGTTAAAAGATATTTAATGACCTTGTAATAGGCGGGGATTTACTGGATGGCATTCAGGAATGGAAAATTAAGCTTCACTTGCTTAATAATGTCTAAAACTTTGGTACGGGAGGCTCCCTTTTGTGGTGTGGCCAACCATTGAGAGAACGAGGAGGCGGTGGGCGAATTCAATTCAATTTCGGGCTTGAATATGTCATTATTTTCACTCTTGCTCAAGGAGGCATGTTGAGCCTCTTTCATGCCAGGCGAAACCACCTTATCTTTTTGCTCGTCGTGTGGGGGAGGTGATAAATCAACGAATCTCCTAATATGTAGAGTGGTAAAGGCTTGCCATTGCTTTTGTTGATCCGAAGATGTAGAGATAACAATTTATTGACCTTAGGGAGGTCTTTTCCCTTCAGCCATAAATTTTCCCTTCTCTTGGACATTCATTGAAGATTGCAACCTAGATATGCTTATCTACATTTAAGTGAACATGCGATCATATTTAGCGTTGGTTGTATTTTGGGAATGGATAAAACTGTTCAAATTGTCCTTGATAGATTGTTGTGGCGGGGTAATAAATGGTGTAAGGACATCACCTGTCACAATTAATTATGTCGTATATCGCTACAAGTTACTACAAATTATCGAAGGATTGAGAAGCTTACATCTACAAAGACGAATCTGAATTTTAAGAAGGCCTAAACATTCAAGCCCAACAAGGATAAATTTTGTAAAATGTGTTTAAGTTTCATTTACATTTTGCATTAAAAGTGTTGGGATATTTTTGTGAAAGATAAAATATTTTTCTAATTATGAAAGATGGTTCTGGGAATTTTTAATAAATGTTTTTTTTTAATTTCAAAAACTTTTTATCATAAAAGTTTTGGATAAATGTAAAATGATCCCATGAATAATTTTGGTTTTTGAGGATTCCAAGTTAATTCAAACTCTAAAGATTTTTAAAGAGACCAGAGACTGTCGTTCAAACGACAACGTCTTATTCAAACGAGATGCCCTATCCCTCGAACGACATTGTGTTTTATTCAGACAACGGGTTGTTTTGTCTGACACGTCACTAATACAATGCAAATATTGCATAGTTCACCGTTAACCTACACACTATTATCCCCCTCGGGTATCTTAATCCCTATATTTACGCTCTTTAACCAGACAACCTCATATTTCTATATATACATGCTTTGCAGGGGTTAATTGAGCTTTTGTAGGTATTTGGATGCTTAGTATGAAGTTCAGATGCATTATGGAGAAGTTTCGTACAAATCCACATGCACAAGGGCATTTTAGTCCTTTCATAGTTTGGGCATCAGGTCCAACATCT
Organism: Sambucus nigra; assembly: GCA_949130495.1. Lineage (NCBI taxonomy): Eukaryota > Viridiplantae > Streptophyta > Magnoliopsida > Dipsacales > Adoxaceae > Sambucus > Sambucus nigra. The sequence goes on along the minus strand of OX422217.1, from coordinate 51,928,716 downwards.
TCATGGAAGTTGTAGACCTATGAGAGATCTTTGCGTGGTCATAAATGACGCGTGAATCGGAGCTATATCGAAGAAGTTACAAAAGTTCAAGCGAAAGAAAATTACAATCATGTCAAAACAGGGGAAATGATTCAAAACCTACTGGTGCGAATCAATTCGCACCCCTGCGAATCGAGTCTCTTTAAGGCATTAGATAATATTTCATGGTCGAATCGATTCGGACTGCTCCTAATTGATTATGTCCAATGCAGTGCTCATGTCCCCTATTTCTGAATTGATTCGCACCCTTGCGAATCGATTCGCTTTGCCAGCCATTCGAAGATATTTCCATCCGAATCGACTTGGGCTTGCTGATTTTGTTGTTCTTTTATTCACAAGTTGGTTATTGGTACTCTTTGTAAATAAACTCTTTTATCTCATTTGAGAAAGACATCATCTTATATCTTCATTATGTCTAATGTTTTAGGTTTGTAGTTGGGAGCTAATCCCTTCTCCCCATTTCGGGTGTTATGCCCATTTGTTTGTAAGTACCCCTTTATACTATTCATTATCATCTATATTTGTTTTCTTGCTTATTTCCATTTATTTCATTTACTTTCTTTCCTAATAATCATTTATTGTGTTTATTTATTGCTTTCATAGTTTAATTAGTTATTAATTAGTTTATTTATGTCTCGCCCTTAGTTAAATAGAGTCGGGGTTGCATTTCCACCATTAATCGACCTCGAGCTCCGAAAGTTGGTTTTTGGGTAAAATTTCATTTAATCGAAACCTAGGCGGATTGTTATGCGTTTAACTTTCTTTGTCATGCAACGTTAGTATTTAAAGCGACAATCCGAATTTTATCCGCGTGTGACCATTTTTGATTATATGTTTTATCAAACAACTTTGGGTTAAATTCCTTCTCACGTGATCTTTATGCTTAATCAAGATGCTCGATTAAATGGATTTTGAGCCTTAATTCTAATTATTTGTAGTTCGACCCGTGTGGTGCGATGCGATTCCGATCCTCGTTTTACTCTCGCGTAGTGTAACTTCCCTTTTTTCATTATTTCCTTTAAAACCCCCATTACCTTTTACGCTTTTATTTCTAAAGTAGTAAATTCATTAAAATCTAAAATTCAATCATCCCTCTGGATTTCTTACGATACCTGACTTACCGCTATGCTTGCCTCGCAAGTGTAGTAGTAGCTTAGGTGTTTCCATTGCGATGACGAAACACACAACGATTGTTTCCTTACACGAACACACTTTTTCACGCTCGATCAAACCACCTTAAATGTTATTATATACAAGGGTGGGACTACTGGATTTTGTTTGGAGAAACACCACTTTTAAACATAATACATTTTTAAGTGTTTGGTTTATTCTCCAACAACTTTGAGGGTTCAAAATTTTGTTTTACAATTCACAAAATCCCAATTTCTATTGTGTGAGTTGTTTTTGGAACCCATGAACATTACTTTGCTGTTGTTCATACTTTCTGGGGATATATCTACAACCAAGGGATGTAACCTATTGTGGAGGGAGTTTCTGCGGAGTTTTAAGACTGTGTCTGGACTGCGTGTCCTTGTGGTATAGCTGCCTATGAACCTTTGATGATTTCTGGTCGTTGCTTTGAAGGTTTGACTAAGACACCATGCGTTAAACTTATGGGTGATTACTATGTTGTATTTAAGTCAATGGTCTTGTAAACTTATCAAAGTTCTAGAAATAAAAGGTTTTGCCCCTGTGGGGGATTTTTTTATCATATTATGACTATCTTGTTATCTGGTTTCCTTTGCATGCTTATTTCTTTATGATTTTATATCACTTAGATGCATGTGTTAGGACTGAATTAAAACGTCTTTGGTTGACACACAATTAAAATTGATCTATTTGAGAAGTCGCATTTATTCCGTTGTAGCACTCTCAAATTGGTAGATACTTTGTCATTTGAACGACAAGAAGTCTCGTTCAAGCGACCTGGTTGAATTTGACCATTCTATTTCTAGTACCCTGTGTTAATTGGTTACAATAATTGGTATTTCTAGGTTCCTTCTGATAGTTTATATGTAGTTTTTCCTGTTTTCCATGCTTTATATTGCTAATATAGCATTGCTCGTTCAATCACAACTGCTTAGATTGATGATTATTTGTGTGAATACTGGTTGTTAGCATATGATGATTTACTTGATGACATTTTTGCCTATTGCTATTATGTATCATTTCGTATTTATGTTTTCGAAAAACCAAAAAGATTTTCAGTTTTGAAAAAATTTCTGAAAAATACAAAAAGATTTTCATTTATTTTGCTAAAATTTTTGAAAAATCAAAAAGAGTTTTCTTTTTTGTTTTCACCATATATGAATGGACCCTTAGGTTGACCAAGTTACAATTTCATTCCATTTATCCATGTGAGAATTTAATAGTGTTTTGAGATAGTATATCTTGTCATTTATGTGCTTTACAATATTTGGAGCCATTGAGATGTAATTAGTTGTTACTTCTTACATGTTTGACTCATTATATCCTTTATTTCACACATGCACGGATTTATTTTATTATTGTGCTTGTCGTATCACATGTTGGTCGAGTGTTTTCATCCCAATCCTGTCCTTAAAATGAGGCAAGTGCAATAATAAGAAAATAATAAAGGTAGTGCATGGGCAAATTTTATTTAGGTCCTAAAAAAGTGAGCATTTAAAAATTATTCGGGGTCGAATGAGGATTCAAAAGAGCCCCCAAAAAATTGAATGGCAATAAAAAGAATTTTATGCCAAAATTCTAGGCGAATAGGTTTTCTCTAAGTTGAGAATTTAGTACCTGATTAGATATAAAATAATTTCTTTATTTCATATGAGGGAGTTTTGGTTCGAAAGTAATCAATGGGTTTTCACGTCCTTTGAAAAGTTCTCAGAACGGCATTAAATAGTTTTGGACGTTATTGGTGTGAAAATCACCTAGGCTTTGATTTTTTAATTTGATTTTGTCGATATGATCTTAATTCAACAACTTTACACCTAAGGATTATTTTGATGTTCATTCTATATGAGTACACATATGCACCATGCACATATGCTTGATTGAGTCTTATTACTTATTGAATTTGTTCACACGGTCATTCCATTTCCACAATTTGGTTATCTTAGTAAAAATTCATGGTGTGTGATTTTTGTAACATCATTTTTTCTTTTTGTTTGAAAAATTTGAAAATTAAAAAATAGTATCTTTCCCTTATTTATCGTGACACCCCGATTGGATTTATTGTGTTTCTTCTTTTCCTTGTCTATTTCGGAAAAAAAAAATGGGGAGAATGAATTATAATTATAGGGGAGTTTTGACATTTTGGGGGGAGATTTGAACTTTGTATTGATTGATCTATGCTTATATCTCATTTCAAGCTCGATATATCACAAAGGTATTTTGCTTTATCTCATGTGTGTAGGTACACAGATTGATGATCATATGTTGGTACACTTGATTGATTTGGTATAATAGTCCACTTGGGATTTTATGTTGACATAATACTACCATTATGTTATTTGTGATTTGTTATATTGACATTCATTTTTTTACTCATGGAAGTCATGGGATGTATAGTTATGGACTGAATTTTACCAAAATCAATTTGTTATATTGACATTACTTTCTTTCAATGTTTTGAAATAGTAGTCGAATTGCAATGTTTTTCATTTGGGTGATACTCAAGTTTCTTATATGTGATGAACAAAACTTTAAACACACAATTTGTTGAAGCATGCATGTGTCATGTTCTCTTTCCCGGGTAAACTTCTAAATGTCTACATCCTTCAATCAAATTGGCTCATTTTATTTAGAGGTTTTAGGTGAATTAGTTTTACATCATAAAAACATGGAAATTAATATATTTACTAAATTGTTATATGTAATTTTTTACAGGTAAAACATGGTGAATTTGGAGCATTACTAAATTTGGGATTCTTTTATTCTCATGTTAAGAAATTCATGTTTACTACCAAAAGAGAAGTCATTTTCACCTGACTTTGTTATATTGACTATTTGAGATGCTTAAACAATATTGACTTTATTATATTGGTCTGACAGCCACATCGTGTTCAATTGAGTTGATGGACAATTGTTTACTCACATATTTGAGGTAGGGGACAATTGTTTACTGACATCACATACTCGGATTGATAGGTATACTCTATTTTGGGACAAAATTAGTATTCTTTCAAGTTTCTTGACTTTATTTGTACATACATGAAACTAAGGAACTTATTGTGTTCAGAGGGTTCTAATTTGGTGTATCGGTGATGAAGTTTGAGTTCATGTTCAAACTAATATTTGGTTGCTCATGTTTGTCTATTCCAAGTACCACAACTGGTGCAAAACCGATTCAATCCAGTGAATAGGGAGTCTTACATTTCATGTAGTCAACAAAGCAATGGATAGGGGAGTCTTATAGTTCCTGTAGCTAGGGAGACAATTCAATCCAGTGAAGAAAAGAACCAAGGGGATCTTATATTCTAAAATTTTCTTCATCCTGTGATAGAGGAGACTGGTGCAGAAAGACTCAAAAACATATGACCTAATACAAAGAATTGATGAAAAGAATCTATTAGTGCTTGATCAAGTAATCATATATATATATAGAGATGATATAGACGTTGATCCCTTGATCGAGTATGGAGAAATTTATTGTGTCTTTAACTTGGATCACTGTTTGGCAAGGTTTCTTATTAGATTTTTTTTTAAAATTTTTTAGTTTTATTATTTTTTTATTAAAATCTTTTGCAGTTCAGCCGCTTATGACAGAGATGAGCTGCTCATCAAGTTGTTATCTCCTTTACCTAAATATGAGCTTTGGAGGTGAAGCATAAATTTATGTAATGGATACTATTGATAATGGTGAGTTAATATTTTGGTCTATCATTTTTTATTTTTCATGTAGTAGGTGAATGAGAACTTATTAGTGATACATGGATTCCATATTAAACAACTTAGCCATTAGATGCCCTGACTGTTTTTCTTAAAGATAGATTTCTTTCAATTTTCTCTTTAGTGAGGCTTTTGTCTTTGTATTGGTCTACTGATTTGGTCCTTTTTGTATTGTTTTGGGTTTGTTGTAGTGATATCTGAACTGGTTCACAAAATGGACCCAAATTAGTTGTTGATACGAACCTTAAACTTTTGTCCACGTAGGTGAGTGATGGTGAGAAAGAATTATTTCACCTCTCAATTTAAATTTATGCATCCCAGGACTACTTGAGGTGAAATATTTGGTTCTTACTTATTACATATATACTATTATTCTTATGAAACTTTGTTCTTTGCCTTCCCGAATATTTTCCATGAACGGTGGGGTTTGAGCTATTATACCTTTTTTTTGCATTCTAATTCTCTGTGTTCTTCTTCTTTCTAAACATGGCAAGAGAAAAAATGTGTCGTTTTTAAAAATATCTAATTCTAAGTATAGTCAGTTGAGTATTTTATAGTTATATTGTTGGGTTGATGCGATTAGTCATAGTAAAATGATATATATTTTGTTTCATTACTTTTTAAACTAGTTACTATTATATGTCACTTGAGTTAATGTTGGAGATGTTGTGGGTGCATCGTGAGGGTCATTAGTGGTGGAGTTTTTTGTGGTTTGTAGTGTCTTTGTGAATGATCGTTATGGGAATTATTTTTATTTTCAAACGCATGTGAGTTTAATTTGTTCAACAAACTTCAGGTAGTGGAATAACTAGAACAAGTTTGGTTGCTGAAGAAGAGTTAGAAGAACAAGTTTGGTTCCAGGTAGAATTGATTGTCTCCGATTATTTATATCCTTGATGGAAATCATAAATAATAGGATAAAGTTAGTAACAGACATGTTCCACAAGTTTGGTGATTTGCTACTTTTTGGGTAAGGGTACCACGGAAGATTAAGGTGTTATTAAACTATGTTAGGATGCTACATTAGTGTTGTACATTAATATGCAATTCGTGGTTTTTCCCTTATGTTTTATTTCAATTTCAATTCTCATTATATTATTCAATATATATAGTCTATTGGAGATAGAGATTTCACTCACACCACAAAGTTTTTTAGGTGAATGTATTTGTATAGGGAAGCCACAGGGGATTCAATGAATCCAGTTGTAACACCGGGGACTGTAAAAGCTTCAAACAACTTCAATGGCATATAGATCTACCTCACTGCTCCCATCCTTGGGGCCCTGACTGGAGAACTTATTTACTCTACAATTAAGCTGTTAGATGAAGATGTCAACATTCCTGAAAAGCCCTCAATGAAGTGTTGATGTAATTTAAAGATTAAATTTTGGCTTTTCTGATTTGTAATGGTTCAATGAAGTGTTGATGTTGAAGTGTTTTTTTTTAATTTTTTGAATAGTGTGGATAATCATATAAATAAAGGAAATTATGTTCGAAGTTTTTAAATCTTTTACACTTTGTGTTGTAATTTTTTGTTGTAATCTAAATTATACGTGACTCAATACTTGAAATTTTTTATCCATGCCTTTAGGCACGGGCATTCTGCTAGTGTGTGTGTGTGTATATATATATATATATATATATATATATATATAGTTTCTATAAAAAGAAACAACGGATATAAATATAACTAAATAACAATTCCTTCATAAATGACAGACACAAATAAAACTACAGCGTTCGAACGACGCGATGTGGTTTTTGACTCTTCGTTTCTTTTGTCTTGGGCCTCGGAATTTGTTCCGTTTACTCACTTGGGTTATTTTACTATATACATATAGTTTCTATAAAAAGATACAACTGACACAAATATAACGAAATAACAATTCCTTCATAAATGACAGACACAAATAAAACCACATCGTTCGAACGACGCGATGTGGTTTTTGACTCCTCGTTTCTTTTGTCTTGGGCCTGGGAATTTGTTCCATTTACTCACTTGGGTTGATTTACTGAGATTGGTTTAACTTACTTAATAGGAGTATAGAGGCGGACATTTTAAATAATGAATTCTTAAATAGTTTGTTAAGAAGGATAATCCCACATTTAATTAGTAATAATTACAATAAACTAGTTGGTTTGATAATTATTTTAATAGAATAGAAATTTATAATTTATTTGATGTTATATTATTAATACTGAATATGTTATGGAGTTTAGTTACTTCTTGATGATATGAGAAATCGTCCACTTGTCGTTCTCGTACCAGCAAATCAAGAGTAAAGTGTATAATAAACAAATAAAGCGAGTAAACGGAGAGAAGACAAGGTATAGAGTGGTTCAACCTCTAAAATAGGCCTAGGTCGACTGTGTTGCTCCGTTCTCATTATATGCGATGTATTGTACAATATAATCGTGCCTAAAAAGGCATACAAGTATGAGAATAAATGAGAGCACATGGCAGAATTAAGGATTCCGGTGTGCTGGAGAGGTTGCTGCGATGTAGATGTATCGCCTCCAAGTCGTATGTTGAGGTTGTGTAGAGAGAATTAATATTATAGAATATCACCCGGGGGTCTGGAATCATCCTTTACTTCGAGGTGTGGACCTCTATTTATATGAGGTATGTGTGTTGTGTCATGTGCCTTGAGAACATGACATGAGTCTGGAGTTGCTATAATAGAAACGGATGAGGCCTATAAGGCAAGCATATTGAGTGCTGCATCCTGCATGAGGCTAGAGCCAAAGGTGCCACACCCTGTGAGGGGTAGGGTTGCGGCCTTTTTATAAGGAAAGTGGCATGTGCCGCACCCTGTACTGGGTAGGGTCGCACCCCGTGCTGGAAGGGCTGCACCCTGTGCTGTGTAGTGCCGCACCCTGTGCTGTGTAGTTCCGCACCCTGTGTTGTGTAGTTCCGTGGCGTATAAGCTTTTGAGTCTGAGTATCCTCTATGGAAGGGTGTTGTATTCGTACTATTACTTCTCACACATTCAGTTCAGTTGACTCTAGCTTAGGTGCTTATCAGTTTCAATATTTTTTTTTCATATGGGATTACTGTGTGGGCATAAGACCGAGACTTATTTATTTTTGTTTTGTTTGGGATATTTATTATGATGTCAGATTTATTACTATATTTATGTAGAGTTGGGTTCCTTGTGTTGAATTATAAAATCAAATCAATTATTGGCCTCTTTATATATTTTAATGCATGTCAGTGCTGATAATGATATTATTTGACAAATAAGACCTATCTTCGGCGTATCATGCATGACTAGCCTTTATGTGAGAAGATAGGGGTTGTTACAGTTGGTATAAGTGTAGGGTTATTGTGTCCTTAGGATTTGTGTTTGATTTCATTACGTTAGGTGATATACCCGTATATACCCTCGGCCATGCCGAGGGCGCCCTGCGCCTCATCAGGACCAGACGACCCCTCAGGGGCCGACCCTTCATCAGGCTCCGGACGACCCCTCAGGGGGGGACGATCCTTTATTAAGCTCCGGACGACCCCTCAGGGGGGCTAACCCTTTATCAGGCTCCGGACAACCCCTCAGGGCTGCCGACCCTTTATCAAGCTCCGGACGACCCTTCAGGGGGACGGCCCTTCATTAGGCTCTGGACGACCCATCAGGAGGCCGACCTTTCATCAGGCTTTGGACGACCCCCCAGGGGGCCGACCCTTAATTAGGCTCCGGACGACCCCCCAAGGGTACGACAGTACGAGGCCCAAATTAGGCCAGACTCATTACCGGAAGGGACTTTGCCCTCGGCCTCATATCAAAGGCTGAGGGTGACATCATCACAGCGCGTGGTTTGGGAGATGCGTTGAACAGTGCGCGTGAGGATCACATGGCACATGGGAGACCGTTATAACAAAATCACACCCTCACGTGAGGGAATATTATGTCATCATTTGGCATCTACAAGTGTCAACAGGGAATTGGCTAGATCATCATTCACATGCACCATGAATACTTGGGGGGTACACTACACCCCCCAAGACCTATATATACTTGTCACCTACAACCCTACAGGGGAGATCGATGAATAATTGTAACCGTAGCTAAAACTCTGCTTGTACACACAGTAGAGAGAGAAAGGATCTTATGTGCATTGTATCCAAGGCCATTAGTGGCCATACTTAGTGGATCACACACGCATAGTGGATGTAGGCCAAATTGGTTGAACCATTATACACCATTGTCTTATTCCTCTTATACTCATCCCCTTCTACACACTTATACACTTACATCTCTATGGCTGCCATGGTTGCTATTGTTTGAGCTCATCATCACTTATCCGGTGGTGCTAAATCTCAGCATCATCAGTTTGGCGCCGTCTGTGGGAACGAGAAGACATCTCTTCCTTTGTACAGCTTGACCTCACTGGGCACTCTGGTGGTGAGCCAGCTCTCCCCCTGAGAGGAGATGTTTCACCATTGAAAGAGACCCACTAAGGTTCTCAAGCTCACTAGTCTTTTCTTCAGTTCAGCTTTTCATAGCTCAAACACATGGCACCTGATATGCCACCACCACCACTTACCCCGCCGGATGATGGGGGAGGAACCAGTTCCAGTCAACCACCACCTTAGTCTGAGATGGCTGATGTGGCGGCAGCCTTAAAGTCTCTGGCAGCAAGCCAGCAGATGATGCAGGAACAGTTCACAGCTCTAAGCCAGAACATACTAACACCACCAGGGGTTTCACCTGAGATGATTACTCTGGCAGCAGCTCCAGGACAGCATGAAGCCAGGGCACCACCCCAGGCACCACGCAAAGACCTACCACCCCCTCAGCGGCGTAGGGATGTTGTTGACCCCCGGCGTCTACGCCTGGGGAGGCAAGGAAACCCTTGCCCTGAGGACAGGTATGACGACCTGGAGGGAGAGGAGGCCCTTATAGAATGCTGGGAACCATATGAGGTCTCCAACAATACTGTACGACCTCTCCAGGAAAGTAGAGGAAAGTGCGAAAGACTAAATCCTGATGATCACCCGAGAGGCTCTGCTTTTGATCGCTTGAGAAGGGGGTCATCCTTTGAGAAGCTGTGCCCAGTAAATGACCTGCGGAAAAAATTATCCAGGTCAAGGAGTACTGCGAGGTCCAGGAGGGAGGCGGAAGATGGACGACCCCAAGGACGGGATGACGTTCAAAGGGAAGTAAACAACCGTCACAGGCCTGTCACAGCAGAACCCTCCGTCCACCTTAAAGAGGCGGTAGGGGATAACATCGGCCAAGCCGACCCTGTGAGGCCCTCGAATGACTCGATCCAGCAACTAGAGGATAAGATCGATGATATACTGAAGAGCCGGGACCCTCTTCAGAAGGGATACACCATAGGCTCACCCTTTGTGGCGAAGATAGTCAACTTCCCTACGCCATCAAGGTTCAAGCCACCTGTGGTCACCTCAAGATACGACGGGAGCACCAACCCTGTCCACCATGTTGAGATGTATCAATCAGCAGCAGACATATACTCTATCTCAGATGAGATGAGGTGTCGTGCCTTTTTTGTTACCCTATCTGGGGCTACATATATCAGGTACACGTCTCTTCTAAAAAATTCCATTGAAAACTTTAAGCAGTTGGAAGACCGGTTCATCCACAACTTTTGCTTTGGGGTGAGGCCACAGAAGAAGACCACCCACCTGCTCTATGTTAAGCAGGGAAAAAATGAGAGTCTGAGGGACTACATAGCCAGATTAAATAAAGAGAAGCTAGAAGTGGAAGACTATGAGGAGAGCATAACTATGACAACCCTGATTGAAGGACTCCAAAAGGGGAAGCTGTTATGGAAGCTTGCTGAAGACCCCCTAGGACGATGGCTGAATTACTGTCAACAACAGGAAAGGTGATGAACGCCGAAGAGGCGATGGCCGCAAAATACGAAGACAAAAAAGGAGGTTCTAGTGGGGGTAAGTATCCAAAGAAGAACAAGGAGGGGAAGAAGAGGTCTACGGACGATAAGTTCGCTGGTTACACCCCTCTAATAGTCAACTGTGAACAGATTCTCAATGAGATAAAGAGTGACCGATCTCTGAAGTGGCCTGAGAAGTTAAGGGCAACCCCCAACAAGAGGAACAAGAACATGTTGTGCGAATTTCACCAAGTCCACGGCCACATAATAGACAAATGCTTTTCTCTGAAAGATGAGATTGAGAAGATGCTGAAAGAAGGGAAGCTCAAAAAGTACGTCGACAAAGGTTCCTCCAAGAGGGGCCGAGGGGACGACCCCAGGAAAAAGTGAGGCGATGCATGTAGAGAAGGTCCTCAAAAAAGAGGGGACGACCCTTCTGACGATGAGGACGACCCTGACCTCCCGCCGAGAGACGACCAAGGCCCTGTGAAGAGGCTTAATATAATCTCGCTCGGAGTGGGAATGATCTCCGGGGGTCTAGCAGGGGGGGTGTCTGAGGTCACTGACAGGAAGGCCCATGTGGCTGAGGCCAAGGCAGTGACGAAGATGGTACACTCGACCTCTCTGGAGGTCAAGTCAGAAAAGAGGAAGAAGGTCGACATGGACACTCTGATAGTGGGATTTTCAAGAATGGACTTCAAAGGCCTCTTAGCCCCACATGATGACCCTCTCGTCGTCACTACCAGGGTGCACGGGTGCGAGGTGCCGATGATCCTGGTAGATGGGGGCTCATCTGCAGACGTGATGTTTTGGCCGTGCTTCAAAGCCTTAGGTCTCAGCCCTGATAGACTCATCCCATACCATCATCTATTGATTGGGTTCAGTTGGGAAAAGGTTCATCCCCTTGGAGTGTATGACGCCGATGTCAGGATGGGGGAAGAGTGGCCGAGATGGCTTACCAAGAAGGTCAGTTTATTTGTGATAAATGAACATGTGTTTTCAGCCTACAACATCATACTGGGGCGTGTGGCCCTCAAGGGGTTTGAAGATGTGCCGTCTACGGTCCATCAGATGATTAAATTTCCTACCCCTTACGGGGTGGGGGAAGTTCAGGGAGACCAGACGACAGCACGAGAATGTTACTACAACTCCGCTGAAGAAAGAGAGGCACACAAGAAGGCTACAATCACTTACAATATTGATACCCTAGATTCTAGGGATGAGACGAAGTTAACGAAAGGAGAGGTCGCGGAAGAGGTCGAATCCATCATCCTCGATGAGGATGACCCGGAAAAAACCGTCCAAATTGGCAAGTCTCTGAAGCCCAATATCAAGGAAGACCTCATTAAACTGTTGAGGAGAAGACGAAGCGTCTTTGCATGAAGTCATGTAGATATGCCGAGGATTGACCCTGAAATCATGTGCCACATGTTCAATGTGGTAGAGGGAGTAAAACCGGTAAAGCAGAAGAGGAGAATTTACTCTAGATAAAAGTATGAGGTCATTAGGGATGAGGTCAAGAAATTAGAAGATGCTGAGTTTATCAGAGAGGTCATCTACCCTGAACGGCTGTCCAATGCAGTCATTGTCCTAAAAGCCAACAGAATGTGGAGAATGTGTGTAGACTTCACAGACCTCAACAAGCATTGTCCCAAAGACAGCTTCCCTCTCCCCTGCATTGATCAGATGGTAGATGCTACCGCAGGCCATGAGCTCATGAGCTTTATGGATGCCTATTCAGGGTACAACCAGATCTTCATGAACCCTGAGGACTCGGAGAAGACAAACTTCATTACTGACAAGGGGACATACTGTTATAGGTTCATGCTCTTTGGCCTAAAAAATGCGGGGGCAACGTACCAGCGCCTCGTAAATAAAATGTTCAAAAACCAAATTGGGAAGTCTATGGAGGTCTATGTAGATGACATGCTGACTAAGAGTTTGAAGGCAGAGGATCATGGGACAGATTTGGAGAGGACCTTTAATACGATGGACAAATACCAGATGAAGCTTAACCCGGCCAAGTGTGTCTTCGGGGTCGGAGCAGGGAAGTTCTTAGGATTCACTGTCAATCAAAGAGGCATCAAGGCCAATCCTGAAAAGATAAAGGCCCTTGTTGAGATGAAGACCCCCAAGTCCATTAAAGACGTTCAGAGACTCACAGGGAGAGTTGCTGCCTTGAACAGGTTCATGTCTAGGGCCACAGACAGGTGTCTACCATTCTTCAAAATTCTCAAAAAAGCCTTCGAATGGAGTGAATAGTGTGATGAGGCCTTCAAGGAGTTAAAATCATACCTGGGGTCTCCCTTGCTGTTGTCACGGTCCGTGCAGGGTGAACGACTTTATGTGTACCTCACCATCCAGAGTCAACCATCAGTGCAACCATTGTGAGAGACGAAGACGAAATACAGAAGCCTGTGTATTTTAATAGCAAGTCACTCCAGGGGGCAGAGCAAAGATATCCAAGGATGGAGAAGTTGGCCTATGTCTTGATCCATGCATCTAGAAAGAGGAAGCCATACTTTCAGTCCCATACAATGGTCATCCTCACTGACTCTGCCCTTGGGCAGGTTTTGCACAAGCCTAAAAAATCAGGGAGCTTAATGGCCTGGGCTATAGAGATGGGGGAGTTTGACATAGTGTATCATCCTAGGACGGCCATTAAGGAGCAAGCATGGGCAGACTTTGTGGATGAGTTTACTTGGGAAGATGATAAAGCCAAGGGTGAGAGCTTTGGGAAGATAGATACCCGACAAGGTGAGCTCAACGACACACCTGCAGATAAGGCTGAGACGAGCACCGCTAGAAGGAAAGTGGTTGAAAATGAAGAGGGAAGATATCTCTTTAGACAGGGGTCACTGACCGAGGGAAGTTTCTCAGAAGAACACACCGTGTGGAGTCTCTTCGTCGACGGGTCCTCTTGCGAAAGCGGGAGTGGAGCTAGATTAATAGTATCAGCACCCGATGACACAGACATTGAGTACGCCCTGAGGTTCAACTTTAAGGCCTCCAACAATGAGGCTAAATATGAGGCCTTGATAGCAGGCCTCTCCTTGTCCAGATCTCTTAGTGTCGACCAGATTTTGGTTCATAGTGATTCAAGGCTTATAGTGAATCAGATACGAGGAGCCTACGAGGCCAAGGACGAGAGGATGGCTAGGTACCTTGAGAAGGTGAGGTCATTACCGAAGGGCTTCAGAGAAGTGAAATTAAAGAGGATACCAAGGCTCGACAATGGCCCAGCTGACGCCCTTGCTAGGTTGGCCTCGGCAACTAGGATAGACATCAGGAGGACGGTCCCAGTGGAAATTCTGTTTCGGCCAACTATTGAAGACGCTGAGGGAAAACTTAACAATTGCCTAAATGTTTCGCAGGAAGCTTCGTGGATGGACCCTCTGATCAGATACATTAAAGAGGGAGAGATGCCAGAAGCAAGGCAATAAAGGAAGAAGCTGAGATACAGGGCTGCGAAGTTCACTGTCATTGGGGACACCTTGTATAAAAAGGGATTTTTATTCCCCTTACTTAGGTGTGTGCACCCATCTGAGGTACCATCCATTTTGCAAGATGTGCATGAAGGATCGTGCTCAAGCCACATTGGGGGCAGATTCTTAGCGAAGAGGGTAATCACCCAAGGGTATTGGTGGCCGACCTTGGGGAAAGACGCCGCGGCATATGTAAAAAAGTGCGATAAATGCCAGAGATTGGCCACCATCCCTCACCAACCCCATCCGCCTCTTACATCCATAACGTCCCCATGGACATTTGCAATATGGGGAATCGACCTCGTAGGACCCTTACCAAGAGCAGTCAATAACTATCAGTTCCTCATCGTAGCGATTGACTATTTCTCAAAATGGGTAGAGGCCGAATCGATGGTCACGATTACAGAGCAGAAGACCTTCCAGTTCATCTAGAAAAATTTTATATGCAGATATGGTCTCCCCAACACCCTCATCTCGGATAACGGAACTCAGTTCAATAATACCTCTCTACAGAAGTACTGTGAAAGGGTGAGTATCAAGCAATTCTTCTCTACCCCGGGACGACCTCAGGCCAATGGGCAAACAGAAGTTACAAATAGGACAATCCTAGATGGAATCAAGAAGAGGATTGAGGAGGCAAAAGGAATATGGGTCTATGAGTTATATGCCGTGCTGTGGGCATACAGGACGACAGTGAGGACCTCTACCGGAGAGACCCCATTCATGCTAGCTTATGGCTCAGAAGTCGTCATCCCCACCGAGATTGGGTTTCCTACTCATAGGGTCCAAATGTATGACCCCCAGAGAAATACAGAAGAGAGGAGATTCGACTTAGACCTGATTGAGGAAAGGAGGGAAGATGCCGAGATGAGGCAGGCCGCCTACCAGCAGAGGACCGCAAGGTTTTACAATCAAAGGGTGAAATAGAGGACAATTGCAGTGGGGGACTTTGTCCTCAAAAAGACGTGGCAAAAGCCCAACAAGCTCTATCCTAATTGGCACGGCCCATATAGGGTCATCGATGAAGTCTTCCCTGGGACATATAGACTAGAAAACCTAGAGGGGGAACCCTTTTCCAACCCCTGGAATGCAGATCATTTGAAAAAATACTATCAGTTGTGTTGTAAGGTCTTGATAGACCATAATTGTAATAGGAGTTGCTCCAACAGAACACTTGGAAAATTAATGAGAAATATCAGTGTTTCCCCTCATCCTGTGTTTATCAGTTCTAGTACGCATGAAAACATCTTCAGAGAACGGCCCTCGGCTATAATGAGGGTCAATGGAGGGGACGACCCCACCATTGTCCTCAAGAAAGAATAGGGAATACTTAATTAAAAACCATTAGTTTGGTTATTGGAACCCTCGGCTATAATGAGGGTCAATGGAGGGGACGACCCCACCATTATCCTCAAGAAGGACGAGGGAGTACTTGATTAAAAATCATTAGTTTGGTTATTGGAACCCTCGGCTATAATGAAGGTCAATGGAGGGGACGACCCCACCATTGTCCTCAAGAAAGACGAGGGAATAATTGATTAAAAACCATTAGTTTGGTTATTGGAACCCTCGGCTATAATGAGGGTCAATGGAGGGGATGGCCCCACCATTGTCCTCAAGAAAGACGAGGGAATACTTGATTAAAAACCATTAGTTTGGTTATTGGAACCCTCGGCTATAATGAGGGTCAATGGAGGGGACGACCTCACCATTATCCTCAAGAAAGACGAGGGAATACTTGATTAAAAACCATTAGTTTGGTTATTGGAACCCTCGGCTATAATGAGGGTCAATGGAGGGGATGACCCCACCATTGTCCTCAATAAAGACGAGGGAATACTTGATTAAAAACCAATAGATTGGTCATTGGAACCCTCAGCTATAATGAGGGTCAATGGAGGGGATGGAGACCCCACCATTGTCCTCAAGAAAGACGAGGGAGGACCTTGTTAAAAAACCATTAATTTGATTATTATAACCCTCGGCCTATAATAATGTTCAAGGGAGGGGGCGACCCGACCATTATCCTCAAGAAAGATGAGGGAGGGGTTAGTAATATCGTTAGTACAAAAAATCGACAATACAAATCACATAAGAGACGAGTATGGAAGACAACAAGAGGCATTAAATTACAAAATGATGTTCGTTTTACAAAAATAGAGTATAAAAATATTGATTACACTAAGAGGGTATAGGCTACAGACAGCCACCCTATTGAGCAATATCAGAGGGCAAGGCCTCAACATCAATGGGAGAGTCTTCTATGATCGTGACAGGCCGACCCTCAGATATGCTCGTGCCTTCAACTTGCTGAGATTCCACTTGAGCTAGTGCTTCAGCAATCAGTGGATCGTCCAGTTGAACTGCCTCTAGAGCGGGGCGGACGGACGACACTGCATCGGCGAACTTTAAGGCGACCCATCGACAGGACGTCCTAATTCCCCTCTCCAAGTATTCAAGGCCGAAGCCTTGAAACTCGTCTGAGAGTTTGTAGGCCTCCACAGCATCGGCCTCAGCTTTCTTGATATCCTCCTCTAGATCGGCCTTGTGCTGAACCTCCAAGTTGAGAAAAGCTTCATCCTTCTCCTTTATAAGCAGGTCCTTGGCCTGCTGGTCGGCATCGTGCTGTCTTGTCAGCTCATCTAAGACCCTGGCATGCTCAGTCATGGCACTCTCCAGTTCAGCCCTTGTAGTCTCGAGCTCTGTCTGCAGGTCGGCCTCATGTTGAATGGCCCTCTTGGCTTCATGGAACTTCTGTTGATTCTCAGCCATCCACTTAGTGGCCGAGGTAAAGGCACAGACAGACTGCACAGAAAAAGACACTTGTTAAGAGGCTGAGGAAACAGTTAGTGAAAAATTCAACTAAGGAGATGAAGTAAAAATAAATACCTGAGCCAGTGTGTGCAGACCATAGTCATACACCTTGGCCGGGGGAATTTTAGATAAGAAATCATAGTCGGGGGCCGAGGGGGAAGAGAACATAGAGGCTTTGGCCACCCTCAGATTGGCAATCAGGGAGGACGGCTCGGCCTTTAGAAGCGCCAAGTTCTGGGACCAGAAGGACCCCATGCTGGAAGATGAACCAGCCCCCTCAGACGACTCTACCCTTGGCCTCATCCTTGAATCCGACTGAGGGTCAGCATGAGCTTCAAGCTCTTTCCTTTAATGACTGTCAGCGGTCGGCTCAACAACCGTCGGCCCCACGGCCCTCATCTTCCTCGGAGCTTGTTGAGGATCCTTACTTTTCTTCTTGCCCAGACCTGATAGCAAACTGGGAGCAGTCATTTCCCAAAGATGATCTGATATACCAGAGGGACGACCTGAAAGGAGGACGACACGTCAGAATAATACAGAGGCAAAGATGAAACACTTGAAAAAAGTAAAGAATTAATGAAAAATAATGTAACTCACATAGCTTTGTCAGGGGGCCGACCCCTCAGACCAGCTTCTTTGAGGAACTTGGGGGTCATCAGATCTTCGAACTTTGTAATTTCACCCCCTCTCTCTCGTTCCCTCAGATACTCTACTATATCTTTTTCATCCAGACTAAGTCCGGGGTCTGACCTGGCCTTCATTGAAGGGTTAGACCATCTTCGGGGGACCCTCGGACTGTCAGCTACAGGTTGTGCCTCGGCAAAGAACTCCCACTCTCCGGAGATAAAGAAGAATCTCTTCTTCCAATCATGGTTGGAGGTTTGTGCCACGTGGAGAAGTTTTTTGTCAGACCTCCTCACTCCCAGGTGATAGTACCCGGGCTGTTTAGACGAGGAGGTGATATTGTAACATGCCAAAAATACATCGGCCGAGGGCTCATCAGTGAAAGCATTCTTCCACAAGAAGATGTAGCCAATGATCGTCCGCTAAGAGTTGGGTGGAAGTTGAGAGGGGGCAACGTTGAGGGCTGACAAGATATCTACGACAGTAGGATGTAAAGGGAGTCTGACACCTACCTTGAACATCTGTTCGTATACTGCAATCTCTCCCTCTTCACCCTCAAAGACCCTTTCGTCCTCAGAGGGAACCCTCATAGATATGGTGGGAGGAACACCATATGCATGCCTCCATAGAAGGAGGTCACGATCCATGACTGAGGAAATGAAAGACGAGGCGTGAGATGTGTCAACTGGGTCATCTGTGTCCTCATCATCCTCAGTCCCCTCACCCTCGGCCTCGACCTCATCACCTGTCAGAGGCCCTAAGGGAAAAGCCATCTGGAAGGCATGTGGAGATAGAGTTGTCACACGGACAGCCTCGGAAGTAACCATACCCTCGACCTGTTGGCCTGGGCTTAGGTAAGACGCCTCTCCTCTCCCAGAAGGTCCAGTGCCAATTGGCTACGACGCTCTCTCATCCATCTCACTCGAATAACTCTCGGCTGGACGACAAGACGACCCACAAGACTCAGAGGGTCTTATTGTGGCAAGGGGAATGGGAAAAATGGGTCGTACCCAATTAGTGTCGGCCCCTCGTCTACTCTCCTCATCTTCCTCTATTCGCCTAATCTCTACGAAGAGCTTCTCTCTCAAGGATGGGAACTCCTCGGCTAAACTGTAAAGCCTCATAAGCATTAGGGGGGAGACCCTACACTTGGATGAATTTCTAAGCTAACTACAAATAAGTTTGGAATTGACCAAACTGGATTTTTGGATTGAAATAAAAGAAACCATGTGTTTTAAT
Source organism: Sambucus nigra (assembly GCA_949130495.1). NCBI lineage: Eukaryota > Viridiplantae > Streptophyta > Magnoliopsida > Dipsacales > Adoxaceae > Sambucus > Sambucus nigra. The sequence goes on along the minus strand of OX422217.1, from coordinate 51,909,796 downwards.
CAAGAACACTCAAGAACCAGTCGCCGAAAAAGACGCCGAAAAAGCTATGAAACACCCTAAGGAAAATCCTACCCTACAAGCCTAAAACAGGAAAGCAAGAAAGAAATGAAGGAAAAGAGGACGCTAGGTCAGAGGGATTACCTGAGAGGGAAGAGTGAGACTGCCAAACTCGAAATAATGAAATTTCTAGAAATGGAGGTTTATCTGTTGGAAATCTAGAGAGAGAGAGAGCTTGGGCACGAAGAAGAAGAAGAGAATGAATGGTTTCAAAAATTTCTTATATACCTTAGTAGTGAGTGGGCCCATTACCCAAGCCAAAGCACAGCCCACGAGGAGGACATCATTAGGGCATAAAGCCCCAAGCAGCATGCAGCCGCCACACCTTGAAAACAGGAACGACATTCGATAACAATTTGACAGCTATCACATCAGCTTGACAGATGTCACTCATCAAACAGACCATACACTTAGTCTCAAAAGAAACATTATCCCTCAGCCATCTCAGCATCATCTATGGCTAAGGGCTAGGGGTGATTGATATACCCGTATATACCCTCGACCATGTCGAGGGCGCCCTACGCCTCATCAGGACCAGACGACCCCTCAGGGGCCGACCCTTCATCAGGCTCCGGACGACCCCTTAGGGGGCCGACCCTTCATCAGGCTCCAGACGACCCCTCAGGGGGGGTGACCCTTTATCAGGCTCCGGACGACCCCTCAGGGGGGCCGACCCTTTCTCAGGCTCCGGACGACCCCTCAGGGGGGCCGACCCTTAATTAGGCTCCGGACGACCCCTAAGGGAGCCGACCCTTCATCAGGCTCCGGACGACCCCTCCTGGGCCGACCCTTCATCAGGCTCCGGATGACTCCTCAGGAGGCCGACCCTTCATCAGGCTCTGGATGACCCCCCAGGGGGCCGACCCTTCATTAGGCTCCGGATGACCCCCCGAGGGTACGACGGTACGATGCCCAAATTAGGCCAGAGTCATTGTCGGAAGGGACTTTTCCCTCGGCCTCATATCAAAGGCCGAGGATGACATCATCAGAGTGCGTGGTTTGGGAGACGCGTGGAACAGTGCACGTGAGGCTCACATGGCACATGGGAGACCGTTATAACAAAATCACACCCTCATGTGAGGTAATATTATGTCATCATTTGGCATCTACAGGTGTCAATAGGGGATTGGCTAGATCATCATTCACATGCACCATGCATACTTGGGGGGTACACTACACCCCCCAAGACCTATATATACTTGTCACCTACAACCCTATAGGGGAGATCGATGAATAATTGTAACCCTAGCTAAAACTCTGCTTGTACACACAGTAGAGAGAGAAAGGAGCTTATGTGCATTGTATCCAAGGCCATTAGTGCCCATACTTAGTGGATCACACACTCACAGTGGATGTAGGCCAAATTGGATGAACCACTATACACCATTGTCTTATTCCTCTTATACTCATCCCCTTTTACGCACTTATACACTTACATCTCTATGGATGCCATGGTTTCCATTGTTTGAGCTCATCATCACTTATCCGGTGGTGCTAAATCTCAGCATCATCATTAGGCATTGCATCCTTTTATACGTAGATCATATACTTACGATTCATTGTATTCTTACATTGGTATTAATTCGAACATTGTTTACTTTTAGATGACAAACAAATAGAGGGGAACACCGAGGTGAGTAGTTCCACTGTTTGACGAGGTGGAGGCTCACCCGGAGCAACCACATGCCCTACTTGCCCCACAGTTGATTACACGCGCTGAGATAGCCACCATTGGGTCTCAGGACATTTAGACGGCTATGAAAGCCATGCTTCAACACTTTTAATCGCCACAGGCACCTCAGAAACCACCACAACCACAACAAGTGGTTGTATTAGCACACGCACCAGGTTACATGTGGGATAGAGTGAGAGAGGCCTTTGTTAAAGGCCAGCCTCCAGAGTTTACTAGCATTTCCAAAATTTTTGGTTGTGAGTAGGTGGAAGAAGGATATAGAGAGAAATTTATGAATGGTACGGTGCACACTGGTTCTAAAATAGATGCTAGCTTCATTCAAATTGGTTGGATTCGTTCTTCAGTGGTGGGAGGCGGTTACGATTGTTGCTGAGAGGGACAACCTCCCTATTGATAAATTTTGGTAATGGTTTGAAGGGAAATACTTTCCCTTAGCCATTCATTCATAGATAAAGAATAGATTTATGGAGTTGAAGAAGAAGGGATGTATTATAGCAGAGGACGAAGAGGAATTCACTACCCTCTTATACTTCGCTAAAGAGGATGTTAGTACAGAGTAGTGGAGGATGGATAAGTTCATTGCGGGATCGGCCTGGCATGTCTGGATGGATCTTTAGGGGAATCTGGCATCCATAACATATAATCAGCTAGTGAATGTTTCCCCCCATTACAAGTATCAGAGAGAATTTTTGAGAAACAAGGGAGATGAAGGTCATGGAGGAGAGTCGGTTAGCCATTAGGGCAGGGAGAGTATGAGAAGTGGATCTAGGGCCCAGTAGTTCAGGGGCACCCACATCCATTGATCATAATAAAAAGTTTAGAGGTTCCAATGACCATCATAGGCAGGTCTATCAAGGCCAGCGACTGCCGGGGAAGGTCCATAAAGGCCAGCAATGTAGAGGCCATCGGGGCTAGTCCCAACACGTTAGAGGCCATCGGGGCCGACGGGTTGAGCGACGTCTATTCCAAGGAAATTGTTATACATTTAGATAAAAAGGGACATTCTTCGAAGTATTGTACTCGCATTGACTATAGAGCCCAGGGGCAAGGAGTTTATAGGGGCAACAAGGTCATGTGGATAGCGCCCGCCAATTCCATCCTAGGGAGTTGCTACACCGGCCGCTCCAGCACCAGTTTCCCCACCTTAGGGGTCATAGGCATTGTAGTATGGGCGGGTCTATCATGTTGCAACCACATATAGGTCAGCACCTCCACAGGAAATCAAGGGTATGTTTTCCATTTTGGTCATATTTCTTGCATTATTTTCGACATAGGTGCATCTTATTCTTTTGTTAGCACGGGGTTTGCATGGGAGACAGGTAAGGTAGATTTTGCATCAGACATTGTTTTACACATAGACTCACCAGTGGGTATAGAGGTACCCATATGATTAGTATGACGGGGAATTGTTTTTTAGATATGTTGACTCACCTTCTTAGTTGATTTTTTAGTACTTGACATGGACGAGTACGAAGTTTTTTTTTTGCGATGGACTGGCTAGCTACATATAGAGCATGTGGGGATTGCAATGGGAGGTCCATCGTCTTTTCCATTCTGGGGTAGGAGATGTACCTAGTTGCGATGCCGCTCCCCGAGGGAGGGTTAAGCACGCATTTTTATTACATCAAGGAGTATTCTTCTTAGAAAGTTGTGGTGACGCTAGATTCCATCCTGGTGGTGAGTGAGTTCTCTGATGTTTTTGGGGAGATTTTAAGGCTGCTATCGAATCGGCAGATTAACTTCGTGATCGACTTGTTTCCGGGAATGAGACCTATTGCCCATACACCATATCTTATGGCTCGATTAGAGATGAGCAGATTGATCAGTTCTTAGGATAGGGGTTTATAAGGAGGAGTACTTCTCCCTGTGGTTATCCAATGTTATTCGTCAAGAAGTGGGATGTATATTTATGACTTTATGTTGACTACCGGGAGTTGAACAAAGTCACTATTCGAAATAAATACCCACTACCATGTATAGATGATTTATTTGACCTACTGAAGCATGTTACGTATTTTTCGAAGATTGATTTGAGGTTGGGGTATGACAAGTTTAGAGTTCGGGAGAAGGGTATCTCAATGACATAATTCCTTATGAGATATGGGTCCTAAGAGTTTTTGGTAATACCATTTGGGCTGACCAATACGCCAACAATATTTATGGACCTAATGAATCAGGTGTACGGATATTTCCTTAACTGGTTCATTATTGTGTTTATAGACGATATTATGATTTATTCTCGAACTATGGAGGAGCATGCAGAACATCTACGCATGGTTTTACAGATGCTTTAGGATCATCAGTTGTATGAAAAGTTTGAGAAATGCGAGTTTTGGATGAGGGAGGTACAATTCCCAGGCCATTATGTGTCCGAGCTAGGGATATCCATGAACCCAAGGAAAGTTTCTACCTAGATGGAGTCGGGACAACCAACTACACCCACCGAGGTGCGCAACTTCTTGGAACTAGTCGGATACTACCATTGATTCATTGAGGGGTTCTCAAAGATAGTTGGGTCATTGATGAATTTGACGAGGAAGAGGAAACCATTTGTTTGGGATGAGATGTGCCTGCAGTCATTTGAGGATCTGAAGACTAGATTGACTAGAGCACTAGTCTGGGCATTACCTCGGGCAGGGGTCGATTATAGAGTCTATAAAGATGCATCCCTAAGGGGTCTTAGTGGGGTGTTTATGAAGGAAGAGAGGTCTATAGCTTATGCTTATCAAAAGAAAAAGACTCATGAAGGACGTTATCCCCCCCACGACACGGACTTAGCAGTGGTGGTCTTTTACTTACAACTGTGGAGACAGTATCTCCTAGGGGAGCAATTTTTTCTATTCACAAGCCACAAAAGCCTACAGTATTTGTTTACACAACAAGAGTTGAATATAAGGCAGCGTAGGTGGCTGGAGTTTGTGAAAGACAAGAATTTCCACATTAATTACCACCCAGGGAAAGCGAATGTTATAGAAGATGCTCTGAGTTGAAAGTTGATATTGGAGTTGGGGGCAGTTTGGAAGGCGAAGTGGAAGTCACTTCGTGGGAATGATCACTTGACTCGCGCATTTATGTCCTTTCTCACCATCACCTCTGAGATAATTATTTTGGTGATGAAGGCACAAGCACGAGATCATCTTTGCAAGGAGCGGGTGAGACAGTTTCTAGCCGAGGGGGTGGAGCATTTTTTTATCGGGTCGAATGGTGATCTGCGATTCCTGGTGAGACTGGTTATCCTAGATGATGAGGAGTTCAGGCAAGTTATCATATCAGAGGCTCACATATCACTCTTTACGGTACATCCCAAAGGGATAAGATGTACCACAATATGAGGCATCAGTATTGGTGGGCTAGGATGAAAAATGATATGGACGAGTTTGTGTCCAGGTGTGCGACGTGCCAGTTGGTGAAGGTGGATCACCAGCGTCCCATAGGTTCTCTGCAGCCTTTGGAGATCCCTATGTTAAAATGGGAAAGTATCTTCAATGATTCGATATTGGTAATTATCGATAGATTGACAAAGGTGGATCATTTATTACCAGACTGGACATATTACAGCTCCGAGAAGTACGCCAGACTCTTCCTTGTAAAGATCATTAGGCTTCATGGGGTACCACCAACATAGTGTCAGACAGTGATAGGGAATTTATGTCCCACTTTTGGGGGAGGTTTGAACAGTCATTGGGGGAAAAGTTGAGATTGAGCACGTCATATCATCCTCAAACTGATAGGAGTATGGGGAGCGTGAGCCTAATGTTATAGAACAAGTTGTGGATATGCATCTTGGATTTTAAGGGGATTTAGGAGAAGTATTTTCCTTTAGTGGAGTTTTCCTACAACAATAACTACAAGTTCATGATAGGGAGACGCTACCACAAATGTGTCTAAAGTGTGTGCTTTATAGGCTCAAGTGCAAGCCTGTCGCATTAGTAATAATTCGATAAGTCGGGATCGTCTCCACAGGGAACATAAATTGGCAATTTTGAATAACGTATGAAAATCTTATTTAACCTTCAAATGATTCCTCAAAAGAAAAGAAAAGATGATTATTGATGGTTTGAAATTTCCAACTGATGATGAAATTAGAATTTAGAATGAACTACGTGCCCAAAAACAACTAAGAATTTTAACGAGAATGAGTATGAGAGGAAATAGGTTAGGATATAATCCCCAATCCCTAGTAAATTTCCGTATAGAATACTAGAATTATAAATTAAAGTCTTAACTGAACCCAGTCTTTAGAGATCCTAAGCATTACATATATGAGAGAACTAGCCCGCATCATATGAAATCAAAGGTAACTATAAAGCGGTGTAGAATAATTACACTTTCATGGTGTTCTTAAACATCTCAAGTACCTAGGGCAAGAGAGATTAAAAGATCTACTATGTTCGTATAATGTCCCTACACGATTCAGTCAATTTTTAATTTAAACTCTATTTTCTACATGGGTAATTTACCTCAGGATGGGTTCATGTATCCCAAGCCTTAAAAATTTAGCTAGACATGGTTTTATTATATGAAAAAAGAATTATAACATTGCATGTAATCATATATCTAGGAAACATAACTTCAAAAGAGAATTGCAAAATAATTGAGAATCAACTTGAAAATAAATTAAAGAAACAAATAAGAGAATTGAAATTGATACATGGATTGAAGATTGAAATTTGTAACCGTAACTTGAAAGGATAATTGAACTTGAATTTGAAATACTCCTTTGCCTCAAACATACAAACTAGGGTTTCTAAAAGAAATGAAATTGTCTGTCCAAAAAAAAAGTCGTCCCCCTTATCTAGGGCTTGGCCTTTTATAACCCCTAAATATCGTTTTTACAGCTAATACAAATGAATTATACAAGAAATTCCAAGAGTTAAATTTTTTCATCTTCCATAATAAATTCCAGAATTTCAACTGTCGGACTGATCCAGATCCCATCGGATCGGTTCTTTTTCCATTAGCCGGATCGGTTCGTTTTTCTATCTACTGGACCGATTCAAAATCGGATCGATTTGTTTTTAATCAGTTTTGTATCGATCCGGGGGCTACTGGAATTGAGGCATTTCGGATCGGCCTGATCTCAACCGGATCCGATATTCTTCAATTTTGACTTTTTCCTCCAACATTGACTTGCTATATCTTTTGATCCAGAGCTCCGATTTGACTGTCATTTCTTCCAACGCTCTTGTAGTTAGATTTTCTTCAACTTTCATTTAGGCTTTAAATCCGAACTCTGGGTGTAGAGTTATGCTTTTTCCCTTTGAATTATCTTCCTTTGTTCTCTTCCTTTCTTACAGTTTCTTTCTTTCTTTTCTTGCACTAAATACCTATAAAATCAGTAAGAAATACACAAAACTCGGGTACTTGTTAGACTAAGTCATTAGAAATGATATGTGATAAAATCAAATCATTTACGTTGTTAGAGATATTAAAATTACTAAATTAAGAGGATAAATTCAAAAGAATTGATGCTTAGTCAAATCCCCCTAACTTAGAACTTTGCACGTCCCGGGCAATGTAAATGAAGCTAACCAAAATTCCACTCTTTTTTATTCCTTTATTAAAATAAAATTCCACTTTCGCAGGCAGGTGATTGCATTGAGCATACGGATCAAGCCTTTAAACCCCTAGGTTACCATAGTAGGATGAGTTTTGTCTCGTGAGGGTTTGTAGTGAATACATCCACAAAATTCTTTATCGACTCAAATCAATATCAAAATACTTAAAAATTGTAGAATTTAAACTTTTCAAAAAATAATCACCATAAATTCATATTCAAATGTCTCAATCCATAGTGTGTGTGCGCAAAGCCAGAAATTAAACCTCAAATTTCCAACGATTTAGCATTACGTTACTTTCCAAAAATTTATTTTGATTCAAATTCTTACGGATGCACTCACAAATGAATCACTCGGATTGTGGTTGTTGCATGATATAAAGAGTAAATATAATGGACACAAATTCACGCATATAAAATTGAAAACAAGGAAATATATGGTGAAAAGATCTCATCATCGGAATACAGTTGTTAGGAAACGGGAAACATCATCTCTTAATCACACCATTTTAATCTCTTTTATTATCTTTTCATGTCTTTTCTCTCCATGCAGTAATTAATTTCGCCATTCGGAGTTGGTTAGGACTTTTCAGGTTAAAAAGTGTAAAGGGTAAAAATGGGAATGGACGGAGTGTTCGGAATTGGAAAATGTTCTTATGACGTCCATTAGTGCTTTTTCGGGCATTTGCTCATTTTTCCCTTTCTTTTTCTATTTTCATTTTTTTCTTTTTTTTTGCCCTTTTTTTTATTACACACTTTGGTCTTACTTGATGAATTTCCAATTTTTCAAAATTCAGGGCTATTTGGGTTTTTCGAGTTATCAGACGAAAGGGGAATATTTTATTAGGCTCAAACTGGGTTGCAAATGGATAATTTTTTTCACAACTTTATTATGGCTAATATTTTTGGGTTAAACAAAAGAGGGCCTACTTCATTGTCCAAATTGCTAATCACATTCGATATTCATTAAGTTTAGAGATATATTTAGTACGAGTTTCGAGACAACATTTCACACATTTTCCATAACTGAACAAAACAAAGGATTGAGATCATCAACGACTTATTAAAACGCTGAAAAGAACTTTGAGTTAATCATAAAGTCGAATTGATTTAAAAAGTCATAAAAAATTGAAAGGCCCAAAATCTCACCGGGTTTGATCAATGTCCACACTTATTCGTTAAGTCATCAATTTTCTTTCAATTTCCAACTTCAGTCAATTTTGGCTTAGTGCATTTTGATTGTTAACAATTTGAGACTTTAACTGGAATAAAGGTGACATTTTTGATAAATTTAAATTCCAATTTTTATTCATTTTGAACAAAAATAGTTTTGGCTCTTTTTTTTCTAAAGTTTTTCATTTTGTTTTCATTTTTTTTCTAAGAATAATTGCGAAGTTTTATGAATATACACTTATCATCCCCCCTAACTTAGTTTTTTACATTGTCCACAAGCGAAAGGATGAGGAACTAAATAAGACGAGACAAGGAGTGTAAAAAATAAAACAAGCACTTAAATATAAGAGTAATTGATCATTAAAACATAGTTGTTTACACAAAAGATGAAAAGAGCAACATAAGGTAAAAACAACGGGGGACAGTGAAATGATGCAACAGGTGGTATTTACTGTGCTGGAGGGTGGTGGGAAGTATCAGGAGCATTGGGGTTATAAGGATCGTAAAAATATGCAGGAAGTGGAGCATCAGGACCCAACTAGAGGCGATAAAGGTCAGCCTGAAGGTGTAACATCATACTCATGTCACGACGGTAGGAAGTCATAAACCCATCGAAATGCGCCTTAAGAGAAACAACGCGGTCGGTGAGACCATCCTCATCCGAATATGTAATCCAGATCATCAGCTTCATCTTCTTCTTCCTCATCACCTTCTCCCATCTCAACATCTGTCGCACCAACACCCTCCTCCTCATCGGACGACTCATTATCTAAGGCATCACTATCACCCCGACGTGCTCGGATCAGCTCAATATGTTTGTCACTGTGAGTACGTGATTCTTGCCCAATTGGCTTAGGTATGTGAATAAGATCTTGTGGGGTAACAATACCGGAATCCTTAAGAATGGACGTGATAAGATGACCATACGGAAGAGGTGTCTTGCCCATCTTTTCCAGTGCCGCGCAAATGATATCATTATAAAAGGATCGGGCCAAATTAATAAAAGTTTCATGGGCAAACAAATGATAGACCATCATGGCCTGGCGTGGTCGCATAGAAAAATCATTTGAATATTACAAAATGTTGGCATAAATGATGTGAAAAATGATTCGGGACTTGTCCGGTAAGTGACCCACAGAAAAAAGTCTCGATATTCCAAACTGAACTCGGAGCGATGAGAGACATGCAAACATATTTTGAAATATGTGGATCGTTATTGGGATATGAAAATTGGGCTGGAGTGACCACACCTTGGGACTCGAGTTTCTGGGCCAGAATTTCCAACGAGAACGAAAGAGGTGTCGAGTCAACAAACGCTTGAGATTCGAAATCAGCTGTATGGACGAGCGAACCATAAAATGAACGTAATTCATTCTTCCATACTGCCTCGTACGGTTCATTGAAGAATCTGCACCAGCCTATTGACATGAACAGGCTAGTGACCGAATTTGGAAGCTCATTCCAGAGTACCTGATGCTCAATGTGGATTTTTTCCTTCACGGCGGGAACGATATTCTCCATTACCATCGGGCAACACTTCAATGGAATTGAATTTTTAGGGGGCAGCCATTGGAGATGAAGAATTCTATACACTAAGATAGAGTAGAGAATGGAGATAGAGGTGTGAAGATAAAATAGGGTGGAGAGGTTGGTATTTATAGGTCTGATGAGTGAGGGGGGAAGGATTTGGTGGGAAGTAAGGGAGGGAAAAGATTTGGTAAGGGGTGTACGAAATTTTTTATGAGTGAAAAGATTGGGAGGTTAAAAAATTGGGAGGCTAAGAGGTCTTAACCTTGGGAAGGGGCATAGCCTGCAGATATCTGGACCAATCCGGGTTCAGACCAGACGAATCCAGCCTTTTATTTTATTTTATTTTTTTATTGACCGGACCGGTTCTTTTTTTTTTCAGGGCCGAACCGATCCGATTTATTAAAAATCTCTGCTTCCCTTGTTCAGATCAGTGGTCACTCTCCTTATAATTTTTACGATCCCAACATACCTACCAATGCACATGGACTTTGAAACCTCTCAGAAGTGTCATTTAAACCCTAAATGCTCTCATGATACGTGCATGACTCCCGCGTCTGATAGTGACACGCAACTATGAATTCATAACTAGCCTAAAATCCTAACACTATTATACACAAAATTCACCCCATACCCATCGGGGGTGCGACGACCTTGCCTATTTAGCTAAGTCAATCCCCATAAATGGGGTTCGATAACCAGATTGTGTCGGCTTATGCAATAACCGCTTATAGATACGGCTTGAGACGTTGTCCATTAACCTTGAGTGTGTTTCCCCCTTTTTTATCCTATAATTCAAAAGCTCCACGGGGGAACACTTCCTTCACAAGGAATGGACCAGTCCATCGGGACCGTAATTTTTCGAGAAATAAGTGTAACCTCGAGTTGTAGCGAAGTACTTTATGTCTCGAATGAAACTCCTTACGTCGGATGGTTTTATCGTGAGCTCGTTTCATTCGTTCCTTTGAGATTTTAGCACTTTCATACGCATCATTGCGTATTTCTTCTAACTTGTTCAACTGAAGTTGGCGTGCTTCACCGGATTTTTCCATTTTAAAGTTGACCCTTTTAATAGCCCAATACACCTTGTGTTCAATTTCAATAGGAAGACGACAAGGTTTTCCATACACAAAATGAAATGGGGATATCCCAAGGGGATTCTTGTATGCGGTTCAATAAGCCCATAGCATATCATTCAATCTGAGAGACCAATCTTTCCTTTTAGGATCGATAGTCTTTTCCAAGATATTCTTGATTTCCTGATTTTCCTAACTCGGTTTGGCCATTTGATTGGGGGTGATAAGCCTTTCTAACTTTATGGACGACCCCATACTTTCTCATTAGAATTTCCATTGGACTATTGCAGAAATGAGTGCCATTATCACTGATGATAGCCTTAGGATCTCCGAAGCGAGAAAGTATGTGTTGTTGAATGAATTTTATCGCCACCTTATTGTCATTCGTCCTTGTAGCTATTGCCTCTACCCATTTTTAGACGTAGTCTACTGCGACGAGGATGTATAGAAAGCCAAACGAGGGTGGAAAATGTCCAATGAAGTTAATTCCCCAGCAATCAAACAACTCTATGACAAGTATGGGGGTTAATGGCATCATGTCACGGCGAGTAATAGCTCCCATTCTTTGGCATCTATCACATAATTTATAATAACTATTCACATCTCGGAAGATTGTGGGCCAAAATAGACCACTTTGGAGGATTTTAGCAACTATTTAATTTTTGGAGAAATGACCTCCACAAGATTCTGTATGACAAAATTGGATTACCCCTTGAATTTCTTCATCATGTACACATTTTCGGATGATTTGATTGGTGCAATACTTAAACAAATATGGATCATCATAAAAGAACATGCGTAACCAAGTAATGAACTTTTTCTCTCTCGTTGAGTCCTCTTGGAGGGAACTTCCCCCGTGACAAGGTAGATTCTCATCCCAAAATTCTCATCTATGGGAATTGGATAAAAAAGTACGTCGGATGAGAGCCGTGACAAATGGTCGGCAACGACGTTTTCTACTCCTTTCTTATATTGGATTGAGAGATTAAACTCTTGTAGGAGTAGGATCCACCTGATTAGGCGCGGTTTGGCATATTTCTTGGTTAGAAGATATTAGAGTGCCGAGTGATCAGTGAAGCAAATAATGGGCGACCCAACAATGTAAGAGCGGAATTTGTCGAGAGCAAAAACAATTGCTAGTAATTATTTCTACGTAGTGGAGTAGTTAAGCTGGGGACCGGATAATGTCCTACTATCATAGTAAATAACATGAGCTTTCTTGTCTTTCCTCTGTCCTAAAACAACCCCAATCACGTAATCACTTGCATCATACATAAGCTCAAATGGAAGTGACCAATCGGGAGCTTGCATTATAGGAGCAGAAATAAACATGCATTTTAATTTATCAAAAGCTTCATGACATGCGTTATTCCATTCAAATGGAGTGTCATTCATAAGAATATTACTCAAGTCTAGCGATGGCACTAAAGTCCTTGATAAATCTCCTATAAAATCCAGCATGGCCTAGAACGGACCTCACATCTTTCAGTGATTTTGGCAGGAGTATCTCAACTATTACTTAGATTTTTGCTCAATCAACCTCAATTCCCCTAGATGATCTTATGTGGCCCAGAACTACGCCCTCAGCTACCATAAAGTGGCATTTTTCCCAAATGAGGACTAAGTCTTTTTTCACACACCGGAATAAAACTTTTTAAAAGTTAGCTAAACATTGGTCGAAAAAGGGGCCGAAAACACTGAAATAGTCCATAAACACCTCAAGACCTTTCTCTACCATGTCGCTAAAGAGACTCAACATGCACCTTTGAAAAGTCACGGGCGCGTTACATAGTCCAAACGACATACGCTTGTAGGCAAACGTGCCAAATGGGCATGTAAAAGTCATCTTTTCCTGATTAAGTATATCCACTTCAATTTGATTATAACCAGAATACCCACCTAGAAAACAATAGTAAGGATAGCCCGCTACTCGTTCAATCACTTGGTCGATTAAAGGCAAGGGAAAATGGTGTTTTCTTGTTCTAGCATTGAGCTTTCGATAATCAATGCAAACACGCCATCCACTAGTAGTGCGTTGAGGTATTAATTCTCCCTTAGTATTTTCAACCACAGTCATACCCGACTTCTTTGGGACTACCTGAATTGGGCTCACCCATTTACTATCGGAAATGGGATAGATAATCTCAACATCTAAAAATTTGATGATCTCCGCTCGAACTACATCTTTTATGGTTGGGTTCAGTCGCCTTTGCATTTCTTTAGAGGGATTCAAGTCCTCCTCGAGGTGGATTTTATGTGTACAAATAAAATGACTTATAACTTTCAAATCTGTTATTATCCAACCAAAAGAACTTCTATGCTTCTGCAAAACATTCAACAACTTACCTCTTGCTCTCTTTTTAGGCTAGAAGAGACAACAACAGGAAACGTATCATCTTCTCCTAGAAAAGCATATTTTACATGAGAGGGTAGTTTCTTTAACTCAAGACTAGGAAATTTATCTTCATAGGGGATCATGCGTGACTCCCACAAGGGTAGTTCCTTAAATCTAGAAATCCAGTCAACCTGTCTCAACTTCTCAAAAGTCGCTTCATCTTGTAACAAGACTCTCAACTCCTCCACGTCACGCTCAAACTCAGAATAGGAACTCTCTCTCTCAAAACCTTGCACTAAAAAAACTTCAAGTGCATCCCCACCTATTATCTTCTCAATGTTCTCATCCACCAACTCTTCAATAAGAGCAACCACGCGAATGTCATCCTCATCACCCATTTGGTTAGCAACATTGAAAATGTTAGTCTCGAGGGTCTTGTTTTCAAAGGTGAGTTGTATTTGTCCATTCCGTGTATTGATCAAAGCATTAGAAGTAGCTAAAAATGGAAGACCTAAAATTATGGGAACATGATTACTAGAATGAAGGGAATGATACGTATCCCAAATGATAAATTCTATAGGGAAGTAGATTGTCCACTTGAACTATCACGTCCTCCACAATACCTCGAGGTACTTTCATGGTTCGATTTGCTAACAGTAGAGTGATTCGTATAAGTTTAAGGTCTCCTAAATCAAGATGCTTATAAATATAGTATGGAAGGATATTCACACTCGCACCTAAGTGGATCAAGGATTTTTCAACTCTACGCTCTTGAATAGCACACGAGATTGTAGGTGCACCAGGATCTTTGAATTTTGGTGGGAGATCTTAAGAAGGACCGAGCTCACATTTTGTTCCAAAAAGATGTTCTTTTTCACCTTAATCCATTGATTGATAGTCAAAATATCTTTGATGACTTTGGCATAGGTAGGAATTTGCTGGATATCATCCAGAAATGGCAGGTTAAACTTCACTTGTTTCAGAACATCTAGCAATTCAGTACGCGAGGCTCCCTTTTTGGGTGGTGCCAATAGTTAAGGAAATGGAGCAGCAGTGGGCAGTTTTACTTCAACTTCAGGCTCACCCGCTTCATCCTTATCATCCATATGCAATGGGGTCTCCTCAGACTTTGAAACATCTTTATCTTTATATTATTTGAGAGGTGGTGGCGCTAAATCAATTACGTGACCACTTCGCAGAGTCGTGACAACTTGACATTTCTCCGACGAATTCGATGATGTAGAGTTAACCGTAGTTTTCCCTTGAGTAGTTCTTTGGCATTGAGCTGGGAATTTACCCTTCTCCTAAGTATTCAATGCAGATTGCAACCTATAGATGCTAGTATGTGTTTTCGTGAAAATTCGATCATACATAGCATTATTCTCCTTTTGAGATTGGATGAATTGATTCAGATTATCCTCAAGAGATCGCATAGGCGGAGTAACATATGGACCAGGAGATGACACTTGCATAGGGGTTTGCATCGGAGGAGGCATTTACTGAAATTATGGAGGGAGTGGAGGTAAAGCAACATGTGAATTAGGAGTAATCCCACTTTGTGGTTGTCCATAGTTGAAACCAGGATGATTCCTCCATTATTGATTGTATTCATTCCCCTGAGGTACATTAAAATTTCCTCGAAACCCTCCTATAGCTTCTACTTTCTCAGTGTACATTGCTTTGTAGGTAGTTATTATAGGACATCCTTTGGTAGAATAGCCAATAGTACAAATGGCACACACTTTCTCCTTTCCAGCTTGGATGGGTCCGGAAACTTCTCTTAATCGCACCTCAAGTTTGTCTTTAAAACTCTTTTCCAATTGGTCAAATCGATAATCTAACAAAGTGTCTTTGTCGAAGTGATAAATATCAGACGCAGTAGGTGAGTTGGACACTTGTCGATTTTTGTTTTGACTATTGGGTTGAAAATATCCCATGCTTGCATAGTCTCCGCTACGTTTTTCAGATGAGCTTCAGCATCACTCGAGTCCAGTTCCCAAAATGGTCTTTCACACATTGTCTACACGAGATGTTTAGATGCTATAGTAAGCCCTTAATGGAAGAATGAAATAAGATGATGTTTTTCAAACCCATGATGTGGACCAGTGCTAACTAACTCCTGAAATCATTCCCAACACTTGTTGAAAGCTTCATTCTCATTTTGGCAAAAAGCTTGGATTTGGGCTTTGGCAGAGTTGGTTTTGTGCTATGGAAAGAACTTCGAGAGTAACTTAGTCTACATATCTCTCCAGGATAAAACAGAATTCGGGGGTAATGACCATAGCCAGGTCTTAGCTTTATCCTTTAAGGAAAATGGGAAGAACTTTAAATGGATAACATCTTATGGGCAGGTTTGATCACCAAAAGTCTGACATGCTTCTTCGAATTATCTAATATGGAGATATGGCTTTTCAGAATCCATACCATGGAATGTAGTAATAATTTGAATTATCCTATTATGAAAGTGGAGCTGACCGACATTATAAGAAAGTAAAATGCAACTAGGGGTGACCGTTCGCTAAGGAAATAAGATATCTTTCATGGGAAGATACGGTAACTCTTCCTCTCCAGCACCGACACCAACACTACCATGCATGGACATATTGCTACCAAATGATTCAGTACCCTCACTCAGTGTTTGACTCAACGTGCGACTTGTGATTGAAGTTTTAGGTGAAGGAGGTGGAACCCAAAAGTGTGGAGAGTCGGTGGTATGAGAATTTTCAGAATTAGCTTCAGCACTGGGATATTCGTGAACTTGTGTTGAAAAGGGATTTTTCATATCATCTTATGAGAGATGTGATAAAGAAAATTTCTTTTTTTTTATTAGGAATGAATCAACAGAGGATTAATTTCACTTTCCTAAGTGTCACCAATTTACTCGATTCCCCGGCAACGGTTCCAAAAACTTGACGCGACCACAAATGTGTCTAAAGTGCGTGCCTTATAAGCTCAAGTGCAAGCCTTTCGCGTTAGTAATAATTTGATAAGTGGGGATCGTCTCCACAAAGAACACAAATTGGCAATTCTGAATAACGTAGGAAAAGTTGATTTAACCTTCAAATGATTCCTTAAAAGAAAAGAAAAGATGATTATTGATGGTTTGAAATTTCCAACTGGTGATGAAATTCGAATTTAGAATGAACTACGCGCACAAAAATAACTAAGAATTTTAACGAGAATGAGTATATGAGGAAATAGGTTAGAATACAATCCCCCAATCCCTAGTAAATTACCGTATAGAATACTAGAATTGTAAATTAAAATCTTAACTGAACCCAGTCTTTAGAGTTCCTAAGCATCACATATATGAGAGAACTAGCCCGCATCATATGAAATCAAAGGTAACTATAAAACGGTGTAGAACAATTACACTTGCATAGTGTTCTTAAACATCTCAAGTACCTAGGGCAAGAGAGATTAAAAGATCTACTATATTCGTATAATGTCCCTACACGATTCAGTCAATTTTTAATTTAAACTCTATTTTCTACATGGGTAATTTACCTCGGGATGGGTTCATGTATACCAACCCTTAAAAATTTATCTAGAAATGGTTTTATTAGATGAAAACATAATTATAACTATGCATGTAATCATATATCTAGAAAACATAACTTCAAAAGAGAATTGCAAAACAATTGAGAATCGGCTTGAAAATAAAATAGAGAAACAAATTAGAGAATTGAATTTGATACTTGGATTGAAGATTGAAATTTGTAACCGCAACTTGAAAAGAGAATTGAACTTGAATTTGAAATACTCCTTTGCCTCAAACTTACAAACTGGGGTTTCTAAAAAAAATGAAATTGTCTGTCCCAAAAAAAATTCGTCCCCCTTATCTAGGGCTTGGCCTTTTATAACACCTAAATATCATTTTTACATCTAATACAAATTAATTATACAAGAAATTCCAAGAGTTAAAATTCTTCATCTTCCATAATAAATTCCATAAATTCAACAGTCGGACCGGTCCGGATCCCATCGGATCGGTTCGTTTTCCATTAGCTGGATCGATTCATTTTTCTTTCTACCAGACCGATCTGATATCGAATCGGTTTGTTTTTCATCGGTTCTGTATCGATCCAGGGGCTACTCTAATGGAGGAATTTCTGATTGGTCCGATCTCAATCGGATTCGATATTCTTCAATTTTAACTTTTTCCTCCAACATTGACTTGCCATATCTTTTTATCAAGAGCTTCGATTTTACTATCGTTTCTTCCTACGCACTTGTAGTTAGATTGTATTCAACTTTCATTTAGGCTTAAAATTCGAACTCCAGGTGTAGAGTTACTCTTTTTCCCTTTGACTTGTCTTCCTTTGTTCTCTTGCTTTCTTTCGATTTCTTTCTTTCTTTTCTCACACTAAATACCTGTAAAATTAGTGAGAAATACACGAAACTCGGGGTACTTGTTAGAAGATGTCATTAGCAATGATATTGGATAAAATCAAATCAATTACGCTGTTAGATATATTAAAATTACTAAATTAAGAGGATAAATTCAGAAGAATTGATGCTTAGTCAGGGATCTAGGAGCAATATTTTCCTTTAGTAGAGTTTTCCTAAAACAACAACTACCAGTTCATGATAGGGATGGCACTGATTGAGTCACTCTACAAGGGATCTTATCACTCACCCTCATTTTGGTTAGAGGTGGGGGATAACCAGTTACTTGGGCCATATTTCATTCAGGTTACCTCAAAGAAGGTAGACACGATTCGACCTAGGATACGGATTGCCCAGGACAGGAAAAAGATCTATGTGGATGCAGGCCAAAGGCATTTTGACTTCAATGTTGGATAGCAAGTGTTAATTATTGTGTCTCCCATGAATGGAGTAATGAAATTTTGGAAGAAAGGGAAGTAATCTCCCCGATACGTGGGACCATTCCCCATTCTTGAGAGGATAGGGCTCGTAGCATATTGGTTGGGATTATCGGATGACTTATAGTGGATGCACGATGTTTTTCAAATATCTGCACATTGATATAGAGATAAGGTAGCATACCAGCACATTCATATAGAGTAGATTGATCTCCATACATACACTACTTATGAGGAGAGGTCGGTAGCCATTCTAGGCAGACGGGAGCGCCGACTTGAATCCAAGGTTGTTCCTTTATTTCGAATGCGGTGGGGAAACCTTCGAGTGGATGAGTTTACTTGGGACAGTGAGGACGACATGCACGCGAAGTATCCCGAACTCTTCTAGATAGTTACATATTCTTTCTCTATTCTGAGGACAAAATTCCACTATTAGGGGGGAGAATGTAATTACCCGTATTTTTTCATAAGATAAATAATAAAATAAATAATAAAGTAATAAACTTTTTGAAATAAATAACTAATGGAAATTTGAATTGATTAAATATTTTTATTTAATAAGTGCACACTTGAAATTGTTATTTAGTTATAATTGTGCATGACCGACCTTTATGTGAATTTGCATGTAATGTAGAAAAATACTAAATTAATGTGCGACACAATTTCAAAGTACGTATTATTGACATAAATATTTCAAGGCTTATTTCGAGACTCGTATGGTCTCGTTTAGATGTTTTAGACCTTTAAAAATAGTCTTAGGTTATGGATTCGGGTCCATTTGGGGGGTCCAAAAGCTGGGTTTTAAGCCCAACTTAGGATTATCCTTTAATTAATGTTTAAGTAGGGGTAGACAACTCTCCCACTATCATAACGAAAACCTAAAACAATAGTTAACGGGATAAGAAAGGAGAAGTACCAAAATAGAGGAAAATAGCAAGAAACTAAGGAAAATTAAAGGGAGAATTATGTTGCTTAATTTATGTTTCCAATTTATTTCTTGATGCATCATAATTGCCCCTTAAATTTATGGTCTATAGATTTGATATGATAAATTTTGTTGATGATCAATGCATGAAGAGGACTGAATTTATTATATGATTAGCCCCAGAAATCTAGGAATCAAAATATCAAAGATTGATGATAGAATTCCTTTCGGTTTTGATAATTATTTCGGATAAATTATAGACTGTAAATTCCGTCTATATCCCAGGATAATAGCTCAATCGTATTAACATTAACAAATGCATATTATGTAGATTTGAATCTATAAATGTTGGGTTAAACTTTTTGGGTTTAGCTTAACGGGGTGATTTGTAATTGCATTTGGGTTTTGATAAATTGATATGGGAAAAGAAATAAAGGTTGGAAGTAGCGAAGGGAAGAAGACAAAGGGGTCGTTTGAACGACGTCGTGGCCCATTCGAACGATATTTCATGTCGCACGAAGCAACCCCACTCTCGTTCGAATGACGTTATGTGGTTTTTGACTCTTCATTTCTTTTGGCTTGGGTCTAGGAATTTGTTTCGTTTATAGACATGTGTTCATCTACTGAGATTGGTTTACGTTACTTACTAGGAGTAAAGGAGGGAGTTTTAAATACTAAATTCTTAACTAGTTTGTTAAGAAGCATACACCCACATTTAATTAGTAATAATTACAATTAACTAGTTGGTTAGATAATTATTTTTACAAAACGAAAATTGATAATTTATTTGATGGTCAATTATTCATAAATAATATGTTATGATGTTTAGTTTAGCCTTCTATGGTAATTGTGAAGTAATTGGCTTTGTGTGGACATACCAATATTTGTAGACAGTCCTATCGGCTCGGGGATTCAAAAAGTCGGACCAGCGACCACATGTCGACAGAGGTGGGCTTGACATTGTGTAGGTATTATAGGTACTACGTGGAGGCTCCATCTATGAGTTGTAGGTATAGACGCTGACCCTCCATGTATCACCGTTGGGTATGGGCCATGAGTAGGTGTCCTATGTAACGACCGCCTCCAATTTGTATGTACTTTATGTTGTTTATATAGGATAAAGTATTCCTCCGGACATGCCGATATAGTACGAATTAGACACCAATGATAGATGCCCTTGTGTATCAAATATATGAAAGGACATGTATAAATAATTACCTGGACTATAATAAGATAAATGTAATTGTCTAAGAATGTGGACATTAATTATATTCTTGACCATATGATGCATAATAGATACTTATGTGTGATATGTGGAACTTATGAGACTGAAATAAATATGTGTCGATATTTACATGTAGTGTTACACCTTAATATTTAATTATTGACACATCCATTTTTATAAATTTTACACGAGGTCATAATCATGATTTGGGACATAATGGGATGTGAATAATATCAAACTTAGATGAGGGGTGAGGTGTTAAACGCATGCGAGTGACGAAGGGGATATTTATTTTTGCATCAACTGCATTATTGCATTCTTAAATTAAATAAGTTAATTATTGCACAGCTTGGGCTCTAACCCAAATATAAATATCCCCCCTCCCCCCAGATACTCGTAGATAGGGATAATAGGACGATTTGATTTAGCAGTCTTGCATTCTCGGTTAGTTCTTATACATTCACTTCAGCTGACTCTATTTTAGGTGCTTACGAGTTTTAATATTTATTTTTCATGTGGGATTACTATATCGGCATAAGCCTGAGATTTATTTATTTATGTTTGGTTTGGGATATTTATTATGATATCCGATTTATTACTATATTTTTGTTGATTTGGATTCCTTGAGTTTAATTATTAAATTAAATCAATTAAGGGCCTCTTTATATAGTTTAATTTATATCTGTGATGAGAATGGCATTAATTGAAAAACAAGCCCTATCTTTGGCATATCATGCCTAGACAGCCTTTACGTGAAAAAATATCGGTTGTTACGGGGAACCATTATGCAAAAGTTTTTAATATTTAGATATATAGTTAAGGATGTTGTTTTTCAAAAAGTAACATCCACTTGTATGTTAAGTAGCCAATACCTAAACATACTCTTATTTTACAAGCAATTAAACTAATATCATGATTTGTTTAACAAAAAACCTCTCACCTAACCCTCTTCTACCGCTTCCTCCAAACATTCGCTAGTGTGACACCCCGCCCAATTCAATAAAGGGTGATCATTCTTGTACCTATTTAAAACAGAATGCTCGGATACATGAATATAAACCATTTAGTAAAACCAAGTAATCCATTTTCATTCAATCTTAAAATGTAAACCATTCACCACACATAGGAATATGAGAAATACTGAACATGAATGAAATACTGAAATAAATAAGACTGGGTAAAACCTCCCAGTTCAAAACCCCAAACCATAATATAAACTGAATACAATATCTCTGATGACGGACTAGAAGTGGGCGACACATGCCATAGATAATAAGTGTAGATGAAACTGAATGAAAAGGATAAATGTGTATACTGCAAGGAACTACATCTTCCACAATAGCTGCAGCACGTCAAGCAACCCGAATCTCTAAATCAGGTACCCCTGTGGCAGAGAAGCTGATATAATATATATATAGCAAAAGGGAGAAGAGATACAAGAAACGGGTCAGAGCCCAAGGTTTAAAAAATGATTTAGAAAGTATTTAAAATTTGTTCTTAAAACAAGTCTTATACGCATGTTAGTTATCGAACTCTCACATGAGTTTCTCACCTCTCATCTATTGTGCACGCCTAACGTACATCGAATCTCCCCCTAGTTATACCACCCAGTCTAACTAGTCAGAAAACATACCAATACTAACTATGCTCACTAGTAGTATTCTCGTATCGCCCATACAATACACTATTCAAATAGTTTATCTCGCATACTAAGTTTCATTATTCACCATTTGAATGGTTAATCTTTTATCTACTAAGATTATTTCATTTCTCATTTCCGTTTTATCTACTAGTCTCACAAAGTAGAAAGTTACCTAAGTACACTCATAAATATATATAGTCTCATCATCCTTACATATATACACTTATCCCGCACCCTTAGGTTAAGACCACTTGGTGCAATGTAATGATTATTATTATTACCAAGTCTACTAATTTCACACAGTGGAAATATTCACAAGTTCATATATATATATATATATATATATATATATATATATATATATATATATATATATATATATATATATATATACACACACACACTAATCCTGCATCCCCGGGCTAGCACCTATTAATGCACCTATCAATAATAATCCAGCACCCCCGGGTTATCACCCATTAGTGTGCCTATCAAGAGAATCCTGCATCCCCGGGTTAGCACCCATTAATGCACCTATCAATAAAATCCAGCACCTCCGGGTTATCATCCATTAGTGTGCCTATCAAGAGAATCTTGCATCCCTAGTTTAGCACCCATTAATGCACCCATCAATAAAATCATGCATTCCCGGGTTAGCACCCATTAATGCACGTATCAATAATAATACATCACTCCCGGGTTATCACCCATTAGTACACTTAATCAACAATGTTCTTGCACCCCCGGGTTATCACTCATTAGTGCACCTAATATTAAGATTCTTGCACCCCCGGGTTATCACCCATTAGTGCTCTTAACAATAATATTACATAATAGGCATACAAACATCCTATTAGAAGTTATAGGTATTTCTCCAACCTACATATATACTTCTCATACGTATTTTAACCTCAACACTATGTATAGTATAAATATTTATATTACTATCTATACCGTAATCTCCATGGTACATTCTCTCTATACCAATAGAAATTAAGTATTTATTCTCACATACTTTTTCGAAACTCCGTCTTATTTAAATCTACTATTTGGCAATTTCTCTCACTCCAATAAAGAGGTAAACTCAAAACTGGACTCTAAGAAAATTCCAAAAAAGTCTCCCTATCGCTCGAACTAGAAGGGTTGTTTCTTGAATGACTTCGTGTTGTTCGAATGACATCACACGAGATACAGATCTCGCTCGAACGAGACTTCACGCGACACGCACATGTTCATCCCCTTTGCCCAAAATTCAATGTTTTTCACCATTTTTGAACCAAAAAACCTCTAAGATTCAACACCCAATGCCTCATCATCAATACCATCAACACATAACAGGTTATAAATCATTCCTAACATCATAGGATCATTAATTTGTCCTTAATTATCAAAATTATATAAAATCCCCAAATTGATTCATATGAACCCTTGTTTCCAAATTTTCAATTAAAGAACCTAATCATCCCAGATTCGTTCATCAATATATAATTCAATTCCGTGATTAATCCTCTACATACATGAAGGACTTTAAACTACTAATTAAATCAATCCTTAATCATAATTTAAATCTCCAATTTTCACCCAATTCATATGTAAATCATGATTAATTTCACCTACACTAACATGAGCATGATTATTTCTAAAAGAAAGTAAATAATAAACACTTGCCTTAAATCGAAGGTCTTAATCATTTGGTTATGTTGGTATAGACACGTTCCTCTCTTCTCGATCTAGGCAATGGTGGCCATGATTGTGCAAGGTGAGGATAATTTGGCCTTTCCTCTTGGAATTTGGTTCTCCCTCACACCCTCTATGGTCGTTCTTTCCTTTCTGTGTCTCACAACCCTAAAGGACTTTTCTTGGATGATAAAATAACTCCCAATTTTCGTCCATTAATTAAACCCAAAAATAAAATTTACCATAATGCCCTCTCGGGACGCCGGTCAGGCCTAAAATAGCCCCAGGACCCAAACTAAACACCCGACTATAATAATTTGACTATCTCGACCCTCCCGGACTCAACGGCGACCTCGAAATGACCGTACCAGTTAATAAAAATAATTTCTCTTTATATTCTATTCAATTAGTCTCAACACGAGTCAGACTTAAATTACCAAACTATAGTATATTTCACTCTCGGTAATTTATCATATTTCATAACTCATATTACATATCACAGAGTATTATTCTCTTGCATTTTAATTTAATTAATCCAACAACAACAATTAATTACATATTTATTACCACAATAATAATTAATCACATAATTATTTAAATCATCAAAAGTACGGGGTGTTACATACTTCCCCCGTACAATTGAATTTCGTCCAAAAATTCAGAAAAAGTGCCAGGTACAGACAACGTTGTAAAAATATTGCGCATCGCATCCTTGTGGTCACAAGTAAGCTACTCCGTACCACCCATATAGTACGCTATCGACTACGCTTAATAATGAACACTTCAAATGTGTTTGTTTTTAAACTCCAGGTTACCTGTCATATAGGCTCTTGTCCAAGCCTTTTTGATTAAGTTTCACTACTTAAACTTCATTTTAGATATTCACTATCTAGCCTTCTACTATTTGCACCTTAGTAGATTTATCCTCTTTTCATATACATACGACTTCGTCTAGTGTCGTTCATACAAGTAAATTGGTTGTTCAATATATATTTCACACACAATATATACGATAATATCGATTCTTCTCCGACATTTATATTCATAACTGGTCTCCCACCTCTAACTATCAAGTAGGACAACAACAAAGTATACCGTGCCATACTTCTACTGGCACTCGGTCCGAACGTGAACTTATAGGAGTTATTTGGACACAAACTCCACTAGTGGAAGGTATTGCTCCCGTCCTCCTCTAGGATCTCAGGGTCCATATAAAATTTTATCTCCCGCATCCGATTAGACCGCTTGTCCTACCCATCCCTCTGTGGGTATTAAGCCATACTCAATTGCATTTTAGTACCGATAGTCTCACCATCTCAGCTACATGAGAAGGTCCTTGGGGATACTCTCCCATTCTCTAGTGGAAGAAGCCCCTACTAGTTTCGAATTGTCCACCCTTTTTTTAACAGTTAGGTGACCTACTGCAAGACTAACTTTGAAAATTACTCTACATTAAACTCATTACCAATGTTATTTGTATCCTGATACCTTTTATACTCTCTTAAATGTACTTCTAACCGTGATACATGTGACTTTGTCATATCGTGTGACACAAGTCTCTTTTATCGCTCAAAAATCTCAGTTTATTTTGAAATGTAAGTCTTTAACAAATCTTACAGAGTAATCTTTGGCTTACCCAACTACATGTTATCGAATTCACAAAATAATCATAATCCACCGTTTGATTCCATCCCCTAGGGTGCCTATACACCCTATGCCTCGTGCATCATTATACAAATGACATAAAATTTTCTTACCACAATTCTTGCACACTCGGTATGCTGATGTGGTAGGGGTGCACTCAACCACCCCCCAAGTCAAAACTTAATCAATCCTTCAATGTTATCATTGCTCTATTCAGAATTATACTGAGACTAGCTGACTCTATTGGCCTTAAGTCATAAAAGAATTATCAACTTTAAATTATATTTTCCTATAGGTATAATAACCAACATACAAAACTTATGTACTATCGACCAAACTTCTCTCCAACTCTCAATGTTTGCTAGTTTCATGCATCGTATGTATCGCAATGAGAAATCCAAATGAGGAACCTCGTTGATACACTACTATCTAACCTAGTCGGTTGTCGAGGTCCGTAAGGCCCTCAATCCATACTATGTACCTCTCTACAATCTCCGTATGTTGACATAAGAGTTTGTCCATCCACTCTCATGTCCCTAACATACAATGAAGCATGACGCTCTCACTATCTAAGGTATTCAGTTCTATATATATACAATGAGATCTATCTCTCTGCTCGAAGAAGAACACAATGCATCCTGAGTCTCCTCAGTAAAATAAATTCCTGCGCACTTGAATTACATATAACTAGACAACATACTCGTTGAGGTCTATAATACCATGAAAATTTTCATATATTCATTGTGACACCCCGCGTAATTAACCCCGGGTGATAAGTCCTAAATTAAATTAGAACAGGTTTCTCATTTGGTTCATTCTTAGCATCACTGTCCCCTTTTTAATTACTAACCACCTAAGTGAGAAAATTAGACTGGTGCCAATTTTATCTTTCATTAACTTAAATGAAATACTCATGCGGAAACAAAATAATAGGACAATCACAATTAACTGAATTCAACCATTCACAGTTAAATAACTAACCGAATAAACCATTGGTTCAAAATCTAACAGAAGTAAAGACAAATAATTAAATCTCAACAATTCTGACATAAGTACTGAATAAAATAGTGAGCAACATGCTCGAATAACTGATAAGAAGTCTCTACACTAAGAATGAAAAGAACGAGGTGCCTATCAAACTCCCACAATATCCACACATGCTGCAGCAACGGATCCATGGAATGAGTCAAGCAAGGCATCCCTGTGGCTGGACTCCTAAAAGGTTTTTAAAAGTTTTTATAGCAAGGGTTAGTACCCAAAACATTTGGAAAGCATTTAGCAAATGAATTACTTGAAGTAATAAATATATATTCATGCTCTTCATATTTTAATTAGTGTCGCACTCTCTTGAGAACATCCTCACCCCTTTTCTAATGTGCACTACTAACGCCTTAACTAAAGTACCTAGTTATTTATCGCATGACTAGATAACCAATCCCTTGCAAACACCCCACTCTAACCCAGTGTTCCACAACTATGATTTCTAAGTTATTATTAACATTAACTTAATTAATCATTTCCCTTTTTAAAATCATATAACTTTCACATCCATTATATGTATAATACAATTCACGCCCTGTATTAATTTACCCGTATATAATTATTTACCTCATTAGATACGTATAGTTATATTACGACATTCACAGCATGCTGAAATAATAATTAATAATAACATCCTCCCGAGTAATAACCCACCGGATGTAAGATCTCTAAAGTCCTATCCCACTGGGTATATTCACATAACCTAGTTACCCCAAGTCAGAATCGCTCACTAACTTGGTTAATATATATATGTTGGAGGCGGTCATATTCCTTCCTTGAAAGTGAGAGGCCCCTCACCCATATAATGGACGCTATGACCTGGGAATGTACTCACCCTACTCCTCAAGCTAGGGAATCCATCCACTACGCGTAACCTCCCCATATAGCACTAGAGTATATAATAATAATATCTAACCACTGATATTAATGCGCACACACACACTATATATATATATATATATATATATATATATATATATATATATATATATATATATATATATATATACTGTCGTACACCGTATATATACATATGTAAATAAAAATAAACTATCCCGGCTATACCATGTACTAAGTCCGTAACACAAACCTATTCAGATTATTATGAGTTTATGTTCCAACTCTAATTATTAATTAATTCGAACATTAATTAATTAGATTACTTTTGGTGTCACTCCAACCAATATGTTTGGACTAACTCTCGTGGCCCGAAATAAAACACTACCCGAGTATAAATTATCAACTCCAAATAATTTAGCCTTCACTCTAAGTAAAATTAACGTCTTGGTATCACTCAACTAATAACCCCGGACTTGCCCACTCACTCCGTGTTTAATTATTTTGAAATATTATTCCCAAAATTTAACCACAGTGTGTCACACATAAATTTCCTCCAAATTCCAATTAATTTTAATCATGGTGTGACACACATAATTTTATTCAAATCCTAATTAATTTTACTCATAATTAATTAGCTTGAAAATCCTATATTTATTTCTCATTAAATAAGGCATGGAAGAAATTTAAGTTTAATTTCACTTGTATACATAAACTGGCCAAACTGCCAGAAATTATCGACCTTCGATCGATCGATCCCCAACCCTCGATCGATCGATCGAACAGGTCATCGTCTTCTTCCCCTTTCTGTTTTAGCCATGGATGAAAAGCTCCAAACCCTAACTTCTTATACAGCAAAACCCAAGTCCTCCCATCAATAATACATAACAAAATCCTCATAAGGGACCCTCATAAAGTTCACAAACACCATTTAATCTACGTTCTCTACTGTTTTCATAAATTGGGGAAAATCCGATTTAGTCTTTAACCCATTTAAACAACAAATTCTTATCTCAAATTCGTTTATAATTCATTCGGGTTACACATCATACCAAATATATATGCTAATCTCAGATTATAAATGAATTTCTACACAATTTACAAATCAGAATAATGGTTTACAAAAAAATCCATGTTTATACCCTTTAAATCCCAAAACGAATTTATTTGATTACTCACATCACATGAATATGAATTGAAATACAATTTAAATGCTACATCATGATAACCACTTGCCTTATGATTCGTAGGGTCTTATTTGGAGTTGTGAATTCCCAAGATTGAAGATGAACTACTTTGTTTTGGCTCTTTCCTTTGTCCCCCAAATTTTCCTTTAACTGTTTCTTAGGGTTTCCTAACCCACTAAGTATTTTCTAAACTCAATTCAACCGTTCCACTTTTTCTTGTAATTGTTTAATTTGGCTAAATCCCATTTTTTGCTTAATGGGCCAAGCCCAAGTGACCCAAATGCCCCCGTGTTGGCCCGACTATGCCTAAAAACGTCTCGTGACTCGTTTACTACCCCGGGTACACTTTTTTGACTATTTTGGCCCATTCGGACGCAACTTTACCCTCAAAATTAGCATCCAAATTAATTTATAAAAATCCTTATTTGATACCCAAGGTAGTCTATACCGACTCCCAGCTGAGATAAGTTCATACCTCGTCATTACTACCTGAAATGACGTAAATAAATTATTAATATTCACTTAGTAAATAAATTTCCCTAAATATTAACCATTCACTCCCCAATTAATATTTAAATATATTTTTCGATACTTAATTCAATTAAAATTACGACACACACGTAATTTTAAATTCCTGAATTAATTAAATATTAAATGCACAAAAATATGGGGTGTTACATACTTCCCCCCTTACAAAGGAATTTCATCCCCGAAATTAGGTCATACATGAGGTTAAAAGATCTGAATATTATTCCCGCATATCCTCCTCCCACTCCCAGGTAGACTCGTCAACTTTTGTGATGACCCCACTGTACTCTAACTAGTGGAACAACCTTGGGTCATAACTTCCGCTCACTACGGTCCAGAATAGCCACCGGTCTCTCGTCATATGAGATGTCTAGCTGTAAATCAATTTCCTCGAGTGGAATGTGCCAGAAGGCCCTCTCTCTCATTCGATATTTCTTCAGGGATGCCACATAGAACACGTTGTGTATCAATTGAAGATGCTCTGGCAATCCCAGTCTATATGATGCCGGTCCTACCCTTTCAATAATAGGGAAAGGTCCCACGTACCTCGGTGCTTACTTACCCTTCTTGTCGAACTTCATCACCCCTTTCATAGGTGATACCCGGACTAATACCTAGTCCCCAACCTCTAACTCCACATGTCTCCATGAGGCATCAACATAACTCTTCTGCCTATCATGAGCTATCCAAATTCACCCTCGGATTAACTCTATCTTGGTAGACGTCTCCTGGACAATCTTCATCCCCAATAGCTTGTTGTCACCCACCTTTAACCAACAAGCGGGTGAACGCCAAGGTCTCCCGTACAGTGCCTCGAACGGTGCCATGCCAATCGTTAATTGGTAAGAGTTGTTATACGCGAACTCTACCAACGGGAGATATTTCTCCCAACCTCCCCCAAAGTCTAATATGCACATTCTGAGCATATCTTCCAGCATATGATTGATTCTCTCAGTCTGCCCGTCGGTCTGTGGGTGATAGGTTGTGCTCAAACATAACTCTGTGCCCATGGCCCCCTGAAAGCTCTGCTAAAAAAGGGCCACAAAAATTTTGTCTCTGTCAGACACAATATTTATCAGCACCCCATGCAGCTTAACAATCTCCACTATGAATAGCTACGCATAACGCATCGTCTCAAAGACTATGCGAATTGGCAAGAAGTGGGCCACCTTGGTTAACCGATCCACAATGACTCATATGGAATCGTGACCCCTCTGTGATGCAGGTAACCCTGTAATAAAGTCCATTTAGATGCTTTTCCACTTCCACACGGGGATCTCTAGCGGCTGTAGCATCCCTGATGGTCTCTGATGGTCAACCTTCACGAGTTAACACGTGGTACATTTCGAAATAAACCCTGCTATGTCCCGTTTCATTCCTTCCCACCAATACTACCTCCTCATGTCCTGGTACATTTTATCCCCATTGGGATGTACCACGAATCTCGAACCATGGGACTCTGTCATAACAGCGTGCCTCAACTCCTCATCCTCTCGCACGATTAACCTCCCATTAAGGCGTAGGCCTCCTTGTGAGTTGATCCAATAACCCTCTACCCCCTTAGCTAACAAGTGTCTCACCCTATCCCGGCATATCTGATCCTCTTCTTAAGCCCTCAACACCCGTATAATGATCTTTGGTGTGATGGATAATGCTGACATGCAGGCCTTGGATACATCATTCTCATATAGAAGCTCTCTCCACTTGGCTTTCCAAACTTGTGATATTTCCTTAGTCGGTCTCCGGTTCAATACGTCTGCTACCACATTAGCCTTACTAGGATGATGCTGAATATCATACTGGTAGTCTTTCATGACTTCTAGCCACCGCCTCTGCCTCATATTCAGATCCTTCTGTGTGAAGAGATACTGAAGTGACTTGTGATTTGTGAATAAAGTGAACAGCTCTCCTAAAAGAGAATGTCTCCATATCCTCAAAGAAAAAATGACCACTGCTAGCTCCAGGTCGTGAGTGGGGTAATTCCTCTCGTGGGGATTTAGTTTTCTGGACGCATAAGCTATAGCCCTTTCCTCTTGCTGAAACACACCCCCAAGTCCCTGTAGGGATGCGTCGGTGTAAACCCGATACTCTAGTCCTCCCTTTGGCAAAGCAAGTACAGGTGCAGATGTCAACTTGTCCTTTAGTGCGTCGAAAGCTAATTGACAATGATCACTCCAAGTGAAAGGCACCCCTTTTCGAGTCTTATTCGTCAAAGGGACCGCAATCTTTGAGAATCCTTTAATGAACAATCTATAATACCCGACCAATCTTAGAAAACTGCACCCCTCGGTCAGTGTCATGGGTTGTCCCCACTCCCTCACCGCTAACTCCTTACTCGAATCTATTGCAATACCCCAGTCTAACACCACGTGGCTAAGAAACTGTACCTCTTGTAGCCAAAATCCACACTTCCCAAATTTGGCATAGAGTTGATGATCCCGTAGTGTATGTGGAACCATATGCAAATGCTCTGCGTGCTCCTCCTCGGTGCACGAGTAGATCAAGATGTAATCAATGAACACGATGGAAAATTAATCGAGATACTCCCTGAAAACCCTGTTCAAGAGGTCCATGAACACTGCTGGTGCATTGGTGAGCCCGAATGATATCACCCTAAACTCGTAAGATCGAGATAGGAAAGAAGTCTTAGAAACATCCTCCTCTCGTATGCGTAGCTGATGATACCCTGACCGCAAATTGATCTTAGAGAAGTAAGATTCCCCTCTCAATTGGTAAAAAAGATCATCGATCCTAGGTAACAGATACTTATTCCGTATATTGTTCAACTCCCTGTAGTCCACGCACAATTTAAGTGAACCATCCCTCTTATTTACAAACAACACTGGTGTACCCCACGGAAATATACTCCGTCGAATGAAACCCTGACCCATGAGCTATTGAATCTTCTCTCTCAACTGATGCATGCTCGAGCAATCGGCCTCGTCCCCGATGCTAAATTGATTACAAATTTTATTTCCCTGCTGGATGGCAACCCTAGTATTTCCTGGAACACATCCTCAAAGTCCCTCACTACATGGATTGAGTTCAATGGAACCACCACCTCCTCTGAGATTTCCTCCTCGATGTAATACAAGTGGGTGTGCGACCCTCCCTCCGATAGAGACATCTCTATTAGGAACATCTCCTGTCTCGGAATGGAGAACATGATTGTCCTCTCATAACAATCCATAGTTGCCCGAAAACCTGCAAACCATTCCATACCCAGGATGATATCGTACCCCTACATATCTAACACTAAGAGTTATGTTTCTAAACTAAGCCTCCCAATGAAAATGTCCACCCCCTAACAAATCGAGTGAATCAAATCCCGGCTGCCCACTGGTGACTTTACACACATACGAAGACTACTCGCGATCTCTTGTAATTCGGCCCATTTAGCAAAATTAAGTTTAATGAATGAATGCGATGCACCCGTGTCAAAAAGTATATTACCCTCATGACCATGAATGAGAAACATACCCTCAACTGCTGGAAGCGCCTACTGTGATGGAGGATTGGGAACATCCCGGACGTTATACACACGCCCGTAGTGCATTTTCCCCTATTGCTGTGGGGCGAGTGGAATTGGTGCTGCTGGTGACATCTGCCCCTGTTGGGCACCCTGCTGATGACCTCTGCCCCTCTGCGGGCACTCCCTCTTGAAGTGTCCTAGCTAGCCACATACTAAACGGTGTTTCATACCGCCCCCCTGCCGTTGGCCCTATTGGCCCTGACGTGGATGGCCCTGTTAGCCTCCCCCATTATTCCCTTGGCCCTGACGGTCCTAAGGAACCTGATGTTGCTGATTTGGGCCACGCTTCCCCTACCTGAACCCCTTTCATCCTTGTCGGAACCCACCAGGCCTAAATTTCTTAGCCTGATTCCCCTGCTGACTGCTAGTCTGCTGCTGAGTACCACTTGTGTCACCACCAGTAACTGCCTTGGCCTGCTATCTCGGCTCCCCTACTCTATTGATCCCATTCGCATGGATGCGATGATCCTCACAATGTATGAGGGTGGCATTAATGACATCTGTATAAGTCACTAATGCCGGATTCCCAATCAAATGCTGCCTGATCCTCCAGGCCAATCCATCCATGAACTTCGACTTCTTTCTCTCCTAATCGCTCACCTCATTTGGCACAAAGTTTGCCAAACGGGTGAACTCTTCCTCATAATCTTCCACTGACAGGTCACCCTGCACTAACGCACTGAACTTCTTCCTCTTCTCACCCTCTACCGCTGGTGGGAAGTATTTCCGATCAAACCGCACCCAGAACTCAGATATAGTCATGAAATCCCTCTCCTCAATGGTGGTAACTGACTCCCACCACTGTAAGTCTACCTCCGATAGATGAAAGGTATCAAGCATCTATTTCTTCACATCAGTACACTCCAGCATGCGCAGATGACGCTGAATATTCTTCTTCCAGTGACAAGCCTCTACCACATCGGTGCTACCCCGAAACTTGGGTGGGTGACCCTTCTGAAAGGACTCCCTAACTCGCTGCCAAGATGGTGTCCCCACTGGAGCCTGAACTGCTGGTGCCATGGGAGGTGGTGCCTAGGGCTGAGGAAAATTGACTGCCATAGCGCTCATGGCTGTCTCAACTTCCTGGGCCACTATTACGTCCACCTGAGTAGTGGAGATCAACTCGGGTGGGGGTGGGGTGGTGGTGACGGTACCTATGGCTCCTGACGAGCCTCCCTTAACTTATCCCTAGCCTCAGCCCTCTCCGCTCTGCCTCTTCGGTGGCATCTGAAAATAGATTGAATCTTATAAGTACATAGTTTATACAAAAATATCTAATAGAAAAAATACGATATCTCAAAAGCAAAAAATGAATCAACAGTCCTAATAATAGGGCTCTACATCAATCGAACGCTATGCTAAAACGTAGTAAGCCACACAAATTCTAAGGACACTAGAACCTGATGCTCGGATACCATCTCTGACACCCCGCCTAATTAACCCCGGGTGATCAGTCCTAAATTAAATTAGAACACGTTTCTTATTTGGTTCATTCTTAGCATCACTGTCGCCTTTTTAATTACTAACCACCTAAGTGAGAAAATTATACTGGTGCCAATTTTATCTTTCATTAACTTAAATGAAATACTCATGCGCAAACAAAATAACAGGATAATCCCAATTAACTGAATTCAACCATTCACATTTAAATAACTGACCGAATAAACCATCGGTTCAAAATCCAACAGAAGTAAAGACAAACAATTAAATCTCAAGAATGTTGACATAAGTACTGAATAAAATAGTGAGCAACATGCTCGAATAAATGATAGGAAGTATCTACACTAAGAATGAAAAGAACGAGGTGCCTATCAAACTCCCGCAACATCCACATATGCTGTAGCAATGGATCCCTGGAATGAGTCAAGCCAGGCGTCCCTCTGGTTGGGCACCTAAAACGTTTTTTAAAGTTTTTGTAGCAAGGGTTAGTACCCAAATCATTTGGAAAACATTTAACAAATGACTGACTTGCAGTAATAAATATATATGCATGCTCTTTATATTTTAGTTAGTGCCTCACTCTCTTGAGAACATCCTCATCGCTTCTCTAATGTGCACTACTAACGCCTTAATTAAAGGACCTAGTTATTTATCCCATGACTAGATAACCAATATAACCCCTTGAAAATACCCCACTCTAACCGAGTGTGCCACAATTATGATTTCTAAGTTATTATTAACATTAACTTAATTAATCGTTTCCCTGTTTAAAATCATATAACTTTCACATCCATTATATATATAATACAATTCATGCCCTGCATTAATTTACCCGTATATAATTATTTACCTCATTACATACGTATAGTTATATTACGACATTCACAAGATGCTGAAATAATAATTAATAATAACATCCTCCCGAGTAATAACCCACCGAATGTAAGTTCTCTAAAGTGCTGTCCTACTAGGTATATTCACATAAACTTGTTAGCCCAAGTCAGAATCGCTCACTAACTTGGTTAATACATACATGTTGGAGGCGGTCATATTCCTTCCCCTAAAGTGAGAGGCCCCTCACCCATATAATGGACGCTATGACCTGGGAATATACTCGCCCTACTCCTCAAGCTAGGGAATTCATCCACTACGCGCAACCTCCCCCTATAGCACTAGAGTATATAATAATAATATCTAACCACTGATATTAATGCCCACACACCATATATATACACTATTTCACACCGTATATATACATATGTAAATAAAAATAAACTATCCCAGCTATACCGTGTTCTAAGTCCGTAACACAAGCCTATTCGGATTATTATGAGTTTATGGTCCAACTCTAATTATTAATTAATTTGCACATTAATTAATTAAATTAATTTTGGTGTCCTATATTTATTTCTCATTAAATAAGGCATGGAAGAAATTTAAGTTTAATTTCCCTTGCATACATAAATTGGCCAGACAGCTAGAAATTTCCGACCTTCGATCAATCGATCCCCAACCCTCGATCGATCGATCGATCGAACATGTCATCGTTTTCTTCCCCCCTTCTGTTTCAGCCATGGACAAAAAGTTCAAAACCCTAACTTCTTCTACACCAAAACTCAAGTCCTTCCATAAATAATACATAACAAAATCCTCATAAGGGACCCCCCATAAATTCCACAAACACCATTTAATCTACGTTCTCTACTGTTTTCATTAATTGGGGAAAATTCGATTTAGTCATTAACCCATTTAAACAACAAATTCTTATCTCAAATTCGTTTCTAATTCATTCGGGTTACACATCATACCAAATATATATGCTAATCTCAGATTAAACATGAATTTCTACACAGTTTAGAAATCAAAATAATGGTTTAAAAAAAAACCAGGTTTATACCCTTTAAATCCCAAAACGAATTTCTTTGATTACTCACATCACATGAATATGAATTGAAATATAATTCAAATGCTACAGAAATTTAACCACTTGCGTTATGATTCATATGGTCTGATTTGGAGTTGTGAATTCTCAAGGTTGAAGATGAACTCCTTTGTTTTGGCTCTTTCCTTTGTCCCCCAAATTTGCCTTTAACTGCTTCTTAGGGTTTTCTAACCCACTAAATATTTTCTAAACTCAATTCAGTCGTTCCCCTTTTTCTTATAATTCTTTAATTAGGCTAAATCCCGTTTTTTGCCTACTGGGCCAAGCCCAAGTGACCCAAATGCCCCGTGTGGGCCCGGCTATGCCTATAAACGTCCCGTGATCCGTTTACTACCCCGGGTACACTTTTTCGACTATTTCGAACCATACGGACTCAATCGTATACTCAGAATTGGCATATAAATTAATTTACAAAAATCCTTATCTCATACCCATGTTAGTCTATACCGACCGACTCCCGGCTGAGATAAGTACATACCCCATCATTAATACCAAAAATGACGTAAATAAATGATTACTATTCTCTTAGTAAATAAATTTCCCTAAATATTAACCATTCACTCCCCGATTAATATTTGAATATATTTTTTCATACTTAATTCAATTAAAATTATGACACACAAGTAATTTTGAATTCACAAATTAATTAAATATTAAATGCACAAAAATACGGGGTGTTACATTCATATGGCTGGGCCCAACCCTATTTCAGGTGGCACCGCACAAAATAAGATTTCTCCTCCCGGAGTATTCAGCACGACAGTCATATCATTACATTTTTACTATCGTTTAACCATATGATAATTAATCACTACACATTACCCTAATAAACTCTACTGAAGTTCACTCATTGCAGTAGTAAATTATAATAACAAAACATATTCTTTAGGGCCCACCCGGTTCACTCACTGGCAATCATCAAAATTCCCTACTAATAACGAGAAATATGTTTGTAACAAGACTATTAAAACTAACGTTCCCACTAGACTCGACCCACACGTGAAGTTTATGGTTTCCAATTTACATAAAAGTTGTGGCACACCCATGTCACTAGAATCTGTACTTTACTCACAAGGAAGAAGGAAAACCTCACCAGTCTCACCAAATCACTGGATCTCAGCACGTGGCTGCCATCACGACCCATAAATATCGATAATTGTCATACATCCTAGGATTTCATCCTATAGTTTCCCCCTCTAATCATGGGAAATTTATTCCATCATGTGGGTTTCACGGCCATTATTGAAACATATACCCAAAATATCTAGGCCTCAAGTATGGCTTTACTGAACTCCCGTTTACATCCCGGGCCCCGTAGACCCTGACATACTGTATGCTACTATTAATGAAGACTCTACTGGTCCATCCCGAACACATCACTCTCAGGTTATAAATTTCCTCGGCCTAATTCTCTTGACCCTAAATTCCTTCGCTGGAAGTCGCATTCCTCTAGTTGTTATTCCTAACTGGTACGGTTTACCATTTCTAATCTTTTTGATCTCACTTCTCAATTTTGGACACCTTCAACACTTGTAGTTCTACTTGCTTCACATAAGGAAAACTTCATGAACCATTTCCCCGTCACTGGTCCCACTGACCATTTTGGAAATTTCCTTCTCTCGAACCGAGTAGTCTTAACTTGTTGGCTACACTTGCCCTTCGAAACTATGGTTGGCCTCCACAACCCTGATTGACTTCATCATCACTTTGTAGGAAGTTAATCAACTTAAAATCATCTAACCGTGTTCCCTATTGGGTGTACTCTCATGTGGGGTTTCACTAACACCGTTAAGTTTAGTTTTTCTTTTCGGCTAGATTCTCTAACCTTTCTGGCTCACTTCTTTTGGGAAGAACGCATTAACTAGTCGTCGTATAACCTTGACGACATCAACATTAGTCATCCTAGATGGATTTCTCATCTATGATTGTATTCTACTCATGGGTTCTTTATCAACTATAAACCCTTTGGATAATTTATGCCCCTCTTCCAGGTACGAAGTTCATTATGCAATTTAATCTTACTCTCACGATCGGTTTCTATCTTACCCATTCTGCTAAACATCAATATTTCATTCTCATTTTGTTACCACATCGAATGGAAGATAATTCTCCTAAGAGATATAGCTTTTAACTCCAAATTTAATTATGAGTGTCGCACACCCCACTCTACACCATTGCCTTCAAATTTTCTACTTTCGCTAGCACTACACCAAATCTGCACTATTATCACGGTCATTGATCTTGAAAAATTGGACTTGTCAAGGTCAATGAACGTGACAATTCTGGGCGAGACAATTTTTTTTATCACGGACGTGTCACGGTTAACAACCGTGACCAACCCATGACAATATTTAAAAAAATTGTCACAATCAATGATCGTGACAAGTCCGTGACAACTTTTGTCAAGGACTTGTCACGGTCAATGATCGTGACAATTCTGGGCAGAATTGAAAAAAATTCTGCTGGGTAGTATGGCCACTGCCACTGCCCAGCAGTATATTTGTACATGTTATAACAATGTTGGTTGAACCTATTCAAACATCATATATCCAAATATACCCAAGATAGTGCAAATATATATTCATGACGATATAATCCAAATATTCAAAATAGAAACAATATACATGACAATATAATCCAAATATAATTAAAATGTACAAACTTAAAAATAATGTTACTACATGTCTTGGGTAAATGTGAGGAGGTGAGTTGGCCACACGATATACGAATTGACACACCCAGTAATATACATCGTGTCGCATTATTCGCGCAACCACAATAGGGAGTTCTCCTTCCCGGGTATCACATGCGTGACGAGCACTTTGGACTCGATCCCTTAAAGAGAACGTCCATGAACTATTCCACCCTCGATGATATTCGGGTCCCTCAACCCCCTCCTTATCCGTTGGCCATCAAATACATCCAATATGAACACACTCAGCCAACCAAGTGTCGACAATGGTCTGGGGAAGGTATCCAAATAAGGAAGTGGATCATCGAAATATGCACGTGACGGTGAAGAAGCAGCGAGGTCCACATCCTCGTCCTCCTGTACCTCGTTCTCCCGCACCTCCTCCTCCTCCTCCTCCTCCTCCTCTTCCTTCCCTTTCCCTTTCCCCTTCCCCTTTCGGTCTCCGCCCAACATACGCTTCATGAATGTGTACATTTCTTTGACCGTCGCCTCCAAACGGGACAGCTTCGTGTCGTGTGAATCCACCGTTCGAGCCAACCCGGTGTCGCTCGTCTCCAATCCGATGATCCTAGATTTGTCCACCCGCAAGATCACCCCCTTTTCCTCCCCTTGCGATCAGATCCAAGCACTTGGCTGAGTGCGTCTATGGACAAAGACGCCTTATCGACATTAGACTGCGACTCATGCACTTCCTTAAGCTTTGCCTGAAACGACAAAAAGCACATGATTAGTAAAATAAGTAAAGTAAAAAATTATAACGTAATTAATAAAAATTAAACTGTCGGATTACTTACAATCGTCATCGCGACGCTCGGGAACACCTCCTTGTCCTTCCCCTTCTTCGTCCGAAGATCCACATAAGTATCGAGCTTATGTGGCTTACCCCCTGGCCCACTCCCTACCGCCTGAAATAAAATAAAGTAAAATTAGTATCGGCCCCGCAAAGTAAAATAATGAAGAATTATATATTTTTGTAGTTATAGAAAAATTAAATCTTACCTTCATCCTATGCTCCACCTCGGCGTAAGAGGTCCGGCCGGAGTAGTGCACGTCCATCTTTTTTGCCCGGTTTTCCCCCTTCGATTGCCGAGATGCCAATTGTCGATCCTCGATCTCATTGTTAATGAACTTTTGTCATTGTGCCAATGAGATCGGATTCTTGGGAGGGACGGATCCATGTCATTGTATAATGGACTCTCGTGTTTTCCCAAAGTACCGTGTCCGCATATTTTTCTTCCACGTCTTGTGTTGCTCCCTCAACTGCTCCAAGACGGAATCGCGTAGCTTTGGATCCAAGTTGAATTGTTCCTATCTAACAAATTTAATGTTAGTTGCGAATAAATATAAATATAAAATGAAATCTAAATTGAAATTGAAATTGAAATTGAAATTGAAATTGAAATTGAAATTGAAATATTCATATAAATATAAATATATTACATGTAGTGCCACCCAAACAGCTATCTTGAGCTCATATGGCACTTCCTTCCAATTCATAAACCCCGGGCTGATGACCGTCTTTAGCAGCTCGAGGGATCTCGCTAATAGCTCCAATTTTTTCTCGACGGTAATCCCAAATTTTCCATATTTGGGGAGCCTAGGGGCGGAGGAGCCCTCGTCGCCTCCGCTACCACCGAGCCCAGACGACATCATCTTAAACAGCATCATCATCTTCGCCTTAATATCTGAAGGAGACATTTTCTGTAAAAAAATGTTATTAGTACAGATAAAAAAATGTTAATAGTACACATACACACACCCCGACCCCACCCCCACCACACACACGCACACGTCATGCCACTTATAAAACTAACCAACCCAACATTTCATCAATATGCATATCTTTGAGATTCTTTTATATTTCAAAAGTCTCTTATCCTCATTATATTTTATCACAATATGCATATCTTATAAGAGAGTCGGGTTTGGCATGAATAATTTGTAACGAAGTCTAGAACGAATCTTACTAAATCAATTGGGGTATTTTCATATTTTTATTACTTTATTAATTTATTATTTATCAATAAAATTATGACATGAGGTAATTATAATTGGAGCATAAATTTCATTATCATAAAGGGATAAATCCAACCAAGTACAGAGATTCTACAAATTAAAGTGAGAATTAAATTTAAGACTTTCTAACAACATGCATGTGTATGGATTCTACATAGTTGGGCACGAAAGTAACTAATGATATTCCTAAAAACATACAATTGGCAACTTTTTGTGAATTTACTAAACTTTATATAATATTATCAAATTCTGTTAAAAAATTATCTAGGGTTTTACCTAATTAAATTAATTTCATGAATAAAATTATTATCAAATTTAAATATTTATATAATTAAATTTCACATATGAATTCTAGAACTTTTCTAACATTTACACAATTCTAACTATCACTAACCTTGCATTCATACTAAGGTTTACATAGTTTTAACAAATTATAACAAAATATTATCATATTTTTAATTAGAAAATTCCACCCCCACTCCCACCCCCACCCCACCTCCTCCCCCCTCCCCCAACCCACCCCACCCCACCCCACTACCCCCTTCCCCCCTCACCCACCACACACATACATACACACACATATACACATACCCCCTCCCCCTCACCCCACCCCACCCCCACCACACCTGCACCACCCCACCCCCATTACCCCTTCCCCCCTCCCCCACCACACACCACCACATGCATATATACACACATACACACATACATATACACACACATACACATACACACACATATAGAAATGAAAGATAAAGAGAGGAAAAAAATATACCTTAGAGAGAGAGAGAGCAGAAATCGCTTAGAGAGAGAGAGAGGGGGAAAACCAAAAAAGGTGGGGAAAAAAGAAGCCTAGGGCTTTTTTTTACTACAAAAGTTTTCACGGTCATGTCAAGGTCATTGACCGTGACAATTATTTAAAGAATTGTCACGGTCATTGACCGTGACAAGTCCGTGACAAATAAATTTGTCACCTGTCACGGTCGTGTCAAGGTCAATGACCGTAACACAAAACGCGTGTTTTTTTGTCACGGTCAATGACCTTGACAAGGGTGGCCGGCTGAAAGGTGACAATTTTATCATTTTGGTGTAGTGTGGTCTGTTACACTTTATCATTTTCTTCTCCGCATCTTCACTCATGGGTTTTTAAAAGAGTCCCTCTAATTTCCCCCTTATCGACTATTCTAGGTGGTCCTGAAATCATTCCAGCGTTATCTACGACTGTGCCCTGGGAACCCACAGTTCCCGAGTGACGATTTTACTATATCTTACTTAAGTAATCCTTATGGTGATTTTTGTCACGATCACTCTTTTCCGATTACTTTATGTCTTCTGTTGAGATTCTTCTCCCGCAGTTCTTCTTATGGCCCTCGCTGGTCATCCTAAAATGTTTGGTGTTCAAATCACACAGAATTTCATATAATGAGTCACATCCATTATAATTCGTAGCAGGAGAACGTAAGTCGCATACGTAAGGTAACACAATAATCCTATCATAAGGCTCTACATCAAAGAACAATGCGATGAAACGTAATAAGCCGCACATATCCTAAGGACACTAGAACCTGATGCTCCGATACCACCTGTGACACCCCGCCCAATTCAATAAAGGGTGATCAGTCCTGTACCAATTTAAAATAGAATGTTCGGTGGGTTCATTCTTAGCATCACTGTCAAAAAACTTTTTAACATCTTATTCACCTAATATAAAATTAAGCTAGGTGTCAAAACATTTCCAATTTAGTAAAACCCCGTAATCCATTTTCATTCAATCTTAAATATAAACCGTTCACCACACATAGGAATATGATAAATAATGAACATGAATCAAATACTGAAATAAATAAGACTGGGTAAAACCTCACAGTTCAAAACTACAAACCATTATATAAACTCAATACAATATCTATGATGAAGGACTAGAAGTGGTCGACACATGCCCTATATAAGAATTCTAGATGAAACTTAATGGAAAGGATAGATGCGTCTACTGCAAGGACATACAATTTCCACAATAGCTGCAACTCGTTAAGTAACCCAAATCTCTAAATCTGTTACCCCTGTGGCTAAGAACCTGATATAATATATATATATATATATATAAAGAGATAAGAGATACAAGAAACGGTCAGAGCCCGAGATTTAATAAGTTATTTAGCAAGTATTTGAAACTAGTTCTTAAAACAAGTCTTATACGCATGTTAGTTATCGAACTCTCACGTGAGTTTCTCACCTCTCATCTATTGTGCACGCCTAACGTACATCTAATCCCCCCTAGTTATACCACCCGGTCTAACTAGTCAGAAACCATATTAATACTAATTATGCTCACTAGTAGTATTCTCGTATCCCCCATACAATACGCTATTCAAATAGTTTATCTCACATACAAAGTTTTATTATTCACCGTTTAAATGGTTAATCTTTTATCTACTAAGATTATTTCATTTCTAATTTCCATTTTATCTACTAGTCTCGTAAAAGTAGAAAGTTACCCAAGTACACTCATACATATATATAGTCTCATCATCCCTATATATATACACTAATCATGCACCCTTAGGTTAGGACCACTTGGTGCAATGTAATGATTATTATTATTACCAAGTCTACTAGTTTCACACAGTAGAAATATTCACAAGTTCATATATATATATATATATATATATATATTATTACCAAGTCTACTAGTTTCACACAGTAGAAATATTCACAAGTTCATATATATATATATATATATATATATATATATATACTAGGGTGTACCCATGCCGATGGCACAGTGGCAAATGTACTCCCAAATATTTGTGGTTATAAGACAATCACACTTTCATAAGTCAATTTCTTTCAACATGATATATTTAAAATTTATTATAAATTACTAAAGCGTAACATGTTAAACATCTCAAAAATTGATGATTTCTTTCCGTGGGATTGTAAAAATATTCCAGATATTTCGTAATAATAAATAGGTGAACTCAATGCATTTATACAT
The DNA here is from genome assembly GCA_949130495.1 of Sambucus nigra. Lineage (NCBI taxonomy): Eukaryota > Viridiplantae > Streptophyta > Magnoliopsida > Dipsacales > Adoxaceae > Sambucus > Sambucus nigra. The sequence continues at coordinate 51,866,229 of OX422217.1, read as the reverse complement.
TCATATATATGTGATAGAAAATGACAAAATAAACGGAATGAAAGTCAAATTTTCTTTCAAGAATATTAAAATGTTCAACTCTCCCCACATGTTTATAATTGAGTTAAAAAAAAGATAATAACTTGACATGTTTGGCGATAAGCTCCAAAATTTTATTATATTGCTAACAAAAGTGACATTTCAAATTATGAACCAACATGTTAAATATTAAATGACACATAATATGAAGTATAATTTGATTTTAAATATTAATATTAATTATAGAAAAAGTTGATATTATGTAAATTCAACATGCAAATACCACGATTCAATCATTTTATTCATATAATTCAAAACAACGTGAGATTTAAAACATCTTCTTTTCGATTTTTTGGAAAGATAAAAAAAATATTATCTTTTATTAGTTTACACTAATGATTTGAGGTGCCCACCTAGATTTTTTTTAAACTGTCTATAATAACATGGCCTTGAGTCACCACGGTTTGAGAAAAGATGGATGAGACATGGTTTTCCTTCTTAAATACCTCGAGTCATGTGTTAAAGGTAAATGTTATAGATAGAACACTAAACAGTCCTTACTAGCTAGATCAATATTGACAAAAATAGCATTCTCAAAGGTATACAAAGGATTGCAAAAAAAATAATAATATAGGCCCAACTCTTTTTCATTATATTAAAAATGATAATTTAATGTTGAGAGAAAGAATGTGCGTTTTTATTTAAAAATAAAATAGAAATAGTTTTTTCAAAAAATAATTACAAAAATAATATTGTCTTTCCATTTGTAAAAAAAAAAAATACAATAAAGGTTGAGAAATGAAAGAAAAAAGGAGACGGCCAAAAGCCGTTCTTCTCTCTCTAACCTATGAAACCCAGATGTTCAACACACACACACACACACACACACACACACACATACACACACATGCCATTCCCAAAACTCATTTGTTATATCTCTATATTTTCTAAACCAAAACCAACGTTACCCCCCCCCCCCCCACCTGAACTCCAACCCAGCTGAACCTCACCTTCCCAGTTTCCAAACTCACTCCACACAATAACCTGACACTTGCGCCCATGGACGTTGCCATAGCGAAAAACACTTCTTCTGATCAAACTTCTTGGTGATGTTGAAGCTGGAGAAGTGGTCGACAACGGATGTGCTCGTAGATAATGAACGCGGGCGTCCAAAAAACCCAGATGCATTTAAGTTTCGCCCAAATCTACAAAAATCAATTTAAAAGACATTTTGGAAAAAGCCTTAAAGAAAAACACAAATTGATAAGTTAATATAATGATCATTGGGCCAAAACGAAAGATGCTATTTTAGATCAATAAAACAATATTAAAAACCTCGAATTGTTATTACATCACGAAAGATACCATTTGATTACCTTCCTTCCAGTAAAAAAGATCCCCCACAAAAACAATGGTTCTAAAAAAAAGGGAAAAACATTTTGAACCTGTAACTTCAAATATCTGGGTTTCTTTGTTTCTCAAATTTGGTTTCTGAAAAAAGAAAAAAGAGAAAAAAACACCTCATCATTTAAAAACATACAACTATATGCCGTTAAAAACATGCATACATACATCTCAGTTAAAATCACATATGTTTCTCACACCAAACATATGTGCTGTCGACGACAACGGAAGGAAAAAACGAAAATTTCAGACCACATATGTGTGGTCCACAGTGTCAGAAGGAAAAAAAATCAGACCATAATGGATTTTCTTGCACCAACTATCTGACGCATGGAAAATTCAACCTGTAAGTTGAAAACATTTGGGTTTCTTTGTTTCTCAATTTGGGTTTCTGAAAAAAGAGAAAAACGATCACCTCAACAATTAAAAACATACAACTCTCAGCCGTTAAAAACATGCATACATACATCTCCATGTCCCATCTCAGTTAAAACCACATATGTTTCTCAGACCAAACAAATGTATTGTCGATGACAACTGAAGGAAAAAATGAAAATTTCCGACCAAACATATGTGTGGTCCACAGTGTCAGAAGGAAAAAAAAAATCAAACCATATTGACTTTACTTGCACCAAAAAAGAAAGCAAATAAATAAAAACACAATAGTACCTTTAGAAAACCCGTCGGTCACCATCATAGTTTGGGTTTCAAAACATCAACGCTTCGCTTAAACAAATGAATCATCCTAAACAGAAAATCAAAACTCATATTTAAAAAAAAAATCAAAACAAATAAATATAAGAACCTTGAGATAAAAAATCGGATTTAAAAAAAAATCAAAACCCCAAATGTAACAAATTTATAACAAAGATGAAAAAACATCATACCGTGATAAGGTACGTAGATTTGAACAGGGGAAGGTGGTTACCTTGGTTTACAGTAGGGGAAGGGCTATTAAAGTGTAGATGGAATGAGATAAAGAGAAATAGAAATCAAACATAAGGTACGTAGATCTGAACAGTAGAGCCAATCCAACCCAACGAAGTCACCCTTCCGCCATTTCATCCCTCTCACGCCCCCACCGTTACTAAAAAAGGCAGCGACCCCAACAGTAAATCATCATGTTTTCTAAGCATAGATCTGAACAAATTTCATGAACAACCCTCTCATGCAGTGATGGACGTTTTTAGATTTCATAGATCTAAATACCTTCACATTTTTTCAAAGCTACTGTATCTGAAGCAAAAAATAAAAGTAGAAAGCCCCAAATGCGAAAAAAAAAATCGAACTGACAACCAATAATGAATACAAAAAACACCAAAATGAATACACCCAATAATGAATACAACCAATAATGAAAAAAAAAATATCATTTTAAGTACCGTAGAATCCTTATAAATGAAAGCTTCTTCATTAACAGTGCACACGATCAAAGCTTCTACATAAACAGGACTGTGGAGAGAGGAGAAAGGGAAGTTAAAGTGAGTGATGGAGAGAGAGATGTCACAAGTCTCCCGGGCCTTGGGCTCTGTTAACCGTATGAAATGACCTCGAGTCATGTGATCTGATGAGGTGTAAATGACCACTTTGACCCAATAATCTTCTTAGATTCCGATCCATCAGGATTAATCTGAACCGTTAGTTGATAAATACCAAATTTATTAACTTTCAATCTCATCCATTAATTAGGGAGAACAAAAAATCCCTCCTCCTTTATTATATATATATATATATATATATATATATATATATACTAATCATGCATCCCCGGGTTAACACCCATTAATGCACCTATAAATAATAATCCAGCACCCCTGGGTTATCACCCATTAGTGCACCTATCAAGAGAATACCGCATCCCCGGGTTAGCACCCATCAATAAAATCCAGCACCTCCGAGTTATCAGCCATTAGTATGCCTATCAAGAGAATCTTGAATCACCAGTTTAGCTCCCATTAATGCACCTATCAATAAAATCATGCCTCCCCGGGTTAGCACCCATTAATGCACGTATCAATAATAATCCAACACTCACGAGTTATCACCCATTAGTACACTTAATCAACAATGTTCTTGCACACCCGAGTTATCACTCATTAGTGCACCTAATAGTAAGATTCTTGCACCCCCGGGTTATCACCCATTAGTTCTCTTAACAATAATATTACATAATAGGCATATACACATCCTATTAGAATTTATAGATATTTCTCCAACCTAAATATATACTTCTCATACGTATTTTAACATTAACACTATGTATAGTATAAATATTTTGATCACTATCTCTCTCGTAATCTCCAGGGTACATTCTCTCTATACCGAGATAAGTAAAGTAATTATTCTCACCTACTTTCCCAAAATTGTGTCTTATTTAAATTTACTATTTGGCAGTTTCTCTCACTCCAATAAACCGGTAAACTCAAAACTGGGCTCTAAGAAAAATCCCAAAAATTCACCCTGTCGCTCAAACCCGAAGGGTTGTCGCTCGAATGACTTTGTGTCATTCAAATGACATCGTGCGAGATACAGATCTCACTCGAATGAGACTTCGGGCGATTTCGCGCGACGCGCACTGGTTCGTCCCCTTTGTCAAGAATTTAGCATATTTCACCATTTTTGAACATAAAAACCTCTAAGATTCAACCCCCAATGCCTCATCATCAATACCCATCAACACATAACATGTTATAAATCATTCCTAACATCCTTGGATCATTAATTCATCCTTAATCATCAAAATTATATAAAATCCCCAAATTAATTCATATGAACCCTAGTTTCTCAAAATTTCAATTAAAGAACATAATCAACCCAGATTCGTTTATCAATATATATAATTCAATTCCGTGATTAATCCTCAACATACAGGAAGGACTTTAAACTACTAATTAAACCAATCCTTAATCATAATTTAAATCTCCAATTTTCACCCAATTCATATGTAAATCATGATTAATTTCTCCTACACTAACATGAGCATGATTATTGCTAAAATAAAGCAAGAAATAAACATTTTCCTTAGATCGAAGGTCTGAATCCTTTGGTGATGTTGGTATAGGCACGTTCCTCTCTTCTCAATCTAAGCGTTGGTGGTCACGGTTGTGCAAAGTGAGAATAATTTGGCCTACCCTCTTGGAATTTGGTTCTCCCTCACACCCTCTATGGCCGTTCTTTCCTTTTTGTGTCTCACTACCCTAAAGGATTTTTCTTGGCTAATAAAATAACTCCCAATTTTCGTCCATTAATTAAACCCAAAAATACAATTTACCAAAATGCCCTCTCGGGAGGCCGGTTAAGCCTACAATTGCCCCGAGATCCAAACTAAACACCCGGGTGTACTATTTTGACTATCTCGATCCTACTGGACTCAACGGTAAACTCAAAATGATTGTACGAGATAATAAAAATATTTTCTCTTTATATTCCATTCAATTAGTCCCAACACGACTCACACGCGTGTAAGACTTAAATTACCAAACTGCCGTATATTTCACTCTCGAAAATTTATCGTATTTCATAATTCCATATTACATATCACACTGTAATATACAATAATTCTCAACAATAGTATTAACCCTTGACACGCTAGTTAATAACTATTTTAATCCCAATTAATAACAAATTAATTTCTCGCATTTTAATTTAATTAATCCAACAACAATAATTAATTACATATTTCTTCACACAATAATAATTAATCACATAATTATTTAAATCATAAAAAATATGGCAGCTACGCCGTCGGATCCATCAACCGATAGGAGGGTATTGCTAGATAAGTGACACAAGTTTATATGTTAAGTGACTTTTCGCTAAATGATAAAGTGAGTGGCTCAAGCATTTAATGAGTATCATACCAAGGGACTAGATATTATTTAACCCTAAAAAATTTCATGTATCAATATAAAAATTTGTTCGTACATTATAAAAATTTGCATATACGATACGAAATATCACGGGTACATTACAAGTAAATCAAGTTTACAATAATGCTCAGATACCACATATATAAAACGTTGAGTATCAATGAATTCAATTTTTAAATAATTTAATCATGTCCTAAATTCTAAAAAACTTATATAAACTAAAGAATAGGAAAAAAAACGTTAAGAAGTTGTTATATCATATAAAGCTAAAAGTTAATTTCTACTATCTTTTATATTTAGTTTCTACTTTTTAGATGGACGGAAAAACCCAAATGAAAAATATCTAGTGGTATTATATTTAAATTTCGTTATAGAGATTTGAACATCTCTAAATAATAAGTTGTTCACCATAAGAAAAAACATATGTCACAACACATTGAGTGCGTTGTGAAAGGTAATAATTATGTCCCAAAAGGCACTTTAAGACATACAACCCTACGTCGCTCCGGTGTTGTGGAATCCCTATCTGGGAATGTATTCGGTGAAATGTTAATATTTATACTAATATAAATACTTGTCGCGACATAATTTATGTAGAGGAATATCATCCATTTGGTGACAAACTTTACGTGTCGTGGAATGTAAATATTTATATGAATGTAAAATACATTTCGCGACATAATTGTATGTTGCTAAATGTCATCCATTTGGTTACGTGTTATAAAAGTCGTGAAATGTCGTGTATTAGGCCACATGCTCATGTCACGAAAAGTTTTTTCTTTTTACATAGTTTTAGAAGATTGCAATATACACTACAAGAAAAAAAGACTTCTAGTTACGAAAAAAAATGTGATTAATCATTAAAAAAATTCCACTAAATCATTTTGTGGCAAAAAAAACCCTTTAGTGGCTATTTTTTGGAGTTTCCTAATGAATGTTACAAATTTAGTGGCAAACATATTTTTCTACTAAAAGATCTACTTTTAGTGGAAAATTATTTGCTACAAAAAACAATCAAAATTTTCACTAAGACCATGTCATATGTATAAAATATATGATTTCCTACCAAAACTAAGTTTTTGCTTAAGGCGAAGATAGTTATGTGGCAATTGAGATATGCCACTACAAGGTTCTTTTTGTAGCAAATATAAGATTTGCTACCAAAATTAAGTCTTACCTTAAGGTCACGTTAATTATATGGCAATTCAGATTTGCCACTAAAAATGTATTTCTATAGCAAATTATTGCCTCCGCTAATAGTTATTGCATTGAATATTCATATTTTTTGCGTAAAATAATTAACCAATAATACTAAATGCATTAAAATTTCTTATTTAATATGTGAGATAATTAAGACAATCTAGTAAGAATATTTATGATTAATTGCTTCAGAAATATATTTATAATATTGTATTCACAATGTATTTATAATATTCCACGTCAAAATCAAGTCAAATAGCTCAATTACATAAATCGTTTCATTGTTCACAAAAAAATAAGTACAAAAGATAAAGATATGAAACTATTGATCATTTAAACTTAATGCATCTCGTCTGCTACTCATGTACTGTTATGACCTATGAGATTACATAAGCCCTCAAATATTCCAAAAATTCATCCATTCATTCTTTCGTTCTTGCGTTCTCCCTTCGAGCTATATTTGCTTATCTTGTCACCTCGTCCACTTCCCTGCTCACCTCATCAGCTTCTCTCATGGCCTCAGCATCTTATCTCTCCCTCTCAATCTCTTTCCCCCTTTGCATAGCTTTATCTTCATTTCGCAATTTAAACGTATCCTATTTAAAAGAAAAGAAAAAACATTAAAACTAACTTTAGATTGGGATTCATTCTCTATACGAGCATAAGTATAAGCTTACCCGCATAAGTGTCCACATGTGTTCTTTGCTATCTTCCGGTATGTCACCCCATAACCGGAATTTAAATGGAGTATGATAGAGAATAACAATGTTGATTTCAGATTTGAAATAAAATGCAAAATGACGCACTATACGGTCCTTTGAGATAATGGTTCCGATATCCTACCCATTTTCAAGATTCTTTTGAATGACAATTCCTCGTGTTTGTCCTCTGACCCGTTTATTGGATGATGAACCTAGTAAAATGTACATGCAATGAAAAGTTAGTTTTAATGTTTACAAATTTTCATGCAATGAAAAGCTTAGATTAAATTACATATAAGACTAACATAATAAAGAATATATGGTCTAAATAATTAACTATATAAATTCCAATTGGATGTGATGTAATCAGATAAATCAACTCTTATATAATTGGAGAAAAAAAAAGACCAAGTGGGGTATGTGTCAACCTGTTGGAAAAAAAATCATAACAAATTACTTAAATGATAATTTCACAAATAGTGGAGGTTCAACAACATGCACATATACCCATCAAACAATAGAGCTGGTATTCAGAAAGTTAGTATGACTATAAAGCATATCTAAATCATATTGGAAAAAAAATCTAGTGATAGATAATTAGAAAATCCCATGCTAATGGAACAAAGGGATACAAAACAACTGTGAAGATTTTAGATTATAGAAAAGCACAAATATGGAAAGATAAATATATATCTAGTCATCCATGGAATTGCCAATTCAAATCAAGCAACTCACAAGAGGTCAATATGATGTGGTTTCTGAACTCAGTCTTGAGTACACAAACCACAGTCTTCTGTTTGTGACAGACAATGGATTGTTTAATACCAATTAAATCATAGGACAAACAAAATCAGATGAACAAACTTATCCAATGTTAGATAACTAACACTCATGATTCCATTGATAATATCATAGCAAGAGTTTCAACAAACACTTGGATATGTTTATTACGATTAAGCGTAGGAATAGAGAATAGGATATTATCTGAAATAGTATTGAGCTTGGCCTCCTTTGAGTTGCCCGCATATATGCTTAGTCGATGATGATTCTCAAGAATTGATATGGTATTTACCTATTGTTGTTGTCCTAGATGGGATTGATCCAACGTGTATCTATTCCACTGGCTCTGAAATTAATCAGTTACAATGTCTATGTATTATGTCCCCTCTTTTCCTCCGTTTAGTTACCTAGTGTTGAATTTGTCATTGACTCTTTATCATTCATGTAGTTGAGGACAAAAATGAATACATGATTGGTTTTTACCAAGATTAGAGATGATACTTTGAAGGTGCACCCATTGTTCAGTTGAACCATATTCTTCCAAAATCATTGGTACTGAATTTGCACCCGAAGATGGAGGATATATTCACTTAGGTTGAATACAATGGAAAAACAGTAAAGAAATTGGGTAAACATATGCAGGAAGATCATATAGAGATTCAAATAAGAAATTATCCAACTCAAAATAACTGGTGTTGATGAAAATGATGGTCAATACGGTTTATTCAAACGAATGCGGTCTTGAGGCCTATTAAGAAGACATTAAAAGTGTGAATCTACACATACAAAGGATAAACAACATACTATGTTGTAGAAGCATTGTAATATCATAATGTTTTGTTCTCGAAATACATGGTTCAACATCTTTTAGGTCTAATTACAGGTAAGATGAATACGCTATATCTTGTTGAGGCTGAATCATGAAAATCACCTCATTAGCCCCAGATCAAACAATGATAGGTTACTATTAGAATATTTTAAAAAAGAAATAGGATATAAAACAAAAAGAAGTTATACCTCATTACAGTGGACAACGTTTTTATTTGCTCACAAATACGCTCAAATCATCGCCACCTAATGACGATATAAAATTAATAATAGTTAAAATACCTTACAAGATTTCCCATTCAGAATCCAATTAAATTCAGTGCACGTTAGGAAGAAGACCATAGTTATCCCATATACGGGAGACATAAGTAACAACCCGTCCTTTTAGAGACACTTAAATCGCACATTTGGGTATAAATTGGGAATTTGGAGAATTTCTCGGAATTGTGATTTTTGGGATTTTCGAAGATTTAATGATTTTCGACGGGCGTTGTAATTATGTTTGGGACTAAATAGGTCAAAGTAATTTAATTATATATCGTCGTGGAGAAAAGTGACAAAAAAAGGTCAGATTTTAATTGGAAAACCCGCATTTAATTTTATGGGTTAGAATAGTGATTTGCGGTTAAGTACCGTGGATGGGAATTTTGACTGCACCGTGAGTCTCGGAATGTCCGGGATAGTAAGAAAAGAGTGTCCGATTGTCGAAATTAAGTTTTGGGAAATTTTAGAGTTAAAAGTAACTCGTAATTGGGTAAACAAGGTTTTTTTGGGTTTTAAGGGGTTAAAACACTTTTATCCTTATAAAAGGAGGGAGAGAGGGAGAAAAAGAGAAGAGAAGAGAGAAAAGAGAGAGAAGAGAGAGAGGAGGAAGAAAAAGAGGAGAAAAATGGAGATCTCGGGCCAAACTCCGCCGGATTCGACTCGAGGTCGTCAGATTATATCCTCGAGGCAAGTGTTTACTTGCTTTATTTATTTTTGAGCATAAATCTCATATCGTAGTTTGGTATAAACAAACCCTAACTTTTTTGGGGTGGGTTTTCGTGGATAAAACGGGTTTATAATAATTCATTTTGAGGAACTTAGGTTTTAACCTAAATTAATTGGTGATTTTGGGTTCTAGGATGTTTAGAACCCGTATTATGTGTGTAGTTGTAGTTGGTTGAGGTGGTGGGACCTTGGGTATGGAGACAAATTTTTGGGAGAAGCTTTAATGGCCGAAACCTTCTCAAAGAAGACGATGAATAGTAACCCCGTAAGCTTGTGGGGTTATTTCGACCAGAAAGAGAATTAATTTAGCTTTTAGTCAAAACACGAAAGTTGTAGATCTTTTTGATACGGTCGTGTGCGCATTGATGTCGTATTTGTATGATTTGTTTGTGAATTGTTATGATTTTTATAAGATGAGAGATCCGGGGTGAAATTTTCAGCTCGGGAATCAAATCGAAAATCGAAAAAATAAAGGCTAGAATTAATTGTGTAGATGTTAGGGATGATTTTTGGTGTAATTTAGAAACCCCGATAATGAAATTTGGTTGTTGGATGAAGAATTTGGAGAATTTAGTTTTGAGGACCTGGTGTGACCGGTCGACCGCGCCCCTAAGGCTAGTCGACCGCGTTAAGGAAAAAGACCCTACTGGTTACTTTCGTAGGTTTAATTGCAAACCGTGGTCGACCGGGGGTCCAGGACCGGTCGATCGGTACCCTGTTTTCAGCCCAAGATTTTTGAAGGTTGTTATTCCTTCTCCCCTTTGAGTTTAAAGTTTATGACCCTTCTAAATTGGAGTATCATAGAGGGTTATGTCCTAAAGGACTTGAGGAATTGGGAATATATGTATATATTCACTTAGAATAAATTAGTATGATTGGAGATATCCAATAGATCCTAATATGGGAATAAGGTATGTATGAATTATCAAAGTAAGGAAATACTTTGAGTACAGTATCATGCGTGTATGAATTCATGATTATGATTCTTTGAGAGAATCTTTCGGGTTATTGGTCATCGCTAGATGAGATTGGCAATCATGGCCATTTATATATATTATAGGAAGAATATATGGTATATATATACTATGTGATTAAAGTATATATAAAATATGATATGGACGTGTATTATGTAGTATATTCCTTGTGTATGAGAACAAGGTAATATATATGTTAATGAGAATAAAGGATTTTGAAAATAAAATAGGAAAGTTTTCAAAATCGAAACAGGAAATGATTTTTCATAAATAATAATTTATGGTTACACACCTCCCTAAATCGCTACCATAAGGGAAGTTGCGTGCATTTGGTGATGCCCCCTGTCTAATGAATGCAAGGTGGATATAGTCCTATAGGCCATATGAGCGATTATTGTTACTGCGCTGGTTAGGAGATTCTGGGCGTGGTCTTGACTTTCCCGCAGGTATATGACCGCTTCCCGACGTTGGTAGGTTCCCAGGTTGTCTTGTTTGATAGGCCCTAGAAGATGATAGATAGCCATTTAGGGGTGCGTCCAGTGAGGAAACCGGGAGGGGCGGTCTTAGATTTGTTAAAGCAATTTATGATAATAAATTGGCTTTAATTTACATTTCCTGGATATGAGAAGGGAAATGAGGTAAATGTTTTGCTTCGGTAACACTTCCCGGATGAAGGAAGGGAAGTGGAAGCATGTGATATGATCAAAGAATTTTTACGATAATGAAAATGTCTTTGAATAAATTTCCTGGATATGAGAAGGGAAATGGGATGATATAAAATGGAAAAGCATTTTTATGATAATACAACTGGCTTTTAAAAGTATATGATTTGTTAAAGAAATTCTTGAATATGAATTGGCTTTTATATTTACATTTCCTAGGTATAAGAAAGGAAATGGGAAGTTTTGAGAAAAATGAAAAGTATTGATAAATACTTGGAATATGAATCCTTAGTCCAGGAGATAGATCCATATGTTTATGGTAATATGTATATATATGGATAAATCGAGTACCGAGGGTCTAATGGATGCCGACGATCGATCTTGCCTCATAGTAGTGTATCGGGGGGCGGGGGTGTTCCTTATTTGGATTTCGCTTTGCGTGAGACCCCACGCACGAATACGGCAATGTGTTGAGACTGGGGAGAAGTTTAATCCTTAGTGCTCTAATATTAATTCTTATGGTATGTATATTTATATATATCTTTCTGTACTGAGGGACTAGTGGATCTCGACGATCGACTGTGCCACGTAGTAGTGTATCGGGGGGTTCCTTGTTTGGATTTTGCTTTGCGAGACACCCCACGCATGAACATGGCATAACGTTGAGACTGGGGTGAAGTTTAGCCCTTAGTACATTACTTGGACTATCTAGGGTTGATAGTGGGTTGGGTGATAGACTAGTTTAGCAGGGTAGCTTGACTAGGATGTTTAGAGGGATGCTCTTAGAGTGCATTGTTAGTGGAAAGGTGAGGGGTATCTCATGGGAGTGCGATACCAAACATAAATATGAGATAAAACCTTTTTCTAAAAATAAGGCATTTATGCACTTGCTAAATATTTTCAAAACTCGGGCTCTGACCAGTTTATCTACTATTCCTTTCTTGCTATATTTTATATATATATATATATATATATATATATATATATATATATATATATATATATGTGTGTGTGTGTGTGTGTGTGTGTGTGTGACCAGAAACAAGGATGCCTGAATGACACTTCTTTCGAGTCAGACGTCAGCTGCAGCAGCTGTGGATGCGTGGAGGATTTTCGATAGACGCTTCTATCCTTGTACTCTAGATAGGAGGTATTGTATAAATACTCGAGCCAATGACCCAATTTCATTTATTTATTCTTTTAGAGCATCATTCAATATGGTTGTATATTTTGACCGAGTGTTCGGTTATTTTATTTTATTTCAGTTTCATTTACGCATAAACTGTGTGGATGGTTTATTTTTAATCGCTTAAAAAGAGTGGTTAAGTAAAATTTTGACACCGGTCTAATAGGTTATTAGTAATTAAATGGATTTCCGACAGTGATGCTAAGAATAATCCATATGAGGGTCCTGTTTTAATTTGATATAGGAGTGATGGCCCGGTATTTTATTAGGCTTCGTGTCACAGATGGTATCAGAGCTTCAGGTTCTAGTGTCCTTAGGAATCTGTGAGGACCTACTACGCTTTCAACGTCGCTCTCGATTTGTTAAAGAGCCTCAGGATTAGGATTGTTGATCTCTCTTGTCAGATTTCGTTCTCCTGCCATATTATAAGATTATAGTGATCTTTTGCACGCTCGTTTGAGAATCGTGTGCGGAGCTTGGATGGCGGCAGGAGGTGGGGCTTACTTGGAGCTTTAAGGTTGAAGCTCGTAGTGGAGTTTCCTTTTAACGAAGAAGTTATGAGGACTAGTAAGATGATTATAAGGAGCAGGGCGAAGTTATTGTTATGAGTTTTACCTCAATGAAGGAGGTATATTTGGTGTGATTAAATAAAGTCGCGGTGTTCGTTATCCCTAGACCCGTGTGTGTAATTTGAGTTTTGTGGCAATATCGATAACATAATATCACGTGTGTTTATGTGTTGTTCGCAGTAGTGGAGTTTTATTTTCCTTCATTCTCCATAGAGGAGGGTGTTGATATATTGTATATATATATATCTGGTTTGGGATGCTCGTTTTATATATCTATATGAGGATGGTGATATGATGAGTATATTAAATTATGCTGTATTTTCGAAGCGATAACAGGCTATTGATGGCAAGACTATCGTGTCCATGGTTCCTGGAGGGAATCGGTTGTTGTTGCGGTGTCTCACCTGGATACAAGTTCAGTTCGCCTTTATTGTTATGGGTTGATGGAACTTCGATGAGTAGAGGTTTCCTTATCGTGATTTGGGTATATGGAGACCTTATAGATATGATTTAAGGCCGCAGGATTATTGTTGAGCTATAAGATTAAGCTCATTATTGATTGCGCAAGGACTTAAAATTAGTGCGAGCGCTGGGTGGTGTGACTTGTAGTTAGAGATAGGAGTTCAGATCACCTTTTTTGTTGGAATTAGGGATAGGGTTATCCCGATTGCATGTTTGAAATAATGGACCTCCATGACCGACAAAGTTAAGGGTTAATGTGTGGAGGGGTTCCTTGTTTGGATTTCGTTTTGCGAGACGCTCCACACATGACTCTTAGTGGCGTCGGGAGCGGAGAGACGTTATAGGATGCAAGGATGTTGGTTTTGTGGAAAGGTATTGTAGTGTGGATGAACCACTATAGACTATGAGCCACATGATGATAATATATTTATGGAAATATTGTGCTATGGAAAAGCACTAAAGTAGTCCTTTCACCACAAGTGGGTGGGTGGAGTAGGACTTAGAGAAATTGATTTGTGAATAATAACCATCCTTAGTGAAAAGGCAAATTTTGTGAAGGTATGTTTTGTGTATGATGTACGTAGTGCTTTTACATAAAGTAGGCACTTCGATTAGTTAGGTTTCCTTTCGTATGGGCGGAAGGATAGAATAGTAGAAATGCGTTCGTAGGTTAGCGATGGAGGATTTAGGACGTCCCGCTGGTGTTCCTTAGGTCGCTATATCTCCATGACCGACTACGCGAGGGAGTAGTGTAACGGGAGGGTTCCTTATTTGGATTTCGCTTCGACGAGACGTCCCACGCACGAAACCGAGCAAATGTCGGAAGTTCAGAGAGGCCTTGGGCACTAGGGATATACTTAGGATTATACTAGTTTCGCGTAGGTAGGATATCGCATTGACTTTAGTATTATTAGGATGTAAGTTTAGTAAAGTTAGTGGCACCGAGGTTAGGACATTGAATTTCGCGGGTTGGGAGGACCATAGGTGAGTATTACACCGAGGAAAGGAGACCCTTATTGGTAGAGAGTGTTACGTGTCTGACGTTCACTATGGAGGTGCATATGTACACGGGTTAGAAAGGTGTATGGGCACCTTAGTAAGTTGGTTTTATATACCGCCCGAAATAGAATGGGTGTAGTATATAAAGTTGAAATTTATGTCGTTAGGCACTCGAATTTATGAGTGCAATGTGACGCCATTGGAGTCACTTTACAACTGGGGAAGTAGTACGGTATATGGTTGGGAACCATTGGGATTTGTATATTTCCCCTTCGATATATTAGGATTTGGAGAGATTCTAGGATTGGTGGTGTAGGTTGTATCTAAATTTCGAGGGCGAAATTCCATTGTAGGGGGGAGTATGTAACAACCCGCCCTTTTAGAGACACTTAAATCCCACATTTGGGTATAAATTGGGAATTTGGAGAATTTCTCGGAATAGTGATTTTTGGGAGTTTCGAGGATTTAATGATTTTCGATGGGCGTTGTAATTATGTTTGGGACTAAATAGGTCGAAGTAATTTAATTATATGTCGCCGTGGAGAAAAGTGACAAAAAAAGGTCAGATTTTAATTGGAAAACCTGCATTTAATTTTATGGGTTAGAATAGTGATTTGTGGTCAAGTACCGCGGATGGGAATTTTGACTGCGCCATGAGTCTCGGAATGTCCGAGATAGTCGAAAAAGAGTGTCCGATTGTCGAAATTAAGTTTCGTGAAATTTTAGAGTTAAAAGTAACTCGTAATTGGGTAAACGAGTCATTTTTGGGTTTTAAGGGGTTAAAACCCTTTTCTCATGATAAAAGGAGGGAGAGAGGGAGAAAAAGAGAAGAGAAGAGAGAAAAGAGAGAGAAGAGAGAGAGGAGGAAGAAAAAGATGAGAAAAATGGAGATCTCGGGCCAAACTCCGCCGGATTCGATTCGAGGTCGTCAGATTATATCCATGAGGCAAGTGTTTACTTGCTTTATTTATTTTTGAGCATAAATCTCATATCGTAGTTTGGTATAAACAAACCCTAACTATTTTGTTGTGGGTTTTCGTGGATAAAACGGGTTTTCGGGAGTTAAAACAAATAAACCCCAATAATAATTCATTTTGAGAACTTAGGTTTTAACCTAAATTAATTGGTGATTTCGGGTTCTAGGACGTTTAGAACCCGTATTATGTGTGTAGTGGTAGTTGGTTGAGGTGGTAGGACATTGCGTAAGGCGACAAAAGCTTGGGAGAAGCTTTAATGGCCGAAACCTTATCGAAGAAGATGATGAATAGTAATCCCGTAATCTTGTGGGGTTATTTTGACCAGGAAGAGAATTGATTTAGCTTTCAGTCAAAACACAAAAGTTGTAGATCTTTTCGATACGATCACGTGGGCACCGACCGCTTATCTTTCTGATTTTTCTGTGAATTGTTATGATTTTTATAAGATGACAGATCCGGGGTGAAATTTTCAACTCGGGAATCAAATCGGAAATCGAAAATCGGAAAAATAAAGGCTAGAATTAATAGTGTAGATTTTTGCGATGATTTTTGGTGTAATTTAGAAACCCCGATAATGAAATTTGGTTGTTGGATGAAGAATTTGGAGAATTTAGTTTTGAGGACCTGGTGTGACCGGTTGACCGCGCCCCTAAGGCCGGTCGACCGCGTCAAGGAAAAATACCCTACTGGTTACTTTCGTAGGCTTAATTGCAAACCGATGTCGACCGGGGGTCCAGGACCGGTCGATCGGTACCCTGTTTTCAGCCCAAGATTTTTGAAGACTGTTATTCCTTCTCCCCTTTGAGTTGAAAGTTTATGGCCCTTCTAAATTGGAGTATCATAGAGGGTTATGTCCTATAGGACTGGAGGAATTGGGAATAGATGTATATATTCACTTAGAATAAATTAGTATGATTGGAGATATCCAATAGATCCTAATATGGGAATAAGGTATGTATGAATTATCAAAGTAAGGAAATACTTTGAGTATAGTATCATGCGTATATGAATGCATGATTATGATTCTTTGAGAGAATCTTTCGGGTTATTGGTCATCGCTAGATGAGATTGGCAATCATGGCCATTTATATATATTCTAGGAAGAATATATGGTATATATATATACTATGTGATTAAAGTATATATAAAATATGATATGGATGTGTGTTATGTAGTATATTCCTTGTGTATGAGAACAAGGTAATGTATATGTTAATGAGAATAAAGGATTTTGAAAATAAAATATGAAAGTTTTCAAAATGGAAAAAGGAAATGATTTTTCATAAATGATAATTTATGGTGACACACCTCCCTAAATCGCTACCATAAGGGAAGTTGCGTGCATTTGGTGATGCCCCCTGTCTAATGAATGCAGGGTGGATATAGTCTTATAGGCCATATGAGCGATTATTGTTACTGCGCTGGTGAGGAGATTCTGGGTGTGGTCTTGACTTTCTCGCAGGCATATGGCTGCTTCCCGATGTTGGTAGGTTCCCAGGTTGTCTTGTTTGATAGGCCCTGAAAGATGATAGCCATTTAGGGGTGCGTCTAGTGGGGAACCCCGGAGGGCAGTCTTAGATTTGTTAAAGCAATTTATGATAATAAATTGGCTTTAATTTACATTTCCTGGATATGAGAAGGGAAATGGGGTAAATGTTTGGCTTCGGTAACACTTCCCGGATGGAAGAAGGGAAGTGGAAGCATGTGATATGATCAAAGCATTTTTATGATAATTAAAATGGCTTTGAATACATTTCCTGGATATGAGAAGGGAAATGGGATGATATAAAACGGAAAAACATTTTTATGATAATACAACTGGCTTTTAAAAGTATATGATTTGTTAAAGCAATTCAATATAATGAATTGTATTTTATATTTACATTTCCTAGATATAAGAAAGGAAATGGGAAGTTTTGAGAAAAATGAAAAGTATTGATAAATACTTGGAATATGAATCCTCAGTCCGGGAGATAGATCCGGATGTTTATGGTAATATGTATATATTTGGATAAATCTAGTACCGAGGGTCTAATGGATCCCGACGATCGACCTTATCGCATAGTAGTGTATGGGGGGGGGGGTTCCTTATTTAGATTTTGCTTTGCGAGAGACCCCACGTATGAATACGGCAATGTGTTGAGACTGGGGAGATGTTTAATCCTTAGTGCTCTTATATTAATTCTTATGGTATGTATATTTATATATATCTTTTTGTACCGAGGGACTGGCGGATCTCGACGATTCACCGTGCCATGTAGTAGTGTATCGGGGGGGTTCCTTGTTTGGATTTCTCTTTGCGAGACACCCCACGCACGAACATGGCATATCGTTGAGACTGGGGTGAAGTTTAGCCCTTAGTAAATTACTTGGACTATCTATGGTTGATAGTGGGTTGGGTGATAGACTAGTTTAGCAGGGTAGCTTGACTAGGATGTTTAGAGGTATGCGCTCGGAGTGCACTGTTAGTGGAGAGGTGAGGGGTATCTCATGGGAGTGTGATACCAAACTTAAATATGAGATAAAATCTTTTTCTAAAAATAAGGCATTTATGCACTTGGTAAATATTTTCAAAACTCAGGCTCTGACCCGTTTATCTACTTTTCCTTTCTTGCTATATTATATATATATATATATATATATATATATATATAGGTGTCCAGACACAGGGACACCGGAATGACACTTCTTTCGAGTCAGACGTCAGCTTCATCAACCGTGGATGCGTGCAGGATTCTCGATAGACGCTTCTATCCTTGTACTCTAGATAGGAGGTACTGTATTAATACTCGGGCCAATGACCCAATTGCATTTATTTATTCTTTTAGGGCATCATTCGATATGGTTGTATATTTTGACCGAGTATTTGGTTATTTTATTTTATTTCAGTTTTATTTACACATAAACTGTGTGGATGTTTTTTTTAATCACTTAAAAAGAGTGGTTAAGTAAAATTTTGACACCGGCCTAATAGTCTAATAGTAATTAAATGAATTTCCGACAGTGATGCTAAGAATGATCCATATGAGACTGCTGTTTTAATTTGATATAGGAGTGATCACCCGGTAATTTATTAGGCGGGGTGTCACAACATATTTGCAATAGTAGGTCTATCTGTCATAGATAACTCACCCAAACCCTTAGTTGATGCATATAACAATAAATAAAATATTGTAAATAAATGAAATATATTTACGTGAAAACAAAATGTTTGTTATTACACCGAGGTAAAATATAGAATTATCGTAGAACTCAACAAACATGCCAACAACACAATGCTTCCTCAGCATTTGTGTTACTGCTAAAATAAAATCTGTAGATATGAGACCATTGGGAAATTTCTTAAACAACTTGAATCTAACAACACCAGGTAAATCCATGCACATGGCCTGTCAATTTGGGAAAACAACTTCAGGGTAAAAAATGGTCATGTACAATAGTGTAGGCCAAGTAGGGGAAAACAACATTGAGGGTAAAAAATAATCATGTTAGCATAAAGACATCACCTGGGTGGCTGCATTGTAGGCCAAGGAGGGGTTGGATTTTTGCAAATTACCATTAGTATATTATAGTTTCCAAATTACCACTTTGTTGGATTCAGTTTATTTGAATTAACAAAAAAATTTGTTTAACTAGATATGCAAATTGAAAAGTTAGGTTTGTGGTCATTTTTTCGTTAAAAAATAAACGTAAATATATTTATGTAAAAATGAATTTATAAAGAAAAAATTAAACTTAAATGAATAATCCTATATCCAGATCATACATATACAACTTAAATACTAGATATCGGTAATTAAAACGTTTAGAAACAAACAGGGGCATTCACATTGGAAGTGAACGAGCGAGTCACAAGTGGAAGTTAATATGTTGAGCTCGTCGATATTAAGTCCAAGTCAAACTAAGTTAGTAATATTTCAATTATTTCACGACTAGTGACTCGAACTCTATTTAGTGTCCGCACTACCCAGTTAACTCAGCCAAGTTTATTTCATTTCAGTCCATACGTTGAACCATGTTCAACGTTAAAGGGGATGAGTGCAAGTTGTTTGGATTATAGTAGTTTTTGAGAAAGACTCATACCAATCATTGTCTTTATTATGGTTTTAAGAGGTGTGTTAGTTTTGGGTATTGGTGGTACAACCAGGAACTTTGACACATCATGACCCTTCGAGGTTAAATTGTAGTAAGAACTTGCTTAATCTCTAAAAACTTATCCATACAGGCTTATGCCTCGGTCGCTCCTGCTTCTAGCGCTTCTGGTGCTTGGTTAGAGGAATCACCTACGACAATGGGACATGTCACATCCATTTCTGGTAAACATGGTTCAATGTCGAAGTATTGGTCTCTGACTCGTACGCCCAAGTTTTAACTCAATATCGGTTATCAATATCTATTATCAGGTATTACGCTAAAACCATTAATATTAAACATAATAAATGTATAAGTTAATAACTATAATATAAATACGATAAAAATAGATAAACAAATGTACTTACTTGAGGATATAAAATGAAATTAAACAAAAATAGCGGAATGACCAAGTAAGGTTGTTACAAAGACCAAGGATGACTAAGAGAAACACGAATAAGCTTCGACCAAGCTGGCGAAAACTTTAAACGAAGTCTAGGGGGTTGTTTAAGTTGAATGTGGGACCCTTAACCCTAAACTCATCCATGTTCTAATGAATAAAAAGAGCTGAAGATTCTCCCAAAAGGATGAAAACTCGAGTCGATCGTAATCTCACCGATATGATCCAATTCGAGCCAAAATATCTATAACTTAACTTGTGTCACGTTATCGGATAAGTTGGTTTCGGCCATAGATGACTTGACCAATATTTTAAACAATAATTGTATAGAATTATAGTATGAATAAGGTTGATCCTACAAATTGGCCATCATGATTTGAGATTATACCCCAATCTCTTGGATAGAAGCATCACCAATCACCCACGCCTCTTTGGTTAGATTGATGATTAGTTGCCATCATGTCGATGAGATGGATCTCCCATCAACTTCTTACAAGAACATCTATCTATTGGAGTCATTAATAGTAAGGGGTAAGGAGAACATCTCTCCAAATGTGCAAGTGAAAATCCAAATTAGGCTAATTTGGAGAGTAGTATAGACATGGGTAAGGAGACATAACCTTAATGAAATTGTACAACAGTAGCATGTGTCAATATTATGACAAATGGTGAGTGGGGCACTTCACTTGAATGATAGAAAGGTAGGAAGACTAAACACCAAAAAACATGTTGCAAGCATTCTATTATGGATCAAAATAAGTGGTTAAAGTGGAAAAATGATTGAAGTACAAACGCAAAGGGAGAAAGTACACAGAGATTCATAATAAAGATATAAAGAAATAAATTTATCCACGATTGTGCGACCATAAAAAGACAAAAAGTATTGCCTCAAATTTCAAAAAAGTATGGAGTATGAGATTCATCACCTTCATATGGTTCAAAAGGATTTAATTGTTTTTTAAGTTTGACGTTCAAGCACATTAAAAATGTATGTGAACAAATTCCATACGCATCACTTCAACATGGTTAGATTTTTAGGATGTTTGCATTGATCTTGTATGGACACATTTAGTAGACTATAAGAATAACTTAGTTCAATAATAATAGGGGATACATTGGAAGCATTTTCATGATTGTTTCACCAGTACACAAGCAAGCCATGTACCCGTAACCTAAGTATCCTCAAATACATGGGATTAGTCAAATAAAAAAGTAGAAAAATAATATTCATAAAACTTCAACAGATTATGAGTCCACGTTTGTACATCTTGAAGCTTCCAAACAGGGTCAACTTGTGGGTTCATTGACAGTTTCACTACAAACTCTAAGATCTTTCTTCTGTTTTGATAATTAGCTATAAGTTTTCAGTATGAATTATTTCAATTATAAGTATAGTATAAAATACAATATACAGAATAATCAAACTAACAAAAAGTTGAATAAAATTAGCGAACAAGGTAACAAAAATGAAGTTTAAAGGTGAAAATAGTATAGACATCAATAAAACCAACCAAAGAAGCATGGTTATATTTTCAAACAGAATCGGAGAGTATATAACATGGTTGTTTTATCCTTGGGGTTATGAATCGAAGCTATTCCTATTTCTCCAAAGACGCGCGAAAGTACATTAAGTAGAATATTAAATTTTGTTGGTCAAACCAGTTTTTACATTATAGCCTAACTTTTGCAGTTTGATTTCAAACTTCTTCAGTTGCATATTATCTCCTGAAATGCAAAAAAATGAAAGTCCCATCTAAAAAAAATGGTTCCCTATCTTTTGTAAACTATAAGTACATAACTATAAGTTGACTGCTTCACCAGTGACCATGGTGACTTGCGTATAAAAAGCAAGTATATAATCTTCCAAGTCCCTCAATTTTTTGTAGAGATTTAAGATTTGCACTAAACCATGTCACAAATAATTATTACTATGCATATATGATATAAATTGAATACACAATCCATCCAAAATTCAAAAATACTTTAGAAAGATATTGGAGTGAAGATGTGAGAACACCCATTTTAGCAGATCTTCCAATTGCGATGTGAGGGTTATGTAGAAGGACATTAAAAACAAAAACGTTCAATTTATGAATAAAAAAATTCATAATTAAAAAAAAACATTATGAAAATATAAATCCAAAAGCACACTCTTGGTTCTCATGGGAGTTCATTAAATGGGTTACAGAAAAAAAGGAATTCAAAAATTAAAACGAGGGACATAATTCTAGAGACCATTAATAATAATTCAAGGAAAAAAATAATAAAAATAAGAATCGTACAATTATTTGTTACTAATGAACATACATTAGTGGCAAATATTTTAAGCTTCCAACTAATTAATATTTTGTGTTCCCCATAAATGTCCAATTCATCCCACTTAACATTTAGTGGCAAAATTAGTGGAGATTTTAATTTGTTGACACTAATGGGTTATCTTTTAGTGGCAAACGTAAATTTTGAAACAAAATATTCCTTTTAATGGCAATAAATAATTGGCTAGTAATAAAATTGCAACGGAATGAGCTATTTCTTGTAGTGATATATATATATATATATATATATATATATATATATATATATAATATGGGAGCTTGGTTTTTGAAAATGAGTACATTTTTAATTGTGAGGATGAGTGACGCATCAATAGACATTTTTTCAAAATTAAGGGTTGAGATGAATTCTTACAACTTTCATTCAAAATTTGAATTTTAACTTCAATTTTTTATTTCCCCCTTTAAACTTTTTGATATCCCCCCCCCCCCCCCCACACACACCAAATCCAACTCACATGGTTCTCTCTCTCTCACTCTCACTCTCTCTCTCTCTCAGACGGTTCTCTCTCTCTCCCTAACTCACACACATGCACACACCGGTAAACCCCCCTCCCCATTCCCCACCCGTCTAAACCCCCTCCCCATTCCCCACTCACCCACCCCTGGTAAACCCCCCTCCCATCTCCCCCCTTCCCCACAAACACACACACGCACAGGCACAAACACACACACGCACACAGAATCACACACACACGCACACAGAAACACACACACGTACACACAACATTTTGGGGATTTTTTTTAAATTTTTTCTTTTAGTTTGTTCTTCAATAGGGGATGATCTGACTTTTTTTTGTTAGTTTGTTCTTCAACAGGTATTCAGGGATGTAGTTCTGCGATTTGGGTGCGATTTGGGGATGATGGTTGATATTCTGCGATTTGGGGATGATGGTATTCTTCAAGAGGTATTCTTCAATTTGGGTATGACACAACTATTGGTTTGTTGGGTTTCAATATTTTTTTCTTTTGGTTTTGTTCGTTTTTTATTGTCCATTTTCTAAAATGTATAGTTTTGGGAGCATACCCAAATAAATAATTTCATTTAAATACCTAAAAACTATAAATGTATACTCCAAACATACTTAGATAGTCCAAATAATCATGTAGTTTACTACATTAGGCATAGAGTATGCTTAGTTAAACATATTTGAGTTTCAAATTCTGTGTGTGAATGTTGTTTTTTGGAATAATTATTCCTGTTTTGAAAGAATTGTAAAATAAGAACCCAAAATCCATGTATGCTAATAGTAAATGATTTTTTAATCAATGTTAATGATTTTGAATATTTTATCATGCGGCTGTTAACTTGAGGTAATGATTTTAAATATTTTAGAGACATGAGATTGATTTCAGCAGGTGTAATTAAGAATTCAGCATTTATATACACTCATGTAAAGTTACCTCGTATTTTCTTATGTATTCTTTAGTATATCATTTGAACGGGCTACAAACACGCATGTATTCTTAAATATATTGTTGAATGCAAGTCTGTTCTTGGTTTCAAATTTCATCTTTCATATGTTTTAAAGCAGGTTTCTTCTCTATTAGGATTTAATTTGATACTATTGCATTCTTAAATATATTTTTTCTACTGATATGGATATCTTTTTTCATGACATGTGGTTCTGATGTTGGGCACAATTCACAACATGGTGATCCGACTCAAGTTTGGACACAACATGGTGATGCACCCGTGTTGAATTTGGATCCCTATGCATCAACATATATGCTTTAATCATTTGTGGCATTGATTGGAGGTAGGTTCAGAGTTGCATATATGTATCAGCTGTACATAATTTTTAGTGTATCAGCATCATTTTGCTCAATATCTGAAATTTGATTTTCAGTGCATAAAGTTATGCTCTTTTGGTATTTAGAGTTTATATAAATGCCACATGCTTTCTTTTAATTCTTGGTTGAATGTAAAATTACTCCTCAACATGTATCATGCTTTTTATTTAATGTTTATCTTATGGGTTGTATTTAATTTTTATTGAGGTTTTATGTTCTCATAATCCAGATATGACACATGCTTTTACCGCTTATATGTTTCAAGCTATTTATGATATCTGGGATTATTGTGTCTATGCAGACTGTTCGAGTTGGTTCATACTTTTATTCAACACATATGGTTATGTAGAGGTGCATAAGTAGTATTTGGGGATACATTAGTTGAATGTTGGTATTATGTTTATGGATGAAACTAAGGATGGAATTCAAGGCTTGATATGCGGTTGCAAATATAATATTGTTCTTATGTTTTGCAGGTTTTGGAATGAGAATAAGTCGATGCGCATTGGAGATTGGTAGGCAGGGTGGCGGTTCGCTGCTTGAATCCCACTACATTTTGCTTTTTATTTTCATCAGTCAGTGAAGCGGAGAGGGTGTTCAAGTTGACATCTAGAGCTAGAAATTTCACATCTCAGAGCATTGGTTCCTGCGGGTGAAAGAATATAAATCTCAGAGCATGGACCTATTCTGATCAGTGGCGGAATAAATTTAGGTATGAAGGGGATTGGGCAGCATATATGCATCTGCATATATGCAACATATATGTAGCTGCATATATGCAAATGCATATATGCAGATGCATATATGTTGCTGTATATATGCGAACCATCATCGTTTTTCTTTCGAAGGCGAATTTTTAGACGTACAAACCTTATTTGGGACTGAAGTAACTCGGTGGAAGTATGAGCGAGCTATATTGGTGTAACCTCAGCTTAGAAATATCCATCAACATATATATGCATATCACACTGCACACTGCCTCACAAATTGCATATATATGCATATCACAACAAACATTTCCTCGCAAATTGCATATATATGCATATCACACCAAACACAGCATTCATGTGTTAACATATAGTTTTTGACACCTTGTATCTGACAATCTTATAGTAGACTGTTATGTCGACAGGCTTATAAACATCGTTGTGACACCCCGACTAATTAACTACCGGGTAGCTACTCCTTTATTAAATTAATACAAAATGCCAAGTTGGCTCAGTTAATAGCATCACTGTCGAAAACATTTTAATAATTACAAACCACCTAGTATTTAAAAAGTAAGATGTCAAATTTTAAAACAAGTCTTATTAACATGCATTGAAAGAACAATGAAAGAGTAACATAACCATACACCATAGAGTCTCAATAAGGTAACCAACAAATAATAGTAAGTCCGAAGGAAATCTCCTCACAACAATCCCACAACTGAAATAAATAAAACAGTGTATCCTGAATTAATTACATGCCAAAGATCTGAATAACTGAAATAAGAACTGTCTCTAATAGAAATGAGCGACATGCCCTACAAATAATGAAACTGAATATGGAGTCAAGATAAAAGAAACGTCTACTAAAAAGGCCCTGTAACTTCCACAACAGCTACAGCTCATCACCGGAATGGAAATCCTATGCATGGTGTCCTTGTGGCTGGGCACCTAAAAGGTTTTTACAAAAAATAGATTTGAAAGCAAACGGGTCAGAGCCCGAAAGTGGAGAGTATTTTAAAAATAGCAAGTGTTTTAATAACATTAAAACAATGAATGCAAAATACATGTTAGGACGTGCACTCACATGAAATACGCACCTCTCGACTAATTGTGCACTCCTAACGTACCGTACCCATCTAAGTGACATTCATATCTAACGAAACCTTCATAAGTTCTACCCCTTTCTACTCGATTCCCATTATACATTCCAATATTATCAATTAAATAGAGGGCTTTACTTAAACTCGGATTCTAAATTATTAGCAATACAATTCACTACAGATTATCCCTTTTTATCTTCTCAAAGCGTTACCATAATTATACACACAATACCAACATGAAAGTTCTCATTATTTAAGCGTATATTATTCACGTCATAAATATACAATACAAGCACCCCGAGACTAAGCTGCGGTGCACACATACTCTGCTATCCATCCCGGTACATCACGTACATAAGGATAACGCATTTCGAATCTCTCAGGAATCGTTCTCAGATAACAATAATCATAAACAATGGAGGCAAACACAGTCACATCACATGGGTCACGCACATACCTACGCTCCCACGATCAGCAGACTTATTAACTTCCCAATAAGTCCTTCTATGACCTATGTTCTCGAGGTACCAATCTAAATCCCCCCCATAGGCACACAAAGGTTAGATGGCCCTAAGCGAACGCAAACCTCCCGTGATAGCAAGTATGGTAGGTATGTCATACACATAAAATCATATATACTAAGCATGCACACTTCTTAGTAATTACATTACTCATTAGAGGTACACATCTCATTCTTAAGCCAACTTATAATGTTACACCATTCACATGTCCTCGGTTAATAAAAATATATAAGTCGTCAATAATCCTCACATCGTATATAGTCACTAGCGTCCTAATCCACAACTATCATTGGGTTCAAATCACACTACTATGTTTCACTCCTCAAAATATCCCAAATCTCCCTATTATACCAAATAGTTAACAAGGGAAGGTTATCTCTACAATTAAATAAGGTTACAGGACACTACAAATTAAATCAGGCCAAAAAGGCCAATCTGTCAACTCGTTAGAAGTCTCGTTCGAACGAGAGTTCGTTCGAACGAAGTGGGCATCTAACGAGATCTCGTTCAAACGAAAGTCATCGAACGAACATCCCACTCGTTAGAAGTCAAACAGTCAACTCGTTAGAATCTCGTTCGAACGAGCTCGTTCGAACGACCTGGGCAGGCCTTGTAACGAGGTGACAGTTTCGAGCCCAGAATTCTGCTATTACGTTTTTCCCAATTCTCTGCACCTCTAATCTCATCTAAACATCATTCCAACCATAGTTTGAGGTTTCTAATCATTCCTAAACATACTTGGGTCGTATTTTAACATATCTATGGGGTCAATTCCTCCTAAACAACACCCAACTAACAAATCTCCCAGTTTTTCCCCAAATCTCATGAACATGAACCCTAGAAATTTAAAGGCATCAATAGACATAATTAAATCCTTTTTTGTGAAATAAAAGAAGTATTACTATCAGATTAATCACCCAAACAAGATTCTACATGCAATCTTCTTATCAAAATGTGAATTTCTAATTCCAATTCATTGGGTTTTTATCAATCTCCCAAAACAATGAAATTTTCATAAATGTCTAAGCATGGAAGAAACATTCGTTGCCAATTACGTAATTAAACAACTAGCCTCTGATCTTTCACTGAATTTGGTGTTGAATTGATGAAGGTTGCTCTCTCCTTTCTCTCCTAAGGTTGAAGGTTGAAGATGCAGGTTGTGTTTCTCTTTTGGGAACTTCTCCTAACCTCTCCTATAACTCCTGTAGCCCTCTAATAAGTTAAGTGCTGGTAATGGGTTAGTGGGTTCCTAAATACCCTATTTTTAATTCACAAAATTCGTTGGTCAAAATTCCCCAAATTCCAAAATTACCAAAATACCCTTTTAAGTTACCGGTGTGGCCCAAAAATGCCCCGGGACCCAAACTAAACCCCCGGCTAGTGTTTTCTGACCATTTCGACCCTTCTTGACTCGTTGGCGCACTCAAAATGACCATACGGTTGATAAAAATAAAATTCACTTTTTAATTAAAATAATTACATTTCTGACGCGACTATCACACGTGTCCCAACAAAATTTCCCAAATTGCCGTATTTCAATCTCGCGACAATTTCAATATTTCCAATATTCATATATTGCCATATATACACATTATAATCAAATACCAACTCACATCTCACATCTCGTTAGTATTATATCCGGATTAATTCTCAATTAATTCACATTTAAATTAATAAATCCCATAAATAAATATCAATAAAAGTACGGGGTATTAGATACTTCCCCCCCTAATAACAAAATTTCGTCCCAAAATTCGGAAAAGTCAAGGAATACCTGGAAAAATTCGGTACCCTCCAGTGTTTCGAACAAAATATAAAGAAAATATCAATCACTAAAGCCCTTGTTCACAATAATCTTGTTTAACATACTTGATACCTTATCAGAATAATCTTCGATAAATGCACCTCACGTTGTGCTCTTATTAAACAACATTCGAATAAAAAAAATAGTCTATACGTCATTAGCCGCATTATTTTTATTAGTATTGTGAGTCCGCACCTCACTACTAACTCCCGCGTTTATCAAAACTCCAAACTCCCAACCTGGGATGAATCAATAACACATCTGACTACGCTTGTCCATTCCTTGAAGTATCCCGACATTGTGACTTTTACACAAGGGAAACCACTTCATCCTGTTGGTGTCACACAAACCTTTATAAGCACCTTGTCCACCATAAATAGATACGAGTGCGTTTCCCCCAACTCTACCATTAGGTAATATCTCCTCCTCATGACTACAATATACCTCCCTAGTTATACCCGATTTGAAATTGAAAATATCGCAATGAATCCAAAATTTATTTCATACAATCCATCAGTCGTGAATCACCTTGTGCCTGCACCTCGGGTTATAGGTTATACAACCCTCAGTTTGAATCGTTATTTCCCACTACTTATTGTCACCCCACCTAAATGTGGATTTCGGGGATTTCATCCCAGTTATAAATAATACTACGTCGAACCACGTACCAGCATGTTCACTATCTAATAGTGTAAATCAATCAAGTATATAACAATTTGTCTCCTTCTGAACAACATGACTCACGTATTTGAAGGAATTTGTTACCCCTCAAGGAATTTACTAACTTGACTCTTCCATCCCTGGAATCATCGGTTGGATACAAAATTAATTGGTTAATCATCTAACACCCAACCGTTCTACTACTTACTACACCCCTTTAAATGCTGACTTTCTTGTAAATGTTCCTTCCCGTTAAGTGATACTTAACGATCCTCTGCTTCTCTTGGCGTATGCCAAAGTTTCAACCCTTACACTTTCTCACCTCTTTATGAAAATCCGGACTCCTTATACCTTATTAACATTCTCAAGCTATTTACTCTTGAGTCACCCACAACATTTGAATGATCAGAACTCTACTCCAAATTGCTCGTAATAATTTATTCGCCTTCTCATGAGATATCCTTTTATTAAATGGTTTTCTACTGCCTTTTCTCCAAGTTTGAACATGCTAAACTGACTACACATGATATTCATTTACACCTTTTCTTATGATGTTTAATCTCATAAGTAATAATCTCACCCGTCTATGTTCCCTCTTCCTTTGATTTACACTTTAACAAATCAAGATGTCTACGCCCCTTATAACCCAACCATACGATTTTTAAACATTATATACGCTTCATACAAATCCCAAACTCTTTATTGTCACTGTAAATATAACGGTGCTATACCACTTGGGCGTTCTCAATCGCTTCTGAATTAGAAATCCTAAATCCTCCTTATCCTCAATGCGTCCTTCAACGTGCCGTGACAAACCAACATTATTAGTACTTATATTTTAACAACTGGCTTTAATGGCCTTACATCATAATTTACTCCTTGTAAGTTCCCGTTATAACTACGTACTCCCATAACGGTAGAGGTATCCAAATCATTAACGAAGGGCCACACATTTCCTTACTACCACCCTTACGCTATGTTTCATGCGTGGGGTGTCTCGCAAAGCGAAATCCAAACAAGGAACCCCCCCGATACACTACTACCTAACATTGTTGTTCATCGGAATTCGTTAAGCCCTGTCCATAATATGTACCCCTACACTCTCGTCTTTTAACAACAAAGTTTCATCTCAGTTCTCAATTATACATAAACAAAGAACTCCTTCTGAAAGATACTTTTCTCTTTACAGTGATGGAAATCACATTTCATATTCAACATGCGAGACATTATGAGACCCTCAATTACCCTATTTTTAATTCCCAAAATTCGTTGGTCAAATTTTGTTAAGTGCTGGTAATGGGTTAGTGGGTTCCTAAATACCCTATTTTTAATTCCCAAAATTCGTTGGTCAAAATTCCCCAAATTCCAAAATTACCAAAATACCCTTTTAAGTTACCGGTGTGGCCCAAAAATGCCCCGGGACCCAAACTAAACCCCCGGCTAGTGTTTTCTGACTATTTCGACCCTTCCGGACTCGTTGGCACACTCAAAATGACAATACAGTTGATAAAAATAAAATTCACTTTTTAATAAAAATAATTACATTTCTGACGCGACTGTCACACGCGTCCCAACAAAATTTCCCAAATTGTCGTATTTCAATCTCGCGACAATTTCAATATTTCCAATATTCATATATTGCCATATATACACATTATAATCAAATACCAACTCACATCTCACATCTCGTTAGTATTACATCTGGATTAATTCTCAATTAATTCACATTTAAATTAATAAATCCCATAAATAAATATCAATAAAAGTACGGGGTATTACAATCGTGTGTTTACCTATATTGTTGAATTCGAAGCTTATGTTCCGTGGGTTAGATTTTCATAAATTAAACTTCATTATAAGGTTTCAAAGTCCAATTTTCAAGCTCGCTTAGTTGATATTTTTTCAATTAATTTTCATTTGCCATATTATAGCGATGAGTTACAACATGATTGGGGATTATTTATCGGATGACTTCAATTATATGTCCTCAAGCCAGGTTGTGTATAATTTTAGTAAGTTCCATGAAGTTATTTGGTGACACACAGTAAAAGTATTATGACTATTAGCATAAATGCATTGTTATTATATGTTTTGTGATTTTTGTGTGTGATTTGATTGTGATTTTGTCTCAGATTTTGGAGGCCAAATCTTGATCAAATTTGATTTTAGAGGCCGACTCTCCCCCTTCCCCACTCACATGCACACACGCGCACACAAACATGCACACACGCACCCCCCCTCCCGTCCCCTCCCCCCTTTCCCACTCACACGCGCACACACTCATGCTGCATATATGCACTAGCATATATGCATATGCATATATGCACTGTTCAAATAGTTCCTTTTTCCTAATGTTGTTATTTGTTTTATTTGTAGACCAAATATGATGGGATCAAACTCGAAACTGCATTTTTGTATAAAAGATGTAATCCAATTGGATCAGCCTGAATCAATCTGGAATTTAGACAAATTGGATGTGATTGTATATTTCATTTTACTGATTGTATATTAACTTACGTGACTGTATTTTTATTCCAGAAACTGATTAATTATGTTTTTTGTTTGTCAAATCATACAGAAAAAATCGAGAGGGAGAGAGTGATAATGGTCAGAGGTGGCAAGAAGGATGGGAAGACAGTAGTAGTAGCACCTAATCCAGAAGCACCATGGCACAAACATTTTGATAAAGTCCCACATATTTTCCTTTCCCTTCCTTCTAACTCCCATCTCCGAATTTGGGATTTTTTTTATTTGTTGGATTTGTTATTACCCCTTAAATAGGGTGGATAGTTCAATAAACAAAGGAGACTATGTCCATTTTTTTTTTAAATTGACACTTTATTTTGTTGAGACACAGTTAACTTGATTAGTGAATATTGTATATTTCATTTTATATGTGAATTTGTTTGAAGAATTTACACAATTTGGACGTTGGACTAATTGTTATTTGTTGAGCAGGGTGAATATTTTCATAAATAAAAGAGATTATACTCAATTTTTTAAAAATTTGACACTTTGTTTTTTTGAGACAATGTGAATTTGATGGATGAATATTGTATATTTCGTATTATATGTGAATTTATTTGATGAATCTAGACTATTTGAATGTTATTGGACTATTTGACATTGTTTTAAAATTACACTTCGAAATTTTTGCGTTTCGTTACTACGTATTTTGAAAAATTGTCGCCGTTTTGCAATTACATACTTTCAAAAATTTCGTCGTGCCTTCAGGCACGGGCATACGCTAGTATATAGATAGATAGATAGATAGATAGATAGATAGATAGATAGATAGATAGATAGATAGATATAGATGTCTGTGTGTGTCTATTTCTCCATTGATATAACCTCAACAAATGTACATTCATAACAATTTTGCAATCAAACTATCACGCAAAATGACATCTAATTCAATTATATAATTATCCCTTAAAATACAATTCATCCCAACAAAAATATATATGAGAGTGCGCTTGCTTTCAATGAATAAACTTATTTAAATAAATTTCAATTTTATTACCAATTTTAAATTAAAACCCTGACACATGCAACTATTTTTTATTGATAGTATTATGAAATATCAAGCATGCTAAATAATCACAAAATAGTATTTCAGGAAAAATCCCCGGCATGGGAATTTTTTTTTTCCTATATAAAACTGTAAAACTCAACTTACAGTTAAATAGCTTAAGTACACATGAGAACAAATACCGTCAGGTGTTGGTTCCCAGTCTTTAGCAAGAGATCCCACGAGCGCTCTAATCGGTCAACAATGGAAATGATCTTCCTTGTCCACAAGATGTACTCCAAGAATGTGTAGAATGAGTAACAAGGGTATATAAGGATTGATGTATATTTTGAATTTATGGGGAATCAAAAGAGGTTAAAAACCTAAAAGATGAAGCCTAAATTTCATAGCAGTTCAAGAGAAAAAATGGAGCTGTAAACACTTTAAAAAGCCTAAACACGAAAGCAGGTATTTAAATAAAAATTAAGTCGGCAAGGTCGTTCGAACGACAAGGGCATGTCATTTGAATGACAAAAAATTTCGTCTGAAGCTTTTTCTCTAGACATACTAATGACCCATCACAATGACAAACAATAAGGGTTCATTTAATGAAACACTCCAGGCGAGGATCTCGCGACCTCTTTGCGTGACGTGATGTCGCTTGAAGGGTCATATGAACGACATCAGCTTGTCGTTTGAATGACATGGCTTTGTCGCCTGAATGATAGAAGCGTTAAAAAAATATTTTCTATGTTCGCTAACAAGTTTAAAAAAATTATTTTTGACTTAGAAAATTTGACTTATTTTGATAAAAATATTTTATAAAAATCCCCAAATAAATATGTCGACATAAAAAATTCTAAATTAACAATTGTACCATTTTAGCGTAGTGGAGATCATTGGGATGGTTGAATACACACGTTTGCATGTTTCACGTTGTTGATGCATGACGCATGTTTGAAGATGATGGGTGCTTGATGCGCTAGATTCGGATAGAGGCCATCATGAATGAACGAGCTGGGACGTGCCGAATGTAATGGTATAAGACATACCAACGGTGATCTATGATAAGACAAGAATTCCTAGATTCTAAATGGACATTTATAAAACATGTCCTTACAAACCTCCCCATATGTATATGTCAGAACATACGTAAAAAAATCCAAATTATGATACGAAAAAAAAACTCCAATGACATATAATCTAATATCCCCCAAAACCCAAAAATGGAAATATCACATTTCATGTCTTCAAAATCTTCAAAAATTCAACTCTTCAAAAATGTTCCTTATCATCATGAGGGTGTGCCAAAATATCTTCAATGAACTTACACATATGGGACAATAAACAAATAACTGTGACGCGTAACAGTTTGATAAAATGATAAGAATAAATGAAACTATCAATTAATCATAATCAAATCATTAATAAAAGATCAAATACTCCCCCATAATTAGTTCTCCACCATTTTATTATGTCCCCAAGTAGATAAATGAGAAGAAACATATCGATAAATACGGAACGCATCATCGATCTATAAAAAATATCTCTTTTTGATGTTTTCAAAAATTTTCTTACAAAAATATACAACAGAGAATCACACCATGAAAAGAACACAAACATAAAAAAGTCAATGATAGCGGAAATGAAGGGGTGTGAAAAAATTCAATTGGAAAATCAATCCATAATCATAACATATGTGCACGATGAAATAGAGGAAACTACTAATGAATGTACTCAATCTCGTCCTTAGGTGTAAAGAAAATGAATTTAGTTGAAATCGACATAATGTAGTCGACAAATCAAAGACAAAATGATTTCCATACACATAACGTCCAAAACCATGTACTTCTTTTTCAATACGTTGCCAGGACATGCAACCCTGTTGATTTATTTTCCAAACAAAATCCCTTATAAATAATAATTCAATTTTAATGAGGTTTTAAATTTCTCTCCTTAGAGAATTCCTATTGGCCGGCGGATCCAGAAATGTGAGTTAGAGGGGGCCAAAAAATATATATCAATTTTTGTGGGGGCCAAAACTATAAATATATAAAAAAATATTCATAAAATGTTAAAACTATAGGGTTAAAATTTTAATTTCTTAGAAGTTTGGGGGGCCAAGGCCCCCCCTCGCCCCCCCTTGGATCCGCCTCTGCCCTTGTTTGCATAATTTTCTTTTAATCCACTTAATTTTTGCTTTGGGCTCTTTTCAAACAGGGGATTTAATTACGTGATTATTATACAATCACAACCCTTTACCATGGTCACTCATTATCTTTTCAGATTTTAATCAAATTCTTCACTGGCAATGATTATTATGCACTCGCATTTTGTTCGTTCTAAAGACAGAATTGAGCTGAAAACACTTCGACCAACATGTGATAGACATGTACAATATTTAAACAAATCCACGAAAGTGTGCATTAAAGGGTAAAATGAGTCAATCATATAGAAAGATATCATGAATCGCTTCTCAATGACTCCAATACACTATAAAGCACAAGGATGAAATAATGTAGTATCTCAAAGAACTATCAAAAAGTCATGTGGAATATGGAAATGATGTGGTGACTTCGGCCTTTGTAAATGGCTCTCCATTAAAGGTGTAAACAAATTACAAAAATCTTTGAGTTTTTTTCAAAAAAATTATAAAAACAAAACCTTTTTGGCTTTTTATGTTGCTAAAAAACATAGAATATTTTTGAATTTTTCTATTTTTCCTAAATAATCATTTTTTTATATTTTTATAAAAATATAAGAACTGCACAAAAATGATACAAAATAGTACAATCTATCTATAGGAACCAAAAATATGATTCATCTTATTCTATACGTGGAACCAACCCCCTCCTCCATTAACTGTGCAAATTCCTAAACACTTCCTAAGGCCTTTAATTCTAAGGGCAACTGAAGGCTCCGTGAAAATATTGGTTAACTGAAGGTTAGTGAATAAAAAAACTGAAGGACACAACTTTTTCTTCGACAATGTCATGGATAAAGTGTTCCTATATCCTATTATGTTTTACGTGAATGCTGGACTGGATTGTGGGATATTTGTATAGCTCTCATGTTATCACTTGAAATAGTCATGGAAGCTTGTGAAACCCCATAATCCTCTAGTAACTGCATCATTGATAAAAGTTTAATGTAAAAACTCCCGCCGGCTATGTGATCAACCTCCTATGGGAACAAAAAAATGGAGTTTTATTTCTGGCTCAACCAAGAGACTACGGCATAACCAAAGTAGAAACAACCACCAGACGTTCTCCTACATCCATTTACATCTCTGACCCAATCGACATCTGAATGGGCGAATAGTCGATTATCGGTATCAAATGAATACCATATGCCGTATGTGAGAGTCCCACTCACGTATTTTTTAGTACGTTTAAGATAGAGTAAGTGCAACTCTTTTGGGGACGCCTGATATTACTCACAGACTCCAACACTAAAGGTGATGTCGAAACGACTGGCAATCAAGTTGAGAATACTACCTATAATACTCTAATACAAATTTTTCTCTATGTCCTTACCTGGAGTTTCCTTTCTAAGCTTAGTTAGGCTACTCATCGGGGTACGTGCATGCTTAGCGGAGTCTAAACCAAATTTCTTCACTAGATATCTAGCATACTTTGATTGGAAGATGAACATCCCATCCTTTAGCTGACAAACCTGAAGACCAAGGAAGAATGTAAGCTCATCAACCATGCTTATCTCAATATCACTATGCATCTCCTCCTCAAAGTTATGAGCATGGTGGAAGCATGTGGATCAAAAGACTATGTCATCCACACAGACTTGGGCAATAAAAATAGCACTGTCTCCTTTCCTAACAGACAACACCTTATTGTAATACCCCGTACTTTTAGCTATATTTATTTTTGGGATTAATTAAGTAATTGCGTACTAATTGGAAATTAATCCGGGTTATAAATACTAATGAGATGCGTATTGGTATTTGATTATGTGCATATATGATTATATATGAACTTGGTATTATAAAATTTGTCGTGGGATTTATATACGGCATTTTAGAAATTTTGTTGAGAGTCGTGGGACCGCCGCGTCACGGTATAATATTTCGTTAATAAAAGTGAATTTAAAATCTATAATCCGTATGGTCGTTTTGAGTGCGCCAACGCGTCCGGAAGGGTCGAGATAGTCAGAAAACACTAGCCGGGGGTATAGCTTGGGTCCCGGGGTAATTTTAGACCGTACCGGTAACTTAAAGGGTATTTTAGTAATTTGGTATTTTTGGGTAATTAAAAGTGACGAAAATTGAGAGTTGTAATCTGATAAGGATTGACCCCAACCAACCCTTATTAACCCAACAAGCTACGGAGGTTTATTGAAATTAGGTTTCATAAGTTTCCCCAAAGCAAACCCTAGCCACCATAGCCTTTTGGAGAAGAAAGCTTGGAGAAGGAGAGAGAGAGAGGAATTCTGCAGAAATTCTACACCGAATCCACACCAAATTCAGAAATCAAACCAAGGCAAGTGACTTTATTCCCATTTAATTACTGAGAATGTCTTTTCCATGTTAGAAATTGAAGAATCTTAATTGTTCTTGAAAGATTAAAAGAAAACCCATGAAATTTGAAGTTATTATTGAATGTTGGGATAGGTTTGCATGTAGAAACATTGTTGGGAGATTTAATTTCGGATATTTCATATCTAGGTGATGTATAAACGAATTAAAATCTGGGAATTTATGATGAGAAAAAGTTAGGGTTTATGTTCTTGAAGAAAATTGGGAATTAGTGTAGAAATTGTGATTTAATGATGTTTAGATGATATCAAACCCTTTAATGATGTTAGTATAACCCCTTAACATGTTTGAGGATGTTTAGAGAACTCAATATATTGTGGGAACGAATTTTAGAAGAGGTTTGAGGAATAAAAATGGTGAAAAACGAGTTTTGGGAAATTCTGGGCCGAAACTGGCATCTCGTTAGAAGCAGCCCCCAGGTCGTTCGAACGAGCTCGTTCGAACGAGCTTCTAACGAGTTGACCAGTCGTTATTAACGAGTAGGATTTTCGTTCGATATCTCGTTCGAACGAGATATCGTTAGAAGGGTCAGTTCGTTCGAACGAACTGGGACCTCGTTCGAACAGCCTCGTTCGAACGAGACTTCTAACGACCTGACAGTCCAAACTCGTTCGAAGCCTCGTTCGTACGAGACTTCTAACGAGTTGACAGTTTGCCCCTTTTTGGACTGTTTTGACTTTTGGAGTTCCGGGAGATGGTTCAAGGGTAGAGTTAGCATTCCTTTGATGATATAGTGACTTATTTGGGACTTTTGGGTTGTTGGGATGAGTAAATCATATACGAGAGTTATATTCAATGAATCATTTGGGTTGAGACGTGAGTGACTACTACGATGTGAGGATGAATTATAGCGCGTATAATTATGAACCGGAATAAAATAAGTTGTGATAATTAGTTAGTACAAGAATGCGATATGTACTACGATTAAAATACGGTATTACTAAGATGTGTGTTTACTTAGTATTAGTATATGGATTGTTTGTATGACATACCTACCATACTTGCTATCACGGGAGGTTTCGTTCGCTTAGGACCCTCTAATCCTTGTGTGCCTACGGGGGGGATATAGACTGGTACCTTGATGAACATAGGTCATAGAAAGACTTATTGTGACATTAATAAGTCCGCTGACCATGGGAGCGTAGGTATGTGCGTGACCCATGTGATGGTGACTATGTTCGCCTCCACTATTTGTGATTTGTGTTATCTGAACTATTCCTTAGAGATTCGGAATATGTGATCCTTATGTACGTGATGTACCGGGATGGATAGCAGAGTATGTGTGCACTACAGCTTAGATTGCGGGGTGCTTGTATCGTATATTTATGATGTGAATAATATACATTTAATTAATGGGAATCCTCAGGTTAATGTTGTAAAAATATTCCGGTATTGTTTCGAGATATATAATGAGTTAGCTGATAGTTATATCAATGGCATATTTAGTAACTGAATTTACGTTAAAACCCCTATTTAATTACGAGCGTTGTTATGATGATTGGAACCAAGTAAAAGGGTAGAACTTTTGGTAGTCTAGCTAGTTACGCTGTCATTTAGCTAGTGGAAAGGTTAATTATAGATGGGTACTTACGTTAGGAGTGCACAGTTAGACGAGAGGTGAGAATATCATGCGAGTGTACGTCCTAACATGTACTTTGCATTTAATGTTTTAAATGTTTTAAAGCACTTGCAGGTTTTTAAAATGATTTCCACTTTCGGGCTCTGACCCATTTGCTTTCAAATATATTTTCTTGTAAAACCATTTTAGGTGCCCAGCCACAAGGACACCAAGCATAGGATTCTCATTCAGGTGACGTGCTGTAGCTGGTTGTGGAAGCTACAGGGATTTGCTCATAGACGCTTCTATCTTTTGGATTCCAGA
The DNA here is from genome assembly GCA_949130495.1 of Sambucus nigra. Lineage (NCBI taxonomy): Eukaryota > Viridiplantae > Streptophyta > Magnoliopsida > Dipsacales > Adoxaceae > Sambucus > Sambucus nigra. The sequence continues at coordinate 51,827,212 of OX422217.1, read as the reverse complement.
GTCACTATCTATCAGTTGTAGGGCATGTTGCCCATTCCTATTTAGAGCATTTTTACATTTCAGTTTTCAGACTCTAGCATGTATTGCTCAGTATTCAGTTTTAGTTATTTATTTCAGTTTACTTATCAGTTGTGGGATTTGTATTGAGGAGTTTTTCCTCCAGGTTTTATTTACATATTGTGATGGTTATTCTTTTTACTTCAGTATGGTGAATGGTGTTATTTAGTTATTCATTACTCTTGTTGCATGTTAATCAGATGTAATAAAATTCGGCACTTACTTTTTAAATACTAGGTGGTTAGAAATAATAAAACGTTTTCGACAGTGATGCTGTTAACTGAGCCAACTTGGCATTTTGAATTAATTTTATAAAGGAGTAGCTACCCGGTGTTTAATTAGTCGGGGTGTCACAGGTGGTATCAGAGCATCAGGTTCTAGTGTCCTTTAGGATCTGTACGGCTATTATGTTTCCGCTACGTTTTCTTTAATATAGAGCCCTATATTTTAGGACTGTTGTACTCTTATTGTGTACGTTTCGTTCTTCAGCTATATTAAGTTTATAAACCGTGAACTTATAAACTTTGTTCTTGTTTCAGATGCCTCCACGACGTGCACGACGAGTTCCCAGGAATGCTACGCCCGAACCCCAGCCCGCTCCAGTTCAGGGCATGTTGAACGCCGCTGAGGTTGCTGCTATAGTAGCCCAAGCGGTAAATGCCGCGATTGCCGTGATTCAGCAGGCACCACCTCAGGCGCCGGTTGCCGCGCCAGTCCAGGTTAATGCATTCCCGTCTGCTTGGGAACGTGTACGTGACGCTTTTCAGAAAGCGCATCCACCAGAGTTTGCTGGAAGCTCAGATGTGGTTATCTCGAGCCAATGGAGGAAGGACATACAGAGGCATTTGAGGATGCATGAGTGCACTGACGTCCAGAAACAGGTGCTAGCTACTTTCAAGCTAGTGGGATCTGCACTGCAGTGGTGGGAGTCCATTACCACCGCGGAGGAGAGGGATACCCTCACGATACAGGAGTTCTGGGTGCGGTTCGACCGCAAGTACTTTCCGTCCGCAGTTCATACAGAGATGAGGAGGAAGCTGATGAGTTTGAAGCAAGAGGGCAAGACAGTGGCCGAGTATGAGGCCGAGTTCACAAACCTGTTGAATATCGTTCCAGACGAGATTCCAACAGAGAAGAAGAAGATAGAGAAGTTCACTGATGGTTTGAATTGGAGAATCCGTCAGCATCTGCTTGGGAACCTATCGTTGGCCACGTATTCTGATGTGGTTAACGCTGCATTACTACACTGCCAGGACCACCGTTTTCATATGGCCGAGGGCAAGCGGTCAGGGGATTCTAGCCATCAGGGCAGGACTGGAGGACATGGTGCCAGCGGGGCACAGACCGGTCAGGGGCAGAGACAGACTGAGCAGGGTACCCAGCAGGGGGACAATAAGAGGTTCCGATCAGGGAACTACAGGCAGGGACAGGGAGGTTTCCGCCAGGGCCATCAGGGTCCAAACGGCCATCAGGGCCAGCAGGGGAAGAATGGGCAGCAGTTCCATCAGGGCCAGCAGGGCCAAGGGAGGAATGGTAACGGCCACCAGGGCCGGGGACAGCAGGGGCAGAGGGGAGGGAACTTCCCAGGGAAGTGCTTTACTTGTGGCAAGACTGGCCATAAGAAGCAAGATTGTCCTGATAGGGGCAGGGCCCCACAACAGCAGCAGCAGGGTGCTCGCCAGGATCCACAGAGACCTATGTTTCCCGCCGCTCTTCCTGCACCGCCACAGATGGCAGCTTTGCCACCCATTCCAGCAGTCCCAGCTCAGCAGGGGCAGCTACAGTATGGACGTGTCTACAACGTTCACCAGGCTGCAGTTCCACAGGCACCGCCCGCGATCGAGGGTACGTTTCCTATCCATGGCACTATGGGTCGGGTGTTATTTGATACGGGTGCTACACACTGTTTTATTGCTACACACTTCGCGAAAGCTTTAGGATTGTTAGCTACGGCAGAGAGCACAGTGACGTGTGTCGACTCACCATTAGGGAGTGGGTCACTTATTTTCTTTATATGCCGGGGAGTCGGGGTAGAGGTTGGTGGTTTGGTATTGCCTGCGGACATGTTAGTGTTAGACATGCATGTTCACGATGTGATCATCGGGATGGATTGGCTCGTAGCATATAGGGCCATGATTGATTGCTTCAGCGGGAGCATTGTTTTTGCCATTCCGGGGCAGGAGATGTTTATAGTGGCGATGCCTCGCCCAGAGGGAGGATCGACCGCTCATTTGTATTACATAGAGGATGATACCTCTAAGGAGGTTGTGATTCCTTTAGATTCGATCCCGGTTGTCAGGGAGTATTCGGATGTGTTTCAGGAGATACCAGGCTTACCGCCCAGTCGAGAGATAGACTTCGTTATTGATCTGCTACCGGGTACGAGACCTATAGCACGTGCACCGTACCGTATGGCTCCAGCTGAGATGCGAGAGTTACGGGATCAGATAGAGCAGCTGTTAGGGCAGGGCTTTATTCGCAGGAGTACCTCACCTTGGGGCGCTCCAGTTTTGTTTGTGAAGAAGAGGGATGGTTCACTGAGATTGTGCGTGGACTACCGAGAGTTGAATAAGGTCACGATACGGAATAAGTATCCGTTGCCTCGAATCGATGACTTATTCGACCAGTTGAGAGGAGCTTCTTTCTTCTCGAAGATTGACTTGAGGTCAGGTTACCATCAGTTGCGTATCAGGGAGGAGGATGTCTCGAAGACTGCGTTCTTGTCGAGATATGGTTCTTATGAATTTCGGGTTATGCCTTTCGGCTTGACCAACGCTCCAGCAGTGTTTATGGACTTGATGAACAGAGTGTTCAGGGATTTCCTAGACCAGTTTGTCATTGTCTTCATTGATGATATTCTGGTTTACTCTCAGACAGAGGAGGAGCACGCCGAGCATTTGAGGCAGGTTTTGCAGACACTTCGTCAGAACGAACTGTATGCAAAATATGAGAAGTGCGGGTTTTGGCTGAAGGAGGTCCAGTTCTTGGGTCATATTATTTCCGACCAGGGAATATCGGTTGATCCGGGAAAGGTGTCAGCGGTGAGGGAGTGGGGACAGCCCACGACACCAACGGAGATTCGTAGTTTCTTGGGTTTGGCAGGATACTACAGGAGGTTTATTCGGGGTTTCTCGGAGATAGCAGGTCCGTTGACACATCTTACTCGTAAGGGTGTGCCATACATCTGGAGTGATGCCTGTCAGTTGGCATTCGATGAGTTGAAGGACAAATTGACCTCAGCACCTGTGTTAGCATTGCCGAGACCGGGAGTTGAGTATTTGGTTTACACTGATGCGTCTTTGCAAGGGCTTGGAGGTGTTTTGCAGCAGGAGAGACAGGCCATAGCTTATGCTTCCCGTAAGCTTAAGCCTCATGAGAAGAATTACCCCACGCATGATTTGGAGTTGGCAGCAGTAGTATTTGCCTTAAGGATTTGGAGGCACTATCTTTTGGGGGAGAAGTTTCAGCTGTTCACGGACCACAAGTCACTACAGTATCTGTTCACGCAGAAGGAATTAAATATGCGGCAGCGTAGGTGGCTTGAATTTGTGAAAGACTACCAGTTCGACATTCAGTACCACCCGGGTAAGGCTAACGTGGTAGCAGACGCGTTGAGCCGCAGGCCAGCAGATGAGGTGGCAGAGGTGTGGAAAGCGAAGTGGAAGGAATTGGGACACCAGGATGCAGTGGCCCGATCTTTCATGTCTGTAATGACCGTTACACCGCAGATTGTCACGAAGGTTGTACGGGCACAGGCAAATGATTCGTTCTGTCAGGAGCAGATAGTTCGATTACTCGCTGAGGGAGCTGAATCCTATACCGTTAGCTCAGACGGGGGATTACGCTTCAATGGGAGATTGGTAGTTCCGGAAGGAGAGGAACTGCGACACGATGTGATGGCAGAGTCGCACGGCTCACGGTTCACGGTACATCCCGGAGGGGACAAAATGTACCAAGATATGAGACGGCAGTATTGGTGGAGCGGTATGAAGAAAGATATCGCAGAGTTTGTCTCGAAATGCGCCACTTGTCAGCTTGTAAAAGTGGATCATCAGAGACCAACAGGATTGCTACAGCCATTGGAGGTTCCGGTGTGGATGTGGGAGAGCATATCCATGGACTTTATCACGGGGTTGCCTACGTCGCAGAGGGGTCACGACTCCGTTTGGGTAATTGTGGACAGATTGTCCAAGGTCGCTCACTTTTTACCCGTTAGGACTGATTACACTGCGGGTCAGTATGCCCAGCTCTTCATTTCAGAGATTGTGAGACTTCACGGTGTTCCCCTAAATATCGTGTCTGACAGAGACAAGATATTTGTTTCGAGGTTTTGGGAGAGTTTCCAGGAGGCCATGGGCACGGAATTGCGGTTGAGTACGGCTTATCATCCGCAGACTGATGGGCAGACCGAGCGCACCAATCAGATGTTGGAAGACATGCTACGCATGTGTATTATTGACTTCGGGGGTGGATGGGAGCAGTACCTTCCACTGGTGGAGTTTGCTTACAACAACTCCTATCAGTTCACGATTGGCATGGCTCCGTTTGAGGCATTGTACGGTAGGCCTTGTCGTTCCCCAGCATGTTGGGTAGAAGTGGGGGACAACAAACTACTTGGGCCGGAAGTAATTCAGGATACTTCGGCAAGGATTGAGTTGATTCGGAGTCGCATTCGGGTAGCTCAAGACAGGCAGAAGAGTTATGCTGATGCGAAGAGGTTTTTCAGGGAGTTCCAAGTGGGGGACCAGGTTTTGCTCAGGGTTTCTCCGATGAAGGGGATTATGCGTTTTGGAAACAAGGGGAAGTTGGCACCGAGGTATGTGGGGCCGTTTCCTATTATTGAGCGGATAGGACCGGTTGCGTATAGACTCGGGTTACCGGAGCATTTGCATCGGATTCATGACCGTGTTCCATATTTCCTCGCTGAGGAAATACCTTAGGGATGATTTGGCTCATTCTCACATTGCTGTGGAGGACATCGATCTCCAGCCGGATCGCTCTTATGAGGAAGGGCCGATTGCTATTTTGGACCGAAGCGAGAGGAAACTACGGTCAAAGATAGTCCCGTTAGTACGTGTTCAGTGGCGACATCACAATGTCGAGGAGTCCACATGGGAGCGCGAGGATGAGATGCGCGAGCGTTATCCAGAGCTGTTTTTAGCAGGTACTTTCTAGTTTCGAATTTCGGGACGAAATTCAGTTATTAGGGGGGAAGTATGTAATACCCCGTACTTTTAGCTATATTTATTTTTGGGATTAATTAAGTAATTGCGTACTAATTGGAAATTAATCCGGGTTATAAATACTAATGAGATGCGTATTGGTATTTGATTATGTGCATATATGATTATATATGAACTTGGTATTATAAAATTTGTCGTGGGATTTATATACGGCATTTTAGAAATTTTGTTGAGAGTCGTGGGACCGCCGCGTCACGGTATAATATTTCGTTAATAAAAGTGAATTTAAAATCTATAATCCGTATGGTCGTTTTGAGTGCGCCAACGCGTCCGGAAGGGTCGAGATAGTCAGAAAACACTAGCCGGGGGTATAGCTTGGGTCCCGGGGTAATTTTAGACCGTACCGGTAACTTAAAGGGTATTTTAGTAATTTGGTATTTTTGGGTAATTAAAAGTGACGAAAATTGAGAGTTGTAATCTGATAAGGATTGACCCCAACCAACCCTTATTAACCCAACAAGCTACGGAGGTTTATTGAAATTAGGTTTCATAAGTTTCCCCAAAGCAAACCCTAGCCACCATAGCCTTTTGGAGAAGAAAGCTTGGAGAAGGAGAGAGAGAGAGGAATTCTGCAGAAATTCTACACCGAATCCACACCAAATTCAGAAATCAAACCAAGGCAAGTGACTTTATTCCCATTTAATTACTGAGAATGTCTTTTCCATGTTAGAAATTGAAGAATCTTAATTGTTCTTGAAAGATTAAAAGAAAACCCATGAAATTTGAAGTTATTATTGAATGTTGGGATAGGTTTGCATGTAGAAACATTGTTGGGAGATTTAATTTCGGATATTTCATATCTAGGTGATGTATAAACGAATTAAAATCTGGGAATTTATGATGAGAAAAAGTTAGGGTTTATGTTCTTGAAGAAAATTGGGAATTAGTGTAGAAATTGTGATTTAATGATGTTTAGATGATATCAAACCCTTTAATGATGTTAGTATAACCCCTTAACATGTTTGAGGATGTTTAGAGAACTCAATATATTGTGGGAACGAATTTTAGAAGAGGTTTGAGGAATAAAAATGGTGAAAAACGAGTTTTGGGAAATTCTGGGCCGAAACTGGCATCTCGTTAGAAGCAGCCCCCAGGTCGTTCGAACGAGCTCGTTCGAACGAGCTTCTAACGAGTTGACCAGTCGTTATTAACGAGTAGGATTTTCGTTCGATATCTCGTTCGAACGAGATATCGTTAGAAGGGTCAGTTCGTTCGAACGAACTGGGACCTCGTTCGAACAGCCTCGTTCGAACGAACTGGGACCTCGTTCGAACAGCCTCGTTCGAACGAGACTTCTAACGACCTGACAGTCCAAACTCGTTCGAAGCCTCGTTCGAACGAGACTTCTAACGAGTTGACAGTTTGCCCCTTTTTGGACTGTTTTGACTTTTGGAGTTCCGGGAGATGGTTCAAGGGTAGAGTTAGCATTCCTTTGATGATATAGTGACTTATTTGGGACTTTTGGGTTGTTGGGATGAGTAAATCATATACGAGAGTTATATTCAATGAATCATTTGGGTTGAGACGTGAGTGACTACTACGATGTGAGGATGAATTATAGCGCGTATAATTATGAACCGGAATAAAATAAGTTGTGATAATTAGTTAGTACAAGAATGCGATATGTACTACGATTAAAATACGGTATTACTAAGATGTGTGTTTACTTAGTATTAGTATATGGATTGTTTGTATGACATACCTACCATACTTGCTATCACGGGAGGTTTCGTTCGCTTAGGACCCTCTAATCCTTGTGTGCCTACGGGGGGGATATAGACTGGTACCTTGATGAACATAGGTCATAGAAAGACTTATTGTGACATTAATAAGTCCGCTGACCATGGGAGCGTAGGTATGTGCGTGACCCATGTGATGGTGACTATGTTCGCCTCCACTATTTGTGATTTGTGTTATCTGAACTATTCCTTAGAGATTCGGAATATGTGATCCTTATGTACGTGATGTACCGGGATGGATAGCAGAGTATGTGTGCACTACAGCTTAGATTGCGGGGTGCTTGTATCGTATATTTATGATGTGAATAATATACATTTAATTAATGGGAATCCTCAGGTTAATGTTGTAAAAATATTCCGGTATTGTTTCGAGATATATAATGAGTTAGCTGATAGTTATATCAATGGCATATTTAGTAACTGAATTTACGTTAAAACCCCTATTTAATTACGAGCGTTGTTATGATGATTGGAACCAAGTAAAAGGGTAGAACTTTTGGTAGTCTAGCTAGTTACGCTGTCATTTAGCTAGTGGAAAGGTTAATTATAGATGGGTACTTACGTTAGGAGTGCACAGTTAGACGAGAGGTGAGAATATCATGCGAGTGTACGTCCTAACATGTACTTTGCATTTAATGTTTTAAATGTTTTAAAGCACTTGCAGGTTTTTAAAATGATTTCCACTTTCGGGCTCTGACCCATTTGCTTTCAAATATATTTTCTTGTAAAACCATTTTAGGTGCCCAGCCACAAGGACACCAAGCATAGGATTCTCATTCAGGTGACGTGCTGTAGCTGGTTGTGGAAGCTACAGGGATTTGCTCATAGACGCTTCTATCTTTTGGATTCCAGAGTCACTATCTATCAGTTGTAGGGCATGTTGCCCATTCCTATTTAGAGCATTTTTACATTTCAGTTTTCAGACTCTAGCATGTATTGCTCAGTATTCAGTTTTAGTTATTTATTTCAGTTTACTTATCAGTTGTGGGATTTGTATTGAGGAGTTTTTCCTCCAGGTTTTATTTACATATTGTGATGGTTATTCTTTTTACTTCAGTATGGTGAATGGTGTTATTTAGTTATTCATTACTCTTGTTGCATGTTAATCAGATGTAATAAAATTCGGCACTTACTTTTTAAATACTAGGTGGTTAGAAATAATAAAACGTTTTCGACAGTGATGCTGTTAACTGAGCCAACTTGGCATTTTGAATTAATTTTATAAAGGAGTAGCTACCCGGTGTTTAATTAGTCGGGGTGTCACACTTATTAACTCCCCCTATCTTGAATCCATTAGCTACGAGATAGAAAGTAAGCCTCTAGTACCAAGCACGTGGTGCTTACATCAAACCATACAGGGCTTTCCTCAGATAATAAACGTGATTAGAGTGCTTAGGGTCTTCAAACCCTTTTTGTTGTTCCACGTAAACATCCTTTTATAGAATGCCATTCAGAAAGTCACACTTGACATCCATCTAATATAACTTGAAGCACAGATGATATGCAATGGCAGGTAGTAAACGGATAGACTCAAGCCTCACAATAAGATCAAATGTCTCCTCAAAGTCTAGACTCTCAATCTGTGTGTAGCCCTGAGTGACTAACCTATCTTGTTTCGAATTATGGTACTATTCACATACATCATTCTTTATAAACTAAAGAAACTCTTCCTGTATAGCAGATATCCAGTGTTCATCCTTGAGTGCTTGTTTATGGTTATTAGGATCGAATTTAGACATGTATCATAGATAGCTAGTAATGTTCTCTAGGTGAGTGAGAGTTTTTACCCCTAGGGTGGGATCACCTAGAATAGCAGAAGGGTCATGACTCTTGTAAAACTAGGTAGGTGTGTCCCCTAAGATAGGAGTAGGGTCCATACTGGATATGTGAGGGACAAGAAGATTATCACTATTAAATTCACCATACTCACATTGAAGGATAGGGTCAACAAATATCGACGGTTTGTCATCTTTCATGGTGATGTTTATTGACACCATAACTTTAGAGTTTCTCAGATTAAATACCTGATATGCTCTACTGGCCGATGAATATACTAGCAATATTCCCTCATCACTCCGGGAATTGAAGTTACCTAATTTCACTCAATCCCTTACGATGTGACACTTTCTCCCAAAGACACGGAGTTATGAAAGGTTGGGCTTCTTGAAAGTCCATAATTCATAATGCGTACTAAGTGTGTGTGGACAAAGATGAACCCTATTTATAGTATGCCACGCGCTAGATACTGCCTCTGCCCAAAATATCTTCGCAAGTCTATGACCTAGAAGCATAGATCTATCCATTTCCTGAATGATCTGATTCCTCCTATTAACAATCATATTTTGTAGAGGAGTCTACCAATTGAAAATTCGTGATTGATTCGAAGACTATCACAGAAAAAATCCACCTCTGCTTTCTTAAATTCAGTGTTATTATCACTAAGCATTGTATTAATAGTTACACCATGTTCATTTTGTAGGACGTAACACTTAGTCCTATAAATGAATATCGAGAGAAATCATCTAACATCACTAAAATGTACCGCTTACCACCTAGACTCTCAGTGCGAGTAGGACCCATAAGATCCATGTGAATCAACTCAAGTATGGGTGAAGTGGTAATGGTATTAAACTTCCTGTGGGATCTACGGACTTTCTTTCCCAACTAACATGGTCCACAAACCATGGAATTAATCTTTCCAAGTGACGGTAACCCACGTACTAGGTCCTTGTTAACTAAACACTTTAAATTTCTTAAATTAATGTGACCTGGACGTTGATTCCAGAGATCCATGGGATTGATCGTGGCGCTCTTTCAGATAAATGAGGACTTGGTCACAATCCCCTAACAATTATATTTTGTCCTCACCCCTTGCAATATAACTTTACCGCCTTGATCATAAACATTACTTGAGTTATGGTCAAATTTTACTATAAATTCAATGTCGCACAACTGGCTAATGCTGAGTAAATTCACCTTTAAACCTTTCACGTACAAAATATGCTCAAGCTTAGGAAATCCTTATGTCCCTACTCTACCTCATCCTACTATGCTAGACTTTCTCCCATCTCCAAATTGACTTTACATTCCTTGTGATCCTCCAGGGAGTTAAAAAATGAAACGTCACCTATTATGTGTCTGGAGCATAACTTATCAAAATACCACTGTGAGGTATTATTTTCTTTAAGAGCAACATGAACAATAGGGTATTTTACATCATTCTTAGGCACCTAAGAAGTGCTAACCTTTTGTTTACCCTTATTATAGCTAGTTCTAGCCAGGATGTTGGAACTATCCACTAACGGTAATGACATATCCTGGAGTTCTTCCATCAAAATCTGAGACGTGGCAACTAAAACCTCAACCTGCTCTCTAAGACTAGTAAAATTACCATTATGACATGGTGGAGCATGTGTATCTCTATTCCGACCAAAAATATAGCAAAACTCCCTCAGGTGACTTTTCTTCTTAAAGTTGGTATAGAAGTACACCGTCTTAGGACGACCTTGGCTTGATTTTCTTATCTGAACTCTTCTTTAAGTTTTAGTTTCTCTCCATAAGGAGTCTTGTATACTCAGTAAAAGGTTCTGGTGCGGTATGAGATTTGGAAGCCCCAACAAAACAAATCCTCTGCCGTTCACCAAACCCAAGTGTGGGGCCGAGGAACATCTTACCCATCTTTCCAGATTTATCCTCTATATTTTCTTTGACCTCCCTAGATCTCTAAAGATCATGAGTCAGTTGGGAAATAATAGCTTTAAGTTTCTTTCGAGCCTCCACCGATGCAAGGAGGTCACTTGTGAGACTAGCCACTTGCTTGGTAAAGTCCCTTTTTTCTTTGTCAGAGATACCCTCTCTTAAAACAATCTCGATCTCTATTTGAACAATCTCTCTCTCTCTTGAAAAACTCTCTCTACATTCAAACTACCTCTCTCTCAAAACAAAATTTCGCTTTCTCTATCAAGGCTGCGCTAATGGAGAACTCTCTCTCTCTCTCCTCTCTCCTGACTCCTTTTTTACCGCAATGATCCTAAGAGCTAATGTTTTATTACACTTTTTTTTGAAAATATTCAGCATATAATTCATTATAAGCGCACCGTAGGTCACTCTCATTTTCACATGCAGCATCCCCCTCACTCTCTTCATTATCACTGTCGAGATCTCCTTATGATGTAGCATCCTCATCATTGTGAGGTGCATCAGAGTTACTCACATGGAAAGCCATGAATGTGATGAAGTTTCATTCATGCGGTGATTCGTCTCCAGAATCCACCGACCCAACCACACTTTCGTCACCAAGGGAAGCTTTAAGAGAATTTTTGCCTTTGCCTTGATGTTTCAACCTAGTTATACACTCAAGAGACTTGTGACCTCTACCATCTCACTCATAACATCTCTCTTCTGCCTTTATATGCATGTCCTTTTTATCTTTTTCAACCTTCTTTCCATATTTATTTTTCTTAAAATTCTTTTTATCTTTGCAATTTTTGTTATTTTTTAATCTGAGAAATTTCTTAAAGTTCTTTACGAACAGGGCTAAATCGTCTAAATCAAAGTCAAATTTGGAATCTGACGTTTCTTCCTGTCTTCTTTTAGATGACTCTCTCTTATTGGACAGTTCCTCACCTCTTCTAGACTAGATAATTCCTCACCTCAATTTCGTAGGTTTGGAGGTATCCTATCAGTTCTTATAATATAAGCGTGTTCAAATTTCCTAAAGAATTTAATACAGTGATATTGGGGATAAAATGATTAGGTAGTGATCTTAAAGTCCTTTTAACAACTCATGTATTAGTAATGTGTTCATCAAGATTGAAACTAGCAGTGTTAATATCTGATAGACGTGCATAAAACTAATCAAAACATTAAGTCTAAAGCACGGTTATTGTTTCAAATTGAGTTGTTAAATTTTTTTAGTTTAAATTCTTTAACATCATAAGAACCTTCATCGGTAAGTTGAAGAACTTCATATGCTTACTTTGATGTGGTGCATGTCATTATACATTGGAACTCGTCGGGAGTGATGCCTCCAGAAATTGTACTTAAGCCTCATGAATTATAGGTACTGGACTTAAACTCTTCCTCAGTCCAGTTTATCACGGGTTTAAGCGAGGTTACATTTTTTACGGTGACAGTGGGAGGAGCCCACCCTCTTTCACATACAAGCCAAACACGTTCGTCAATGGCCTTTAAGGCTGATTTTATGTGGGCTTTCCAATACGCATAATTTGTCCCGTAAAAAAATGGCACTTGAGTATGCAAGTTTTCCATTGAACTGAAATCAATTTTTCATCAAAAATTGATATCTTGAAAAATTACACGGTATATTGTGTAATTGGCTCTGATATCAATTTGATCGTGCGCTTGCATTTAATAAATAAACTTATTTATTTATATATTCCAATTTTAAAACCAGTCTTAAATTAAAACCTCCACACATGCAACTATTTGTTATTGACAGTATTATGAAATATCAAGCATGCAAAACAATCACAAAACACCATTTCAGGAGAAATCCCCAGCAGTGGGAAAGCCTTTTCTCTCTATAAAACTGTAAAATCTCCAACTTGAAATTACATAGAAGAAATTCACATGCCAACAAATACCCTTAGGTGTTGGTTCACATACTTCAGTAAGAGATTCTGCAAGCGCTCCAACCAGTCAATAATGGAAAAGACCTTCCTTGTCCATAAGATGTCCTCCACGAATGTGTAGAATCAGTAATAATGGTTTATAAAGATTCACATATGTATTTAGGATTTGGAGTGAATCAAAAGAGGTTAAGAACGTAAAAGTTGAAGTCCACATTTCGTACTAGTTTTGCAGAAAAAAAGGATTTGTAAAGACTTTAAAAAACCTGAACACAGAAGTAGGTATTTATAGAAAACTTAAGTCGGAAAGGTCGTTCGAACGATAAGGTCATGTCATTTGAATGATAGAAGATGTCTTATTAAGATGCTTGTCACGACATAGTAACGACCCATTTAAATGACAAATAATAAATGTTTATCTGATGAAACACTCTAGGCGAGGTTCTCACGACCTCTTTGTGCGACATGTGATGTCACTTAAATGGTCGTTTGAAAGACATCAGTGTGTCATTGGAACGACAGAAGCGTTAAAAAACATTTACTAAGTTCTCTAAAAGGTCTAGAAAATTTTAATTTTGACTTAGAAAATCCGACTTATGTTGATAAAAACATTTTATAAAAATTCCCAAATAAAAATCTAAATATTAAAAACTCCAAATTAACCCTTATACCATTTTGCATAGTGGAGATCATGGGAATTATTGAAGACGCACGTTTGCATGTTGCACGTTGTTGATGCCTGATGCGCATTTGAAGATGATGGGTGTTTTATGGACATGATTCAGATATAGGCCGTCAAGGATGAACTAGTTGGGACGTGCCAAAGGTAACAGTATACGACATACCAATGGTGATCTAGGATAGGACAAGAATTCCAAGATTCTACTAACATCTATAAAACATGTCCTTACAATATATAACTAGAAAAATGTTTGCACTAATAACGATTGCAAGAATAAAATAAAGACAAAAGAAACTATGGGTCATCCAATCAATTGGAGCAACGAAATTCGATGATATCCAGAGAAATCAAACATCAATATGTGAAACAAATGAACATGTGTTAACCGTAATTGTATTTTAATGACAAAAAATCAACCTTTATCATTATCGTAATTCCGACTCTTTTGAGTATATTTGGCAGTCCTTTTACATTTTTGCTCACCAACACCCAATTTTCAAATCCTTGTGCTGGAATTAAACAATTTAGAACATTAATTAATTTTAAAAAAAATGGTAGAATTTTCTTTGTTTACTCGTGAAATCCACACTATTTTAACATTTTTTTTAAAACTCGACATCAATAAAAGCCACAACTAAACCATCATCAAACCTCTTCCACCAATTTAACATCAATAGTCTCGTAAATAAGTTAATCAACGTAAAGGCTAACCAGACACAAGTCCAACTTTAAAAACCAAACAAAATTGTCTCACATGGCTCGTACGGTCTAACAATACTTTTACTTTAGTCACATATGGGGTGTTTGTTAATCTTTTCGAGAGATTTTTAGGTTATTATCATATCCTCAAACCGAGAGTCCCATGAGGACATTTAGTTCTTATAAGTTGCATTGCTCCCGTGCGAGGTGTTTGGTTCCCTTTCTAGACGCTTGATGGTTGTTGTGGGTGTTTTCCCATTAAATGTATGTTTTTAATCCTAAGTAAATGTATTTATAAATCATTGTCATATTCTCAAACTGGGTGTCCCATAAGGACACAATCAGCTCTGATGAGTTACATTGTTCCCGAATGAGTTGTTTCTACCTCTTTCGGGGTTTTTTATGATTGTTTTTTATTTTCACCCGTTAACGTAATGTTTTTAACTCTCTTCCTTGGTATTTGAAAATGTTCAACATATTCCCAAACCAGGAGTCTAGTGAGAACACAGTCAATTCCTCCAAGTTACATGCATCCCGCCTGAAGTAATTGTGCCTCTTTTCGGGCTGTTTTATGGTTGTTTTGGGTTTTCGGCCAATAATATCATGTTTTTAAGCCTAAGTCTAGATAGTTGTAAATTTTTGTCATATTCAAAAATCGGGAGTCCCTCTAGGACACGATCAGCTTTTACGAGTTACATTGGTGCCGAACACAGTTTATATGCCTCTTCTCGGGTAGTTTGGTGATTGTTTTAGTTTATTTTATCTTAAATGCCATGTTTTTCAGCCTAAGTGTAAAGATTTAAAAGTTATCATCAAATTCTCAAAGTGAGAGTCCTGCGAGGATACAATTAGTTCCTACGAGTTACATTGATCTTGTACAAACTGTTTACATCTCTCTCTGGGTTGCTTGATCATTGTTGTAAGGAGAAAATTTTATAAATGTCCGGGGTAGAGTCTAGGAATTTTCTTCTATCCCTAGATCACAATTTGTATGTCTGATACCGCTACATTCGGCACATCAACACGATCATCCTCGACGGCCTTTATTTGAATCCAATGCATCCATCATCTCACGTGCATCATCCTATATACGACGTGCTGCTCAGCTCATTCCCACTACCCCATTACGCAATATTGGTAAAAAGGTTTTATTGGAGTTTTTATATTTTCATAAATATATGGGAAATTTTTTAGAAAATAATTTTTGAAGTCTGAAATATTTTTTATCAAAAGCATAATTTTTTTCTAAGTGTAAAAGAGGAGTGCCTTGGTCGAAGAGCTCATTCAAATGAGATGGAATTGTCGTTAGACCGAGATTTACATCTCGCGCGAAGTTGTTCGAGCGACACATGTCCTTCGTTCGAGCGAGATGCCTATCTCATTCGAGCGACGCTGCCGCCTAGATTTTCGTATAAATATCATTGTTCCTTCTACACGTTTTCTTAAGTCTTTCTGCAAACATGAATTCTACAAAAATTGTCGAGAATTAAACTTCACCTTTGAAGGTTTTCTGAAGCCTTTTTATTCACATAATCACTCCCATTTATATATGTGAATTTTTAAACATTCAAGAGGATCATTTACTCTTCTAGAGTACTTTGTGGACGAGTCGTCTTCTTCTCTACTGCTGCCCATCTGGAGTTCCAGTAGGAGATTCCAGTCGATGACATCAGAACCGACGCCTGCAGGTATTTCTGTGTCACACTTATTTTTATTATAATCCGTGTAACCGTACCTCATAATATTATATTGAAAATAAAAGGTTTTGCCCCTTTGGGGGAGTTTTCCTCACATGTGTGTGTTTGAATGTTCTTTCTTGAGTTTATCATCTTCAATCACACCTAGATGCATGTTTATGACTTAGATGATAAAAACTGAGTTTAATTAAATAATTTATTTATCTGAACATACGCGCACTCTTTCAAATTGGTATCAGAGCCTATTACGCAATTATACCATGTAATTTTTCGCAAAATTTTTCTAAGATATAAATTTACGGAAAAATATATTTTTGAAAAAGAGCGTGCGTTCATAATGGGGAAGTTATATATTAAAATGCCAGTTTTTGACGGGACAAACTATGCATACTGGAAAGCCCGCATGAAATCTGCTTTAAAAGCAATTGATGAACTTGTCAGGATTTTGGTTGAAAGAGGGTGGACACCTCCCTCCATCACTATTGAGAACGTAACTAGTTTAAAATTCTCCACTGCTTGGACTGAAGAAGAATTTAAATGCTCATATTTTAATTCTAAAGGGTTATGTGCTATTTTTGGATCCGTTACACCTGATGAGTTCAAATGGATAATGACGTGCACTACGTCAAAGAGAGGCATGGGATATTTTGCAACTTACCCATGAAGGAACTAATGTTGTGAAAGAGTCTAAACTTCAAAATTTAACAACTCAATTTGAAACAATCACTGATACGACACAAATATTGCTTATTTCCTCCCTCGAACCTACGCATTTTAGCACCCCGGGTATCTTATTCCCTATATTTATGCTCATTAACCAGAAAACCTCTTATTTCTACGTTAACATGTTTTACTGGGGTCAATTGAGATTTTATATGTATTTGGATGCTAAGTGTGAAGTTCGTACGCATTCCGATCGATTTTTGTACGCGATCGCACGTTTAAGGGAATTTTAGTCTTTTCACAGCTCGGGCAAATGGTTCAACATCACGAAATTTGTATCCCTCCTCATAAAATTTGCATGGTGATGAAAGGTACGCGATTTTGATTCAAAATGAAGAAGCTACGGGAGTTTCAACAGACTAGAAAGGCATTCAACCAAAACAGCAATGCAGTGTGCTGATACCTGCTTTATCGATCGATCGATCAAATTGATCAATCGATCGATCCTTCGCGACAGTGGGATTTTTTGTTCATGATTGATCGATCGATGGTTTGGGTTGATTGATGGATCCCCTATTTACAGGAGATATTTTTCCTTTCTTTTCTTTATTCTTTTCTTTTTTCTAACTTACTATAAATACCAATTTTGGTTGTAATATCAGATATAAAACATTTTAGGATAGTTTTCGAAGATAGTTTAGCTTAGGGTTTGAGTTTTTGGAGAGTTCTTATTCATTTCTCTTTGGATTGACACCCTTTGTGGTTTGTAAGTTGACTATTCATTACCCTTTCCATTAATATAGCTTGTTTTCCATTAATTCATGCTTTCTAGATAATTTACATGGTTTCATAATTAGTTTACATTCTTTCTTCCCGTGCTTTCTAGTGTAGATTTACCGCGTTTATTTACCGCTTTATTTATCGCATTTTTAATATGCTTTCAAGCTAATTTAAATTAGGTTTTGTTTGAATTGAACTCACTCGAGTTGACGCGTTGCTTTTCTTTGTTGATGGTGTTCACGAGTTTATTTTAGGCCCGTTGTCCTAGTTATTGCGCCTAGGAGATGGGGCATATCATGTATATCCCTTGCTTACGACCTTTCGTGCGCAATTTCATGGATATTTGTTGATGCCAAAATCTTATTAGGCTTTTATGCGGATTTAGGGGCTTGACAACCCTTGGAGAAACTTGTAGGAGACTTACAGACGTATGAAATTCATTTGTTTCCTAAATCTGACAAGTCTAAAGATAAGGGAATTGCACTTAATTCCCAGGAGAGAAAGAGTGAGGGATCGATAAGAAAGAGGGGAGAGTCATATATAAAAAGAGAGATAGATACATCAGATTCTGAGTGTGACTTTGATTTAGATGACTTGGCCCTATTTGCTAAATATTTCAAGAAAATTCTCAAATTCAAGAAAAATGGTAATTTCAAAGATAAAAAGAACTTTGAGAAAAATAAGTTTGAAAAGAAAAATGAAAAAGATTTAAAAGATCCTCGTAAGAAAGATAGTGAGAGATGCTATGAGTACGACGGTAGGGGTCATAGAGCTTTTGAGTGTGCTACTTGGTTGAACAGAGAAAATGGCAAAGTTGTCCTTAATGCTACCCTTAGAGACGACAGTGAGGTCGAGTCAGTGGACTCTGGAGACGAGTCACCGCATGAGTGTAATTTCACCGCAGTCATGGCTATTCATGTGAGTACTTCTAGTTCTCCTCATGAAGATGAGAATGATGCTTCACAGAGACACCTCGACAGTGAGAGTGACGTGAGTGAGGGGGAAGATGGTGCAAGTGAAAGCGAGAGTAATCTTCAACGCGCCCGAGTTATATAATGAGTCGTTTAAAACCAAAAAGCGTAAAAAAGCACTAGTTATTAGGATCACCGCATTAGAGGAAGATTTAGAAGAATTGAGAGAGAGGGAGAGTCCTCCACCTGCACTACCTTGAGAGAGAGACAGTTTTCCTGTGTTGAAAAAGAATGTTTGTTTTGAGAGAGAGAGAGACTATTTGGAGAGAGAGATAGTGGTTTTGAGAAAGAGAAAGGGGGTTTGACTAAACAAGTGGCTAGTCTTACGAGTGAGATTCATTCCTCCCTAGAGATTCGGAAGAAACTTGAAGCCCTTGTTGCCCAGCTTACTCATGATCTTGAGTGAGCACGTGAAGTTAAGGTTCAAATCGAGGACAGATCAGGAAAGATGGGAAAGATGTTCCTCGACCCCACTTTAGATGTTGGTGATAGGCAAGGAATTGGTTATGATGGTGCCTCCACGTCCCAAATTGCACCTGGACCAGTTCCTGAGTTTACTACGACTCCATATGGCCACAGTAAAAATCCACGAAAGAGAGTTCGACCAAGAAAAGAAAACCTAGGTCCGTCTAAGACTTCTTTCTTTTGTATGTACTGAAAAAGAAAAGGCCACCTCAGGGAGTTTTTATATAGTTTTAGTCGAACATGACGTACTACTACTCCACCACATCATACTGATGATTTTTCCAGTCTGAGAGAGCGTGTTGAGTTTTTAGCCCCCATATCACAGAGTTTGATGAAGGAATTTCGACGGATGTCTTTACCGTGTGTGAATGCTTCTCACATCCCGGCTAAAACCAACAGCAACAAGGGTAAACAAAAGGTTACCATGACTTGGGTGCCTAAAAAAGATAAAAAGGATCTTGTTGTTCATGTCGCTCTCAAAGAGCATAATACCTCACAATGGTATTTTGATAGTGGGTGCTCCAGACATATGACAGTTGATGTCTCATTTTTTACCAACCTATAGGAGTATAAGGAAGGTAGAGTCACCTTTGGAGATAGGATCAAGTCTATAATTATAGGACAATGTAAAATAGAGTTACTAGGACTTCCTAAGATAGAGAATGTTTTGTATGTCAAAGGTTTTAAAGCAAACGTTCTCAGCATTAGCCATCTGTGAGACGCTGACTTCGCGGTAAAGTTTGACTGGGACTCATGTAATGTCTACAATCAAGCTGGTAAACTTTTAGTGTGAGGGGTGAGGACCAAGGATAATTGCTATGGGACTGTGCCCAAATCCTCACTTGTCTACAACAGTGACATGATCACTCCTATGGATCTGTGGCACTAACGTCTAGGTTTTGTGAACGTTAGAGATTTGACTCGCTTAGCTAAAAAGGACCTATTACGTGTCTTACCATTATTTAGAAAGCTGACTTCCACTATTTCTGGACCCTGTCAGTTGGGAAAGAAAATTCGTAGCCCCCATAGGAAGTTGCATTCCATTACCACCTCCCGTGTACTTGAGTTGATTCATATGGATCTTATGGGTCCTACTCGTACTGAGAGTCTGGGAAGTAAGAGGTATATCCTCGTGATGGTTGATGATTTCTCGAGATATTCAATTTTAGGTTTTTTGAGAGAGAAATTCGATGTTGTAGAGTTTTTAATGACCAAGTACCGTGTCCTACAAAACCAACACGGAGTCACTATTAACAGAATACGTAGTGAGAACACAAAATTTAAGGAAGCAAAGGTAGATCTTTACTGTGATAGCGTTAGGATCAAACATCAGTTTTCTGCGGTGAAGACTCCTCAGCAAAATGGATTGTTGAGAGAAAGAATACGACGATCTAGGAAATGTCTAAATCTATGCTTCTAGGTCGTAAGGTTTCCAGGAGATTTTGGGCAGAGGCACTATCTACTGCATGCCACATGGTGAATAGGGTTTACCTACATCCTCACACACTTAAGACGCCTTATGAACTGTGGACTGGTAAGAAACCCAACCTTGCATATTTTCGTGTCTTTGGGAGTAATTAGGAATGCTTGACTCCCAAAGAGACGACGGAATATTACTAGGATATTCATCGAATAGTAGAGCATATCAGGTTTTTAACCTGATGAGCTCTAAGGTTATGGGGTCAATAAACGTCACTGTGCAAGATAAAGACCCTTCGATGTTTATTGATTCTAGGCTTCAGTGTGAGGAAGAGGACTTTTTAGCAGCGATTTACTTATCCATCACCCACACCCTGTGGACCCTACTCCTGTTTTAGGGGACACACCTTCTTGGGTTTGTAAGAGTCATGATCCCTCTGCCATTATTGGCGATCCCAATTTAGGGGTCAAGACTCGTGCTTAGCTAGAGAATGTTGTTAGCCATCTTTGCTACACGTTCAAAGTCGAGCCTAAGAATTATAAAGAAGCACTCAAAGATGAACACTGGATGTCTTCAATGCAGGATGAGTTGGTTCAGTTAAAAAAGAATAATGTCTAGGAACTTGTCCCCCGACCTAGTGAGATTAATATGATAGGTACCAGGTGGATTTTCAAGAATAAAATGGATGAAAATGGTACCATAATAAAAAATAAGGCTAGGTTGGTTGCCTAAGGCTACACACAGATAAAGGATGTAGACTTTGGGGAGACATTTTCTCATGTTGCGTGGCTGGAGTCTTTCCGCTTACTACTCGCCATCGCATGTCATCTGCGCTTTAAGTTATATCAGATGGATGTGAAGAGTGCCTTTCTAGATGACATTCTTCAGGAGGAGGTTTACGTGGAACAACCAAAAGGGTTTTAAGACCCTAAGTACCCAGAGCACATCTACTATCTGAGGAAAGCCTTATATGGTTTGAAGCAAGCACCCCGTGCTTGGTATGAGAGGCTTACTTCCTATCTCTTAGACCATGGCTTCAAGAAAGGGGGAGTTGATATGACGTTATTCGTTAGGAGAGATGATAGTACTATTTTGGTTGCCCAGGTTTATGTGGACGACATAGTCTTTGGATCCACGTGCTCCCAGCACGCTCACCACTTTCAGGAGGAGATGGAAATTGAGTTTGAGATGAACATGGTAGGTGAGCTTACTTTCTTCTTTGGTCTCCAGGTTCGTCAGCTAGAGGATGGGATGTTCATATCCCAATCCATGTATGCAAGATACCTAGTGAAGAAATTTTGTTTAGACTCCGCTAAGTATGCACGTACACCTATGAGTACTTCTATCAAGATTAGTAAGGACACTACAGTCAAGGACGTAGAGCAAACCTTGTATTGGAGTATGATAGGTAGTCTTCTCTACTTGACTACCAGTCACCCCGACATAGTCTTTACTGTTGGAGTCTGTGTACGATATCTGGCATCCCCGAAAGTGTCACACTTACTCGCTCTAAAACGTATTATCAAATACTTGAGTGGGACTCTCTTATATGGTATTTGGTATTCCTTTGATATCGATGACCGTTTGTCTTCTATTCGGATGCCGATTGGGTCGGGGATGTAGATGGTTGTAGGAGCACCATTGGTGGGTGTTTCTATTTTGGTTCTCCTCTTGTCTCCTGGCTGACCAAGAAGCAAAACTCCATCTCTTTGTCCACTCCAGAGGCTGAGTATATCATCGCCGGGAGTTATTGCATGCAGCTCTTATGGATGAAGAAAATGTTGGAAGATTATGGGATTTCATAGGACACCATGACTATTTCCTATGATAACCCGAGCACGATACACATATCCCATAATCCAGTCCAGCATTCGTGCACAAAGCATATCAGGATACGTGGGCACTTTATACGTCTGTTAGTTGAGGATAAAGTCGTATCCCTGAGTTTCATACCCATCGACTTCCAGTTAGTCGATATATTCACGAAGCCTTTAGATGCCCTTAGATTTGACTAGTTGACTGAGGGGTTGGTTCATGTCTAGGATAGGATCCATTGTCATGTTCATATCATATGATTCTTATTCCTAGGTTGTATCTTTTGTATTATTTTTTTCTGGTTTTTCTATTTTTTTAAAAAATCCAAAAAGTTTTTCTTTTTATATAAAATTTTTGAAAAAGCACAAACAGATTTTTTTATTTTATTTGCACCTTTTATGGATGAGCATTTAAGATAGCCGAGTCACAAATTTTATTCCATTTATCCACGTGACTGTTTGGTAATGATTTGAGATGCTACATCATTGCATCCATGTGCTTTACAACGTTTGGAGTCTTTGAGTATGATTAGTGATATCCTTCTACATGGTTGGCTCCTTATCTCCTTTATTGCACACATGCACGATTTTATTTGATTATTGTACTTGTCGATCACATATTGTCTTGAGTGTTTCCATCTCAATTATGTCTATACAATGAACCATATGCGATAAAACTTGACAAGATTTGAATGCATGTAAAAAACCGTTTGGTGAGATTTTTTTTAACGGTGAAGGTCTACAAAAGCTAATTCTCTATCCTTTGTGATAAATCCACCATTAAATCGGACCTAAAAAAATGAGGAATTTTATTATCCTG
This sequence comes from Sambucus nigra, assembly GCA_949130495.1. Lineage (NCBI taxonomy): Eukaryota > Viridiplantae > Streptophyta > Magnoliopsida > Dipsacales > Adoxaceae > Sambucus > Sambucus nigra. The sequence goes on along the minus strand of OX422217.1, from coordinate 51,804,571 downwards.
GGTCCAAAGAGGTTAAAATAGCCCAAAAAAATTTAAAGGCAATAAAAATAAATTCATGCCAAATATGGGCCATTTAGGTTTGACCATCAATTCTCCAAAGTTTGATAATTTAGATCACCTATATTCGAAATATATATCTGAGGGAGTTTTGGTGGGAAAATTTAAACGGGTTTGTACTTCCTTGAAAGTCCTGAAAAAGCATTAAATCATTTTGGATGTTTATTGGGGTGGAAATCATTTTGAGCTTTGATTTTTTAATTTGATTGAGTCAATGCCTTATATTTCCATCTTTTTACACCTAAGGAAGATGCTGAGTTTATTCATTAGGAGTATCCGATATTCATCATGCACATATGTCAAGTTTGTATGCATTGATTTTCCTATTGAATTTTATCACACCCCTTCATTTACGTTATCATCGACTTGGTTGTTTTTGTGTTTGTTCATGGTGTGATTATTTGTTGTATATTTTATTAGAAAAATTTTGAAAATTTCAAAAATAGATTTTTTTTCTTCCCATGTGACATTTTCCATATTTATGCTTCTCATATTTGTTTATTTGGGGACAACATAAAAAGGGGGAGAATAAATTATGGGGGAGATTTGTTTGGTTGTATTATCAGTGATTTACTTAAGCTTAATTGATCTTTGATTTTAGCATATCATTATATTTCAAATTGTTGCTTGTCACGGATATCTGCTTTATCTCATGTGTGTAGGTACAAAGTTGATTTATTGGATTGCACACCCTGATGAGAAAAGCTTCGGGAGTTTCTAGAGAGATGAAGATGCTGAAGTTTAATTGAAGACATGTCACGTAGTATTCTCAGTTTAAGGGTTTAGTGGGGATATTACAATGTATGTCATTTGTTTTAGGGAGATTGCAGATCATAGTTTGTATGTATGATACCACTACATTCGGCACGTCAACACGATCATCATTGATGACCTTTATCCGAATCCAATGCATCCATTATCTTCACGTGCATCATGCTACATGCGACGTGCTGCTCAGCTCATTTCCACTACTCCACTACGAAATATTAGTAAAATGGTTTTATTGGAGTTTTTATATTTGCATATATATATGGGAATTTTTTCAAAAAATAATTTTTGAACGCCGAAATATTTTTTATTAAAAGCATAATTTCTTTCTAACTGTTGAAGTGGACTGCCTCGGTCAAAGAGCTCATTCAAACCAGCTGGCACAATCGTTCGAGCGAGATCAGGCATCTCGCGTGAAGTTGTTCTAGTGACACGTATCCTTCATTCGAGCGAGATGCCTATCTCATTCGAGCGACACCACCACCTCGATTTTTGTATAAATATCAGTGTTCCTTCTACACGTTTTCCTAAGTCTTTATGTAAACAAAAATTTTACGAAAACATTCGATAATCAGACTTCACCTTTTAAGGTTTTCTTAAGCCTTTTTATTCACATAATGACTCCCATTTATATATGTGAATTGGTAAACCTTCAAGAGGATCATTTACTGTTCTGGAGTTGTTTGTGGAGGACCCGTCTTCTTCTCTTCTGCTTCCCATCTGGAGTTTTTGTTGGAGATTCTAGCTGAAGACATTAGAACCGACGCCTGCGAATATTTCAGCGTCACACTTATTTTCATTGTTATCCGTATAACCGTACCTTACAATGTTATAGTGAAAATAAAAGGTTTTTCCCCTTTGGGGGATTTTTCCTCACATGTGTGTGTTTGAATGTTATTGCTTGAGTTTATCATCTTTAATCACACCTAGATTCATGTTTATGACTTAACTGATAAAAACTGAGTTTAATTAAATAATTTCTTTATTTGAACATACGTGCACTCCTTCAATTGTTTTTGGTTTTCACCCTTTAATAACTTGGTTTCAAGCATAATTGTTGGAGTTTGCAAATTTTCATCATATTCACAAAACCGGAGTTCGTGTGGACATGGTGAATTCCTATAGGTTACATTGTTCCCGCACAAGGTGTCCATGCCCCTTTCTAGATCATTTGGTAGTTGTTTTCGGTTTTTGCCCTTTAACATTATGTTTTTTTAGACTAAATCTAGATATTTTAAAATTATCTTCATATTCTCAAATTGAGAGTGACCTGATGACACAATCAGTTCCTACGATTTATATTGGACCCGTACGAGATGTTGACACCTCTTTCTGGACCATTTGATGGTTATTTAGGGTTTTCACCATTTAGCGTCATGTTTTATGGTGCATTATTTCTTTTTGAGTAAATGAATATATATTAAAAGCTTTGTATCTAAATAAGAGGTAATATTCGGGGTTTTGATTTCATATTTTCATTGTAATTTCATTTATCGAGAAAAAAATTCTTGATAGTATGGAGATCTAATACATAAGATATATACAAAATATATATTAGCAATATGTAAATATGTGTTACTTTTCTGTTAGATATAAATATACTTTTTGTGATAGCATGATGTGAAGCCCAATATTCTATATATATTTCTATTATTGAAAACTAGAGGTCGTGGATGAGTTTATTATGGAGAATCCCAAAATTCTAGATACATCACCAATCCATAGTGTTGAAAAATCATGGCAATTTACTTTTAGATATGCATAATGCATTTGTCACCCCGCCTATTCTAAAACCGTTTGATCAGAACTTTGTTAAAATTAAACGGGAGTCAAATATGATTTTGTTCTTAGCATCACTATTGTAACAAATATAAATATAGAAAATATAAATACGTACAAAATAAAATGATAATAGAACTGATAAGTGCATAATAATAAAAAAAACGTAAACCGAATAAACCATCGGTTATCCCAAATAATATAAACAGAAGAATTCTATTAATAGATAATGGTAAATATCTTACCACAAAGGAATGTCCGATCCATCTACATGCAACATGCCCAGAAGGAAAATACTGAGATACTAAATGCCTGGGCTACAATCAAATCTTGCAGCATCCACAACTACTGTACGCAACGACATGATGAAGAAAATAACCCTGCAGTCCCTTCTCCTGAATGTCTGGGCTCTTACAAAAAATATTTTCCAGTGGGTCAAAGGCCCAAAAAATATTTAATAAATATTTGCATGTATTTTAATGCTTTGAATGTAAAAGGGAAGTGTATTACCTTTGTAATTAGTTTTCCAGTCACACTCACATGAGACCTTTACTCATCTCCCATCTACAGTGCCAACCTAATGCATTCATTTTATTATCCTAATCATGCTATCCAGTCTAAATAGGACAATAATCTCTAAGATGACCCAACCCGTCAAGCATCACCATTAGCAAATATGTATTACCTTCCTTAGGAATATCATCATAAATATTACATAGCTACACACATGTTATAAATAGATATTGACACAACAATCTCACTATACACATAAATATCGGGACAGAACAAACCGAGTTGATTAGCCTGTATACTGAACTGGTTAAACCAAATGAATTGATTCTCTATCCCAGCGAACCTAAGGCCAAGTTAACCGATCCGTTTTATGGCTATTTTACATTTTTACCCTTTGATGGCATGTTTTTAAGCCAAAGTCTAATAGTTTGCAAATTTTCATCGTGTTTTCAAACTGGGAGTCCCGTGACTACGTGATCAATTCCTACAAGTTATATTGGACTCGTGTGAGGTGTTCACGCCTCTTATGAGACAGTTTTGTGGTTGTTTTACGTATTCACCTTTTGATGTCATACTTTTAAGCCTTAGTCTTGGAGTTTGCAAATTTTCTCCGTGTTCTTGAACCGAGAGTCCCGTGACTACGTGGCCGGTTCCTACAAGTTACATTGGTCCCGTGTGAGGTGTTTGTGCTTCTTACGGGGACATTTTGTGGCAGTTTCATATTTTCACCCTTTGACGACATGTTTTTAAGCCCAAAAGTCTAATGGCTTGCAAATTTTTATCGTGTTCTCAAACCGAGAGTCTCATGACTATGCTGTCGATTCCTATAGGTTATGCCGGTCTTGTACGATGTGTTTCTGCCTCTTATCAGGCCATTTTATTATTGTTTTATGTTTTTACCCTTTCAAGACTATGCGGTCAGTTCCGTCGGGTTACATTTCTCCTGTGCGAGGTGTTTGTGCCTCTTACGGGGTCGTTTTAGGATTGTTCTCAAACTGGGAGTCATGTGACTACGCGATTAGTTTGCAAATTCTCATAGTGTTCTCAAATTGGGATTCCAATGAATATGCAGTCGGTTCTTGGGGGTTACATTGGTCCAGTATGAGGTGTTTGTGCCTCTTACGGGTCCATTTTGTGGCAATTATACGTTTTCGCCATTTGGCGGCATATTATTAAGCTTAAGTTCAACAATTTGCAATTTAGATTGTGTTCTCACATCGATAGTTCCTTTTATATACAGTCGATTCTTATGCATTATATTGGTCTCATGTGGGGTGTTCATACCACTTATGGGTCCATTTTGTGGGTTTTTCTACGTTTTCACCCTTTGACGACATGTTTTTAAGCCTAAAAGTCTAACAGTTTTCAAATTTTCATCGTGTTCTCAAATTGGAAGTTTTGTGACTATGAAAATGGTTCTTGTGGGTTAAATTAGTTATGTACGAGGTGTTTGTGTCTTTTATGGGGCCGTTTTGTTGATGTTTTATGTTTTTACCCTTTCACGGAATGTTTTTAAGCCTAAGTCTAACAGTTTGAACATTTTCATCATGTTGTCAAACTGGGAGTCTCGTGACTTTACGGACTGTTCACGTGGGTTACATTAGTCCCATGCAAGTTATTCGTTCCTATTATGAGCCATTTAATTATTGTTTTATGTTTTAACTCTTTGAGATCACATTTTAAAGCCTATGTCTAATAATTTGTAAATTTTCATTGTGTTTTTAAACCGGGCATCCCGTGTCTACGCGGTCAATTCCTAGGAGTTACATTAGTCCCTTGCGAGGAGTCCCATAACAATTTGTAAATTTTTGGATGATTTATGTTTCTTCCTTTGAAGGAATTTTTTTAAGCCTAAAAGTCTAAATATTTGCAAATTTTCATCGTGTTCACAAATTGGGAGTCCTGTGACTACGCTTTCAGTTTGTGCAGGATAAATTGGCCCCGTACGAAGTGTTCGTAGCTCTTACAAGGTTATTTTGTGGTTATTTTATGCTTTCACCCGTTGACGACATGTTTCTAAGCCTAAAAGTCTAATAGTTTCAAATTTTCATCATGTTCTTAACTTGGGAGTTCTGTGACTACGCAATCAGTTCTTAGGGGTTGCATTTATCCTATGCGAGGTGTTCGTGCCTCTTACGAGGTCGTTTTGTGGTTGTTTTATGTTTTCACGCTTTGATGGCATGTTTTTAAGCCTAATGCTAACCGTTTCCAAATTTTCATCGTGTTCAGAAACTAGGAGTCCCGTTACTACGCAGTCAGTTCTTGTGGGCTACATTAGCTCCCATACGAGGTGTTCGTGCTTCTTACATGGTTGTTTTCTAGCTGTTTTACATTTTCCCATTTAGAGGCAGGCTTTTAAGACAAAATGTCTAACATTTTGCAAATTTTCACCGTGTTCTTAAATCGGGAGTTTCGTGACTATGTGATCGGTTCACACGGGTTACATTGGTCCCGTGCAATGTGTTTGTGCCTCTTATGGGGTAGTTTTGTGGTTGTTTTACGTTTTCACCCTTTGACGGCATATTTTTTAGCCTAAGACTAAGAGTTTGCAAATTTATGTCTTGTTCTCATACCTGATGTTTCGTGATTACATGGTAATTTCCTGCAGGTTACATTGGTCCCGTGTGACGTCTTTGTGCCTCTTTTGGGGTCATTTGGGTTTGTTTTACATTTTCACCATTTGACTCCATGTTTTTAATCCAAAAAGGTTAACAGTTTGAAAATTTTCATCTTGTTCTCAAATCGGGAGTCCCATGGCTATGCGGTTGGTACTTGCGGGTTACATTGGTACTGTGCAAGGTGGTCATACCTGTTTCAGGGTCGTTCTGTGACTGTTTTACATTTTTACAAATTTATGACATGTTTTTAATCCTAAAAGCCTAATAGTATTGAATTGTTCATCGTATTATCAAACTGGGATTCCCATGACTACGCCGTCAGTTCTTACGGGTTACATTGGTCCGTGCAAGGTGTATGTGCCTCTTACAGGGCCATTTTGTGGTTATTTTACATTTTCATCCTTTAACGACGTGTTTTTAATCCTAAGATTAACATTTTGAAAATATTTGTCATTTTCTATAGTTGGGAGTCCCGTGACTACGTGATCTATTCCTGCGGCATAGATTGGTCCCGTGCGTGGTGTCCATTCCTCTAACAGGGCCGTTTTGTGGCTATTTTGCATCGTGTTTTACATTTTCACCCTTTGATGGAATTTTTTTATGGCTAAAAGTCTAACTATTTGAAAATTTTCATTATGTTGTCAAATCGGGAGTCCCGTGGCTACGCAGTTAGTTTGTGCGGGTTAAATTGGTCTCGTGTGAGGTGTTCGTAGCTCTTACGAGGACGTTTTGTGGTTGTTTTATGTTTTCACCCACTGACTCCATGTTTCTAAGCCTAAAAGTCTAACAATCTGCAAATTTTCATTGTCTTCTCAAATCGGGAGTTTCGTGACTACGCATCCAGTTCTTGCGGGTTACATTTGTCCTGTGCGAGGTGTTCATACCTCTTTCAGGACCGTTCTATGACTGTTTTACGATTTTACCTATTGATGATATGTTTTTAAGCCTAAAAGTCTAATAGTTTTGAATTGGTCATCGCATTCTCAAACCAGGATTCCCATTACTACGTCGTCAGTTCTTACAGGTTACATTGGTCCATGCAAGGTGTTCGTGCCTCTTACAGGGACGTTTCGTGGTTGTTTTATATTTTCACCCTTTGACGGCATTATTTTAAGCCTAAGACTAGCATTTTTCATTTTTTTGTCATTTTCTATAATCGGGAGTCCCGTGACTACGTGATCGGTTCCTGTAGCTTAGATTGGTGTTTACTCCTCTTACAAAGTTGTTTTGTGGCCATTTTTCATTTTCACCCTTTGAGGGCATGTTTTTAAGCCTAAAAGTATAACATTTTGCATATTTTCAACATTTTCTCACACCGAGAGGTTGGTGACTATGTGATTAGTTTCTATGGGTTCCATTGGTCCCGTGCCAGGTGTTCATGCATCTTACGGGGACTTTTTGTTGATGTTTTACGTTTGCAACCTTGGACATCATGTTTTTAAGCCGAAGTCTAATAATTTGTAAATTTTCACTGTGTTCTCATACAGGGAGTCCTATTACTACGCGGTCAGTTCCTACGGATTACATTGGTCCCGTGCGATGTATTTTTGCTATTCCGAGGACGTTTTAAGTTTGTTTTACATTTTTAACATTTGACGTCACATTTTTAAGCATAAGCCTAACAATTTTTAAATTTTCATCGTGCTTTCAAACCGAGAGTCCCGTGTCTACGCGGTCAATTCCTACGGCTTACATTGGTCCGGTGCAAGGTGTTCATGCCTCTTACGTGATCGTTTTTTATTTGATTTACATTTTCACCCTTTAATCACATTTCTTATGCCAAAAAGTCTAATTGTTTACAAATTGTCATCATGTTCTCAAATTGGGAATCCCATGACAATGTGGTCAGTTCATACGCATTACATTAGTCCAATGCAAGGTGTTTGTGCCTCTTACGGGACCGTTCTATAGTTTTTTAACTTTTTTACCCTTCGACGATATGAATTTAAGCGTAACTCTAACAGTTTGTAAATTTTTACCATCTTTTTAAATTGGGTGTCCGGTGACTACTGGTCAGTTACTGTGGGTTAAATTGAGAGCCGTGAGAGGTGTTGGTGCCTGTTACGTTGCCGTTTTAGGGTTATTTTACATTTTCACCCTTTAACGGCATGTTTTTAATCCTGAAAGTCTAATATCTTGAAATTTTTCATCGTGTTCTCAAATCGGGAGTCCTGTGACTATATGGTCATTACCTATAGGCTACATTGGTCTCGTGCGACGTGTCGTGCCTCTTATCGGGCCGTTTTATGGGTATTTTACATTTTCACACTTTGATGGCATGATTTTATTCCTAAGTCTTATAATTTGTAAATTTTAATCGTGCTCTCAAATTGGGAGTCCCGTGACTATGCGGTCAGTTTCTGTGGGTTACATTGGTCCCGTTCGAGGTGTTGTTACATCTTACGAGGCCGTTTTATGATTGTTTTACATTTTCACCTGTTGACTGAATGTTTCTATGCCTAAAAGCCTAATAATTTGCAAATTTTCATTATTTTCTCAAATTGAGAGTTATGTGACTACGCGGTCAGTTCCTTCAGGTTACATCTCTCCTGTGTGAGGTGTTTTTGCCTCTTACTGGGCCATTTTGTGGCTATTTTATGTTTTCACCTTTATATGAGATGTTTTTAAGCCTAAAAATCTAACAGTTTGCAAATTCTTCTCATCTTCTCAAACAGGGAGTTTCGTGACTACGCGATTTGTTCCTGCAAGTTACATTGGTTCCGTGCGAGGTGTGCGTGCCTCTTACGAGGTCATTTTGCCGATGTTTTACGTTTTCACCCTTCGACGTTTTATTTTTACGCCTAAAAGCCTAACAGTTTGCAAATTTTCACTGTGTTCTCAAAACGGGAGTCGTGTGACTATGCGGTCAGTTCCTGTGGGTGACATTGCTCTGTGTGAGGGGTTCCAACCTATTAAGGGGTCATTTTATGGTTGTTTTATATTTTTAGCCTTTGACATCACATTTTTAAGCCTATGCCTAACAATTTGCAAATTTTCATTTTCTTTTCAAACTAGGAGTCCCACATCAATGCGATCAATTCCTACGAGGTACATTGGTCTCGTGTGACGTGTTTGTGCCTCTAACATGAGCGTTTTGTATCTGATTTACATTTTCACCATTTGAAAACATTTTGCATGCTTAAAAGTCTCATTGTTTCCAAATTTTCATCGTGTTCTCAAATCGGGAGTTCCATGACTACGCGTTCGGTTCCTACGCATTACATTAGTCCGATGCGAGGTGTTTGTCCCTCTCGCGAAACCGTTTTGTGGCTAGTTTACTTTTTCACCTTTTGACGTCATGTTTTCAGCCTAAGTCTAATAGTTTGCAAATTTTCATCCTCTTCTCAAACGGGAAGTCCCGTGACTATGTGGTCGATTACTGTGGGTTACATTAGTGCGGTGCGAGGTGTTCGCACATGTTACGTCGCCATATTGGGATTGTTTTACATTTTCACCCTTTAATGGCATGTTTTTAATCCTAAAAGTCGAACAGCCTAAAAATTTGCATCATGTTCTCAAACCAGGAGTCTCATGACTATAATGTGATTCCCTATAAGTTACATAGGTCCTGTACGAGGTGTCTGTGCCTCCTACGGGGCCGTTTTGTGGCTATTTTACGTTTTCACCCTGTGGAGACATGGTTTTAATCGTAAGTCTACCAATTTGCAAATTGTTATTGTGGTCTCAAATTGGGAATCCTGTGACTACACGGTCCATTCCCGTGGGTTACATTTGTCTCGTGCGAGGTGTGCGTTCCTCTTATGGGTCCATTCCCGTGTCTGTGCCTCCTATGGGGTCATTTTGGGATTGTTTTACATTTTCACCCATTAACTGCATGTTTATAAGCCTGAAAGTCTAATAGTTTGCAAATTTGCATCTTGTTCTCAAATCAGGAGTTCCATGACTATGCAGTCAGTTCCTTTGGGTTACATTTCTCCTGTGCGAGGTGTTTATGCCTCTTATGGGGCCATTTTGTGGATATTTTACGTTTTCGCCATTTGACGACATGTTTTTAAGCCCAAGACCAACAATTTAAAAGTTTCCATTGTGTTCTCCTATTGAGAGTCCCGTCAATATTAAGTCAGTTCTTATGGGTTACATTGGTCTTGTGTGAGAGTTCATACATCTTATGGGGTCATTTTGTGGGTCTTTTATGTTTTCACCTTTTAATAATATGTTTTTAAGCCTAGAAATCTAACAGTTTACACATTTTCATTGTGTTGTCAAACAGGGAGTTTGGTGACTACGTGATTGGTTCATGATGGTTACATTGGTTCGGTGCGAGGTGTTCGTGACTATTACGGGACCGTTTTGTTGATGTTTCATGTTATTACCCTTTGATGACATGTTTTTAAGCCTAAAAGTCAAACAATTTGTAATTTTTTATTGTGTTCTCAAACCGAGAGTCTTCTGGCTATGTAGACAGTTTTGCATGTTACACTGGTCCCGTGCGAGGTGTTATTGCCTATTACGGAGCCGCTTTATGGCTGTTATATATTTTTAACCTTTGATGTCACATATTTTAGCCTAAGACTAACATATTTGCAAATTTTCATTGTGTTTTCAAACTGGGAGTCCCGCATCTACACGGTTAATTCCTCCAAGTTAAATTTGTCCTGTGCGAGGTGTTTGTGCCTCTTACATGACTGTTTTGTGTCTAATTTACATTTTCACCCTTTGACCACATTTTTTATGCCAAAAAGTCTAATTTATTTGCAAGTTTTAATCTTGTTCTCAAATCGGGAGTCCAATGATTACGCGAACGACTCCTACGTGTTACATTAGTCCCGTGCAAAGTGTTTATGCCTCTTACAAGATCGTTTTGTGGCTATTTTACTTTTTCACCCTTTGACGGCATATTTTTAAGCCTAAATATAATAATTTGAAAATTTTGATCGTCTTTTCAAATTGAGGGTCCCACGACTACGCTGTTGGTTATTGTGGATTATATTAGTCCGGTGGGAGGTGTTCGTGCATGATACGTATCCGTTTTGGGATTGTTTTACATTTTCACCCTTTGATGGCATGTTTTTAATCCTAAAAGTCTAAAAGCCTAAAAAATTTCATCGTGTTCTCAAACATGGAATCCCGTGACTATATGGTCATTTCCTATAGGTTACATTGGTTCCATGCGTGATGTCCATGCCTCTTATAGGGACATTTAATGGATATTTTACGTTTTCACCCTTTCACAGCATGAATTTAATCCTAAGTCTAACGATTTGCAAATTGTCATTGTGTTCTCGAATTTGGAGTCATGTGACTATGCAGTCCATTCCCACGAGTTATATTGGTCCCGTTCGAGGTGTTCATGCTTCTTACGGGGTTGTTTTGTGGTTGTCTTACATTTTCGCCCGTTAACTACAGGTTTCTAAGCCTGAAAGTCTAATAGTTTGCAAATTTTCATCGTGTTCTCAAATCAGGAGTTTCGTGACTCCATGATTGGTTCCTTCGAGTTACATTTATCATGTATGAGGTGTTTGTGCCTCTTACAAGGTTGTTTTATGGATATTTTACGTTTTCACCCTTTGAGTGCATGTTTTTATGCCTAAGTCCAACAATTTACAAGTTTCCATTGTGTTCTCCCATCGAGAGTCCCGTAAATATGCAGTCAGTTTTTATGGATAACATTAGTCCCGTGCAAGGAGTTCATACATCTTATGGGGCCTTTTGTCTATATTTTATGTTTTCACCTTTTGATGACATGTTTTTATTCCTAAAAATTTAATAGTTTACAAATTTTCATCATGTTCTCAAATTGGGAATTCTATGACTACGCGATTGGTCCTTGTGGGTTACATTGGTTCCGTGTGAGGTGTTCGTGTTTCTTGCGGGGCTGTTTTGTTGATGTTTTATGTTTTCTCCAATTGACGACATGTTTTTAAGCCTAAAAGTCTAACATTTTGCAAATTTTCATTGTTACCAAATCGAGAGGCCTATGACTACACAGTCAGTTTTTGTGGGTCACATTGGTCCCGTACGAGGTGTTTCTGCCTATTACAGGGCCATTTTATGGTTGTTTTACATTTTTAAACTTTGACGTCACATTTTTATGCCGAAGACTAACAATTTGCAAATTTTCTTTGTGTTTTCAAACCGGGAGTCCCCTGTCAAAGCGGTCAATTCCTAGGAGTTATATTGGTAGAATACAAGGTGTTCGTGCCTCTTGCATTACTGTTTTGTGTCTAATTTACATTTTTACCCTTTAATCGTATTTCTTATGCCAAAAAGTCTAATTATTTGAAAATTTTCATCATGTTCTCAAATCGAGAGTCCTATGACTACGCGACCGGTTCCTACACATTACATTAGTCCCATGCGAGTTGTTTGTGCCTCATACGGGACCTTTTTTGGTTGTTTTACTTTTTCACCCTTTGAGGGCATGTTTCTAAGCCTAAGTCCAATAATTTGCAAATTTCCATTGTGTTATCACATCGAGATTCCCATCAATAATCCGTTGGTTCTTAAGGGTGACGTTGGTGCTCATACCACTTACGGGGCCATTTTGTGGGTATTTTACGTTTCACCCTTTGATGACATGTTTTTAAGCCAAAAATTCTACCAGTTTGCAAATTTTCATCATGTTCTCAAACTAGGAGTTCTGTGACTACGCGATTGGTTCTTGCGGGTTACATTGGTTCCGTGCGAGGTGTTCGTGCCTCTTACAAGGCCTTTTGTCGATGTTTTACATTTTCACCCTTTGACGGCACATTTAAAGCCTAAGTCTAATAATTTGTAAATTTTCAGCATATTCTCAAACTGGGAGTCCCGTGCCTACACGGTCTGTTCCTACGGGTTACATTGGTCCCGTACGAGGTGTTTGTTCTTATTACAAGGCCATTTTATTGTTATTTTTTGTTTTTTCTCTTTTACGTCATATTTTTAAGCCTAAGTCTAACAATTTGCAAATTTTCATTGTGTTTTCAATCCAGACATCCCGTATCTATGCGGTCAATTCCTACGGGTTACATTTGTCCCTTGTGAGGTGTTCGTGCCTCTTACAAGACCATTTTGTGGATGATTTACGTTTTCACCCATTGACGAATTTTTTTTAAGCCTAAAAGTATAATTATTTGCAAATTTTCATCATGTTCTCAAATCGGGATTCCCGTGACTATGCGGTCAGTTCGTGCAGGTTACATTGGTCCCGTGTGAGGTGTTTGTACGTCTTACAAGGTCGTTTTGGGGCTGTTTCATTTTTTCAGCCGTTGACGGTATGTTTCTATGCCTAAAAGTCTAACATATTCAAAATTTCATCGTGTTTTCAAACCGGGAGTTCCGTGACTACGCGGTCAGTTCCTGGGGTTACATTTGTCATGTGCGAGGTGTTCGTGCCTCTTACGAGATTGTTTTGTGGCCATTTTACGTTTTCACGCTTTGACGAAAAGTTTTTAAGCCTAAGGCTAACAGTTTGGAAATTTCCATTGTGTTCTCGAACTGAAAGATCTGTTACTATGCGGTCAGTACTTGCAGGTTACATTGGCTCCCATGTGAGGTATTCGTGCTTCTTACGTGTATGCTTTGTAGTTGTTTTACATTTTCCTCTTTGGTGGCATCCTTTTAAGCCCAAAAGTGTAACAATTTGCAAATTTTCATCATGTTCTCAAACCAGGAGACCCGTACGGGACAATGTGATCGGTTCCCACCGGTTACGTTGGTCCCATGCAAGTTGTTTGTGCTTTTTACGGGGCCGCTTTGTGGTTGTTTTATGTTTTTTAGACTAGGTCTAACAATTTGTAAATTTATGTCATGTTCTCATAACATGAGTTCTGTGACTACGAGATAATTTCTTGCCGGTTATATTAGTCCCATGCGACGTCTCCGTGCCTCTTATGGGGCCATTTTGGGGTTATTTTACGTTTCACCATTTGATTTCATGTTTTTAATCCTAAAAGTCTAATAGTTTTCAAATTTTCATCGTGTTCTTAAATCGGGAGTCCCGTGGCTATGCGGTCGGTTCCTACAAGTTACATTAGTCTTGTGCGAGGTGTCCATGCCTCTTTAGGGGCCATTCTATGATGGTTTTACATTTTCACCTTTTGACGACATGTTTTTATGCCTAAAAGTTTAAGTTTGGAAATTTTCATCGTAGTCTCATACCCGAATTACCGTGACTACGCGATCGGTTCTTATGGGTTACATTGGTCCCGTGCGAGGTGTTTTTACCTCTTAAGGGGCTTTTGTGGGTTTTTTACGTTTTCAACCATTGACAGCATGTTTTTAATCCTAAGTCTAACATTTTGCAAACTTTTGTCTTGTTCTCAAACCAAGAGTCCCGTGACTACGTGTTCGGTTCCTTCAGGTTACATTGGCCCCGTGCAAGGTGTTCATTCCTCTTAAGTGGCAATTTTATGGCTATTTTATGTTCTCGCCCTTTGACGGCATGTTTTTAGGCCTAAAAGTCAGACAATTAGCCAAAAAAATCATGTTCTCAAATCAGGAGTCCCTTGACTACGTTATTGGTTCCTGCAGGTAACATTATCCCATGTGAGGTGTTCATACCTCTTATGGGGTCATTTTAAGGCTATTTTACATTGGTCACCGTGAGTTATTGACAATTATCCAAGACATGTGACATGCTGAGGCACTGTGAAGGGGAATGTTGAAGGAGGAACCGACATCAATGAGGATAATGGAGAATGAGGAGATTTTTGACGAGATAAAGGGAAATCGGGATGCATTTGGGGCTACAAGGGCATATGACCGATTAAAAGGGACACAATTTGTGCAAGTTTCTTATTCGCGGCTCTAAATTCATTGGTGGAGAAATGCTTATTAACAAAAGAAAGATCACCCATGAAATGTGATGTGTGATTGAATTTTATTTTGACATAGTCGACCCCAAACCTCTCGTCCTCTCTCTCTTTTCCTTCCCCAAGGTCTGTGTGAGGTCATCATTGTCGAGATCGTTGAACGGTCTTGAAGATGATAAACTACTCATAGATTCTATTGACTCTAGAGTATTAGCCAAGTGAGGAGGAAATTTATTATCTTTGTCATGTCTTGCATGAACATACTTGTTGTCCTGATTCAGTATCTTTTTTTCATCTAGGATGCCTTTCGCCTTGTTCGACCACTCGTTCTACAAATCTTCATACGATTTAGAGACAAGCCCGTGGACATCATATTTTTTGCCCTATTCTACTTATTTTTCTCCCTTGGCGGCATTTTTTAGTCCTTTCCTTCATTTTCTAAAAAATTATTCCATTGGCCGATGAGCATCTCAACATGTGAAAGGACTCTGTTTTATAGCCAAAATGTCGCATCTCGATGCCCACTTAGGGAAATTTCTCTTCCTAAGAGTTTGAAGAAAATGAAAACCACTTGTTGAGTTCCTCGTACACGTCAATAGCTTGATCTATGAGATTCCAACTATTAGCTCCTTCCACTCACACATTCATTTTTTCATAGGGCAAAAAATGGGCTTTAAACCGCTGAACGTGATTCTTATCCTCTATGGGGTTATTTCCCAATAGAGAGAACCCAATGGGATTTTTCTCAACTAACCCGACAATTTCAAGAGCCTTGGGCGTGTTTATTGGATTAATGGGAGTACCTTGCCTACTGCAACTCGAAGTAGTGGAGTGAACAATTGGACTATTTGATTATTCCTCACTAATTTGTGATGAGAATTCTCTTTGGGGTGGTGTTATCTCGTCGGTTGGAGTGTTGTGTCCATTACCGCCAAACATTTTCTATAAAAATAATAAAAGTTTAATGTGTATCTATTATATATTCATAATTTCCATGTTCAAAATGAAATTATAACAAACAAAATATATATTGTCCATATAATATAATCTACCTTTTCATGGTAAGACTATAATAAAAGTTCAATGTGTCTGATCTTCATCCATTAGGGATTTGTTTTTAAAAACCTATGTATTTTTGCACGTGGCCAATTAGGAGGAAGCTTATCTATAATAGATGCATAGATGCCAGCTACAAGAACTTAAAATCTCATCATGTTCAGCCTATTGGCTAGATTGAATTTGACGTGTATATGTCGAGAGACATCACAGTCTTCGTCAATGCTCTTTGTACGTAATTGTATCCATAATGGGTGAATTTTTTTTGCCCTCTCTAACAGTGTAAGAAAGTTCAATGATCCATCAGGATTAATTATGCAAAATATATATTGCACAACTTCATCCCAACATTCGGGTAGGGAAAACATATTACGACTGAACAAGTACTCTTGTTGGAGATGGACTCCACGGTTTACAAGGTAGATAAATTGTTCGATCTTCCTAGTCCCGTACCAAAAAATCAGAGTAACTTATAAATGAGGCTCACTAATAAAAGATGTGGGAGTGCGGTCCAATTGTGACCTTTCATATTCTTGTTGCCATTTATTATCCCCATGACTCATTTTTCCAGAGAAAAATGAATAAGGGCATGAATATTATTCCTAAAATAATGGCTCTAATGAATCATTAACAAGTTAGGTTAGTTTGATTTAGGTTTTGAATAATCACTACCCTTCGCTTCACCCAGTGCAATTTTAATTTAGTAGTTATTATGTATGAGGGCATGAATCTCTTGCATGTTGGATCTTATCAATATGAAATCCAAACAACAACTCGTCGTATAAGACAGAAAATAAAACTGTATGATTTGTTCCACGCTTATGTGGATAGATTAAAGACGATTATTTTTACATTATTTCCATGCTAAGATTTTAAATGACAACACTCAATATGCACACACATAGTGCGTACAAATATTATGTTAATAATTATCCCCTAAAAATAATATCATATCAAACAACACACATAAAATTCTAATAAACCAAATAGCTTTATATACCTACTTTTATATTTTTTTTAAAAGAATTTTCCCTTAAACACACACACACATACACATACACACACACACACACGCAATATATACAATGTGTGTAAACCTACTTTTGTATTTATTTTAATTGTTACTCGTATAATTATACATAACAACTTTTATATTTTTTTAAACTAACTCTTTCACACACATACACAGTGTACACAATACACACACACATACATAGTATGCACACATACATGCACAATACACACACACACATACATACAATATACTCACATACATACATAATATGCAGACACATATATGTATATACACATACATATACACACGTATACACACATACACAAACATATACAAAGATACATAGAATTACATATATACACAAAGAAATACACACATATATACAAATGCATAAATATCCAAATACAAAATATTTTTGTTTAAGTGTTGAGAACACACTATATGGATGACTTACTTGAGTCTGTGCCATATAGGAGTTCCAAATAGTTTGGATATCGAGACAAAATAGGATTAGATTCTTTCGAGTTCCTCTATCTCAAAAAGGCATAAAGCTTTCACTAAACCGCCGGCCATACTACCGACCAATGCTTTCACCTCCGAAGCGTAATCCAAGATCTCATTAACCGGGTTACCATCTCCCCACTAGCCAATCCTAAGCCAAACACTACTCACAATACACTTCCGAATCATACCAATGCCATCTTCTTAGAAGAAAACCCATATTTCGATCCCTCAACTCAAATCACACCCATATACTCTCCTAAACCTATTCAAATTTGCCCATATTTTCTCCTACACCCTACTAGCCCCGTTGATCAGGCACTGTCACTCCTTACAAGTGCATGCATCACTGTCCGTACCCGTTCTGAAAATTGGAATATGGAATTGTCAGAGGTGTTAAACCAACTCCTAGAGTTTGGGCTGAAATTGCCCTCACAGATGGTCATCGATTGCCAGAGGCTCACCGTTCTTAGAAGCACAAAAATGGGCTCGAGATTGAGACAAGTGGGTGGTACCAACCAACGAAGTCATCCTAGATGATGTTGTCCAGATTATGGCAGAATTATTCGGGCAAACAAATAGCATTTGTAGTATCACCGAGTTACTTGACACTTTGATGCTACAAGGGAGCTTGGTCCCTTCCATCACACATATCCCCACAGAATGGGAGGACCTATATCAAGAAGCCGTTGAAGTTGTGAAATGCATTGAATTTACATGGAAAGACATAATTATTGCCACCAGATGGGGGGAAGAATTCAAACATTCAGCGAATAACAAGATTCAGAAAGAACTGGCCCAGTAGCAGACATATGTGGGATGATATCATTTAAAGATCTCCTCGGAGAAATAAACAGGGTGGCAGAACAACCTGAGATTGACGAGGAAATGGGATTCTTGTTCTTTTCCTCTTCAGTAAATCACATGACCAAATCAGGGAGACATTACCAGGTTCCAAGCTCACTACCAGCAAATGACAAAGGGAAGGGCGTTAAAAACCTTCCTATGCCAGAGATGACCATTGAGGTGAGAAAGATCATCGATCAACTGAAGAAAACTCAAGCTAACATCACTCTATGGGGACTCTTCATGTCTTCCCAGCTACACAGAAATGCTTTAATCCAGTTGCTCATGGTACCCATAGTTCCTCCTTCTACCACACTAGAAGAGGCGGTAAATCTAGTCGAATACTTGACCTCTACCCGAATACTTTCATTTTCTGAAGAAGAAATCCCCAGAATTGGGACAAATCATAATCATGCACTCAACATCTCTGTTAAAGTTATGGGGAAGGCCGTGCCACTCTATCTTGTCGATAACAGATCCGCCTTGAATGTCTGCCCACTGAGAGCCTTCAAGTGTTTAGGCCTGAAAGAAATCGACCTCGCTCCAACCTCCTTCGCTGTATGTGCCTACGATAATACCCATCGGGAGGTGATGGGATCCATAAAACTTGTAATAGGGGTTGGACCTATAAACCTTGTCGTTGAATTCCAAGTCATAGACAACCCATCTTGTTTCAACCTGTTGCTCGGACGACCCTGGCTCCATGGTATCAAGGGTGTGTCTTCCTCACTCCATCATAAATTAAAGTTCTTCGCCGATGGGCGAGTCATCACCATTTTGGACAACGAAGAAGATGTCGAGGGTGCAAGCACCAGCAGTCCAATCCTGGAGATATAGCACGGGTCAAATGATATGCTCCTATCATGATTTCGAGTTGAGCCACTCCTACTACCAACAGGGGATGGTTTCGAAGAAAGGGTTTATCCAGAACATGACCCTCATGACAATGTCAATGTGATTCATATGTTCAGAGACATTCACTTAATGCCTGGGATGGGGCTAAGACAAAGGCAACAAGGCTACTTGAGCCCATCAAACTGAAGAAAGTTTTTCCTCCTTGTGGTTTGGGGTATCAACCATCAGAACAAGAACTCAAAACAATCCACCATTCTCGACCAAAGATAATGTTAAACTGCATCCCAACTATCCCAGGAGACTCCTTGAATGGACGATTCATCAAAGAAGGTGAAGACTTCCCCGTTTGCGATTTTCCAGAACCATGGTATGGCCACACAGACAAGAAGATGAAGCTTGGAATGGAGATATTTTTCCAAGATAGATACCCATGGGCCGAAAGTTTCCAACATCGAGTAAAATCGCTCATCAAGGATACCGAAGAGACTGAGGAAAGTGATTTCGAAGATTCCTTCAACTTACAGACATTGGGGATGACCCTCTGCATGATTCATTTAGGCACTACATTAATGGATCCATACCATCTGATTAAAGTTGCTGATGCACCCCTCCTCAACTGGCATGATGCGCCAGTTCTGCCTCTTAAAATCTCCCCTAACCCCAATATTTACCCTATTTCTTCTTCTGTTGTCTATCCTTGTTCAAATGTAATCGATACCTCTTTTGATAAGGTTCTCAATGTTGTTTTTCCTATCAATGAAATAAACGAAGATTTTGAGTATCTTGTTGTTCCTTACATTAACTTCTTGGTTTCTAATAAAACTTTTGATGATGATGATGATTTTTCAAATGAATAATTCTTAACTGATCTAAATAAGGTTAATAATAAATAACATAACCGCGTTCAAGTAATGAAGAAGAGACTGTTGTAATTAATCTTGGTTCTAGTAGCCAACTGTGCGAGATTAGGATAAGGACCACCCTTGACAAGCATGAGCGTGCACAACTCGAAGAATTACTGAAGGAGTTCGTGGATGTCTTTGCATGGTCCTATGATGATATGCCCGACATTGATCCTGAAATAGCTCAGCACTAGATCCCCACTCTCCCAGATTACAAGCCGGTTAAACAAAATTTGAGAAAGCTCCACACTGAATGGTCGCTCAAGGTAAAGGAGAGGTGGTCAAACAGTTGAACGTGGGCTTCATTCGGGTGATCGAATATCCCACATGGCTAGCCAACATAGTACCTTTGCCGAAATCAGGGGAAGGTTCGAATGTGTGTAGACTACCGAGATTTAAATAAAGCTTCTCCAAAGGATGATTATTTACTACCCAATATCGACATGATCGTGGACAACACAATCAGTCCTGCTCTCAAGTCATTCATTGACGAGTTTGCTGGATACAACCAAATCAAGATGCACCCCGACCACCAAGAAAACACCACATTCATCACCCCATGGGGAACCTTTTGCTACACCGTTATGCCATTTGGTCTCAAGAATGCTGGGGTTACCTACCAAAGGGCTGCCACAACCATCCTGCATGATCTAATTCATAAAGAGGTCGAGGTTTATGTGGATGATATGATTATCAAGTCCAAAACTAGAGAAGGTTATGTTCCCTCTCTCCGAAAGTTCTTCGAACGACTGCGATGGTATTAGATGAGACTAAATCCACAGAAACTGCGGTCCGCCACATGAACGGCCACATTATTGCCAAGAAGATCATTCGATAGGGTTACAACTGGACCACCATGACCCAAGACTGTGTCGCCTATGTCCGGAGATGCCTCAAATGCCAACAGTTCTCCAATCTTCAACACTTGCCTCCGCGAGAATTATACAACATGACCTCTCCCTAGTCGATCTCCACCTGGGGTATCAACATCATAAGGAAGGTTACGCCAAAGTCTTCAAACGAACATGAGTTCATCCGAGTTGCCATTGATTACTTCACCAAATGGGTTGAAGCTGAGTCATACGCAGTGTTGAATGCCAAAAAAGTGGCCAATTCCTCAAGAAGAATATTATCTGCCGATATAGGGTCCCGCATGAGCTAGTGTCAGATAACGAGTTGCATTTCAAAGCAGAAGTCACAGAAGTAGTCAACGAGTACGGGATTCAGAGACATAAATCTTCTCCCTATCGACCTCACACCACTGGTGCAGTTGAAGCCGCCAACAAGAACCTCAAACCTATCATCAGCAAGATGATTGAATGTTGTAGGTATTGGGCCGATCGGATCTCGTACGCCCTCTGGGGCTATCAAACCTTAATGCGAATATCTTTCGGGGCTACCCCTTACTCCCTAGTCTACGGCAATGAAGCAGTCCTACCTGTGGAACTGGAAATACCCTCGCTACCCGTCATGCTCGAAAGCAAAGTTAGCGAAGAAGACTGGTGCCAAAGCCGTCTTGATGAGATAGCCCTCTTAGATGAAAGAAGATTAAAATCTGTTTACCACATACAGGGGTACCATCGCCGAATATCGCGATCATTCAACAAGAGAGTCAAGGACTGCGGTGTTCGGGAGGGGGATTTAGCCCTTAAAGAGATAATAGAACCCATCTGGGACCCTAGAGGGAAATTCAAGCCCAACTAAGGCGTCCCCTACATTGTGAAGAAAATCTTATCTGGCGGTGTCGCCATGCTCACTAACCTAGATGGGTAAGAGATGGCTCATCCAGTCAATCTGGACCGTCTCAAGAAATTCTACCCTTAGTCCGAAATATTGGCGCGCTACGACCCTTCTCATCCTCCTTCTATTCTAAAAAAAAACTCTTCATTTCCCTCTACCCAGAACTACGTGGGCTAGATCCTCTACAAAATCTATTTTTAAATAGATAAAAAACTTTTCAAAGAGCCCAGAGGTACGTGGGCAGCTCACATGAGTGCGACCCTTTCTTTTTCACAAAATGCCATTCTTTTCTTACCTCCGAGAATGGCGATTCATTCTAACAAATACTTGAAAAAAAGGATTATGTATGCCTTAGTGATTAGTATAGATAATTCAAAAATGCAAATTCTTTGAAAGTCACAGCTGGATGATCAGAAACTTGTTTATTTCATTAATAAGAAATTACAGTACATATTACATAAGAAAAGGCACGGATAACTCCCTTCCCCCTACTACCATAAAAAGTCAAATAAAATCCCCGCATATAATCCCTATTACACAAATAAACTCCCCATGAGTCCTACAGACAGCTACCAGAGGAGCCCGCACCCTCATCACCTACATCCTGAGGTCCCCAAGTTTCCCCTGACTGAATAGAGTGCCGTAAACACTCCATGGAACGATGAGCCTGAACCATCTTTCAAAAGACCACAACACCCCCTTCCATGGTGTTAGATAAAACAAACCATCTTTGTCCAGTCTCCACTGTCAACATCTTGCTCACTACTTTCCTCCACAACCACTTCATATAATCTTTGGGGACATGCCAAACTTTCCCGACACACTGGGAGGGACGGGTCGACGGATGTCGATTTTCCTACAGATATCCAAGCAACAGACGCAGGTGCTCAGTCAAATCTTCTATCGAAAAGAAATTTGAGATCCGAGGTGGCACGAACTGGTCCCCAAGTCTTCGCTAGTATCACCGCTGCAGGATTACGACGATAAGACATCCATGAAGTAATGGCTGTAAGTTACGAGTCCACCTGTAGTTCTACAGTCACCAGCAATAATTTTGAAACCAGACCCAGAGCAATGGCTCCAGCATAGCCAACATCACCTACTTCTCGTAAATGCATGGACTATAACACCGTTGGGAGGGAGATCATTCCTCCAGCAACCAATAATCTGGCTGCCGAAGGCGAAATGTGAAGAAGCCTGACAAACAAATCCCTAGGAGAACGAGAAAATTCGGGCAAAGCTGGAGCAACACTGAGATTTACACCCAGTGTGGATAAAAAATTCCTCATACGTAGGAAAAACTTCCTCCAACCGAAAGCGGAATACATGGTCTTCGGGGTACTAGAATTGTACCGCTGACATCAGCACGTTCCACTCAATAGGCTGATTATGCCACAAAGAGACTCGACGCATGTTGAAAGCCTCATAGTCGACATTATAAGAGCACATTGCTTCCAA
This sequence comes from Sambucus nigra, assembly GCA_949130495.1. Classification (NCBI taxonomy): domain Eukaryota; kingdom Viridiplantae; phylum Streptophyta; class Magnoliopsida; order Dipsacales; family Adoxaceae; genus Sambucus; species Sambucus nigra. Next base: position 51,781,710 of record OX422217.1, on the reverse strand, counting down.
GGCTTCGAGGTAATTGGCAAACTCAATGCTACCAGGGAGAGACATCTTGAAAGGCTAAGAAATAATGGGTAAGTGGGTAAGAATGCAAATGTGTGATGACAACACTCCACCCTTACCCTTTTTTATACTTGAGAACCCTTACAAGAGACATAACCCCTCCAGAAATCAGAGGGAATCCTACCCCATAAGGTACCAAAGGCTGAAGAGGATACCATTCAAAGCTTTTACTTGATGGGACTGTACGGAACTGCCTATAGGCAGGTCAGGGTGCTTGTCGATCGACAACCCCCCATTTTTAGAAATTTCCCTCTTTTCCTCCTTTGACAAATCAGTTAACTCAATAAAAAAAAAGTGATATTCTCAATAGAATTTCAAAATACCTTTAATAATAAAAAAAACTTTCCTTCAAAAAAATCCAAAAATATTCCTTTTTACAGTCTCAGCAGAAAAGTAAAAAGCGCATGTGCATGCATTCATTCATCATTAGTAAAAGATAATAAAAAAACTCCATTGCATTGCATATATCTGTTTTCTGTGTTACATTTTTTTTGCAGGAAATAAAAAGAAAAAAGCAAAAACAACGGGCCTCAACCCGAATACAAATTCTCTCTCTCTCTCTCTCTCTCTCTCAAGAGCTTCCACCCCTGCGACGTGCTCTCTTCCCCCTACGACGATACGATGCGCCACCCCCACCCGAGCCCAAGTCCTCTTCGGATGAAGCAGACAACACCAAGCAAGAAGGAACAGGAACCGCATCCTGAATATGGGAAGTCGCCGAAGATATCCAGTCTCTAATGTCCCTTAGCCAAGTGGTCTACACCCGAACTTGCTGCAAGGAAAGGCGAAATCAGTATCAAAACAGAGATGACCAAAATAGAAAAGAAAGGAACCAAAAAGGTATACCACAGGTCGGAGGACCTCCTCTATCAAAACCAACTCCTCCGGATCCATCGCATGAGGATGGTGCAACATAGGCACCATCCCTCCATCATCAAGCCGAATGTTGTATGAAGGGGTATGCAACCGCACAAAAGGAACCTCTAAAGTCGCCGCCGCCACAGATGCCGACGGACCACCTCCGTTGTGGGAAGATCCCACCGCTTGACTCGAACCCGTCCGAGGGAAGGGAATTTCATTATATATGCTAGGTGATATCAACCTGCTTGTCACAAAGTCCATATTGTCATACGGCACAACCGTATCGGTGTACAACAAGTAGTACTCGCCAATCATCGCCGCAATCCTCTCATCCTCCGACAGCAGTCGCTCCCGCCTCATAGACGTAGGAGGTTACACAGGTGGCACCAACACCTCCTCCATAACAATCTGTCGAACCACCATCTCCCCGAGATACCAGGAATGGCCGAACTCATGCGCCAGCAAGCGCCTCATCCGCGCATTCACCCCGGTCGCCCTCGCATCCTGACTGGCTGTCCCCCATGGATAAAACGCCACCTAAAAATCTCCAAGCAAGCATAAATCAATACAAGAAAAGAAGGTGCAAAAACCAAGACTGAAATGGAAAGGATCTTACCCTACCATTAGTCAGGTCATTCAAGACCTGACGCACCGCCTCCAGAGAGAGAGATCCCTTCGACTGCCGATTGGACTTAAGCCATCGATACAATCGACAGAAGTCCCCAATAGTGTCATCATTCAAAGCGATTAGCGGGGTATTGCACCCAATCATCTCGTAGAACCATGTCTGAATTCACAAACAAAAAGGGACGCATAAGGAAAATGCGAATGCATGAAAGGAAAATGCGAATGCATGAAGAATACCTCAAGAAGGTACGTGGCCCCAGTAAAGGTCTACCCGTAACACCGGCTGAATGCATCCAGAGAAGAGTAAAGGGTTTCCAAAGTCAGAGTCCCCCAATCATAGAAAGGGATGTTCGAAAACATCCTCAGGTACATCAAGAACCAAAAATGGACGACATCGCCGCTCGAAGCCACCATGAAACCTCCCAATACCAGAAGAATAAATAACTGGGCCATCTGCCTCACTTGCAACCCGTCTTCCACATCAATCACCCTGCTCAGCAGAATATCCTTCAGCAGGGACAGCCGGATAGAATCCCCAGAAACCATCCTCCCTATATCACCAAGTGTCGCACACACTGCCTCCGGTCTCACCCGCAAAGAGCGATCCACCTCTATCTTCTCTCCATCACAATCCAGTCCTAACAGCTGTTGCACGTCTATGAGAGTCACAGTCATCTCCCCAAAGCCAAAATGGAAGGTGTGGGTAGTATCCCACCACCTCTCTCCCAAAGCACACCGGACCGCTGTTGAACGAGGCGTCTCATCCAACAACGATGCCAACCTCCCAAAACCCGCTTATGATACCACCCAACACACCACAGGTGGGAGATGCTCCCAAACATCCCTAAGCCCCATCATCCCACGGGCGCGCGCGCATGTTCTTCAAAGAAATATCAGACTGACAAAAAGGAAAAGTCTCATCAAAAGTTAAAAAAGAAAGAAAAATCACCAAAAAGAAAGGAATGCCAAAGGTTAGGCTACTTACATAATCGTCGGGACTCACTCTCGAAGAACGATGACGCGATGGCTCCCATAACAAGGTCCACTCATCCGCAATAGACTCAAACGTATCAAAGGAGTTCTCACTACCCAAAGCAAGAGGCGGCTTAGCCCTCCACTCCACATTCGCCCAGTCATCAACGGTCAACCACTCTCGGTGGACTGCAGTGCTCACAAAAGCGGACATTTCTTAAGTATGGGAATGCTAGAATGATTTGCAGAGAAATCGTAGAAAGATAGAAGGCAAAGAGGCTGTGAAAAAATGAAGGGATTTGCCCCCTTTTTATAGGATGCCAAGCGCCATGCCGATCGACACTTCCCCCCACCAACCGATCGGCCCTGACTCCTTACCTTCCCGAGGTAGTCCAAAAGTTTGTGCCAATGTCGAATGGCACCCCTCATTCCATTCCGACCGGCACCCCCTTAAATTTCATATAGAATTTCCCAGAAAATACCAGAAAGCCTCGATAAATCCTCAGAAAATTCCTAAAAAACCCAGGAAGGATTTAGAACATCTTCACCAAAAAATTTCGCATTCCCTCGAGCGGAACCCCTCTTTCCCAGCGAAATCCTCAAAAACTAAGTGAGTCTCCTCCCGACAGGGCACCGAAGGGTCCCTAAGGATTGCCTGATCACTTCCCCAGCGGAGTTTCTTACATCACCAAAATAGGTTGTTCCCCCCGTGAGGTCTCCTAAAGAAACAAAAGCTTCCCCAGATATCAGCTCCCCAGCTCAAATCAGAAGACATTTTCTCCAGCGAAATCAAAATCCAATCTTCATCTAATCTTAGGTCAGAATTGACCTCGGTCTTGGATCGTCACCTGAGTTGGATGAGAATTGACCCCTGTCCTTGGTCGTCACCACTCTTAGTTACGAATGGACCTCGATCTTGGATCCTCACCTGAGTTGGGTAAGAATTGACCTCGGTCTTCGGTCCTCACCACTCTTAGGTTAGAATTGACCTCGGTCTTGGATCATCACCTGAGTTAGATAACAATTGACCTCGGTCCTCTGTCATCACCACTCTTAGGTCAGAATTGACCTCGGTCTTGGATCGTCACCTGAGTTCGGTCAGAATTGATCCCGGTCCTCAGTCGTCACCACTCTTAGGTCAGAATTGACCTCGATCTTCGATCGTCACCTTAGTTGGGTCAAAATTGACCCCAATTCTCACTCATCACCACTCTTACGTCAGAATTGACCTCGGTCTTAGATCGTCACCTGAGTTCGGTCAGAATTGACCCCGGTCCTCGGTCGTCACCACTCTTAGGTCAAAATTTATCTTGGTCTTGGATCGCCACCTGAGTTGGGTTAGAATTGACCTCGATCCTCAGTCGTCACCACTTTTAGGTTAGAATTGACCTCGGTCTCGGATCGTCCCCAGATTTAGGTCAGAATTGACCTCAGTCCTCGGTCGTCACCACTCTTAGGTCAAAATTAACCTTGGTTATTAGATCTTCACCCTAAGCCCAGAGATTCGTCTTTGACCCGCAGAATTGCTCATCCCTCAACACCACTTTAGGTCCTCAGAATCAACCTAAATCGCCATTCCTTCCCTAGCACACTCCTTAGGTCCTCAGAATCGGCCTCGACCCTCGAAATCAGTTATACTCCCTCAAAAGCATCATGTGGTGTCTATTCGACAGTCATCATTTGTTCCAAACTCACTCGTCTAGGGGCTCCGTAGACACCCCATTCCGTTACCCCCCAAACTCACCTTAGGTACCAAGTACCTCCTTCCATCACTACAAACCTAGGTCATGTCCCGAGTACTAACCTAGAGGCCATCAGGTGCTCCCTGGCTCAGCTTGAATAAAAAGTCAAACTCTTCATCTCGAATAAGACTGAATGAATATTCGAAGGGAACGGAATACCCTTTCCTACGGTTCGTCCCGTGCGCAATTCTGACTTACCATGCAGACGAACAATCCATTTGACTCCAAGAGGTCACTGAATGCTTTTTGGGCCCGATTGACCAAATTTAACTCCCCAAACCATGAGCAACTCTCCATCATCATCCAAGTGCAAGGGCTGCTCTCCCACATTCAAGATCAAGCTTAAGGTCTCCAAGAAGGTCCATCTTTCTTAACTTTCTCTTCATAGTCTCTTAAATTTGTAATAAATTTGTTTTATTAATTAGCACTTTTATTATCTCATTTCACACATCCTAATATACTCTTTATCTAGTATTATTGTACGTCTCTTATTTTCATATAAATAAAACCCAAAAAACAAGAAAAAGAGGGTTTGCTCATAAATTCTAAATAGGGATTCTCATACTTTTCTCACACTTTTCTCACAACTAAAATACTTTTTCTACACAGACACACACTCACAAATAAGAGATCCCACCATTTGGATTTATGGGATAAACCCCACCCCTCGTTTTGTATGCGAATTATGTGGACTTTGATGCCTTTATAGACTACGTAGGCATCTCGGGGTAAAACTTGAGACTCAAGTCCTTTTCTCACTTTTTTCTCTTATTTTCCTATTTTCTCTAAATCTAATCTTCTTATATCCATATACTTGCTCTTAGTGACGTATTACTCCATATGCATTATCGTTCCATTATAATGATCAACATAAGGGTAATCGCGTAACTTTTACTTTCTAATATTATTCTTATATCTTCCTACGGATGACTCGCTTTATCTCTTCCATAATACAAGTCGAGGATTCCTATCGCCATTATATATATATATACACATGCACACATATCACGCGAAAAAATAAAGGAAAAAAGCAAATACCCATGAGAGATCGAAAGGGCGGAATGGGTGCCTAACACCTTCCCATTTCGTAACAAAGCCTCCGAACCCTTCTCGAATCATTTTGGTTTCGTATGCACCAGTATGTCTTTGGATGCCATCCTTCGGGATGGCTTCCCCTTTTTCTTTTGTCTGTTTTGAGTAAAAAATACTGGAGACTCTGAATCTCTCTACATTTTTACACCTCATCACAAATGGCACCGACAGAAGCGCTCCCGAGAGGGATGCGTGGGACCCGAAGGATCCTCTCCCCTTTGCGCACCCGCATGTGCGGCGAGGATCGGGGATGGCCACATAATAGATATCATCTCAATGTGATGGACTATATTGGATCTACTATCATATTTTGGAGTCACCACAAGCGAATTTAATTTGGTTGGGGTTTGAAAGTTGATTACCTTTGTAACAAATGGAGAACCCTCTGAGTATCCCCTTTGTAAGGGGTCTCGACTCTTTAAGATGTCGCCAATATTATCCTCCAATCTTTGAATTGAATCATTCAAGGGTTTCTCGGCTACCTTCATAGAGTCGACCTGGCCGATTTTATCTCCTGCCACCTCCATAGGCTGAACTAAGGGCTCACCTACTACTAACCGTCATTGGCTATTAACTTACCCTGACCTCTGTCTCGACCATGTGGGGGTCATCCATGTTGTGGTCGGTAGTCTCCCCTTCTCTTTCGGATCTACCAATGCTTCTTGACCTTGATAACGTTTCTCAAATCATTAACTGGGCTGAGCCTCTCAAAGGCTAACCCTCTACTCAATCGATCAAATACTGAACTCCTTGAATGAGCATCAGGGCTTTATCTCCTACTATGACCCCGGCTCACATGGATGGGTCGCACGGTATTATTTAATATATCACAAGGCTCCCATCAGTCTACTGGAGCGTCCTTAAGCTCAACATCATCATACCTATCACCAAGGTAAGGGTTTCCTTTCCTCCCAAGGTCTAAATGTCTAGGGTCAACAATTTCCCTCCGTCATGGGAGAGGAGGCAGATCCTTGCGCAGTGCTTGGTGTGGTACCCTACCTCCTTATTCTGACCTTCTTTAGTTGCTGGAGTGATTATCTCCATTATGATCCCAAGTGGCCTCATCATCACATTCTGGCTGAGGGCAGCGAATTTCTCTTACATTTCTTACTGGCTCAGCACCGTGGATTTCAAGGCAGCAGCCACCTCAACAATCTTGGACTGGGGTAGTGCATGGTTAGATCTAGGTCCACCACCAGCTGGTGGTGGAGGCGGTGATAACTCGGGCGCCATCTGCTATCCTGGAACTTGAGCAATAATTCAAATATTGAAAAGTTTAAGGACCCAACATGAACTCTTTCAATGGTAAAACAACTCCACTCAAGGGGGAGGACTAGCTCACCACTAGAGATTTCGGTGAGGATAAGCTATGTAATGGAAGAGATGAAGCGTCTCTTCCCACAGACGGACCCAGCTGATGATACCAGAAATGGTATCACCAAATAAAGATGAGTATAAGCTCAAACCAAGACAACGATCGCACACAGAAGAAATAAATGTATAGGCATAAGGAGATGAGGCAAAAGCAGAAGATGATACAAAATTTAAGTGGTTCGGTCGGGGCATACGTTCACTGTGCAGTGTGAATGGTGTTTTTCACTATATAAAGGGCATTAATGGCCTATAAATACAACACAAGTATTACTTTCTCTTCGGTGTGTAATGGAACAAAGCATTAACTAAGGTTTCAATTACATGATCCTCTACAATGAATAAGACATTGGGTTTATTTAGCGCTTGGGGGTGTAGTATCCCCCAAGAATGCAATCAACATGCAGTTAAGATGAGATCCAATGGGATGATTACACGTGTCTACAATGCACAAACTTGCAATGATGGAATATTCCCTCACGTGAGGGTGAGATCTTATTATAACTAAATTATCAACATATGCATGGCACTTCAATACATATATATGCTCGGACTGCTTGACATCATCCGTTGGAACCTCATCTTGGTTGGATACGAGGTTGTTGACTCTGACAAGGCTATCAAGCTTACAATCAGAAGTAGAACCTATGCAAGGCTAGTCAGCTGAGGTTGGTTAATCACGACCACTCATGCTATCGACTACAATAGAGTACGAGACTAGTCCTTACTCGAGCATGTATAACCCTTTTTGGCATCAGCTTCCTGTATAGTCGAGACTGATTAGAAAGGACGAGGCCGACTCTTGTCTGGATAATCCCACTTTTGGTTTGTGGAAATCCTTTAATGACTCGGCGGTGACGTAAGATAATGTTACTTCCCAGAGTACGAGGGTATACTGTGGTCATATCTATACCCATCACCTCTCATCTAACAGTGCACACCTAAGGCAGGTATTTTAAACACCCTTGTTAAGCTACCCATCTTAACTAGCATCTCACCAACCTTTAAACACCCATATCCTAACTCATACCCCTCATATATAATATCCTAAGCTTTCGCCCGAGCTTATACATTAATTTCTCGATTATAATTAATCTGATTTTAATATATAACTCAATGGATGTGTATAGTATAAGTATTCATATACTGGATGGTAAAAAACAAATCACAAACATATGGTAAGCGGTCATAGTTCCTCAGTGGAAGCATGATGAATCATACCCAAGATGTCTTACCCCTGATAAAATGTGACACAATATAAATAAATGGACGCTATGACCTGTGGCCTCACCCACATCGTGCAACTCCCCATGAAAGCACTAAAGGGGTATGCTTAGGATAAATATATCATTCACACACAAATATATTCATTATTATATCATATATATACTGTCTCTAAACCCGTATATATATATATATATATATATATATATCAAATTCGGCTACCGGTGCCCATCTCCCATGGAATTAGACTATAATCAAGAATATACCAATTCGTACTAGTTCATAATATACACACTTGTTTTAATCCCACAAGTATTCACTCACTTGAGTTCGATCCCATAATTACACACTCACTTATGATTCAATGAACATATCAATTACTTTTGAATATTAGCTTATCACGTCTAGCTAGTATTCTAAATCCATCACACTCGCACATTTGGATTCACACATATATAATTAGCTCATATATATACCCGCCGAATAATTTCTCGAGTATCATTCGTCTTAAACACTCGAAAAATTAGGCCATTGATTTAATTCTCACTAACCTAAGGCTCATGTAACCCCATGTAATTTTTAGAAGTCCTAACACTCTTTTTCGGATCCCATAATAATTATCTCATCAAACAATTTTCAATTTCCATCCTTAAAACCCAAGGAAAATTTCTCAAAAACTAATAGGTGCGATCGATTCGCAGGACACCGAATCGATTCGCCTCAACCAAATTGACTCGTTCCTGTGCGAATTGATTTGAAATGGTGCAAAAACCTAATTTTTCCAAAATTTGTGTCTTCTTCCTCTCCAAATACATAAATATATACATTCAACCCATTTTATATGGTTTCTAAACATCACCAACCATAAATATAACATCTACATTCTTCATCATACCCAAAACAACAATTAATTCATGGTATTCATCCAACTTTTAAGAATTAAACCCTAATTCTTAATTATTCCAAAATTTGCATTACTTCCAATTTCTCACCAAATTTTACACCATTAACATGGTTTCAAGCCCAGATTTCATATGGAGTTATTATCACATCAAGTCCTTATGAAATCATCTTCCAAAAACCCATTTTTGTTCAAGAATCCCAAACCAAATCATATCGTTTTCACACCAACTATAATATGAATTATAAACACACTAAAATGATTAAAGCAAGTTGAACACTTGCCTCGTTGGATAAATTCGATGACCTCGTGCCGGGATGTGCCGGAGCTTGGGTGAAATTCTTCTCGTTCTCCCCTTTTTCTTCTTCCATTCTTCCTTTCTTCTTTCTTTCCTTTTCTTTCATTCTACCATGACTTATAAGAGAGAAAATAAGGGTTTTCCACTTATTAAACCCAAAATTGACTCGTATAACCAAATGCGAGTAACTACTAGTCCAAATGTCCCCGGAACCCAAACGCTACCCCCGAGCACCTAGTAATCTTTTCTGACTAATTCGTCCCTTCCGAGACCAACAATGCACTCAAAATTCCCATCAGAGTATCTTAAAAAAAATTACTTTTTTAATCCCATACAAATCCTTATATATATTTCTGAGTAAAATAATAATACTAGTCGCTTTTCTCAACTGTGACATAATATAAAATAATCCAACTTCATTTACTTATTCCTGTAAGTAAATATAGCACCAATAAATAATAATCCAAAACTCGTCAATTAATATTTAACCCACACTTTAAATTTTATTTCACTAAATATCTCAAATCATTTCTCCGAATATTAAATTACACCCATTCATGTAATTTAAATTTTCATAAATGTACGGGGTATTACATAAGTGTTCACTGAGTTGTTAACTAATTTAGCTCACTTGAATAAACTATTAGTTGACCTAAAGCACACACGAACCACCTGATAATGTTCCACGAAAATCCCAATCTACCTCAAAAACTCATATGCCCATTTATCCAACACAAACGGGCCAAACAAAGCAAAATAAAAATTGGGACAATCCAGCAAATCGAATCGGTTCACTGGAAGACCGAACCAATTCAACCAAGAGAACGGAGTCACTCCCCCCAATGAATGAGTTTAGTTTTCTAGATGCCCTTCATCTTTAGCCTTGAGATTTTATTTCCCAAAACCATCAATGGAGATCCTAACCCTCTCAAAACAATAAATAAGGATTCGAAATACATATGTAAACATCCCAAATGTATTTTAAACGTGATCTAAACTCGAATCCAACGTTAAATCCTAGATATTCTTAATCATTCATTCAATTCACTCAATCTCAATTAATCAAACTTTAAAATCCATTAATATAACACCTTATTGATGGTCATCATTCACATATTCATATTCCAATATTTAAATCACGAATTTCGTCGATATTAATTCTTAATCTCATTAACATGTTAATCAAAAATCAAATCCTCTTAGTTAAACCCCATGATCTCATCCTAAATTTCCAGATTAATCATTAATTAACTATAAACACATTCAACTTCAGAAAGAAAAATCTAAAGCAAGTAAACACTTTACTTGATGGATTCAAAACCAAAGCATGATATATTCTAGATGAATTGATTCTGGAATTGTCTTGTTCTCTCTCTTCCAATCTTTCCTTTTCTCTTTTTCTCTCCCTGATACCCACTAAGAAGAGCTTAAATGAGGTTGTTATCCATTGCACTAATCTTTAAGTACCTATTAATTAAGTCCTAATTTCGTATTTTGGTTAAGCCGTAAGGGTACAAAGTTGACCCTACCCCTATACATGCCATTCTATGTCTAAAAGGCACCCAACACCCAATTATAACCCCTCATTACCTATTCTGGACGATTTCGACCTGTTCCGGATCATCGGTGCACTAAAAATAGAATCTGTGTTAGTAAGCTAAAAAATTTCAACAATTCCATTAATTAGGTGCCCAACACGTGCGTAAAGTATGGGTTGCCCTCAAACCTTTTAAACCGATCATTTTAACTCATTATTGAGTTAATATAATAATCCGTCGATTTTCACTCATTAAACGACAATATAATAATTTCCATCGCTATTTACAAGTAAATAATTTTAATCACAAATATTAGTCTTAAACTCTTTAATTAATATTTATTAAAACATATTAAATTTATAATTAAATGCAAACGTGGAAATAAAATACTCTTAAAAGTTTGGGGTATTACAATCTATTAACCAACAAATAATAATTTCTCGAAAAAAATTTATTTTGACCATCAAGTAAGAAAAAAAAAGGAGTATGGTAACAATTTCTAGCATATCAGATCAAAATCCCATATATTCCACTATATCTAAAACATAACGTCTAACAAATGGCCAGATTAAATATTAAGATTTGATTTAAAACCCGTGCAGCCTCATTATCAGCATTCATAGTCCATTATGCAATTTTATCCTGCCTTGTACGCACACTAGCAACCACGCCCCACATTTTGTCACCCTTATCAATTTGTTCCCCAGTCAAAGCCTTTTTTTCTCGTGTTTCAAAATAGTTCTTTGTTTCTTTATCAAGTACAAGTTCGGCAATTGCAAGCTCAAAATGTCTCTATCTATCTCAGTTGCGCTTATATTATAAAAGCCCCATCAAACTATCAAGAAAAAAAATGTGATTCTATCTTTTAATCGTCCATTAAATGAAAATTCAAGTTTACTTCTTGCATGACAACTAACATGCAAACATGTTGAAAATAATATCTTAGCATATTCTTTCTTCTTTATTTCTTTCTTGACTAGTACCCAAGACTAAACTCTATAATAAGATGGGGAAAAAGGAAAAATAAATAGATATAACCTTTCCAAAAAATCAACACATTCACACCTAGACAAAAAGCTATATATGTTCTTCTTAAACAAATATCAAATAGTAAACTATGTGGGAGGATTTTATCAAGGATTGTTTTACCTTATAGAGCTCTACTAATAATTTGTCAAGAGATGCCTGGGATTCAAGTTGGCATATATGCCTGAGGATTTAATATTCCTAATTTCCACTTCTGCGTTGTTGAGTTTTTTCATCAAAACTTCCATATCATTCAAATTACTATTAACTCTACCACTAGAATTTATTGCCACCCAAAACATGGAGATGCCCCTGCTTGGATCCTTATCTACCAGCTATAATCCAAAAATTATAAAAACTATATAAGCATAAACAAAACTTGATCATCCTTAAGAACAATGAAATACAAAAGAAGACCAGCATGTCGTCATTAAAAAAGAAAACAAAATAGTTTATGATAAAGAATGTTTTGGACCTTGACTTGTTTAGCCCTTATGTGGGGAGAGTCGCCAATGGGGAATTTATAAATTACATGGGAAAGATTAGCTTCACACTGATTTGAATCCCGTTTCTTCTCTTTTCTTCACCTTAATAACACACAACATTGTGCTCAAATCAACACTGCCTAGACGCAATAAACAAGTACATCAGGATGGGCCAGCACTGCATAAGCTCAAATCAGCACCGGATATGTTCAAATTAGCCAAGTAGTGTAATAAAATACCATATAATTTTAATGTAAAGTGATAATATCTTCAAAATGGAGTTTACATCTTCTATTCTTCATGTTTTACATTTACATTTTATACAACGGTATTATTACTTCTTCATGTTCGAGATTTTCTCTATATATGACAAATATGTTTCATGTTCCAATCAGTTAGAATATAACGCTCAACTCTTTAAAGCCATGTCCCGACAGTTGGCGCTTACTATAGGAATCAAGTTTTAAAATTCTTCTCAGCTTTGGGCAATATCTACGATTAAATTACATTTTGTCACATATTCCCTCATATTTGTCCTATAAGTTTTCCCTCTAAATGTGCCAACTATATGTAAATCACATAGTGTTAAGTAATAATTCTTCACTTGCTGGAATGATGAAAACAAATTGGTCTATAACATATATGTTTGGCAAGTCTAAAAATGTATATTGTAGTACCAATGAAATATTTAAATAACAATGGAAATTAATAGTAGTCAATGTAGTTCATGCAGATATCACAAAAGGCATAAAATATACATCAACATAAAATGATAGACGAATATTTCTATATTTTCATTATTTAAGAAATGTGTTATAAAAAGTAGATCATTGTTTACTTAAGGAATGATAGATGAATATTGTTATATGTCTTTTTGTGAACCTTTAGTTTGGCATTAGTTTTACTTTAAGGAATGCGAGATTATATTTAAGTAATATGAACCTTTAGTTTGACTTTTTTTTCCTTAAAATACTTCATCTCATAACGCAAAATTGAAAAGTAAAAGTTAAATTATAATAATGGGTAGCACGAACCATGAAGTGAGTGCCTCAAGAGGTGAACTTTACAATTCTTACCCACGTTCACATGAAATAATTGCAAATGCATTTGTGATTTATTTTGCTAAAGGCATTTGCTTTAAATTTTGGTCATTATAAATGGCCTTATATGTGTTAAACAACGAGGCATCCTACTCAAAGGAAGTTAGACACCATTTATTTGAAAACTATGAGTGCATCCTATAATGAAGGTTTTTTTTTCCTATGAAATTTAAAATATTTAAATATATATGGCCTGGTATCAGTGGTAACTTTCATCACGTATCGAATAATAAGGAGTGATTAAGGGTTGGGTTGATAGGATAAATGAGGAATTAATTAAATAGTGGAAATACAAATAATAATGATAACAGTAATGATAAAATAGTAGTAGAGTCTTTCAACATTAAGTAAAGTATTAAAATACATTTTTTATTACACGCATGCTAGATAGAGGCAACATCTTTTATTACATAGTTAATAAAAAAAATTAAAAAAAAAATTGAACGTACGACATATTCCTTGGTATAATATCAATTACATCCATTTATAAGTAGTAGAATAAGAAATTATGATAGGGTTTTCTGTGCTGCGACAAATTGTTCATGAATATATTATTGCTAGAGTAACACGGGGTGATACATTAGAATTGTGTAGGACTGGGGAGATGAAGCCTTCTTTATTTCTTTTGTCTATCTGGAGTTTAAAAATGTAAGAAAAGTTGTCAAGTAGATAATTCTCATTCTATATAGTTCAAAACATAATTGGTGATGAGTCATTATAAGAAATTCGATATGAAAGGGGATTCAATGTTGGGATAAGATAACATTTATTGGAATGATATAACCAAAAAAATAAATATTTTGCTAGATCTGGTAAAGGTTAGGGATGGTTTCTAAACCAATAACCCAAAATTATTTGTATATAGGCTTTAGGTCAATAATAATACATACAACAAATCAATCGAATAAAATTAGAGACAGATCAATCCAGATAACTTCAGAAAAAAGTAACCCTGCTAAGTTCATCATAGACATAGCATACGGTAGCAATAACTATGTTGTCAATCATCTGAGTCCTATAGGCCAAATAATTCAGTCATGGGTGTAAAGAATGATCATTCCATGGTCCTAATGTAAGCTATAATAGAACCGGGTAGACTTCATCATATGAAATACTATGATTGCATTATCATCGTAAAAATCTGAATCAAACATACGTAAATGTTATAACTACTCAAATGAGTTCATCAAGGAAAATAATATATACTGGGACTATCACATAGTGATATCAACAAAAGGCGTATACAAAATAATTGCGTGATAATAATAGTGAATAAAAAATCACATATTTGTTGTTTTAGGGTTGTCGAAAAGGTCCATTGAGTTTTTTTAAGTCAGCGTGGAAGTCTGTGTAATTCTTACAAAGTGAAAATGTATTTCCATGCAGGTATAAGGTTCGTGAAATGTTCAAAGTGCGGAAAAGTTATAAAATTGCATAGTTAATAAACATTGGGGTTTTAAATAAGAATAATGTTTGGTTTTATTACTTAAGATTCCTTAGCTTTTTAAGATTTGTGCTAATAAACTTTTTTGTTCATAACGATGTAAAAAATCAGTAGAAAATTTTTGGGGTGAAAATACAGAATTTGAAAAATATCTACGATTTATGTGAAAAAATACTTTTATAGTTTAGAATTCCATTTTAGGGGTTATGTCGAATTAGCTTTGTAGTTATAAAAACATGTGGTTATGATATACCATTTTGACTTGAAAAATAAATTAAGATTTCGGGAATATTTTTCTAGAATTTTTTGATTGGTCACGAATTCTCTGGCGCGGAGTCAAATAACACACGGGTTGGTTTTGACCCTACTTGCGCGCGTGGCATTGACTTCTTCTTCAACCTTTCGAATTTTGACTAAGGGTTTAAAAACTTTGACATTTATTTAAATTCTCTACATAATACTATTTGAGATGATTCCAAATCATATCCTCCTTCTTTTTCGCAATGATTTCAAAAATATAACTTTTAAAGGTTGAGGCTAATTGTAACATTATATCCAGATACTGTAAAATATAAGGAATTTCATTTTGATATTTGTGGATTTATACTAAATTTCGAAGTATAAGAGTGTTATAGTTTTGTTTCTGTGTGATTTAGGAACAAAATGATTTTGGTTTGAAGTTTTAATTCATATTGTACACGGAGAATTTTAAGTTTAAAATTTGAATTTCCCAAAACGAAAAACATGATTTATGAACAAGATAGAATACTATACGAAAATTAAACTATATGGTCATGTTCCTACAAGTCTAAGGAAAAATATTCCCACTTTAAAACTGGTTTAATGTAAGGAACACAAAATTCACCATTGGAGCTCGAGCTTCCACGGTGTTTTCTGAATATTAACGCTTAGCGTATGATTTCTACGTAAAATCTCACCTGTAACTGCATAAATGGATCCTACTCTACTGCGAAAACATGCCCAAATTGAAATAATTAAGTTATAAACATAAAATGACAATATACTCAAAAATGTCCAAATTTTGGGTTGAGTTTTGAGCTACTGTTTGTACTAAACTAAGAGAGGTTTTATATAGGGCAGGTTATGGTTAGTTTATTTGTTGAAATTGAGGTGGTATTTGGGTTGGCCTAATGATAGTAATCTTGGAAGAAAGTTTAGGGTGACAAAAGTTGTAGGCTTACCCTATGTTTTCATTGGCACCCATGGTGTGTAGCTGGCATTCTTATCAACCCAGCTTATAAGGAAGATGGTCGTGGTTTTAGGTCTAGTCCCTAAACGTTTTTTATTAAGTTTTATGTCCTTTTATGTTTATTTTGAAACTTTTGGTCTCCCTTTGTAATTTCCAAATATTAGGAGTGATATGTGAGGGATGATTTGTGACTTTAACACGAAATGGAGTTGTTTGTAAAGACATTTTTGAATATATAGTTCATTTGGATGAGTTAATATTCAATTTAAAACTTTAAGTGGTGTTTTGAAATTATTTAAAGCTTATGTAACTTTGGAATTTGTGTTTTTCGAAGGTTCATGTGGATAATAAACCAATATCTTTTACGACGATGTTTATATGTTAAGGTAAGATTACTTATTCTTTGATTATATATAGGGAGATAGTTGAATCTAGATGTGTTTCTATATACGGGTCTTACAATTCTCCGCACAAAAAAACTCGTCCTCGAAATTACAATCGATTAGTTCAGGATATTATTGATATATGACATCTCTATGTTTCCAAGTTTCTTTTTAGTGTCTATAATGTGGTCAGAGAACTTTCACTAAAGTGATGGTCTTTGTATGAAGTACTCGATCTTGGGTGTTTGTTATCTGAAGAGATTTTTCTTCCAAGTTGTGCTTAGTTTGTACTGATAGTCCATTCCATCTGATTAAGTGGCTTGGGTCAACAATATATTTTCTTAAGTAAGAAACATGAAATACATTGTGAATTTGCTCCAAATCAGAAGGTAATATTAGTTGATATGCTACCGGTCCAATAAATTTCGTAATGGTAAAACATCTGATGTATCATGGTGCAAGTTTTCCCTTTCTCTTAAATCTAATAATTCCACCTTCGAGTTGATAATTTGAAGAAAACTTAGTTTCCTTCTCGAAATTCAAGGGGTCTCTTATGATGATCGACATAACTTTTCCATCCACTATTATCTTCATTTAACATTTCCCATATTGAACATATTTTTCGATGGTTTCTGCTATAATTTTTGGCCTAAAAATATGATTTTCTCTAGATTCGTTTCAAGAAAGTGGAGAACGATAGGGTCTTACATAGAGTGCTTCATATGGAGTGGATTGAATAATAACTTGATACATATTGTTGTAGGAAAATCCTACTAATGCTAAATGATCACTCTAATTTCCTAATAGATCTAATATGCATGCTCGCAACTTGCCCTCTAAGGTTTGAATTAGTCGTTCGTATTATCCATCGGTTTGGGGATAAAACACGGTGCTAAGAAGTAATTTAGTACCTTTGGATTTTTGTAGAGATGACCAAAAATTTCCCGCAAATCAAAGATCTCGGTCAAATATAATAGATAAAGGAGTCCAATATAATCTAACGATTTTTTGGAGGTACAAGTTGTTGATTATCAAAAGTGAATCGGTTGTGCGCACTCTAAGAAAGTGAGCTAATTTTGTTAATCGATCAATAATTACCCAAATCAAAATATATCCTTGTGTTGTTTGAGGTAATCCACTAACAGTATCCATAGTAACATGATCCCACTTCCAAGATTGGATAGGAAGAGGTTGAAACAGTCCACCTGGATGTTGGTGTTCAATATTGACTTGTTGACGGGTAAAACATTTGGCCATAATGGTTCGAATGTCTCATCTCATTCCAGCCAACCAATAACATTTCTAAAGTGCAGATACATCATGGTATTATCTAGATGGATAATAAATCTAGAATGATTACTTTCATGTAAGAGCTCTTCCTTTAGCTTGTAATCGGAAGGTAAGCATATTCGGTTCTGAAATTGCATTCCGTTGATAGGGTGATATGTACATTTTGCACTAGCTTTTCCAAATTCAATCCTTAAACATTGAGCGGCAAGAAATTTTTCGGTGGATTGTTGATTAATTATGTTATTTTGAAGAGATGGGTATTCTATGATGTCACGGGGATAGTAGAGGGTGTACTTTGCAGAATATTGTCAGTCAATGTAAGCATGACTTGATAAGAAAGTGTTACGATTAGTCTTCCACTAGTTTTACGACTTAGGGCATCGGCTACCCTGTTGCCTTTGCCCGGGTTATATTTCAATTAAACGTCGTAATCTTCTAAACATTCCATCCATTGGCATTGTCCCAAATTCTTTTCTTTTTGGGTAAAGACATATTTCAAACGTTAGTGATGTGAGAGTAATTGAAACAATATTCCGTATAAGTAACATTGCCAAATCCTCAAAGAAAAAACAATAGTGGCTAATTATAGAGTATGAATTCGATAATTTCGCTCGGGAATTTTTAGTTGTCATGACCCACATTCAACTACTTTTCCTAATAACATGAGTATACATCCTATCCCTTGTAAGGAGAAATTCGTGTATACATCATAACACATAGTACTATAAGGTATTGTTTGTATAGGGGTGGTAGTTAAATGTTCTTTTAGGGTACAGAAGGCTTGAGTACATTCTTAATTCCATTCAAAGTGTGTATCCTTTCGAATTAATTTCATGAGAGTTAAAGAAATAGTGGAGAATCAATCTGTGAATCTACAATAATAACCCGCTAATCCTAGAAAGCTAAAAACCTCGACTATGGTAGTTCCATAAATAGTTTTTCCTAGGTCTACTTGAATTCCTTGTTCCGTAATAACTTGACCTAAAAAATTGACGCCTTTTATTAGGAAATCACACTTGCTATCATTAGTATACAACTGGTGATGTCATAAGGTGTCCAGCATGACTTTCAAATGAATTTCGTGATCCTTTTCATTTTATGAATATATCAGGATATCATCGATGAATATGATCACAAATTGGTCCCAAAATGATTGAAATACGAAGTGCATTAAGTCCATAAAAGCGATTGGGGAATGTGACTCCCCGCCCAATTAAATATCGGGTGATCAGTCCTTTATAAAATTTATAACAGAATGATTGGTTGATTCATTATTAGCATCACTGTCGAAAACTCAAATCCAATTAATTACCTAACATTTAATTAAGCTAGTGTCAAAACATTTTCCAATTAAACCTGAAACCAATTAATTTATTTAATTTCTGAACATATGATTACAAAGCATACACAAGAGATTAATACTGACTGAAATAAATAATGAATAATTAAGACTGGATAAAACCTTTCAGTTCAAATCCACAACCCAAACCATAATAAATACTCAATCCAACTGAAAAGAAATACAAGGGAAACGGAGTACAACCCTGCTAATGAGAATGGGAAACACATGCCCGAACTGAAATATCTGAACTAGGAAATGAATGAAATGAGAGAAGCGTATAATATCAATGACCCGCAACTTCCACAATACCCGCAGTTCGGCAAACCATCCAAGTACCTAGAAATGGTGTCCCTGTGGATGGGCACCTGTACTAATACATATATATAGCAAAAGAGAGAAGAGATGCAAGAGATGGGTTAGAGCCTGACATTTTAAAAAGATTGATTAGCAATAATTTAAATCAGCATTAAAGCGAGTACTATATGCATGTTAGTTGGAACTCTCACATGATATTCTCACCTCTCAACTAGTGTGCACGCCTAACGTACATCTAATCCATCCTAGACATCTGACACACTTCTAACTAGGAAAAGGCTTATCCTTCTATTTACCCCTCGTAGTAGTATTCCGTATTTGATCTCAAAATTTATCATTTAAATAAGTGTTATCACACTAAAGTCAAGTATTCACTATTTACATTATAGAAGGTTTCACTACCTTAATAGTCTGCAATTATTCCATTGTAGATATACCACAAGCATACATATATATATCCCTCACTATTATATATATATATATATATGTGTGTGTGTGTATGTATTAACACAATCTTAATAGCCTACAATTATCACATTGTAAGTATAACACAAGTATACATATATATCCACCACTATTATATATATACTAACAAAGCACCCCAAGAATACACCTATAGTTCATTTCATACTCTGATATCATGTCCCGGTACATCTCGTACTCAAACAAGGACTATCGGTTCGGAAATCTCCCACGAACCATATAAACAAATCACACATATAGGCGGCGAACATAGTTCACATACCTATGGGTCATGCACATACCTACGCTCCCATAGTCAGCTGACTTATCAACTCACAAATAAGTCTTCACAATCCTATGTTCTGAGATACAAGTCAAATATCCCCCCAAAGGCCACTCAGGATAAGACCGTCTCTACACAACCCCCCGCGATAGCAAGCAGCTCGGTATGTCATACACAAAATATATCAAATATAGGTATACACACAACCCATCAAATTAAGTGGTATACACACAGACCAAATGTCATATTCCATTCGTAGTATTACCATCACTAAATACTATCAACGTATTTTAAATTACAATATTCCCTCTCTCATAATATTTATAGGGATAATATGTCACCCGAATACCCTTAATACATAATCGTAAGAAGTCCCAAACGTAACCACTAATTTTTATTCTTATAAGTTCCATATCATTAGAAATAATATCGTAAGTATTTATCACTTAATTCTCTCGAACACATTTACAATTATGATTATCTCTCTCTTGTAATCTTCAAGGTAAACTCACCATCCCTAATGTCCAAATCATTACACCTAAACAACTCCCAATAATTCTGCACTATTCTGGGTTCATCGGGCACTAGTTTTCCTCACTCAAATTAATCGTTTACTAAAATAGGGGAGAAATAGGAAATTCCCTAAAAATTAGAAATATCGCTCGAACTATAAGAGCATCTCACTCGAACGACTTCCACGTGTCGCTCGAACGACTTCGCGTGACAACCCTATCTCGCTCGAACGACTTCGCACGAGATACTGATCTCGCTCAAATGATACCCTTCGCGCGACAGCTCGTGACCTAGGTTGTTTCGTCTTCAACCTTAGATAGCCTCATTTTTCACCATTTTCAATCCTAAAACCTCTAAAATATCATTCCAATCTCCAATCAATTAGTCCCAAATCGAATCGTAACATTTGTAAATGAATTATAACAACCTAAAATCATTAAATCATCCATATAATTAGAAATCCCCAATTCATTATCAACAACCCTAGTTCTTAAATTGATATGCATAACTTCTAAATTAAACCCAGCTTTGTTTATAGAAATTAACATAATTTCATAGGCATCATCTTATGTACATATGGGATTTAAATTCTTATCAAATCAGCCCTAGGTTATGATATAGTTCTCCAATTTCATCCAAATTAACTTTCACAACTATGGTTTATTAACCTAGACTAACATGAACACAATTATCCCTAAAGAAAGCACGTAATAAACACTTTCCTCGATTTCGAAGGTTTGATCCATTGGTGTTGTTGGTATGAATGCTCTCCTCATGTTCCGATCTACATAATGTTGGTGGTGGTTGTGCAAAGTAGTGTAAATTAACTCTCCTCCTTTGGAATTTGCTCCCCCTCACCCACTGTGGCTCTCTCTTGATTTTGGTATATCCTAACCCTAATTGTCCCCAATTAGCTGATATAATATTTCTCCAATTTTCGTCCAGATAATTTCTTTAAAAATACAAATTACAAAACTACCCCTGCCGGGTGTCGGCTTGGCCTAAAAATATCCCGGATTCCAAATAAAATACCTGGGTAGAGTTTTCTAACTATCTCGACCCCTTCGGACTCAACGGAGCACTCGAAATGATCATATGAGTTACCTAAAATAATTTACCTTTTTATTCAACTTAATTAGTCCTGACCCGACTCACACGCGCGTCATCGACTTAATATACCTAATTGTCATATTTCTCTCTCACGACAAGTTATATAAAATCGTCATTCCATATTACTTATTCTCATAGTAATATTAATAATTAATAACTTCTCGTCACGCTAGTAAATATTCCAATTTGATCCAGATTGATAATTAACTCTCACATTTTAATTTAATTAATCCCACAATAATAATAATGTACACCCCGCTTAAAATAATAACGGGTGGGCAGCCCTATACTACATTAAATCAGGAGTTTCAGATGGCTCAGTCTCAACACCAACTATCGGTACTATATAATATAGGACTAACTACCCGATATCATATAAATGAGATGTTAAAATTAAATAAAATATGCAACAGACAACAAACCAACACTATAAAACTACTAATAAAGAAAAGAAGGATACATACAAGAACTAAGAGAAATGAAATGCTAGAATAAAATGAAATAAATAACTACAATTGAATATACCATAAGGAAGTAAACCCGAATAAGTTGTCGGGTCATAGCCAATACAATAACTGAAATGGAATAAATATACACATCCATAAATATCCCTCGGGTATAAACCCGATATACAAAATGAGTCCTACCTAGATTCTTAAAGTAGTAGGAAGCGACTACAATCTACATCCCGCAACAATTCGCACCTGTCACGGCTCCCAAGACTCTGGATAGGAGGACATCCGGCATCCCTGCGGTAGGACACCTGTAGTAAAATATATATATATATGCAGGAAAGCAAAGTAAACGGGTCAAAGCCCGAGTGTGAAAATATTTATCAAGGTCGTTAACCGTGCATAATAAATATCGATACACTTATTTCATAATTAAAGTGGAATCGCACTCTCGTGAAACCCCAACTCACCTCTCATCTAGCTACGCGCACCTATTCTCGTCCTGAATTTTAGTTAAATTACCTCCATTTATAAGGACAACCTAACTTAACATAGGCCCAACCTATACCCACGAGATCTGCCTTCCTATCATAAGGCAAGAATCCACTCTTTCTAAACACACATAATTATTTTTACAAACAAATATGCCATAATAGGCTTCAGGGATTTTGATTTATAATTTAATTAATTATAATTCTTAATACGTTACCCATATACATTAGGGTTTAATCATATGATTTAATTACTAAATAACATGCATATAAATTATTATTGACAAAACTTCTCTCCAATCTCAACACTGCACTGTGTTTCGTGCGTGGGGTGTCTCGCAAAGCGAAATCCAAATAAGGAATCACCCCGTTACACTACTCCTTGACAATGTCGATCCTAGAGATCCATTATGCCATACATACAATATTAAATAACTACAACTACTAAACATAGCTTACAATATAAGAACAACTCAAAATCTCCAATAATATCCTTGGGATGATGTAACCGAAAATATTCCTCAAATGCGAGACATCAATCCCTATCAATCTAGTACATCATAATCATCCAAGATGTACTCCACAACGATTTCATATCCCTTCATCTATAGGACATATAAATATATATAGGCATTTATTCTAACCATATATATATACAATCATCCATTCCCATAGCCAAGTGTACATACCACATATGATGTACAATGGCCATTCACATAATATACCCGGCTGTATATATCACCGATAAAACTGTATCATGCTATCATCTTGCAGTGCAATACTCACATACCATCCTGGGGACCCCGGTCAAACTCTATACCACCTACATCGGAGTCATACACACACACACACACGACGTCCCGGGAAGCGGCCACAGCTCCTAACCGGTCAATGAGATGAGACAGACCCACCACGCCTCACCATGAAAATACAAATCACATAATAACACACTGGATGACTATGACTTGTGGACTATCCACACACTACTCATTGAGCTAGGATGCTCACCCTCTGCGCGGAAACTTCCCAATGATAGCATGAGCGGGGTATGCTTAACCACATAAGTGTATATATCATTCACATGCACAATATATATACATCCATATGATCCCATCATATGATCAAACATTAAACCATCATATACGGTTTAGATATTCATACCATGTATATCCATAACATAAATATATCCATATATTCAAATCCATACAGATATATATATATATACACATATATTCACATATCCATATATGTATATATACAAACTAATTCTCGTTCATATGTATAAGATATCTAAACTCGGCTATAAGTATACATAATCCTCAATATATAAGCTGTCACCACAAACTCATTCAATTTACCTCGACATGTGAATACAATCCCTCACTTGAAGAATATTCATCCATTTTCCTATGATGAATAGTCTCGTAAACAACATACGGATATATATATATATATATGTCCAACATTAGGGTTATCACCCAAAGTTTAGTGTAGGAAACCATCACTACACATAGCATCTATATCCGAGAGCACATTGATGAATCTAGTAATAATTTCGACTATTGGTATACCCATAACTAATAGTCTACAACCTTAAGTCTTAAAAATAAATCAATTTTAGGATCTCATCAATTTATTAAAATCCCCTTGATTACTCACACTATTCTTGTTACTAGTATGATCTCAACGCTCTCAATTCTGACATTGAATCAATCACTCCTAAATCTTATTGCGCTTGCAATCTATTTCTTAAGTTAAACATTGCTACGGATACACGACCACTCTCTCTCATCGGTCCTCAATAACATCTAAACTTACTTATGACCTCAATCCAGAACTCCCGTCCTCCCGGAGATCCCTCACTCCCTCGGAATGTCCATTATTAATACGCACGTAATCAAAAAGGGACAATCTCCACCATTTATAACCATTTCATGATAACCCATCTCCATCATGATAACATAATGCTCCAATCACTCCAGTTCCATATTTCTTTCATTACTAAAAGAGGCATTCCATCCTCCTGAATCAGTTTAACATAGGGCCGCAAGTCCCTATTCGACCTAGGGCCCTATTCCCTTAATTTGATATAATAACCCTTCATAATAAACCCATTAAGAAAGCCCCTAAGAATAAAACTCCAAAAGAAAAGGGGAAAAAAGAACTTCAAATTTTGGGCTAAAAACAGGGGGTCGGTCGACCGCGGGTCCACATTTTGCCTAGGAAGAAATGCAGTAGGCTTTTCCCTTAAGGCGCGGTCGATCGGTCCCCTGGGCGCGGTCGACCGGGCACACCAGTTATCTTGGCCGATTTTCCCATTTTCAGCAAACCCTAAATCCTCAAACACCGAAATATCATCACCAAATTCCCAAATCTTTAACTCAATAGTATTATTAACTTGTAAAATCATCCTACATCTCATCCCAACAATTTATATGTCATTAAACTCATGTATAAACATCAAATTCCCATTTTAGTACCCAAAATCTAGGTTTTGATATTTATACCCCTAAACCATTTCTTTAACCCACAAATTATGAAATGAAATACACAAATGACTTATTTAGCAATATTAAACACTTGCCTCAGATTTGTAGAGGTTGGATCGTCCTCGATGTCGCGTTTTGGCTGGAGATCCCAAGTTTTTCTTCCTCTCTCTCTTCCTTTCTTATTCTTTCTCTCTTATTTTCCTTTTCTTTCTCTTTTCTTTCTATTTATCTCTTTCTCTAAATGAGAAGGCTTGTCCCGTAAGCGTCTTAAATCCCTAAAACACAAGTCCCATTTTTAATTGTTAATACACACTTTAAATGACTCATTTACTCCAATTCGAGTCAAACTGACTTAAAAATATTTCGGATCCGAAATAAAATCCAATTGCAATCATTTTGACTATCTCGACCCTTCCGGGATCGATGGCACCCTCAAAATCATCATCCGGAATACTTTGAAATGTTCTCTATTTTTGGACCTCAATTCCCAAATTTTAGAATTCTCCAATTTAATTAAATTTATTTTCCCCAAAATTTAATTTCTCTGTCTCCAAAGTCAAGGGTTGCTACGTACTTCCCCCCTTACAAAAAAATTTCCCGCGAAATTTTAAGATATGCCTAGGACCTCAATCTCATCTAGTCCTTACATTAACCCTCAGGATCACTATACCGATCCTTACGAGTTCTCACGTCGAACCATATAAATTTTTAAAACAAACTACTACCCAGGACGCCCATACACCCCGTACCCGAGCTTCCACTCGTAGAATTAAAATCAGGCTCCATTAGCCTCAAATCGTAATATATTATCAGCAATGTAATCTATAGCAACCCATTAAATATATAAAAGTTTGAAATTTCCATGGTTGAACTTTCCTCAATTTCTGACGCTAGTCACCTTCGTGTGGGGGAGGTCTCGCAAGCGAAATCCAAACAAGGAACCCTCCCAATACACTACTGTGTAGCTAGGTCGGGGATTGAGATTAGTTGAACCAGGGTTAAGGGTTTTATAAAAAGATTTTCATATTAGATATTGCCCAAAGGCCTATGTAATAATATAATATAAAACAAATCCATGTCTTTCGACATTCCAAGAAAAGACCTTATGTTTAGGACACAAGGCCTCAACAAATACAATATTCTATCCAATACCTAGTTCTCAAACTAGCACAACTATGAGCTAAATTATCCGCTCAACATGAATCTTCCAACTTTGAACCTCTCAAGTATAAAATTCCTCTACATCACATCAACACATTTCCATAAAATAAGTTCTTCCGTCATTGGAACCCTATAATTACATGCCCTAACCTATCCATAAGACAATAACCTTATAGTCACTACTCAACAAGATCCAATTATCCTCACTTCCGGAACTCAATAGCACAACTCCCTACTATCTATTCACGAGAAGGTGTATTTTCTCAAAAGATGACCTACAAAGGCCATACTTGCTCACTCTTTCTTCCAAGGTAATTTTTTATACACCCTAGGGGCGTAGCGGCTAACTGCTCAATATACCTAACGCGTGACGTTGCTAATATCGCACAAAGCGTGACTTAAACCCAAAGGAAGGTATTCTACCTTACACTTCCATAATCCAATGGTTTCACCTCATCCTTGAACCTCTATTTAAAGTCCTCTACTTCTTCCAGGACAATCATTACTTCTAAACCTATTTCTCCACAAGAGAAACATCTTCCTCAAAATCCTTCCTAACCATCTTGAAGGACAAAACGCGATTGCAACTACCAGAAACTCCATCAGACCTACTCAACGAACCTGAGTCTCTAATTTATTTCTCCCTCATACTAGAAGGCAATACTCCTGATATTGGGATAATTCTATCAACCTCACCACGGTAAGAGTCACCAATATCAGGTTTCCTAACGAAGGTTGACGGGTTTCTCAATCTAAATCTTCCAAGGACTACACTACTCTCTCCTCGGACTTACCTTACTAAGTCCAAGATTCATCATTCGAGTAATTTCCCTTTCTTAGTCAACCAACGATTGAACACCCTGAACCACTGCTAGAAATCTATTCCTTATTCCTGCCTGAACGGATGAAAACAAATACACCCAATCAAAGCACACCCAAAATCAGTTATGGGTATTGTATCTCTAATCTGGTCCTTTCCTCGACGACATAATCTAGGCGACGTCTGAAATGAGAGAAACTATTATCAGAACGTCGATCAAGTGAATACACTTCACAGAAGAAGATAAACGCAGTGAACACAAAAATACTAATAGTGGGGCTTTATATCAAGAACGCTAACGGTAGAACGCAGAAAACCCGCACATGTCCTAAAGACTCTAGAACCTGATGCTCTGATACCATCTTTAACACCCTGCTTAAAATAATAACGGGTGGCCAACCCTATACTACATTAAATCAGGAGTTTCAGATGGCTCAGTCTCAACACCAACTGTCGATACTATATAATATAGGACTAACTACCCGATATCATATAAACGAGATGTTAAAATTAAATAAAATATGCAACTGACAATAAACCAACACTATAAAACTACTAATAAAGAAAAGAAAGATACATACAAGAACTATGAGAAATGAAATGCTAGAATAAAATGAAATAAATAACTACAATTGAATATACCACAAGGAAGTAAACCCGAATAAGCTGTCGGGTCACAACCAATACAATAAGTGAAATGGAATAAATATACACATCCATAAATATCCCTTGGGTATAAACCCGATATACAAAATGAGTCATACCGAGATTCTTAAATAAGTAGGAAGCGACTACAATCTACATCCCGCAATAGTCCGCACCTATCACTGCGCCTAAGACTCTGGATAGGAAGTCATCCGGCATCCCTGTGGTAGGACACCTGTGTGTGTATATATATATATATATATATATATATATATATATATATGCAGGAAAGAAAAGTAAATGGGTTAGAGCCCGAGTGTAAAAATATTAAGCAAGTGTGTTAACCGTGCATAATAAATATCGATGCACTTATTTCATAATTAAAGTGGAATCGCACTCTCGTGAAACCCCAACTCACCTCTCATCTAGCGGCGCGCATCTATTCGCTTCCTGAATTTTAGTTAAATTACCCCCATTTATAAGGACAACCTAACTTAACATAGGCCCAGCCTATACCCACGAGATCTGCCTTCCTATCATAACCCAAGAATCCACTCTTTCTAAACACACTTAATTATTTTTACAAACAAATATGCCATAATAGGCTTCATGGATTTCGGTTTATAATTTAATTAATTATAATTCTTAATATGTTACCCATATACATTAGGGTTTAATCATATGATTTAATTACTAAATAACATGCATATAAATTATTATTGACAAAACTTCTCTCCAATCTCAACACTTCACTGTGTTTCATGCGTGGGGTGTCTCGCAAAGCGAAATCCAAACAAGGAACCACCTCCTTACACTACTCGTTGACAGTGTCGATCCTAGAGATGCATTATGCCATACATACAGTATTATAGTACTACAACTTCTAAATTTAGGTTGCAATATAAGAACAACTCAAAATCTCCAATAATATCCTTGGGATGATGTAACCGAAAATATTCCTCAAATGCGATACACCAACCCCCATCAATCTTGTACACCATTATCATCCAAGATGTAATCCACAAAGATTCCATATCCCTTCATCTATAGGATATACAAATATATATATAGGCATTTATTCTAACCATATATATATAAAATCATCCATTCCCATAGCCATGTGTACATACCACATACGATGTACAATGGCCATACACATAATATACCCGGCTATATATATCGCCGATAAAACTGTATCATGCTATCATCTTCCAGGGGATTACTCACATACCATCCTGGGGACCCCGTTCGGTCTCAATATCTCCTATATCATAGCCATACACACACACACACACGAAGTCCCGAGAAGCAGCCATAGCTCCTAACCGATCAATGAGACGAGACATACCCACCACGCCTCACCCCAAAAATACAAATCACATAATAACACACTGAACGACTATGACCTGGGGACTATCCACACCCTGCTCCTTGAACCAGGATGCTCACCCTCTGCACGAAAACCTCCAAATGATAGCATGAGTGGGGTATGCTTAACCACATAAGTATATATATCATTCACATGCACAATATATATACATCCATATGATCCCGTCATTTGATCAAACATTAAACTATCATATACGGTTTAGATATTCATACCATGGATATCCATAACATAAATATATCCATATATTCATATCCACATATATATATATATATATATATATATATAAACATATATTCACATATCCATATATCAATATATACAAACTAATTCTTGTTCATATGTATAAGATATCTAAACTCGGATATAGGTATCCATAATCCTCAATATACAAGCCGTCACCAGAAACTCATTTAATTAACCTCAACATGTGAATACAATCCCTCACTTGAAGCATATTGATTAGGCACATATTCTTCACATTTACCCCCTTAATTGCGGTATTTTTATGATCCCGTGCAGTGTATTTAGCTTGGATTTGTCTCTTATTTATTCTACTAACCTTTTTTGTCAAGTATTTCATGTTTTGTGTATTTCTCATGTGTTTTACAGGTATTTCATGCAAGTTAGTGCGAAGGAGAACTCAAAACAGTGAAAGAAACCAAGAAATGGAGAGTTGAAGGGCATTTTCGTAATTTTTCAGCCTTAGTCTAGAGGTGGGGCCAACTAGAAAGTTTAAGAGCTCTAAATTACAAAAATACTGGAAAAAACGGCACCTCAATCCGAGCTACGGTGAAGAAGTTACGATGTTTTGAAGTTGCGCGATAATGAAGAGTCTGGATGTGCGGATTTCTGTAATTAATTATGCATTTAATGCAGTGCAACTCTTGGAAAACTTGTGCCACAAGCGAAATTTGATGCCAAATTCATGCAACTTGGTGCTATAAAAGACCAAGCCCTACCTCATTTTAAAAAGGAGTTTAATTCTAGAGAGAGGGAGTCAAATTCTAGAGGGTAGGAGTAGGATTAGAGAGAGAAAGTTAGATTGTAGTTTTCTTTGGTAGAAGTTTTCATAAACCCTAGTTGTAAGTTTGAAGAAGAAGTTTTGCTGGATTCAAATTCATCTCTTTCTCCTCTTTCTAAATACAAGTATCAATTTCTATTCTCTATTTTATTTTTCCATTCAATTCTCAATTGTTTTGCAAATTGTTAACAATGTTTGTTAGAGTTTTCTTTTGTTTTCATCATGTTTAGCTAATTTTTAAGGGTTGGGATGCATGAACCCATCCCGATGTAATTTATCTACGTAGGAAATAGAATTTAAATTTAAATTTGAAAGAATCGTGTAAGATAAGTTCACAATCATCCTAGATCTTTTAATCTCTCTTGCCCTAGGTACTTGGGATATTTAAGAATATGATGTGCGTGTAATTATTTAGCACCGCTTTATATTTATCTTTGATTTCATATGA
Source organism: Sambucus nigra (assembly GCA_949130495.1). Taxonomy (NCBI): domain Eukaryota; kingdom Viridiplantae; phylum Streptophyta; class Magnoliopsida; order Dipsacales; family Adoxaceae; genus Sambucus; species Sambucus nigra. The sequence goes on along the minus strand of OX422217.1, from coordinate 51,751,147 downwards.
TGCGGGCTTGAACCTCATATATGTAATGCTTAGGATCTATAAAGACTGGATTCATTCAAATTTATAATTTACAATTCTAGTATTCTAATGGGTAATTACTAGGGATTAGGGGATTGTATTCCAACCTATTTCCTCATTCATTTTAATTAGTTTTATAAATTTGTTCCAACTTATTTCCCCTTGTCAACCATCATCATCTTTTTCACTTTTATTTTAGAAGTAATAAATCAATTAAATTCTATAAACATTCCCTGTGGATTCGATACCCAGACTTACTACTATACTCCATAAAAGTGTAGTTAAAAGTTTATTTTTTTTTATTGAGGTTGGAAGCCGATAACAACGACTAGCGTATTACACGGACGCTCGGCATTTCGACTCAATCACATATTCATCCATTTTCCTATGATGAATAGTTCCCCAAACATCATACAGACATATATATATATATATATATATATATATATATATCCAACATTAGGGTTATCACCCAAAGTTTAGTGCAGGAAACCATCACTACACATACCATCTATATCCGAGAGCACATTGATGAATCTAGTAATAATTTTTGACTATTGGTATACTCATAACTAATAGTCTACAACCTCAAGTCTTAAACTTAAATCCATTTTAGGATCTCATCAATTTATTAAAATCCCCTTCATTACTCACACTATTCTAGATACTAGTATGATGTCTACGCTCTCAATTCTGACTATGAATCAATCACTCCTAAATCTTATTGCGCTTGCAATCTATTTCTTATGTTAAACATTGCTAGGGATACGCAACCACTCTCTCTCATCGGTCCTCAATAACATCTAAACTCATTTATGACCTCAAGCTAGAACTCCCGTCCTCCATGAGATGCCTCACTACTTCAGAATGTCCATTATTAATACACACGTAAGCAAAAAGGGACGATCTCCACCATTTATAACCATTTCATGATAACCCAGCTCCATCATGATAACATAACCCTCCAATCACTTCAGTTCCATATTTTTTTCATTACTAAAAGAGACATTCCATCTTCCTGAATCAGTTTAACACAGGCCCACAAATCCTTATTCGACTTAGGTCCCTATTCCCTTAATTTAATATCATAACCCTTCATAATAAACCCATTAAGAAAGCCCCTAAGAATCAAACTCCAAAAGAAAAGGGGAAGAAAGAACTCCAAATTTTGGGCTAAAAATAGGGGATCGGTCAACCGGTCCCAGACCCCCGATCGACCGTGGGTCCACATTTTTCCTACGAAGAAATGCAGTAGGCTTTTATCTTAAGGCGCGGTCGAATTCTCCCTTGGGCGCGGTGGACTACTCCCTTGGGCACGGTCGACCGGCCACACCAGTTATCTTGGCCGATTTTCCCATTTTCAGCTAACCCTAAATCCTCAAACACCCAAATATCATAACCAAATTCCCAAATCTGTAACCTAATAATATTATTAACTTGTAAACTCATCCTACATCTCATCCCAACAATTTATATGTCATTAAACCCATGTATAAACATCAAATTCCCATTTTAGTACCCAAAATCTAGGTTTTGATATTTATACCCATAAACCATTTCTTTAACCCACAAATTATGAAATGAAATACACAAATGACTTATTTAGCAAGATTAAACACTTGCCTCAGATTTGTAGAGGTTGGATCATCCTCGATGTCGCGTTTTGGCCGGAGATCCCAAGTTTTTCTTCCTCTCTCTCCTCCTTTCTTCTTCTTTCTCCCTTCTTTTCCTCTTTTTTCTCTTTTCTTTATATTTCTCTCTTTCCCTAAAGGAGAAGGCTTGTCCCATAAGCCTCTTAAATCCCTAAATCACAAGTCCCAGTTTTAATTGTTAATACACACTTTAAATGACTAGTTTACTCCAATTCGATTCAAACTGACTTAAAAATATTCTAGAGCCGAAATAAAACCCAATGAAAGTCATTTTTACTATCTCAACCCTTCTGGGATCGATGGTACCCTCAAAATCATCATCCGGAATACTTTGAAATGTTCTCTATTTTTGGACCTCAATTCCAAAATTTTAGAATTCTCCAATTTAATTAAATTTTATTTTCCCAAAAATTTAATTTCTCAGTCTCCAAAGTCAAGGGTTGTAACAAATAAATCACATAATTATTTAAATCTTCGAAAATACGGGGTATTACATACTTCCCCCCTGATAACGGAATTTCATCCTGAAATTCAGGGAGTAAGGCATTTCTAGTGAGGAGAACTCCGGGCATTAACCTCACATCTCATGTACTCTACGTAGTACCACACATAGAGTACATTACCGAATACCCTAAATAAAGAACACCTCACTCATGTTATAATTTACTCTCCAAGCCTTACCATTTAAGTTTCACCACTTAAATTTTTTGATAATTACTAACTAACCTCCTACTACTCGCACTAGTATATTATCAGTATTTAGATACATACGAATTTGTCTTACTACTATGTTTCATCAGTAGTTTATTCTTGGTTGTACTGTATATACTTTACACACAATATATACTATAAATGCTAACACATTTTCGCCATATTGCCTTCGCAAGGGACTATGGAATCCAAGAACGTACGCTACCGGCTCAAACATAACAATAATAGGAAAAGATCCCACATCACTCGGTACCAATTTCCTCATTCCAACATGCAACAATGCAACTCCCAATCTTTTCCATCCTTGTTAACAGGCCCTAAATTTCCTTTGGACCTAGTAGATTATTTTCCTCCCCTCTATCCAATAAGGACAAGGATTAATATATAACGGCTCAAATGGAATCCTATCGATAATGAGATGAGGGGAGTAGTCTTACACTAACTCCACCAGTGGAAGATATTACACTAAACCGTCCCATAATTGTAAATACAACATTCCTCGTAACGTGTAACTAAAACTCTCAGTCTTCCTGTTCGCCTGCGAGTGTGTTAGACCGGATACGTTCGCATCTCGATATTCATGGCCTCCCAAAAACTCTTCCCAATAATCGTGTCATAACTCTCTTGACTCTATCGGACAAAAACTCTAAATGTAGCCCATTTGACCTTACTATCCTAGGAATAGTAATGGTTGAGGTTTACTGTTACACATTATGATTTGTCCTAACTTGGCATAATGTGAGATACTTTACTTACCTGACCCAATTTCACCCACATAGGGTTGTGGTCCCATTGCGAAGTAATTAACTCTGTAATGGTTCAAGGATTCACTCTCCCATTACTACCAAGGAATTCCTAATGTTGAAGGAACTCTATTATTTCCTGATGGTCCACTTCCAATTGGAGCTCAGTAATGTCTTGCTTTACTTATGCCATCACTACTATGGCTTTATATCATTATGCATTTTACCTTTCTTATAAACACATCCATATCTATGGCTCAGGCGACAGTGTCATCACTGCATGTCGCAAGTCCTTCCCCCTCTCTCTAAGCTTCAGATTCTCTTGAAACATGCTCTCTCCATGTCCTATCAAGTAAGTTTCAACTTCCCCGAGTTAAAATTTATCAGATTCTTCCTATACTATCCTCATGGAAAGTCTGGGAATTAACGGTCCTAACTGCCCTAACACATAAAAAAGCTAAGTTCTTAAGTCACTCTCTTCTACAATCAGTTACCTCTCGCAATACGCATTGTGACACAATTCTCAATTATGGAAAATACTATAATTCAACTATCTAGGGCGCTCATACAACCTATGTTTTGTGCATTGCAACACCACCGTACTATACGTTTTATATAAATAACAAATTATGTCCCACATACTTGGCATGACTATATGGGAAGGTCCTACTCAGTCACCCTACCTTTTTCGCCTAATCATATCTTAGGTTGTCCCACTGGTCTGCTCGTAAGGTCAACGATTGGTAACATTATCACATATTAATCTTATACGGCTCTATTTGCCTTGGTTTGTAATATAACCATTAATTCACAGCTATAACTACAAATATTGCAATCACTACGATATTAAATCCATGTACTAAAGGTAAACTTCTCCTAACTTCCAATGTTTGCTAAGTTTCATACGTGGGATGTCTCGGAAAGAGAAATCGAAACAAGGACCCCCCTAATACACTACTACCTAACACTGTTGGTCATCGAGATCTGTTAAGTCCTTACTCCATAACATATATCCCTGAATTCCAATCTACGAACATAAAAGTCTACTCGTCTACTTTCATGTCACTAAAGACGGCATACAATACGGTGCTCTCCTTATCACAAGTTATTAGCGATATATAATTAAGGAGGTATATCTCTCCTCTCTATAATAAGTCAATATACCCTGAATCACATCAGTAGAACATCCCTGCTCACCGGGATCAACATAGTAAGACAACATATTCACTGAAGTCTACAATACAATATAACACATATACAGGCTCATCCGTCTTTTGGGTGATGCCTCGCTAAAACCATATATTTAAAATGATTTTTTTTTTGGTACGATAGTCTTATCACACAATTTACTACCATTCAAACACTCAAGAACCAGTAACCGTATAATATAATTATAATATGCTCTACTATCATAACCTTCAAAGGAGCACGAATCGTTACATAATACCATATACAAATTTCTCTTAGTGTCCACACTTGCTCCTCCCCGTAGGTGGCACGAAAATCTCGCTACCAAATGGTAGTCATTTACATAATTAGACTATTGTCGCCAGTGTACCCACTAAACCAAATGCACATTCAAATTCTTAGTGTTAACTATTCACATATTTTTTGACACACCCACGTCACTTGAACTCATCATTTATTCACAAGGATGAAGCAAAGCTCCATCAGTCTGTCCTGATCGTAGGGTCCCCGTATGCACGTTTTGCGACCCATAATCATCTATAATCGTTATACATTTTGGATTCCATTCATTAGATTTTTCCATCCTTTTTGGTGGGTAAATTATTCTATTTTATGGCTCACCCGCTCAACATCGATACATTGGCCCCCTATCTCAAGGCCTCAATTATGGCCTTACTGGCCTTCCCTTAATATCTGGGCCTCGTCGACCCTGAAATACGGTATGCTACAGTTAATGAGGACTACATTGGTCCAAACTAGACCCACTACTATTTGGTTATTAGTTCATGGGCCCAATTCTCTTGACCCAATACCTACACTGGATATTTTACTTATCCAACTGATATGCCTTACAGGCACGGTTTAGTACTCCCAATACTATCAATTTCACTTCTCAAGTGATCATATTCAATACCGATTAACCTTATCTATACATTCAGGGTAATTTCACTTCCACTGGTCCTCCTGGACTTATTGGGATGTGATTCTCTTGGACCTGGCAGTCTTAAGTCCTAGTTATTATTTTCATTGTTCCTTGCGCTCTACAGGGCATATGGAACACATGGTCGACCCGCTGGTCTTGACTGAATCCATCACCATTTCGTTAAGATTTAATCATATTATTTAAATAGGTTTCCCCCACTGGGTATACATTCTGGTGATATTCCACTAACACTATTGAATTCAACCTTGCCCTTCAGCTAGGTATCACAAGCTCCCTTTCTTCAAGGGCGTTGACATATTCTAATAAACATATACTTTGATGACATTGCCACTAGTCACCTTAGTCGTACCTCCCATTCATGCTAGGGCATTCCACCCACGAGTCCATTTCAACTTATGGTCCCTTTTTATCTTCCATGACTTTTACTTCGGTTACGAAGTTCACTTACCAAGTTAACTCATCCTTTACGTTCGGACCTTACCCGACCAACTGGTGGAAGATTAAACGGTCAACCTGCACCCACTATCTCGATTTGATTTTCTATTATTACACTTTTTTGTTTCTCTAAGCTTGAAATTTTTCTTCTAAATTTAAAATTCTGAGTGTTACTTCACTCTATTTTACATTATTGCCTTTGGATTAGCTCCCTCCATTGGCCCATCACACTTAGATATTACTGTTGGTGACTTCTATCACGATCACCGTTCTCCTAATGCTTCACAACTTTCAATTGTTTTCCTCCTCCTGCAGTCCCGCTAACGTCCTTCCTTGGTCATCCCATATTGTTCGAAGTATGAAGTCTAATCACTCTCGCCTATGAATTGGATTCACTACATTAAATCATAGGAGAGCGTAAATCGTATAAGCAGTGGAATATGACAATCCTAGAATAATGATCTACATCAAAGAATGCTAAGATGAAACGTAGTAAGCCGTACAGATCCTAAAGGACTCTAGAACCTAGCTCTGATACCACTTGTGACACCACGCCCAATTAAATATTGGGTGATCAGTCCTTTATAAAATTTATACCAGAATGTTCAGTTGTATGACCTCAATTGATATATGTGTTTTTATAGGAAGTTTATTTCATAAAAACTATATTTAGATGAATTTTGGATCCTTGAATATTGTTGGATTGGTTGTTATCCCTTAAGCATAATAGATAGTCTAATAAACAAACGAGATTATATCCTTCTTCTTTTTTAAATTGAAACTTTTTTTATTTGAGGCACAATGTGAATTTGGTTGTTGAATATTATATATTTCATGTAATATATGAATTTGTTTTGCGAATTTAGACTATTTTAATGTTATTGGACTATTTGTTATTTGTTAAGCATGATGGATAGTCCTTTAAACAAAAGAGATTATGGTCATTTAAAAATAAATAAATTTGTTTTGTTAGGGAATAATTTTTTTTCGTTTTGAAATTATGTATTTTAAAAATTTTCGTTGTGCCTTGGAACATAGTCATTTTGCAAATATATATAAAACTTGCACCAAATTGCCCTCTTACTGACCACCATAATTGTCTTTCATACTCTCTCCCACGTACACCTACAACCCAAGCAGTCCTTTATTCCTCTTATTATGCACGTAATTTATCCTACTTGTCAAGCCACCAAAATAAACCCTATTACACATGCTTGTTCAATGTGTCACCCTCCCCTTCTCATTTCCTATCTCACTTATTAATCAACCATGCAACCGCATGTGTTCTACCTCTAAACCTACTTGAGCCGACCCTCTTGTTCCATATTTTTGTACGGACCTGCTGCTTCTGCAGCAGGTGACATTTTTTTTTTGGGACTGAAAAAGTTTTATCCAACCCATGGTGGGGTGGGTTAATTTAGACAGTTGTTGGAATATTGTTTCCTCATCCATTGCATTTGTTGTAATGCTTAGTCCAACCCGTGGTGGGTTAGGAATTGTTGGAATAGGCTCCAACGTTTTCAATGCCATGAAGTAGGTGGAACCTCAATCCCCTCTTTTTTAGACCATTTACCTCTCTCTTGTCTCTCTCCTTTCTCCACTTCTCTCTATCCACTTGCATAAAGCAGGTAAAACTTATTGCATAACTTGTACCAACAAAGCAAGTACAATTTTTCTCCCTCACACACCCTTCATCCTTAGTTCTCCATATTCTCTAGTCGCGCAAAAAACCCATGTTCCTACTCCCCTCTTACAACATGGTAGTTATCCTTCCATTTTCACTGAGTGAAATCCTTTCTTTCCATCCTCTCTCTAATGGTATTATTTACCCCAATATTGCCCTCACACTATGACACCCCCAAACCACACACCCAATATCTCTTTTATCCCCCCGCACTCCCTCATTTATCTATAAATGTCCCTTTCTTACTCATTCCCTCTCCTCTCCTCCTATTTATACCACAATTTTCAACCATTTCAGAAAGGATTCTACACCAAATTTTGATAGCTCAATTATACTTTATTTTAGGGTGGTCACCAGGGTCATTTTGGGAGTGGTTTTGTGTTAAATTAGGGTGTAGTTAGAGTGTGAGGCTAAAAACATTCTTGCGAGATTGAAATATTTAGTTTGAATGAATTTTAAATAAAGAATAGAGTGTGAGATTAATTTTTTTCTCTTTCCTCGTACATCTTAATGTAAAACTCATATATTTGGGTTTATTATTCAAATTCAAGCTTGAGAGTTCAATGGAAATGCAAGGAGACTTTGTTTAATGGTGTTTTATTTTCTATTTTATATAGTTATGGGTCTTTTGGTGTTATTATTTTTTTTTAAATATAACATTACCTAAATGAGAGGCTAAATACACTATTCAACGGGTGATATAAAACCCTTAGCTTTATTATTTATATTTCTCGGTTTATTTATGTATTATGCCCCTTTGAATATTATTAATAGACTTTCATATTTTATATTCACGCCTCAAGAGACGTTGAATAATTTCGAGAGAAAATAGTAAATTTGAATTACAATCTTTATTTACTAATTTAACTAGAGATACTGTTGTTTTCACTTGGTTTGGTGATTAGTTTGGGTTGCAAGTGTACTATGTGAGATATGTGGTGTTACCAAATAAAGTGCTTAACCTAGTGATAATATTAGGTGACTGTGTCACATTTAATGCCTCGATTAAGAGGACATAAACTACCCTTAGGAAAGACTTTGATGCGAGTGCTAAGTTATGGTAATTAACCAAGGACAAAAATTGTAAATTGCATGTATTAAAATTAATGTAAATATGTTTTTGGCGAGAGCGTCTTCCACTCGTTATTGAGTTTGTTTCTTATTTATAGTGTTCCTTGTCCATGCAACGTAACTGTTATGGTAACTGATGGGTGGTTACTCACCCATTTTACTTTTCCCTTTTTGGTGCATTAACTTCGTAATTTAAATCGTAGATTGTTTCCATTGGAATTACACATCCCAATTTATGATAGATTTAACATATGCATTCTACGAGCTGATTTATATTTCCATAATATTATTCGCCTGTGTTTGTAAGATTAATGTAATAACCCATAGTTTAAATGATTTTTAAAATGGGATTAATTATAATTAATTGTGAGATAATTCAAATTATACCAAATTAAAGTATTACTCGGGAATAAAGTAATATGTGATTTATGTAAAAATTAGTTAGTGATTAAAAGTAATATATGATTATGACTTTACATATGCTTATGATTTAATAAAAGTGTCGCAAGTGATGAGTACGAAAATTACGGGAATTAAGTTAGGACGCACGTGTGAGTTATGACGGGACTAAATTATGGGAATTAATGGAATGAAAAGTAAAATATTTTTATGCATCAAAATGGTAGTTTTGACCGTGCCAATGTGTCTAAAAGGGTTTAAATAGTAAAAAAAAATCTACTTGGGGGTTTGATTTAGGTCTTGGGAAATTTTGGAGCCGAATAGCCACTCTAGAGGTGTATTTTGGTCATGTTTCAAATGAGGTGAATAGTAACCATGGAAATTGAGGATTATTTATAAGTCTAAAAGGTGGTATGATTCATAGTCATTCACCAAACTTAGAGAGAAAGACTTAGGGGGGAGTAAGAGATTTCTCTAGAAAAGGAACATACACATCTAGGAAGTCAAGAGGCCAAAGGTCATCCTACACCACCACCACCACCACCACCACCACCGAAAGTTGGTCAAAAATGGGAGGAACACCAGTAGACTATCAACCCCAACAGTTCAGACCAATAATCTAAAGGCAAGTGATTTAACCTTTGAAAACTTAGTGTGTATATCGTCCATATTAGGATAGTTGTAGAATTCTAAAAAGTTGCATGATTCAAAGATAAATTATGGTGATTTTAATTGATTACTTGATATGAGAAACATGTAGGATCAATCTCTTTCTGATTATATATTGTAATCCATGAAATTTGTAATCATTGGGTGAAGAAACTCTGAGATTCATAAGTTGTTTGTAGAGAAATCATAAAATATGAGAATTCTAGAATTTATGAAAAATAATATATTTTAATCCAAACTTCTTGGTGATTTTAGGTTTTTTAATTATTGGACATCGCATATATGTTATATTATATCATTTGAATAAAATTGTGAGTATTTTGGGATCATAAAATAGAGGATTTGAGGATAAAAAATGGTTAACCCGTAGGAAAATATACAGAAACAATAGGCTAATATAGGTTCGATCGATCGATCGACGTTCCCAGAAAAGTTGTTTTGATTTTCTTTAAAGTTTGATTAATTTTCCACTTCCAATGATGCTTAGTGTAAATTAAATATAGCGCAATGATATTTAGGGAAGGTCAGTAGAGTGGTAATTGAGACCCGAATAATATTTATGTGAGCGATTAATCCTTGAAAATAAATAATGGGTTAAAATTTAATAGAGATTATCGAAGAATAAACCCATTTGAGGATATTATGAATTTGTGAAAATTTGGGATTTGGGATGACATGGATTAGTAGGGTGTAGAAATTTACCTACTAAATCTATTTGAGGAATAATAGATATCTTTCGAGTGTTGGAAAATCTCGGGAATATATTTTAAAAAGTAAAGTAATAATCTATAAATATGTAGAATATTAGAGAGAAAAACAACAACGTATGGAATTATCATATGGTTAGGAGAATATCTTATTGATATTATATGTGTATAGGTGGGGTGAATACCTATATTATAATTTTTATTGTGTATGCCATACCCACGTTGATTGATATCAGGGTGGAGGTTTCGCATTATGGTCGATCTTATCCTGACGAGCCCATGTGGGGGGATTTTAGATTCGTACCTTGAGTATAGGACCTTGGATATGTTCTATCGGTGAGAATGATAGTTTCGAAGGTTGAATGGGAGCGTATGTGTGTGGCCCATTTGGCTGGGGAGTATGCTCGCCTCCAAATATGCGTGTTATGTTATTTATGGTTCAGGAGAGACGCCAAGCCAATAATCCCTTTTACATCAAGATATGTAATTGGACATGATAGCAGAGTATGCATGCACCGCAACTGTGTCTGGGAGGTGCCATATTAGTATATATAATAATGTGATGAATATATATACTATGATGAGATCTACAGTCTGAATTAATAGATAAAAGTATATAAGAAAATTTGAATTGAATTAAGTAAAGGAATACTAAATCCTTGAACGCCTAGTTCATCTTAAAGAGAAATGAAGATGTTTCAATAAATATAAGTATTGCAGGGGAAATATGGATGAAAGTGAAGGAATAGAATAATATTTGAGAACTTTATTTAGGGAGATAATAAGGTACGGTATGCATGCACACTAGATGAGAGGTGAGATTCTCAAGTGAGAGCCGAGAACTAACATGTACACAATACCAGCTTAATTAGACATGATAAGTACTTGGTATTTTTTTTTAATCTTTTACAATCGTGCTCTGACTTGTTTACTTGCATATTCTCTTCTATAGGTGCCTAACATTAGGGACACCCATCTTAGAGGATGGACCTTTTGACGTGCTTCTGGAGATGCAGTCTTGGATTAGACACATTCATTTCATTAATTCCTATCTTTGTAGTACTTAACTCATTTAGGGCATGTTGCCCAGGATTTAGTTTTCACATTTCAGTTTCGGAGATTGCATTTCTCTTATGTTAGTACTCTTGTTATCATTTGGTTTTGATGGTGATATTGAAATAATTAAACTAGAGACCTTATTCCAGTTATATTTTATTGTTGACTTTTAAATTCAGTGATGATGTGATGATATTCTATTTTGTTCTGTATTGTGGGATGGATTTAATAAAAATAAAAAAGGAAAAAGTTTAACACTTGGGTTCATTAATTATTAGGTGAATTAATTGTGTTTTGACGGTGAGGTTAAGAATGAACCAATTGGATATTCTTATTTAATTTAATAAAGGCTTGGTCACCCATTATCTCATTAGGCGGGGTGTCACAGGTGCTATAAGAGCATCAGGTTCTAGTGTCCTTAGGATCTGTATGACTTATTATCTTTCTGTTGAGCGTCCTTAACATACAGCCCTATCATTAGGATTATTTTATTCATAATTGCAGATTTACAACTTCAGCTATTTTTGTGACATTTTAAATGCTGATAAAAATATTTCTCCCTCATTTCACATGCCTTTTCGACGTGAACGATGAGCCCCCAGTGCAGCGCAGCCAGCACCACAGCTCGCTCCAACTCAGAGCACAATGAACTCGATAGAGGTTACTGCCATTATTGCTTAAGCCATTAATGAAGCCTTAGCAGCTATCCAGCAAGCACCACCATTGGCACAAGCAGTGCCACCAGCACCTGCGCATGCATTTCCCACCACTTGGGAGCCTGTCAAGGATGCCTTCCAAAAAGCACATCCACCGGAATTCTAAGGGGGTTCCGATGTCGTGACTACTCGCCAATGAAAGAAAGACATCCAGGGCATCTGCGTGTGTATGAGTTCATAGAGGTTCAGAAGAAGATCTTAATGACATTTAAGCTGGTTGGAACAGCTCTTCAGTGGTGGGAGTCCACTACTATAGTAGAGGAGAGGGATATGATCGCTATTCAGGACTTCTGGGTGCGGTTTGATCGTAAATACTTTTCTTCAGCAGTTCACATCGAAATGAGGAGGAAACTTTTAAACCTCACCCAGGAGGGGAATTCAGTTGCCGATTATGAAGAAGAGTTTACTATGCTGACCAATCTGGTGCCAGCAGAGGTACCCACCGAAGAGAAAAAGATCCATATGTTCAGGGATGGCCTTACATGGAGGATTCATCAGCACTTTTAGGGCAATCATTCTCTCCTAAAATATACAGATGTATTAAATATGGCATTACTTCATCAACCAGGACCTCAGTCTTCATGTTAAAGGAAGCAAGTGGGGGTTTGAGTCCAGTCAGCAAAGTCAAATAAGGGGAAATAGTCACAGTGGATCATCGTTAGTTCAAGGGAAACATAGACAAAGTGATCAAAACTCAAAACATGGGGATTATGCTAAGCGACTGGGATCAGGAGGATTTAATTTTTGGTAGGGAGGTAATAGACAGAGCCAGCAGCACAATAAACAGGGCCAAGGGAAGGGTGGGAATGGACATTAAGGATGTGGTCAGCAAGGTCGTAATGTGGTACACTTTGTAGGTAGATGCTTCAGTTGTGGTAAAATTGGCCACAGGAAGCATGATTGCCCAGATAAGGGAAAGATACCGCATCAGCAGGGCGCGTATCAAGAGCTGTAGAGGCCTATATTTCCATATCCCCTTCCAGCACTGGCACAGATGCCCGCCTTACCTACCATTGCTCTCGCAGCCCCACAACAGCAAGGGCAATTACAATATGGGCGTGTGTACAACGTCCAGCAATTCAGCAGCTAGCACCCGTAATTTAGGGTATATTTTCTAGTTTTGGGGCTATGGGACATATTTTGATTGATAAAGGGGCCTCACATTATTTTATTACCGTTATATTTTCATGGGCCACATGATTGTTAGAAACGACCAGCAGTACTGTTACTTATGTAGACTGATCGTTGGGGATGCCTATTTTCTTTATATGTGAGGGTGTGAGTATAGAGGATGGGAGTCTGATTTTACTAGCTAATATGCTTTTGTTAGACATGTACGAATGCGATGCTATTATTAGGATGGATTATCTTGTTGCATATAAAGCCACGATTGATTACTTTAGTAGGAGCATTATTTTCGCTATTCTAGATCAAGAGATGTTTTTAGTGGTGATGCCTCGCCCCGAGGGAGGATCGTCCACTCATTTGTACTACATAGAGGAGGAGAGATCTACGAGAGTTATGATTTCCCTTGATTCAATTATACTTGTTAGGGAATTTGTAGACGTATTCCAAGACATACCAGGGTTACTACCGAGTAGGGAGATCGAGTTTGTGATTAATTTAGCACCGAACACTCGACCGATAGCCCGTGCCCCCTAACGTATGGCTTCTGCAGAGATGAGGGAGCTGAGAGATCAGATTGAGAAATTGCTAGGATATGGATTCATCCATAGGAGTACCTCACCCTTGGGTGCCTCAATTCTATTTGTGAAGAACAAGGATGAATACCTACGATTGTGCGTGGATTATCGAGAATTTAATAATGTCGTGATCCGGAATAAATATCCATTAGCCCGCATCTATGACTTGTTTGATCATTTGAGTGGAGCATATTACTTCTCAAAGATTGATTTGAGGTCTGGGTATCACCAGTTACGGATGGATGTGCCAAAAACTACTTTTTTGAGAAGATACAGTACTTATGTGTTTCGAATTATGCTATTTGTGTTAACCAAGTCGCTGGTTGTATTTATGTATTTAATGAATAGAGTGTTCAAAGAGTTCCTGGATTAGTTTGTCAATGTTTTCATAGATGACATCCTGGTTTATTCTCGTACTAAAGAGGAGCATGCTGAGCATTACGAAGGGTCTTATAGACATTATGTGAGCATCAGTTGTATGCAAAATATGGAAAGTGTGGGTTTTGGCTCCGAGACGTGCAGTTTTGGGGGCATATAGTTTCAGAAAGGGGTATAGGAGTGGATTACTATCAATGTATCAACTGTGAGGGAGTGCTAAAAACCCACGACACCGACTGAAGTCTGTAGTTTCCTGGGATTAGCTGGTTACTACAAACGTTTTATCTGGGTCTTTTCAAAGATTACGGGTCTGATGACTAATCTAACCCGTAAGGGCGTACTATTTGTTTGTGATGATGCGTGCCAACTGACATTTGATGAACTGAAGGATAAGTTAACTTCAGTACCCAAACTAGCACTGCCTAGGCTAAGAGTGGAGTACCTAGTGTACATTGTTGCCTCGTTACAGGGACTTGGTGGGGTGTTACAGTAGGAAGAGCACGCTATAGCTTATGCCTCTAGAAAGATTAAGCCTCATGAAAAGAACTACCCTACCCATGACTTGGAGCTAGCAAAAGTCATATTTTCCATTCGAATATGTAGACATTATTTTGTTTGGTGAGAAATTTTTCCCATTTATGGATCATAAGTCATTACAGTATTTGTTCACTCAGAGAGAGTTGAATATGCGACAGTGCACTTGGATTGAATTTGTGAAGGATTATCTATTTGAGATGTGTTATCACCCGGGTAAGGCTAACGTGGTAGTAGATGCATTGAGCTATAGGCCTAAAGGTGAAATAGCCATGGTGTGGAAGGTAAAATGGAAGGAATTGGTCCATCAGGATGCAGTGGCTAGGTCATTCATGACAGTAGTGATCGTTACTCCACATATTGTGATGAGGGCAGTACAGGATAAGGCAGCGGATCCATTCTGTTCGGAGAAAATTTGACAACCTTTGGCCGAGGGAGCAGAGTCTTACTCAATGAGTTCAAAGGGAGGCTTGCACTTTAACGGTAGACTGATTATTCCGGAAGGGAAGAATTACGGCACGCAGTGATGTTAGAGTCTCATGGATCCCGATTTGCAGTACATCCAGTTGAGGATAAGATGTACTAGGATATGCGGCTATAGTATTAGTGGAGTGGGATAAAGAGAGACATTGCTGATTTCATTTCTAAGTGTGCTACCTATAAATTAGTGCAGGTGGATCATCAGAACCCAGCTGGGTTTTTGCAGCCTCTAGATATTTCGATGTGGAAAAGGGAGAGAATTTCCATGGATTTCATCACTAGGTTACCTACTACTCAGAGGGGTCACGATTACATAGGGGTGATTGAGGATTTTTTAACTCAGGTAGATCATTTCTTGCCAATTTGGACTGATTATACGACGGGGCAGTATGCGTACCTCTTTATAGCCGAGATAATGACGTTACATAGTGTACCTCTTAATATTGTGTCCGACCAGAACAAGATATGTCTCTATATTTTGGGAGAGTCTTCGTGAGGCCATGGATGCCAAGGTGCGATTGAGTACAACCTATCACCCACAGACAAATGGGTAGACTGAGTGTACTAACCAGATTTTAGAGGATATGTTACGCATGTGTAATTTGGACTTAGGAGGGAGTTGGGAGCAGTACCTTCCACTGTGGGAATTTGCGTATAATAATTCATACTAGTTCACCATTGGTATGGCCCCATTTAAGCCATTATATGGTAGACATTGTCCAACTCTTGCATGTTGGCTAGAGGTGGGGGATGACAAGCTACTTAGGCTGGAAGTGATTTGGTACACGTCTGCCAGGATTGAAATTATCAGGAGTAGCATTCGGGTAACCGGGGATAGACAAAAAAGCTACGCTGATGCCAAGGGTTCTTTAGGGAGTTTAATGTGTGTGTGTGGGGGGGGGGGGAACCTTGTGTTATTGTAGGTATCGCCTATGAAGGGTATAATGAGATTCAGGAGGAAAAGGAAATTGACATCGAGATACGTGGGATCATTTCCTATTATTGAGATGTTTGGATAAGTAGAATTCCAACTTGGTCTGCCAGAGCACTTGCATCGTATACATGATGTGTTACCTATTTCTTCACTGAGGAGACATCTCCGAGATGAGTTGGCTCACACTCATATTGCATTGGAAGAAGTTGATTTGCTTCAAGATAGCTCTTATGAGGAGCGACCAGTGGACATCATAGACCAAAGTGAGAGAGGTTTGAAATCGAAAGTAGTTCCGATTGTGCGTGTTCAATGGGCTCACCATAATGTGGAGGAGGTACTTGGGAGAATGAGGATGATATGCGCGACCGATACTCAGAGCAATTTATACCAGGTATGCCTTTTTTGAATTTTGGGACGAAATTCCGCTATAAGAGGGAGTATGTAATACCCCGTCTTTTTAATGTTTTTTAAAATGGGACTAATTATGATTAATTGTGATATAATTAAAATTAATCCGAATTTAAATATTACTCGGGAATAAAGTAATATGTGATTTATGTTAATATTACACAATGATAAAAAGTAATATATGATTATGACTTTACATATGATTATGATTTAATAAAATTGTCGCAAGTGATGAATATGACAATTGCGAGAATTAAGTCGGGATGCATGTGTGAGTCATGTCGGGACTAAATTTAAATGGAATGAAAAGTAAAATATTTTTATTTCATCTAAATGGTAGTTTTTTACTACGTCAAAGTGTCTGGACGGGTTTAATTAGTTAAAAAAAAGTCTACTTGGGGGTTTGATTTGGGTCTCACTATATTTTGGAACCGAATAAACACCCCGTAGGTGTATTTTTGTAATTTTACAAATGAGGTGAATAGTAACCACGAAAATTGAGGATTATTTATAAGTCTAAAAAGTGGTAAGATTCATAGTCATTAACCAAACATATAGAGAAAGACTTAGTGGAGAGTAAGAGATTTCTTTGGTAAAGGAGGAGACACTTCTAGGAAGCCAAGAGGTCGAAGGTCATCCTACACCACCAGCACCAGCACCGAAAGTTGGCCGAAAAAGGGAGGAGCACCAGTAGACTATCATCCCCAACATTTCAGAACTACAATCTAAAGGCAAGTGATTTAACCTTTACAAACTTAGTGTGTATATGGTCCATGTTAGGATAGTTGTATAATTCTGAAAAGTTGCACGATTCTAAGATAAATTATGTTGATTTTAATGGATTCCTTTATATGAGAAACATGTAGGATTAATCTCTTTCTGATTCTATATTGTAATCCACGAAATTAGGAAACATTGGGTGAAGAAAATCCGACATTTATAAGTTGTTTTTAGCGAAATGATAAAATGTGAGATTTTTGGAATTTATGGGAAATAATATGTTTTAATCCAAACTTATTGATGATTTTAGGTTGTTTAATTATTGGACATCATTTATATGTATTGTTATATCACTTAAAATAAATTATAAGGAGGTTGGGATCATAAAATATAGGATTTGAGGAGAAAAATGGTTGAACCTGTAGGCTAATATAAGAGTAGGCTAATATATGTTCGATCGATCGATCGATCGACCCTTGAATATCGATCGATACAACTAGTCGATCGATCAACCTAAACCATCGATTGAACGACTTTCCCATGAAAGGTGTTTTGATTTTCTTTAAATTTGGATTAATTCCCCACTTTCAAAGATACTTAGTGTAAATTAAATATTGCATAATGGGATTTAGTGAAGGTTAGTAGGGTGGTAATTGAGACACGAAAAATATTTATGTGTGCGATTAATCCTTGAAAATGAAATAATGGGTTAAAATTTATTTATAGATTACCTAAGAATAAACCCATTTGAGGATAATATGAATTCGTGAAAATTTGGGATTTCGGATGACAAGATCAGTAGGGTGTAGATATTTAGCTACTAAATCTATTTGAGGAATAATTGATATCTTTCGAGTGATTGGAAATCTCGGGAATGTATTTAAAAAGGTAAAGTCATAATCTATAAATATATAGGATATTAGAGAGAGAAAAATATACTACGTATGGAATTATCATATGGTTGTGCGAATACCTTATTGATACTATATGTGTATAGGTGGGGTGAATACCTATATTATAATTTGTATTATGTATGACATACCTACATTGCTTGATATTGGGGTGGAGGTTTCGCATTATCGTCGATCTTATCCTGACGAGCGCATGTGGGGGATTTTACATTCGTACCTCGAGCATAGGATCTTGGACAAGTTCTATCGGTGAGAATGATAGTTTTGACGGTTGAATGGAACCGTAGGTATGTTCATGGTGCATTCGACTAGGGAGTATATGCTCGCTTCCAATTATGTGTCTTAGGTTATTTATGGTTCGAGAGAGACACCGAGCTAATAGTCCTTTTTACAGCGAGAGATGTAACTGGACATGATAGCAGAGTATGCATGCACCACAGCTATGTCTGGGAGGTTCCGTATTAGTATATATAATTGTGTGATGCATATATATACTATGATGTGATCTACTGTTTGAATTAGACGATAAAAGTGAATAATAAAATCTGAATTGAATTAAGTAAGTGAATACTTAATCGAGCGTACGCTAGAATCAGGTGCCTAAGGGCTTCCACTAGAACAGAACTGAGATCTCTACTTCAACTTGACTTTGGGACAGAGAAGGGAGAACATGATCCTTTATATATAGAGAAAGTTCCCCTGATCACTACGACTACAGGGATTCTTCTCAATTTGTCTTTGTTTCCAGCAAAAGCTATGAAAGAAAGCTCAGCTTAGGAAAAAGCAACTCTCTTACCTGACTCATATCCTTTAAACTCAACCCTTTTTCATGCATACTTGGATTAGATGCATTCATTTCATTGAATCCTATCTTTATATTACTTGACTCATTTAGGTCATGTTGCCCAGGATTTAGATATCCCATTTCAATTCCGAATATTGTATTTGTTTTCTGTCATTACTCTTGTTATCATTTGGTTCGGATGGTGATATTGAAATAATTAAACTAAAGAGTTTATTCTTGTTATATTTTATTGTCGAATTTTAAATTTGGTGGTGAGGTGATGATATTATATTTTGTTCTTTATTGTGGGATGGATTTAATAAAAATAAAATTGAAAAAGTTTTGAAAGTTAACTTAATTATTTATTAGGTGAATTAATTATTTTTCAAAAGTGATGCTAAGAATGAACAGCTTGGATATTCTGACGTAAATTATTAAAGGACTGATTACCTGATATTTAATTAGTCGAGCTGTCACAATTAAGTACTACATGGCAACACCTTATTGGTCCGCGTTAATATGGTGTAAATATACCCCCTACATAAATTATTTTTTTATAGAAAATTAATTAGTGGAATGTTGAGTTATCCAAGACACTATCCCACATTGATCATCATTACGCTTTGCACAGATACAAGTCTTGTGGATGAGAGGATGTAATTACTTTAACCAACCATCATTTCGTTTATTAGCTCTGAGCTTCTTACGCATTTAGTTTTTCTTCTTATTCTCTCTTTCATAAAAATGTCTCTTCATGGTAATCACAAAGATGAGTGTGATGCTAACATTGAATATGGTTCCACCTCTGAACCTTGGTTGCTTTTAAAGATCCTTTCGATTCTACTACTACAGTAAACCTTCCACAAATGCTACCCAAAATAGGGTTGATGTTTGGGGTTCTTAGAATGATGATGAACATAGGATTCTTCCTCTGAACTTGTTCCTTCTATACCCATATTGCCTTTATTTCATATTATTGACTACTCTAAGGCCTTTAATTTTGAGCTTGTGTGTAGTAGGCCTTTTTTACAAGATTTTCAAATTTTGGGTTGATCGCTTTCTTCCTTTTCCCTGGATTATGCGTGGGTACATAGTCCTATTCTCTTGGAAAGCATCTTCAAGCCGAAAATGACATGTTTGAAGTGAAGGAGGTTACCCTGAACCTCAATGGGCCTTTTGACCTAGGACACCCTGTTTCTATTCACATAATATCTTTCCCATCTCCCCCCATTAATGAGTTATCCATTCACCAAGATATCATATGCCATATTTCTCCTTTGACGTATATGCCTCAAGAGGGGTATCTCTTATTTAATTATGCTTTTAGTGGATATTACGTTTGGTCTTTGCCTATTATGACATTTTTCCATTTTTAAGATTCTTCAAATGAATACCTAAATGTCTTGGCTTCTTAGCATTGTGCCACTTATGATTCTCCAATATATGGTCATCCTGACTGTACTTCGCATACCTTCATTTAACATTTGAACCAACATGCTTCGAATGGTATATATTCTTCTTTTGTTCTTACTAAAGATAGGTTCCCAAATATTTGGACAATAAAGCTTTAAGAATTTGCTATTTGTCTTCGTAATATGAACATAACCATTAACATTCCTCAAATGGCATGATCATCCTTTAAATAATCATTAAAGTTTCTCCTTTTTATTTTACGTTACAACTATTAGATGTTTTCTTCTTTTTGATGAAGACGTAATTCAAGTCTCTTACCCTTTCTTCATCTGTAGTTTTCAATTCCATTTACATGGCTTGATAATAGCCTTCAAATATTAGATCATTTTGGGATACAATTCTCAATGAATTCAGAGTTACTTTCATTGGGAGTACAATTTCATGCTCATAAGTTAAGGCATATGGAGTTATTCGATTACTAGATCTTATAGAGCTTCTATGTGCCCATAACACGTTGATAAGCACCCAAAATTGTACAATTTATACCCCGAATAGCTGTATTTTAGTTGCTAATTCTCGACAGTATGGGTCTTATGTGCTTAAATGTTTGCCATGCAGGCTTAACTGCAGTTGCGGTATCAAAAGCTATATTTAGAGGCCAATTACAGTTAGTATGGAGCTAAATACTGTTATCCCGTAACCTAGCCTACCCAAACCAAGCCTAAACTGTCCCAAACCCTGTCTGTGTCTAGTTTGTGTCCTTTTTAATATTTTTAGATTCTTAGTTTATGTCATTTTTATTTTTAGGATTAATTTTAGGTTTATTTTAGAATTTTTAGATTTTATTTTCTATTTTTCTATTTTATTTTTATTAATATAATTTTATTTTATATTGATTTTTATTAGTTTTTAGTCTTAGTTTTTATTTTATTTTATCTTATTTTATTAGGA
The DNA here is from genome assembly GCA_949130495.1 of Sambucus nigra. Taxonomy (NCBI): domain Eukaryota; kingdom Viridiplantae; phylum Streptophyta; class Magnoliopsida; order Dipsacales; family Adoxaceae; genus Sambucus; species Sambucus nigra. The sequence goes on along the minus strand of OX422217.1, from coordinate 51,729,939 downwards.
TTAGATTTTTTAGGATTTATTTATTTTTAGTTTATTTTGATTTTACATTTTCTTTTTAGGATCTTAGTTTTAGTTTAATAGATTTCTATTTTTTTATTTTCATTTCTTTTTAGTTTCAATTTTAGTTGAGTCTTTATTTTATTTTAGAATTAGATTTTATTAGGTTTTTATTTTATTTTATTAGTTTTAATTTAATTTTATTAGTGTTACTTTTAAGGGTCCAAATTAAACTCACACACACCCTAAAACCAACACACAAACACATCATATCCAACCCACGCACTTATCATACACCCTCACCCTATCTCCCTATATCCTCACACACTAAATCACTACCAACTCCGTCTTCCCCAACAACTCTTTCTCTCTCCTCCACCATTGCTAACATTCCACCATAACCCATTTCCACGCATCTCCTCTCACTGAACTCCATAGCCACAAAACTTTAAACCAAAAAAACCAAGTCACACACCTCACCATCAGCCCCCCACATCTGGCGGCCCCAATCCCGCTACCTACCCGCCGGCGTCCAGCCAACCCCGGCAACCCTCTCGACCTACACGCCGCTGCCACACCTCCGGCAGCAGCTCGCGGACTCTCTCTCCTCAATGCAGACCCCGCTGGCGACCACCTGAAATCGGAGCCAACTCGGCAGTCCACTTCCGACGTGACCAACACGCGAAGCCCGATCCCCTGCTCCCATGGGACCCACCAACCCGTGTTCCGTCCGGCTGAACTCTGGCGACAACCCGCCGGCAGCTACCTCTCTCTCTCCTCGATCCAAACCGCAATATCCACCTTCTGTTCAACCTTATTCCGATCTGGACCTTCGACCCATGCCCAAGTTCCACCTCCATACCCACTTTCACCCAAGTCAAGACCCATATCCCATTTCAATCCATAGTCTCAAACCCATTTCTAACCAAAGCAAGCCACGATCTGCCAAAAGAAAATAAAACCAAACCAACTAAAAGTCAAACCCCACATGCCAAATAACCCACTTATCCTATTTTTACCCAAATACCCCCCCAACTAACCTCTTCTAACCAAACACTCAAAATACCCCTCAAACCAAATCTGAATTTATTCTCACCATTCCCACATGCACACTAATGTCCAATATACCCCTTATCCCTCATGCTCCATCCCTACTATAAATGAAGAAGAAGTCCCATTTTGCAAAAAAAGGAAAGAAGATCTTTTAGATAGGAATTTTAGAAAGAGAATTATAGAGAGATAAACACCATTTGTATATAGTTGTATTTTATTCTTATTATTTTTGTTAGATATTTGTGAGATTAAATATTGTAAGAGAGTTAATTGAGTGAATAATTAATTTCAAAGCATTTGGATGCTCAATTGGAGGGATTGTATGCTTCAATTTGAAAGAGTAGAGTTCAACTTTCTCAAAGAGATTTGGTTTGCTTGTTCTATTCTCTTCTCTTTTATTTTAGTAGCCTTGATTATTAATTTCTCATGTTTAATATCATGTTAGGCTAAATCCTCTTTCAAGGGGTGGGGTGAAACCCTTATTTGATATTATTTTAGTTTAATTAGTTTGATTACTTGAAATTTCCCTTTGAATCTTAATTTTGATCCCTCACCCTTAAATTTACGCCTCGAGAGAGGGTAAATGATTTTCGAGAGAAAATCGAAATTCTAATTATAATAGCCATTTTAGATTCGATCTAGAGATAGGGGCTTCTTAAGTGGGGTATTATAACTTGAATTTCAACTCTAAATTTATTTTCTAAAGATTTACATGAATTTTAATTGATCGATCCTAGCGGGTGATTAATTAAAAGGAGTGTGGATCTAATTTTCTAGAGTTGTGGGATGTTAAACTTAATTTTCTAAAATATTACTATTATAATTACACTTGGAACGAGAGTTGGTTTGTAATTTTGATATTAGTTTAGGAGAATTCAAATAATTAAATTAATTAATTAGAATAACTAAAATTTGTTGTGTAATCACATTCCTTGATTGTTATCACAATTATTTACCTCACTTTATCTCTTATTTTTAGTTTAGACTTTAATTTTCATTTTAGTAAATTTCTAGTTAGTTTTTTTCATCTCACACTTTAATTTAGTTTAGTTTAAATCTCGCCTCACCCTATTGTTTTAATATTTGAAAATGCTAAAAAAAATTAGAAAAGTGAAAAAGCACAAAAAGAAAATAAAAAGTGAATTACAATTGAATTTGTCTCTAGCTTACTCCCTAGGAAGTGGATTGATGCCCTTACTTACCTCTACATTTTTGAGTTATTACATTTTGTAGGTATTTGAGGATTTTCATTAGAAGGAGCTTTTCAAGCAACGACAAAAAAATACGCAAAAGCATTTCTATCAAATGGCGCCGTTGCTGGGGACATGTATGTATATGACAATCTCTTGGGTTTTTCTCAATCACTTTGATCAAATTATCTTTAATTATTTTGTTTATGGCCCCAACTTGACCGTTTGATTGGGAAAAATAAGGTGACAATTTTAGAAAAGTTATCTCTAACCTTGAAGTGAATTCGAGAATGATTTCTAATTTGAAGATAGTTGTATTGTCCGAGGTTATTGTTTATGGGATCCCAAACTTATTTACAATATCTTATAAGTAATCTTCCAAATAGTTTTTGTTAACTAATTTTAAATCCTTAACTTCCACTGCATAATGAAATAATAAGTTGGAACCAAAAAAAATTGTGTAGCTCTAGAGATGTGGGGGAAGATTTTACGAATTACATCAATCGTCCATCATCTAGATGGGTAGGGTTTAACCACATATTAAAGGTCAATAGAAATCATATGTTTCAAAGGTGCATGTTGTTAGAATTTTTGACATTCTTTTGCAATTTTAAATCAGTCTTTTACGATGGAAGGCCAGTAAAATCTATGTGTCCAGCTGATATGCCCCACAAAGTCCTTCATCGACTTCGACTATAGTTTTTAATCCTTCATATTTATTTATGCACTATAAAATTACTCCATCAACACTAGTTTTGAACAATTTTTAGCATACATAACACAATTGGTTTCCCTCGACCTAGTAGCCTTATAAGTTTACATGTTTTGATCCTTTAGATATTCAATCTTTTGATTTCTCCAATCTTCTTGAACATCAATGTTTCAATTTCCGTCATTGGTTATATGATCTGTAGCATAGGTGAGAATATATCGATATAACTAATCTTTAGCTTGGCTCCAAAGTCATTGTTAACCTTAAAACTCGATGCCTTTTAAGTCATTTCATTGGATTTTTTATTCCAAACCTGGGATTATAATTTAAAGTGACTTCATCAAATTTGGACAACAATTTTAAAGCCAACTGGTTATATAGATCCAAACCCTTGTGACAAATTAACTATCTTATGAGTAGTTGGGAATCACCAAATATCTTAATTACTGAGGCATTACATCTTTGAAGTATCGCTAACCCCATTATCACATCCTCGTATTTTTCTTAGTTATTGGTATATATATTTTCTTCTAACAAATAAAACAAATTTTATTTTAACTACCCCAATTACTGGCATTATTTATGTCTTCAAACCATTAAACCATAGTTTCGAAAGTCTTAGAGAAAATAACCTATCTTATATTCCCCATCTACCATATTAGAAGAAAAATTCAGATCAAGATAAAACCTATTGACATATATTATTTATTAAAGTATGTCTTATTATCATGTATTTAATTAAATCAAACTTTGGAATGACATAAATCTCTTTAGGTAGAAACTAATATCTTAATTTCATCGCAACAAAGTACAAGGTTAAATATAGTTTCTCCATCACGGAGTATTTACATTCATAGTCATTTAAGAACCTACTAATGCAATAAATTATGTGTTAAGACTTTCACAATATTGAGCCCATATTACCCCAACGGATTCATAAGAGGCTAAAATATACAACTTCAATGGCATGTGCTCTCACTATGGAGCCCAAACTTATCGCTTAACCAGGTACCTCTTGAGTATTGGGAAAGCTTGATCATATTCCTCCTTCCAATCCAGATGCTCCTTGTCTTTTTTATTAAATAAATGAGAGAATACTTTAGTCTTTCCTGCAATATTATAAAAAAAATCTTTTAAGAAAGTTAACTTGACCCAAAAAACATTGTAATTATTTTTTTTGTTTTGGGGGGCTTTGCTATCAATGATAGCTTTAGCCTTGTTTTGATCAACCCGAATCCTCTTATGATGGACTAAATATCCAAGGAAATTTCCTAAAGAAACTCCGAAGGAAAATTTTAAAGGGTTCATTTTGATCTAATATAATCTCATTCTCTTGAAGGATTTCTTAAGATGCATTATATCACCAATTATTGAGTCTGACTTCACAATTATCTCATCAATATAACACTCTAGAAAAGTTCTAACCTTTTCATGAAAAATGGAGTTCATTCCCCTCAGATATGTAGCCCTGCATTCATAAAACCAAATGGCATTTTAACCCATCCGAAGATCCCCAAATTACTAGGACATCTGAGTGCGGTCTTATGCACATCATCTTCAACTATGTAGATTTGGTTATAGCCAGAATGACCATCAATCATATATATGATAGAATGGTTAACTAACCTATTAACCAATAGATCTACTGTTGGCATTTGATATTCATCCTTGGGAATAGCTTCTTTTAGATTTCTAAATTCAATGAAAATACTCAATTTTCCATTTTTATTGACTATAGACATTATATTAGAGATCCATTTAATACATCTGGAAGTTTAAATTAACCTAGATTTAAGCAACATTTCTATTTCTTCTTTTATTTTTGTTGTGACCTCTAGAGTCACTTGCCTTGGCAGTTGCTTAATAGGTTTGTATCCCTCTTTGATTGACAGACTGTGCACCACTAATTTTTTTTATCTAGGCTACATAATTCACCATATTCCCAAGATTTTTTTTACTGGCATAGAAGGTCAATGACCAATTATTGGTCCTCTTAGTTGAGATTGGCATTAATATAAGTCACCCTTTTTTTTGCTATGTCCCCGAGTTGAATTCTCTAAGGGGTGAGAAAAATTCATCATCAATTTCTAACACTCAATTGGTGAACTTGATAGTTCACCACTATCTTGAGTTGTTTCATTCTCTACATCCTCTTCACAGACATTGTCAACCCAAATTAATTATCTTTTCCTCACCAAGTCTTGTGGTCAATTCTAGGTGTTAAAAAATATATATAACAATGGCCAAGTTTCATTGGTATGTTGAATGTCAATGGGTGTATCAACCATTATACACCTTATTTATTTGGTTCAATAGGACCCATTAGGAAAAAAAACATGTCATTTTAAATTCATTCAGAGACTAAGCGTTCTGATGAATTTAGGACCAAAGCTTCTGCCTTAACTGACTCAAAATTCTCATGGTAGAGACCTGCTTTTGCACAATTAGAACTAGCATGAAAAGATATTGGATCAGCTTCCACTTTGTCTACAAGACCATCTACCTGCATCAAAGGAATTTCTTATGCATATAAGAAGTAATTCATTTGTTATAATGGATCTAATATCTACCTATAAATATATTAAAACTTGGTTTGCCTTCTATAATAAATAAAGTAAGATATTTTTTATTTCCTTTTTCCTACTTCCATATCAATTAGTACTACACATTTGGTAGATTTCTTATCTCCAGCAAAACTTGATATAATAAAATGGAGTTTGAACCAATTTAGTTCTTTGTTTATTAATTTTGGATAAAATTGAAATTGACATTAAGTTGACAGAAATACCATTATCAACCAATAATTTACTAATATGGACACCATTTATCCAAGGTTTTATGAATAAAGGTTTTATGTGGTAAGTCATGTACTTAGTGGGATCTTCGAACCCATAAGCAATATCAAGTGCAGAGACAAATTATTCAAAATTGTCTACCTCCAATTCACCTTGTCCATCCACTTTCATGGTAGGTATCTCCTGGTCTTCTTTAGCTTCGAACCTCTTGGGAAGGATCATAACCATGTTAATTGGAAGTCGCCGAGGTCAAGATCCAAAATGAATGAATTTTTGTTGTTCAACTTCTTTAACCGGTGTTGTGGCATTAATTTCCATAATTTCCCCATTTTCCTTTTCATTCGAATAGCGTTCTTAAGATGGACTCCTTTAATCCATGCTCGTAGTCTATTCCAAATCTTTCAATATTTCTATTAATAGATCTGAGGTCTATGACTCCCCTCTGGTACCCTATGAAACCATAGGTTTGGTTTCGAGGATGAACAGACAAAGAATTATTATCCACTAGTTCATACAATCTCAAACGCCAATTTTAAGGACATGTACTTTTTTTGGATCCTTCTTTGTTAAGTTAGAGAGATCACCAATTCAAGTTCTCTCCTCTTTGATTTTGGCTACGACACTACTTGCCACATGCCAGGAGGCACCAGCTTTGGTTTAAATGCCTTTGTCTTCTTCATAATCTCATTGAATTGTTGTGAAACCTTTGGATCTTGATACACAAACTAATAAGTCGCACCTTTAACCATTGGGATGGATTTTGGGGCCTTTAATGGCCCTAAATTATCTATTTTTTGGTGATATTTGGCCTATTTAAAGCCAGGTCTCGCATATTATCTATGTTTAGGCAACTTAGCCTTACCCTTGGGTGTAGGGGACCAAAGAGTGCTCTAATTCTCCCAAGAATTTTGCTTTGAACCTATTTTTAATATAGAAACACTTGAGATTTTGTTGTGTTGCCAGTGTTCTCATTCTTGTTGTTCCTTTTTCTACTTATTTTTTCCCTTTGAAGCCAACAACTGGCCCATTTCATCATAGTATTAACCACATATGATACACATGTGTTTCGTGACCTTTTGATTAAGATATTTATTAATTCACGCTTAGAAGCCTTGGGATAAACCTTGGTTTTCAACTTGAACCCCACATGCCCTTTGTTTATAGGCCTTTGGATTGATTGCACGCTATTCTAAAACTATTTAACCTTCGGGAAGGGGTCTTCATCTATACCAATTGTACTTTCCTCTATTATAGGAAATTTGATCTCCCCCACCTAATCCACATACATCTCATACATATGTTACCACTAACAAGACACCCATAATAAAATAACACAATTTCATAAATCATGTTAATTAATACATTGTAGATCTATAATCGGCTCCCGTACTAATTATAGGTTTTGATATGTAAAAATAATAGTTATGCAATGAAAAATATGTGGTGGTTGGCTCGATGACAACTATTTAAAAAAAAACACTTTTATTCTACCAAAGAAATATATATACATGTGTTGTATTAATAAACACTACTTACACAAAGCAATTTTGTTTCGTCCATTAATTTAATCATTGCATATAGATCAATCCTCCTTGAATAGTTCATAATTGGAGCTAGATTTTATACCAGGTAACCACTCTAATTACTTCTTGAGTTCCAATGATTCTCTAATGAATAATTAATTCACTATATTATTATGAATTTGGCCGCAATCATTCAAGTACCGAATCAACACTCAAGGGAACTATTTCTCTGGCATCCTTTCGAAAGGAATGTATACCATATTTGCAATTTATCATTCCCGGCAATTTATTTCATCATGTCTCCAATATATAAGGATGTAGCTTAATTATCGTATATCATACGCCTTTCTGGGTAAGTCAAAATATACAATGTAATGAACAAGAGTTTTTTAAATCGTCAAGATTAATATCATTCTATATATTATCATCATTTGATAAATGTGAATTTATATATGTAACGGAGATTACCAAAAAATCCATATTTATCTGGTCCAGTCCTATATAATCTCATTATATAAAGTACCTCCATCTTTAATGTCTCCACACTAATAGTACGAATAAGACGGTCCCATTCTTAATTGTAATGGACTATAGAAAAATATATCTTAATTAAATATTCAATAATTTAATTATTTATTGCAGACTCATTTTGATTATTATCCTCAAACATAATCCTCACATATATAACACTATGTTTGAGGTTACATAAATAATCAAGGAATTTTCATGATATTTATATTTTAAATCATAACTAAATAATTCATGCATGCACACATATAAGAAATATTACTTTTATTTATTAATATTAAATTAATATTTACATTAAATATGCTTGTTAGGGAACTATCCCTAATAGTATCTCACCCCATTAGGAAATAAAGACGTGGATTTTCAATCCGACAAGGACTTTGGATATTCAACCTACAGTTGTGTTTACTCTGGATAGTGGAGCCACCATATAGAGGAGCATAAAGTAATCTTGCATTGCTTATTCCACCATTGAAGACAAATATGTTGCGGCTTACGAAGCTTCCAAGGAGCGATTTGGCTTTGCAAATTCCTCATGGATCTTAAGATTGTTCCTAATACTGATATGGTGATTTAGAAATTTATTTAATTTGGAGAAATTAATTAATTTGGTCATTTAGATTTAATTAATTTAATTTAGGTTTAAATATCACACATGCCATATTTCGAGGTGGAAATAAGAGGATTTTATAAAGTTACTCTAATAGTGATTTTGAGGACATGGTTGGTTACGAAAGGATCGATATTGTCAGAATAATATACCCGAGGATATAGTTTGGGTCCCGAGGCAATTTTAGGCCAACCCGACACCGTTTGGGAGTGTGTCGGTCAGTTTAGAAATTATTGGGGTTGGGGTAACTCCAAAAATTCTAAGGTTTATATCTAGTATTTAATAGAGGAGTTAGGGTTAACACAAGCATAACAAAGGAGAGGCAAGAGGAGAGGAAGATGAAGAGAGAACTAAGCTTCCTTCACCATTTTTCACCCAGAACGCAATAGAATAGATTGGAGAACAACCATAGCCTCAAAACCAAGGAAATCGGATCTCCTATAGAGAGGTAAGTGTTAATATTGCATTTAATTTAAGCATGTTATAATACCCATGTAGAATAGGGTTCAATTTCATACTTTTGTGAGATTTAGAATGAATTGAGTGGGTGTAATTCATGAATTAAAGTTGGAATTTCATGTCGATATATTCCTTGATGTTGGTATTACGAAATCAGAAGACTTGTTATGATTAAAATATAAGAAATCTGGGTTTCTTAGCGAATAACTTTGAAGAATAATGAAAACTAGGGGTTTATGGTGTTTTTAAAGAAAATCGATTCTTGATGAATTTATGATAATTTTATGTTGGAAATCATTCTTATACATTTATATAACAATAAAATATGTTAGTTTGAAGTTTAGTATAGTTTCATAAAGATTTGAGGAAGTTATCATTGGCGAGAAATCTAAAAAATGCAAGAAAGAAGACACAACTACATTACGAATCAATTTGGACCAGTGGCGAATTTATTCGTCGTCATTTGAACAAGATTACTATGTCATTCAAACGACACTTAAAGATAGATCTTTTCAATATGAACACGTGGTCCTCAATTTCATAATTATTTATGAATTTTTCTACGGAAGGCTATCCAAGATCAAAATCCTTAGTCGGGAATTAAATCGGGGTATAGAAAGGGTGATACACTATATGAGGACTTTGGAAATTTAAGTAGACATATAGTCAGTGATGAGGCTTAGTCTTAATGAGGGTAAGATTGGAACTTCAATCGACGATAGTAATGGAGTAAATTACAAGTCGGGAAAATGGGAAGTTAGGTTTCGGGAAGAGAAATTAATATTCTATGACTTAGACAAGTAGTAGAGAGAGGTGTTAGATACTTAATTAAATTAAGGTGTAACTATGGACAATAATAATAGTAAGGAATATTCGATTGTGGGTTAAAATCAGGAATTAATGATACGGTGAGTATTTGAGGGATAAATACTAAATACGGTATATGAACATAGGTTGAGTGTATACCTATATAGAATAATACTATATGTTGAATGTACACCTATACGAAATAATAACATAGGTTAAGGGTATACCTATACGGGATTATTATTATAGGTTGAGTGTATACCAATATGGATGATTATCATAGGTTGCGTGTATGCCTATACTAAATATACATATGGATAGGTTGTGTGTATGCCTAGTTTGTATTATGTGTATATGAACATACCACTACTTGCTATCACAGATTTCCTGCACAGTAGACAATCCCACCTTAACGATTCCAGTCAGGGCTAGATTTGTGCCCGAGAGCATAGTGCTGATAGTCGATAACTATGTGAGAGAAATAGTGATGCTGACAGGATGTTTGGGTATGTTAGCTATGTACACAGCCCTAAGGACTCAGTATTATGTTTGCCTCCAATATGTGTCATTTGATTTTGGGTTCGAGGTGACATGTCGAATCATTTGTCCTTAATGTGTGATACAAGGACTTGATAGCAGAGTATGCAAATGTGCACCACGGTGGTCAGTTTGTTGGATGTTGTATATTATATATATATATATATAACAAGTTACAATGGTGTTTTCACTATTCATACGACGGGAAGACACTTCACGGTTCAGATCGAAGCCAACAAGGCAACGATCCAATGGTTGAGATTAAAATACCCCTCTTACCATTTTTACCCCTTACATATTTGAGTTCCCCCTCTTTTTTAACCCTTCGTTTCCTTTCCTCCTTTTATCCAAAATTCAAATCCAAGGATAAAATAGGAAATTACACAATTGCTGCCAAATACCAATTACCAAAGCACGCCCTCTCTCTCCCCGACCCTCGTTTCATAAGCACACCCTCTCTCTCTCTATATCTCTCTCTCTCTATCTCACACTCCCTCATCTCCACTCCACACAAAACCTACTCCCCGTGTCGCCGCACCTCTCTCCACGTCGCCTCTTCTCTTTGGTAAGTTTTGAATGGTTTTGATTTTAGGGTTTTGTGTTTTTGATTTTAGGTTTACGATACACCTGCAAAAGCACAAAATTAAACAACTTCTATGCTTTGATTTTCAAAGCAATTGAAATTCTTAAGATGCCCGAGATATCTTTGAGTCGTGGGTACCGTCATGGTACGTGGTTGTTCTGATTTTACATTTCTATGCTTTGATTTTATTTTTTGTTCTTTTGATTATTACTAACATTTCAAGAAGATTTGTTCTTCTGATTCTATTATATTGGGTTTTGAAGATTATGTGGTTTTGAAGATTATGGTTTTGAAGATTTATACTGAACCTTATGTTGGTATGGTAGATTTTTGGTATTTTTGTTATGATTTTCTTTAAAAGAGTCATTTCCATGAATTTATGGTTTCATCCTTTTTAAATTACATCATTTTGGTATTTAGGTTTAATGGTTTCATCCTTTTCAAATTTCAGTCACCAATGGTCTAATTTTGTAATGGTTTAGTTGCCTCTAAAGTTGATCAAGAAGTGAAAACGACCCTTAAAGGTATATTTTAGTTCACTCAGGTGTTTATGATCATACACCCAATGTTGTACTAATTTTTTTTTGTAAATTGTTGTTTGTAATGTAGTTGTTTGGTTCAACATTACATAGTTCATCATTACATGATTATGATCCACTTTTAGTTTTATGTTTTGTCACGTTTGTAAGGTCGAGTGCTTACTTGGATTCATTACGTTTTAGTCTTTTAATTGTATTTTAAATGTTATTGTTCACATGTATATACTCCTATTGTCATAGGTATGTGTTAAAATTGATATGAGTAGTTTAAATAATGTTTTTTGAATTTATCCGTCCACTATTCAAGGTATCCTCTCATAAGAAATTTAACCACATATAATGTCTGAGTTTGAACCATTATGTATTCTATCACAAATGCATACTTCAATGAGGTTTTCATACTCATCATGTTTTGTTATGTGGTCTTCATATAGTTAAAGAAAATGTTATTGGACTTGGTTTAGTATTTAGCTTTTATGTAGGAATTTTTAAACTTGGTTGAAAATAAGAGTTCTACACGGATCGTTTATTTATATGTTCTTACATGGATGGTTGATTTATATCGCAACATACAGTGGATTCTTCTACATTGGATGAAGAATTCACCCAATGGATCAGGATGTACCTCCGAAGAATGAGGAAGAGGAATTCAACACAGGACCACTTTATGTTCTTATGACGAGCGTTAAAATAACACAAAGGTGCTCATCAACTACAGAAATAATAAGAAGCTTATAGGACGCATGAGAACTTTTGATCGACATTGCAACTGGGAAAGGCAAGAAGAGAGATTTTATCAGGTAAGGTCGACTTAACCGTATGATTATTTGTAATACTTTTATCACATTATTGTTACTTGGGATTTGAATGAATGCCTATTTTTAATGCTTTTATCGTCTTATTGTAACCATTTTTATGACTTTTATTTCTTTGGAATTTGAATGTAGCTTTCAATTGGTTCTTGATATTTAAAATACTTACTCTATTTTTGATATAGAACTTATGAGGATTCATGTATTTGTTTAACAAAATATTTTCACACTTCATGTCCGTGAACTAATATGTCATGAGATGTTTGGTTTTAGTAGTTTTCTTATATATTGTTGAATTCGAAGCTTATGTTCCACGGGTAAGATTTTCATAAATTAATCTTCATTATAAGGTTTCAAAGCCCAATTTCAAGCTCTCTTATAGTTTTTGTTGATAGTTTTTTCAATTAAGCTTCATTTATGATATTATAGCGATGAGTTACAACATCATTTGGGATTATTTATCGTATGGCTGTAATTATATGTCCTTAAGCCAGGTTGTGTATAATTTTAGTCAGTTCCATGACTTTATTTGGTGACACACAGTCACCAAATAAACATATTATAGCGATGTTATTATATGTTTTGTGATTTTGGTAGGTGATTTAATTGTGATTTTGTATCAGATTTTGGAGGCCAAATCTCGATCAAATTTGATTTTGGAGGATGACTCTCGGTCAAATCAGGTATACTCTCTCTCTCTTAATTTTGAGGTGCGATCTTCTTCTCTTACTTTTGATTTATATATGTCGGATCTGAGTTCTTCTCTTACTTTCGAGGTATGCCATATCTCTCAATTTTTGTTCCCTTTTCTGCCCTTGAACTAATTTTTTTTAGGGCAGGCATTCAATTTTTTTAGAGGTCTACCAAATATTGAGGATCCTTTATGTAGGTTTTAGTTTTAGATTGGGGTTTCAAAAGATATTAATTATTTATGTCATCAACCGAACCTATCATATCATTATCCCTCTAATTCAAGTGTTCAGTATAAGCGTGTGCATATGGATCTAGATATCTCATAAATCAATAGCCATTTTATGGTAATCCTATAGATACCTACGTGTTTGACAAAATGTCCACTTGAATTTATAGATTTCTTTTTTCTATGTCCTATATGTGGTTTCTTATATATCTATTATTTGTAAATTCAGAGTTTCAATGGTTTCATAATGTTTTTGGAGGTAAATTCGGAGTAGACAGGGAGCATGTGTTTTCAAACAGAGACCAAGATGGATTTCATGCATCCTTATGATAAATATGTTGTTTAATCCGCTTAAGACAATATATATCAGCTATTTTTCATAGTTATGTGTTTATTTGTGGTGTCCTTAAGGTTTGCCTTAGCAGAACTTGATGATGCATCTGAAGGGAGGGATCTAACTTCTACTGATGAGGTTTATGTAGATAGCTTGCCAGATGATTTTAAAAGCTTTATAGAAAACTGTACCACATGATTTTAATAGATACTGCATTTTTTTAACAGGGACTGTGTTTTACTATTCGTCTTTTGTATTGTCAGGGCACTTGAGTGTCGTTGCCCCTGCTTTCTGTGTTCTCGTTATAACGGGAAATTTTTCTGCCCTTAACAATCATGTGGTGCTAAAACTCCTCCTGTGGTGTCAAGCACTGAAACTTCCCCTGAGCCTACTACCACCGTACACAAGCTTCCAACCTCTACACCAGATATCTTCTTGCTACTCCTACCACCACACACAGTCTTCCAACCACTATAATAATGATCTTCTTGCTAAAACTATGTAGTACAAGGGAGTTTGCCACACTTTTTTCTTGAAATATTTACTGCATAGAACAATTTCTGCTTATATTTTACTGGTATTTTTAGTAGACCAAAACATTTTGAATTTCCATTAGTGACCTTCTAATATTTTGCATTTCCATTAGTGACCAAAACATTTTGCATTTCTAAAACTGTGTAGTATAAGCTTAAGATTTTATATCAAAATGACCTTCTAATATGGATGGAGCCTGAAAGACCAACATCTCCGCTCTGTTCGGGATGAAACTGAATAGCATGAACATTTCCTCCCCTAACAGATGCTATGAAATTGTCATCATAATTTTCAATGTTTGAAAATGATATCCTCAAATTCTTATAACAATCGTTCTTATGGATTCAAATTTCAACTTTGGATTCAAGTTTTGAATGAACTTTGGATTCTTTTCAATAATAGCCATCCTTCGCAGTTTTAGGCTAAATTTTGAATGGACTTTAAATGAACTATTTAGGCTAGATTTCATCATGTCGTAATGATATACCTTCTCATAGTTTTAGTTATTTTGGGCACAATATTGATGATTTTTTAAGATTTATTTTCCTCTATTGGTTACAACAATGAAGTGTAGTGACATTTCTTTAGATGGAAATATAATATGGTGTGATAAGGATGAATATGGATGCATTCCAACCAGTATAAGTTTCTTGAGTTTAAACTAGGTGTTTGGCCTTAACTCACATTACCATTTTGCCCTTTTTGAAGGTTATTCTCGGAGAGGATAATGAAAAAGAAAAGGAACCGTCTAAAGCCCGTTTGAAAATAAACTATAATGCGTTTTAAATGTTACTAAACTTTTGCCATAATCATTGTCTTGGCCATATTCATCATGTCTAAACTTCTCATCTTGATGGATCGAGACGATTTGATGAGCAGGCCTGGTGTATCATACTTGCCTCCTTAATCTCCCGAACAACTACCATGACATGAGAAGGTCTTCCATATGCTACATTTTAAGGTATCCACTTTGTATGGTAGTCACATATGCTTCATTTTAATTGTTTGGAAGGTCTTATGTATACATATTTAATTGTATGTAATCTTTTGCAGATTGTATGGAAGGTCTTAGGTAGTCACATTGTATCTAATATTTTGCAGATATGCAGATATGGAGATGGACATAAATTAAACTCTGTCAGTTGCCAGCTATTCAAATGCTGAGATGAGCACATGCAAAGGACTTTCCTTGCCTCAGTCCAATCAAATCATTTTATTTGAACATTATTAGTACTTTTTGTTAATGAACATCACATTTGTTTATTAGTGAAATTTTCACATTTTATTTTTTTAATTGCATCATGAAATTATGTGCACGACTTCACAGGAGAGCCAAGGTACGTATGCTCATCTTGATATCCACTCTGAATCACTAAGCTGATTATAATACAGAATTAAGTCATTATGTTTTAATGACTATCATAATACTCAGGTGCACTAATTTCATAAAATTGCCAACGTGCCATCAAATTTAACTGGTGTGTACCCATGTTTTTTAATTTCAACTGACATAACTTTTCAGCTATCATATGTTAATGCAAACTAAAATTAAGAGATATTAAGATGGTTGTTCTTTTACAAATTTACGAATCTCAATCTCTTCAGCTGTCAGATGTAGGAAGGTGAAGTCTCACTCTCTCCATTTGCCTCACACCTTCGTGCGGCTCTTCATCCAACCCAGGTAAATAAATCCACTTTTTTGTCTGTCTAATTAATGCCCCCAAAACTGGTACTGTTAGACTATATTCCGATTCAAAAACCTATATTTTGATTGTTTGCAAGTAACATATATGCCGTGTTTCTCTCCATATTAGGTGAATTTTATAATCGCGGAGAAATAATAGACATTTCTAAATTGTGTGTCGATCCTGTCTTGCAAACCATATAAGACCCTTCTGAGTTTTGAGCATCTATGGATAAATCAGTTCGATCTTCTACAACATATCGCTATCAGAAATGTCAGAGATTTGAGAGAGTTGTGGCAGGAGAATGTTGTTGTGGATCATGTTCCAGGAGAGGGAGGAACATCCTTTGAGTGGCATAAAAGGGGAAGTGGGAACCCGTTCGACAAATGCGATGAGATTGGTGGAATTTGAGTATTCAAAAGAACAATAATGTTGGGTTTGTTATTATGAAACAATTACGTAATGTTAGAAGTTTTGTTTATCGACTCCCCGACAATTCTAGAAGAGCAAAATCATAGATAATATGTCATTTGAGAATGATAGAGGCATGAAATTACTCCATGAGAGTCCGTTATGGATCCTCTTATGTGCATCCATCATGTCTACAGTTTCTAACATTCTTAGCCTCCCAACTCGGTACACGGTTGTCTCATAGTTTGAATTTGGTTTATATGTAATTCTACTTTTATTTGGTAAAAAAAATGCGTTATAAAGAATTAAATTCGATCAACTGTTATTTTGGAAACGAAATGAAATTGACAGTCTTTGTGGTCAGGTCATGTCGTGTTCGTGTTCAATTTTTTTTCATGGAATTGACCTGATAAGGACATAATAATGACACGATAGTGACCCAATTAAGTTTATGATATAGATTTTATGTAGATCTATTTTTACACGATTAAAAATTTTGACACTCAATTTAATACGAGGTTCGAGATGCCGACCTTCTATTTACACGAGGTTCAAGACCGATGTACACTTTTAAAAAATTTCAGCATGCCTTCAGGCACGGGCATACCCTAGTGTGTGTATATATATATATATATATATATGTGTGTGTGTGTGTGTGTGTGTGTGTGTGTGTGTGTGTGTGTATAAACCTAGATATTTTATCTTACATATGTGTGATAGCAAGAAGGCTGGATTGTGTATATCTAAAATATAAAATATAATGTTGTTGATGTATGATAGTAAGAAGTTTAGATAGTGGATATCTAAAATAATATGAAATCTACTTATGGGTGATAGTAGAGAGTTTCGATACTGTATGTCTAAAATCATGAATGAATTTAATAATGTGTTAATAGTAGGAATGATAGATAGCATATATCTAAAATAAGAGTTTAAGTAAAGCAATTTAATGAAGCGAATTGAATGACAACATATGTGAAATGTTAACTTGAATTAATAATAACACAAAGGTAAGAGTTGGTGATTAATCAAATCGATGGAGTACTGTATGGGCGGTACGGGAGGAGTTAAAGAGAAGATTTAACTAGGGACTTGTGATAATTAAGGATATTTCGTAGCGTACTGTATAGGCGGTACGGTTGAGCCAAGTTGGTTGGCAGTTAGTTAGATATTTGAGGCCTAATTACGTTGGGTAGCATGACTAGGTGGTTTGAATAGGTGACGTTAGGTGCGCACTATAGATGAGGGGTGAGATACTCAAGTGAGTGTACGTAGCCTAACATTTGTATATATAACTGGTTATTTAAACTGCAATTTAAATACTTGCAAAATTTTCTAAATGATTTTTACTTGGGCTCTGACCCGTATTTGTAAAATTTCTTTATTTTTCAAAAATCTTTTAGGTGTCCAGCCATAAGGATGACCATTTTGACAATACTTTCTAGGGATACGTAGCTGCAGCACTTGTGGATGCTTACAGGACTTGATTAGACGCTTCAGTTATTTGTTCCTATTGCATGATCCATTTATTTAACATTTTATTTGGGCATGTTGCCCCAATAATTTTATTATGACGGTCAGACTTGTACTCAGATTTTTATTCATATTGGACTTTTATATTGGATTAAGGGCCGAGATTTTATTCGATATTCAGTTTATATAAGTGTTGGATTCAGATTCTTCTTTTTGCTTGATTTGGTTTGTATATTATAATTGTTTTCACTTGTTGTTATTGTTAAAATAAAAGGATAAAATTTGGCACCAACCTTTTGACTACTAGGTGGTTAGTAAGTTTTAAAAAGTTTTCAACAGTGATGTTAAAAATGAACCATATGGGAATCCTGTTTTTAATTTTAATAAAGGCCCGATCACCCGATAATTAATTAGGTAGGGTATCCCAAGCTATAACACTGTATTTTGATAATAGTGGAGCTACTGCAAACACCACGGAATCGATAAGCCGCAAGAGGGGAAACACGTCTAAAGAATGTATCACTTGATACAAGAGATTGTTCAATGTCGAGATGTCACTATTTGCTAGATAGTATCGATACGAAACCAAGCTAACCCTTTTGTAAAAGCCCTACCTGTAAAGACCTTTAAGCATGCACCAGATGGAAGTTTTACTTATGATTAGTTTGTAGGGAAAGAGTAATGCTAATAAAAAATACTTGTTCATTGGGATATGTAGTACTATTGAGCTAGGCGTAAAGGAAATCAATTATCAACAAAGGAAACCTCAATATTATTCTTTGCCACCGCTTTATCCTTTAATCAAGGAATTGCAATCACAAGCATAGTTACTGTTAAAATAGTTAAAGTGTAATATATTTACTAGCGTATTGCCCCTGCCTGATGGCGTAAAGAAAATTTTCCAAAGTATTAAGTCAAGTACAATTTAAGTTGAAATGATTTTTTATACAACTGAGATAATTGTAAACACTTCAAAAATATTTGATAGAGTTTCCTCCCTTTACAAGACAATCAACCCATTTAAAAAATATAAAATACTCAAACAACAAAAATATAAGTTCATAACAACAATACCAATAACTTGTAAAGGAAAAAAATGTATGAGATTTAAAAAGTATAATGGTCATTCTATCAAAGTTCGTGGTTGTAACTTCAACGCTCTATTCGGTTTTTGAACCTGCTCATGAACCTTGACTTTCAAATAATGCCAATGTCATCACTATGATCAAGAATATGGGGTAGGATATTCCAATCACTTGCATTCCCAAATTGTGGGCTCCTCACTGTCATTAAATATAAGTGTTGATATCGACGTTAAACATATATTTTTCTGTTGCTAATATACAATTAAATTATATTCTAATATAATATGGTAATTAAATTTACTGAATAACTTAAATTCAATTGTTTTCGTCTACCAATTGACAATAAAACTAATTTTATCATATAATTAATTTATATAATAATGATATTTTTTATGAATAAAACAACCCTTAGTTACAAAAAATAGGACAATAGAACGTAAATATAGCTTTACGATGCCACAAGAGCAAAAAGCATAAACCATATCAAACACCCTGCGCAGATTGGGCCTTAGCAGCAGCTCCTCCAACACCTTTAATTTGTTAGCTTCTATCAGATCTTTTTGTTCATCTAAGATCTGCATTAATTTATTTGAGTGGCTAGCTATATTAACTTGAGTTTCTTTCTGATTAGTACATGTATCGACATCAAGAGTGGTTTTCTAATTCTTGCGAAGAGCCGAAAGAGTAAGCACAATTCACCTCATTGCCTCTTCTAATCGATTCTCTTTTGTGTTTGATACACATATATTAACATGACAACAATAATCCTCTACAGAAAATAGAGGGATGAATGAGTCATGTACATGTAAATTGAGAATCCAGAGAATTAAACATTCAATCAGTGGGATAGTATTAAATTATTATAATACAACATAGTGTAATGAAACTAAAAAATACATAGATAAAAAACATGGATGCCAAACATATAACAAATATTTTTTTTATAAATGGATGCAAAACAACATATCGTAACAGTAAAAGAATTGAACCACCAAACCTCCCATTTTACAACACTACCAGAGTAGGCAAATATTTGGCATAAAAATTCCTTCACTCGATTGTGCATAGGCTCCAAAAGGCATCACATTCATGGGTCCACCTATATTTTTCAATGAAGAGAAACCTGCAATTGAAGTTTTAGCAGCCAAAAAAGTAAAATGAGGACTCCACGGTGTTGCCAAATACAAAGTCTAAAACTCTCACTCCTATCCTGAGATTTAAAAACACCCATAAGCGACATCTTAATAATAGCCAGATGCTTCGACCCACATGAAACTAGATTATGGAGTTGAGGCATCCCTTTGAACATTGTAGCCTCAATTGCAATAGCAACTTGACTGATGTACGATGTTTAAAAATCACATGTCCTAGAAGTTCATAACCTTGAAAAAAATGACAGAAAGAGAGAATATTAAAACCAACATCATTCATTGTCAAGAAAGATTTAGGGGTTGGGGGAGTAATGTCATGTTTGTAAAAAGAATTTAATCATGTAAAAATAATCGTGTAAAAAAATTCAAAGCATCAAATCATGTAAAAATAATATAAACACATTGGTTTGAATTTATATTTATAAAGATGTATTCGTGTTGGGTCTTTTTTCTTTTCGAAATTAAGACTTTATTATGATGGAGATGAATAAACGCCCTTCATCGGTGGCATACACAGACGAAAAAGAAAACTTTTAAAACAAAATAGCACGAAGCATGCATGAAACTAAATGAAACCTTAAAAATAAATTTAGGACCTACGATATCTTGAACGCGTTTTTCTGCGGGCGACATGCCATTCGTTATGATTTACTTACATGAAAGTGTCATGCTTGTTTTAAAATTAGATCTACTTTATAAAAATTCATCGAAACAGTTATAAATTTCTTCAAGTGCCGATGGAACAGTTGTAAAGCTCTTCAACTGCACTTGTATCCAAAACACTAAGATGATATGTGTTCACTACATATCATCTTGTTCCAGTATAATGGGGTGCACTACCCTCAACTTTTCCGCTTAATCCCCATTTAGTATTATATAGATACACGTTAAACATCAATATGCCAATACATGACAAATGCATTGATTGTTCCACTAAAATGGGGTGCACTGCCCTCAACTTTCAAGTAAGGGCATTGCCCTTAACTAGAATAAAATATTAAAAAGCAAAAAAGTTATATAATCCAACTAACAAAAAGACATGATAAAACAAATCAAAGATAATAAAATATTTGTGTTGACACTTGCAATGTTCGAATAATCGGACAAAATAACTTATCAACCAAAGAAAACAAATAATAAATATGTTTTGGAATCGACTGAATTGACTCGAAATGGATCAATGGTTCTAGAAGTTGTTTTGACAGCTAGTCATTTTCAAGCGCTTGATCAAGGATTTCCCGAGATTTAAGGTGGAAAAAGTTATGTCACCTCCATGCAGATTAATCTTGCTATAAACAACACCAACATCAGCAAAATACATAATTTTTACGTTATCTTTGATTCGTATGTAACTCCACGAAGTTGGTCACCTCCTAAGATTTGGATGAAATCGCGACAAAGAAAGTACCTACATTATTCTTATGCTTTGTGTCCATGACATAAATGTTATTTTGCGTATACACATGTCTATGACTTGTTATGATCACCTCCATACACATGTATATGAATACAAATATTGTATTTCATACTCCAAAACGAATAAATTTAAAATCATTTCAATTAAAAACTCAAACGGAAAACATAATATAAGTTTCTTAGCATTGACAAATTTCAGTGTAGTTCCATCAAAAGTGAACATGGGATTTTCTGTCATTTTTATGTTGAACTACATATAATGACCTAAATCGAAGTTGAAATTAAAGGCATAACCAAAGAAAAACTAATTTATTGAATTTTTTTTCAAAGAGTCCCGGATTCCAAAACTAATTTTCAACGGATGGAGGAGGTTTCACAAATGTTTTGGTATATAATTTATAATTAGTACCTAAATTAATATGAAGAGAGAGTCATAGTCAATGAATTTTAAAGTTGATAAAATAAATGTGAATTATACATCCTCCACACATAACTGAGAAAATAAAATACATTAAAAAGGATCCTCTAAATAAATAAACTATGACCTCCAAGAGGAAAAAAACTTTAATAATGAATTTAGGAAGAGTGTTTGATATCTCCATTAGATCAAATTGTGGTATAGTAGTGATCAAATCATGGCAGACTTCTATAATGAAAATTTTCTTCGTACATCAGAATACACAAAATGAGAAAATCTTGATTGTAGAGCCCAAATAAAAATATAGGATTGAATTTCCATAGCTAATGAGGGAGAGTGAAGTATTAGAAATTTGATTCTATAGGAAGATAGAATCTAAGGATGAAATAAATTAAAATGCAATCTCCAAATAAAGGATTAGACATAAAATTAGAAATCAAATATTCATGGCTAAGAATTAGGATTATGAAGTCTCAAAATTGTGTCAAAAGGCATTAAAGCAACCTGTACTCACTCGATTGAAGCATAATACATCAGCCCTCATTTGATGATAGAACCCATTAGAGAAACTAAAACTATATTTGGATCCCCGTTGGAAGAGTTAAGACACAAAAGTATAATGTTCAAGCTTTAAACTCAAAGCAACTTAAACGTGGGACTAAGCATCCTAAATTGACTTATATCACATCAGGAGGCAAATGAAGCTCTTTACTTTACGTTGATAGAAGATAAAATGGGATCAAAGTCTGAAAAAATCTCAAGCTTTTGTTTAAGGATCCGAAAGCATTAATTTCCACTTGGGTAGGTAAATAGTAACACTTGTTCTTAATGAAATCCCATTGCATAGTGGGGCAAAAGAGGACATTTTCATTAAAACATTTTTCTGTGCCTTGGAAGATAAAACCGAAAGGATTAACCCGTGTCTAAAGGCATTGTGCAGATAGAAATCACACATTAACAATTCGTGTCATGAAAAGTGTAACTAATGGAGTAAATTCCATACAAGCCGTTAATCTTGGTATTTGTTGAGAATCTAAGGCTGTCATTGGGACAGTCTTGAGGGTGGATTGGGTTTGGTCCCCAGTTCGATCCCTGACACTATCAAAGTAATGCTTGGCCAGCGGAAGCCACGAACCGCGAATGGGGATTAGTCGAGGTGCGCGTAAGCTGGCCCGGACACCTCATTGTATCCTACCAAAAAGTTGAGAAAAAAATTAAGGAAACTAAATGGAACTATCGATTGAGAAAATAATTAAGAAAATCTATAATCTGTTGAGATTAATCATATTCGAACCCAACGCCTGCTTGCAATGTACCATAAAATTATAACATTAAGATGCCCAAAAGTTAAAACACAATCTTAAAACATGTCCAAAACAACATTGAATTGAAATTTAAACTATTGACCACATCCAATATCTCATGTTATTTGTTAAGATGCTAACATGCTATCCATTTAGCACAATAAAAAAAATATCGTCTTAGATGACTATCAATTGTAAACGTACCTACTCATCCTCTATCTGGTCTCCTTCTCATGTACCTAGTACCATATAAAGAAAAGTCTAAATAATGGACATGAACATGAAATAATTCTCTTCTTCGCCCCACTAAATAATAGTCATGAGCACGACATCACTCTTATAGGATATACTGAATAAAAGATATTATCTGGACGGATATCACAATTCAATGCTTTGAATCGAAAAAGGCATGTATGGAGAACAAAACTTCAAAACATGATCAGGAAATGAGGGTACATATTCATATTAGGTTGGGCCTTAGGATGAAGGACATTGGTATAAAAAAAAATGAATAACTTTGCAAAAAGGAACATAATGTAATTGTCGTGTCACTACCAATAATGCGTCATATTCCTCATACATTTTACTAGGCACAAGGAAAACATCACTAAGACATTTCTGAGATTTCCAAAATAGTGAAAAAACATTTAAGAAAATAACAATACTAATGTAAAAAATAAGGTCATGGTGATAGATTAACTCCCAAAAAAAATTAGGTCCTACATTAAATTCTCAAATTAATTAAACATAGAGAAAGAGTACTTTAAACAACAAACAATGAACACTAAAAATGTTATATACAGACTAGTAGAACAAATAATGAACACCGAATTAACATGTTATGACCCCATACCTTCTTACATTATTAGATTTGTAATTGAATAAGTGAAAAACCCAAACATTCAACCAAAAATACTTGTTAAAACAAAATCACAAGAGATTACCTTATTTTCGGATGCAACATGAAACCCCCAGTCTAGAAAACAAATGTCTACAGCAGTAAGAAGCACATAAATAAAACATTCGAAAATTTCCAAACTGACGAAATAATAAAATTTCCAAACCCTAACCTTGACATCAACACATATCTTCCTTTATATCTGAAATGTGAGCTCTAAGAAGGAGAAACAGAAAGGTTTGGAGGGTTTGTGAGAAAATAGAAGGTTTTCCGAGGGTGGGTGGGTTTGTAACCGTGAATTGAGAGAAAATGGGAGTGAGAGGGAGATGAGAGAAAATCTAAAGTAAAAAATTAGGGGGGATAAAAGAAAAAAGATATGGGGAAGCAAAAACAAATGAAAATTTTAAATTTAATTGAGGGATATGATCTCGACCCTTCATTTTGTAAAAATGTGTAAGGATGTGGCCCTCATCCACACCATTAAAATGTGTACATAATTCAAAAACCTCTCTCTCTCTCTCTCTCTCTCTCTCTCTCTCTCTCTCTCTCTCTCTCTCTGTATATATATATATATATATATATATATATATATATATATATATATATATATATATATATATATATATATATCTTTATCTCTAGACTATAAAAAGCTCTACAAGGAGCTTTAATGCACTTTCACCATATTACGCCACGTGGCATCTTAATTCACTTTCATCATATCTATCACTTTTAAGCCTTCTTGGGAGACTTTTCTCATTCTTCATATTCCTTCGGTTTCTTCACTCGTTTATTTCCTCTTCAAAACTGTTGTTTTTTATAAATTACGTTCAATATTTTTTTAAATAACTCACGTAAAGTATTTTTTAAATTACGCACAGTATTTTTAACTACATATACATAAGTGTTTTATTGTTTTTATAAATTACGTAAAATAATTTTTTAAATAAAAAATAACTTTTTAATTTAAAAAAAAAATTCTCTTAATTAAAAAAAATCATTATAAGTGTTTTATAAAAAAAAGTTGTTTTTTTAACAAAAATAAAAACTGTTAACCATGAAAATTGGCGGTGAAAATTCGTGTATTTGGATCATGTTTCGGGCCGATACGACATGACACGACAAGAATTTTTTGGACACAAACACGACCCAAATAAAAACGACATAACACGACACGGCACGAATAACCCGATTCATTAAAATTTCACGCTAAATTAAACATAAATAGACACGATAACCCTAATAAAAATACGATTAACATGACAAGACACGATAACACGACTCATAATTTTGACACGAACACACATGACATGACTTCATGTAAAAGAAATACGACACGAAAACGACATATTGTGTCAATTTTGGGTCAATTTCGTTTCGTTACGTGTCGTTTTTCGTGTCGTTTCCAAAATTTTCACTACCATATTATGCCACGTGGCATCTTAATTCACTTTCATCATATCTATCACTTATAAGCCTTATTGGGAGGCTTTTCTCATTCTTTCCTGCTCCTTCGGTTTCTCCACCCGTTTATTTCCTCTTCAAAACTATTGTTCTTAATAAATTACGTTCAATATTTTTTTAAATAACTCACGTACACTATTTTTTAAATTATGCACCGTATTTTTAACAACATATACATAATTGTTTTATTGTTTTCATAAATTACGTAAAAAAAATTTTAAAATAAAAAACAAGCTTTTATTTTTTAAAAAAAGTTTTTTCTCAATTAAAAAAAATCATTTTACGTGTTTTATAAAAAAAAGTTGTTCTTTAACAAAAATAAAAACTGTTAACCATGAACATTAGATGTGAAAATTCGTGTATTTGGGTCATGTTTCGGGCCGACACGACATGACACGACAAGGATTTTTTGGACACGAACACAACGCAAATAAAAACGACATAACACGACATGACACGAAAACCCGATTTTTTAAAACTTCACACTAAATTAAACATAAATTGACACGATAACCCGAATAAAAACACAATTAACATGACAAGACACGATAACACGACTCATAATTTTGACACGAACACGACATATTGTGTCAATTTTGGGTCAATTTCGTTTTGTTACGTGTCGTGTTTTCTAAAATTGTTACCCCTAATGAAAAAAAATTGTTTTACACTGTTAAAAAATGTTTTTAACTGTTTAAAAACAATTTTTTTTAATAAAGAAATTATTTTTTTTAAGATTATTTTAATACATAAAAGAAATGGTTTTAATGATTTTTTAACTTTTAAACTAAAAAAATGTTTTAAAATAACTATTTTTACCTTTTTCTAATTGTTTTATGAAATTAAGAAACTGTTTCAAAGTTAAAGAAAAATATTTAACTGTTTAATATAAGAAAAATAAATTAATATAAAAATTATTTTAGTGTTCCTTTTTAATAAAATAAGTACTATATATCTTATATAAAATAGTTTTTTTTTCTTTTTTAAAGACTATTCTTTTTATATAAAAAATATTATAACTATTTTATAAAAAAAGTTATTTATTAAATAAAAATAAAAACTTTGCTCTATTTTTGCAGGTTATTTTGTAGTTATATTTTTTTTATATAACTTGTGATCACAAATACTCTAAAGTTTTTAATCAATTTTCTATTTTTACTTAGCATCCCTTCATGTAATGACAATTTCATAAATGTTTATTTGTACACTCAATGTATAACTCGTGCATCGCGCGGGTTTCCAACTAGTATATATATATATATGTCGTCCTTAATTGTAGATGTCCCATATGGCTTGAAAAATGAGCTCTAATTAATTCCACCCCCGTTGACAAGATTACCTCTGTTTTCTCATCTTTTCCTTCCAACTGGATATCGAGTTAAAATAAAAAAAAAACTTTCAGTATCTTGTTTACACAACCTGGCTCCCACATTTCACTGCGTTAATTGTCCCAATTCCCTTCATCTCCCATTCTTGGAATCTAAAATGTTAAAACCCTTCAATATTTAATTCTTCTTTATCCCACAAATCTTAATCTATCGTGCCTATCCCTGCCACCAAATAGAGAATTTTAAGCCCATATGTCTCATATCGTCATGCATCACCAACCACCCCATGTATGACTCTATCATTATGTTTTTTTATTTTTTGCATATGTTTCTTTTCTTGGTTTTTTTAAACCTTTTTGTTTCTATATTCTCTTGAAATTTTTGATTTTTTTCATTTGTAGTTGTCCGGATGGAAGAAGGGAAATGGAATAAGGGAAATGGAAGCATATGGTTTGAAAAAGAATTTTTATGATAATAAAAAGGGCTTTTAAATACATTTTCTGGATGGAAGAAGGAAAATGGCTAAATATGATATGATATGAAAGAAATGCATTTTTATGTTAATAAAACTTGCTTTTAAAATATGTATTTTTCCTGGATGGAAGAAAGGAAATAGAATCG
Organism: Sambucus nigra; assembly: GCA_949130495.1. Classification (NCBI taxonomy): domain Eukaryota; kingdom Viridiplantae; phylum Streptophyta; class Magnoliopsida; order Dipsacales; family Adoxaceae; genus Sambucus; species Sambucus nigra. Next base: position 51,702,753 of record OX422217.1, on the reverse strand, counting down.
GCAAAGAAGGTTTTAAATTGAGATTAACTTGGTAAGCATTTGATAAATTTTTTTACCATTTATACATATTCCTTAAAAAGAAGTAGGAATTATGCGTTTAGATGGTGAATGTATTTAAATTATTTATGCTTCTTTGAGAAGTTGTATTTGTGACCTCCCATATAGAATATATATATATATTAATTTCGTACTGAGGGTCTAATGGATCTCGACGATCAACCTTGCCTAAGTAGTAGTGTATCGGGAGGGTTCCTTGTTTTGATTTCGCTCTGCGAGACACCCTACGCACAAATAGGGAATAGTGTTGAGAATGGGGAGAAGTTAGCCCTTAGTACTTGGGTTAACTAGATCATCATTGATATTGCGCTAGGTTGTGCTTTTAGAATGAGGTGAGAACCTTTATACTTATACTGCGTGAGAAATATGCACTTAACTGTCATGCATTTTAGTCACATGGTAATCATATCAAACCGGGCCCTGACCCGTATATATTTCTTGTTGTTCATGCAAATCTTTGTCCATTCAGGTGCTCTACCGCGAGGACACCCGTATTGACATTCCATTCTAGTTGTCATGGAGCTATGGCATATCACGGATGTTATAGGGTATTTGTAGTAGACGCTTCTTTTCTTTGTATTCTAGTTACGTTCAGTTTATTTATTCGGGCGTGTTGCCCAAGCTTTTCATTCATTTATTATACTATGATATTTAAATTGTAATACTCAGTGTACTATTTGTATTGATCTATTCACCGACAGCTTATTCGGTGATTATTTATATATTGTCCTTCCTTATCTGTTGATTTTTGGTATCCACCGTTTTTACAAATGGGATTGTCTAAGTGTTTTTCTTTTACTTACTTGCAATTTTTTTTTTATTGACCGTCTGTTTTCTAAAAAGTATTGGCGGTTATCTCATGCTATTATTTTAATCGACATTAATGTTGAGAATGGACCATCTATGATTCCTGTGATTATTACAGTATTGGGTTGGCCACCTATTATTTTAGTTCGCCGGTTGTCACAAATGGTATCAGAGCATCAGGTTCTAGAGTCCTTAGGAATCTGTGCGGACGTTCTACGTCTTCTGCATTTCTTTTGACTTGTTATAGAGCCTTAGGATTAAGATCGTCGATTTATCCTATGAGATTTCGTTCTCCCTATATGATATGAGAACCCCAAAAATTATTTGCGCATTCGTGAGAGATTCACAAGGCATCGGATGAAGGGCGTCAAGGAAGGCCGTTGTGAAGGCGTCACGAGGCGGGATTACTAAGAGCTGTAAGTGGTAGTCGGGGACGAGGGCCGCTTTAAAGGTCGCTCCCTCCATAGAATTATTTGTATATCGCTACCGTGACTACTAAGTACAGTATAAATAGTTCTCCAAGTACCGCTACTAGTAGTGAGAGTGGTACTAAGTTTGTGATTCTAAGTGACGTTGAATTGAAGTTGAGGGTTCCTTGACAAGGACCGCATGTTGAAGCCCGGTTAGATAGAGGAAGTGTAACCTCATTTGGTGGAAGTATAAGGCCCGAGAGTTTTGGCCTAGAAAAGGGTATAGGAGTACCCAGGTGTGAAGATTGAAGGAAAATCTTTTACCTGTTGGAGTATGATTGAAGAGGCGGATATGGTAGTCGCCATATTTTGGGTGGAACGGGAGGTTTTTCCCATAGAGAGACCCGGTAGATATTTTCAGCAACGAGTTTCTCTGGGATATCTGGAATGATGAGAAAGTAGATTCTCAAGTATTCACGTGAGGATCGGTCAAAGGCCAACAGTGAATAAAGGGGTGTTACGGTTAAGGAAGCTGTGCACCAAAATAAGGTTGGTATAAGGAAGAGGGAGAGCCTTTCAATGGAAATGATAGGCTCATAAGTAAGTATTGCTAACACTTTTAGAGAAGTAGTGTTCATGGGACCCCATCGGTGGACATCCACCCGGGGAAGACTCATGGAACTAAGGCCGGGGAGACATGTAGAATGTTCTCGTTATTGGAAGTTAAGGGAACTACGCATTTTTATATTCCCGGTTAGAGAACTAGGACAAGAATAGGGTGCATATTTGGGGCATTGATGGAAGTAGTTTGGTTCTTATAAGACTAGAATATTGTGTATAGGAACCATTGGTAGTGGCCAGGGTGATTGGCAAGGAGGTTTATGGGAATTCCACCTTAGTAAAGGATGGTGCTTTCCTTATGTTAAGATGTAGTAGTATTGTATTTACCATAGGTTTGGGAGTGTATATTGAGTTGTGGGCCTATCGGTGTGTTTATATGGCTTCCGTAGAAGGGGAGTTCCATATTTTCCTTACTCGTTATAAATCGGGTGTTGGTGATATATATATATATATATATATATGTGTGTGCTATGTACTACTCATATTATATGTTTTATACGGGTGTGGATATCCATGGCTTCGATGGTATGATAGAAAGCGAATGAATCGTGAGGCTATCCTATTTCTAGTTCTAGAAAAGGACTAGTTGTTCTATAATATCTCTCCTGGATACAGGTTGAGACTTTATAGAGGTGGTTTATGGCATATAGGTAGTTTTTATTATTTGTTTTGTTGTGTTATTTGATTTCTTACTTGCTTTCCTTGTGTATGTGTTGCCTTATCTCCACGAACAACAAGTTAAGGGAATTTTGTTGGAGGGGTTCCTTGTTTGGATTTCGTTTTGCGAGACACCCCGTGCATGAAACTTAATGACGTTGGGAGTGGAGATATTCTATATTCCTTTTTATTTTTCTTTGCTTTCTTTCTTTTTATGGTTGAGTGTTGGGTTGGAAAGTTTAGTCGAGAACCACGTAATTGAGTGATTAATGGGCTAAGTTGAAGTGTGAGATATGAGCACTGTAATAGTCCTTCCCTCTGATCGATGTGGAGGAGACATGGTTATGAAAGTCGAATTAAGACTTATGGTTATGCCTTAATGAGAAGGCCATTTAAAAAGATGTATGTATATATTGAGATATAGTATTTGTGGCATATTATAGAAACTAAATGCCAGGTTAGTTAATAATTTTCAGTTAATTGTGATGGTAAGATTTAGAATTAGAAGTGCATTAGTAGGGTTACTAGTTAGAGTCTTAGCGATCCCGACCATGTGTCTTAGACCGTTACATCTTGACGACCGACGATGCGAGGTAGTAGTGTAACGGGAGGGTTCCTTGTTTGGATTTCACTTCGGCGAGACATCCCACTCATGAACCCAAGCAAATGTCAGAAGTTGAGAAAGGTCATAAAAACTAGGGACATTATTAGAAGTTGAGATAGAATATATATATCGACTTTAGGATTCTTAGGACGCTAGGCCCTTAGGGCATGCGATGTTGTTTTAGGAAGACGGTAGGGAGTTGACCATAATAGGATTGTGGGTTAACTCTAAGTAGGATTTGGTCCCTAGAACAAAGAAGTATGGGATATCGAGTGATTCGGAATGTTAGGCCATAGATGGTGGGGCCTCTCTAAGATAGAGCGTTACGTTCGTAACCTAACTTTTTGAGGAGTTGAAGGATGAGCTGACTTTTACTCATGTACTCTTGTTGTTATGATCAAGAGTCGATTTAACGAACGAGTATCTGCTAGGAAAGGGAAGTATTAAGACGGGAGCATGGACCCATTGTTTATGCATCTCACAAACTTAAATTTTGTGAGAAGTATTATCCCACATTTGACTTCAAGTTGTACTGGTAGTATTTCCTCAAAGGAATAGAGGCATTACTTCCTGGGCACAAAATTGATCTTTTCACGAGCCACAAGTTGGAGTTCGTAAATGAGTATTCAATGGATGATCCCCTTCCGCTAAGGAGATGCGAATGCGGTAGTTGGTATGTCGAGTCGCTAACGAAACCCGTGAGTGGTTGAAATTAACCTTATGCCGAAGGCATACCTCGAATGGGGGTGTTTGCCTCAAAGATAGGTTAAGAGTAGTAGCCTTCCTTGGTCGAATTTCCGTACAATAGTTCGGATCGTTTCCTTTAAGTGTGGTGCCGTGTGTGGCCTAGTGTAGTTATTCCCTAGTGTAACAACCCGCCTAATAAGATACCGGGCGATCACTCCAATATTAAATTAAAACAGGAGTCACAAATGGATCATCCTTAACATCACTGTCGAAAATCCATTTAATTACTAATACCCTATTAGGTGGCCGTTAAAAACTTTTATCTAACTACTCTTTTTAGCGCACAAATTAAAACATTCACAATTAAATGCGGGTTTTCCAATTAAAAATCTTACCTCGTGTCGCTTTTCTCCACGACGACATATAATTAAAATATTTCGACCTATATAGTCCCAAAAATAATCACAACATCCTTCGACAATCATTCAATCCTCGAAAATCCCCAAGAATTACTATTTAGGAAAATTCCCCAAATTCCAATTTATATCCAATTATGGAATTTAATCGTCTCCAAAAAGGACGGGTTGTTACATACTCCCCCCCTTACAAAGGAATTTCGTCCTCGAAATTCAGGTATAACCTACACCATCTAACTAGGATCACTACAAATCCTAAAACCTCAAGAGAAAGATACTAACTCAATGGTTCCCAACCCTAAGCTACATGACTACCACGATCGTAAAGTGACTCTAATACGTCACATAGTACCCATCATCTATAATGCCTCTTGGCATGGATTTCAATCTTGCGTACTACTCCTATCTTAACTAGGCGGTATACCAAACCACCTTACCAAGGTGCCCATACACCTTCCTAACTTGTGCACATCTGCACATTCGTAGCGAACGTCTGACACGTAACACTCTCTCCCAATAAGGGTCTCCTTTCCTCGGTGTAATACTCACCTATGGGTCCTTCCAACCAGTGAAATTCCAACTTCTAACCTTGGCGCTGCTAACTCTAGCGAACCTACATCCTAACAAGGCTATAATTTATGTGTCACCCTACCTACGCGAAACTAATATAATCCTAAGTATGTCTCTAGTGCCCAAGGCCTCTCTCAACTCCCGACAATTGCTTGGTTTCATGCGTGGGACGTCTCGCCAAGGCGAAATCCAAACAAGGAACCCTCCCGTTACACTACTCCTTCGCGCAGTCGGCCATCGAGATATAGCGACCCAAGGCACATAGGCGGGACTTCCTAAATCCTACAAGGCTATCCTATGAACGCATTCCTAATATCTTATCCTTTCGCCCATACATAAGGAAACCTAATCAATCGAAGTGCCCACTTTCTGTAAAAAGTGTCACGAACATAGTACCCAAAATTTATCTTCTCAAAGTCTGCCTTTTCATTAAGGCTGGTTATTATCCTCAAACAAATTTCTCTAAGTCCAACCTCAACCACCCAGTTGTGGCGAGGGGACCACTTTAGTGCTTTTCCATAGCACAATATCTCCATAAGTATATCAACATCATGTGGTTCATAGCCTATAGTGGTTCATCCACACTATAAGACCTTTCCACAAAATCAACATCCTTGCATCCCATAACAGCTCCCCACTCCCGACGCCGTTAAGAGTCATGTGTGGAGTGTCTCGCAAAGCGAAATCCAAACAAGGAACCCCTCCACACATTAACCCTTGACTTCGTTGGTTATGGAGTTCTGTCATTTAAACATGCAACCGGGATATCCCTATCCCCTAATCCAACAAAAAGGTGATCTGAACTCCTATCTCTAACTAAGAGTCATACCACCCTGCGCTCACACTCATTTTAAGTCCTTGCGCAAATAATAATGAGCTTTATGTTCAGCTTAACGAAAATCCTGCGTCCTTAAATCATATATATAAGGTCGCCATAAACCCAAATCACGATAAGGAAACCTCTTCTCACTGAAGTTCCATTAACCCATAACAAATAAGGTGAACTCAACCTATATCTAGGTGAGACATCGCAACAATAACCTGTTCCCTCGAGGAACCATGGACACGATAGACTTGCCATTCTTAGCCTGCTATCGCTCCGAAAATATGCCATAATGTATTAGGCTCCTCATACCACCATGCTCGTATAGACATATAAAATGAGCATCACTAACCAGATATGTATATATATACCATATATCAGTACCCGCCTCTATGGCGAATGAAGAAAAAATAAAACTCCGCTACTGCGGACAACACATGGGCATACATGATATAATGTTATCGATACCTCCATAACTCAAATTACCCACACGATTCTAGGGCTAACTAATACCGCGACTTCATCTAGTCACGCCTAATATACCTCCTCAATTGAGGTAAAACTCATACCCACAATTTCATTATAACGATTTCCCCGAGTGGATGTCCAACCATGGGGTCCTCGAACATACCCATTCTTTAGTGAGCCCATCCTCCTTGGAAAGGACTCAATATTCATTGCACCTAACTCACTTAGATACAAGGTTCACTTTGCCATAATACTCTTTATTCACCGTCGGCCCCTGGCTGAACCTTAGGCGAATAATTCCCAAAACTGCATTCTTCTCGTCCTGCTGATTCATGGGGACTCACGGTGAGAACTATCCGTAAGATCCCTTTGGAACCCTTATCTTCACGGGGAAATCCAACTTTAGTACCACTTTCTATCACAGTAGTACTTGGTTGCTCATAACTACTATACTTTAGTAGTCGTCACAACAGTCCTTAGCATTTGCCACAAGGAGAGTGGCATCTACTAAGATCCTCATCCCCGTCTTCTACCAGCTCCCCCAGCTAAGCTCCACTCCTGCTGCCCTCCGAGCTCCGCACACGATTCTCAACGAGCGCGTAACAGATTTCTATAATCTTCTAATATGGCAGGAGATCGAAGTCTCACAAAAGAAATCAACAATCCTATTCCTGAGGCTCTATAACAAATCGAGAGCAACGCTGAAAGCGTAGTACGTCCGCACACATTCCTAAGGACACTAGAACCTGATGCTCTGATACCATCTGTAACAACCCGCCTAATAAGATACCGGGCGATCACTCCAATATTAAATTAAAACAGGAGTCACGAATGGATCATCCTTAACATCACTGTCGAAAATCCATTTAATTACTAATATCCTATTAGGTGGCCGTTAAAAACTTTTATCTAACTACTCTTTTTAGCGCACAAATTAAAACATTCACAATTAAATGCGGGGTTTCCAATTAAAAATCTTACCTCGTGTCGCTTTTCTCCACGACGACATATAATTAAAATATTTCGACCTATATAGTCCCAAAAATAATCACAACATCCTTCGACAATACTTCAATCCTCGAAAATCCCCAAGAATTACTATTTAGGAAAATTCCCCAAATTCCAATTTATATCCAATTATGGAATTTAATCGTCTCCAAAAAGGACGGGTTGTTACATACTCCCCCCCTTACAAAGGAATTTCGTCCTCGAAATTCAGGTATAACCTACACCATCTAACTAGGATCACTACAAATCCTAAAACCTCAAGAGAAAGATACTAACTCAATGGTTCCCAACCCTAAGCTACATGACTACCACGATCGTAAAGTGACTCTAATACGCCACATAGTACCCATCATCTATAATGCCTCTTGGCATGGATTTCAATCTTGCGTACTACTCCTATCTTAACTAGGCGGTATACCAAACCACCTTACCAAGGTGCCCATACACCTTCCTAACTTGTGCACATCTGCACATTCGTAGCGAACGTCTGACACGTAACACTCTCTCCCAATAAGGGTCTCCTTTCCTCGGTGTAATACTCACCTATGGGTCCTTCCAACCAGTGAAATTCCAACTTCTAACCTTGGCGCTGATAACTCTAGCGAACCTACATCCTAACAAGGCTATAATCTATGTGTCACTCTACCTACGCGAAACTAATATAATCCTAAGTATGTCCCTAGTGCCCAAGGCCTCTCTCAACTCCCGACAATTGCTTGGTTTCATGCGTGGGACGTCTCGCCAAGGCAAAATCCAAACAAGGAACCCTCCCGTTACACTACTCCTTCGCGCAGTCGGCCATCGAGATATAGCGACCCAAGGCACATAGGCGGGACTTCCTAAATCCTACAAGGCTATCCTATGAACGCATTCCTAATATCGTATCCTTTCGCCCATACAGAAGGAAACCTAATCAATCGAAGTGCCCATTTTCTGTAAAAAGTGTCACGAACATAGTACCCAAAATTTATCTTCTCAAAGTCTGCCTTTTCATTAAGGCTGGTTATTATCCTCAAACAAATTTCTCTAAGTCCAACCTCAACCACCCAGTTGTGGCGAGGGGACCACTTTAGTGCTTTTCCATAGCACAATATCTCCATAAGTATATCAACATCATGTGGTTCATAGCCTATAGTGGTTCATCCACACTATAAGACCTTTCCACAAAATCAACATCCTTGCATCCCATAACGGCTCCCCACTCCCGACGCCGTTAAGAGTCATGTGTGGAGTGTCTCGCAAAGCGAAATCCAAACCAGGAACCCCTCCACACATTAACCCTTGACTTCGTTGGTTATGGAGTTCTGTCATTTAAACATGCAGCCGGGATATCCCTATCCCCTAATCCAACAAAAAGGTGATCTGAACTCCTATCTCTAACTAAGAGTCATACCACCCTGCGCTCGCACTCATTTTAAGTCCTTGCGCAAATAATAATGAGCTTTATGTTCAGCTTAACGAAAATCCTGCGGCCTTAAATCATATATATAAGGTCGCCATAAACCCAAATCATGATAAGGAAACCTCTTCTCACTGAAGTTCCATTAACCCATAACAAATAAGGTGAACTCAACCTATATCTAGGTGAGACATCGCAGCAATAACCTGTTCCCTCGAGGAACCATGGACACGATAGACTTGCCATTCTTAGCCTGCTATCGCTCCGAAAATATGCCATAATGTATTAGGCTCCTCATACCACCATGCTCGTATAGACATATAAAACGAGCATCACTAACCAGATATGTATATATATACCATATATCAGTACCCGCCTCTATGGCGAATGAAGAAAAAATAAAACTCCGCTACTGCGGACAACACATGGGCATACATGATATAATGTTATCGATACCGCCATAACTCAAATTACCCACACGATTCTAGGGCTAACTAATACCGCGACTTCATCTAGTCACGCCTAATATACCTCCTCAATTGAGGTAAAACTCATACCCACAATTTCATTATAACGATTTCCCCGAGTGGATGTCCAACCATGGGGTCCTCGAACATACCCATTCTTTAGTGAGCCCATCCTCCTTGGAAAGGACTCAATATTCATTGCACCTAACTCACTTAGATACAAGGTTCACTTTGCCATAATACTCTTTATTCACCGTCGGCCCCTGGCTGAACCTTAGGCGAATAATTCCCAAAACTGCATTCTTCTCGTCCTGCTGATTCATGGGGACTCACGGTGAGAACTATCCGTAAGATCCCTTTGGAACCCTTATCTTCACGGGGAAATCCAACTTTAGTACCACTTTCTATCACAGTAGTACTTGGTTGCTCATAACTACTATACTTTAGTAGTCGTCGCAACAGTCCTTAGCATTTGCCACAAGGAGAGTGGCATCTACTAAGATCCTCATCCCCGTCTTCTACCCTCTCCCCCAGCTAAGCTCCACTCCTGCTGCCCTCCGAGCTCCGCATACGATTCTCAACGAGCGCGTAACAGATTTCTATAATCTTCTAATATGGCAGGAGATCGAAGTCTCACAAAAGAAATCAACAATCCTATTCCTGAGGCTCTATAACAAATCGAGAGCAACGCTGAAAGCGTAGTACGTCCGCACAGATTCCTAAGGACACTAGAACCTGATGCTCTGATACCATCTGTAACAACCCGCCTAATAAGATACCGGGCGATCACTCCAATATTAAATTAAAACAGGAGTCACAAATGGATCATCCTTAACATCACTGTCGAAAATCCATTTAATTACTAATATCCTATTAGGTGGCCGTTAAAAACTTTTATCTAACTACTCTTTTTAGCGCACAAATTAAAACATTCACAATTAAATGCGAGTTTTCCAATTAAAAATCTTACCTCGTGTCGCTTTTCTCCACGACGACATATAATTAAAATATTTCGACCTATATAGTCCCAAAAATAATCACAACATCCTTCGACAATACTTCAATCCTCGAAAATCCCCAAGAATTACTATTTAGGAAAATTCCCCAAATTCCAATTTATATCCAATTATGGAATTTAATCGTCTCCAAAAAGGACTGGTTGTTACACCTAGCAAGGGTATAACGTGATTCGGGAAGAAAGGAAATTTGTACCGAGATGTGTAAGTATCTCCTTCCATAGTAGAAAGGTGGGATTGATAGTTCATGAGGAATAATGTGGTACTATGTTAGAGCACGTGGAAGGTAGGCTGACATCAAATAATGATGACCTTAGTCTGAGTCCAATGGGGATGCCTCAATGCTGAGGGGTTTGCTAGGAATGATATAACGGTAGTTCTGTATTGTATACCCTTTATGTGGTTATACTATACGCCTGAATTTTGAGGGCAAAATTACCTTCTAAGGGGGGGGACTGTGTAACAACCCAGGATTTTGAGTGACTATTTTATATTATTTTACTCGATGGGCTAATTTTATAAAATAGGGGAAGTTGGAGTAAATATTATTTCCCGTGAGATTTAGGGATAATATTTACTATGTTTCGTCTATTTACCGTTATGAGAAGGTAAATAGCATTATATAGTGATATATTGCGTCGTTATATGTAAAACGATGGTTACGACCTATATATAAAGTTAGGTAAAATTAATGAAATAAAATGAAATTGGAACACAAAAATAGTTCACGTTATTCTGAATGTCAAAATAGGGGGTGCAGTTGTTTTTAGAATAGTCGAGATAGTCAAAATAAGTGCCCAGTTGTAATTTTTGATATTCGGGCATTTTTAAGGGGTTATGACTCAATTAAGTGGTTACGAGTCATTTTAGTGGTGTATTAACATTTAAAAGAGGGGGATTATGTTTCAAAACCCGTATAAGTTCCCCCACCCCTCTTATTTTCTCATTTCATGTTAGAAGCCAAGAGAGAGAGAGAGAGAGAGAGAGAGAGAGAGAGAGAGAGAAGAGAGAGAGAGTTCGGAGAAATGGAGAAAAAAGAGATAAAATGGAGATTTGAGGTCAAAATCCGTTGCTACCAGAGGAGGATCAGAGACTACAACCTCGAGGCAAGTTTTTTACTTGCTAGATATCGATTTAATGTGATAAATTGTATCTATAGTTAGGTTTTGGGGATTTAAACCCTAAATGGGTTTTGTTAATTATAGTGATTAAACCCTTAAATCTTAGTTTTAAATTTGATTTGAGTGCAGTAAACTTGTTAATGATTGTGTAGGAATAATTTGGTAGTAATTGTTGTTGTTGATGTTGGGAGAAATAAAAGATTTGGGATTTTTAGGATTTTAGGGTTTATACAACCCGTAGCCCCAACTTGGATTTTCTACAGGACCGAATCGATTCGGCCCTATGGACGAATCGATTCGGATAAGGGGAGGGTTACAGGTCTGGGAAAACCGAATCGATTCGGGATTGGGACGAATTGATTCGGCTATTACAGAATGTCAGTTTTTGCTCACCGAATCGATTCGACTTTTAGGCGAATCGATTCGCAAGGGAGAATCGATTCGGCCCAAGGGTGGAATCGATTGTGTTACCCTGTTTTTGTGAGATTTTTCCTAGTTTCATTTTTAGCCCTTTTTCTTGTAGGTCCAAGGTTTAGGGGCCTTTCTTTGGGAAGTAATGAAAGTCCTAGAGTGTGGTTTTGGGTAGACTAATGCCCTAGAATTTAATGGGATATTTGGGCTTACCCCGAGGGCTAGTTTGTTTAGGTTAATGTCCGTATGATGTAGGAGATTTAACCGAAAAATAAATTGGAGATAAAATGAGAATGTGGAGACTTTTGGGAGTCTATTATTGAGGAAGACTCACTTTGATGGTTTATGAAATAATATGAATTTTTGGAGGCTAGTTTGATGATATTAGCGCTTCGGGTCTTATGTTCTTATAAAGACATGACACTAAGAATAAGAAAGACATATTATAAAATATGGTACTAAATGAATAAGTACAAATGGTTTTTGAGAATGTAAAATTGGATGATTTCAAAATGGAAAAAGTAATGATTTTCATAAATGTTAATTTATGATTATAGACCTCCCTAAATCGCTATCATAAGGGAAATTGCGTTGCGTTTGGTGATGCCCCCTGGCTAATGAATGCATGATGGATATAGTCCTAGGCCATATGGGAAATTATTATACTTCGCTGGTTAGGAGATTCTGGGTGTGGTCTTGACTTTCCCGCAGGCATATGGCCGCTTCCCGACGTTTGTTAGGTTCCCAGGTTGTCTTGTTTGATGGGCCTTGGAAGATGATAGACATTTAGGGGCGCGTCCAGTGGGGAAACTCGGAGGGACGGTCTTAGACTTTGATAAGGAATTTTATGATAATAAAATGGATTTATTTACATTTCCTGGATGGAAGAAGGGAAATGGGTTAAATGAATTGGCTTCGGATACGTTTCCCGGATGGAAGAAGGGAAATGGAAGCATATGGTTTGAAAAAGCATTTTTATGATAATAAAAAGGGCTTTTAAATACATTTTCTGGATGGAAGAAGAAAAATGGGTAAATATGATATGAGATGAAAGAAAAGCATTTTTATGTTAATAAAACTTGCTTTTAAAATATGTATTTTTCCTGGATGGAAGAAAGGAAATAAAATCGGTAAAGAAGGTTTTAAATTGAGATTGACTTGGTAAGTATTTGATAAAATGTTTTACCATTTATACATATTCCTTAAAAAGAAGTAGGAATTATTCCTTTAAATGGTGAATGGATTTAAATTATTTATGCTTCTTTGAGAAGTTGTAGTTGTGACCTCCCATATAGAATATATATATATATATATATATATATATATATATATATATATATATTAATTTCATGCTGGGGGTCTAATGGATCTCGACGATCAACCTTGCCTAAGTAGTAGTGTATCGGGAGGGTTCCTTGTTTGGATTTCTCTCTGCGAGACACCCTACGCACAAATGGGGCATAGTGTTGAGAATGGGGAGAAGATAGCCCTCAGTACTTGGGTTAAGTAGATCATCATTGATATTGCGCTAGGTTGTGCTTTTAGAATGAGGTGAGAACCTTTATACATATACTGCGAGAGAACTACGCACTTAACTGTCATGCATTTTAGTCACATGGTAATCATATCAAACCGGGACCTGACCCGTATATATTTCTTGTTGTGCATGAAAATCTTTGTCTGTTCAGGTTCTCTACCGCGAGGACACCCGTATTGACATTCCATTCCAGTTGCCATGGAGCTATGGCATATCGCGGATGTTATAGGATATTTGTAGTAGACTCTTCTTTTCTTTGTATTCTAGTTACGTTTAGTTTATTTATTCGGGCGTGTTGCCCAAGCTTTTCATTCATTTATTATACTGTGATATTTACATTGTAATACTCAGTGTAATATTTGTATTGGTCTATTCACCGACAGCTTATTCGGTGATTATTTATATATTGTCCTTCCTTATCTGTTGATTTTTGATATCCACCATTTTTACAAATGGGATTGTCTAAGTGTTTTTCTTTTACTTACATGCAATTTTTTTTTATTGATTTCCATTTTCTAAAAAGTATTGGTGGTTATCTCATGCTATTATTTTAATCGACATTGATGCTGAGAATGGACCATCTATGATTCCTGTGATTATTAGAGTATTGGGCTGGCCACCTATTATTTTAGTTGGCGGGTTGTCACAGACCGAAATAAATGCCAAGCTGCATCTTACTCTAGTAATGAAATGACATAAGCATCTATGTCCAAATACTAAAACATCCACACCTGTTGCTGCTACGCATCCCTGGAACAGATCTTCAAGTTTGGCATCCCTGTAGCTGGATACTTAAAAGGTTTTAAAGATATTTTGCAAGTACGGGTCAGAGCCCAAAGTCCTTTGGAAAATATTTTACAAGTGAATTAAAATGAAACAATTAAAATGTATGAATGCTCTTCATATTTAAGTTAGTGTCTCACTCCCTTGAGATACATCTTACCCCTCCTCCAAAGTGCACACCTAACGCTTTCTTCCTGACCCTCCTTGTTACACTACCCCGTCTAACTAGCCTTGTCATGAAAATCCTTGAACTCTACACTAACCCGAGTAATTTGTATCTTTACTTTGTAAGCTATTTATCGCATTAACTTAATTAATCATTTTCTTAAAAGCGATATAACATTCACTATCATTTTCTTAAAATCCATATAACATTCACTAGTTATATAAGTAATACAAATTCTCTTTAGATATTTAATTACCCATATATAATTATCTACTCCATTATATACATAGAACTATATTCCAGAATTATACATCTGTTGAATATAAATATAACCGCTCTTAAAAGCCATATAACATTCACTAGTTATATAAGTAATACAAATTATCTTCATGTATTTAATTATCCGTATATAATTATCTACTCCATTATATACGTAGAACTATATTCCACAATCACACATATGTTGAATATAATTAAAGCCATCCTTCCGATTAGTACCTCACCGGATGCATTCTCTAATGTGCTATCATCGCAGGTCTACTAAGTCCCATCTGGATTTCTGAGACAGCTAGCCACCACCGAATCAGAACATAAAAATATAAACGTATTGGAGGCGGTCATATTCTCCCGAGTGTGAATAAAATCATCTCAATGCCCACCTCTATTTAAACGCTATGACCTAGGGATATAATCGCCCTACTCCTTAAGCTAGAGGATTCACCCACATCGCGCAACCTCCCTCGATAGCACTAGAAAATATAATTCTAAATAAATACTTAGCCACCGGTATTTATGAGCACACAATATACATATACTATCACACTACCCCATATATATATATATATATATATATATATATATATATATATATTTTAATCCCCACTTCACCATGTACAAAGTCCGTAACACTAGCCAACATATTCTCGAGTCAATGGTCTGACTCTTATTTAATTAATTACCCATTAATTAATTTAATATCTCAGTGAGTCCATGGTCCGACTCTAATTTAATTAATATGTCAACTAATTAACTTATTATCTCCCCGAGTCTATGGTCCAACTCTATTTTAATTAATATACTCATTAATTAATTTAATATCTCCCTGGTGTCACACAACCAATGTACTCGGACTCACTCACCTGGCTCGAATTTCCATCTCTTAGAACATACTCCTAAAAAATTCCATTATACAGCTAACGCTCCTAATTAAATAATATTTAACCCTTTATTATATCATCCTATAATAAATTATACCAGCTATAAACGTTAATTAATTAATCCCCCATTAATTAATATATTGTCATCGCGTCACTCAAACCAAATATCCGAACACCCCCTTGATCCATAATACGATATCCCCAATTAATTATTCTAAATTCTCCTCAATAAATTTAGCACAATTATTAATCTGAGGTTTTCAATTTACTCAATCTGCCCAAAGTTTTTAAAATGCTATTTTGGGGCATTTTGGGGCCGTTTTGGAAAAAACATATTAGAGAATAAAAGTTAGAAGACGCCATTTTATACAGGGCAACATGGACAGAATCTCTATTAACAGCTTCTGTGAAACTTTTTACCCATTATTTACACAGTAATTCTTACTAATCAATTCAAGTATCAATATCTAAATTCCTAGTTTCTATCTCCAATTGATAATAAAGATATGAATACATACGATTGTTCGCCAACTTGAAATGAATAAATTTCTCTAATTAACTTATAATTTCTTCAAAGCATAGAATTCATAAGCCCTTATAATAACAGTCCCAAAAACTTGATTCGTAACATCCCCAAATCAAAAACCTATTTGTATTAACCCAATCCAAAAATCATTTGTATAACACCTACTATGATATGAATTGAATATCACAAATTTACATTGAATCAATTTAACCGCTTGCCTTATAAATTTGTAGAGTCTGAATCCTTTGATGAAGATAATAGGTTTAACACGGGCACCCAAATCTTCCAACAAATTGGCTCCATAAAAGCTCCTCAAATTATCCCTTTTCTCCCCCTCTACAGATTTAGGTATTATAAAATGAGTTATGGTTGCCCCCAACTCTCACTTTTAGGTTATAAAGTGCTAATACCGTTTTTCCTCTAATGGGCCTAATTAAAATAGCCCAAATACTCCCGTGTGAGCCCAATCATGCATAAAAATACACTGTGACCCATTTACCACCCGGGTACACTTTTCTGACTATCTCGTCCTATCTGGACTCAACCATGCAGTCATAATTGACATCTGGAATACTTTATAACATTCTCTAATTCAAACTTCAAAATACGACACATGCAAAATCCAAAGATGCTCTGAATTAATTAAATGTGAATTCACCAATTTAAATAATTCTTCCAACTTAAATAAATTCTCCAATTCATAAATTTGAATTTTCCAAATTAATTAAGTTATGTTTCTCCCAAAAATAATTAAATTCTAAGTCCTCCTAATTACCAGGTGCTACATACTCCTCCCCCCCCCCCCCCCCCCCAACAAAGGAATTTCGTTCTCGAAATTAAGATAAACTTAGTGCTCAAAGGTATGAATATCTCTCAAATAACATCCTTCTAAGATGGCTACACCTATATCTCCCATGTTTGATCATGGACTATGCTAAAACAACTTTAGTTAACCAAGGTGCCCATACACCTTCTACCCGTGCTTAACCGCACAATTGTTACTCGGCTATACTAGCCTTAATCCATAATATAACTTCCAAATTGGAGTTATAACTAGATACGTATAAAATAATCGAGGTACCCAACCCATTTACAAATGACCAAACATCTCCCCACTTCCAACGTTGCACTAAGCTTCATGCATGGGACGTCTCGCAATGCGAAAACCAATCAAGGAGCCCCCCCAATACACTACTACCTAACATTGCCGGTCGATGAGATTCGTTCAGCCCCTAGTCCATAGAACTTACCCTCAAATACCCGCCTCTTGGCATAGAAGTATACACGCCCACTCTTATGCTATAAAAGACAACACAAAATACCGCGCCCTTACTATCACGAACTTCCTTGCGCAAAATTAATACCAAGCTATAACTCCCCGCTCGTAAATAAGTCTATCCATCGTAAATCACATTAGTAAGCGTCCCTACTCCTTGGGATCAAATTAACAACATAATCATATCCTCATAAGCCTATCGTGCCACATTTAACATACATACTCGTATATATAAGCTAGACCCTATCTTAGGTGACACCTAGCAAAAATAATCCATACCTGGTACAACGAACACAAATTCTTACTATAATTATGCACTATAGATCCAAACCATCGCTAACCAACTGAAACTTGGAAAATGTCACACACTACCCTCATAACTCTCAAAAGTATAAGTCTCTCCAGTAATGCAAACATCACAGGATAATATCGCTAACGTCTAGTACATAACAATACTTATCTTAAACTCAGCTTCGCACTCTCGGTATGACTATATAATACAGGTATTCTCGATTACCCCACAACTTGAAATTTAATTATTCTCAATATACCCCACCTATTAACTTGTGGTACATAAGTTCTCTCTGCGCTTCTGTCACAGCACTCCCTGGCTCCACTGGCCCTATATCGAAATATCTCTCATTTTAAAGTGTTTTCTCTACACGTCTAATAATTTAACATTTAAAACCGATGCACTCACATCCCACAACGTCTCACTACTTTCAAAGTTTATTAAGGTCCATGCGTATAACATTCCGCAACTAAGCTCAAAAGAACGTTTCCCAATGCACTATTCCCTATCACTCTCGATTTTTGAAATTGGTGTGCACAATACACACTAAGATATCACTAATTTTGTCTCCCAACACATAAATCAAATCACATATGCCGATGTCTCCTAAGGCATTAAATGACACGACACTATCATTATCACTAAGTTCTCAGCATATAAACAACAATGAGATAAATCTCTCCTCTCCACGGTATACCCGACATTCCTGGAATAACATCCATAAAGGTTCCTACGCACCGGGATCCAATATCCCTAGACCATTGTACCCTCTCGAGTCTATTTAATGAAGAATATATATGTGAGATCGCCGCTCTTTCAGGTGATTTATCGCAAAAGAATATGCATCCTACCCTGGAACTGCGAATACGTAGTCTTGCTGTAACCGGCCACCATCGCTTACCCATCACTAACCAGTTCGTATCCAGGAAAAATCATACTCTCATAAAACCTCTAAAAATGAGTTATCCTTGTAGAATACACCCTCTCAGTGTTCACACCTACTCCCCTAAAGATTAAAATAAATACATCCCCATTACCCCACGATAAATATGTATACCATAGTAACACTACGATACATCCACGAAACTCCTCTCCCACACGAATATAGTGTTAGCAAGAATATTGTGACTACTCATGTCACACTAAATTCCTCCCATCTATTCGAGGATAAAAACTCATACTTCTACTTGCCTACACACCGACGGCCTAAATGGTTCTTGGACATAATATTCTTATCCAAACCAAACCAAAAACTTCCTAACTCTTGTCCCCGGTGGGCATCCCGCTCCTATTCCCTAACTCACTGTGGACATAATCAATTGTTTTGGTCCTACTTTCCACACATAAGACACTTCCCTGTGCCAATCCCCTGTCTCTATCCCCACTGGCCATGTCGGGGTTGTCCTTCTCGCGTACTTGGTAGACTTTACCCTGATTGCTACCCCCGTTGTCCCTTTGGCTTCGCTGGCCCGATGGGACTTGTTACTAGCCTCGATGACCCTAATTGAATCTCCCATCACTCGATAGGAATTTCACTAATCTAAATCATAGAAATGGGTTCCTTGACTGGGTATCCCCCTTTATGGTTCCTCACTTTCACTGCAAAATACGATCTTGTCTTTTGGTCAAATTCTCCACCTCTCTTAGCTTCCTTCTCACAGAACTATTGATCTAAAATCGTAACTATACGACGTTGATGAGTATGGCACTAGTCATCCTAGTCGTATTTCTCATCCATGCTTGTATATTACCTGTGAGTCCATCATTAACTTACGGACCTTCTTGATTCTTCGTACCCCTTTATTGGGTACGAAGTTCACTAAACATGTCAGCTCTCCTTCATGATCGACCACTTTGCGGCCCTTTCATTTTCGAAACAACTATTGAAATATCCTTCGCCTCTGTGACTAAACAGCTGATGAGAAGATTAGCGGTCAAACCACACCCCAAATTCCTTATTATTCATGGTATCTCGCTATCGTTGTGGTTACTAACACCAACCACTACAACACCACCCCGTTGAGCCAAAAAAAAATTCTGAAATTTAATCTTGGGTGACGCTCCATGCCACCCTACATAATTTCCTTTGGGTTATCTCCTTCCATTGCCTTATCACATCCTCTTCCACTCGAATCCTTGTTGACGGCCCTTACAAAAGGTTCCTTCCGAATTTCCCCACCGGTTGCTGACTACGCTGGGTGAGATTGAAATTGCACCACAGTTATCTACAACAGTGATTTGGAAGACTATCTCTCTCGAGTGATTATTCTATCTTCACTTGTCTGAAAAAAAATGATGGTGACTCCTAACACGATCACCATTCCAAGAATACTCCATATCTTATGCAGATCTTTTCACTAGTAATCCCCTTACGGCCCTCGTTGGTCATCCCAAAGAATGTTCGGTGTACAAAGCGCAACTGAACTCATATATTATTCAAATCAACTATACTTAAACTCAGGAGAACATAAATGTACGTACGTAAAGGAATTCAACAATCCTACAATAAGGGTCTACATCAAAGAGTGCTACACTGAAACGTAAAAAGCCGCACCGATCCTAAGGACACTAGAACCTGATGATCTGATACCATCTGTGACACCTAGCCAAATAAAATATCGGGTGATCAGTCCTATATCAAATTAAATCAGAAATCTCATCTGGTTCATTCTTAGCATCACTATCGAAAACTTTTTGAAACTTACTAACCACCTAGTATTCAAAAGCTGATGTCAAAATTTTAATATTTTTATTTAACAACAACAACCATATTAATATCAATACGAACCATTCCCACAAACAATGAAACTAAAGCAATATTAAATAAATCAATAAATGACCAGCCGAAACCATCGGCAGAAAACCAACATCCACTAATATAATCCAACAAAGAATAGTAACCAGTACAAAGTCCGACTGAAATGAAAATAGTTGGGGCAAGATGCCTGAAAGAAATACGAAGCTGCATCCTACTCTAGTAATGAAATGGCAGAAGCGTCTATGTCCAAATCCTGTAACATCCACACCTGTTGCAGCTACGCATCCCAGGAACAGATCTTTAAGTTTGACATCCCTGTGGCTGGATACTTAAAAGGGTTTGAAAAAATTTTGAATGTACGGGTCAGAGCCGAAAGTCCTTTTGAAAATATTTTGCAAGTGAATTAAAATGCAACAATTAAAATATATGAATGCTCTTCATATTTCATATTTAAGTTAGTGTCGCGCTCCCTTGAGATACATATCACCCCTCCTATAAAGTGCACACCTAGCGCTTTCTTCCTGATCCTCATAGTTACACTACCACGTCTAACTAGCCTTGTAATGAAACTCCTTGAACTCTATTCTATACCAAGTAGCTTGTATCTTTACTTCATATGTTATTTATCGCATTAACATAATTAATCATTTTCTTAAAAGCCATATATCATTCACTATCATTTTCTTAAAAGACATATAACATTCACTAGTTATATAAGTAATACAAATTCTTTTTATGTATTTAATTACCCATATATAATTATCTACTCCATTATATACGTAGAACTATATTCCGGAATTATACATATGTTGAATATAAATAAAACCGCTCTTAAAAGCCATATAACATTAACTAGTTATATAAATAATACAAATTCTCTTCATGTATTTAATTACCCATATATAATTATCTACTCCATTATATACGTAGAACTGTATTCCACAATCACACATATGTTGAATATAAATAAAGCCATCCTTTCGATTAATACCTCACCGGATGCCTTCTCTAAAGTGCTATCATCCTAGGTCTACTCAGTCCCTCCTGGATTTCTAAGACAGTTAGCCACCGTCGAATCAGAACATAGACATATAAACGTTTGGGGGCGATCATGTTCTCCCAAGTGTGAAGACAATCATCTCAATGCCCACCTCTAATTGGACGCTATGACCTAGGGATATACTCTCCCTAATCCTCAAGCTAAGGGATTCACACATATCACGCAACCTCCCCCGATAGCACTAGAGCATATAATTCTAAATAAATACCTAGCCACAGGTATTTATGAGCACACACAATATATATATATATATATATATATATATATATATATATATATATATATATATATATATATATATATATATATATATATATATATATATATATATATATATTAATTCCTGCTTTATGGTGTACAAAGTCCGTAACACTAGCCAACATATTCCCGAGTCTATGATCCGACTCCAATTTTATTAATTTACCCATTAATTAATTTAATATCTCCCCGAGTCTATGGTCCGACTCTAATTTAATTAATATGTCAACTAATTAACTTATTATCTCCCCGAGTCTATGGTCCGACTCTATTTTAATTAATATACTCATTAATTAATTTAATATCTCCTTTGTGTCACACAACCAATGTACTCGAACTCAATCACCTGGCTCGAATTTCCATCTCTTAGAATGTACTCCTCAAAATTCCATTATAAAGAGAATGCTCCTAATTAAATAATATCTAGCAATTTATTATATCATCCTATAATAAATTATTCCAGCTATAAGCATTAATTAATTAATCCCCCATTAATTAATCTATTATCATGGCGTCACTCAACCAAAATATCTGAACACCACCTTGATCCATAATACAATATCCCAAATTAATTATTCAAAATTCTCCTCAATATATTTTTCACAATTATTAATCTAAGGTTTTCAATTTACTCAATCTGCCTAGATTTTTTAAAATGCTGTTTTGGGGCTTTTTGGGGCCATTTTGGAAAAAACGTATTAAAGAATAAAAGTTAGAAAACACTATTTTATAGAGGGTGTGGCGGACACAATTGCTATTAACAACTTGTGTGAAACTTTTTACCCACAATTTACACAGTAATTCTTACGAATCAACACAAGTCCCTATATCTAAATTCCTAATTTCTATCTCCAATTGATAATAAAGATATGAATACATACGATTGTTCCCCAACTTGCAATCAATAAATTTCACTAATTAACATATAATTTCTTCAAAGCATAGAATTCAGAAGCCCTTATCATAACAGTCCCAAAAACTTGATTCGTAACTTCCCTAAATCAAAACCCAATTTGTATTCACCCAATCAAAAAATCATTTGTATAACATCTACTATGATATGAATTGAATATCACCAATTTATATTGAATCTATTTAACTACTTGCCTTATCAATTCATAGAGTCTAAATCCTTTGATGAAGATGATAGGTTTAACACGAGAACCCAAATCTTCCTCCAAATTGACTCCCCAAAAGCTCCTTAAATTATCCCTTTTCTCCCCTCTACAGATTTAGGTATTCTAAAATGAGTTTTGGCTGCCCCCAATTCTCACTTTTAGGTTATAAAGTGCTAATACCATTCCACTCTTATGGGCCTAATTAAAATATCTCAAATACTCCCTTGTGAGCCCGATCAAGCATAAAAATACCCCATGACCAATTTACCACCCCGAGTACACTTTTCTGACTAACTCTACCTATTTGGACTCAACCATGTGCTCAGAATTTACATCTGAAATACTTTATAATAGTCTATAATTTAAACCTCAAAATGCGACATATGTAAAAGCCAAAGATGCTCCGAATTAATGAAATGGCAATTCACCAATTTAATTAATTCCTCTGACTTAAATAAATTCTTCAATTCATAAATTTTAATTATCCAAATTAATTAAGTTCTATTTCTCCCGAAAATAATTAAATACTAAGTCCTCAGAATTACAGGGTGTTTTAATCTTTACATGTTTAAGATATCATACTTATACTATAAAATTTTGTATTGACTGTGAACTCATACAATCTCAATCCGAATTCATATGTCACCTAAGAGAGGAAGACCACCTAGAGTAGCAACAAGTGCTGAGGAGAGAAAATCTCAACAAGAGCCTAATGTACCGCATTCACCATAGTAGGGGCAGTGGCGATTGTTGGGATAGCTGTTATTGTGGCGTAGTCAGTCAATGCAGCTATGACTGCTAGGGTAGTCCACTTTCTGCATCATCATCCACAGCCCCCAGTGGCACTAGTTACCCAGACCTAGCCAAGGCCATCGATTTGGCAGAGGGTTGGTGAAGCTTTCTAGAAAATCCACCCAACAGATTTCCAAGGGGGCTCAGATGTGCTTGTAGCATGCCAGTGGAAAAAGGACTAACAGTGACATCTTTGGATGATTGAGCGCAGCGACACTAAAAAACAAATGTTAGTGAAGGAGAAGCCTTATAGTGGTGGGAGTATATTACCACCATCTAACAGAGGGATATGGGAGTCTATTACCACCACCGAGGAGAGGGTTCAATCGCAAATACATCTCATTCACTATTCAGACAAAGATGATGAGGAAGTTCATTGAGGTGAATCAGGATGATCATTCAGTGGTTGAGTACGAGGAGGAATGCACTCATCTAGCTGAATTTGTGCTGGCCAAGGTGAATAGTGAATAAAAGAAGAATCCAAAATTCATGGATGGGTTAACCTGGAGGATCAGGCAACATTTTATAGGCAACCCAACGTTAAGGACTTATACAAAAGTCATTAATGCTACACTTATACATTGTCAGGACCATCACTTCCATCTGAAGGGAAATATGTGAGAAAGTGAACCTAGCCAGCTGGCCAAGGTAGGAAAGAACAGTTCGAATGGGGCACTATAACACCAAGTGGTGAAACATCAGGGGAAGGATTCCCGACAGGGGGATCAGTCAAAGAGATTTAGGTCAGGAGGATATTGTGACACCCCGACTAATTAATATCGGGTTGCTACTCTTTTATTAAATTAATACAAAATGCCAAGTTGGTTCAGTTCATAGCATCACTGTCGAAAACATTTTAATATTTACTAACCACCTAGTATTTAAAAAATGACATGTCAATTTTAATTAAATCCGATTAACATACAATAAGTGAAATATGAAATGCTAAAACATTCACCACAATATAGTCTCAATAGAATAACCATACAATACTAAAGAGTCTGTAGGAATACTCCTCACAACAATCCCAATACTGAAATAAATGAAAAACAAAGTCGGCATCACTAAATTAATTACATCCCCAAATTTTGAAAATAACTCAATAGGTACAATGTCTCTAAAAGGAATGGGCGACATGCCCAACAGATGATAAAACTAATACTGGAGTCAAAATCAGAAATGGAGGCGTCTACTATCAAGGTCCTGTAACTTCCACAACATCTACAACACATCACCTGAATAGAATTCCTATGCATGGTGTCCTTGTGGCTGGGAACCTAAAAGGTTTTTACAAGAAAATATATTTGAAAGAAAACGGGTCAGAGTCCGATTGTGGAAAATAGTTTAAAATATAGCAAGTGATTTAATGACATTAAAACAATGAATGCAAAGTACATGTTAGGACGTGTTCTCACATGAGATCCTCACCTCTCGACTATTTGTGCACTCCTAACGTACCCGTACCCATTCTAGTTGCTCCCCTAACTATCTAGTCCAACACTAAAACTAATATCTCTATGTAAATTCCAATTTACATCCCAACAACTTCTATTAAAATAGAGTATTGTAAATTACACAGTTTTTACCACTTTAGCACTTCAATTGATTATAAATCTTACCATTTCCTATACAAACCGTTGTTATAATTTATACTCGCAATTATTCATGTCAATTCATTTCAATTAACAATATATTAATCTCACCATAAATATACGATACTAGCACCCCGAGGCTAAGCTGCGGTGCACACGTACTCTGCTATCCAATACCAGTACATCACGTACATAAGAACCACACATTCCGAATCTCTCAGGAATCGTTCTCAATAACATCAATCACAAACAATGGAGGCGAACATAGTTCACATCACATGGGTCACGCACATACCTACGCTCCCATGATCAGCAGACTTATTAACTTCTCAATAAGCCCTTCTCTGACCTATGTCCTCGAGGTACCAATCTAAATCCCCCCCGTAGGCACACAAAGATTAGATGGCCCTAAACGAACGCCAACCTCCAATGATAGCAAGTACGGTAGGTATGTCATACACAAATAATTACATATACTAAGAATTCCAACATCTTAGATATTACCATATTTTTATTAGTGGTATACTTCTCGTTCTTATACCAACTTCAGTGTTATACAAATCACATGCCCCCGGTTTATATGCATATAAGTCATCAATTATCCTCACTTCGTGATTAGTCACTCGTGTCCAAATCCACAAATGTTATCCGGTTCAAGCCACTATTCTAAATTTTACTCCTTAATATACCCCAAATCTCCCAAATATACCTACTATTAAATAAGGGAAAGTTATCTCACCATTTAAACAAGGCTACGGGATACTAGAAACCAAATCAGGCCAAAAAGGCCATTCTGTCAACTCGTTAGAAGTCTCGTTCGAACGAGGTCGTTCGAACGAGTTTGTTCGAATGAAGGGCTTCGAACGAAGTACCAACTCGTTAAAAGTCACACTCTCATCTCGTTAGAAGTTCGTTCGAACGACCTGGACAAGTCTTCTAACGAGATGGCAGTTTCAACCCAGAAATTCCTTACTTCATTTTTCTAAATTTTTCCCTTCTCCAAACTCATCCTACGATCATCCCAATTAGTATTTTAAGGTTCTTAAACATCACTAAACCTTCTTAGGTCGTATTATAACATATATTTGGTGTCCAATCTTCCTAAACAACATATAATTATCATAAATCCCCAAATTTTACTCCAAACCCTATGAATATGAACCCAAAAATTTAATGTCTTCAATTTCCCTTTATAAATCCATTTTTACATCATAAAAAGTTGTATTTTGTATAGGACAATCATCCAATAACATTCTACATGAAATCCCTATATTATATCATGAATTTCTATCTCCAATTTCATGGGTTTTCATCAAACACCCAATATAATGCAATTATTTCAATTCTAAGCATGGAAGAAACATTCGCTTGAAATTAACATAATTAAACCACTTGCCTTATGATTGTTCTTCAGAATTTGATGTTGGTGAATGATGTTTGTTCTCTCCTTTCTCTACAGATCCTCCCAAGGTTGGAGATGGTGGTTTTTGGCTCTTGTAACTTCTCTTCCCACCTCTCTCAAAACTCACATAACCAGTCTCTAAACTTTTTGCTGCTAATGGCCTTAGTGGCCCTTATAAAATAATAAATATTAACTCTAATTTTCGTGGGTTTTAATTCCCTAATTTTTAAAATTACCAAACTACCCTTTTAACTTTCCGTTACGGCCAAAAAATGCCCCGGAACCCAAACTAAACCCGGTTAGTGTTTTCTGACTATTTCGACCCTTCCGGACTCGTTGGCACACTCAAAATAACCATTCGGTTGATAGAAATAAAATTCACTTTTTAATTCAAATAATTACATTCCTGACACGACTGACACGCGCGTTCCAACTAAATTTCCCAAAATTGTCGTATTTCAGTCTGGCGACACATCTTAATATTTTCAATATTCATATATTGCCATATATATACAACATAATCAAATACCAACTCACATCTCGTTAGCATTTATATCCGGATTAATTTTCAATTAATTCACATTTAATTTAATTAATCCCTTAAATAAATATCGATAAAAATACGGGGTATTACAGTTTTTGACCCGATTGTCAAGGTTTCAGGTAGGGCTAGCATTGTTCGCATCCGCAGTAGCAGTAGATTATCCATGGATTCCAAGGCTAAGGGAACAACAAAGGAGGCTAATAAGGACGGGGATACTTGGGTCAGCATCAAGGCCAACCTCGATATATCCTGTAGGACCAAAGGTAGTGGAGCTTTCCTCACTAGTTCTTCATTTATGGATAGGTGAGCAACAAGACGAGGCATTGCCCTTAGTAGGGTAGGTCACATAAGCAGAGTGCCCAGTAAGGAGACAGGTTCAGTTACCTCCTGTAGCACCAGCTCCACCAACCCTATAACCCTAGGGTCAGCTTCAGTACGGGCGTGTGTACAACGTCCGAGGGTAGCCGTGCCACCAGCAAAACAGGTCATGACGACAGTCGAGATTACATTTCTTATTCATGGGCTTGAGGGTTGGATTATATTTGATATGGGGGCTTTGCACTCATTTATTATTACTAGATTTGCACGAGTAGCCGGTATATTTAAGAAAGCTGATAGTCTCCTGATGTGATTAGAGTCATAGCTGGTCTATTAGATATGGCGGGGTATGATGTTATCTTAGGTATGGATTGGTTAGCGGGATACCGAGCGATGGTGGATCATTACGGGAGAACCATTATGTTTTCCATTCCGGGACAAGAGATTTTCCTAGTGGAAATTCCTCTTCTTGAGGGAGGATCACGCACACACTTATATTACATTGAGGAGGAAACCATATAGGAGGCTGTAATCTCATTGGACTCAATCCTAATCGTTAGGGAGCACGAGGATGTATTTCGAGAAATACCCAAGTTTCCACCCAGTCGAGAGATTGAGTTTGTTATTGACTTAGCATCGGACTCAATACCGATTGCTCGAGCACCATATCAGTAGGATTTGAGATAGAAGATCTGATAGTTCTCAGTATAAAGTTTTATTTGGTGGATTACATCATCGTGGGGTGCACCAATGTTGTTTGTGAAGAAAAGGGATGGTTTCCTTGGCTTGTGTGTAGAGTATAGGGAACATCTATGGAATAAGTATCCATTGTTGAGTATGAATGACATGTTCGACTAGTCGACAGGAGCGACATACTTATCTAAGATAGATCTGAGGTTGGGGTATCATCAGTTATGCATTTGAGGGGATGATATTCCTAAGACTGCTTTAATGGCATGGTATGGATTATACGAGTTCAGGGCAATGTCATTTGGGCATAACAATGCGCCAATAGTGTTCACGGATCTCATGAATGGGGTGTTTAAAGAGTTTACAGACCACTTGGGGATCCTGTTCAAAGACGACATTCGATTTTTACTTTCATATAGAGGATGATCACGCAGATCATCTACGTATGGTTCTACAAATCTTATAGGACCATCAGTTGTATGTAAAATTTGAGAAGTGTGGATTTTATCCATGGGAGGTGCATTTTCTAGGCCACACATTGTATGATAAAGGCATATATGTCGATCCGAGTAACGTATCAGTAGTGAGGGAATGGGGACAACTCACTATACCAATCGAGATTCACAATTTTTTGGGGTTGTCCATTTACTATTGTCACTTTATTAAGGGGTTCTCGAACTGATAAACCAGTCTTGCCTGGGGATACCATTTATGTGGAGTGATCATTATTAGTTAGCATTCGATGAGCTAGAGGACAAATTAAGGTCAGCCCATGTACTTTCATTACCTATGGGTAGAGTGGAATATCGGGTTTATACATATGCATCCTTGTAGGTACTTTTGGTGTATTACAGCAGGAGGAGAGGGCTATAGCTTATTCATCATGCAATCTTAGTCCCCATGATAAGAATTACCCCATATACGACCTTGAGTTGGCAACGATTGTGTTTTATTTAAGGATATGGAAGTACTATCTTCTGGGGGAGAAAGTTACTTTGTTCACGGACCAAAAATCACTTCACTATATATTCATATAGAATGGTCTAAATATGAGGCATAGGAGGTGTCTAGAGTTTGTGAAGGGTTACTAGTTTAATATTTGGTATCATCCTCGGAAGGCTAACGTGGTGGCAAACACATTGAGCCAACAGACTACGGGGGAAATAAGGAAGGTCTGAAAGGCAAAGTGTAATGATCTATGATATGATGATGAGATCACCATGGCATGCATGTCAGTTTTAGCTATCACTCTCGAGATTTTTATGCGAGTGGTGAAAGCTCAGATGTGAGACCATTTTTGTAAAGGCATGGTACGAAAATTATTATCTGAGGGATCAGAGTCTTATTCGTCTTCTCAGAGGGAGGCTTGTGCTTCAATGGGAGTCTCTTTGTTCCATGGGATGAGAATTTAAGGGATGTGGGGATAACTGAGGCTCACGGGTCGAGATTTATGGTACATCGTAGTGGGGATAAGATGAACCAGGATATTATGAGACAGTATTATTATTAGGGATGAAGAGGGACATAATAGAGTTTGTATCGAAGTGTGTTACCTATGATCTAGTGAAGGTAGACCACCAGAGACCATAAAGGATGTTATAGCCCATAAAGATCCCAGTGTGGAAATGGGAGAGCATTTCAATGAATTTTATTACCGGGTTACTTACATTGCAGAGAGGTCACAATTACATCTGGTTGTTAGTGGATTAGTTAACTAAGGTGTCCCATTTCGTATCGATTTTCACTGACTATGAGATTAGGAAGTATACACAATTGTTCATGTCGGAGATGGTGAAGTTGCATGGGTTGCCAATTAATATAGTGTCCAACTGGGACAAGATCTTTATGTCCCACTTTTGGAAGAGTTTTCAGGAGATAATGGGCACGGACATGCGGTTGATTACTGCATATCATCCATAGATAGATGGGCAGACTTAGCGGGTTAAGTAGATGATAGAGGATATGTTGAGGATATGCATACTAGATTTCGTGGGAGGACGGGAGCAATATCTTCCATTAGTGGAGTTTACGTAGAAAAACTCCTACCATTTCACCATCAGTATGGAACCATTTGTGGCATTGTATGGATGGCCTAGTCGTTCACCCATTTGCTAGCTAAAGGTGGGGGACAACAAATTGTTGGGGGCAGAGATTATTCAGAAAACTATTGTCAAGATTGAGATGATTTGAGGGCATATTCAAATAGTTCATGACAGGTAAAAGAGTTATGTAAATGCAGAGGAGAGACACATAGAGCGGGATATTAGTGATCAGGTGTTGGTACGAGTGTTCCTCATGAAGGAAGTCATGAGATTCAGTAAGAAGGGGAAGATGGCACCGAGATATATGGGGAATTTACTGATTATTGAGAGGCAGGCTAGTTGTGTATAGGTTGGGCTTACTAGAGAGCTTACAACAGATTCATGGCGTGTTTCGCGTGTTATGGTGGGAGAGGTACCAGAGGAGTAGGAGAGATTTTTAACACGTTCCATTAGAGGAGATCGACTTATCACTGAAGAGGTATCAGAGGAGAGGGAGATATTTCGATAGCGTGAATGCCTATTATATGATTTTTGGTATGAGTTAGCGAACCTACACTACCTGCTCTCACGAAGCTCCTGCGCATTGGGCGATCCCACCTTGGGGATTCCAGTAAGGCTTGGATGAGTTCCCCAGAACATAAAACCTATGGAGGATTACTATTTGTGTGTACATAGTAATACCTACATGTCGTTCGGATATGTTAGGTATGTGTGTAGTCAGTGTCTTAAAACTATGCTCACCTCTAATATGTGATTGATTTTATTTATGGTTAGAGGAAACATTTCGAACCAATAGTCCTTGATATGGCACAAGAGGTACAAGGACTGATAATAGATTTTGCATGCATCACGGTGACCGTTTCGATAGATGTCGTTGTTTGTATATATTATATTGTGTTAAATATATACAACTGTGATTAATCTACTTATGCGTGATGACAGAAAATATAAGATGGCGTATATCCAAAAAGTAAAGTAAGTAGAGAAACTTAATGGAATGCTTTAATGATAACATATGTGAAATCTTAATTACTATTAATGATAACATCCTGAAATGTTAACTATGATTTATTAATCATAAACAAGAGATGCTAACTATTTGATTCATCATAGCGTACTATATGGGTGGTACGGGTGAGCCAAACCTAGGATGATTGAGTTATATACTTAGGTCTAGTCATCTTGGGTAGTACACCTAGGTGGGCTAAGTAGAAGACGTTAGAATTGCACTATAGTTGAGAGCTGAGGAACTCAAGGGAGTGTACCTGAACCTAACATGTGTTTCTAATAACTACTTTTATACTGTGATAAATATATGTTAAATGTTTTCAAAAGTTTTGGGCTCTGTCCCATATGAAAAATATTTTCAAAATCTTTTAGGTGTCCAGCCATCGGGATGCCAAGCTTAGGGACTCATTACAGGGATACATAGTTGTGGCGTGGTGGATGCGTGCATGATTTGATTAGACACTTTAGTTACTTCATTCCTAGTTCATGATCTCTATTTCAGTATTTATTTTGGGAATGTTTCCCCTTCAGATGATTCATTTATTGAGGTATTATTCAGACTATGTATTTGGTTACAGTTTTACATCAGTAGACTTATGGTTTGGATTTTAGAGTTGGAGCCGAGGGTTATTCGACATTTATTTATATTATCTCTTTGTTCAGACTTCTATATTATTGTGTTACTTGATTAAATTGTTTTACTAATGCATGTTGATTTATATTAATGAAAAAAAAATTTGGCGCCAACATATTTAATTATAGGTTGTTAGTACATTCAAAAGTTTACGACATTGATGCTAAGAATGAACGAAATGTGATTACTGTTCTATTTTAGTAATGGACTGATCATCTGGTATTTAGATAGGCGGGGTGTCACATATAAAACATATATTTAGGAGAAAATACCCAATCAGTATCAAACCCTTAAGAAAATGGGGGGTCAACCTAGACAAGTTCTGCTGAAGTTCACTTAAATGGTTAGAGAAACACCAATTAAAATAGAGAAAACAACCAGTATTAAATCTTAAAGAAATCATTGGATCTCTGCCCAAACTGACGGACGAAAACACTAGTAATGGAGACATTGACTTCAACTCCACGGAGAGGAATAGATACCTAACGAATCCTCTAGTAAGAGCAGAAAGTACACAACGGGAGAAAATTTCCCACACACAACCCTACCAAAAGGAGAGACAAAACTCTCATTAAAGAGAGATAAAAACCTCTCATTAAAAAGAGATTTTACATATACCAAAACTAACATATTGAATAGAAAATGGATAAAGGATGTGCCTCGCCCCCCCCCCCCCCCCCCTCCCTCTTGGAGGATGAAGAGATGAGGGAGGGGTGGCTAGGTTTTTCCTTTTTAGAGTGAAAAAGGAGAAAACGAAAGGCGACCCAAACATACACTTTAGTTATTATTAAGAACAAATGTGGATAACTTTTGTGTGTGCTTTTGGTACAAGTTTTGGTTGGCATAATTTGGCGTGTGCTTTAGGTACAATTTTTTAATAAATTGTTCCAAACAAGCAGAGAATATATAAATAAAAGCAAAACAGGGGACGATTCATCCCACCACCAAGTCATACATACAGAAAAACACTAACGATAAAATGTCATATAAATGAATCTATTTCTCCGTACTAAAATAATAAAAATAATAAAGAGAGGAATGATGCATCGGTTTAATATACTCTTTCAATTTTGTACACTTCCACTATGCTCAATCATTTTTACTATCACACTTATAACTATGAAAGTTTAGTTTTACCATTGAATTTTTTTAAAATTATTAAATGGTGATTGGTTTACTCCAACAGAGATCACTATGAAAATTCTTGGATTAGACAACGTTTAAAAAAATTCTTGGATTAGACGACGTTTAATATACTCTTTCAATTTTGTACACTTCCACTATGCTCAATCATTTTTACTATCACACTATTTCCCAACATTTTTTTAATAAGTCGGCATAGCTGCAGTCGGGAATTAACAACGTTATTTTATAAATGTCAGCATAACTTATTCCGACGTTTTTACCGATGTTTTAAAAATGTCGGGTTATTTGTCTAGCCTACTTACCATTTTCCATGTTTAATTAAAAAACATCGGAATCACTTGCCACGCTTGAACGATAAACCTCGAAATTAGTTGCCACATTTGAACAAAAAATGACGGAATTTCAATAGTCCCCTTTCAAAAACATCACAATTGTCTTTCTCCTTACCAAACATGCACCGACAATAACATGAAAATGTCACAATTTTTTTTTGTCTATTCACAAATATTAAGGATGTTATGATGACACCGAATTGTCAAAACAATATAATTTGAGACATTTATATTAACTAGTCAACCTTTATCTACCATTATCCAAAAATACATCAAAATCTATAGCATCAAAATAGTATAACGTTGTCACCAATACCCTAACAATATTAAACATAAGTCCAAAATGTCGGATCATCTAAATACCAAACTCAATATCCATATACTAACGTTCTACATATAGCCTAATTCTAAACATATGTATAACATTTGTGAAAACACCTTGTCCATGAGCATGATAGAATGCTCGCAAAACCTGCAAAAACGAAGAAAAGCGAAGTGTCAAAGATGAAAAAATCAAAGTTCTAAAAATATCACGATTTACATTGTAAATTTAGACTAATTGTGTTTATTTGCCTTCTTTGATGCCACACGATCCTGAAATAGGAGAGAAAAAAAGAAACACTTTATCAATAAATCTATTAAAAAATATTGTATTATATGGCGACATAAAAAAAAATTGTACATCATATTAATAGAAGTTACATGGACATAGTTTAATTTACATTAACAATGCAAGTATAAAAAATAGGGAACAAATAACTAATTAAAATTTAACTAACAATTTTAAATCAAATTTACATTAACAATGCAATAATATAGTACTTTTTCCTAGTTTAATGGCTTGGATAGTGGGTCTTGTTCAGATTTTATTATATATAAGTAAAAGAACATTTGTCGGAGGCATATAGTAGAAAAATGATTAAATCTAGTGTGAAAATGGATTCTTGAGTTTCATAGTAATTGATTTTTTTAAATATCTCCTTTTAGCTCCAATACTTGGATAATTAGTATTTATTTACCAATGTGTGAGGTTTAAACAACTCGTGGAGGGAGGAGTGTAACAACCAGTCCTTTTGGAGATAATTAAATTCCAAAATTGAAGTATAAATTGGAATTTGGAGATTTTCCCGGAATACTGATTTTTGGGATTTTTAAGGATTAAATGATTTTCGATGGATGTTGTGATTATTTTTTGGGATTATATAGGTCGGAATATTTTAATTATATATCTCCGTTGAGTCAAGAATCACGAGGTGAGATTTAATTTGGAAAACCCCCCATTAAGTCGTGTGGGGTTGAAATATTAAGTTGTGGTCAAGTACCTCGAATGAAAATTTCGACTGCGCCGTGAGTCTCGGAATGGACAAGATAGTCGGAAAAGAGTGTCCCATTATCGAAAATGAGTTTCGGGGAATTATGGAGTTAAATAGGCTCGTAATTGAGTAAACGAGTCGTTTTTGGGTTTTAAGGGTTAAAACCCTTTTCTCCTTATGAAATGAGGGTGAGAGGGAGAAAAGAGAATAGAAGAGAGAGAGAGAGAGAGAGAGAGAGAGAGAGAGAGAGAGAGAGAGAGAGAGAGGAGAAAAAGAGGAAAAAATGGGAGATTCCGACCAACCTCCGCGGGATTCGGCTCGAGGTCGTCAGATTTTATCCACGAGGCAAGTGTTTACTTGCTTTATTTAATTTTTACATAAATATCTCATACCATAGTTTGGTATAATGAAACCCTAAAGATTTTGGGTTGGGTTTTCGTGGATAAAACGGGTTTTCCAGAGATAGAATGAATAAACCCCTAAAATTGAATAATTGGAGAAACTTAGGTTTTAACTGAAATTAATTGGTGATTTCGGGTTCTAGGATGTTTAGAACCCGTATTATATGTGTGGTTATCATTGGTTGAAGTTGTGGGCCGTTGGGTGAGGTGATGGAAGCTTGGGGGAAGCTTCCATGGCTAAAACAGCTTCTCGGAGAAGAAGCTACCCGCCATGATCGATCGATCGATCATGGGGGTTCGATCAATTGAGGCCCTCGAACGATCGATGGCCATGGGTCAATCGATCGACCCCTGCTGAAAGTAGGCAATTTTCTTAGGGTGAATTGGATGGGATGAATTCCAATTCTAATTGATTCGAGGTCATTTATGTGATGACATAAGAGACCTTTTAGGACTATATGGTCCTCTAATTAAGGGAATCTAGGAGGCCGGGGTGAGGGATTTAAATGTATAACCCTTAAACTATATTTTCTAGGAAAATTGAATAGTTGATAAGTTAAGATGTTGGCGTCCCTAAAATAGGGTGGGGTTCCCTAAATGACTAATTGGACGAGATGAGATGTAGTCCTTGGGTTTATGGAAATGAAATCCATAACCCATTAAATTTAAGGTTGTTCGGGAAAGATAAATCCCTAGGATATTTGGGTGGGCATTTAGGCCTATATAATTATGCGTATAGGAAGCATAATTATAATCTATTGTGGATTTAGTATATCCTACGAGATAATTAGGATAATTTGGGGATATATATATATATATATATATATATATATATATATATATATATATATATATATATATATATATATATATATATATATATATATATATATATTTCACTTAGAGTGAAATGGTATAATTAGAGATATCCGATAAATCTTTAAGAGATGATTGAGGTGATTAGTATTAAACAAAGTAAGGAAATACTTTGGGGATAGTACCATGCTTATATGAATGCATGATTACAATTCTCTAAGAGAATCTTTGGGATTATTAGTCATCGCTAGATGTGATGGGCATATATGGCCATTCACATATATTCGAGGGGAATATATGGTATGTATATACTATATGATTAAAATATATATATGAAATATGGTACATATGTGTAGTATATAGTATATTCCTTGTGTATGAGAACAAGGTATATATGTTTATGAGAATAAATGATTTTGAAAATAAAATATGAATGTTTTCAAAATGAAAAAGAAATAATTTTCATAATTAATAATTTATGGATACACACCCTCTCTAAATGCCATAATAAGTGAAGTTCGCGCATGAGGTGAAGCCCCATGGCTAATGAATGCAGGGTGGATATAGTCCTAAGCCATATGAGCGTTTACGTTATGTTTTTTACGATGGTGAAGTAATTTCGGTTGTGGTTATGACTCTCCTGCAGGCATATGGCCGCTTCCCGACGTCTTGCGTTGTAGGTGCCCAGGTGTCGTAATTGATAGGCCGTGGAAGATGATGGTCATTTAGGGGGGCGCACAGTGGGGAAAACTAGACGGGCGGTCTTAGAACGCGTTATATCATATGAATATATAACTATTTTCAATAATGTGGGACATTATTTCAATAATGTGGGACATTATTCAATAATGTGGGACATTACATTTCCTGGATCGAAGAAGGGAAATGGGATAAATGAATTGGCTCTAACTGCATTTCCTGGATGGGAGCATGTGAAATTAAAGAGCATTTTTTTATGATAATAAAACTGGATTTTAAAAAAGTTATATGATATGTTAAAGCAATTCATGATAATGAATTGGCTTAAAATACATCTCCTGGATATATGAAAGGAAATGGAGAGTTTTGAGATAAAAATGGTAGGTATTGATAAATACTTTGTCTATAAATCCTCAGTCTGGGAGATAGATCCGGATGTGTACTATAAAGGTGAAATTAAAATTGGTAAACCTCAGTCCGGGAGATATTATCCGGATGTGTATTGTATGATGTATATAATAATGAATGTGATATGTATATTAAAACATAAGTATGTATTTATACTTTAGTTTTGTGCTACGAGCCTAATGGATCTCTACCATTAACCCTGCCAAGTAGTAGTGTATCGGGAGGGTTCCTTGTTTGGATTTCGCTTCGCGAGACACCCCACGCACGAACTTAGCGCAGTGTTGAGAATGGATAGAAGTTTAGCCCTTAGTTCTCGGGTTATAGAGGTTTCTAGTAGACGGGGGTGGATTAGATTAGTTAGGCGGGGTAGCTTAACTAGAAGGTTAAGTGCGTTAGGTGTGCACTGTTAGAAGAGAGGTGAGGGGTATCTCATGGGAGTGCGATACCAAACTTAAATATGAGATAAAACCTTTTTCTGAAAATAAGGCATTTATGCAGTTGCAAAATATTTTTAAACACGTGCTCTGACCCGTTTATCTACTTTTCCTTTCTTGTTATATTATATATATATATATATATAGGTGTCTAGACACAGGGACGCCTGTATGACACTTCTTTCGAGTCAGACGTCAGCTGTAGCAGCTGTGGATGCATGCAGGTAGTCGATAGATACTTCCATTCTTGTACTCTAGATAGGAGGCACTGTATAAATATTCAGACCAATGGTCTAATTGCATTGATTTATTCTTTGAGTACAACGTTCGATATGGTTGTATAATTTTGACTGAGTGTTCGGTTATTTTATTTCATTTCAGTTTCATTTACGCATAAACTGTGTGGTTGTTTTATTTGTATTCGTTTAAAAAGAGTAGTTAAGGAAAAAAAAATTGTCACCGGCCTAATAGGTTATTAGTAATTAAATGAATTTTCGACAATGATGGTAAGAATGATCCATATGAGACTCCTGTTATAATTTGATATAGGATTGATCGCCCGGTATCTTATTAGGCGGGGGGCCTACATGTTTCTGTGGCAGGGCATGGTAGCGGGTAGTTGTATAACGGGTGCGAGAGGTAGTCATGTACAATACATCTGCAATACCTGCTTGTTTCCATTCCTATCGAAGAAGTTAATTCCAAAAAAATGGAATAAAGATACTTTGGGTGATAGTTTTTCAAAAACTAATAATGTTAGAGATGAAGGTTTAAGGTTAGAGATTTTTTTTGAAAATGACCCCAGTGATAATAATAGAACCATGGTGAGAAAGGTTACTGTTGATCTTAATCGGATGTTGAAAGTACAAGGTAATGAAAGTACATTTTGTATGGTATGTCTTCGTGAACAAGTGATTTGTTGGGTACTTTACCATATTTAAAGCTCCTGCGAATTTAAATGTCTTCAGTCTTCTTACACTTCAAGTACAAAACTAATGTGTGTGTGTGATGTCAACATAAAATATGACTGAAACTCTCATTAATAATTGAATGGATAAAATGGGTAGTCTATATCCTCATATATATACAAACTCAAGGATCAACTTTTATTATGCAGGGATAAAGAACAAAAGGTATAAATATAAACTAAGAAATTAATAATTGTTATCTAAACTAATGGGAGCCAAGCCACTAATTAAAGGGTAAATGTGGGTGTGATTATCTATAACTTTATGGATTTGGTGGTTTGAAGCACAACCCAATACTTTTTTTTATTGAAATTAGTTGGAGTCTCTCTCTCTCCCTCACCCTTGCATCATTGTCTCCATTCCATTCATCCTGATACATTATACTTGTTACATCCTCATTTATTTAGCCATCTTTTTGCATCACGAAAACTAGATATTGGAACCTATTATATTGATTTAACATTTTTTCTTCAATTCTTATCATTAACATATCATCTGAATCATTATTAAATTTAAATTAAATATACTCGGTGTTAGTTCCATCAACTTTTAGTCCCTTAGGCTCTAGGTCATATCTCCAAGTTTCTACTCAATCTCTTATAGTTAAAGCCTCCTCAAAATTAGTTAGAGTCGGACATCTATTATTACATCACAGTTTAAATTCATTCACAAACAACAAATGTACCAAGTTGTGAACACATCAAGAATCTGAATAAACAATGATGTTCAGATAAATGCTCTATAATGCAAATTTGAGATTTTAGTAAGAGGTACTGGATTTATAAGGAAGTGATATGCATAGAAGCCTGTTTATAAATATAAAGGAAAAACGTTTTCATGTTTAATAAATTAAAAATGCCTCCAGTAACAAAGGCATTACAGCCCACATTTCCCCATAACAAACAATAGTGTTTTATGTAATTGCTAAAAATGGGACTTACTACACAACAGAAAGAACATGGGATGAATAAGATCAGATACCAGTATACTAATTAAGGCATAATGATAAATTCTTGACAAGATCAACAAAAAAATAGTTAGCAGAACTATAATCATATCATATAATGTACACATATTCCATGCCAAAAGTTACAATACAAAGTTAGATCCAAATTCATTAAAGTTTGTTCTTTAATTTCAAATCAATTGCAATCCAAAGTAATTCCAGTCTTCATCAACCACTAAACAATGTGTTTGTCCTATAACAAACATCAATTATGGGAGCACCATTCATATGTATCTTAATACAAAAACTAGACATCCACGAAGAGAGGGGAATCCTAATAAAATATTGTATATAAAAGTTATGAAGGTAACTCAGACACACATATGAGAGTCCCCATGAATTGGAAACTGCTCAAACAATTTACCATAAACCCGTTTAACTTCTTAACTGACAGAGTTATGCTTATATGGAATTTGTCTCCAGAATATTTGGAATGTCGTCGTATGAGAGGAAAATGTGTGACTAACGAGAACCGTGAATTTCTATGTGTAGACACGAAACAAGGTATTGATGACCTTCTCATATGTGTTCGTGTGTATATACCAATTCACAATTTCAACTCGAAACCTTATATTAGAAAATATCTTAATATATAAAGGTTTAGAGTATGCATATTTAAGCATATCGCATGAATACAAGTTGTGCTATTTTATATTCTGCGAACTAATTGATTTTTCATCTCGGTAGTCATTGCAGAAAGACACAAATTAGTAGTGATTATTATAGCAGGTAATATTTCTTTTAAGTTTTATTTGAATAATCAACTTATATATATATATGTATATATAGCATTTTAAGAGTGCAGACGACTAAATAAAATCAGTGAGATATTATAAGTGACGTACTAAAGTTAATGTAGGCGTAGAATCCTGCATTTATAAATAGTGTGACCAATTTTTGTAACCTCTATAACTCATCTCGGTTGTGTCTAGAATCGCTACATCAGCATGTCAATCTCGCATGTCATGTGTTGCCCTGATGACCTCTGACATGTGATCCTAGTGTTTGGTCAAGAAAGAATGTCTTTAAGACCTAGTTGTATGCATCCATGAGTGTTCGAGATATCAATTAAATAATTTTTGTTAACGAATCAAATCAAGACAAAAAATATAATTCAATAGTGAAATAAAATGTTGAAAAAAACCTTTAACTTCTAAGTGCTTTAAACATGGATAATCAAATGAAATTTCATTTACTTCAAATCGATATGTGTATTTGCCAAGGATGTCCTCGGATGAAACAAATGGTGGGATATTAACACATATCTGGATCTATCGGAACAACGCGCCTTACTATTTTGGGGCACCTTTTATGCGTGTGACTAGGATGATGACAACGACTGCAATGATTTGATCACCTTTCCACAAGATCCATCTTATTATTGTGATGAGATGATATGAAACTCTCTATATCACGTTTAAGTTTTGGGTTAGGTATCAACTCTAGGTGAGATATCGAATTTCAGTAATCAACTGTAATACCCCATATTTTTATTGATTTTAAGTTATCGGATTGATTAAATTAAAATTAAGAAATTATTTGGAAATTAATCTGGATTTAAATATTAGCGAGATGAGAGTTAGTATTTGATTTGGATAATTATATTGAATATTACTGAGGGAGTATAGTAATATATGTTTTTGAATTTATTAAAATTGTCATGAGTTGAAAATACGGTAGTTTGGGTAATTAAGTTTGGACGCGCGTGCTAGTCGTGTCAGGACCCAATTTGATGAATTTAAAAGTAAATTATTTTTATATAATCCGTATGGTCATTTTGAGTGTGCCAAAGTGTTCGGAAGGGTCGACATAGTCATAAAAGTCTACCCGGGGGTTTATTTTGGGACCCGGGGTAGACTTAGGCCAACTGGAAACCCAGGAGGGTATTTTAGTCATTTTATTATTTGATGAATAGTGACCTGAGAAAATTATGTTGAGTATATCAGCCAACCCTGAGAGACATTAGGGCCATTAACTCTCAAAATCTAGGGAGAGCAACGTGAGAGGAAAGGAGAAGTTCCAAGGGTTCCCAAGGCCAAAACAACCACCGTAAACCACCACCACCACCGAATTTGTGACCGAAAATAGAGGGAGAATCAACCATCGCCTTCATCAAAAGATCAGAAACCCTAATTCAAGGCAAGTGATTTATCTTGCAATCATTTAAGGCATATATTTTAGATGTTAGTTTAGGTTTGATGTCAAAGTGTGTATAATTGCAATAATGTGAAATTGGAGACTTAATTATTGAATTTGGGTAGGTTACATGTAGTGGATCTTCTAGAAACATTGAATGAACAAAATTATAAATTATAGGTTAGTAAAACCAATATTAAATTTTGATTTATGATGATTATTGAAGAAATATTGAGTAATTAGGGTTGTAGTAACATTCATGACTTTTGATCCAAGAACCCGATGTTCTATGATAGTTTGATAATTCTTGATCGTTTAAACTTATGTTGATATGTTGGTCAAATAATTAGTAATCTTATTTAGGAGGTTGGGATGTTTTAATGGAGAATTGGAGGTGTAAAAATGGGAGAACCTGTATCTGTTAAGGAATTATGGGGATATAACTGCTCGATCGATCGATCGACCCCTCTGGAAAAAATGAATTATTTCCTTTTAAATAATTGAGTGAACCCCAACCTTTATAACTCTTTAGTGATGATTTATTGAATACATGGGTACTTAGGGAAGGCCAATAAGGCGTGTTTGAAGCCCGAA
The DNA here is from genome assembly GCA_949130495.1 of Sambucus nigra. NCBI lineage: Eukaryota > Viridiplantae > Streptophyta > Magnoliopsida > Dipsacales > Adoxaceae > Sambucus > Sambucus nigra. The sequence goes on along the minus strand of OX422217.1, from coordinate 51,661,005 downwards.
AAAATAAGAGGTTAGTTTGAGATTAAATGGTAAACTTACAAATATCCGAAGAGTGAGATGCGATTGGAAGTTGTAAGAACTTGAAATTATTTTGCACAAACAAAAAATTAAGGTTAGAAACTGTAATAGGGGGAACCATAATGATTGTAGTAACCTTAAGGATTAGTGGGGGACATATTAAGCTCTTGGGTTAGGTTAAAGTATGCATAATTATATGACGAGAGAGTTATCGCGCTAAACATATTATGAGGAAGAATTGGAATAATATTATAATACGTATGAGACTTATGATATAAGGTTGGTGTATACCTATATTGTTATGATAATTACCTAGGTTGTGTGACTACTTAGTCTATGGATTGTTATGTGTATGACATACCCATCATAATTGCTATCACGGGAGGTTGATTTTCGAAAAAGGACCATCTTATCGTTGTGTGCCTTGGGGGGGGGGGGGGGTAGATTGGTACCTCAATGACATAGGACTGTGAAGACTTATTTGTGAGTTGATAAGTCAGCTAACCATGGGAGCGTAGGTATGTGCGTGACCCAAGGGTATGTGGACTATGTTTCCCTTCAATATGTGTGATTTGTATTGAGACGGTTCTTGAGTGATTGGGAATGCGTGATCCTTATGTACGTGATGTACATGGATTTGATAGTAGAGTATGCATGCACCGCAGCTTAGCCTAGGGGTTCCATATATGTATATATGTACTGAGAGTGAGTCATATATGTACTTGTGACTATTTACTGTTGCTTAATGGATGTGAATGATTAAGATATTTAAATGGGTTAAATTGGTGAATACTAAATTCGTACTTGAGATAAGTAAGTTAATTAATGAATGTGAGAGGTATGAACATAATTTATTTTGAGAAATATTGGGGTGCATTTAGAACTAAGACCATTTTGGTAGGATGGGTATAGATTAGTTAGGTAGTGGCACAACTAGATTGAATTAAGGAAATGCGTTAGGCGTGCATAATACTTGAGGGGTGAGAATCTCAAGTGAGGGAACGTGGCTAACATGTTTAATATATGTGTTGTTTAATAATGTAATTTAAACACTTGCTGCTTTAAAAATATTTTCACCTCGGGATCTGACTCGTTTGTTTCCAAATCTATTTCCACCTTCCACTTGATTTGTTGACGGGCTATAACTGTTGTGGAAGTTATAGAATCTCGGTATTAGATGCCTCCACCTTCCACTTGATTCTACTAAGAGTTACCTGCATTTATTAGGGCATGCTTCCCCTTTTCATCTCGAGACAGTAGTTTAGTCATCTATTTGATTTCAGTTATTGAACCTGTTTATTTATTCAGACATTTGTATTGGGTTTATTTAACATTGCTACTATCTATTGGAGTGTTTACTCCAGACATAATTTATTTCATTATTGTTGGTTACCCTTACGAGATTGTTTATGAGAATATTGAATGATCATTTAAATTACTTGGTTGATGGTTAATTTAATTAATAAAATTTGACACTTCACTATTTTAAATGTTAGATGGTTAGTAATTAATTGAATGTTTTCCACAGTGATGCTATGAGCTGAACTAACTTGAAATTTTGTATTAACTTAAATAAAGGAGTAGATACCCGGTATTTAATTAGTCGGGGTGTCACAAGTGGTATCAGAGCCTCAGTTTCTAGAGTCCTTAGCATCTGTATGACTTATTATGATTTTCGCGTAGCGTCCTTTGATATAGAGCCCTATATTCTAGGATTGTTGTATTCTTGGTGAATTTTTACGTTCTTTAGTTATTTTGAGATATTAAATGTAGACTTATAAAGATTTTCTCTCATTTCAGATGCCTCCTCGACGTGAAAAACGTGTTCCCAGGGGTACCCAACCAGAGCCTCAATTTACAACAGTTTATTGTACTATGAATGCCACTGAAGACATCACTATTATAGCCCAAGCGATAAATGCATCGTTAACTGTTGTAAAGAAGGCACCACCTCAGGCACCGATGGCGGACCCAGTCCAGGATCAAGCATTACCGTATGCTTGGGAATGTATTAGAGATGCTATCTAGAGGGCACATCTTCGAGAGTTTGCAAGGAGCTTCGATGTTGTCATGGTGAGCCAATGGAAGAAGGATATCCAAAGGCACTTAAGGATGTATGAATGCACAAATGCATAGAGGCAGATACTGGCTATCTTTAAGCTAGTTGGAGTAGCATTTCAGTGGTAGGAGTCTATTACCACTGCTGATGAGAGATACGTTCTTATGATTCATGACTTTTTGGTGCGATTCGACAGCAAATATTTCCCTCCTACAATTCAGACCGAAATGAGGTGGAAATTGATGAATCTCAAGCAGGAAGGAAAGACGGTGGCAGGGTATGAGGCAGAGTTCACAAACCTTCTGAATATAGTACTAGATGAGATACCCACAGAAAAAAAAAATCCAGAAGTTTATAGATGGATTGACTTGGAGGATTCGCCAGCACCTGTTAGGGAATCTTTCATTGGCTACCTATTCTGATGTGGTTAACGCATCACTACTTCACTGCCAGGATCACCACTTTCATCTGTCAGAGGGTAAGCGAGTAGGGGAGTCCAGCTAGCAGGACAGGAAATGAAGTAATGGTGAGAGTGGGGAACAAACAGCTCAGGGTTAGCACAGGTAGGGAGATTAGAGGTCCCATCAGGGCCATCAGGGATAATAATAATTTTAGCAGGGCCAACATGGCTAGAGGAGAGGTGGTAACGACCATCAGGGCCGAGGGCTAGAGGGTGAGAGAGGGGTAAACTTTGTAGGGAAGTGTTTCACATGTGGAAACATAGGCCACAAACGCAATGAGTATCCTGAGAGGGGAAGGGCCATGAAGCCGCAGCAGTAGGGAGCTAGACAGGAGCCCCAGAGACCGATATTTCCGGACGCCCTTCGAGCACCAACACAGATGCTAGCACTACCACCTATTCCAGTAGTCTCAGATGAGCAGGGGTAGCTTCATTATGGGAGAGTTTATAATGTTCATCAGGCCATAGTACGACAGGACCCACCCGCAATTGATGGTATGCTTTCTATTAAGGGGACTATGGGGCGTATTTTATTTGACACGGTGCCCACACACTGCTTTATTGCCATGAGATTTTCACGTACTTGTGAAAATTCGCCATTTAGTAGAGGCTCTTTGATTTCTTTTATATGTCGAGGCGTGGGTATAGAGATTGGGAGATTAACTTTAGCTGCAGACATGCTCATATTATATATGTCCGATTATGATGCGATTATCGATATGGATTATCTCATTACGTATATATCCATGATCGATTATTTTGGTAGGAGTATTTTTTTCCATACCTGGTCAGGAGATGTTCCTGGTGGCGATGCCTGGTCCTGAGGCATGATCGTACACTCATTTATACTACATAGAGGAGGAGACGTTAGGGAGATGGTGATACCACATTATTCGATTCCTGTTGTTCGGGAATTCGTTGATGTATTTTAGGATATTCTGGGATTACCACATAGTAGAGAGATAGACTTTGTTATAGATTTGGCTCCAGGCACTCGGTCGATTGCTCGCGCACCTTACCGTATGGATCCAGTGAAGATGAGGGAGTTACGGGATCAGATAGAGCAACTGTTTGGTGGGGGGTTTATCCATAAGAGTACTTCCCCGTGGGGTGCTCCCGTGTTGTTTGTTAAGAAGAGGGATAAATCATTACGATTGTGTGTCGATTACCAGGAGTTGAATAGATTCATGATACATAATAAGTATTCGTCGCCCCAAATCGATGACTTATTCGACCAGTTGCGAGAAGCTTCTTTCTTCTCAAAGATTGACTTGAGATCGGAATATCATTAGTTGTGTATTAGGAGCAGGATGTGTCAAAGGTTGCCTTCTTGATGAGATATGGTTCTTACGAGATTAGGGTTATGCCTTTTGGGTTAACCAACACCCAACCATGTTTATGGACTTAATGAATAGGGTGTTCAGAGAGTTCCTGGATCAGTCTATCATTGTCTTCATAGATGAAATTCCTATTTACCTCCACACCGAGGATGAGCATGCCGAACACTTGAGGCAGGTTTTACAAACACTGCATCAGCATGAGTTGTATACAAAATATATGAAATGTGGTTTTTGGCTAAAGGAGGTTCAATTTTTTGGGCATATTATTTCTGACAGACGGATATATGTAGACCCGGAAAAGGTGTCAGTGGTGAGGGAGTGGGGATAACCCACGACAACGATGGAGATACGTAGTTTCTTGGGCCTAGAAGGATACTACAAGATGTTTATTCAGGGATTCTCGAAGATAGCGGGTCCATCGACAGATTTGACTCTCAAAGGGGTGTCATTTATCTGGAATGATGCCTGCCAGTTGGCTTTTGATGAGTTGAAGGATAAGCTGACCTCAGCACCGGTCTTAGCATTTTTGAGGCCAGGAGTAGAGTATCTAGTCTACACTGATGCGTCCTTACTAGAACTTTAGGGGGTGATTTAGCAAGAGAACCAAACTATAGCTTACGCATCCCGTAAGCTTAAGCCTCACAAGAGGAATTACCCCACCCACAACTTCGAGTTAGTGATAGTAATGTTTGCACTTCGGATTTGGAGACATTATCTGTTGAGGGATAAATTTTTCTTATTCACATATCACAAGTCACTACAGTACCTCTTCACGCAAAAGGAGCTGAATATGCATTAGTGTTGGTGACTTGAATTTGTGAAGGATTATCAATTCGATATCCAATACCACCCAGGAAGGCTAACATGGTAGCAGACGCATTGAGCCGTAGGTAGAAGGTGAGGTGGCCAAGGTGTGGAAAGTGAAATGGAAGGAGTTGGGACACCAGAACGCAGTGGCTAGATCATTCATGTTTGCGATGACAGTTACGCCATAGATCATTACGAGAGTAGTACAGGCTCAGGCAGTGGATCAATTCTGTTAGAATTGGATAGTAAAACTTCTAGCAGAGGGGGGTGAGTCTTATACTATTGGTTCAAATGGGGGCTTACGTTTCAATGAGAGGTTGGTGGTTCCTAAGGGGGAAGACCTGTGACACGAGGTGATGACAGAGTCACACGGTTCACGATTCACGATAGATTTCGCTATGGATAAGATATACCAGGATATGAGGTGACAGTACTTGTGGAGAAGGATGAAGAAGGATATTGCTGAGTTTGTTTCGAAATGTGCCACTTATCAACTGGTTAAGGTGGATCATCGGAGACCGGCATGACTTCTACATCCATTAGAGGTTCCAATATGGAAATGGGAAAGAATTTCCATGGAATTCATCACGGGATTGCCTATATTAATGAGGGGTCACGATTCCATATGGGTGATTGTGGATCGGTTAACCAAGGTAGATCACTTTCTGCCAGCCCAGACAGACTACACTACGGGACAGTACGCCCAGATCTTCATAGACGAGATAGTGAGACTTCACGGGGTGCCTCTTAATATCATGTCTGACAGAGATAAGATATTTGTGTCTCGATTTTGGGAGAGTTTCTAGGAAACTATGGGTACAGAGTTATGGTTGAGTACGACCTATCACCCTCAGACTGATGGACAGACTGAGCGGACAAATAAAATTCTAGAGGGCATCTTGGGTATGTGAATCCTCCACTTTGGCAGAGGCTGGGAGCAATATCTTCCACTGGCAGAGTTTGCCTATAATAACTGTGACACCCCGCCTAATTAATCCCGGGTGATCAGTCCTAAATCAAGTTAGAACATGTTTCTCATTTGGTCCATTCTTAGCATCACTGTCGTTTTATTAAATTACTAACCACCTAAGTGACAAAAATAGACTGGTGCCAATTTTTTATCTTGCATTAATTAAACAAAAACCCATGCGGAAAAATAAAACAATACAACAATCACAGATAACGGAAATAATCATCCACAAATAGAAATAATTAACCGAATAAACCATCGGTCCAAAATAAATCCCATAAAGACAAGAATGAACCCCCAACAAGTCTAATACAAATAAGTGGAATGTGAGCGACATGCTCGAATAACTAATAATGAATTTCTACATTAAGAATGAAAAATGAGGCGTCTATCAAAACCCCGCAACATCCACATATGCTACAGCAACGAATCCCTGGAATTGAGTCAAGGTTGGCGTCCCTGTGGTTGGACACCTAAAAGGTTTTTAAAAGTTTTTATAGCAAGGGTGGTTAGTACCCAAAACATTTAAAAAAAAACATTTAACAAATGATTAACTTGCAGTAATAATAAATATGCATGCTCTTCATATTTTAGTTAGTGTCGCACTCTCCTGAGAAATTCCTTGCCCCTCCTCTAATGTGCACCACTAACGCTTGAATTATCACCTAGTTATCTATCTCATGACTAGATAATTATTAAAGTCTCCTTGTACCCCCCCCCCTACTCTAATTTGAGTATAATGTGATTATGATTTTTAAGTTATTAGTAACATCAACTTAATTAATCATTTCCCTTTTTTATTCATATAACTTCTCCACTCGTTATACATATACAACAACTCATGCTTGTATTTATTTAGCCTGTATATAATAATCACCTAATTATATACTTAGAAATATTGCAGCATTCACACACATACTGAAATACATAAAACACTAACATCCACCCGAGTAAAAATACTCACCGGACATAATTTCTCTAAAGTGCTAGTACACTAGGTATATTCACATACCTTAGTTATCCAAGTTAGAATTGCTCACTAACTTGGTTTGGTATACGATTGGAGGCGGTCATATTCCTTCCCGGAAAGTGAGATGCCCCTCACCCCCTGTAACGGACGCTATGACCTGGGAATCTACTCGCCCTACTCCTCAAGCTAGGGGATTCATCCACTGCGCGTAACCTCCCCCTATAGCACTAGAATATAATAATATCTAACCACTGATATTAAGGCATACACTATATATATATACTATCACACACCGTATACATATATATACATATATAAAAATGTTCCAGCTACACCGTGTACTAAACCCGTGACACAAGCCTATTCCATTTTTATTATGAGTTTGTTACCCAACTCGAATTATTAATTAATTTGCACATTAATAAAATTCAGTTACTTTTGATGTTGCCCTCACCATTTAATTGGACTCAATCTCATAGCCCGAATTAACCTCACCCGAGTCTAAATCCCGACTCTAAATTACTTAGTCCATTACTAAATAAAATAATTTTCCTCGATGTCGCTCAACCAATTTCGACGTGTCACCCAAATTTCTACTCCCATCTCCTAATTAATTTCCCCACAATTAATCAGATTTAAATCATGCATTAATTTTTCTCAATAATTAATCACATAACAACTTTTATATAAATCTCTTTCTATATAAACAAAACTGGGCGAATTGTCAGTTTCTGCCGACCATCGATCGATCGACCTCATGGCGTCGATCGATCGATCGATCAGGTACTCATCTTCTTCGCGAAGATAGACAGCCATGGATGAGTTTTTCCAAAACCAAATTTCTTCCCACACCAACCTCAAGCCTTTATATCACTAATATATGTTAGAAATCTTATTAGGAGCCTCCCAGAATGTCCACAACAATCATTAATTCGTCCATTAACTATTAATTCATGAATTTGGGGAAAAATCTATCTTTGACCCTAAATACATTTATACTCCAAATATCTTCACCAGATTCGTTCTAAATCATCCAGATATCATTCAACAATTTTACATCAACTTCCACAGTCAGATTTTTACACGAATCCTCAATAATTTCGTAACTCAGATTATTGTTTTCTCAAAACCCCATATTTATGCCATGAAACCCCAAAACGAATTTTAACTCATCACATCACATAAATATGAATTGAAATACAGATTTAATACTATTGCAAGTTATTCACTTGCCTTAAGGTTTCGTAGTGTCTGAATCTTCAATGGATTCCAAGGTGGAAGATGACCTAGTTGGTTCTTTGCGATCCCCAAATTGGCTTTGGCTGCTGCTAGGGTTTCCTAACCCTTTAATTCCTTTCTCTGCTTAAGCTTAGCCAGCCCTTATTTCCTTTTTATTAAGTTAATTAATCCATTCCCGTTTTTTGACTAATGGGCCAAGCCCAAGTGACCAAAATGCCCCCGAGTGGGCCCGACTATGTCTAAAAACGTCCTGTGACCCGTTTACTACCCCTGGGCACACTTTTCTGACTATCTCGGCCCATCCGGACTCAACTGTACACTCAGAATTTGCATCCGAATTAATTTATAAAAAATATTTATCCCCCACCCAATATAGTCTATACCGACTTCCGGATGTGATAAGTACATGTCTCGTCATTAATACTCGAAACGACGAAATTACATTATTACTATACGCTTAGTAAATAATTTTCCCTAAATATTAACCATTAAATCCCAGATTAATATTTATATTTTATTCTATCATAATTACTTCATTAAATTACAACACACTAGTAATTTAGAATTTCCGAATTAATTAAATTTTAAATGTACCAAAAATACGGGGTGTTACATACTCCCCCCCTTATAAAGGAATTTCGTCCCCGAAATTAGATTGTACCTGCGTTGAAAAGCTCTAGATATTGTTCCCGTATATCCTCCTCTCGCTCCCAGGTAGACTCGTCAACATTGTGATGACCCCACTGTATTCTAACCAATGGAACAACCTTGGATCGTAATTTCTGCTCACTATGATCCAAAATAGCTACCGGCCTTTCCTCATACGAGATGTCTGGCTGTAAGTCGATTTCCTCGAGTGGAATGTGCCAAAAGGCTCTCTCGCTCCTTCGATATTTCTTCAGCGATGCCACATGGAATACATCGTGTATCCGCTGAAGATGTTCTGGTAACCCAAGCTTATACACCACCGGTCCCACCCTCTCAATAATAGGGAAAGGTCCTATGTATCGCGGTGCTAACTTACCCTTCTTGCCGAACCTCATCACCCCCTTCATTGGGGATACCCGGACTAAAACCTGGTCCCCAACTTCTAGCTCCACATGTCATCGAGAAGCGTCATCATAACTCTTTTGCCTGTCCTGAGCTATCCGAATTCTTCCTCGAATCAGCTCTATCTTGGAGGATGTCTCTTGAACAATATCCGGCCCCAAGAGTTTGTTGTCCCCCACCTCTAACCAACAAACGGGTGAACGACAAGGTCTCACGTACAGTGCCTCAAACGGTGCCATGCCAATCGTGAATTGGTAAGAGTTGTTATACGCAAACTCTACCAAAGGAAGATATTTCTCCCATCCTCCCCCGAAGTCCAAAAATGCACATTCTGAGCATGTCTTCCAGCATCTGGTTAACTCTCTCAGTCTGTCCGTCCGTCTGTGGGTGATACGCTGTACTCAAGCGCAACTCCGTGCCCACTGCCTCCTGAAAGCTCTGCCAAAAGTGGGCGACAAAGATTTTGTCTCGGTCGGATACAATATATATAGGCACTCCATACAGCTTAACAATCTCTGCTATGAATAGCTGTGCATAACGCATCGTCTCGAAGTCTGTGCGTACCGGTAAAAAGTGGGCCACCTTAGTCAACTGATCCACAATAACCCATATGGAGTCGTGACCCCTCTGCGATACAGGTAACCCTGTGATGAAGTCCATGGAGATGCTCTCCCACTTCCACACGGGAATTTCTAACGGCTGTAGCATCCCTGATGGTCTCTGATGGTCAACTTTCACAAGCTGACACGTGGCACATTTCGAAACAAACTCCGCTATGTCCCGTTTCATTCCTGCCCACCAATACTGCCTCCTCATATCTTGTTACATTTTATCCCCACCGGGATGTACCGCAAATTTCGAACCATGGGATTCTGTCATAACAGCGTGCTTCAAATCCTCATCCTCTGGCACCATTAACCTCCCATTAAAGCGTAGGCCTCCTTCTGAGCTAATCGAGTAACCCTCTGCTCCCTCAGCTAACAACTGGCCCACCCTATCCCGGCAAACCTGATCCTCAGCCTGAGCCTTCACAACTCGCATAATGATCTCGGGTGTGATGGATAAAGCTGACATGCAAGCTCTGGCTACGTCATCCTCATATCGAAGCTCTCTCCACTTCGCTTTCCATACCTCTGCTATCTCCCCAGTTAGCCTTCGGCTCAATGCGTCTGCTACCACATTGGCCTTACCAGGATGATACTGAATATCAAATTGGTAGTCCTTCACGAATTCTAGCCACCGCCTCTGCCTCATATTTAGATCCTTCTGTGTGAAGAGATACTGAAGAGACTTGTGATCCGTGAATAAAGTAAACTGCTCTCCTAGAAGATAATGCCTCCATATCCTCAAAGCAAAAACGACCGCTGCTAACTCTAGGTCGTGAGTGGGGTAATTCCTCTCGTGGGGCTTCAGCTTCCTGGAAGCATAAGCTATAGCCCTTTCCTCCTGCTGGAGTACACCCCCAAGACCCCGTAAGGATGCGTCTGTGTAAACCCGATACTCTAGCCCTCCCTTTGGCAATGCAAGCATGGGGGAAGATGTCAACTTGTCCTTTAGCTCGTCTAACGCTAATTGACAACTATCATCCCACTTGAAAGGTACTCCTTTCCGAGTCAGATTCGTCAAAGGTCCTGCAATCTTAGAGAATCCTTTAATGAATCGCCTGTAGTAACCGGCCAAACCCAGAAAACTGCGCACCTCGATCGGTGTCGTGGGCTGTCCCCACTCCCTCACCGCCGACACCTTATTCGGATCCACTGCAATTCCCTGATCTGACACGACGTGACCAAGGAACTGTACCTCCCGAAGCCAGAATCCACACTTCCCTAATTTGGCATCGAGCTGATGATCCCTCAGTGTCTGCAAAACCATGCGCAAATGCTCTGCGTGCTCCTCCTCGGTGCGCGAGTAGATTAGGATGTCATCAATGAACACGATGACAAACTGATCTAATTACTCTCTGAAAACCCTGTTCATGAGGTCCATGAACACTGCTGGTGCATTGGTGAGCCCGAAGGGCATCACCCTGAACTCATATGATCCATATCGCGACAAGAAAGCGGTCTTAGGAACATCCCCCTCTCGGATACGCAGTTGATGATACCCTGACCTCAAGTCGACCTTGGAGAAGTAAGACGCCCCTCTCAATTGGTCAAATAAATCATCGATCCGAGGCAACGGATATTTATTCCGTATCGTCACCTTGTTCAGTTCCCTATAATCCACGCACAAGCGGAGTGAACCATCTCGCTTCTTCACAAACAATACCGGCGCACCCCACGGCGATGTACTCCGCCGAATAAAACCCTGACCCAGTAGTTGCTGAATCTGTTCCCTCAATTCCCGCATCTCTGAAGGGGCCATTCGGTAAGGTACCCGAGCAATCGGTCTCGTCCCCGGAGCCAAATCGATAACAAATTCGATTTCCCCGCTGGGTGGTAATCCTGGTATTTCCTGGAATACATCCTCAAAGTCCCTCACTACGGGAATAGAGTCTAAAGGGACTACCACCGTTTGTGAGGTTTCCTCCTCAATGTAATATAAGTGAGTGCGCGACCCTCCCTCAGGAAGCGACATTGCTATCAGGATCATCTCCTGTCCCGGAATGTAGAACACGATTGTCCTCTCATAACCATCCACCGTAGCCCGGTAACCTGCCAACCAATCCATGCCCAAGATGACATCATACCCCTCCATATCTAACACTAAGAGGTCTGCTGCTAAAACTAAGCCTTCCAATCAAAATGTCCACTCCTCGACAAATCGAGCGAATCAAAGCCTCGCTGCCTACTCGCGACTCTACGCTCATACGGAGGCTACCCGCTGCCTCTAATAACCCAGCCCGTTTAGCAAAATTAGATTTAATGAATGAATGCTCCCATGTTAAAATTATGCTACATACATGACCATGAATGAAAAACATACCCTCAACTGCTGGCGGCGCCTGCTGTGCCGGAGGATTGGGAACATTCCGGACATTATACACACGCCCGTAGTGTATCTGCCACTAATGCTTTGGGGCGAGTGGAGTTGGTGCGACCGGTGGTATCTGCCCCTGTTGCCCCTGATGGGTACCCTGCTGACGGCTTCTGCCCCTCTGCGGGCACTCCCTCTTGAAGTGTCCTGGCTGGCGACAGACAAAACAGAGCTTCTGCACGTCTCCCTGTCGTTGGCCCTGATGTGGCTGGCCCTGTTGGCCTCCCCGATTGTTCCCTTGGCCCTGACGGCCTTGAGGAACCTTCTGCTGCTGTTTAGGGTCTGGCTGCCCCTGCCTGGACCCCTGTCCTCCCGGTTAGAACCCACTAGGCTTAAATCTTTTTGCCTGATTCCCTTGCTGAATGAATTGTGGCTGAGTACTACTAGTGCAACCACCCGTAACCGCCTTACCCTGCTGGCTCGATTCACCTGCTCTATTATTCCCCTTCGTATGGGCACGATGATCCCGACAAAGTACGAGGGCGGCATTAACGACATCTGCATAAGTCATTAACGTCGAATTCCCAATCAAATGCTGCCTGATCCTCCAGGCTAAGCCATTCATGAACCTTGACCTCTTCCACTCCTCATTGCTCACCTCATTTGGTACAAAGCTTGCCAAACGGGTGAACTCTTGCTCATAATCTGCCACTGACCGGTCACCCTGTATTAACTCACTGAACTTCCTTCGCATCTCCGCCTCTACCGTTGGTGGAACGTGGTTACGGTCGAACCGCACCCCGGATTCGGGTACCGCCATGAAATCTCGCTCTTCGGTGGTGGTCACTAACTCCCACCATTGCAGGGCCACCTCCGACAGACGAAAGGAAGCAAGCTTCTGCCTCTGCACATCGGCACACTCCAGCATGCGCAGATGGCGCTGAATATTCTTCTTGCAGTCACAAGCCTCCACCACATCGATGCTCCCCTGAAACTCAGGTGGGTGACCCTTCTGAAAGGTCTCCCTAACTCGCTTCCAAGACGGTGGCCCCACTGGAGCCTGAACTGCTGGAGCCATTGGAGACGGTGCCTGGGGCTGTGGAAAATGAGCTGCCATAGCTTGCATCGCTGTCTTGACTGCCTGGGCCACTATCACTGCCACTTGAGTAGTAGAAATCAACTCGGGTGGGGGTGGTGGTGGCGGTATCTGTGGCTCCTGGTGAGCCTCCCTCACCTCATCCCTAGCCTCAGCCCTCTCCGCACTCTGTCTCTTCGGTGACATCTGAAACAGATTGAATTGTATAAGTACACAATTTATACAAAACTAATAGCAGAAATACGATCTCTCACAAGCGGAAGATATAATCAACAGTCCTAATAATAAGCTCTATAACAAACGAACGCTACGCTGAAACGTAGAAAGCCGCACAGATCCTAAGGACTCTAGAACCTGATGCTCTGATACCATCTGTGACACCCCGCCTAATTAATCCCGGGTGATCAGTCCTAAATCAAGTTAGAACAGGTTTCTCATTTGGTCCATTCTTAGCATCACTGTCGTTTTATTAAATTACTAACCACCTAAGTGAGAAAAATAGACTGGTGCCAATTTTTTATCTTTCATTAATTAAACAAAAACCCATGCGAAAAAATAAAACAATACAACAATCACAGATAACGAAAATAATCATCCACAAATAGAAATAATTAACCGAATAAACCATCGGTCCAAAATAAATCCCATAAAGACAAGAATGAACTCCCAACAAGTCTAATACAAATAAGTGGAATGTGAGCGACATGCTCGAATAACTAATAATGAATTTCTACATTAAGAATGAAAAATGAGGCGTCTATCAAAACCCCGCAACATCCACATATGCTGCAGCAACGAATCCCTGGAATTGAGTCAAGGCTGGCGTCCCTGTGGTTGGACACCTAAAAGGTTTTTAAAAGTTTTTATAGCAAGGGTTAGTACCCAAAACATTTAAAAAAAACATTTAACAAATGATTAACTTGCAGTAATAATAAATATGCATGCTCTTCATATTTTAGTTAGTGTCGCACTCTCCTGAGAACTTCCTTGCCCCTCCTCTAATGTGCACCACTAACGCTTTAATTATCACCTAGTTATCTATCTCATGACTAGATAATTATTAAAGTCTCCTTGTACCCCCCCCCCCCCCCCTACTCTAATTTGAGTATAATGTGATTATGATTTTTATGTTATTAGTAACATCAACTTAATTAATCATTTCCCTTTTTTATTCATATAACTTCTCCACTCGTTATACATATACAACAACTCATGCTTGTATTTATTTAGCCCGTATATAATAATCACCTAATTATATACTTAGAAATATTGTAGCATTCACACACATACTGAAATACATAAAACACTAACATCCACCCGAGTAAAAATACTCACCGGACATAATTTCTCTAAAGTGCTAGTACACTAGGTATATTCACATACCCTAGTTATCCAAGTTAGAATTGCTCACTAACTTGGTTTGGTATACGATTGGAGGCGGTCATATTCCTTCCCGGAAAGTGAGATGCCCCTCACCCCCTGTAACGGACGCTATGACCTGGGAATCTACTCGCCCTACTCCTCAAGCTAGGGGATTCATCCACTGCGCGTAACCTCCCCCTATAGCACTAGAGTATAATAATATCTAACCACTGATATTAAGGCATACACTATATATATATACTATCACACACCGTATACATATATATACATATATAAAAATGTTCCAGCTACACCGTGTACTAAACCCGTGACACAAGCCTATTCCATTTTTATTATGAGTTTGTTACCCAACTCGAATTATTAATTAATTTGCACATTAATAAAATTCAGTTACTTTTGATGTTGCCCTCACCATTTAATTGGACTCAATCTCATAGCCCGAATTAACCTCACCCGAGTCTAAATCCCGACTCTAAATTACTTAGTCCATTACTAAATAAAATAATTTACCTCGATGTCGCTCAACCAATTTCGACGTGTCACCCAAATTTATACTCCCATCTCCTAATTAATTTCCCCCCAATTAATCAGATTTAAATCATGCATTAATTTTTCTCAATAATTAATCACATAACAACTTTTATATAAATCTCTTTCTATATAAACAAAACTGGGCGAATTGTCAGTTTCTGCCGACCATCGATCGATCGACCTCAAGGCGTCGATCGATCGATCGATCAGGTACTCATCTTCTTCGCGAAGATAGACAACCATGGACAAGTTTTTCCAAAACCAAATTTCTTCCCACACCAACCTCAAGCCTTTATATCACTAATATATGTTTGAAATCTTATTAGGAGCCTCCCAGAATGTCCACAACAATCATTAATTCATCCATTAACTATTAATTCATGAATTTGGGGAAAAATCTATCTTTGACCCTAAATACATTTATACTCCAAATCTCTTCACCAGATTTGTTCTAAATCATCCAGATATCATTCAACAATTTTACATCAACTTCCACAGTCAGATTTTTACACGAATCCTCAATAATTTCGTAACTCAGATTATTGTTTTCTCAAAACCCCATATTTATGCCATGAAACCCCAAAACGAATTTTAACTCATCACATCACATAAATATGAATTGAAATACAGATATAATACTATTGCAAGTTATTCACTTGCCTTAAGGTTTCGTAGTGTCTGAATCTTCAATGGATTCCAAGGTTGAAGATGACCTAGTTGGTTCTTTGAGATCCCCAAATTGGCTTTGGCTGCTGCTAGGGTTTCCTAACCCTTTAATTCCTTTCTCTGCTTAAGCTTCGCCAGCCCTTATTTACTTTTTATTGAGTTAATTAATCCATTCCCGTTTTTTGACTAATGGGCCAAGCCCAAGTGACCAAAATGCCCCCGAGTGGGCCCGACTATGTCTAAAAACGTCCCGTGACCCGTTTACTACCCCTGGGTACACTTTTTCGACTATCTCGGCCCATCCGGACTCAACTGTACACTCGGAATTTGCATCCGAATTAATTTATAAAAAATATTTATCCCCCACCCAATATAGTCTATACCGACTTCCGGATGTGATAAGTACATGTCTCGTCATTAATACTCGAAACGACGAAATTACATTATTACTATACGCTTAGTAAATAATTTTCCCTAAATATTAACCATTAAATCCCAGATTAATATTTATATTTTATTCTATCATAATTACTTCATTAAATTACAACACACTAGTAATTTAGAATTTCCGAATTAATTAAATTTTAAATGTACCAAAAATACGGGGTGTTACAATAACTCTTACCAGTTTACTATTGGTATGGATCCTTTAGAGGCGTTATACGGTAGACCCTATGTTTCCCCAACATGTTGGCTAGAGGTGGGGGACAACATGCTACTCGGGATTGAGGTGATCCAGGATACTTTGGCAAGGATAGAGATGATACGGAGCCACATTCGAGTTTCTCAGGATCGACAAAAGAATTACGCCAATGCCAAGCGGTTCTTTTGAGACTTCAATGTGGGGGACCAAGTATTACTACGAGTGTATCATATGAAGGGGATTTTACATTTTGGGAAGAAGGGGAAGTTGGTGCCTAGTTATGTCGGGCCATTCCCTATCATCGAGAGGATTGGTCCAGTTTCTTATAGACTTGGGTTACCGGAACACTTTCATAGGATCCATGACATATTCCTTATTTCTACACTAAGGAGATATCTTCGAGATGAGTTGGCCCATACTCACATTTCTTTAGAGGAGATTGATCTAAATCCTGATAGTTCCTATGAGGAGGGGCCGATTGCTATCCTAGACCGTAGTGAAAGGAAATTCAGGTCGAAGATAGTACCGCTAATGCGTGTTCAGTGTCGGCATCATAATGCCTAGGAGTCTACCTGGGAGCACGAGGATGAGATGAGGAGCGTTATCTAGAGTTATTCTTGGCAGGTATTTTTTTATTTTTGAATTTCGGGACGAAATTCCTTTATTAGTGGGAAAGTATGTAATACCCAATATCTTTACTTATTTTAAATTATGGAATTAATTATATTAAAACTGGGAAATATTTGGAAATTAATCTGGATTTAAATACTAGCGAGATGAGAGTTAGTATTTGATTATGATAATTATGTTGAATACTACTAAGGGAGTATAGTAATATATGATTTTAAATTAATTAAAATTGTCCCGAGATGAAAATACGGCAGATTCATTAATTAAGTTTGGATGCACGTAAACCACCACCACCGCCATAAACCACCGTAAAGCACCACCACCGCCAAATTTGTGATCGAAAAGAGAGGGAGAATCAACCATCACCTTCATCTAACGATCCGAAACCATAATTCAAGGCAAGTTATTGATCTTGCAATGATTTAAGGAATATCTTTTACATGTTAGTTTAGGTTTGATGTCAAAGTATGTATAATTGCAATGATGTGAAATTGGAGACTTAATTATTGAATTTGGGTAGGTTGCATGTAGTGGATCTTCTAAAAACATTGAATGAACAAAATTATAAATTAAGGATTAGGAATACCAAAATTAAATTGAGATTGATGATGATTATTGAAGAAATATTGAATAATTAGGGTTGTAGTACTATTCATGACTTTTAACCTAAGAAACCGATGTTTTATGATAGTTTGATGATTCTTGAACGTTAATACTTGTTTTGATATGTTGGTCAAATGATTAGTAAACTTATTTGGGAGTTTTGGACGTTGTAATGGAGAATTGGAGGTGTAAAATGGGAGATCCCGTAACTGTTAAGTAATTATGGGCAAATAACTTCTCTATCGATCGTTCGACTCAAGAATGTCGATCGATCGAATAGTCAATTGATCGACCCCTCTAGAAAAAATGAATTATTTCCTTTTAAATAATATATTGAACCCCAACCTTAAGAACTCTTTAGTTATGATTGATTGAACACATTGGTACTTAGGGAAGGCCAGTAGGGTGTATTTTAGGGCCCAAAAAAATATGAGGTTAGTTTGAGATTAAATGGTAAACTTATGAATATTCGACGAGTGAGATACGATTGGAAGTTGTTAGAACTTGAAATTATTTTGCAAAAACATTAACTTAAGGTTAGTGACTGTAATAGGAAGGACCTTAGTGACTGAAGTAACCTTAAGGATTAGTGGGAGACTTAATGACCTTTTGGGTTAGGTTAAATTATGCATAATTATACGACGAAAGAGTTATCGCGCTAAACATATTATGAGGAAGAATCGGAATAGTGTTATAATACGTATGTGACTTATGATATAGGGATGGTGTATACCTATATTTATATCATAATTACTTAAGTTGTGTGACTACTTAGTATATGGGTTGTTATGTATATAACATACCTACTATACTTGCTATTACGGGAGGTTAATTTTCGGGAAAGGACGATCTTATCTTTGTATGCCTTTGGGGGGATTTAGATTGGTACCTCAAGGATATAGGACTGTGTAGACTTATTTGTGAGTTAATAAGTCAGCTGACCATGGGAGTGTAGGTATGTGAGAGACCCATGGGTATGTGGACTATGTTCGCCTCCAATATGTGTGATTTGTATTGAGACGGTTCCTGAGCGATTCAGAATGCGTGATCCTTATGTACGTGATGTACCTAGATTTGATAGTAGAGTATACGTGCACCACAACATAGCCTAGGGATGCCATATATGTATATATGTACTGAGAGTGAGTCATATATGTACTTGTGACTATTTACTGTTGCTTAATTGATGTGAATGATTAAGATATTTCAATGGGTTAAATTGGTGAGAACTAAATTAGTACTTGAGATAAGTAAGTTAATTAATGAACGTGTGAGGTACGAAAACAATTTATTTTGAGAAATATCAGGGTGCATTTAAAATTAAGACCACTTTGGTTGGATGGGAATAGATTAGTCAGGTAGTGGCATAACTTGATTGAATTAAGGAAATACGTTAGGCGTTCACAATAGTTGAGGGGTGAGAATCTCAAGTGAGGGTATGTTACTAACATGTTTAATATAGATGTTGTTTAATATCGTAATTTAAACACTTGCTGCTTTAGAAATATTTTCACCTCGGGCTGTGACCCGTTTGTTTCCAAATCTTTCTTTTTTAATAAAACCCCGTTAGGTGCCTAGCTATAGGGACACCAAGCATAGGAGTTCCGAGTTGTTGACATGTTGTAGCTGATGTGGAAGTTACAGGATCTCGGTATTAGACACATCCACCTCCCACTTGATTCTACTCAGAGTTACCTGCATTTATTAGGGCATGCTTCCACTTTCCATGTCGAGACACTAGTTCAGTCATCTGTTTCATTTTAGTTTTTGGACCTATTTATTTATTCTGACATTTGTATTTGGTTTATTTTATATTGGTACTATCTATTGGAGTGTTCACTCAAGACATCATTTATGTCATTATTATTGGTTACCCTTATGAGATTATTTATGTGATTGTTGAATGATGATTTAATTTAATTGTTTGATGGTTAATTTAATTAATAAAATTTGACACTTCACTATTTTAAATGTTAGGTGGTTTGTAATTAATTGAATGTTTTCGATAGTAATGCTATGAACTGAACCAACTTGACATTTTGTATTAATTTAAATAAAGGAGTAGATACCCGATATTTAATTAATCGGGGTGTCACATCAACGTGGTCAAGGGGATATAACTGGGTGCATATGTCTTCATATAGGACTCTATGCTGAAGTACTCACTAACATGTCTCATGTGATAGAGTTTTAGTATTTAACACAATATAATGTCATGTGAATAAGGCATCTTATAAATCTCTCACTTACCTCAACCACATGTTCCTCCTGATATGTGTACATAATACCTATTTCACCTACGTGTTACCGCATGCACTGATCCCTCTTCAGTGTTGAAGTGTCGAATGATATATTTTATACGCTTTGTAATTTATTGGTCTATTTCAGGCCAAACAACTAGCGTAAGCATCTTATTTTCCCCCACTTACTCCAATCCCTTACCCTACATATGAAGAAATACCTTTCAAGTTTATAAAATACAAACTTTAATACTAACATGACGTAAATAGTATATGAACCTTCCATTGTCAACGATCCACCTTCTGTACAAATCTTGTTGCTCCGACACCGCAACTTTTATTTCCGGGTGTTGATCATATATCAAACATATATGATAGAGGTCCTTTATAATTTGTGTCGTTACCTGATGTATGTTCAAGCTCACTACTGTTAACATCTTTCCCCTATATTTACCATAGAGGTGGGTCCCGTCAATGCTTGCAATAGGCTGACAATGTATAAATCCTTCTATTAAGGTTGGGAGTGCAAAGAAGAGTTTGGAAAACATATTCTTACCATCAGGTTATTGTTAAGCCACTAACTGGATGGAGATCCCCATATTATATTGTTTGATTGCCAACAAGAACGGGTAATTTCATTATATAGTATAACCCAATCCCTAAAATGCACAATAACTGCTTTTCTTTTGGCATTCCAAGTTTTTGCATAAGGTATGTTGTAAAGGTATGTTCCTTGATATACACAATCGAGATACATATATCTTAATGCTTGGATCTTCCTTAACGATACATTGAATCATTCTAGAAAGTATGTTAAAGCCAACTTTTTGTAGCCTGTTCTAGTAGTAGGAAATGTGCATATGTGAGGGCTATCAAACTTAGTAATTTCTATTTTTTTATGCCACTGTATCCTCCTCTCCCAAAAGCACCACTTGCACCTAATCATCACTCTTGTTTTACACTTTACAACCCACGTCACGGTGTCATACTCCATAACGTCAAACTCAACGTTTTATGAGAAAACATATTCTATAAACAAACTTCTCATATCATGTCTCATAGCTCACACGGTATGGGGTCATTTTTTTTGTTTAATGGAAGTTTCTCATAACTCTTCTACTATTCAGGGTTCCATAATCTAGTGGTGATTACAATCAGGTACCTCAAATGTCTCTTAATGGTTATTTAAAATTATTCTAGTTAGCATCATTTGGGAAATTTGGCTTCCAAGAAATAAATCTTTGTTTAAAGCTAAACCAATGAGAGCTAATTTGGTTATTCCTAAGGTGATGTCTAGGGTTTCAGAGATGAATCAAAATCTTTCTTTCAAAGTTAGTACCTATAATTTAAGTAAGGTAGCTATTCAATTAGCCATGTCCTCTATCAAATCTTCAGTGCCTTGGGAATGTCCTTCTAGAGGAAGACTCAAAATCAACTATTCAGGAAGATCAGATATCAATTCATCTTTGGGAACAAGAGTTATTTTACGGAATGAATTAGGGAAATTTATTTTGGCATTCTCAAAGACCTTTGACATGGGTTCTACTTTTGAAGCTTAAGCACAAGCTATAATGGTTGACATTTATTTCTTCAAGGAGAAAAAAAATTCTAATATAAAGATTGAAAGGGATTTAAAAATCAAATTTGATCTTACCTCATACTCTTCACCATCCCCTCCATGGAAAATTAGATCATTAATTCAAGATATCAAGGATACCATATGTATATATTAGATATAGTAAGAAGTACATGGATCAAATACAATACATCACTTACATCCAAGCTGAAGTCTAGACTAAGAAATCACTTTCTTAGGAAAAAAAGAAGAAGAAGAAACAAACATGTCCAATATATTGGTGTACATAACACTACTTAATAAGTTTTTTTTCCGAATAGTTGTGTAAATCCATGTATACAATATTTTTTGACATGATTTGTAAGATTTTACACATATATGTACGTAGAATTATGGATTTATGCGAGAAGAGTGAAACAAGATTAAGTTATGGAAAAAGAGAGAAATAAATAGATGCTTAATGAAATAGACTAACCTAAGAATAGTTTCGACGTTAGGACCGTGATATGATTTGTCGCTGTGTTTTCCTTAGTGGTTGCAATTGTCGTTGCGATTTAACCTCTGACCGAAATAGCATCGACGGTTGCAACGATGCTATAGGATCAAGATTGGCTTCATTAGGAACCTATAGGAATACAAAAAAATGTCAGATGTAATGCATGACAATTAGCCGACCATACTCGTATAAATCTATAATTAATAATCGTTGACCTGTTTAATGCTTGAAGACACATCTCATGGAGATTGTGTAAAACTACCCTTAGAACGCATATGAACCTCCAGAGCTTCCATTCGAGATTCCATAACATATAATTTTTCTTGCATTTGACCTTCCACCATCTCTTTCATTTCTTCTTGCATCCTTTCATATTTTACCTCCATCTCACGCCGTAATCGCTCATTTTCAGCCTCTATCTCATGCCGCACCCGCTCATTTTTTTTCTCCGTCTCACGTCTCAACCTTTCTAACTCTTTTTGAAGACGCATCTCAATATCCCTCCTCTGATCCTCGAACATCATTTATGATCGATCGAATACCATAATCGAAGTGACACTAAGCCCAAATGCCCGCACACGACCGTGCCTTTTATATCGCATAATTCTACCAAATATGCCATCTCGTGCAACATTGGTCTCCACCAACTCTGATGTTGCGATTCTAGTTCATTCATATCTTTCTATAAAATTAAATCAAGCTATCATCATAATGAATATTATTCCAACAAATATAATTTCATAATTAACACTTGACTGGCACCCAAATCCATTTTCAAATAAAAAATAATGTTTTCTCAAAAGATAGTACACACGCAAACAATAATCAAGTTGTTTAAATTATCATTAAAATCCAAAATATACATATAATTAATCGAGTAGCTTCTTCATTAGCTGGCCCCTTATCCTTGATTATATGTCTCTCCTTGTTTACCATCTTACGAGATGGTTAGTGTCCAATTCTTTTAGCAATCTACGAGCACAAGATTTGAAGTGTCAAGATATTATATCTTTTCACTTAATTTGTTCGCAACGAAAAAAGAACATAGTAATCATTAAAAGTATAAAACTTTTACATTATATTAAACTTGAGCATGACTAATCCTCTTAGATGTGTGTGGCATTGCCAAACATGCGTGGATGGCTTTGTTCTTCGCATTTTTTTCCTACTAGGTGGAAAACACAATTGATATATATTATGTGACGGTGTCAATGACACTACCACTCTAATGGCACTACTACTTAATTTAATTATGGGGACAAATAATTTCAGCACAAAATAACAAATAAAAGCAATCGCCAAAATACGTAAAGAACTTAAAGGAATGCTAATCGCACATAACACAAAGATATACATGGTTCGGCAAGAAGGCCTACGTCCACGGTGGTACTCTCAGTATTTTATTTCTCTTTACTATGGGGAGTTCTTACAGAAAAGAATACATGCCCTTTGCCCCGGGCTGAGGGTTTATTATCTACATGCTATTTTTCGGAGAGTGGGGGTGTTGGAGTCCACCACGTCAATCTATGATCCCTATAATATCTCCTTGAGAGATTTTAGGAATTGAATAAGTCACAACTGAATTAAAAGATATGCGGGGCCTTTAGACTTTGGGTCGTATTTAATCGGGCTACTCGTCTGGGCCAAAGTGACAAATCGAGGTACCCACAATTGCGTCTAAAATTTTTGGGTCACAATTTGTGCTCAATAATTTTAAATGTTATGCCTTAATGGCACTTTTGGGAATCATGCAACATTCTTGGGGTTGAAGCTCCCTTCCCGAACTAATTTAGGCTACATATCGCCTCGTTACCAGTGCATTATGATTAGAAAGGTTTAAATCATCTTGAAGTGTCCATTCTCTAAACGTCGCTTCAAACTTTTCACTTTCTTTGAATTTCTCCAAGATTTCACTATAGCTCTCTTATTCTCAAGTTTTGTCTTCAACATTCTTTCTCATCTTCATCATCCCTACTTATGACTTTGCCTCGTCCCAAGTTGACTCTCATTTTGTATGTTCTTCTCACTTCTTCATTTTCCTTTTTTGTTGGAAATTTTTCATATCTGCTACTAGGGATTTTATTTTCCGATGACGAAAATAGGCAATAGGTCGATAACTGAATTTAGGAAATACTACAACATTCGAAACTGGGTGGACATTGAATGTGCCCATGTTCCTCGTAATGTTAGAGACGTTGAGGATGGTCATTGGATTCATGTTCTATTATTATCTTTGGGGGGGGGGGGGGGTCTTACTTTCCCCCCAAACAACTTGTTTTTGCACTTTTTTGGTTTCTTCAATATAGTTCCTGCACAGTGCTCGCCCAATGTTTGGAAAATTGTCAATGGTCATAGAAATAACCAGCTCTATGGAACCAATCTAGGGCTAGCTGAAATCTTCTTCTGCTACTCTTTTTCTCGAACGAGCTCTGGTATTATTTACCTCAAGTCTAGGAGTCCTGATAGGGTATTGGTATTAAATCTACCTGATTCCCACAAGGACTAATGTCATGAGGGGTTTATTGCCAGAAATTGGTAGTTCCCTCCCCATATTGAAAGGTCGAGGTCTGGGAGGTTTGAGATTTCCTTTTATGGGGAGGAATACATAGGTTGCCATAGTTTTTATTTTTCTCATTGGTCCTCTATTTATGCATGGTTTTTCTTATATCTTTCTCTGTTTCTTTTTCAGCGAAGACAAATAACTCAAAACTAGATCTTCACGACATTCGGGCTGCCAAACTAATTAAGGCCTGGAAAATCAGGGAACGTTTAGATGACGGTGAACATCCTCGATCAGCAGCATTCCTTCTGGAGTACAAGAATGTTGGGTCTATTTTTATTGCACGACCTGTGGATAGCAGTCCTAAGCTAGACATCTCAGAAGAGGTTGCTGCCGACCCAATCCAACTGGACGAGGAGAAGAGTAGCTCTAGTGAGGAGAGTGAGGCTGCTAATAGGTGCGGTGCTGAAGGTAATTCCAGTGAGGAGAGCTATGGTAGTGAAGAATCTTCCATCTCAGAGGAAGTTTTGGAGGTTCAAGAGTTTTTGGGTGAACCAATTAGTTCTAGCGAGGAAAATATAGCTCCTTCTACGAAGAATTTGATCCGAGATGATGATGATGATGATGATGATGATGATGATGATGATGATGATGATGATGATGATGATGTGCTTCTCTCTCGCCTGTTGAATAAGAAAAAATCTGGTAGTGGGGATGTTGCCACTAGTTCTCAGCCTGTTTACATGAGAAGGAGAAGAAGAAGAAGGAGGAAGAGATGGTGAGAGAGAAGGAGAGGAAAAAGGAATAGGAGAAGAAGAAGGTGGAGGAGAGGAAGAGAGTTGAAAGGGATAGGAAACAGAGAGAAGAGGAAAAGAGGAGAGAGGAGGCGAGGACAAAGTCGAGGTACTCCCTCGTGCCCGTGTCCGCTTTGCCCCAGGGGGCTTCTGTTGCCCACTCCCCTCAGTTGTCTCCTGCGGTGCTCGAAAGAGAAGTTTTGCCAACTAATCGTCAAAAGGCGATGGGAATTGACTAGTTAGCCCTGAAGGCGAGTCAGAGGCTATCCTTGGTAAGTCTGCATCTAATTTTTCTATTCTTTCAATATTCTATTCAATACCTCTCTTGCTAACATTTCTCTTCTCTACAGTTTGTGACCGATTTCGCTATCCTCTACTGCAGTGCGACGAGCTGGTGAGGAAGAATGCCGAACTAGAAAGAAAAAATGTCGAGCTGGAGGCCATCTTGAAGACTGTCAATGCTTCCCAAAAATCTTCCAACCTTGCTCTATCTGAATCACATCGAGCAAAGGAGGTGGAAGCCAATGAGCTCAAGGAGTTAAGGTAGTCCTACGACTTGGTCTGTGCGAGCAAATTAGTCGTGGTGGAGGAGAATAAGGTGATCGTAGAAAAGGTGAAGAAGGTGGAATTCAAGGCCACCTCTCTTGACGAGAGCTTGTACAATGCCGGGTGGGCTACTACGTACGAGAACGCTGATGTTTAGATTGGCTACATTAGCCATCTTAATATCAAGAAAGGTTAAAATAAGGCTCTTTTGACGGCCGAGGTGGATATTGACTCCCCACTCTTTGATGAGCATGATCCTGGACCTAAGCCTGTTATGGATGAAGAACTTGCTCTTGACATCGACGAAGGTGTTCCTGCTGCCCAGACCATCCCTGCTGGTGCTCCTTCTGACCAAGGGACACTACCCGCTCCGTCTAAGGGAGACGTTCCTATCGCTGCAGACAAGGGAAAGCAACCAGCGATCTCAGAGCAAACTAAGGTTACCAGCTAGCCAGCTCTAGGGAACTCTTTATTTTTTTAACTTTGTTTTTTTTTTCTTTTAATGATGTACTATGAACTCTTTCTTAATAAAATGAAAATTTGTCCACTTCTGCGTACTGATTTCATTCTTCAAGGCTT
Organism: Sambucus nigra; assembly: GCA_949130495.1. Lineage (NCBI taxonomy): Eukaryota > Viridiplantae > Streptophyta > Magnoliopsida > Dipsacales > Adoxaceae > Sambucus > Sambucus nigra. The sequence continues at coordinate 51,634,893 of OX422217.1, read as the reverse complement.
GAATGGTCTGTAGCTGATTGATGTTGATGATTATATACCTACTACTTCTCAACTAGGAAGGATTCTTAGTCCAAATGATAGTTATCAACTTCGCCAATACTTTATAAGGATTTGTAAGTCCCTTAGGTTGAGGACTCAGAGATATAAAGACAAGGCAGAGCTTGTTGCCAGACTGAAAGATAGGCTTCAGGAGATGGAAGAGGTTGAGGCTTTCATTCAGGAGGAAATTATTGTTTTGAGGGCGAAACATCTGGATGCCTTCGAGATCGATCAAGTGGAGAAGTTTTTCAACAAGAAAATGAAGCTCTGAGGAAGGAGGTGTCGCGACTTAGAGAGCATGCGCCGAGCATTTCCCCTTAAGTTTTGCGGGTTTCCTCTGCATCGGCTAGTCCATGAGCTAGTACAGATGATAGGGGTTCAACAAGGGAGATTGACGAGCTTTGAGGAGATGTTCATCAAGCATACGTGATAGATGCCGGGGTCCAAAGAGATGTTACGCTGCTGAGGCATCTGTTCAAGAAAGGTCCTCGGCGAGTGTGGGTTGATGGTTATGATTAGGGTTGGACATATGCTCCGACGAGGTTAGCGGAGGTTGAAGAGATATCCTTCATTAGGGGATGGTTGAATGCTCTCAGGGAGCTGAAGGTCTCAGGAAATCAGTACTCTGGTATCGTCATGAGATCTCCCATTCGACTCTTATGCCTAACGCTTTTAGGAGGTATGACCAGTGGATCCTCGTAGATGCTATCCCCAGGAAGTTACTGGATCCAGATGAAAATGAAGTCGAGTTAGAGTTAGCTCCTCACCCAGACGATTGCCGAAGAGCGCAAGTAGGTGATTACCTTGCTCAGAGGCCTAATCGTCACTAGGATCTGCTTAATTTCAGCCAATGTAACTTTTTGTAAATACAATGAAGTAATAAGATAATTATGCTTTGGACGATTTGCCGACTGAACATGTTTTATTTATTACCCACTTCATTGATTTCATGTTTGATTATCTTGGGATTTTCTTAGCCGACTAGAGTTATTTTATTGCGTGAGTATCCTCCTCATCCAGTATGCTTATAAGATACCATTTTGCCCCACTTTACCTCTTAGGTCATGTTGTTACACTCCCTTAGGCCTAAATGTGGCAATGGCTAGGACACTCCTGGTGTTGGATGTTCGATCCGGGCATGTTTTTTTATCGCGATGAATTTCGAGTTAGTCGAGTTGCCTAAGGGTCCCCTATAGGGCTTTATATATTCCTAGGGGCAATGCTAAGAGGTTGTTCGTATTACATGAAGAGAACCGGAGGAGGGTAAAACCCTGCTTATATGTGTTAAGAGGAGAGACTGTCACTTGGAAAGGTGCACAAGTTATAAAGTTTATGGAAAAAACAACACTTCATAGAATGCTACTGCCAAATAATCTTTTATTAATCAGAAAAGAATTGTAAATTTTGACACTGTAATAAAAGGCTAAAATAGAAAACTAGAAGTAGAATTTCTTTAAATTGGCTGCATTCCAAGCTCGAGGTATCTCCCTTCCCTCCAGCGTTTCTAAGTGGTAGGCTCCTTGCAGGTTTTCCTTTATCACCTTGAATGGTCCCTCCCAGTTTGGTCCCAACTTGCCATCTGATGGTTATACTGCACTGCTGAGAACTTTCCTTAGGACGTAGTCCCCAACGTGGAATCCTCTTAAATTGACCTTTTTATTGTAGTGCTTTGCTAGCTGTCGCTGGTAGCAGCTAGTTTCACTAGAGCCAGCTCTCTGCGTTCCTCAACTACATCAAGTTCAGCTAGTAATGTTGCATCGTTCTGGTCTTGGTCGACCAAAGTGGACCTCTTGGTGGGGAGGCCAACTTCCAAGGGGATGATTGCCTCCATACCATATGTTAGTACGAATGGGGGTTTCCCCGATTTCTTGCCGTGGGGTAGTGTGATAGGCCCATAGGATGAGTGGTAGCTCGCTCGCCCATGTCCCTTTGGCTCGCTCTATATGCTTCTTCAATCCATCAATCACTATTTTGTTGGAAGTTTCAGCTTGTCCATTGCTATGGGTGTATGTCACTGAGTTGAAACGGTTCCTGATCCCGTGGTCATTATAGAAACCTTGGAGAAGGTCATTTTCGAACTAGGTTACGTTGTCAGTGATGATGGTATTAGGGATCCCGAAGCGGGTAAGAATGCTCTTACATATGAACCTCATCATATCCACGTGCCTGATGTTTTCCAGTGTCTCTGCCTCTATCCATTTGGTGAAGTAGTCCGTCGCAACCAATAAATACTTATGATTACCGACAACGGTAGGGAGAGGGCCCACGATGTCTATTCCCTACTGAGAGAAAGTCCAGGGGCTAGTAAGTGATTTTAGGTCGCTGGAGGGTTGGTGAATCATAGGAGCGTGTAGGTGACATTTTTTGGACTTGTGAGCGTATATGCTAGAATCCTTCTGCATGTACGACCACCAGTAGGCTTCCTTCATTGCTCGGAAATCTAGCGATCTGCCCCCAATATGACTTCCACAGATTCCCTTATGGAGCTCATGCAGAACTTGCTCGACGTCCTTTGGGTGAACGCATTGGTGGTAAGGACCGGTGAAAGATTTCTTATAAAGTTTGCCTTTAGGAGATAAGTGAATGGGAGAAGCATTGACTCAATTCTGATTAACGGCCTTCTTATCATCTTCTAGGGCACCATCTTTCAAATAATCCCTTAGCGGGTCCCTCTAACTGGGGGCTGGTTCAATCCGGGGAACATGACATGTGTTTCGCTGTTTGTCATTCTAGTTAATGCTTGGCTGGGTGAGGAAGTCGATCAGGATTGTTCTCTTCAAGTCAGAATTGATCGCTGAGCTTAAGGCCGCAAGGGCATCAGCATGACTATTTTTTCTTCTAGGAAACTGCTAGACGCTGAATTGTTTGAAGTTAGACATTAATTTCTTTATTTGGCGAGGTTGGACACCATTCTCTTATCCCTCGTGTTGAAGACTCCTCTTATCTGATTGGAGAGCAGTTGTGAGTCACCGAACACCTGAAGTTTCTTTTCCCCTAACGCTTGTGCCTTCTGCAGGCCTGCTATCAATGCTTCATATTCTGCTTCATTATTGGAGGCTTCGAATCCAAACCCGATTCCTTGCTCGAGGATCGTATCTTCTGGGGTAACCATCACAATGCCCACTCCTGCCCCTTTGGAGTTGAAGGCTCCGTCAATGAAAAATCACCAAATGCCTTGCGCCGAGTGATCTTCCCTTTGACCAATGGGTTAAAGCTGGTCGTGTGGATGTTCTCTTGAAAATTCTGCGATGAAGTCGGTAAGGACCTATCCCTTGATTGAATTCCTTGTCTGAAACTGAATTTCAAATTGCCCGAGCTCGACTGACCATTTTAATAGTCTGTCGGACAGATTTGCTTTTCACATGACTGCTTAAAGGGGGTGAGATGTAAGGACGATGATGGAGTAAGATTCGAAGTATTGCTTCAATTTCCTTAAGGCTACCACTAGTGCAAAGGCGATCTTTTCCAGTGGTAGGTATCGTTGTTCGGCGTCTAAGAGGGTCTTGCTCGTGTAGTAGACTAGGTGTTGGATTCTCGTTCTTTTGCATACTAATGCAGAACTGACAGCATGGCTGGAAAATGTGAGGTATATGAATTGGGAATCATTCTATTGAGGTATTATGAGCAAGGGTAGTGTGCTGAGATAAGCTTTGAGCTCCTCAAATGCCTTTGAGCAATCCTGGTTCCACTTCACAGTTTTTCTTTTCTTCAATAATTAGAAGAACGGATGGCACCTCTCGAATGTCTTTGAGATGAACCGATTCAAGGTGGCAAGCATGCCTGTGAGCGTCTGTATGTCTCTTATCGTGCGGGGGAGGTTGAACCCTATTTATTGCGCTAATCTGGTTCGAGTTGGCTTCAATGCCTCTCTCACTAACCAAGTACCCGAAAAATGCATCTTAGCGCATTCTTCCTCTTTGAGGGATCTCCTCCCATCTTTCTCATCCACTTAATTAATGGCTCGTCCTTGATCTTTAATAGGATTTTATAGATTGATTCTTTGAAGACAGTGTTTACTACCTAAAATGCTTTCTAAGCATCATTCTTGTTTTTCCTCTGGGAGCCACTCTTGCCCCCATTTTTGCTTCCTTTCTTCGGGTTCTCATCTTTATCACTACTTTTACTAGCGAACATGGTTCGACCATTCTCCCCCACACTTAGGCGGGTTACATCCTCAACCTTGGCGTATTTTTCAATGCGAGCCATTAGGTCGTCGATGGTCATGGCCTCCTTCTTGGTGAGGGACTAGTGCAAGAGGCAGGAGTTAGGTAGGCTAATTTTAAAGGATGCCATGATGACCTACTCTGAGCAGTCCTCGAACTCATTGAACAACTCCCAATATCTTTTCATGTAGTCTCTGAATCTCTCCTGAGGTGTCTTCTTCATCGTTAATAAGGCATCCATCCTCTTCGGATGAGAGCTGCTAGTGATGAAGCGAGTTGTGAAGAGCTTTGCGAGGGAATCAAAGCTCCTTATGGATCTATGAGATAGTCTGTCGAACCACTTCTGGGCCACATTTTGCAATCTTGAGGGAAAGATCTGACACATTAATGTGTACTTATGGTTCCATAGGGTCATGGCTTGCCTGTACTGCCTCACATATTCAATAGGGTCAGTCTTCCCATCGTAGATCTTGAACCTAGTAATTGCGAACTTCTTGGGTGCTTCTTTTTCTTCTATTTCCATTGAGAAAGGGGACTTCATCTAGGTTTTCAGAGCTCGCCTGGACAGCTCTCGGGTCGATCTGGAACCCCGATATGCTGGGTGCTGGTCCATTTCTCTTCGGACCAAGTTTCGTATGTTATCTTTTCCTCGATCTGGGCTCTTATAACGGCGATCTGGTTGCTATTGCTCGAGAAAATTATCATCTAATTTGTGCACCCCAAGTCTTTGAGATCCACGTCTAGGGCTCCTTCCTCATCTGCAGGACTTTTTCGCCTGAGGGCTATGAGTGAGGTATTGACGTTGCCTGGTGCTACGATGGAGTTCCCTCTCCATTCTCTTCAATCGTCTTTTGAGATGAGCATTCTTAGATTTTTGCTTGAGAGTGGGATCCTCTTGCTCTTGAAGCCTGGCCTCATAGGCGTTGATTAGCCTGGAGACCTGTGTGGACCTAGTTGTCCCTTGGCTTTCCTCCGAGGCTTTCCGTTCTAGGAGAGCTTTAGGATTTGAAGGTCGAACTTCAGATCTGATCCTGTGGGGGTAGGTTGCTCTTAAATATCCCCAGCTTAAGGGGCGTTGCTATTGTGACCAAACATTCTAAATTATTTTTGGTGAAGGATTTCTTAAAGGAAAACAAACGTTCCCACAGACGGTGCCAATTGTGGTGACAAATAATTTCAGCACAAAATAACATATAAAAGAAATTGCCAAAATATGTAAAGAACTTCAAGGAATTCTAATCATGCACAACACAAAGATATACGTGGTTCGACAAGAAGGCCTACGTCCATGGTGGTGCTCTCAGTATTTTATTTTTCTTTACTCCGAGGAGTCTTTACAGAAAAGAATACATGCCCTTTGCCCCGGGATGAGGGTTTATTATATACATGTTGTTTTTAAGAGATTGGGGGTGTTGGACTCCCCCACGCAAGTCTATGATCCCTAGAATATATCCTTGAGAGATTTTAGGAATTGAATAAGTCACAACTGAATTAGAAGATACGTGGGACCTTTAGACTTTCGGCTGTATTTAATCGGGCTACTCGTCTCGACCAAAGTGACAAATCGAGGTACCCATAGTAATCAAGATCATAATTCCAATGGGTAGTGTATTGATACATAAATATTGTTTGGTGACTTAATTTCATCATAAATGTTTTTTTCTTTTAAAAATTGTATACGTGCCTTTACGCATAGCCATCCACTAGTGCATACATATACACGTGTACAATCATTATATGGATCTCATGCCCAAGTGCTAAAACACCTAATCGGAGATAGAATCATGTTATGAATCTTGCTAAAATATACCTCTGCTTGAGCCAAGTTCCAATGATAGACGAGCGCTTTCCATTGATCTTCCTCGACCCTTAGGGGACAATGCGCCAAGCGTTACTCATTAGTCCTATAGTTACTACGACCCTCACTTCTTGGTGTGGCCTTCCACTCCTTCAACTTTTTTCCAACGAACTCCATGAGTAATTTTCTCATCTCAGTTGTGGCATTTGTATTGTCATGTATTAAACGACATGTTAGAGAACTAAATAACAAATTCGGGACAAAAAGAATAAACCAATGTTATTTTAGACTGAACAAATGAAAATCAAATATATATGCAAATTATAGTTAGGTAAGGTCTAGGCAAATTATGGTTACATAAAAGAAAGATCAATTTATGATTATAATTTTTATAAAACTACATCCACGAGTATGTATAAAATTACCCCTGTTTATATCTTCATGTTTAGTGATAAGTGAATGTATTGTGAGAAATCAAAAATTTGACAACCTATAGATTTATATAATAGTAGATGATACCGTGATGAGTCCAAATTACATTCTTCCCTTGTTTTGGAACATGTCTCCAATCAAGGAATACCAATGGTGCTAACTATCCATTACGTGCTAAAACCCCCAAATCGGAAGCGAGTCCAGATGTTGTCTTCTCAATGGGTTGTCCTTGCTCATTCACCCCGATGTTTAAAATTCCACCATCCTCATCCCCACCTACTATGCATTAACGTGGGGCCTCGAACTCTTATTTACTCCACCTCTACTTGACTGGAACTAGGATCTAAGTATTAAGTAGGCGAAGATAAAAATTAGTAATCTTGTTATATATTGAAATGTAGATAAAACTTAGTGATTCTGAACAATAATTCCAGTATTCTAATTTAGGTATGGGAATTCAGTAAGTTGTCTTTTTGTATATCCAACCAAAACCAACCACAAAATCAGTTGTGTAATACTAGTTTGCCTTACGTGCGTCATGCTCTTGTTGTTCACTATTTCCTAGCAACGGAGGGCTAAATGGTGTAGTAGTAATGTTAGTAGGTGGCCAATTCGATGGAGGTTGAGGCATGACAAATGATCTTTCACCTATGTGCTCTTGAGGCTCACTAGAAGATGGCATAGCTCCTCTAACGTACTCTGTCTAAGATATACTTGTTATCATTGTACTGTACAAAATAAAAATAAAAATTAATGTTAGTTGTACTACGGAGAATATATTTAATAGAAATAAAGTAGAAAAAATAGCGTACTTTCACAAGATAGAGATATATTTTCAATCATAACTTTTATGGGTATTTTATTATCCTCATTCTCTATGATGACCGCACTAGGCAAATAAAATGAGAAATCTATGTGATTGTGTGTGTGTGTGTGTGTGTGTGTTTATGTATGTATATTTAAAATATGTATCTCAAAAATCTTTCATTTTTAATTCAAATATCAGACTTTTATTTCTGATATCTGAATGCTCACAATCACATAAATGGCTCTCAGATATCAGTTGTGCGTACAATTACATAAATTGCTCACAATCACATACAAAGAGTAAACATGAAGGAGAAACAATTGTAATTATCAGTCAAGTGATTTCAGTTCCCTTTTATATATTTCACTAGAAAGTTCACAATGTAACAGAATGTGGTTTATATTGTTTCCCTTTCTCTTTCATAGAATACAATAATAGGGATATATTGTGTTGCGTCAAATTGCAAGTATTATCCTTTGTTTGTGTGTGGCCAATGATGCCATACTTGGATAGTTTATGAGAAATATTATAATGATATTGTTGAAATTGTGTTTTTTTTTTGTAACAGAACTTTTCCAATTGAAATCTGATTTTATAAGAAGAATTGGTTGTCATTTAAAGGATTGCCTATTCTTTCTTTCTAAGATGAATAGAACAATGTTATTCTTGTGAAAGTAATGAAGCATTTTCTTAGTTCCTTATTTTCCTTTTAGAGCCAAAGCCAAAGTGTTTTTTTTCTTCATTTCTCAACAAGTCTATTAAGTTGTGCAACAATCTCAATAGTATGGTTAGTATTATAAGCCACTAACTCGCCAGGTGTATTTTTATCCATTATAACCCAAATGATGAAGACCAACATTACCAATACAATCATTAAATTCATCAATAGCCCTGAAATCAATATTGTTCCCTCTATCTTTCGGAGAGCTATCTCTAATAATGTTTATGTCCCCAAGTAATAACTAAATTATTGAAAGAGTTTAAAGACTCATTGTAATGCCATGAGGTCCTCCTTTCCATTCTGGTGCATTTTACATACTGCAGACCAGAAAATAAGTTTAGGAAGATAAGGAAGTTTGACTTCCATCGTAGTGCATTGGTCCATCTAAGAGTGAATATTAAGAGTAATACCATGAGTGAACATGATCCTAGTTGAGTTAACAATACTGACCACCCATACAAATTGTCAATAACTGCACTTCTTCAGCAATTTTTGAAATTGGGTGTTTGTTTTTTTGTAACAGAACTTTTCCAATTAAAATATGATTTTATAAGAGGAATTGGTTGTCATTTGAAGCATAGCCTATTCTTTCTTTCTAAGCTGAGTATAAGAATATTATTGTTTTAAAAGTAATGAAGTAGTTTTTTAGGGCTTCATTTTCCTATTAGAGCCAAAGCCGAGTTGTTTTTTTCTTCACTTCTCAACAACATTATTAACTTATGCAATGGTTTCTACAGCATGGTCAGTATTATAAGACACTAACTGGTCATTATCTGACACAACATCTTATGGTTCTTACTACTCTCTACATATCAGAGGATATCTAGGAGAGTCATATTATGTTGAGCAACTATTGTACCAGATATGCTAATTTTTTTTTTTGGGGGGGGGCCGGGGGGGGGGGGGGGGGGGGGGGCTTGAGTGATAGTAGAACATTATACATTGATTTTATACAACTAATGGAAGAAAAAGTCCCTAATACAAAAGACTACAACCAAAACATATGCACACGATAGATTTATACACGTTAATGGGTTCAACCAACCACATAATTATGCGAATGTTGTGACATACATGAATAGCTTGGTCTGTTAAAACCACACCCATAATAAACTACTAAAATCTAAAATTAATAAGAATAATTACTGATTAAAATAAATCAACAAAACCAAGACATCTTTATATGCAACTGATGAGGAAAGATCAATTATTACGAATGAGTAGAAAAAAACAATTCAAAATCAAGTTACCATTACAAGTTCAAATGCATAGCTAACAAAATTTTATAATCATCTTCATTTGTCTCCACTTGTGCTTCCATATCAACTGTTATTCCAGTAACGTCTTGCCTGACCCAACTAACATCGTCATCATGTGTGAATAGTGAGTCGTCCAAATGTTGCTCGCTCCATACCTCCATTTGATCTATCATACTCCCTTGCGTCGTATATTCCTGTCAAAATACATCGAAAAAGACTCTAGGCTTCATCCTAATTACAATATTCCAGTCTTCTTCCACTGGGTCTTGTATGTAAAATACTTGTTTCGCGTGAGATGCTAGTATGAAAGGTTCATGAATTATTTGATGCCTTGGATACAACAACTGCTTGAAATTTACAAGCATGAATCCAAAATCATCTTGTGCAATGAGACCTCTATTCTTGCCAACCTAGTCACACTTGAACAACACAAACGTATAGTCTTTAGAATAATACAATTAAATGATATCCATCAAAACTCTATAGAAATTAACATCTCCTGATATGGGATTCCTATCTCTAGCACTTGTAAACTTTCAGTAAGTGAATTTAGCATGACTCCACTATTTTTCATTGTTCTCTTACTCTCGCAAGCCTTAGTGTGATACCGAGCACCATGAATAATATACCCCGGGAATCTTTTTCCTTTTTTAAGGGACCCAACGCTAACATCCGAATTTCTTGTGATAGTTTTATGTCCATTGTCTCCAGTAACTTTCGCACCTATTTGACAATTACAAAAACTAAATTAAATGCCATGCTTTGTAATAATATAATTATAATTATAATTTAGTTTCAACATGCATATTACTTACATGATCTTTCAACCACAAATGAAACGTTTCATTATGAATGCGATCCACGTCATGTGGTTTAAGACGAAAATTATTCCTAATTGACGCACAGTGAGTCTAGCATTAAAATGAACCATTACACTATTTTTACATGATTAAAAATGGGAGAGACTGATTAATTAGGATACTTACTCTCGAAATGGAGCAAGTGAATTTGTGTTAACAAGCACATGGGGATGTGCATGTACGTATGTAACTTCTTCAAGCACAAATCCCACTGATTTTCCTAACCTACGACCACATTTTTTTTAAAGAGTATTTCCTTCGTCGTTCCTTATTGGTCAGTTACATTTCGTCTCAGCATCCTGCTAGTACCTAGAACAAAATGTCAAGCATTCTTCTACCCAATATCCTTGTGCAATTAAACCTTTCGGATTAATATGGGTCTTCACATAATTCTTAAATGGGAACCAGTATCTGACGTGGTGAAATTTTTAATTTTTAGAAGGAGATAAAATTCTTACAATGAGAAGACAAAGAGAACACAAAAAATCAAAATTAATACCACACTTCTCAACAGCGTACATCGACCGGTATTGTGGTGGTCCTCCAATTTTCACCTCTTCTGCTAAATGAATAACCCAATGTTCCAGGACAACAAAAAATTAGAGTGGAAAGATCCTCCCAGGATGGAAAATCGTGAGCTCTATACCAGATTGAGCATGATCTGAATCTATTACGTTCATTACATTTGAGTACATACTCCTAAAAAAGCTACTCAACTCAATTATTGGCCCAAGCACATTTTTAGAAAAAACATTTCATAGGGAAATAGGAAGCAACTCTTGAATTAAGATATGGTTTTCATGACTCTTAAGTTTTGATATAGTACATTGTTTAAGGTTGAAACAATATGATATGTTCGAAGCATAACCATCTAGAACTTTCACCCCCTTAAGTATTTTACAAATTATGTATTTTTATTTATTGTCCAATGTGAAACACACTGGTGGCAAATAAAATTTGTTGTTTGCCCTTTTTTGAGGATGCAGTGACTTACGAATACAAAAATTTTATAGATGAAGATGAGAATTTAGATTATCCTTTCCCTTACCATCAACATCTAATAGCGTCCAGAGCACATTATCACATACATTATTCTCGATATGCATTATATGAAGATTGTGGCGTTTTAAGCTGTCCTTCAAACATTCTATAACTCAAAAAATACAATTCATTTTTTCCAATTATATGTGAGGTTCCCATCTTCAATATCATCCCTTTTCCTCTTATGTTCAGGCTTTAGATCCTTCCTAATCATATTATTGATGTCCCTTACCTCATCAAACACTTCATCTCCAAATAGTCAAATGGGATTTGTATCCAACTCAACTTTACCATCAAACGAATCTATTCGAAATTTATGCCCTTTCGGTAACCATCGACGATGGCCCATGTAGCATTGTTTACGTTCATTTTTTAACCGATGGGAGCGAGTATATTTGTGAAAACAAGGATGTGCCAATTTACCTTTAGTGCTCCATCCGGAGAAATTTGAAAATGTGAGAAAATCACTTATTGTCCATAGAAATAATGCACACATTTTAAACATCTGATTACACGATGCATCATAAGTATCCACACCAACCCATAATTCATTCTACTCATCAACTAAAAGGTGAAAATAAATATAAATGTCATTACCACGCCCGTGAGGACCATAAATTAGTATCGACAATATCATATATGGTTTCTTCATACATAACCATGGAGCAAGTTATATATTATCACAATTATCGGTCATGTGTTGTGAGCGATACTCAAGCTCCTGAATGGGTTAAATCCATCACTGGATAATCCAAGTGTGATATTTCGTAGGTCTGCAGCAAAATCTGGATAAATGTCTTTGATTGTTTTCCAAGCAAGAGAATCAGCGAGATTCCGTACATTTCAATCATCTATACATTCCTCGGTATGCCATCTCATTTATGATGTTGTCTTCGATGACATATATATTTTCTGGAGTCTTAGCATAAAAGGGAAGTATCTTACCACCTTCATAGGAATTTTATCGGTCTATTATAAGATCGTCATCTGCCTGAGCCTTTGAATGCTTATATCTTGGGGTGTGGCACTTTTGACATTCACTCTCACGTTCTGTCTCATTCCAATAAAACATGCAATCATTAGGGCATGCATGTATCATCTTATACTCTAGACCCAAATTTGCAATCAGCGTGCGGGCTTCATCAAAAGACGATGGAAATATTTCACCCTCGGAAAATTCATCTTTTAATAATTCAAGCAATATTGTAAAGGTCTTGTCTCTCAATCCACTAAGGCACTTTATATGCAACAGTAATACAATAAATGAGAGTGTATAATACTTCTTACAATCTGGGTATAACTCTTGCTCAACTTATTTTATCAGATTAAAGAATCTTAAAGTTTCTTCATCGGGACCCCCACCCATATGTTGATGATCCTCATCACCATCCATAAAGTTAAGCGGGTTTGAAGGAAGAATTCCAAAGGCATAATGTATCATCTCTCGCATTTCATCACGAATAAATAATTCAAAAGAAGGAACTGAATATGAAGATGATTCCCCATGAAAAGTCCAACAAGTTGTGACAACCCACTTAAAATAATAACGGGTGGCCAGCCCTAAAAGAAGTAAATCAGGAATATTAAGTGGATCATTCTTAGCATCTACAGTAGACACTAATAAACATAGTTAACTACGCAATACCACAATAAGCGGATGCAATTTTTTTTTAAACATACAATGAATCAACATACCAACAATATAGTAACTACTGAATCTGATAATATACACACACACACCACAATAAAAGGAAGTACTCATATTAAAACCCAATGAGTATAACTAAATAAAATACCCGAATATGTTGTCGGGTCAGAGAGAATACAACATCCTGGGGAGAGAATATAAAAGTGATACATATATAAACCGTGGGTATAAACCCGATATACAAAATGCAACCTTAGCTAGATTTAAAAAGATAGGAAGTGGCTATAACAAAATCCCTCTCCAAGGACACTGGATATAAAAGCATCACTGGCGTCCTTGTGGTGAGACACCTATAAAATATTACAATATATGTATAGCAAGAGAGAAATATAAATGGGTCAGAGCTCGTGGTTTGAAAACATTTTAGCAAGTTCATTAAAATGCATAATAACTATAAATGCACAATTTCATAATTACAGTGGAGTCGCACTCTCTTGGAACTCAAACTCACCCCTCGACTAAAGCACGCACCTAAACGTATGAAAATGAACCTTAATAAAGCTACCTGACACATTCTAGGGACAATTCAATCTCAATCCACGCATAATCTACCCTCGTGTAACCCACTATCTAATGTATAACCCTTACCCCCTTATTCTACCATATCCAAAGTTTACTCCCGAACTTATACAATAATGTGTATATATATAATACAATTCATCGGTTTCTAATTATTAACTTATATAAGTTATTAGCATGAGAATAGTCTTATAAAGTATTCTTTCACCATTCAACATAAAACCGAGTACTAAGGACTAAACTTCTCCCCACTCCTAACATTGCATTACGTTTCGTGCGTGGGCCGTTTTGCAAAGCAAAATCCAAACAAGGAACCCCCCCGATACACTACTGCTTGATAATGTTGATCGTCGAGATGCATTATGACCTCAGCACACAATACATATAACCTCGGTTACTTATTATTAGAAACTATCTCTATGTACATAAATAAGATATTGCACAAAACCTTTAGGGTCTATATAACATTATTCAAGTTATAAAACTCGATCATTCAACCCTAAGAAACACGTATATATAACACACATAACGTGCATTTAAAATATCCTGAACACATTCACTTATAGGATATATATATATACCCTCCACAATGCTATCATCTTCTAGGAATTACTCACATTATCTCGGGTTACTAGCTATTGGATTATTATCACACCGCCCTGGTAAACAATCAAATCACAACGTATGGGAAGCGGGTAGAGTTCCTGACCAGAAAATAAGACGAATCATTCCCAAGACATCTTAACCCTAATACAATGCCACATAATACAAATAATGGAGGCCTATGGCCTGGGGACTATATGCACACTGCTCCTCAAGCTAGAGGCCTCATCCATAGCACGCAACTTCCAATGATAGCATGTGCTAGGTATGTCCACCTAACATATCATATACACAAGATATATATACAATCATCATACACACCCACCATCTATATCCGTAGGCACATAGATATACAATAGTTGTCACGGTTATAAGTATATACACAAACTATTCTAGTCGGTAATACACTAAATCATTCTTAATTCAGATTATGGTTTAATTACCCATATAAACGCTTAACATTATCGTATTTGATTAAATCCTTAAGTTTAACGTTACTAAGGGTACACGACATCTCTCTTGTTGGCCCCTAATCAACTCCAAATAGAATTCTCGTCGCTAATAGGGTTCCTCACTAAGTCGATGCGATAACTTCTATTTATACCTTCCCAAATAACGTGATACGTCTCCAATATCACATTGTATAAGAAACTCACATCAAATCTCCAAAACGCATTTCTCGCATGATATAAGAATGTTCCAAGTCGATAAACCCAATCGGAACAGAGTAAAACTGACTCTAGGAAAACTTCGCAAAACAACCCTGTTTTCGAATCGATTCGATCGTGCCCGAATCAATTCAGTCCTAAAAGCGAAAATATTTGCTAGTTATGCAAATCAATTCGGTCCAAAGGACCTGTAAATATGTCTTAGGCCGAATCGATTAATTTTGGATCCGAATCAATTTGGTCACTCAGACCAGACACTTTTACCTTAAGGCGAACCAATTCGCTTAGGGAGGCAAATCGATTCGGGTCTGCAGAAATTAAAAAGTTCCATCTTCTACATAAAACCCATGAATTATATACCCAAAAATCATCAACTGTAACCATCAAACCCTCATCAAATCATGATTCTAACATCATAAATCAACTCAACTATGATTCCAACCATCACTACATGATCAAACCTGTATACACACATCAAATACAAGATTAAATCCACAAAATCTAGGCTTTAACATATTAACCCAAAATCCATATTTTCATCTAGAACTCCTGAAATAAATTACACGCATAGATTATTTAGCAAGTTTAATCACTTGCCTTAAAGTTGTAGAGGTTGAATCTTCCTCGAAATCACGGATTGGCTGAAATCTCTAAGATTTTCTCCTCTTTATCTTCTTGGTTTCCTCTTTTCTCTCTCTCTAGGGCTTTCTCAATCTCAAGAATAAGATTGTTATCTCACGTAAGCTTTATAAGCCTTATCTCCAAAATACCCAACTTTAAATGATAATACACACTTTAAATGACTCGTTTACTCCAATTCGAGTCAAACTTACTTAATATATTTTGGAACCCAAATATATTCATTTAAAGTTGAGTATTTTGACTATCTCGATCGATCTCGGATCAATCGTGCTCTCAGAATCGTCATCTGAAACACTTTATAACATTCTCAAATTTTTGACCTCAATTGCCAAATTTAAAATTCTCCAATTTAAATAAATTATATTTCTCCCAAAAATAATTAAATTCTCAGTCCTCAAAATTATGGGGTGTTACATACTCCCCCCTTACAAGAAATTTTGTCCAAGAAATTAAGTTAAACCTAACACTCTAAACCTCAACTAGCTCCAAAATAACCTACCTCCAAGATCACTATACCTTTCTCTCCCAATTCTAATGACAAGTAATTTTATTTTAATACCTATTTAGTTAACCAGGGCGCCCACACTACTTGTACTCGAACTCAACTGTATAAACATTACCCGACTCCACTTAGCCTTAAATCGTAATACAACTCTCAACAAATTAATCCATTATAACTTACTAACTATATAATTTTTTTTATAAAATGCCTGAGGATTTAACTCTTCTCAATTCCTGACATTTGCTACTTTCATGCGGGGGAGGTCTCACAAGCAAAATACAAACAAGGAACCCTTCCAATACACTACTGTGCAGCTCTGTCAGGGATTGAGATCAGTTAAACTAGGACTAAAGTACAAATCTTTTTTAACCATATTCTTATTGCCTAAAGGCCTATCAAATAATGTACTATAAATTAGTTTTATGTATTTCGACACACAAATCAAATACCTTATGCCCAAGACACAAGGCTTCAACAAATACAATACTCTTACCAAAACTTAGTTCCCAACACGCACACAACCATGAGCTAAAATTCCTTGCTCAACAATGAACCCGCTAAACCCTGAATCTCCTCAGTAATAAAATCCTTTACATCACATCAAAAAATTGCCATAAGATAGGCCCTTCCACAACTGGAACATTACAAACACATGCATCTAGACTAACTATAAAATGATAGCCTTACCGTTACTACTCAACAAACTTTAACAATTCCTATTTTTGAAACAAAATCTTAACTCTTTACTAGCACATTGCAAAAGAATCTATTCTCCCGAAAGATATCATCCAAGTGCCACACTTTCTCACTCCTCCCTTCAAGGTAATTCTATATACAATATGGTTATAACAATTAACCACTCACTAAAATCTTACATGAGACGCTCCCAAAACCGCTCAAAGCATGACCTAAGAACAAAAGGCAAATAATTTACATATTACCTCCATACTCCAACTTCCTTACTTCATCAATGGGTCCCTATTCGAAGTTCTCTTGCCCAAACTAGCCTATGAACTATTGTAGGGGTTGCACATCCAAAACCTCCTCAAAATTTTACACTCTAACTTTTCAGGACCATCCCTCTTCCAATGGCCTATTTCTTCACAAAAGAAACATATCCCAATAAGTCCATCCCGAAGGACAAAAGTTGTTGCAGCCCTTGATAATCCTGCCTATAACCTTGGTGCGGTGATGATCTTGCTCCACTAGCATCATCTCCTCCAGACATACTTGGTGAAGTTGAGTCTCCAAATTTCTTACTCCATTTTAAATGAAGATGATACTCTGGATAATGTAACTATGCCACATTCATCACATCGATAAATGTCAGAAATGTCGGGTTCCCTAAAAAATGTTGCCAAATTTGCCAATCTAAACCTCCTAAGAACTTCGATATTCGCTTCTCCTCCGTATTTACCTCGTAGGGTCCAAAATTCGCCAATCGAGTAAAATCTTCTTCGTACTCAGCCACTGTTTTATCACCTTGAGTCACATCCAGTAATCTCATCTTCATTTATGTCTGAATCGCAGAAGGAAAATACTTTTGGTCAAAGCGCACACAAAAATCTGCTATGGGCATTGCATCTCTCTGCTCCGATGTGATGACTGATTCCCACCATTGGAGATCTTCACCCGTTAGTTTAAAGGTGGTGAGTATTTTTTTTTGCACCTCACTGCACTCAACCATTCGAAGGTGTCTTTATATATCCTTCTTCCAATGACTTGAAACAATTACCTCAGCTCCCTTCGAAAATTCTGGAGGATGTCCTTTTCCAAAGGCTTCTCGTGCTCTTTCCCATGCAGATGGCCCTGGGTGGGCTTGAGCTACCGGAGATGCAGGTTGATGTGCCATCATAGCAATGGCAACATTTATTGCTTGTGCTATAATATTAGCAACTTTGGCTACGGTTACAGTCCCTTGAGGCATTCAAGGTTCCATATTCTCAGCCTCTCTGTTTTCCCTAACTGGACGACCTCTTCTCGGCTATATCTGAAATAAGAGAAACTGCATCAGAATGTCGTTTAAGTAATTACGCATCGCAAAAGGAAATATAGGCGTAATGAACACAACAATCATAATAATAGGGCTTTACATCAAGAACGCTTACAGAAAAATGCAAAAAACCCGCACAGATACTAAGGCACTAGACCCTAATGCTCTGATACCACCTGTGACATTGCACTTAAAATAATAACGGGTGGCCGACCCTATACTAAAAAAATTAGGAATCCCAAGTGGATCATTCTCAACATCTACTGTCGATACTAATAAACATAGATAACTACCCAAAACTATAATAAGCGGATGCCAATTTTTTTTAAAACATACAATGAATCAACATACCAACAATATAGAAACTACTGAATCTGATAATATACACACATGTACCACAATAAAAGGAAGTGATCATATTATAACCCAATGAGTAGAACGAAATAAAATGCCCGAATATGATGTCGGGTCGTAGACAATACAACATCCTGAGGAGAGAATATTATAGTTCTACATATATAACCCTTGGGTATAAACCCGATATACAAAATGAATCGTTAACTAGATTTACAAAAGATAGGAAGTGGATATAACAAAATTCTGCAACAGTCCTCCTCTGCTATAGCTCCAAGGACACTGGATAAAAAAGTAACACTAGGGTCCTTACGGTGGGACACCTACAATATATTACAATATATGTATAGCAAGAGAGAACTATAAACGGTTCAGAACCCGAGGTTTGAAAACATTTTAGCAATTACATTAAAATGCATAATAACTATAAATGCAGAATTTCATAATTAAAGTGGAGTCGCACTCTCGTGAAACTCAAACTCACCCCTCGACAAAAGCACGCACCTAAACTTATGCACGTGAACCTTAATTAATCTACCCGACACATTCTAGGGACAATTCAATCTTAATCTATGCATAATCTACACCCGCGTAACCCACTATCTAAAGTATAACCCTTATTCCCTTATTCTATCATATCCTAAGTTTACGCCCAAACTTATACGATAATGTGTCTGTATATAATATAATTCATCGGTTTCTAATTATTAACTTAAGCAAGTTATTAGCAGTAGAATAGTCACACATCATCTTTATATTCTTATAAAGCATTATTTCACCATTCGACATAAACCCGAGTACTAAGGACTAAAATTCTCCCCACTCCCAACATAGTGCTACGTTTCGTGCGTGGGACGTCTCGAAAAGAGAAATCCAAATTAAGACCCCCCCAATACACTACTACTTGACAATGTTGATTATCAAGATCCATTATGCCCTCATCAGACAACAAATATAACGTCAGCTACTTATTATGAACAACTATCTGTAAGTACATAAATAAGATATTGCACAGAACCTTTAAGGTCTATATAACATTATTCAAGTTATAAAATACGATCATTCAACCCTAATAAACACATATACATAACACAAATAATGTGCATTTAAAATATCTAGAACACATTCACTTATAGGATATATATATATATATACACTCCACAATGCTATCACCTTCCAGGAATTACTCACATTATCCCGGCTTACCAGCTATCGGATTATTATCACACCGCCCTGGTAAACAATCAAATCACAACGTATGGGAAGTGGTCATAGTTCCTCACTGGAAAGTAAGACGAATCATACCCTATACGTCTTACCCCTAACACAATGCCACATAATACAAATAATGGACGCCTATGACCTGGAGACTATACGCACCCTGCTCCTCATGCCAGAGGCCTCGCCCACACCGTGCAACTTCCCATGATAGCATGTGCTAGGTATGTCCATCAAACATTTCATATACACAAGATATATATACAATCATCGCACACACCCACCATCTATATTCGTAGGAACATAGATATACAATATTTGTCCTGGTTATAAGTATATACACAAACTATTCTAGTCGGTAATACACTAAATCATTCTTAATTTAGATTACGGTTTAATTACTCATATAAACCCTTAACATTATCGCATTTGAGGAAATCCTTAAGTTTAACGTCACTAAGGGTACACGACCTCTCTCTTGTTGGCCCCTAATCAACTCCAAATAGAATTCTCGTCGCTAATAGGGTTCCCCACTAAGTCGATGCGATAACTCCAAATTATACCTTCCCAAATAACTTGATACGTCTCCAATATCACATCATATAAGAAAGTCACAACAAATCTCCAAAACACATTTCTCGCATCATATAAGAATGTTCCTAAACGATAAACCCAATTGGAACGGAGTAAAACTCACTCTAGGAAAACTTCATAAACTAAACATGTTTTCGAATCGATTCGGCCGTGCCCGAACCGATTCGGTCCTAAAAGAAAATCGATTCACTAGTAATGCGAATCGATTCGGTCCAAAGGACCTGCAAGTCTGTCTTAGGACAAATCGATTCGCTTTGGATCCGAATAGATTCAATCACACAAACGTGAAACTTTTACCTTAAGGCGAATCAATTCGCTTAGGGAGGCGAATCGATTCGAGTCTGCAGAACTTCGAAAGTTCCATATTCTACATAAAACCCACGAATTATATACCCAAAAATCATCAACTCTAACCATCAAACATTCATCAATTTATGATTCTAACCTCATAAATCAACTCAGTTATGATCCCAACCATCACTATACCATCAAACCCATATACACACATCAAATACAAGATTAAATACACAGAATCTGGGGTTTAACATATTAACCTAAAATCCATATTTTTATCCGCAAATCATGAAATAAATTACAGACAGAGATTATTTAGCAAGTTTAATCACTTGCCTCAAAGTTGTAGAGGTTGAATCTTACTCGAAATCATGGATTGGCCGAAATCACCAAGCTCTTCTCCTCTTTTTCTTCTTCCTTTTCTCTTCTCTCTCTCTCTTTAGGGATTTCTCAATCTCAAGAATGAGATTGTTATCCCACATATGATTTATAAGTCTTATCTCCAGAATACCCAACATTAAATGATAATACACACTTTAAATGATTCGTTCACTCTAATTCGAGTGAAACTTACTTAAAATATTTCGGAACCCAAAAAAAAAATAAGGTCCATCATTTGGACTATCCTGACCCATCTCGGATCAACCGTGCACTCAGAATCGTCATCCGAAATACTTTGTAACATCCTCAAATTTTGACCTCAATTGCAAAATTTAAAATTCTCCAATTTAAATAAATTTTATTTCTCCCAAAAATAATTAAATTCTCAGCCCTCAAAATTACGGGGTGTTACACAAGTATAACTCGCTAGAAAATCATTTAGCAATATATGTTCCACCACCTCATCTTTCTTCACAAATATCATATTGCGACACTTCTTTCATGGTCACAATATTCTTTCATCATTAGGTCTATTATCAGAGGAAAATTTTAGGAATTCCTCCGCTCCTTTCTCGTATAAAGGATGCCCCCTACGTTTTATATTAATCCAACTCTTATTCATCAGTATATTCGACCTAGTGATAATAAAAAAAAATATTTGAAATTAATGCGAGATAGATCTTACGATTATAGGTAAAAAATTATGACTTAAATAAGTTTGAAAAACATAATTACATATTAAACGGTTATAGGTAAACAAATTTGTGGATTTGCCAATGGGGGGATACCATTCATATTGGTTCAGTTATGAATTTATTTTGAACTTTGAAGAGAGATGCAAATAAGAAATTTATCTTAAATTTAGGGTTCCAAACCACCAATTTCATGAAACCAAAATCATGATAGATTGCAACACACAAATATCTACACATATACCAACACTTATACATACTCAAACATTTAATAATAAAGTTAACTTTAATATTAAATATTTAACATTATTGTCAATTGCAATTTGTGCAACCAAATAATATCAACACATGTTTTGTTTGTGTATAATTTCATAGTCTGGATGAAAAAGAGCATAAACATACCTCAGAGTAAACTGAAATAGCCAACCACGAAACTACAAGCGGCTATATGAAATTGGGGATTTGATGAAACTAAAAGATAAGAAATTAGGGATTTAGAAGAACTACTAGATTCTTATCTTGCAAGATATGAATTGTTACAAGATATGAACTATTACAATAACTGTTATAAGATTCAAATTACCTCTGGATTCTTATACGATCAACTATATCAAATTGCAAGAACTGTTGAAAGCGAGAAGGCCCCCAATTTTAAATTCAAAAGTAATTTCCTTTTAAAAATGCGGAAGCATTAGTTGATGGTTCAATAAAACAAATTCACAAATTTTAATTTCTTTTTCAAAATTAAAATTAAACACAACTTAAAATGAACTATGATGGAAACACACACATAATTTAAATTTCACTTAAACCAATTTAACCCAAGTCCTAGAAATTTGCCTAAGTCATATTTTTTAATTTTACCAATTTAGGACAAACAGATTTTATCAAATTAATTTAGATGACTTCAATTAAATTAACATAAACATTACCCAATATTTATTTTGTACCAAATTAAACAAGTAGTGATTAAACCAAATTTTATCTTTTTACTTAAGAATGCGTTGTAGGTGAGTTTGCACAAGATAAAATAAACAATGAAACTACTTCGCCGCGATGTATGAGGAAAAACCCACAACGAGAAAAAAACCTCATACGGCGCTAGCCTTAAGTCCACTAAGTATGGATTTATAAATTACAAGACAGTAAGACTTACAACACTCGACTCGATCCCTCTCAAGCCCCGAAGCTTCTTCTTGTAAACACCTCCTCCTAGTAGGCAACCCCGAAGCTCCAACGGAATCTTGGTCTTCACCAATGAGACATAGGTACACCGTCAACCACACATGGTGCCTTTGACCACATGATAATGTCGTAGCAAAACAAGCACTTCTTCATTGAGGGATTTAGAAGCAAACCCAAACTTCTCTTGAAGTGGTAGAGATCAAACCGGTGCCAAACTCCAAGCAATGATATATATATATATCCATATAATAAGATGGAATGGTTTTTGAATTCACAAAAATGTAAAAGCACATTAACGTTCCAGATTTCTTGAGAGAAAATAAAGGGCCCTGATCATTTCCTCACTTTCATTATCCCGCCCAAAACTCTCTCTCCAACTTAGAACTTTTCCATGCCTTGGGAACCTCACTCTCCACCTCTCCTCTGCTCATAAACGACGATCGTGTAAGCCCCCAAATCCCATTTCTCATTCATTCGTTCGTCTCTCAAAGGTAAACGATTCTCTTCATCTTCATCACCATTAATCATTGTACATAATTTCGGTAGCCCTAACTTATTAGAGATTTGTTGAGTTTTATTTTTGGTTTTTTGCAATCAATGGTCCCAGATTTGAGCTTATATTTTTTTAATTCGTTGTTGTATTTCATAATCAACCCTAAAACCAATGTTTTCACTCACTCATCCATGGTAACATCTATTCTCCCTATTTTTATTCCTATCAAATATTGATTTTGAAATTTTTAGTATTATGCGTATTGTTAATTTTCAGAGGTATTTTTTCCTTCTTCTAATTTCAGAGGTGTTGAAATTTGATATCGTTTCTACTCTGACCCTAAAGACCCTAATAGTTGGTGGTTTACACATTGTATCTCTCTTTTCTCTGATTTTAACCTTTGGATAACAAATATTCTAGGGATTTTACTTTAGAATGTTAGGGTTTTAGGTCTTTTGTTTGTCTTTTTTTTCGTTTTGGAAAATTTCGGCTCTACGATGCTTTCAGTTTTTTTTGTTTGCTTGATGTGTTTTGGTCAAGTTTTAGGAAGTTTTAGCAGCTTCATTTTTTATTTTCTTGGGGGTTTTTGGGTTTTTACTTTGACTTGGGTTTTGGGTTTGAGTATAAGTATTCTTTTAAAGAGTATTCTTTTAAAGTCAGGGTGAATTAGTTTATACTAGACCCATATATTGTTTCACAACTGTTTGATATTTGAACT
Organism: Sambucus nigra; assembly: GCA_949130495.1. Taxonomy (NCBI): domain Eukaryota; kingdom Viridiplantae; phylum Streptophyta; class Magnoliopsida; order Dipsacales; family Adoxaceae; genus Sambucus; species Sambucus nigra. The sequence continues at coordinate 51,611,208 of OX422217.1, read as the reverse complement.
ATAGGTGGAGGTGAGATATCTTTTACAATTGCACAAAAAGTGGTAACTGGCTTTTTATATCAATCTGAAAGAAAAAAGTGTTTTTACCTTTTACTAATATATGATTTATATCTTTCTAATTTTTTCAGGTTGTGAACTCAATAAAGGGCATTGTAGTATACTTGCACACGCTTTCTTCAAACATGCCAATTTCCTAAATGACATGTGAGATTGTGAGGTAATCACTCTTCTCGGTTCAAATTTTTTTTTATATTTTTGAACGTGTTCAGTCTTATTTGTTAATGTTTCTTAATGTATAATCTTCCTTCTATAAACTAAGAATTTAAATATACAAGGATATGTGTCTCTTGGATCTACACGTTTTACTGCAGTTACTCATTTGAAGTCTTTGATAGTTGTCTCTGATCTAGACAAAATTTTGGGACATGTTTTATTAATAATTCTCTGATCTGAAGAAAACCCAATGTCGCAAGCAGATAAATAATGAGGTTTTATACTTAAGGGGTCCACCAAGTATTTTACTAAGACTAACGAAAGAAGCATTTTGCATATACTTGATTGGGAATTCCATTGACTTTGAAGTTACTTTGAGTTGAGGGATTTAAACAACGTGATGGAATTTTATCTTTTATTTCAAAACCCTCAGACACCAATTTTGATAAATGTTACCCTATAACCCCAACACTATTTATTTTCCCTACATATATAAATTTTGATAAATGTTTCCCCTTGATAGTGTTGCCATTTTCTTATTACTTTTCAAATGTCGTACTTTATGTGTTTGGTAAAATTTTAAAGAGAGTTTTACACGTTTCTGAAAATGGATGGTTCTAAATTTTTAATTGTTGAAATGATTTCATCGCCTTTCCAAAAATCTTTGTTGGAAATTTAAGGCAAAAATGTGTTGAGAAGTTATGTGTCCATCCCATCCGATCTCGATCAAGTTTCTCCCATATAACCAATGCAGTTGTAAACACAAGACTCTCTCTTTTCTCCTTGAAATATCAAAATGACCCCCTCTCTCTTATAGCATCCACGCTCCGTCGCAGTGCTCTCCATGCTCCCTCTTCTCCATACTCTCTCTCCATTCTCTCACGCATCTATGTTTGAATCTCACTATATTCACCAATTTTTTAGTTTTTTCTGTCGTTTCTTAAGTATTCTGGTGTTGTACATTCGAATTTTAATTTGAAAATATTTTTTTTCGCAATTAGTTATTTTTTTTCTTTAGCTTTTTCTGTTTATTTTCTAACAGATTTGCATACTTCTGTAATTTCTCTTCCCTTTCATACTTTGATGCTTGAACCATTATTCATGTTTTCTAGAAAATGGGCATAACTAGGCTTATTTAACTATTAGAAAGTACATCTTCATATAACAATTAACAATGCTTCAATACATCAAGTGGTGACAATTGAGTTCTTTTTTTTTATTTGAATATGTTTTAGACTAATCACCATATTTATAAAAACATTGTATTAGTGATGCCAAATTTAATATTTGATGACACAAATTTGACTTATGACACAAATGCAATGACACAAATTAGACGTGATTAATAATATATCATGGGCGTTCTTTTCTGGAAACACTGAGTATAAAATTGTCGCGTGCGATTTATTAGATTGTACCTAGGATTGCATTGTTTGTTTTCAATCATATATAAACAAGGGGATTTCTATTGGAATTCATTTATAGGTTCTTTATTCATGGACTTTTAGTCTATTTAATAATGACATTACAAGATAAACTCATATTAGTTTTCCCTTATTGGTTGAGATATTTCTTTCTCTGTTTTTTCGTTATATTTTTTTGTATGCTCACAAGGTGTTGTTAATTTAGCAGATGTTACTGGTTTTACACCCTTTCTCATTTCTTTCTAATTTTGTCCTATTCAATTTTTAGCAGCCCTGGCAAAAATAGGTACTGTAATTTTTTTTCGATGCAATTTTTAGCAACCCTGACAAAAATAGGTACTGTAATCTTGATGCAATAGTAGCGGCCCTAATGCAACCGCAGCCCTGATTCATAGAAGTGCAGCAGCTCAGCAAACTCGGCCATATACAATAGCTTGGAGACTAACATTTTTTCGCATGATGTGAGATACTACAATAGAAGCCACTAATGCATAATACTTTGTAAAATTAATATAGGGATACTACTATAGAAGCCACTCAAATTTTGGTTTTGGGATTTGTATATTGACTACAGTTTTTTGCATGCTTTGAGATATTTAATAGCAATGATTTCTTATACTTTTCATATATCCCGTTTTGTTTCTGAGGAAACTAAACAGATTATTATTGTTAGACATCAGTTATGTCTTCTCTCTTAATAATCTTTGTTTTCTATTGGTTCATTATCACTCATGTAAGCTTCTAATATAGTTTTATTTTTATTTTTTTATCATATTTGTGTTTCCAGCTTTGGGTAGAAACTTTGTTGAAAGTCTGACTGACATAAGTGGTTCTGCCAAAATTATTCCTTTCAGTGCTTCGGGTGAGTTCCCCACGACTTGAAATCTTTGCTGGGGTGAGTTCCTTCATCAAAATTATCTTCATTTTTTAGATATGAACGCTTATAATATGATTAGTTCGTGTAACACCCCGTATTTTTGGCACATTTAAAATTTAATTAATTCAGAAATTCTAAATTACTAGTGTGTTGTAATTTAATGAATTAATTATGGTAAAATAATATATAAATATTAATCTGGGATTGAATGGTTAATATTTACGGAAATTTATTTACTAAGTGAATAGTAATAATGTAATTACGTCGTTTCGAGTATTAATGACGAGGTATGTACTTATCACATCCGGAAGTCGGTATAGACTATATTGGGTGGGGGATAAGTATTTTTATAAATTAATTCGGATGCAAATTCTGAGTGTACAGTTGAGTCCGGATGGGCCGAGATAGTCGGAAAAGTGTACCCGGGGGTAGTAAACGGTTCACGGGACGTTTTTAGACATAGTCGGGCCCACTCGGGGGCATTTAGGTCACTTGGGCTTGGCCCATTAGTCAAAAAACGGGATTAGGGAAATTAACCTAATAAAAAGAAATAAGGGCATGGCTGAGCTTAATTAGAGAGAAGAATTAAAGTGTTTGAAAACCCTAGCAGCAGCCAAAGCCATTTGGGGATCTCAAAAGAGCCAGCAAAGGTCATCTTCAACCTTGGAATCCATTCTCAAATTCAGACACTACGAAACCTAAGGCAAGTGAATAACTTGCAATAGTATTAAATATGTCTTTCAATTCATATCTTTGTGATGTAATGAATTAAATTCGTTTTGGGGTTTCATGGCATAAACATGGGGTTTTGAAAAAACAAAAGAAGATATTAATCTGATTTGCCAAAGTTTATGAGGATTTATGTAAAAATCTGATACTAGAATATTGATGCGTATCTGTTAGAATGATATCCGGATAAATTAGAACGAGTTTGATGAAGAAATTTGGGTGTAAATGTGTTTAAGGATAAAGATAGATTTTTCCCCAAAATTATGAATCAGTAGTTTATGGACGAATTGATGATTGTTGTGGACTTTCTGGGGGTTCCTAATAAGGTTTCTAATATGTACTTGTGATAAGAAGGTTTTTAATTCATGTTAGAAGAAATTAGTGTTTAAGAAAATCCGTCCATGGCTGCCCTGTCTTCGCGAAGAAGACGAAGACCTGTTCGATCGATCGATCGACGGTCTGGGGTCGATCGATCGACGGTCGGCAGAACTTGCCAGTTTCGCCAGTTAATTATATAAAAGGTGAAATTCATAGAAAAATCTTATGTAATTAATTATTGAGAAATTAAATACATGAGTTTAATCTAATTAATTGTAGGTAAATTAATTAGGGTTTGAGGCAGAAAATTTGGTTGAGCGAAACCGAAATGTAATAATTTAATTAGACAGAGGCTAATAAATTAGAGTCGGGGATTTTGACTCGGGTAAATTTATTTTGGGCTACGAGAGTAAGTCCAAATTTATGGTGGGGGCGACACCAAAAGTAACTTAATTAATTAAGGTTCAATTTAATTAATATTTAGAGTTGGACCAAAAACTCTTAATAAATTTAATAGACTTATGTTACGGATTTACCGCACGGTATAGCCGGGACTTTTATATTTATATGGATGTGATAGTATATATATATGGTGTGTACATTAATATCAGTGATTAGATATTTTATACTATAGTGCTATAGGGGGAGGTTGCGCGTAGTGGATGAATCCCCTAGCTTGAGGAGTAGGGTGAGTATATTCCCGAGGTCATAGCGTCCATTATATGGGTGAGGGACATCTCACTTTCAGGGAAGGAATATGACCACCTCCAATCATTTATTTTTATCAAGTTGGTGTGAAATTCCGACTTGGGATAACTAGGCTATGTGATTGTACATAGTGGGATAGCACTTTATAGAATTTACATTCTGTGAGTATTTTACTCGGGTGAATGCAAGTTGTTAAATATATTACAGTATGATTGTGAATGCTGAAATATGATATTAAGTATATAATTGGATAATTAATTATATATGGGTTATTAATGAAAAATATGAGTTATTTCACGTGTATAACAAGTGTAGAAGTTATATGAATTTAAATGATTTAGTTAAGTTGATGTTACTAATAACTTAAAAATCATAAACACTACATACTCAGTTAGAGTAGGGTGGGTATAAAGGAACTTTGTTAATTATCTAGTCATGAGATGAATAACTAGGTAATTTAATTAAAGCGTCAGTAGCGTACATTAGAGGAGGGGTGAGGAAGTCCTCAAGAGAGTGCGATACTAACTAAAATATGAAGAGCATGCATATTTATTTATTACTGCAAGTTAATCATTTGTTAAATGTTTTTCAAATGTTTTTGGGTACTAACCCTTGCTATAAAAACTTTTAAAAACCCTTTTAGGTGTCCAGCCACAGGGACGCCAGCCTTGACTCAATTCCAGGGATCCGTTGCTGCAGCATATGTGGATGTTGCGGGACTTTGATAGACGCCTCATTCTTCATTCTTAATGTAGAAATTCATGATTAGTTATTCGAGCATGTTGCTCACATTCCATTTATTTGTAGTACACTTGTTGGGAGTTCATTCTTTTCTTTACGGGATTTATTATTTGGACCGATGGTTTATTCGGTTAATTACTTTTACTTGTGGATGATTATTTCAGTTATCTGTGATTGTTATATTGTTTTATTATCCGCATGGGTTTTTTGCTTAAATAATGAAAGATAAAAATTGGCACCAGTCTATTTTTCTCACTTAGGTGGTTAGTAATTTAATAAGACGACAGTGATGCTAAGAATGGACCAAATGAGAAACCTGTTCTAACTTGATTTAGGACTGATCACCCGGGATTAATTAGGTGGGGTGTCACAGATGGTATCAGAGCATCAGGTTCTAGTGTCCTTAGGATCTGTGCGGCTTTCTACGTTTTAGCGTAGCGTTCGGTTGTTATAGAGCCCTATTATTAGGACTGTTGATTATATTTTCCGCTTGTGAGATATCGTAATCCTGCTAGTAGTTTTTATATAAATTGTGTACTTATACAATTCAATCTATTTCAGATCCCACCAAAGAGACAGAGAGCGGAGAGGGCTGAGGCTAGAGATGAGGTGAGGGAGGCTCGCCAGGAGCCACAGATACCGCCACCACCACCCCCACCCGAGTTGATTTCTACCACTCAGGTGGCAGTGATAGTGGCCCAAGCGGTCGAGACAGCGATGCGAGCTATGGAAGCTCATTTTCCACAGCCCCAGGCACCGCCTCCAATGGCTCCAGCAGTTTAGGCTCCAGCGGGGCCACCATCTTGGCAGCGAGTAAGGGAGACCTTTCAGAAGGGTCACCCACCTGAGTTTCGAGGTAGCACCAATGTGGTTGAGGCTTGTGACTGGAAGACGAACATTCAGTGCCATCTGCGCATGTTAGAGGGTATAGAGGTGCAGAAACAGATGCTGGCTACCTTTCGTCTGTCGGGGGTAGCCTTACAATGGTGGGAGTTCGTTAGCACCGCTGAGGAGCGGGATTTGATGCCGATTTCTGAATTCTGGGTGCGGTTTGACCGCAAGTACTTCCGTCCAGCAGTAGAGTCTGAGATGAGAAAGAAATTCAGCGAGTTGGTACAGGGTGACAGGTCAGTGGCAGAATATGAGGAGGAGTTCACCCGTTTGGCAAACTTTGTGCCAAATGAGGTGAGCGATGAGGAGCGGAAGAAGTCAAAGTTCATGGATGGCTTAGTCTGGAGAATCAGGCAGCACTTGATTGGAAATACGGCGTTAGTGACTTATACAGATGTCGTTAATGCCGCACTTGTACATTGCCAGGATCATCGTTTCCATGCTAAGGGGAACAAGAAGGCAGGTGAGCCGAGCCAGCAGGGCAAGGCGGTTACTAGTAGTGAGACAAATGGCACACGACAGCAGGTTATCATTCAGCAAGGGAATCAGGCTAAGAAGTTTAAGCCTGGTGGGTTCCGACCGGGAGGACAGGGGTTCAGGCAGGGGCAACCAGGCCCTAATCAGCAACAGCAGGTTCCTCAGGGTCGTCAGGGCCAAAGGAACAACGGGGGAGGCCAACAGGGCCATCAACGTCAGGGCCAACGGCAGGGTGACGACCAGAAACGCTATTTTGCCTGTGGCCAGCCAGGACACTTCAAGAGGGAGTGCCCGCAGAGGGGCAGAGGCCATCAGCAGGGTGCCCAGCAAGGGCAACAGGGTCAGATACCGCCAACAGCACCATCTCCACCCGCCCCACAGCAGCAGGGACAGATGCACTACGGACGTGTGTATAGCGTTCGGGATGTTCCCAATCCTCCAGCACAGCAGGCGCCGCCAGCGGTTGAGGGTATGTTTTTCATTCATGGGCATGAGGGTAGCATTCTTTTTGACACGGGAGCATCACTTTCATTCATTAAATCTAATTTTGCTAAACGGGCTGGGTTATTAGAGACAGCGGGTAGCCTCCGTATGAGTGTAGAGTCGCCAGTAGGCGGCGGGGCTTTGATTCGCTCGATTTGTCGAGGAGTAGACATTTTGATTGGGAGGCTTAGTTTAGCAGCAGACCTCTTAGTATTAGATATGGAGGGGTATGATGTCATCTTGGGCATGGATTGGTTGGCAGGTTACCAAGCTACGGTGGATTGTTATGAGAGGACAATCGTGTTCTCCATTCCGGGACAGGAGATGTTCTTCATAGAAATGCCGCTTCCTGAGGGAGGGTCGCGCACTCACTTATATTACATTGAGGAGGAAACCTCACAGGAGGTGGTAGTCCCTTTAGACTCTATTCCTGTAGTAAGGGACTTTGAGGATGTATTCCAGGAGATACCAGGATTACCACCCAGCAGAGAAATCGAATTTGTCATCGATTTGGCACCGGGGACGAGGCCGATTGCTCGGGCACCTTACCGTATGGCCCATACAGAGATGCGGGAATTGAGGGAACAGATTCAGCAACTACTGGGTCAGGGTTTTATTCGGCGGAGTACATCGTCGTGGGGTGCGCCGGTGTTGTTTGTAAAGAAGCGAGATGGTTCACTCCGCTTGTGCGTGGATTATAGGGAGATGAAAAAGGTGACGATACGGAATAAATATCCGTTACCTCGAATTGATGATTTATTTGACCAATTGAGAGGGGCGTCTTACTTCTCCAAGGTCGACTTGAGGTCAGGGTATCATCAACTGCGTATCCGAGAGGGGGATGTTCCTAAGACCGCTTTCTTGTCGCGGTATGGATCATATGAGTTCAGGGTGATGCCCTTCGGACTCACCAATGCACCTGCAGTGTTCATGGATCTTATGAACAGGGTTTTCAGGGAGTACCTAGATCAGTTTGTCATCGTGTTCATTGATGACATCCTAATCTACTCGCGCACCGAGGAGGAGCATGCAGAGCATCTACGCATGGTTTTACAGACACTGAGGGATCATCAGCTCTACACCAAATTAGGGAAGTGTGGATTCTGTCTACGGGAGGTACAGTTCCTTGGTCACGTCGTGTCAGATCAGGGTATTGCAGTGGATCCGAATAAGGTGTCGGCGGTGAGGGAGTGGGGACAGCCCACGACACCGACCGAGGTGCGCAGTTTTCTGGGTTTGGCCGGTTACTACAGGCGATTCATTAAGGGATTCTCTAAGATTGCAGGACCTTTGACGAATTTGACTCGGAAAGGGGTACCTTTCAAGTGGGATGATAATTGTGAATTAGCGTTCGACGAGCTAAAGGACAAGTTGACATCTGCACCCGTGCTTGCATTGCCAAAGGGAGGGCTAGAGTATCGGGTTAACACAGACGCATCCTTACGGGGTCTTGGGGGTGTGCTCCAGTAGGAGGAAAGGGCTATAGCTTATGCTTCCAGGAAGCTAAAGCCCCACGAGAGGAATTACCCCACTCACGACCTAGAGTTGGCAGCGGTCGTTTTTTCTTTGAGGATATGGAGGCATTATCTTCTAGGAGAGCAGTTTACTCTATTCACGGATCACAAGTCACTTCAGTATCTATTCACACAGAAGGATCTGAATATGGGGCAGAGGCGGTGGCTAGAATTCGTGAAGGACTACCAGTTTGATATTCAGTATCATCCTGGTAAGGCCAATGTGGTAGCAGACGCATTGAGCCGAAGGCCGACTGGGGAGATATCGGAGGTATGGAAAGCGAAGTGGAGAGAGCTTCGATATGAGGATGACGTATCCAAGGCTTGCATGTCAGCATTATCCATCACAACCGAGATCATTATGCGAGTTGTGAAGGCTCAGGCAGAGGATCAGATTTGCCGGGATAGGGTGGGCCAGTTGTTAGCTGAGGGAGCAGAGGGTTACTCAATTAGCCCAGAAGGAGGCCTACGCTTTAATGGGAGGTTAATGGTGCCAGAGGATGAGGATTTGAGGCACGCTGTTATGACAGAATCCCATGGTTCAAAATTTGCGGTACATCCCGGTGGGGATAAAATGTACCAAGATATGAGGAGGCAGTATTGGTGGACAGGGATGAAATGGGACATAGCGGAGTTTGTTTCGAAATGTGCCACGTGTCAGCTTGTGAAGGTTGACCACTAGAGACCATCAGGGATGCTACAGCCGTTAGAAATTCCCGTGTGGAAGTGGGAGAGCATCTCCATGGACTTCATCACAGGGTTACCAGTATCGCAGAGGGGTCACAACTCCATATGGGTTATTGTGGATCGGTTGACTAAGGTGGCCCACTTTTTACCGGTACGCACAGACTTTGAGACGATGCGTTATGTACAGCTATTCATAGCAGAGATTGTTAAGCTGCATGGGGTACCAATAAATATTGTATCCGACCGAGACAAAATCTTTGTCGCCCACTTTTGGCAGAGCTTTCAGGAGGCAATGGGCACGGAGTTACGCTTGAGTACAGCGTATCACCCACAGACTGACGGACAGACTAAGAGAGTTAATCAGATGCTGGAAGACATGCTCAGAATGTGCATTTTGGACTTCAGGGGAGGATGGGAGAAATATCTTCCTTTGGTAGAGTTTGCGTATAACAACTCTTACCAATTCACGATTGGCATGGCACCGTTTGAGGCACTGTACGGGAGACCTTGTCGTTCGCCCGCTTGTTGGTTAGAGGTGGGGGACAACAAACTCTTGGGGCCGGAGATTGTCCAGGAGACATCTACCAAGATAGAGTTGATTCGAGGAAGGATTCGGATAGCTCAGGACAGGCAGAAGAGTTATGTTGATGCTTCTCGAAGACATGTGGAGCTAGAAGTTGGGGACCAGGTTTTAGTCCGGGTATCCCCTATGAAAGGGGTGATGAGGTTCGACAAGAAGGGTAAGTTAGCACCGCGGTACGTAGGACCTTTCCCTATTATTGAGAGGGTGGGACCGGTGGCGTATAAGCTTGGATTACCAGAACATCTTCAGCGGATACACGATGTATTCCATGTGGCATCGCTGAAGAAATATCGAAGGAGCGAGAGAGCCTTTCGGCACATTCCACTCGAGGAGATCGACTTACAGCCAGACATCTCGTATGAGGAGAGGCCGATAGCTATTCTGGATCATAGTGAGCGGAAATTGCGATCCAAGGTTGTTCCATTGGTTAGAGTACAGTGGGGTATTGACAATGTTGACGAGTCTACCTGGGAGCGGTAGGAGGATATGTGGGAACAATATCCAGAGCTTTTCACCGCAGGTACGATCTAATTTCGGGGACGAAATTCTTTTGTAAGGGGGGGAGTATGTAACACCCCGTATTTTTGGCACATTTAAAATTTAATTAATTCGGAAATTCTAAATTACTAGTGTGTTGTAATTTAATGAATTAATTATGGTAAAATAATATATAAATATTAATCTGGGATTGAATGGTTAATATTTAGGGAAATTTATTTACTAAGTGAATAGTAATAATGTAATTACGTCGTTTCGAGTATTAATGACGAGGTATGTACTTATCCCATCCGAAAGTCGGTACAGACTATATTGGGCAGGGGATAAGTATTTTTATAAATTAATTCGGATGCAAATTCTGAGTGTACCGTTGAGTCCGGATGGGCCGAGATATCGGAAAAGTGTACCCGGGGGTAGTAAACGGGTCACGGGATGTTTTTAGACATAGTCGGGCCCACTCGGGGGCATTTAGGTCACTTGGGCTTAGCCCATTAGTCAAAAAACGGGATTAGGGAAATTAACCTAATAAAAAGAAATAAGGGCATGGCTGAGCTTAATTAGAGAGAAGAATTAAAGGGTTAGAAAACCCTAGCAGCAGCCAAAGCCATTTGGGGATCTCAAAAGAGCCACCAAAGGTCATCTTTAACCTTGGAATCCATTCTCAAATTCAGACACTATGAAACCTAAGGCAAGTGAATAACTTGCAATAGTATTTAATCTGTCTTTCAATTCATATCTGTGTGATGTAATGAATTAAATTCGTTTTGGGGTTTCATGGCATAAACATGGGGTTTTGAAAAAACAAAAGAAGATATTAATCTGATTTGCCAAAGTTTATGAGGATTTATGTAAAAATATGATACTGGAATAGTGATGCGTATCTGTTAGAATGAAATCCGGATAAATTAGAACGAGTTTGATGAAGAAATTTGGGTGTAAATGTGTTTAAGGATAAAGATAGATTTTTCCCCAAAATTATGAATCAGTAGTTTATGGACGAATTGATGATTGTTGTGGACTTTCTGGGGGGATCCTAATAAGGTTTCTAATATGTACTTGTGATAAGAAGGTTTGTAATTCATGTTAGAAGAAATTAGGGTTTAAGAAAATCCGTCCATGGCTGCCCTGTCTTCGCGAAGAAGACGAAGACCTGTCCGATCGAACGATCGACGGTCTGGGGTCGATCGATCGACGGTCGGCAGAACTTGGCAGTTTCGCCAGTTAATTATATAAAAGGGGAAATTCATACAAAAATCTTATGTAATTAATTATTGAGAAATTAAATACATGAGTTTAATCTAATTAATTGTAGGTAAATTAATTAGGGTTTGAGGCAGAAAATTTGGTTGAGCGAAACCGAAATGTAATAATTTAATTAGACAGAGGCTAATAAATTAGAGTCGGGGATTTTGACTCGGGTAAATTTATTTTGGGCTACGAGAGTAAGTCCAAATTTATGGTGGGGGCGACACCAAAAGTAACTTAATTAATTAAGGTGCAATTTAATTAATATTTAGAGTTGGACCATAAACTCTTAATAAATTTAATAGGCTTATGTTACGGATTTACCGCACGGTATAGCCGGGACTTTTATATTTATACGGATGTGATAGTATATGTATATGGTGTGAACATTAATATCAGTGATTAGATATTTTATACTATAGTGCTATAGGGGGAGGTTGCGCGTAGTGGATGAATCCCCTAGCTTGAGGAGTAGGGTGAGTATATTCCCGAGGTCATAGCATACATTATATGGGTGAGGGACATCTCACTTTCAGGGAAGGAATATGACCGCCTCCAATCATTTATTTTTATCAAGTTGGTGTGAAATTCCGACTTGGGATAACTAGGCTATGTGATTGTACCTAGTGGGATAGCACTTTATAGAATTTACATTCTGTGAGTATTTTACTCGGGTGAATGCAAGTTGTTAAATATATTACAGTATGATTGTGAATGCTGAAATATGATATTAAGTATATAATTGGATAATTAATTATATACGGGTTATTAATGAAAAATATGAGTTATTTCACATGTATAACAAGTGTAGAAGTTATATGAATTTAAATGATTTAGTTAAGTTCATGTTACTAATAACTTAAAAATCATAAACACTACATACTCAGTTAGAGTAGGGTGGGTATAAAGGAACTTTGTTAATTATCTAGTCATGAGATGAATAACTAGGTAATTTAATTAAAGCGTTAGTAGCGTACATTAGAGGAGGGGTGAGGAAGTCCTCAAGAGAGTGCGATACTAACTAAAATATGAAGAGCATGCATATTTATTTATTACTGCAAGTTAATCATTTATTAAATGTTTTTCAAATGTTTTTGGGTACTAACCCTTGCTATAAAAACTTTTAAAAACCCTTTTAGGTGTCCAGCCACAGGGACGCCAGCCTTGACTCAATTCCAGGGATCCGTTGCTGCAGCATATGTGGATGTTACGGGACTTTGATAGACGCCTCATTCTTCATTCTTAATGTAGAAATTCATGATTAGTTATTCGAGCATGTTGCTCACATTCCATTTATTTGTAGTAGACTTGTTGGGAGTTCATTCTTATCTTTACGGGATTTATTATTTTGACCGATGGTTTATTCGGTTAATTACTTTTACTTGTGGATGATTATTTCAGTTATCTGTGATTGTTATATTGTTTTATTATCCGCATGGGTTTTTGCTTAAATAATGAAAGATAAAAATTGGCAGCAGTCTATTTTTCTCACTTAGGTGGTTAGTAATTTAATAAGACGACAGTGATGCTAAGAATGCACCAAATGAGAAACCTGTTCTAACTTGATTTAGGACTGATCACCTGGGATTAATTAGGCGGGGTGTCACAGTTCGTGGTTCTATTGATAACGAATTCCTAATTGCGGACTCTACAGGTGTTATCACAAAGTGAAAGTGTCATCACCATCCACGCATTTTATACTTCATTCTCCTGCTCAACTCCTTCCAATTCTACTCTCTCTAGGTTGCAAGATACCTGGATTTAATTTTTATCATCATCAACAATAGCTTAATTTTTATCATGACTTCCTCAACACCTGTTTGCAGAATTCATCATGTGGGAGGTGATTACCCATCAACCAACGATATTTCAAGTAGCTTGAGCTCTCCGAACAAGTATAGAAATCTGGGTTGTCAATTTAGAGCAGATCTGGGATGAGGGGTGGCCCTACCGAGCAAATCTGGAATGAAATATTTGTTTCCTACCTAATCTGGGACAAATATTTGTTGATGGTATTTGGATTTCAAGATATATTCAATCAAGTCCATTTATATAAAAATGTACACACCTCTCGATTTCTCGACCTTTATTTGATTTAAACTATTTTACTCTCTCCCATTATGCCTCACCATATATTTTTCCCTCGAAAAACACCTCTTCAAGATTTTCTCACCAAGTTTGTATTATGTATATAGTTTGTTATTGATTCTTTGTTTCTTGGTTATCAGTGTTTTATGTATCATGGTGTGGCATTTTTTTCCTTTGGTTCAACCTGTCATGCTTTTTTTTCCTGTTGTTGATATATAAATTCGTATAGCATGAAAGCTCCATGCTGGTAACTGATGTATTTCAGTTATAACCAAGGTTCATACCAATAATGTTTTTGTCTATAGGTATATGTATGTAAATTGATGGATGAAAACCTTATAAGAATTGACCTAATGCTCATGGACAAAAGATTTAAAATATTTTTCTTACCTAATTATTTTTTAATCTAAATTTTGTTATCTGACTGTTACATGCACTTTAAGTTTTTTCCTAAAAATATTTGACTAAAGTAACTTTAAATGCATAGTTGATGATTTGTCTACTCTGCATTTTTATTTTGTTTATTGTCATTTATTTGTTTTCAAATGTTCATGGGTATATTTAAAGTTGACTGCAATGAAAGATGTGCTTCCAATCAATAATGTATCTACAAAACAAATTGGACTCAGTAATGGTACAATGACTTATAATTTCGTGTTAGTTCCTATCATGCCGAAGTGAGGTCAAGAAGGTATCGTAGGGAACACGTTTTGAACACATTAGTTGTTTGGTAAGATTTGTGGTTCCAATAGTTGTTTGGTAAGATTCGTGGTTCCATTATTTCCATTAATCATATGTTCTTCCATTAGTTGTTTGGTAATATTTCTTATTTAATTGTTATTAATTTGATTGAATTTGGTTTAAATTTTTTTGCATTTCACCCCTTATGAGAAGTTCACAGGTACTTAATCGACGTATTGTTTGGTTTGGTAAAGATAGATCTTCACTATTACTAACTGAAGAACATTGAAGATGCATGAGCAAAGAAAAGCCCACATCGAAGGTTTCGATTGGAAATTGCCTTTAACAGTACCACTCTCGCTTCTTGAAAGGCAACTACATTCCTTTGGCATAATTAATCTATTTACATATTTTATGCATCCACATATTCCCATATCACTAACATGCTCAAAATTATTGTCAAACATTCCTTATTACCTGCCACTATGCAGCTACATATTTTATGCATCCACATAATCAGTAGCAGTAACAGGTACCTTCCGCTGTGCAAATTCACAATGGTACCTGATGCTACATATTTTATCAAACATTCCTTGGTTATATTATCCCGAAGTCTATGTAAGTAGCAGTAGCAAGTACCTTTTGTTGTGCAGATTCACGAGGGTACCTGCCATTGTGCAACTTCAAACTATCCTAATAGCTTTTTTAATAGAGTTTTGCCTTTAAACTATCCTTGGTTATATTCAACTTCTTTTCCTCTCTCTACTGTTTCTTCTATTCTTGATTCGGTTATATATCGGGAGCCATGAATCATCTCACTTCAGTCCTCTCAAATTTTTCGATTCATGACTTTTATTCTGGTTCGGATCAGGTAACGGTTGGAAATGGTTCGTCCTTACTGATTCAACACCCTGGCCACGGTATTCTTTCTATATGTTTGAATATTATAGGCTATTTAATTGAATATTTTAGGCTATTTAGTTGTTTATGGTTGCTATAAATATTTTCATTTATAGTAAATCTGGAATATACAATCTATATATCTTGAAATTGATGCTTCTTTCCAGCAATGTGTTTGTGGATTTTGTGAGTCAAATTACAAATAATATACTGACTCGTGGATCCACAAAGATTAAGTACTATGATTTTCCATAATTCAAAGCGTGTTTTGTTCGTAACATCTAAAATTTGATGCAGTTTGGCTGCCCTCTGCTGTTGTTGTCTTCTGGATGCATGGTTCTGAGTTGTGATGGATGGAGAAACTTTTTCGGGTTTTGGAAGGGGCGTATGTGCGGTATTGACTTCTGATTTCAAATTCAATCCAAACACGATCCAACCGCTACCACAAAGCAAAGACGCTGCATATCTTCTGCTTCGAGACCGCAAGAGCTGCTCTGCCCCAACTAGAATTGACCTTTTCTAATTTTCGGTTGAATGTAATGTTTAGGTAGGCTGTGTTTTCTTCCCCAAGTGGCTTTGTTCCATTACAAAATCTGATGCTAGATGTTAAAAAAACACGAGTGAAAAGTTTAATGAGTATTGGGGGGCCATAATTTACTGATGGATATAGCAGGAGTTTTGAATCCTCAATATAAAATTAAATTGATTGAATTTTTTTTTCTAAAATCTATTCAATTTTTATGTAGATGAGCATATTGAATTAGTTCGATATTTTTTGTATGAACTTTAAAATGAATATGTTATTGCTCATTCTTAAATAATTTGTACCAATAATGATTCTCGATATGGATTTATTTTTTTCGATAGTATCATCCTTGGTGGTAGGGTGAAGAGTAAAACAAAGACTCATGCTAAATTTGATTCATGTGCACAACAGTTGGATACTACTGAACCTTCAAAGTCTGATTTGGGTATCTATCTAGAAGGTAGGTATGTATGTAAGGGAGATTCATAAGTATAATTCAACGCGTTAGATTGGTGGAAATCTTATCAAATATTTGTCGGGGGATTCATCTACATAATTTTGGGGGGATTCCAATAAATAAATGATGAGGGTTATAATATTTGGGGGATTCATCTACTTAATTTTTTATTTATTTAATTTGTAGGTTGGTGGTTTCAATAGTGAGCTCTCATTGTTTTTGAATTTACCCGCAGAAGGTATATTCTCTCTCTCCTTCTCTCAATTGGTTTATTTCTTATGTTTAATAGGTCGGTTTTAATTTTTTTATACATATATGTTTTATTATGGACTTATTTCAATCTTCTGTTCTAGGATTTTAAGTAAGTTTTAGAGTTAGTAATTTGTTCTCTGTATTAATGTTTCATTCTGCACATTTGGAAATACCTCCAAAGTTGGTTCTTTCAACTTAAATTTATATTTTTTGTGTTGGATATACAGTTGGTTATTTAATTAGTATTCAATTTTTGGGTTTTGAACTTATTTATCAAAGGTTAAATATTTGTAGGTAAATAAAATGAGTCTCACTTGAATCTTTGGACATAAACCGGCACATGACCCATTATATACTTAATAGGTTTGTTCTATGTTTGTAATTTTTTTGGGTGAAATATTTAAATTAGTTGCCTAATATAATAACCTTTTGCCATGTTTGTCATAGGCTTCATCTCCAGATAAACCATTTTAGATCAATATGTTCATTTTGAATTTTTGTTTGGGATATGTTCTTTTCAAGTTCATATGTTCGCAATGAACTACGACATTTTCATGTTTTTTAAAATATGATTATCGTCCCTTTCCAGGTTGATGAGTTTCTTCTCATTGATGAACAAAGAAAATTATAGGGTTATATTTTAGGTGTTCAAAATGTGGATGTTGTATATGAATAATTTTTTTCTGTTTTTATCCTCACATTTGGATTTATTATAGTAAAAATCTAGGATCTGCGTTTCTTGCTTTTCATTGTATTTATTGCTTTGCATTTCTTTCTTTACAGGTATTTCTATTTTTCTTAGATGACGAAATGGCCAAGTATAGTCATCGGTTATGCCCAAGGTATAGTCATCAGTTATGCCCACGCTTTATTTTAGTTTCTTAATTTCTTATTTTAGTCCTATTAATGGTCCATTTATCATCTACGAAGGTCAGTTGTGTCGATCAGAGTCATAGAGACTTCAAATACACTCGATTATTGGATTCATTCAAGGAAGATATATTATTGGTATACGCATTTTGTGCCGATGAATGAGATAAGCGTGACGTGGGAGATACAAGCGGCATGGTGTAATATGCTTTGGTATGAGTTTTAAATTGTCTATTGTGATACGAGTTTTTTTCTAAGTTTAATAGTTGATGATATATGCGAGGTCCAAGATGGAATATTATTATTATTGTTATGGTATTTTGAATGGTTTAAACAGGGTGGATAGTCATATAAATAAAGGAAATTCTGTCCAATTTTTATAAAATTTTTGTATTATGAATGGAACTTGAGCAAAGTTTTATTAAGAATGGAACCTGAGCAAACTTGAATAAAGAACACTCTGTCCAATTGATAATTTGACCACGAGTGACAGTTTTAAATTTTTTTGTAGTTATACACTTCGAAAATTTTTATAGTTTCGCGATTACATACGTTGGAAAATTTACGCCCAAAAAATTTCGTCATGCCTTCAGGCGCGGGCATACCCTAGTATATATATATATGTGTGTGTGTGTGTGTGTGTGTGTGTGTGTGTAAAGAGGACTTGGAATAAACAATATGGGTGTAACAAAGTGTTTTGAAGGATTTTTCTTTGAAAAATGAACACTTAAACTTGAACTTTGTCTTAGGAAGAATGGACTCTCAAAACTCTCTTTAGGATTTAGAATATCATGAAAAATTTAATTAGAAAAAGTTTATTTCTGCACTTAAGAAGTTCTGTCAAAAGATAGGTGGAAAAGAAGTGGGAAAGTGGGTCAAAAACTGCTCAAAACTGCCAAATAATTGTTCCTGCCAAATCGCGTTCGAACGAGATTTTTTGTTCGGAGGAAGTCTCATTCGAACAAGCTTCTAACGAAGTTCCAGTGTGAACTCGTTAGAAATATCGTTGGATATCTCATTCAAACCATCATTCTCGTTCGAACGATACTTCGAATGACATTTCAGTGGCCTATATGGGAACTCGTTGGCAAACTCGTTCGAACAACATGGTTGTTCGAACGACACTTTGAACAAACTTCTAGAAAGTTTGAAAAATTCTATTTTTAGCCTAGAAATTTTATATACTTTAGATTAAAGTTTTATTAAAATCTTTCTGAAAATAAATAACAGTTTTAAATAAACGTACAAACAGTATAAAATGTTCTAAGATCCTATATATATATTAAATGCAATGCATTCATGTCTTAGGAGCAATGGAACCATGTTGATGACATAGAAACGAGGAACTTTAAACTCAGAATTTGATGAAGCTTTAATGTCTTGGCTGCTACGTCTTCAACAAACACGTCATAGGCTTGAAGGATGATCAATAACTCTATCCTATAACTCAAACGGTTTTTGTCCAGAATTGAGCCAAAACTACAAAGGACTCAATTGAAAATTGAAAATTTGTGTCGTTAAAAATCTCCCCCTTTTTCTATTCCGGGACAAAAACCAAAAAAAATCCTAAAGGGCTGTCAAGCTCTACTAGACTGACAAATACGTCCCACCCAAAATAAAATACAATGCTTGACTCAAATAACCCAAGGATCAAAATCTTTGCCGATGAAAGTTTCCGCTTAAAATAATTCCAGCACACTTAAGCAAACACATTAAACGAATAGGGAATATCAAAATATTAAATACAATTAAATAATTACTCCTCCTAAATTAATTGTCCCCTTTATCAAACAAATGACCAACTTAGAAAGACATCTCCCTATAAGATAAATCTCCCCCAAACTAAGATATGATTAAAATACGAATAGATACCATTTATTCCCCTATCATTCTCCCCCTTTTTGTTTAGGAATAGACAAAGGCTAAAGAATCAAACATTATCTTATTTTCCCCAATTAAAGCAAATACACCCTCTAAACTAAGAAAGGGATTAATAGAATGGGATAACAAGATAAAAACATGCCGTTGCGCATAAAGTGATGAGAACATTAAAGCACATGGGCAACAAAATCATAACTAATCCAACAAATAATAATGGATATCAACTAAGATGCAAGAAACAGATACCGATATGATACATAAGTATTAAGCATGTGATATCAACGGATTTAACAAGATGGATATCAATTAAGAATTAAAGAATAAATGCACTAGAAAGCAAGGCAAAGACCAAATAAAAAACATATCAAATATATGTATACATAATATATACCAAATATACTCAAGTACACATATATAGATATAAACACACAAATGACACAAAATAAGATAATCTTTTCACACTCGTATGGTAAAAATGTGTCATATGGAAACGGAAGTGTTGGGGTGTGAACTAACAACAATTAAATTTAAACACAATCACTTAAAACATGTTCACGGAGTTCTCAATTGATTGAAAACTTAATCACATTTGAATATAACCTCGTATGACAATATAGATTGAACTCTATGAACTAACATACACAATGCATACAAGCCTAACATGTTGATGATTCTACAAACCAATAGAGTTATGACACTGAAAGCACAACTAGGATAAACGGACATTGTGCAAACCGTTGATATATTATCCAAACTCCCTCAATAAGCATATATATTATTCTTTTGAATGAATAAATCAACTAAACAAATTAGGCCTTGGCAAATTATTTTTCTTTTAATACCATATTTTCTTTTAGGCCTTTGGACCACGTATTTCTTTTAGGTCCAAACAAACGGTGGCTTACTATTCGCAAAGGATAATAAATCCTTTCGGAGCGCTTCCCCGTGCACATTTAGATACATCATTTTTTTATATCTCACACAAATCTCACGTGCAACGGATTTTGACATGCACTAGTCCTCCTAGCTCAAAAATATGTAGATGCCAAGATTGGTAGGATAACACCTCACAAAGCTCAAACATACATATGAAGTTAAATTTCAAAAGAGATCGTGCATGTGTGAAAAGAGGCATATAAAAATAGAATCCATTATATCAACACAAAATCCAACTACACCATGTAAGCATGGTAAAGAACATAATAAGGATTGACAATCTAAACCAAAAGTTCTAGCCACATGGGAGCGTAAAAGAAGGGATTCTAACATAAGTGTATGCCACATAAAGTGTGTCAAACTAAAATAACACACAAAAAAAATCTTTTTGAGTTTTTTGAAATTTTTAATCAAAAAATAAAAATATATACTCAAAAGATAAACAAAAATCATTTTTATTTTTCATTAATCCTAAATTACTAAACAAATAAAACAGAAATGATAAACCAAAAATCATTTTGTATTTTTCATTTAATGCAAACAAAAATGAAAGAAATATAATGCAAAACATAAACAAGTAATGATTTCTAGCATGAAATATGAAATAAAGTAATGACTAGAAAATTACTAAACAAGCATACACTTAGCATGGGTGATATAGCATGAAGCACAAAAGCTAAAGTATGCAAATAAAACTAACACATTCAACATTTAGATTTTGCAAGGGAGGATGCATGTGAATGTAAATGAGAATAAAAAAACCTATCTTATAAAGCTACCGAGTCGGATCGCCTATCCCAAACAAATGACGAACGACTATCTCGAGGTGTGGGAATCTTGAATACCTTGGTTTCCTTACGGTGGGATTTTCTAGGACCTCGTTTAAGATCAAATTTTTTATTTCTAAGATGACCTTTTCGACCACAATATGAGCACTTAAAGTCACGGTGAAAAGATTTACCTGAGGTGTGATCTCTAAAGTATATCCTAGGCGATTCTCCTAAAACATTGGTTTTGGATTTTTAAGTAGATTCATTACAAGTATCGAAGCCTAAACCACAAGTGTCATTTTAATTTCGACCATTCCTAAAATTTTATCTAGTTTCTCCGAACGACACTCCAAATAAAATTTAACTTTTCTAGAGTCTTTTAATTTATTTTGTAATTCTAAAATGTAAGACTCTAATAAAACATTTCTCTCTTCAAACTCGAGAAGCTCCTTTTTAAGGATTCCATTAAACCTCTAAGGCTATCTCTCTTGCCTTCTACATATTCAAGTTTCTCTCGAAGAGTTCTCTCTCATGTCCTAAGATCTTCCACTAACGCACTCTCATCAATGACCTTGACACGCTCTTTTAAACTCGCATCTAACTTCAAATTAGCTCTTTTAAATTTAATACATTCTTCATAAAGTTCCTGAAAAGCATTTTGAAGTTCACTCACATTAACCTCTTTTTCATTTTCACTTTCTCTTTCTTCTTCACTCTCACTACCATAAAAAACAAGGGAATCATAAACTATGACCTTGGAAGTGTCATGTGTTGAATTCTCATCAGTAGAGGAATGCTCACTATCACTCACATGACTAGACGTAAAAGCCACAAAGTTGGGCTTAGTAGGGGAATCGGGTCACTCTTAATTATCATTATCACTAAGGGTTGAATTAAAAGAAATTGGTTTCTTAGCCTCTCTCATTAGTTTAGTGGGGCACTCAAATGCCCTATGGCCATACCCTTCACAACCAAAACATTTTTTCGACCCGTCCCAATTTACATTTTCCTTAGAAGTTTTAGGGATCTTCTCGGCTTTGTCATGACTAGGTTTTTCAAATTTCTTAAAATCATTTTTAAATTTATCTTTGTTAATTTTAAAAAAATTTCAAAATTTTCCAGCAAACATAGCCATATCTTCCGAGTCACTATCACTTTCACACTCTACTACTTGTTTTTCCTCTTTTTGGGCTTTTAAAGCAACGCCCTTTTTTATTTTCTTTTCAGTTACAGAGGAAAACATGTCCAGTTCATAGGTTTGTAAATCACCTACGAGCTCTTTTAATTTTGTAGAGGCTAAAGTTGATAAAGAATTTAAAAAGGTCACTTTTGGAATAAATCTATCGGGTAGGGACCTTAATATTTTCTTTACTACTCGGTTGTCGAGTATTTTCTCTCCCAAGTTAAAATATGAATTAACAATATCGAAAAGTCTAGCATAGAATTCATCAAAAGTTTCTTTTTCGTTCATTTTGATGGTTTCAAATTGAGTGGTGAGGTTTTGGAGTTTCGAAGCTTTAACAACACTAGTACCTTCATGAGTGAGTTGTAAGATATCCCAATCTTCTTTAGCGGTCTCACACGTCATAATGCGTCGGAATTCATCCTGTGTGACAGTGCTAAACAAGGCATTTAAACCACAAGAATTAAAATTTGAAAGCTTAAATTCATTCTCACTCCATCTATCGGTCGGTTTGGGAACACGTTCATTATCTACTAAATGAATTGGTGGAGACCACCCGTTAACTACAGATAACCCAACCCTCTCGTTAATAGATGTAAGTGCCAATTTCATACACGCTTTCCAGTATGCGTAGTTAGAACCATCGAAAACAGGAAACTTTGAGAATGGGGAAAATTTCATTAAAGCCAATAATAATTAAAGTTAACTTTTTATTAAATATTTAACATTATTGTCAAATGCAATGTGTGCAACTAAATAATATCAGCACATGTTTTCTTTGTGCATAATTTCATAGTCTGGATGAGAAAGAGCATAAACATACCTCAGAGTAAACTGAAATAGCCAACCATGAAACTACGAGAGGCTATATGAAATTGGGGATTTTATGAAACTGCATGATAAGAAGTTAGGTATTTACAAGAACTACTAGATTCCTATCTTGTAAGATATGACTTGTTACAAGATATGAACTATTACAAGAACTGTTATAAGATTCAAAATACGTGTGGATTATTACACGATCAGCTATATCAAATTGCAAGAATTGTTGAAATCGAGAAGGCCCCCAATTTTAAATTCAAAAGTAGTTTTATTTTAAAAATGCGGAAGCGTTCGATGATGGTTAAATAAAACAAATTCACAAATTTTAATTTCTTTTTCAAAATTAAAATTAAGCACAACTTAAAGTGAAATATGATGGAAACGCATACACAAATTAAATTTGAATTAAACCAATTTAACCCAAGTCCTAGAAATTTTCTTAAGTCATATTTTTCACTTTTACCAATTCAGGCCAAACCAATTTTATCAAATTAAGTTAAATGACTTGAATTAAATTAACATAAACATTACCCAATAATTATTTAGCACAAAATTAAACATGTACTGATTAAACCAAATTTTATCTTTTTACCTAAGCATGCGTTCTAGGTGAGTTTGCACAAGATAACATAAACAGTGAAACCACTATGCCACGATGTACGAGGAAAAACCCACAACGGGAAAAAAACCTCTGACGACCCTAGCCTTATGACGCAACTCAGAATGTGCCTCAGAAGTGCGTACTCTCTAGGCTCAAGTGCAAGCCTGTGGCGTTAGTAATAAACCCGGTAAGTCGGGATCGTATTCTCAGGAAAATAGGACAATGGAATTGTAACGACGTTGGACAGATAAATGAATCCTAACTCTTAATCTAAAGAAAAAAGAAAAGACAATTGGTTTGAGAATTAACTATAACTAAATGCAAATTTTGAAAATGTTTAACTAATGAACTGAAGTACAAATGAAATGCAACTTTCCTAAATTACCAGAAATACTAACGATGAATGATTTAAAAATTTGAACTGTGTGATGAGAAAAACAGGACAAGAATACAATCCCCCAACCCTAGTGTACTGATGGTATAAAACTAATCGTAAATTTGAATGATTAATTAGACCCATAATTTAGTACTCCCAAGCATTACGTATATGAGGTTCAAGCCCGCATCATATTTAATCATAGGATGAGTAAATCGGTATTGCAATGGTTACACTCGAATTGTATTCTAAAACATCCCAGTTACCCAAAAGCAAATGAGATCCAAAGATCTACAATTGTCGCGTTCCTACACAATACGGTCGTAATCAAATTATTAAATTCAGAGGATTACTTTTATACACATACAACTACCACATCAGGTTGGGTTCATGCATCCTGACCCTTAAAAGTCTAGCCTACCATGATGAAAGTAATGAAAATGATTTTTGAATTGCAGGAAGTCATGACTCAACTAAGGAAAAATTGAAGAACGTTGTAAATGGGAAATTAGATAGAGTAAATTACTCACTAATATTACCAAAGCACTGAAAGCATTAACTACAATTACATGTAATCACAGAAATCTGAACAATCTTCAATCTTTGAATTAAAATTATAATCTATCTTAAAACTAGGGTTTTTCTGAACAGAATGGAAAATTAGATAAATTCTCCGTTGTTTAGAATGATAATAAATTAGGTTTAAATACCCTAAAAAACTCCAAGTGTTTTAGCTGAACTAGGACTCCCCATTAGAGGAAGAGTAAAAAATTAAAATTCGACAGTCGGACCAGTTCAGTCCTCCTTCTCTTCGGTCTGGCTGAAATCAGGATCGGTTCATTTATTTATTAGCCAGATAGATCCGATACGGATCAGTTCGTTTATTTTCCTTCAACTTCGATCCATCTTCGATCCGGGATTCTCTAGAAATTGGCATTTCAGATGGGTCCGATCTGGATCGGTCCGAATTTTCTTTGACTTCTTCTTCAAGCTTTGATTGCTCATAACTTTCACAACGGGATTCCGATTGAGGTTCCGTTTCTTCCTATGTGCTCGTGAACTTGATATCTTTAACTTTTCTTTAGATGCCTCATCCGAATTTTGGGGAAAAATTACCATTTTGCCCTTTTTAGTTTCCTTCTTTTCTTTCTCGATTCTTCCCGTTTCTTTCTTTCTTTAATTGACATCAAATACCTGTAAAATCATTACGAAATACCAGAAACTCAAGGTACTCATTAGAATAAATCAGTAGCAACATTATGAGATAAAATCAAATTGATTACGTTGGTCCAGGTGCTAAAAGTAACTAAATTAAAGGGATAAATTTTGAAGAATTTATGCCTAATCAAATCCCCCTAACTTAGAACTTTGCACGTCCCGAGCAATGTAAAAGAATCCTAGCAAGGCTCACCTCTTGAAAATCATTTTATTGGGATAGAATTACTTTTTCGCGAGCAAGCGATTGCATTTAACATATGCAACAAGCCCTTAAACCCCTAGGTTACCCTAGTAGGACGAGTTGTGTCTCATGAGGGTTTGTAGAGAATATACCCACAAAATTCGACTCAAAGAAATTTCAAAATACGCAAAATATTATAATTCAAACTTTCCCAGAAAATAGTCATCATCAAGTCTAGCTCAATAGTCTCAAATCATAGTGCGTGTGTGCGAAGCCGGAAATTTAACCACTAATTTCCACCGATTGATCATTACGTTACTTATCCGGAAATTCATTTTGATTTCAAATTCTCACGGAATGCTCTCACAAACGAATCTCTCAGATTATGGCTATTCTCTCGGTATACGTGACATAAAGAGTAAATATATTGGAACCAAGTTCACGCACACAAGAAGAAAGACGAAAATTTTATAGTGATAGGATCTCAACAACGGAATACGGTTTTAAAAATGGGAACATTACCTCTTATTCACGCATTCAATCTATTTTATTATCTTTTGTGTTTTAACTCTCCACGCGATAACGATAACTAATTTCGCAATTTGGACTCGGTTAGGACTTTTACGGGTAAAAGGTGTATTGGGTAAAATTGGAAAACGTTAAGAATTTCGAAATTGGAAAATTTTACTTATGATGTCCATTAGTGTTTTTCTGGGCTTTTGCTTATTTTCTTCTTCTTTTTTTATTTTTTTTATTTTTCACTTCTTTCCTTTTCTTTCTATTTTTGTTGAGCATATCTATTTTTTTCTTACCCCTTTTTATGCACTTTTCGGACTTTATTCGATAAATATTCGATTTTCACAATTTTGGGCTTTTTGGTTTTTTGGGTTGTCAAACAAAAGGAAAAATTATTCGGCTCAATTTGGGTTATAAAAGGGATAATTTTTTGCTACTTTTTATGGCCAATATTTTTGGGTGACAAATGAGGGCCTACTTCATTGTCCAAAATACTAATTGCATTACCATATTCGTCTCGAGATTATTTTAATTTAGAGATTTGTAGCGCGCTTTTCAAGGAAATATCACACATGTTTTTCATAACAGATCAAAATGAAAGGATTGAGATCCTCGATGACTTTTTAGACGCTGAAAAGAACTTTGAGTTAACAATTAACTCGGATTGATTTACAATTTTTACAAAGATGAAAGGCTCGAATCTCACCGGGTTCGTTAATCTCCACACTTATTCGTTAAGTCGTCAATTTTCGCACAGTTTCCCTCTTTGGTCAATTTCATCTTTGTGTATTGGGTTTTTACAATTTGAGACTTTGAACCGACTTTTAATGATATTTTTGAAAATTTTGAATTCCAATTTTTATTTATTTTGAAGAAAAATATTTTTTTGATTTTTCAAAATTTTATGATTTTTTTGAGATTTTTGGGAATTTTTGAAAATTTGTGAAGTTTTAGAAATACGCACTTGTGACCCCCCCTAACTTAGACTTTTGCATTGTCCTCAAGAAAAAAGGACTAAAATCTAAACAAGGCAAAATAAGAAGAGCGATAAATAAAACAAACAAATGGAGAAAATGCAGATTTTTATAAAACAGGATTGTGGTACAACAATAGCAAAGAGCATACAACATGTGAACAAGGGAAACAACTAAAAACTGTCACAAACAACCAAAGATTCACTGGGGTGGTGGGTGGGAAGAGCTGGGCACGTTAGGGCCATAAGAGTCATAAAAGTAAGATGGCAATGGCTCGTTGGCATCCCCTTAGCGTCGGTATAAATCCGTCTGGAAACGAAACATCATGCTTGTATCGCGGCGGTAGTCGGTCATAAAGTTGTTGAATCATGTCTCCGGGGCCGACATACGATTAGTGAGGTCGCTACCCGCCCATTCGAAATCTGGGTCTTCTTCTTTCCGTCCGACTCTTCATGCACACCCACGTCTCCCATCTCCATATTAGCACCTGCTTCTTCTTCTTCCTCTTCCTCACTCGAGGCAGCATCGTCCTCATCATCACTTCCACACCTCGCCCGAAGGATGGATAGCTGTTTGGCGCTCCGAGTGCGGGTTCCCTGTCCAAAGGGACCGGGGAGGCGAGTACGGTCAAGCGGCACCTCAATGCCAGCATCTTTGAGAATGGAGGTAATCAGGCATGCATATGGAAGTGGGGCTTCACCTTTCTCATCCATGGCTGCAACGAGGATGTCAGCATAGAGGGTGCGAGCCAGGTTATTTGGGGTATGGGGATCGAAGAGGTGGTATGTCAATGTGGCTTGACGGGGACGCATCACGTAATCGTTGGACATTTGCAAAATGTTAGCACACACAATTTGGAATGTGAGGCATGCTTTCTCGTTAAGTCAGCCAACAGTGACAGTCTCCCCCTCCATGCAACGTCAGGGTCAATTCGCTCCATAAATAGTTCCTTGGCTACCGGGGTGACATTCCTTGGGTATGTGTAGTCTTGAATAGCAGGAACGTCATATTCGCCCAACTTGGAAATGACAAGGGCCAAAGAAAAGGGAATGACGTTTTCGTCAACATAGGCTTAAGACTCAAATTGGCCCATTCGAATAAGGGAGACATAGAAGGAGCGGACCTCGGAGGCCCAAACTTCCTCATATGGTTAATTAAAGAAACGACACCAACCCCTAGGCATGAAGAGAGCGGTGATGGAATTGGGCGGCCATGCCCATTGGACTGTGCACTCTATGTGGAGTTTACGATTCGGACCAAAGAAACGATTGCACCACCGCTCTTCTTGGTGGGAATAGAATTCACCATGGTCGGAGGGTAGGCTTTCAATTGAGTTGTATTTGATTGGGGGGGCTCTTTGGGCCATTGGGAAAAGGAGAGGTTGCTGGAAAAAAAATAGGGAGAGAGAAGAGAGAAGGGATGTGGTTGGAGGTTTAGCAGAAAATGGGGGAATTGGGTGTGTATTTATTGGTGACGGGTGGTTAGGGTTTTGTAATTGGAGGGAAATGGTTTGGAGGTAAAGAGGGGATGTATTTGGGAGGGAAATTGAAGGGTTGGGTATGGTGGGACGAATTGGGAGGGAAAGGAAAGGATTGGGGAGAAGGGGGTGCACCTAGGGAAAGGGGAAGTACTCTAGAAACTGGACCGATCAGGCTAGTATAGGATCGGATCGGTCCGGTCCTTTTAATTTTTTATCTTTTTAGTTACCGGATTGTTTCGGCTCTAAAAGAAACGAATCGATCCGGTCTGGCCGAAAAATAAAATAATCGATCCGGTTCTTGTATTGAGATGGATTTCTTCTCCTAACATAATTTCTAGCGCTCTTCTTGAAAGTTTTTGACTCTCTGCACTGCTTCCTATCAATTTTGGTTCAACACCCTCTCGATTCCTATGATCAACGCAATTTGACTCAATTTCCTGAAACCTGTGAATGCTCTCACCTTGTTGCGCCCTAATCCTAGGGTCTCTTACTACTCACAAAACTCTCATTTACTATACACAAGAATTCACCCCATACGCATCGGGGGTGCGATGACCTCACTGTAGCAGCTTACTCTATCTCATAAACGGGATCTGAAAACTAAACGGTGTCGACTTCTTCCACACACGCCTCTAGATATGGCTTTAGGCGTTGTCCATTTACTTTGAATGTATTTCCTCCTTTCAAATCGTCTAACTTAACAGCTCCGTGAGGAAAAACATTCTTCATAACGAATGGGCCAGACCATCGTGACCGCAACTTTCCCGAAAAGAGATGAATCAAAGAGTTATAGAGAAGAACTTTTTATCCGGGAAGAAACTCTTTGCGACGAATGATGTTATCGTGAGCGAGTTTCATCCTTTCTTTTGAAATTTTTGAGTTCTCGTACGCATCATTTCATATCTCTTCTAACTAATTTAATTGAAGCTTGCGAGTTTCACCGGCCTTATCCATGGCAAAGTTCAACTCCTTAATCGCCCAATACGACTTGTTCTCTAATTCCACGGGAATATGGCAAGGTTTTCCATACAAAAATCGAAAAGGGGACATGACGAACGTATTTTTGTATGCGGTACGATAGGCCCATAGCGAATCGTTCAATCTAAGTGACCAATCTTTTCGAGTAGGATTGACTATCTTTTCAAGAATGTTCTTGATTTACCAATTTGCTTGTTTGGCCTACCCATTCGTTTGTGGCTGATAAGTCATTCCAACCTTGTGAACGACACCATACTTTCTCATGAGCTTCGCGAATGGCCTATTGCAAAAGTGTGTGACATTATCACTAATTATCGCTTTCGGAGCACCGAAGTGGGAAAGTATGTGTTCCTGTAGGAACTTAATCACCACTTTGTTATCATTGGTCTTGGTAGCTATAGCTTCCACCGATTTAGAAATGTAGTCTACCGCGATAAGGATGTATAGGAAATCAAAGGACAGGGGGAAATGGCCCATGAAGTCAATATCCCAACAGTCAAAGATTTTAAGAATGAGTATGGGGGTAAGAGGCATCATGTCTCGTCGGGTAATAGCTCCCATCCTTTGGCACCTATTATAAGATTTACAAGCACTGTTCACATCACGAAATATTATGGGCCAATAGAGGTCGCATTGCAGAATTTCAACGGCTGTCTTTTTCGTCGAAAAGTGTCCTCCACAATCTTCCAAATGACAAAATTGAATGACTTTCAGAATCTTGTCATCCGGCACACAACGTCGAATGATTTGTTTGGCGCAATATTTAAATAGAAAAGGATCATCATAGAAAAACATGTACGACCAAGTAATAAACCTCTTCTTATCTTGCAGTGTCCAATCAGGATGGACGACTCCCGTGACAAGATAGTTCACGATATCCGCAAACCAGGGGAAAAAGTGATAGAAAAGAGTTGCTTATCCGGAAAGTATTCGTCTATGGGTGTTGGATCGCTAGGTACGTCGAACGAAAGCCGTGATAAGTGGTCGGCAACGACGTTTTCTACTACTTTCTTGTCGTTAATGGAGACATTAAAATCTTGTAGGAGTAGGATCCACCTTATGAGGCGCGACTTTACGTCTTTCTTTGTGAGTAGGTATTTCAATACCGCATGGTCGGTGAAGTAAGTGATGGGAGAACCGATAAGGTAGGACCAAAATTTTTCAAGAGCAAAGACTATCGCTAGAAACTCCTTCTCGATAGTGGAGTAATTGAGTTATGGTTCGGTAAGAGTTCGGCTAGCGTAGTAGATGACATGAGCCTGTTTGTCTTTTCTTTGGCCCAAAACAACCCCTATCGCATAATAACAAGCATCACACATAAGTTTGAATGGTAAAGACCAATTTGTAACTTGCATGATGGGAGCGAACACAAGCATTGATTTCAGTTTTTCAAAAGCGCTTTGGCATGTTTTTCGTCCACTGAAATGGGGTGTCCTTCATGAGTAGGTTGCTTAAGGGCCTAACGATGGCGCTAAAGTCCTTAATGAACCTTCGATAAAACCCCGCGTGGACCAAGAAAGAGCGCACGTCTTTGAGCAATTTTGGTGGGGGTAGATAGGCTATGACATCTATCTTAGCTCTATCAACTTATATTCCCTTGGATGAAACAATGTGGCCAAGAACTATTCCCTCAGTGACCATGAAGTGGCATTTCTCCTAATTCACACTAAGTTCTTTTCCACGCACCAGGCAAGTACCTTTTCCTATTTTTCAATACAAAGATCGAAAGAGGTGCCCAAAACGCTAAAATCTTCCATGAACACTTCAATTCCTCTCTCGACCATGTCCCTAAATAGGCTCAACATGCACCTTTGAAAGGTCGTGAGTGCATTACACAAGCCAAATGGCATCCGTTTGTAGGCAAACGTACCAAAAGGTCAAGTGAAAGTGGTTTTCTCCTGGTCAAGTACATCTACCTCAATTTGGTTATATACGGAATAACCATCAAGGAAGCAATAGTAAGGGTGGTCCGCTACTCTTTCAAGCATCTGATCAATAAATGGCAAAGGGAAATAGTCTTTCCTAATTCCCGCATTGAGTTTTCGGTAATCAATGCAAACGCCCCACCCGGTGGCGGTACGTTGGGGAACTAGATCTCCCTTAGCATTCTCAATCACTGTCATTCCTGACTTCTTCGGGACAACTTGAATAGGGCTCACCAATTTGCTATCCGAGATTCGGTACATAATCTCGACATCCAATAGCTTAATGATCTCGATACTCACCACTTCTTTCATATTAGGGTTTATCCTTCTTTGTATTTCTCTCGAGGGCTTGACATCCTCTTCGAGATGGATCTTGTGGGTGAAAATCAAAGGACTTATCCCTTTCAAATCAGTAATGCACCAACCAAAAGAACCTTGGTGCTTCCTCTGAATCTTTAGTAGTTTACTCTCATGCTCTTCGTCTAGGCTAGAGGAGACAACAACAAGAAATGTCTCATCCTCTCCAAGGTATGCATATTAAATATGGGAGGGGAGTTTCTTCAATTCGTGGGTTGGAAATTTTTTGATGGAAGGAACCATGCGTGCTTCCCTCGGTGGTAACTCCTCGAATCGAGAAACCCAATTCACATCTCTCGCATCCTCATCCGATGCTCTCTCATTAAGTAACTCTCTTGACTCCTCAACCTCCCTCTCGAATGTGGTGTACGTCCCCTCACTCTCGTGGCTCGACACTAAACAGGACCCTAGGGCATCTCCACAATAATTTTCCTCAAAATACTCCTCTACGATCTCGTCTATTAGGATCACCGCGTGAAGATCATCTTCCTCCCCCATCTATTGGGTGATATGGAAGATGTTAGTTTCTAAAGTAATGATTCCAAAAGTGAGTTGTATTTTCCCATTTTGAGTATTGACGATGGCATTAGTTGTAGCTAAGAATGGGCGCCCAAGAATGATAGGAACTAGTTGCTCAAGGTGAAGGAGGGCTCCGTGTCCCAAATGACAAAGTCCACCAGGAAGTAGAAAGTGTCAACATGGACGATCTAGTCCTCAACTATGCCTCTTGGGATCTTCACGGTTCAATCCGCTAATTGGAGAGTGACCTTTGTGGGCTTGAGGTCGCCCAAATCAAGTTGCCTATAGATGGCGTACGGGAGGATATTGACACTTGCTCCCAAATCAAGTAAGGCTTTCTCAATTTTATTTTCTCCAATGATGGAGGAAATGGTGGGTGCATCGGGATCTTTGAACTTGGGCGAGAGATCATTGAGTAGGATTGAGCTCATGTTCTGTGCTAGAAAGATATTTTTCTTTACCTTCATCCTCCTTTTTACCATCAACAAATCTTTGATGACTTTTGCATAAGCTGGAATTTTCTTAATAGCATCGAGGAAAGGTAAATTTAGCTTCACTTGCTTTCGTACGTCTAGCACTACATCACAGGGGTTTCCTTTGTGGGAAGGAATCAACCTTTGAGGAAACGGTGCCGCAGGGGGTGGTTTCACTACTACCTTGGGCTCACTAGTGTCCTCTTTATCACTCTCCTTTAAGGGGACATCTGCGGCCTCTTTCGTGCCTGGTGAAATCTTCATGTCTTTGGTTGCGTCGTGTGGGGGAGGTGATAAATCAGTGACTCTCCCACTACGAAGAGCGGTCACATCTTGACATTGCTCCTGATGTTCTGTCGAGGTGGAGCTAGCACTAGTTTGACCTTGGGGCGGTCTTTGGCCTGGGGCATGAAACTTGCCTTTCTCTTGGATACTCAACGATGATTGCAACTATGAAATGTTCGCATTCATGTCGTTGATCATGCGCTCATGTCTAGCATTAGTTGCAGTCTGGGTATTGATAAAGTGGTCGATCGTATCCTCGAGATTTCTCCGCGGTGGAGTGATATATTCTCCTTAAGGTTGTGGTGCTTGCACATGTCCTTGAATGTGTGGAGCTTGTTGAAAATGTGGTGGTGGAGGAGGGGCAACATGTGAATTAGGATTCATAGCAGCATGTTGTTGCCCATAGCTGAAACCAGGGTGGTTTTTCCATGAAGGATTATAAGAATTCCCGTGCGGTGCACCGAATTTACCCTTGAATCCTCCTATACCACTGACTTGCTCTTGAAGCATCACTTTGTAGGCGGGTATAGTCGGGCATTCCTCAGTTGAATGACCCGCATCACAAATTGTACAAACCTTCTCGACGGGGCTTGGTATGGATCCAGTTGGTCCTCTTCCATATACCTCACGTAGATCTCATAGTCCTTTCTCAAGTGTATCAAGTCGACTGTTTGTCATAGAATTATTTTTTACATGAAATAGGCTGAATGCTAATGGAGTGGTGGTCACTTGACGATTTTGATTTTGAGCATTAGGGTCAGATGTATCCCAGGATTGGGTAGTCTCGATGACATACCTCAGGTGAAGCTCAACATCGTGGGCGTCTAAGTCGATAAACGGACCCCTACCATGGTTTCAACGAGTTGCTTGGAATTAATGTTCATCCCATTATGGATAAAGTAAATGATTTGCATTTTATCAAAACCATGATGGGGACATGAAGCAATTAACTCATCGAAACTCTCATAGCATCTATCGAATGACTCAGTTTTTTAATTGTCGAAAAGTTTGAATTTGAGCCTTGATGGAATTCGTTCGATGTGGAGGAAAGAACTTCTTGAGAAATTTGGATTGTAAATAGTTCCATGATGAAATCGAATTTGGAGGTAAATACCATAGGCATGTCTTAGCCTTATCTTTTAGAGAGAATGGGAAGAGTTTAAGGCGAAGCACATCTTTTGTGCAAGTTTGATCGCTAAGAGTCTCGCACGCCTCCTCAAATTCCATGATGTGGGCATATGGCTTTTCTGGATCCATTCCATGGTAAGTGGTAAGTATCTGGATCATTCCATTCCTAAAGAGAAATTTCCCAGCATTGTACGGGAGTAAAATGCATCCCAGAGTCACAGTGCGCTCGGGATATAAGACGTCTCTAAAAGGGCGATACGGGGCCTCTCCCTCGTCGACGGCTGCACTACCGTATTGTGACATGTCTCTCTCTCTTAAAGATTCGTTATCCTCACTTGGTATACTCAGAGCTTGTTCGGAAGTGTGTCCTTAGAGGGAAAATAGAGTGTTATTCGAGATTGAGTGCGACGGTGTGGGAGGTGGAACCCAGAACTGTGGAGCGTTAGGAGTGTGGGGGATATCAGGGTCGTACTCAACTATTGGATTTTCATGAATGTGGATTGGAGTATTCTATGGAGCTGGAGTGAGTTCATAATTTTTCATTAATAGCTTATGAGAGATGATGATGAATCTTTTTGTACTTTTTCAAATTTTTATATGTTTTTGGATTTTTGAAATTTTTGGTCAAAGTTTGAGATTGACTCGATTTAATCTGAAGTCTACCTAGTTCCTCGGCAACGGCGCCAAAAAATTGACACGACTCAGAATGTGTCTCAGAAGTGCGTTAAGTGCAAGCCTGTCGCATTAGTAATAAACCTGGTAAGTCAGGATCGTATCCTCAGGGAAATAGGACAATGGAATTGTAACGACGTTGGACAGATAAATCAATCCTAACTCTGACTCTAAAGAAAAAAGAAAAGATGATTGGTTTGTGAATTAACTACAACTAAATGCAAATTTTGAAAATGTTTAACTAATGAACTTAAGTACGAATGAAATTCAACTATTCTAAATTACCTAGAATACTAACGATGAATGATTTAAAAATTCAAACAGTGTGATGAGAAAAACAGGACAGGAATACAATCCCCCAACCTTAGTGTATTAATGCTATAAAACTAATCGTAAATTTGAATGATTAATTAGACCCAGAATTTAGTACTACCAAGCATTACGTATATTAGGTTCAAGCCCGCATCATACTTAATCAGAGGATGAGTAAATCGGTATTGCAATAGTTACACTCGAATTATATTCTAAAGCATCTCGGTTACCCGGAAGCAAACGAGATTCAAAGATCTATAATTGTCGCGTTCCTACGCAATACGGTCGTAATCAAATCATTAAATTTAGAGGATTACTTTTATACACATACAACTACCACATCAGGTTGGGTTCATGCATCCAGACCCTTAAAAGTCTAGCCTACCATGATGAAAGTAATGAAAACGATTTTTGAATTGCAGGAAGTCATGATTAAACTAAGGAAAAATTAAAGAATGATGTAAACGGGAAATTAAACAGATGAAATTACTCACTAATCTTACCAAAGCACTCAAAGCATTAACTACAATTACTTGTAATCATAAAAATCTGAACAATCTTCAATCTTGGAATTAAAATTATAATCTATCTTCAAACTAGGGTTTTTCTGAAAAGAATGGAAAATTAGATAGATTCTTCGTTGTCTAGAATGATAATAAATCGGGTTTAAAAATCCTACAAAACTCCAAGAGTTTCATCTTAACTAGGACCCTCCATTAGAGGAAGAGTTAAAACTTAAAATTTGACAATCGGACCGGTCCGGTCCTCCTTCGGTTCGGTCTGGCTGGAATTTGGATCGGTTCATTTATTTCTTGGCCGGATCGATCCGGTACGGATCGGTTCATTTATTTTCCTTCAGTTTCGATCCGTCTTCGGTCCGAGGTTCTCTAGAAATGGGTATTTCGGATCGGTCCGATCTGGATCGATACGAATTTGCTTCGACTTTTTATAACTTTCACACCGGGATTCCGATTGAGGTGCCATTTCTTCCTATGTACTCGTGAACTTGATATCTTCAACTTTTCTTTAGATTCCTCATCTTAATTCCTGGTAAAAATTATAATTTTTCCCTTTTGACTTTCCTTCTTTTCTTTCTCGATTCTTCCGGTTTCTTTCTTTCTTTAATTGTCATCTATTACCTATAAAATCAGTATGAAATACCAGAAACTCGGGGTACTCATTAGAATAAGTCAGTAGCAAGATTATGAGATCAAATCAAATCGATTACGTTGGTCGAGGTGCTTAAAGTAACTAAATTAAAGGTATAAATTTGTAAGAATTTATGCCTAATCACCTTAAGTCCACTAAGTATGGATTTACAAACTACAAGACAGTAAGACATACAACACTTAACTCGATCCCTATTAAGTCCCGCCGCTTCTTCTTATAAACACCTCTGCCTAGTAGACAACCCCGGAGCTCCACCAAAATCTTGGCTTTCACCAATGAGACATAGGTACACCGTCATCCAGACAAGGTGCCTTTCACCACATGAGAATGCCGCAGCAAAACAAGCACTTCTTCTTTAAGGGATTTAGAAGCAAACGCAAACTTCTCTTGAAATGGTATAGATTCAACAGGTGCGAAGCTCCAAACAATGATATATATATATATATATATATATATATATAAAGAGGACTTGGAATAAACAATATGGGTGTAACAAAGTGTTTTGAAGGATATTTCTTTGAAAAATGAACACTTAAACTTGAACTTTTTCTTAGGAATAATTGACTCTCAAAACTCTCTCTGTGAGTTATAATATCATGAAAAAGTTAATTAGAAAAAGTTTATTTCCGTACTTAAGAAGTTTTGTCAAAAGATAGTGGGAAAAGAAGGGGGAAAGTGGTTCAAAAACTGCTCAAAACTGTCAAATAACTGTTCCCGCCAAATCTCATTCGAACGAAGTCTCATTCGAACGATCTTCTAACGAAGTTCTAGTGGGAACTCGTTAGAAATATCATTGGATATCTCGTTAGAACCATCATTCTCATTCGAACGATACTTCGAACGACATTCCAGTGGCCTATCTGGGAACTCATTCGAACGACATTGTTGTTCGAACAACAAACTCGTTCAAACGACACTTTGAACAAACTTCCAAAAAGTTTAAAAAATTCTATTTTTAGCCCAGAAACTTTATATAATTTAAATTAAAGTTTGACAAACTGTACTATCAAATTGCAAGAACAACTATACGATTAGCTATACCAAGAACTGCAAATTGCGAGATACGATCAGCTATACCAAATTCAAAGAACCGTTATATATGAAATTGCAATTTCATATTATAAGAAAAAATAAAATAAGAAAAATCAACCACCTTATATATACATGATAAAAATACCATGGGAACTATGTGTCCATGTTTTTTCTATTATAAACTACACCAATAGCTCTCCATAATCAACAACCCCAACTCTCCGCTTTGCTCTGTTCTTTTGATCTTCAATCAAATACTTTATTATATGACATGAGATCACCAAATCACTTAGTCCTAAGAAAACATAGCAATATCCTCACTTAAGTGTTCATAAACCCCAATGGTTTTTGTATCAACCACTGGTATAACAATAATACCTTCCATATTCTAAGAGCATTTTTAGAGGAACATTTTTCCACACATGTTTAAGAGAAATTCAATTCACCTTTTGATTTACCTTATGGCTTGATCGCGCACTAATGAATCAACAACCCAATTTGGTTCAGTCTCCTCTATAACATCTTTAATTCTGCGAAGATTGTAAGAAGAGATTAAAGAGCCTCTGCGCACTGATCAAATTGCAATTTGGATGAGAAATTGTAGATTTCGTATTGGAGGTAAATCCGTGTAGGAATGAAAAATTGTGTACATTTCGTATTGGAGGTAAAAATTTAGAGTCTGACGTTTGTTTAGATTGCGAGTAGGTATAAAATGCGGGGAAATAATACCCGACGTTTTTGTTCAAAAATGTTAGGTTTTTTTTGGCGTTTGTATCAAAACCTCAGTTATTTATGGCGTTTTGCATTTGAACGTCAATAATTCCTAGCGCTTAAATAAATGGCCGGTAAATTTAGTAACCTTTTTGAATAAACGTCGGTAAATATTTCTATGCCAACATTTTATTAAAATGCCCAAAGAAGGTTGGCACATATATTATTTCACGTAGTGACAGGAACATAACATTATTATTTCCTAAAATCATATAATATAAGGACCTTAAATTGTATTGATTGTTTCATCTAGACAATGTTAGAATATTTATATATTTGTAACCCGCATTGACCTTTATTCACAGCGTTATTTGTTTGAAATATATATTTTAAAACAGTGTATAAAATTATTAAATGAAAAAATAAATCATCGTTGGGATTATGCAAGAAAATTTTAATTTATGTTATATAGGAGTAATGGGTTCTAGGCTCTAATTATGTACAACTAGAACGATGAAAAAATGTGTTACATGCACATTGCTTCCTAAGTGTGGCATATTTTGCATTATGTCTGCAATGAGTTTACCTCAAGTATGACTAGCGTGTTCATTATGTTATGTGTTAAGAAAATTCAAAATTCCTATGCTACCTTATTTGTTATATAGACAATATAATTTGGACTATAAAATGTATGTGCATCGTGCGAGGCTAAAAACTAGTCATGGGTAATAATTACACTTATATGAGGTTTTGGTATTATTTCATAGAATCCTTAATTTTTTCTATTTTCAAATGTAAATCCTTATAAGTTGTAGATGTAGCTCTAATTCCTTCACACAATTATTAATAATGATTACCCAATAAGTTATTGTCCATCATAGAATGTTACTAGTTAGCTTGAGGTTAATTAGCTTCATGTAAGGAGGAATGTACCTCTCTATTTAGCAACCGAACATTAATGCATAATGAGATAAATAAATAAACTACCATTAATTTTGACTGTTTTACAAAATAGACCTTATGTTTTAAAAAATCACTATTTAAACCTCTACTTTTCAAATTCAATTCAAATTTGACCTTTTCGGAGATGAATTTGGAAGAAAATATAGTATGATTCAAATTTTTACCATAATTAACAGTGTCTATTTAAATAAGTACTGAAGTGTTATTGGGGGTAAATTTGTATTTCTACCGACTAATTCTGACCCTCTGTCCTGACGAGGGTCAAATTTAAGATGAAATAAATTCGAAAGATTAAATTGTAATTTTCTAAAACACAAGCTCTAGAGTGGAAAAAAAATGAAAAGAACGACGTTATTTGTAAGGGA
Organism: Sambucus nigra; assembly: GCA_949130495.1. Classification (NCBI taxonomy): domain Eukaryota; kingdom Viridiplantae; phylum Streptophyta; class Magnoliopsida; order Dipsacales; family Adoxaceae; genus Sambucus; species Sambucus nigra. The sequence continues at coordinate 51,572,218 of OX422217.1, read as the reverse complement.
GGTTTTTTATCAACCCCTTAATTTTATCTTACCATCCCCCCCCCCCCCCACACACACACACAAAAAATAAAAAAAAATAAAAAATCACCCTATAATAAAGGGACTAGATATGTTCAATTAAACCACCAAAAGGAAAATCTTTTAACCTTAAGTTACCAACTGAATTTCTATGTAACCAAGTGAATATCTGAAAACGTAGTGTTGTACACCCAAAATAAAATCTTTTGACAACCTGAATCTATGTTGCACACACATGCTTTTTAATTTACTATGACTGCATATATATATATATATATATATATATATATATATATATATATATATATATATATATATATATATATATATATATATATATGTGTGTGTGTGTGTGTGTGTGTGTGTGTGTGTGTGTACACACACACACATATATAAAGTTGCATTATTTTTTAACTACACCTAATACATATAACTATGAAATGTAACCAATTTTTTTTTTTTGTGTGTGTGTGGGGGGGGGGGGGGGGGGGGGAGGGGGGGGGGGCGCTGGGCTTACCACAAAAGCGAGAATGAACATTATCTCAACAATGTATTTTTTATAATTTTATTATTAGGAAATTATTTACTTGTTTGAGATATTTTTTTAGCAGTGAATAAATATCAGTTTTTTAATGCTAGAACTTTGTTTTTAAGAATTTAATTGTTACGATTGACATAATTATGTCATTATTATTTCGTATAATGTTAATTACAAGTATATTTTTTATTGTTATTTTAATTTTTTGCATTACTATTTTTTTTTTGTATTGTATGTGTGTTGCGTGATCGAAAACAGAACCAATAAAAGGAAGATAAATGATAAAGTTACTTAGAAATGATAAAAAGAAAAAGAAATAAGAAAGAAAACAAGAGGAAGGAAATAAATGAAAAAAAAAATAAAGAATTCAAGTTTCCTGAAAAAGTGAAAAGTATCAAAGATGAATAAAACAAATAAAAACAAAAGAGGAAAAAACCGTTTAGAGTGTTTTCATGTGTGTTTAAAATATATTTTATTTTTCATTTAAACGACCCCATGATGTAGGGTGGGTAAATAGGAAGTCAACCCAATAATATGCATATATTAAAATCGCGATGGTTAGATAAAGTTAAGGGGTTGAAATAAAGCCTCCATTGTATAAGGTTGCTATGCATAATTGTTATCATTCCTTTCATTTATGAATTTTGTATGGGAGATCATGGAAGAATTTAGTAGCTAATATGGCTCATTTATTTCAACATAAGCACAACCACTTAGTTACAAGGAAAATAAAATATTTATCCAATTTTTACACCAAGTTGTGTACCAAGTGTAACAAAGTATTGTACTTTATGTTTACGTACAACACTTAATGCAATTGGTACACAATCTTGGTGTAAAAACTTGTAGCAGTACTCTTATTACAATACATAATAGGAGCTCATTAATTAGCCTTCTAGTCGTATGATAGAATAGCCAACACTCCAATTTTTCCCAGAGCCAATACTGTTATCTTCTAAATTGTTACACTTAGACGACATGCATTTTGATGCGAGCAACTTTGGAGAAAGGCGTTTCATCAAACCAATTTTTCAGGTTATCTCCATAGCTCACTTCTAGCATGTCACAATACCTCTTGTAGTACCCAATGCTTGTAGTAATAATATCAAGGCCACTTTGGTGTCCAGAGTTACTGTTAATTATGTTACTAAGCACACCGTAACTTGTGACTTGATTACTAGCTTCATAGTTCGCATTGATAACAATATCGTGCAAAGAGGGGTTATTGTCATGCTGAGTCATCCAAAACCATATAGCTGTCTTGAATGATACAATGGGATCTGTTGCTACTAAATCGGGATCGTTTACCAAATCAATTCCAATAGCTTCTCCCGCAAGCCCATAATTGTAGTTGCTGAAAATTAGAGTTGTAATCAAAATTATTACATGAAAATTCAACTCGAAATTAGAACCATTATATATTGGTAGAAATCGAAAATTTGATTTATATATATATTTGTAAATTTATATTAACGGTCATATACCAAACAGTTCCTCGAATATTTTTTAAGACATGTTTAGTCAAAACCTTTTTATTGTGTTCCCAAAAGCCATTCCCCATATAAAAATACTTAAAATAAGGATCTCCAACAGTGGGGGTGGGGGTGTGGGGGTGGGGGAGGGGAGGGGGGCGTGTGTGCCGCTAGAACGGAGTTTTAAAAATAAGAGAATATTTATTAAACGAGTGTTTAAATGACTTTTTAGAACAAAATAAAAAGGTTTCGACTAAATGTATATTAAAAGATGTTGGAAAGTCCTTTTTATAATTGATCCTTATATATATATATACACACATGTGTGTGTGTGTGTGTGTGTGTGTGTGTGTGTGTGTGTGTGTGTGTGTGATAAACCGTGCGTACACTCGTAGATTACCAAGAAAAAATGTAGTATTCATGTGAAATGTTGTTGCACTAATTCACATCATATAACTTTATGTTAAGTTGAAATATTATGAGTGCAGTTATGGGCACTCCAAAGAAGGTCTACGACACTCCATTTTTTTTATAGATTATGTACTTTTAGGACTTAAAATAATATTGATTATGCATATAGGACAACAAATATTTTGTTTCCATTTTTAGTCCCTATTTTCAAATTAAAGGAACACGTCGCATATTGTGATTGAATGATGTTTTATGAATATGAGTCCGCACCAACGACTTTATTAAAAAATAGGGACTAAAATCATAAATAAAATGTTTGTTGTCCTATTTCTAAAATATATATTATAATAGGTCATAAATTTACAAAGTCACATTTTTTTATTATAATCAAAAGCCTTAACTACCCTCGTTAACCACTTTTCAAATTCCCACTTCACTAAGGATTATTTTTTTTATAAGTAAATGATTCAATAGTTTCGAAGGATTATTAATTTCTAAAACCAACTGTATTTGCCTTCGCTTAGCTAAACTTTTGAGAAAATTGCGAGAAAATTGATAATTGTTTATAATCAAAATAAAAAATGGGCTTTGTAAATTTAGGACTTATTATAATATGTATTTTGAACATAGGACAACAAACATTTTATTTATGGTTTTACTCCTTATTTTTTAATAAAGCCCATGGCGCGGACCCATATTCATAAAACGTCAACCAATTACAGCATGCCACGTGTCTTTCTATTTTGAAAGTAGGGACTAAAAATGAAAAGAAAATGTTTGTTGTCCTATATCCATAATCAATATTATTTTATGTCTTAAAATTACATAATCTAAATAAATTATACCAATTTTAACTATACCATTATTGACTATTTTTTTTAGCACGTAATTCCTTTCCGACAACCACCGTTTTCAAGAGGTTTGCATACAAAATAGAATTTTTTGTTGATGTTTTCCTAAGTAACATCTATCAGTTGAATGTTTTTCAGTATATTCTATGGTCCCAATAGATACACTCTAAACTTTTTAATTTGGATGAACGAGATACGTACTGAGTGAGTTGAATTGGTCCTCGGCTATTATATTTTTTGCCTGAAGCGCATGGCCAATTAGAAGATGTGCAGTATCGCTCATTCTCATTTCCATTGGTGGTCCCATTAATATGACAATATCCCCATGCATGTGGATCTACCACTACCGAATCATACCGAATCAAACCTTTGTCCTACAAAAAGCATCCAAGTACCTAAATTAATTACAAAACAAATATAAATGGTGAAAATGATTTCATAAGATGGATAAATAATTAGTTGGACGACTAACCGGTGGTCGCTTGAGAGGTTTGGCTAAGGAAAGCGGCGAGCTCTCTTTTACGAGTGGCCACATCACCACTAGTACAAAAACCAGGAAAAGATCCAGCAGCTTTTATGAAAGCCTCGTAACTGTAGAATCCTCGACTTGGGCAATCTTTCCTGTGCTTAAACATTTCATTAAAGAGTGATTCACTTATCATCTTGCTTATATCATTAAGATTATTGGTAGGTCGGAGTAGAGCACGAGGAAGATCAGTCGAGCGTGCGCCATTCGAACAGGAGTATTGGCAATTTGATCCGCTGCAATAAGAAGGACCGCCGCCACACCACCCAAAGATGCTGCAACACCTTCCGGGTGCACATGGAGGGTTTCCAACGCTTGATCCACATCTGTGGTCTGGTCTTTCATCTGCAATGACAATAGTACCTAACAGGAAAGGGAAAGAAAAGATGAGAAGAGTGCTTAACTTCATTCTTTCTTTTTTTATTCTTTTTGACGAGAGTGTGTGCTTCATGGAAGAGATTTAGAAGGCATTTATAGCAGAGCTTCATTCTTTTTTATTCTTTTTGACGTCTGTGTCAGCTTAACTTCATTCTTTATTATTTTTTTATTCTTTTTTATTCTTTTTGACGAGAGTGTTGTGCTTCATTCTTTTGTTATTTTGCAAACGTGGGATGTATTTGCAATTATGTATTTTTATATTTATTTGTTTATACGATTAAGATTATTGCTACGTCGAACAGTCCTACGTGCAACACCTTCCGTCTCTACATCGAGGGTTTCCAACGCTTGATCCACATATGTGGTCAGGTCTTTCTGCTGTAAAGACATAGTACCTCCGAGGCCGACGCATGAATTTGATACATTTGATGCGACAGCGGTATTAACTCGCATCTGGGCCCTACACAGCTCCCAACACAGTGGAGCGTAGATACGAGTCAATGCGAGTAGGACACATCACCAAACGTATCAAATTTGTGTGTCGGTGTAGAAAATTCAGATTTCGCATGGTTCAATTTTGTCTCCTGCTTTAATTGGGTTGGTTTTTTTATTTGGTTAAAAAACTATGATTTTGTGTCGTGTTCGTGTCGCTTTGCTTGTATTTGAGTCGTGTTCGTGTTAAACTCAACTCAACTCAACAAAGCCTTTTTCCCAATTAATTGGGGCGACATGAAACCTATTTTTTCATTCCATTCTGTCCACTGCAATATCTTCGGTTAAACCACATGACATCATGTCTTTTTTTATATTATCCCACCAAGTCAATTTAGGCCTACCTCTACCCCTTGTGTTACCATCAATACTAACTAAATCACTCCTCCTTATAGGAGCATCCATTGAGTCATGTTAAGTAACAAAATAAGATTTCATGTTTTTCACATTGAGTCATGTTTTAAATTGGTTTGTTCGTCTTTGGTTGAAAAAAATTTGTGTTGTGCATGTTGTCTCACTATTACTTGAGTTGTGTTTGCGTCAATAAAAAAATTAGATTTCGTATCGTCTGGTTTTGATTTGGTCGTCTTCTTGTTGGTTACAAAAATAGATATTTACGTCAACATAAAAAATTAGAGTTCGTATTGTCTCGTTTCAATTTGTTCGTTTTCTTGTTTGGTTAAAATAAATTAGATTTCGTGTTTTGTTGTGTCGCTTGTAATTGGGTCCTGTTCGTGTTAGGTCAAAAAATAAGATTTCATGTCGTGTCATTTTTTAATTGGTTCATGTTCGTGTTTGGCTAGAAATAAAATATTACATTTTGTGCTGTGTCAATTATATTTGTATTCAATTCCTATTAGGTAAAAAATTAAAATTATGTGACGTATCGTAACATACCGAGTTTTAATTGATTCGTGTTTGTGTTAGCTTAAAAAAACATTAATGAATGAGTATTAAAGTATAAATTAGATAAAGAAGTGGGTTGTCAATAACGTTATTGAAAGTCTGAAATATATTCTTTACTTAAATTGTGTTTTGTTATTTAAAGTAAATTAATAATAATTAAAAAATAGTTGTTACTAGAACTTGGATATTTAATTTCAGCCAATTTATATCTATCATCCTTTAACTGGTGAGTTCAAAAGCATGTGCTGTCTTTTTTTCAAATTTGCGAGCTGAAAAGCACCAATAGCTCATATCTTTTTCTATTCTACAGATTTTCATTTTGCTACTTTAAGTCAGGCTTGAGGATGTTCTTATCATCATTATTAAATATGTTTTCATGGACTGTCAAAAATATTAAAATGAATAAATTCATATATGACCATTTATGTATTTCGTTGGTTGATTGAACGAGTGTTGGGGCATTAATAAGACTTAATTACGTTAGGTAAATAAATAATGGAGTGTAGGATACCCCCAAAAAATAATTAATGGATACTAAATGTCATGGTTATTCAAAAAACCAAAATACTAACATATGTCCTTAGGATAAATTTTTTGCATCTCAAAATATTAAATATGAAAGCTTCATATGAATTTTCGTGTCCTACCAAATGTATTTTGGAACATTGCCCTTAATATTTTTGAGTTATAAGTGTGTGCTTTTAAGGCGCAAGTTATCAGGATCCTTAAAAAAAATACTCTAAACTGTGTCGAATTCCATAAACCAAGCCAAACTATTAATTTTTCTAAAACCACTTCAAACTATTAAAACCAGCATATGAAAATTCCACCCAAAATTAAAATGTACTATATGTGTGTGTGTGTGTGTGTGTGTGTGTGTATGCGTAAAAATGTACTATATGCATATTTGGTTAAGACTTTAATACAGTAACTGGGTCCTACATTGAAACCATAAGTCATAAGGGAGGCAACTTTAATTGTGGGCATTTGATAATTTTATTTTAAAAGTTACTAAAATAATAACAAAAGATGGGAAAAAATATGGTCCCACAAAAGATTATGGACATAATTACCTTGAAGTATCTTTATAATTTATTCATATTTTTCAACTAATTTTTTTAACTTCATGTCTTCTTATAGAAATCCATTCTATTTGTCATTAACAATAACGATAGATGTTATGAATCCCAATGACATTGATGTTGTTAACTTTATACATCTTTAATGAAAAATGAAGAGTTCAGAAAAAAAATTTGTTGAGATTTTTTCATTATCCCTTATTAAGAGCCCTCGTTTCGTTTTTGTCAAACAAGAATATATCCAATATTACGATAGATGGTATTGCTTGATTCCGATTATGAATCAGTGTGTTCAATATTAATTCATAATTGAAATACGAACTCCGAAATTGAGATGAAGAGAGTAATTTACAAATTTCCTTTAAGAGGAGAGGATCGAAACCAATTGTTTTACTTTAAGGAAGAACCCTGAAATATTTGAATTTATGAAAATAGTAATTTACAAATTTCTTTTAAGGTTTATGTTGTTATGCTTCTTAGACTTTTAAATATCTCCTTAGATAATCTGAAGGACAAATATATTTTTTAATATAATCCACGCAAAGAAAGCCTTATGTGGTCACTTCCGGAGATGAAGTCTGGTTAAATAAATTTAAAATTACTTTCTTCTCCTTCTATAAGCCTTTGAAGGTCTCACACAACTTATACCCCTTACCTTCATCCATATAAATAGGTATATGAGGTGCAATAAGGCCAAACAAGTTTTACGAGAGTTTGGGTTTTCTACTTCGTAAATGAACTTCACTAGGGACTCAAGCCTAATAATTAAATTGGATTCTTAACCTTCGACATATTTTTTCTATATTTGTTGTACTTAATTCCACTAAATAATTACATTTCACTTCAATTTAATTATTACATATTTACTTGAATAAAGATGCCTTTTTATGTTGGGTAACACATAATATGGTTCCCCGCATAAAGCCTTCAATGCTCGCTTGGGGAAATTCAATCCGCTGCTAATTGACTTCCACCAATTTCTTATTTATTCCTTCATCTCAAACTCAAGTTATTTGATACTTTACAGTATTATAAAATCTGTAGGTTGAGTTTATTGGTAGAATCAAAACATATATGTTTACAAAGGAGGTATCACAATCCAAGATATTTTTTAGACATAGATTCCTCGAAAATATGATTTCAGACATGCTCACATAACGACAGCACAACTTGTAGATATTTTGACCCACTAAATTGAATTGCACCCATAATAATAAAATCAATAGTTATGTTAATATTCCTATTTTCATAATTTGCAGGATAAGAATATATGCATCATTTGCAACCTTTACGATATTTTGCATATTTGCGCTGGTCAGCACCTAGACTTGAATTTCACAAGTGGTCCTGTTTAATACAAAGAGGGAGTATCAGTTGTTGTAACCTAAAATAACATGACCAGGTGGGCCTATAAAAAAGGTGACACTTGTCATCATACTCAACTGTCCTTGAAATGACAAACAAATGTGGTGAACACCGTTAACCATGCCGACCATCCCCATTAATATGAACAGACAGTAATGTGAACAGACAAATGTGGAACTCTCAAAAGTTACCATGAACATGCACGTGAAGAATATACCACTGCTAATTATAATGTAAATATGTAAACAACAAATGTATAAAGGTTTACCATCGCTTCATCTTTTACTACTATAAATAGCTCACTACCTCTCTCAGTAAGGGACAACTGAAAATAGTTCATCAAAACCCTAGAGTGTTCTTTAGAGTCTTGTACAAAACACTAAAGACTTAGTGACGTTATCCCCGCAGATGTAGGCACCTCATCAGAGCTCAACTCAACTCAACAAAGCCTTTTCCCAATTATTTGGGGAATTACAATTACAGCTCACCTCATCAGAGCTAAACCACATAAATCCTAGTGTCTTTCCCCTTGTCTCTCACCTTTCTCTAGCTTATTTCTTTCCCATTTTATCTATGGTTGTAATTATTAGTTCAATTAAGCTAAGACTAATCTCAATCAACAAACCAACTTTAGACACCACTAGATTGGCACAATATGTTGAAAAATAAAACCTTGTGATGTTTTCTACCTCTTTTCCTCAAGCAGCCATTTTTCAGTCATTTGTCATCCCACACTTAAAAATGGTGGACAATACCGAGGGTAGCCACGCTACTGGCAACACCTTTAGACTTTCTGCCCCGACTAGTATGGGAGATCTACAAGGAATCCTCCTCAATATAGTCAAAGGTCAAGAGCTATGCAAGAGACAATGAAATAGCTTGCTCATAAACTCTAAACTAGGCCAGTAGTTGTGCAGGTCCCGACTTTACTTAAACCAATAATTTTTCTTGCGCAGAATTTCAATTAAGGATGAATACAAACCAACTTCCTCTTTTTGAAAAACTCTTTTCAATTTGATCAAACCACACCAAATTGTGAATCAAATTACCTTAACCAAATTTTATCTTGTTTAACCCTAAGGATGCAACTAGTGATTAAAGAAAGTAAAATAAAGTAAAGCAACACTCACAATGTTGATGTATGAGGAAACCCAATCGGGACAAAACCTCGGACGACTCAGGCCGGACAATCACTATGACCATGGTTTAACAATGTCAGACGATAGTCTTATACAAGAATTCGATCCTCCCACGAGACTTGACACTCTTATGATTTCTATTAATCTTCAATGTACCCACGTAAAAAGTAACATTCTTCTACGATGCTCATCCACAACATCCACCTCAACGAATGCCTCAGTATCCACCGATACGGCCTTATGTCCTCTACAATGTTGAACACGAAAGTAACCTTCTTCTCTTCTCCACCCAAAACCAGTAATGTTCAAGTGTTGAACAAACCCAACTTGGTGCAATAAAGATCACACAAATATATGGTAATGATAACACAAATCTTTTTAAACTCTAAGGATGTGTTTAATATTTAAAAACCTTAGAAAACTGTTGCAGAAAAACATATTGTTTGAAACCGATTTTGTTCTACACGTACTTTGAGAAAAATGATGGAATATGCCTATTTATAAATATTTTAAGGAGGTGGCTTCTTGTTCGAGCGAAATAATACGTCGTTCTAATGACAATAACTCTCGTTCGAACGACATCGTTTGTCATTTGAACGAAGTCGGCCCGATTAGAGTCCAAACCAACCCAATCTCTGATCCATCCTTATCAGCTCTAAACGAAGTGTAAACAAGTAAAACACTTTTAAAAATATTTTCTTTCAAAAATAACATCCTTAGTTTTATAAAATGAAATTTTGAGTTTCATTAACACTATGCGTTCATACCGGAGTGATGTCAGAATGCTATTAAACCTTGAAGACGAGGAATTCGAACCAATTAAAATTTGGCATAAAGAATTCCTTTAAGCTCTACCGCAACGTTTTCAATTAAAATCTTTGACAAGTCATAGTCTATGAGTGGATCGTGACAATTAAAAATCTACCCATGACTCAAACATGTTTTATTTCAAGAATAAGTCAAAACTACATTAAGACTTAATTAGATCTTTGGTCCTTACAAATGTCCCCCTCTGACTATTTCAGGACAAAACCAACAGTAAGATGCCTAAGCCAGACCGTTAAGCCGTGTGATGCCTAAATCCCATTCCATAAAACACAAAAGTAAAAATTACATCATCAGTACATAATAAGACTCATAAACGATATTCCGACAAGCATGAACTGTCTCTGAATGTCTGAATCTGATGTAGACTTGAAATCTCGAATCTATTTAGAATACCTACACACATGAAATAAACAAATACCCAGTGAAGTATGGAGGAACAAATGATATAAATCAATATGAAAAATCAAATCCAAATCAATTGTTATGTGAGTAAAACATGACACCAATTTGTGCAAATGTGAAAAGCATATAAATAAGGATATCAAGTCAAACACACAAACTCACAAAAACTCCTCCTACATCAGAGACATCTCTCCCCCTTTTTGTCTCGAATAGTCAATCCACTGAAAAGCCAAACAAATCTATCATAATATGGTACCAATTTGATAAAATCAATAGTGAATATTAGCTAGATAAACATAAAAGAACCAACTAATAATGATAAAACAATGTTAAAATCAGTGGCTACCAAATAAATAAATCACAAAAAAAAATATATCAATCCAAGAAGATGAGATTAAACGAATCAATGCAGAAGAATATGTAACCAATCAAAGTAAACTGCATAAACAATATATCCAGAAGCAACCCAGTTCAAAATATGAACAATACGTAGCAGGGTACTGAAACAGAATAAGTCAATCAGAAAAGTCAAACTCGTCTTACTGGTCGTTCGAACGAGCTAGGGATATCGATTGAACGAGAAGAAACATCGCTCGAACAAAAATTGATGTCTTTAGAACGACATAACAGTGTTGCCCTGTGATTTTTTTTTAATGAAAATTCTAACTAGAAGGGGATCAAAACTGCTGAACAGTAGCAAAACAGTAACTAAACTAAGAAAAGACAAAAAAATATGAGTAACATGATAACATAGTACCGATGTGCTCAAACATGAACATATATGTGTGTGAACTACAACAAATGAATCACAATTCCAACACATCGAAATGATCAAAACACTATAATTGATAGCAATCAATCATAAAGATTTATCATGCACACGAATCCGAAATTTTGACAATTCTACAAACAATAGCGTCATGACACGGATTTTCAACTTTAGAATTTTTTGTGCAAACCCGTTTAAATTTTTAATCCACCCAAACTTCCTCAAATATATCACATATTTTATTTTGTATGAACTAAACTAATTTGGCCCATTTTTGGCATATGATTCTTTTTATTGCTATTTAATTCTTTCGGGCTCTTTTAAACGGGTTCTTTCACGACGAGTCAATTTCGCACTCTTGCAACCCTTTCCCATGAACACTCGTAATATTTTTTTTAATTTAATCCTCGCGATAAAACGGATATTACATGCACACCTCTTCCTTAAGTGTACTTACGCTTAAATGAAAAAATTGAGATAAGAACGTCTCACCAAACTCAAATATGCAATAATAGTCAAACATCCATATGAACTCGTGCAAGTGTGCAATTATGGCATATAAACAAAGCTGAATCATATCAACTTCGAAACAACCCCATAATACAATGGTTAAGATCATTCTAAGCATCGATAATTATGATCAAATGTCTTAGCCACATGGATAATGGAAGGAAGGGGGTCCAAGCACACCAATATGCCATATCAAACACGTTAACTAATGACACAAAAACAAATCGAAAATATTTTAACTCAAAGAAAATAAAAATCTTTTTGTGTTTTTCTCAAAAAATTTCAGAACAAAAAATCTTTTTGTATTTTTCAAATAAAACGCAATAAATGAAAAATATAAAATGATTAACATGTCATAATACTAGCAAAGTATATATCATGAATGCAAAGACTAGCATATGACAAACTTGGTGACACAATCATCCTTTAGATATAGCATGGGAAGAATCAAGTGCAACCCAATGAGAAACATTAAGTTTTAGTCCTAAAGCCTATAAGTCTGATTTCTTAACCTAAGCCTGTGTAACATAACGCATTGGGGTTTAGGGAACCGATACGACTTTATTCCTAAACTTCCTGGGAGTATTCCTACGGACATAGCAAATACGTATCAAGTGACCTTTCCTACGATGATGGAAACACGTGTAAACGTGGTGGTAATGATTACCAAAATGTTGACCTCTACTAGCTTTCCTAGTGGGCTCTCTCATACGATTAGTATTGGCTTTGGGAGTGAGAACAACTCTCTCGTCGTAACATATACCAAACCTATCTCTCTTGATTTGAATGGTGCCTAACATCTTATCCAATTTCTCCGACCTAGACTCCAAGTCAAACTTGACTCTAGAAGAGTCTTTCAAACTCTTCTCCAACTCCTTAATCTTGGAATCAAGTAGATGCCTAGACTCCTCAAACTATAAAATTTCTTTTTTCACGGCCTCCATATAACCTTTAAGGGTATATCTCTCTTTCTCGGCGCACTCTATCTTCTCCCTAAGCTTCTTCTCCCATGCCCTAAGATCCTCAATCAATAGATCATTATTTTATATGGCCCTCTCATTCAACTTAGCTTGCAATTTCGAGTTTGCCTTTTTCACCTTTACTGTCTCCTCAAAAAACTCACGAAATGGAACGTGCAACTCTCCATGTCGATTGTCTCATCCTCGCTCTCATCACCCTCACATTCTCGGGAAGCACTCTCAATAACCTCTAAAGCGTCATGCACATGAGTATCCTCGGGGGAAGATACATCATCATCTCTCTCACGACATGCCATAAACGCAACAAAATTATGGTCAATGGGGGAACTCTCTCCCTCTTTCATTTCACTATCAATTATGTTGGTGTTATATGCTATCAGTGTCTTTCCCTCTTTCTTAAGTCTAGTGGGACACTCAGCTACTTGGTGACAATATCCCTTGCACCCAAATCACCTATCAGACTCATTTATCTTAGGTTTATCACTTTTATCCCTAGGGGTGGAGTCTCCCTTGTTCTTGAATTTCTCAAACTTTTTGGCATCTTTCGATTGCTTTTGAAATTTTAAGACACTTATTTAACTTCTTTACCAACAAGATGACTTCCTCAAAGATGAAATCGTAATCATCATTCGAACTTTAGTCTCCTCCTTTTGGGCTTTCAAAGCAATTCCGTTTTCTTTCTTTGGCAGTTGCTTGGAGGTAAACATATAGAGTTCATAGGTTTGCAAGTCACATATGACATCTTCTAATTTCGACAAGTTAAGCATACCAATGGAATTCATAATGGTCACTTTTTTCATCAAACCTACTTGGCAATGATTTGAGAATGTTTTTAATCACACGATTATCGAGAATCTTATAACCTAGGTTAAACTGCGCATTAACAATAGTGGACAACCTGGTGTAAAACTCACAAAAAGTCTCACTATATAACATCTTAATCGTATCAAACTGTGTAGTGAGATTTGCAACTTAAACACCCTAACTGTGCTCGTACCCTCGTGAGTGAGTGTAAGTATGTACCAAGCTTCTTTTGATGTTACACAAGTCATGATTCGATTATACTCTTCAGGTGCGACATGTGAGGAAATAACGTGCAAACCTTTAGAGTTATAGAGTGTAAGCCTATGTTCAGTTTGAGTCCATGACTCAATAGGTTTCAAATTAGTGACCTCACTCTCTCGTGTGATAGGTGATGTCCAACCTTTCTCGGCAGCTAACCAGAAATGCTCATCAATTGATTTTAAAGCACTTTTCATTCGCATTTTCCAATAAGCGTAATTAGTTTCATTAAAGAGAGGAGTGCGAAAACTGTCATAATTACAAAAAATCGTCCTTACTAGCAAGAAGGGATCAAACACAATAAAAATGTATTTCTAGCTCTGATACCACTCTATAGGTCCCGATTTTTACTTAAACTAATAATTAAGCTTGCGTGAAATTTTAATTAAGGATGAATACAAACCAACTTCCTCTTTTTGAAAAAATCTTTTCAATTTTATCAAACCACACCAAATTTAGAATCAAATTAACTTATCATATTTTACCTTGTTTAACCTTAAGTATGCAACTTGTGATTAAAGCAAGTAAAATAAAGTAAAGAAATACTCACAACGCCGATGTATGAGGAAACCCAGTGGGAAAAAAACCTCGAATGGCCCAGGACAGATAATCAAAATGACAATGGTTTTGCAAAGTTAAATGGTAGTCTTACACAAGGACTCAATCCTCCTACGAGACTACACGCTCCTCTGATATTCTATTAATCTTAAGAGTGCCCATGCAGAAAGTAACCTTCTTTTAGGATGCTCATCCACAACAATCGCTTCCACGAATGCCTCAATATCAACCGATAGGGCCTTGTGTCGTCTACGATGTTGAACACGAAAGTAACATTCTTTGCTTCTCCAGTGCAAAACCAACAATGTTAAAGTGTTAAAAAACCCAACTTGGTGCAACAAAGATCACATACACATAGGGTAATGATAACTCAGATCTTTGTAAACTCTAAGGATGTGTTTAAGCTTTAAAAACCATAAAAAATTGTTGCAGAAAAATGTACTGTTTCAAAACTAATTTTGTCTAGTACGCACTTCGAGAAAATTGATGGAACACGCCTATTTATAAATACTTTAAGGTGGTGGCTTCTCGTTCGAGCGAAATACTACATCGTTCTAACGATAGTAGCTCACGTTCAAACGATAGTGTTTGTTGTTTGAACAACATCGCCCAGCTTAGAGTCCAACCAATCCAATATCTAATCTGCACTTATCAGATCTAAACGAAGTTTAAATAAATAAAATAGTTTTAAAATATTTTAAAAACATTTTCTTTTAAAAATAATATCCTTATTTTTATAAAATTAAATTTTGAATTTCATTAACATTATGCATTCATACCCGAGTGATCTTACAATGGAATTAAACCTTGAAGATGAGAAATTCGTACCAATTAAAATTCAATTAAACTTTTGCATAATTAATTCCTTTAAGCTCTGCCGCAAAGTCTTCAATTAAAATCTTTGACGAGTAATAGTCTCTCAGTGGATCGTGATAATTAAAAATCTATATATGACTTAAACGTGTTTTGTTCCGAGAATAAGTCAAAACTACATTAAGACTCAACTGGAAATTTGGTCCTTATAAGTTGGCTCACACACCGGGGGAGAAATGTTGCCTCCATCACCAAAGCAGGGAATGCGCATATTTATATACTTTAGATTAACCAACGATAGATCCTGTCGCCCTAACTCGACCTTTTGAATTAGGTTTACTGTTTACTATGATGGACATTCACTCTCAAAAGAGATTAAGCGACTTGGATTGGCTAAGTAGGGACTCAACCTTTGATCATTTGGGTCCCCAAGATTCTCGGAGTCATAATCTCATAGAGCTTTCTTGATCACAAGATCATCGAGAAGATTTTGTCAAATCAAGGACTAGCACGCGAGGATCCATGGGTGTCGAGTAGATTTCTTAGGAATAGTGATCAACACCAACTCACGGTCAAGTGACTACAACTGTTTTCTAACAAAAATGATCCAAGAAAAAATCTATTGAAAGGTTCAATCCAACAGTTAGAAGATTGCTTGGGAGAGATATCCAAATCAAAAAATCCCTTGTGCAAGACTTTAACAAATCACCTTTCATCAAAGCAATTGTGAACTTTCCAACACCTTCCAATGTCAAGCCTCCTATTGTCACTCCCAAGCATGATGGTAAAACTGATCCTGTGTTTTATATGGAACAATATCAAGTTGCCTTTGACATAAACTGAGTCCCAAGCGAGATGCGTTGCAGGGCATTATCTAGCACTATTACCGAGTCGGCATAAATTTGGAACAATAATCTTCCTCGTGGACAAATCTCTAGCTTCCAACAACTCGCCAAGCTATTTATCAGCAACTTGTGCCTTAGATCCAATCCAATCAACAGGGTAGCTCATTTTTTGAGTGGTTGCCAGTGACCGGAGGAAACTACTCACAGATATATGAGTCTCTTTAACAATGAAAACTTGAAGTTATGGGTTGTGAGGAAAAGAGATTAATTTCTGGATCGATGAGCGGTGTGATCCTTGAGCAGTTATATTAATCCCTAGGTAAAGGTACACCCAAGACTATGACTGAGTTAATGGATAAAGAGGGAAACATTATTAATGATGGGGAGGCTATCGATCCTAACTAATCTAATAACTCTATGGCATACGACAACAAAGGCTCCGAGAACAAGGATAAGAAGGTTGAAATATAAGAGGTAAAATGAATATAATCCCATCACTATTGATGTAGATCACATCACTGAGGATATTTGGGGAAGAATGGATTTGGAATGGCTCAAAAAACTAAAATATCCCCCAAACTGTAAATCCAAGTATTGCGAGTTTGACAAAGACCAATGGCATAACATTGATAGTTGAATAGCTCTAAAGAATGAAATAGAGAGTCGTATTTGAAAGGGAAAACTCTTAAAATTTATTGACAGGGAAGGCATGATATAAGAAAGAGAGACCTAAAGATGATCAAGATCTCGTTGTACAGGAGAGAACAATAAGAAAAGACATACAGATATTGACGCTGAAGATGTCCAATAACCCAACAAAACTATGCGCGAGGTGAACCTAGTTTCTTTTGCTTGTCATTTCATTACAGGTGGTGATGGTGGTGGAGTTGACATAATATCCAAAAGAAAGACATATGTAAATGAATCTAAAGTATGCTCATAGATTAGACATATAAATTTATCGGGTGACGTTAATAGTCACCCAAGGAAAGTGAGCAAAGACATGTTGGTGATAGGATTCTCTGAGGATGATCTATCTGGGGTACTTTATCCTCATGATGATACTCTAGTCGTCATAATGATAATACATGATGCAAGAGTTTCTAGAATTTTGGTGGACAATGGTAACTTCGTCGACGCCATATTTTATGATTGCTTCAAAGAATTGGGTATACGTGACAGAAAACTGGAACATTATCAGAGACCCCTCATAGGTTTCTTTGGACAAAAAGTGTATGCTTTGGGAAGTGTTAAATTATAAGTTATTATTAGCACTTGGCCAATTAGCCGATCTGAGGGAAGTCATTTCTTTATCTTAAACAAGTACGTCTGATTAGCTTACAATGTAATCTTTGGTAGAGTCAACCTGGAAAAGTTTGAAGTTGTACCATTGAGTGTACTCCAGCGCAAAAAATTTTCCACACACTATGGGGTAGACCTTGTTACTGGAAACCAAGTTGAAGCCATGTAATGATACTACACTTCATCCAACCCGAAAGAAGTGAAGAAACATACAACTGCCTATCAGATTGAGATAATATCACTACACCAAAAGTAGGAATATAGCACGGTTTAAAATCATGCCAAATAAAATTTGGCACGGTTTTGAATTGTACCAGAATCAGGTGTTCCAAAATTGTCATTTTTAGCACAATTTAAAAGTGTACCAAATTTGACCAAACAGGAACACTTCTAGTACACTTTCAAACCGTGCTAGAACTTGATATTTTTGGAACACTTTTGGCACCGTTTATAACTGTGCCAGATTGAGTACATTTTGGTACACTTTTGATAGGGTTAAAAACAGTGCCAACTTTTGATACACTTTTGGCACGATTTTGAGATTTGATAAATTTTTGGATCAAAGAAAAAAATTTATTTGAAAAAGATAAAATTCATAAATTGCAAATCTCACACGTTATTGATAAACTAATGTACATACAAACTTCAAAATATTACAAATCTTAATAGTTCAAAAAACCAAACAAAAATTGGATAGAGTTTCCCCTATTTTCTGAACATTTTAAAACATGCTAATATAAAACCTGTGTAATGCAAATCACGCATGCCCATAAAATATAACAATAAAATTAGAAAATATCGCACGACCCTAAAAGTTCGCAATAAGACTACAAATGCCCGCACGACCATAACACAAAAAAATTATAATCCGGAACATTAATGACATTAAATAAATAATCCCCTTGTTGTAAACCATTGAATTCTTCATGTGTTCCACGTTGATAAAAGCTAATGATAAAATGTTATCTTGCACAAAAATATGATACAAAAAAGAGATGATGTTAGTAACAAAGTAATTTGAAAAAAAATATTATTCTAGATGAAAAATTGCATATACGAATTAAAATTATTATTATATTTTCAAACTGGAAGTCTAATGACTATGTGGTCATCTCCTATGAGTTACATTAGTCTCATGTGAGGTGTTAGTTCCTCTAATGGGTCCGTTTGAGGACTGGTTTAAGTTTTCACCCTCAAACGACATGTTTTTAAGCATAATGTAGATATTTTTAAATTATCGTCATATTCTCAAACTAGAAGATCCGTGACTACACGATCAGTTCCTAGAAGTTATATTAGTACCGTGTAAGGTATTCATGCATCTTACGGGGCTATTTGGGTGCTAGTTTGAGTTTTCGCCCTTTATCGGCTTGTTTTTAAGCGTAATCTAGATATTTTCAAATTATCATCATATTCTCAAATCGGAAGACTCGTGACTATGCAGTTATCTCCTACGAGTTACATTAGTCCCATGTAAGGTGTTAGTGCCTCTTAAGAGGCCATTTGAGGATTGATTTGAGTTTTCCCCACAAAATGACACGTTTTAAGCAGAATCTAGATATTTTCAAATTATTTTCATATTCTCAAACTGGGAGACCTGTGACTACGTGGTCAATTCCTGCAAGTTACATTGGTCTCGTGAGATATGTTTGTACCCCTTACAGGATTGTTTGGGGAATGGTTTGGATTTTCACTCTCTAACGACATGTTTTTAAGCCTAAGTCTAGATATTTTCTAATTATCATCGTATTCCCAAACTGATAGTCCCGTGACTTCTCAGCTAGTTCCTACGAGTTAGATTAGTCTGGTGCAAGGTGTTTCTTGACTCTTATGGGGCCCTTTGGGAGCTAGTTTGAGTTTTCACCCTTAAGAATAATCTAGATACTTTCCAATTATCATCATAGTCTCAAACTGGGAGACCCGTGACTACGCAGTCAGCTCCTACGAGTTATATTAGTCCCATGCGAGGTGTCAGTGACTCTTACGAGGACATTTAAGGACTAGTTTGAGTTTTTACCGTGACACGACATGTTTCTGAGCATAATCTAAATATTTTCAAATTATCATCATATTCTCAAACCGGGAGACCATCCCGTATGAGGTGTTCATGCCTCTTAGGGGACCGTTTGGGGGCTAGTTTGGGTTTTCACCCTTTAACGGCTTATTTTTAAGCATAATCTAGATATTTTCAAATTATCATCATATTCTCAGACTGGGAGTTCCGTGACTACTTTATTAGTTCCTACGAGTTATATTGATCCCGTGCGTGGTGTTAGTGCCTCTTACGGGACCGTTTTGGGGCTGGTTTGGATTTTCACTCTCTAATGGCATGTTTTTAAGACTAATCCTAGGTATTTTCTAATTATCATCATATTCGCAAATCGAGAGTTCTGTGACTTCTCTATCAGTTCCGACGAGTTACTTGAGTCCCGTGCGAGGTGTTAGTGTCTCTTACGGGGCCATTTGGGGGCTGGTTTGGGTTTTTACCCTTTTACGATATGTTTTTAAGCCTAATATACATATTTTAAAATTATCATCATATTCTTAAATTGTGAGTATCGAGACAATACGGTCAGCTACTTCGAGTTACATTAGTCCCATGCGAGGTGTTAGTGCCTCTTACGAGGTCGTTTGAGGACTTATTTGAGTTTTCACCCCGAAATGACATGTTTTAATCATAATCTAGATAATTTCAAATTATTTTCACATTTTCAAATCAGGAGACCCGTGAATACGCGGAAGTTCCTACAAGTTACATTGATCCCATGTGAGGTGTTCATGCTCTTATGGGGCCGTTTGGGAGCTAATTATAGTTTTCACCCTTAAACGGTTTGGTTTTAAGCATAATCTAGATATTTTCAAATTATTGTCATATTCTTAAACCGTTAGTCCCATGACTACTGTGACAACCCGCTCACCAAAATAAGGGGTGGCCAGCCCAATACTCCAATATAATAGGAATCATAAATGGAATCATTCTCAGCATCACAATAAAAATATAGAGTATCCAGGATAACCACCCAATATTTCAGAAAACGGGTTGCCAATAATTTTGTTTTAAGGTTAAAGGAAAGAATTTAAACAACCCAAATCCTAAAAAGATAGGGGAAACCTCAAGGATGTATATATATTACTATAATAACAAGTGACAAATAAGAGGACCAATTATGTTATCGGTCCGCTGATACATCCAACATTGTTAAACAATTTCAATAAATTTATATAATACATTACATTAAACAATTACAAGGCTTGGGCCTCACGCCCGAGTAAAAGACTTGATCTTAACTAGAGTGCAACAATGAAAGCGGCTATACCATATAACCCGTAATACCCGTAAAGCATCAATGCTCGCCAAGATCATTGGAATTGGAAAATCAGAACAGGCGTCCTTGCGGCGGAGCACCTGAGCGAAAATAAGATACATATGCAACAAGAAATATAAACGGGTCAGGGCCCGGTTCTGTATGATTACCAAATTGTAAGGACACAAGTTTCCAATTGAGTCCATATATAGTTTTTGCTCAATTCCGGACAAAAATATTTATTCATAGGATTGTATTTAATTGTAATATTCTCAAGCCTATGAAGTGTTTGTTGAAGACGTAGTGACAAAGAGTATAAAGCTTCATTAATATCCCGGTTTGCGTGCCTCGTTTCTACGTCATCAATCTAAGGTTCCATGCTCCCAAGGTATGAATGCAATATTTTATATATATATATATATATGTATATATATATGAGCTTGGAACAAGTTGATTGGGTGTTAGGTTTAATTAAAACTATGTTTTATTTTCAGAAAGAATTAATGAAAACTTTAAATAAATTTATAAGTTTTTCTGGGCCAAAAATCAAATTTATGAACTTTCTGGAAGTTCGTTCGATATGTTGTTCGAACGAGTTTTTTGTTGGAACCAGATGTTCTTCGGACGAGTTTTCCAACGAGTTTACAGTATAGGCCTTTGAAATGTCGTTTGATATGTCGTTCGAACGAACTGTATGATCGAACGAGATATCCAACGAGATTTCTAACGAGTTCAATCTGGAACTTCGTTAGAAGTCTCGTTCGAATGAGATTTCGTTCGAACGAAATGTCGTTCGAACGAGATGTCAGGCGGGAACAGTTTTTGGCAGTTTTAAGCAGTTTTTCACCCACTTTCCCACTTGTTTCTTAACTGATTTTTCTTAGACTTTAGGATGTGCGGGAAACCATTTTTCCAAGGTATCTTTTTCATATCCTACTAACTCTTTGAGAGTGTTTAGAGAGAAAAAACTTAAGGAGAAACATATCAAGTTTTGAGTGTTAATTTTCAAGAGAAAATCACTTACCACTCTAGTTTTTACACCCATAGTTTCATCCAAGTTCACCTATATACATATCAATTGCATGGAGTTTGGCACCGGTTTTTCTCTACCGATTTAAAGAAGAGAAGTTTCGGGTTTTCTTCTACATCCCATAAACAAAGAAGAAGTTGTTTACTTTAATTTACCCACTTGGAGAAAGGCTTCATGTTCGGGTGACGGTGACCATACAAAGTCCGATCGGTGGACTCCGAGACCGCGGTGGAGCTCCGTGGTTATTCGCTAGGAAGAGGTATCTACAAGAAGAAGCGTCGAGGCTTAAGAGGGATCGAGTCGTGTGATGTAAGCCTTTCTGTCTTGTATTTGTAAATTTTGTATCTAGTGAATTTGTGGCTAGGGCCGTCCGAGGTAGTTTCTCGTCTTGGGTTTTTCCTCATACATTGCGGCGTAGTGTGGTTGATTTATTTTATCTTGCATAATAATTTAGAATGCAAGCTTAGGATAACTCAAGATAAAATTTGGTTTAAATTATCACACTTAATTTAATTTGGTGCTAAATTAAATATTGGGTAAAGTTTGTTTAATACAAGTCATTTAAGTTTATTGTTACAATTGGTTTGGCCTAATTTGATAAAATTGCAAAATATAATTTAGGCAAATTCTAGGACGTGGCTTGGTTGAGTTAACTTGGTTTAAGTGAAATTAGTACTTGTCTGTGTTTAAGTTAATTTCACTCGATTTAATTCTAATTTGTTTAAGAAAATTAAAACTTGGTAATCCGTCTGTTTTGTTGAATCATCCTAACACTTCCGCATCTCGTGTTTCATAAAAGGAAATTCAAATATTTTTTATTAAAGAAATTGATAAATCCGGGGGCATCACACTCAAACGTTTTCAAATTGGTATCAGAGAAAGGGCGAGAAATTATTTCGTTAAAGATCCTATAAATAATTTTTGGCTAAAATGGAATTTTCCCCAATTTCAAAATTTCCAATTTTCGATGGTTCTAACTATGCATATTGGAAAGCGCGTATGAAATCGGCACTAAAATCTATCGACGAGAGAGTTTGGATGTCTGTTGTTAACGGGTGGTCCCCACCAACTTATTTAGTTAAAAATGAACGTGTTCCCAAACCCGCAGATATATGGACTGAAAATGAGTTTAAACTTTCTAATTTTAATTCCCGTGGTTTGAATGCCTTGTTTAGCGCTGTCACACCGGATGAATTCTGACGTATTATGACGTGTGAAACTGCTAAAGAAGCTTGGCATATTTTACAATTAACTCATGAAGGAACTTGTGTCGTTAAAGCTTCGAAACTCCAAAACCTCACTACTCAATTTGAAACTATCAAAATGAATGATAATGAGACCTTTGATGAATTTTACGCTAGACTCTCTGATATTGTAAATTCATCGTTTAATTTGGGAGAGAAAATACCTGACGACCGTGTTGTAAAGAAAATTTTAAGGTCCCTACCCGATAGGTTTATTCCAAAAGTGACCGTTTTAAATTCTTTACCATCTTTAGCCTCTACGAAATTAGAAGAGATTGTAGGTGATTTACAAACCTATGAACTTGATATGTTTCCCTCTAAAACTGAAAAGAAAATCGAAAAGGGTGTTGCTTTAAAAGCCCGAAAAGAGGTCAAACAAGTAGTAGAGAGCGAGAGTGATAGTGACTCGGAAGACATGGCTTTGTTTGCTCGTAAATTTAGAAAATTTCTTAAAATTAACAAAGATAAATTTAAAAATGATTTTAAGAAATTTGAAACTTCTAAGCATGACAAAGGTGAGAAGATCCCTAAAGCCGAGAAGATCCCTAAACCTAGTAATGAAAATTTAGATAGGGACGAGTCTAATAAGTGTTTTGGTTGTGAAGGTTATGGCCATAGGGCTTATGAGTGCCCCACTAAACTAAGGAAAGAGGGTAAACGACCCATTGCATATAATGCGACCCTTAGTGATAGTGATAAGGAAGAGGGACCCGATTCCCCCACTAAGCCAAATTTTGTGGCTTTTATGGCTAGTCAGGTGAGTGGTAGTGAGAACTCATCGATTGATGAAACATTAACACATGACGCTTCCAAGGTCATTGTTTATGATTCTCTTGTTTTTGATGATAGTGAGAGTGGAGAAGCAAGAGAGAGTGAAAATGAAGAAGAGGTTAATGTGAGTGAACTTCAAAATGCTTTTCAAGAACTTTATAAAGAATCTATTAAATTGAAAAGAGCTAATTTGAAGTTAGAAGCTAGTTTAAGAGAGAGTGTCAAGGTCATTGATGAAAATGCTTTAATAGAAGACCTTAAGACACGTGAGAGGACTCTTCAAGAGAAGCTTGAATATGTAGAAGGCGAAAGAGATAGCCTTAGGAGTTTAATGGAATCCTTGAAAAATGAGCTTCTTGCTTTTGAAGAGCGAAATGTTTTATTAGAGTCTAACATTTTAGAATTGCAAAATAAATTAAAAGACTCTAGTAATGTCAAATTTGATTTGGAGTGTCATTCGGAAAAATTAGATAAAATATTAGGAACGGTCCAAATTAAAAATGACACTTGTGGTTTAGGCTTCAATACTTGTAATGAATTTACTCCTAAAGCCAAAACCAACGTTTTAGGAGAATCGTATAGGAAAGATTTTAGAGATCACTTCATAGGTAAATCTTTTCGACATATTTTTACTTGTACTCATTGTGGTCGAAAAGGTCATCTTAGGAAATTTTGTTTTGATCTTAAACGAATTCCTAGAAAATTCATAGTAAAGTAACCACGGTAGTTAAAGTTCCAACACCCCAAGATAGTCATTCTTCATTAATTTGGGTTAGGAAATCCGACTTGGATGCCTTGCAAAATATGATTTTTGATTCTCATTTACTTTCACATGCTTCCTCCCTTGCTAAATCTAATGGATGAATGTGTTAGTGTTTGCATACTTTAGCGTTTGTACTTCATGCTATATTCACATGCTAAATGTATGCTTGTTTAATGATTTTCTAGTCTATGCTCCACGCTTATCACATGCTAGAATTATGATTTTTGTTTATCTTTTGTATTATATTTCCTTCATTTTTTTCGCATTAAATGAAAAATACAAAAAGATTTTTGTTTATCGTTTGGATTTTATCTCTTGGTAATTTAAGCTTAATGAAAAATTCAAATGATTTGTGTTTGTCTTTTGAGTATATATTTTTTATTTTTGGTTAAAAATGTCAAAAACTCAAAAAGATTTTTGTTGTGTGTATTTTGGTTTGACACACTTTATGTGGCATACACTTGTGTTTGAATCCCTCCTTTAACTCTCCCACGTGGCTAGAACTTTTGGTTTAGATTGTCAATCCTCAAAATGATCTTTACCATATTTTTACGGAGCAGTTGGATTTTGTGTTGTTTAAATGGATTCTATTTTTATATGCCTCTATTCACACATGCACGAGGTCCTTTGAATTGTTAACTACATATGTATATTTGGGCTATGTGAGGGGTTCTCCTACCAATCTTGTCATCTACATATTTGTGACATAGGAGGACTAGTGCATGTCAAAATCCGTTGCATGTGAGATTTGTGTGAAAAATGAAAACATGATAAATACAATTGTGCACGGGGAAGGGCTCCGAAAGGACTAAGTGATCCTTTGCGATTGTAAGCCACTGTTTGGAATGGACCTAAAAGAAATACGTGGTCCAAAGGCCTAAAAACAGAAAATATGGCATTAAAAAGAAACTAAATTGCCAAGGCCTATGTTTGATTGATATATTCATTCCAATTTAATATAAATGCATATTGAGGGAGATTGGATGGTATATCAACGGTTTGCACAATGTCCATTTATCCTAGTTGCGCATCTCATGTCATGACTCTATTGGTTTGTAGAATCATCAATACACAAGACTTGTATGCATTGTGTATGTTTTTTCATTGAGTTCAATTTATATTGTCACATGAGGTTATATTCAAATGTGATGAAGTTTGCAATCAATTGAGAACTCCGTGAACATGCTTTAAGTGATTGGGTCTAAATTTAATTGTTACTAGTTCACACCCCAACACTTTCGTTTCCATATGACACATTTTTGCCTTACGAGTGTGAAAGACTCCTATTATATGTTGTGTGTGTCATTTGAGTGTTTATATCTATATATGTGTACTTGAGTCTCTTTGATATATTTTATGTATATATATATTTGATATTTTTGTTTAGTCTTTGCTTTGACTTCTAATCCATATATGCTTTAATTTATACTTGGTATCCATCTTATTGCATTCTTTGTTGATATCACATCCTTAATAATTTATATATCATATTGGTATCATTTTATTGCATCCTAGTGGGTATCCGATGTTATTGTTTGGATTAGTTGAACTTTTGTTGCCCATATGCTTTAACCTTCTCATCACTATATGCACCATTACATGTTTTGATTCTTTAGCCTTTGTCTATTTCCTGAACAAAAAGGGGGAGAATGATAGGGGGAGAAATAGTATCTAATCCTATTATTATCGTATCTTAGTTTGGGGGAGATTTATCTTAGGGGGAGACGTCTTTCTAAGTATGTCAGTTGTTTGATAAAGGGGAGAATTCATTTAGGGGGAGTAATTAATTAATTGCATTTAATATTTTGATATTCCCTATGCGTTTGATAGTTTGCTTAAGTGTGCAGGAATTATTCTAAAGAGGCATGTTTCAATGGCAAAGCGTTTGATCCTTGGGTTGAGTCAAGTTTGGGTGGGTTATGTTTTGAGTCTAGTAGAGCTTGACGGCCCATTAGGATTTTTTGTTTGGTTTTTGTCCTGGAATAGCCAAAGGGGGAGATTTGTAGGGACACAAGTTTCCAATTGAGTCCATATATAGTTTTGGCTCAATTCCGGACAAAAACATTTATTCATAGGATTGTATTTAATTGTAATATTCTCAAGCCTATGAAGTATTTATTGAAGACATAGCAGCAAAGAGTATAAAGCTTCATTAATATGCCGGTTTGCGTGCCTCGTTTCTACGTCATCAATCTAAGGTTCCATGCTCACAAGGTATGAATGCAATATTATATATATATAGGAGCTTGGAACAAGTTTATTGGGTGTTAGGTTTAATTAAAACTGTGTTTTATTTTTAGAAAGAATTAATTAAAACTTTAAATAAATTTATAATTTTTTCTAGGCCAAAAATCGAAGTTATGAACTTTCTGGAAGTTCGTTCGATAAGTCGTTCGAACGAGTTTTTTGTTCGAACCAAATGTTGTTCGAACGAGTTTGCCAACGAGTTTCCAGTATAGGCCTTGAAATGTCGTTTGATATGTCGTTCAAACGAACTGTATGTTCGAACGAGATATCCAACGAGATTTCTAACGAGTTCAATCTGGAACTTCATTAGAAGTCTCGTTCGAACGAGATGTCAGGCGGGAACATTTTTTGGCAGTTTTAAGCAGTTTTTCACCCACTTTCCCACTTGTTTCTTAACTGATTTTTCTCAGACTTTATGATGTGCGGGAAACCATTTTTCCAAGGTATCTTTTTCATATCCTACTAACTCTTTGAGAGTGTTTAGAGAGCAAAAACTTAAAGAGAAAAAGATCAAGTTTTGAGTGTTAATTTTCAAGAGAAAATCACTTACCACTCTAGTTTTTACACCCATAGTTTCATCCAAGTTTACCTATATACATATCAATTTCTTGGAGTTTGGCATCGGTTTTTCTCTACCGATTTGAAGAAGAGAAGTTTCGGGTTTTCTTCTACATCCCATAAACAAAGAAGAAGTTGTTTACTTTGATTTACCCACTTGGAGAAAGGCTCCATGTTCGGGTGACGGTGACCATACAAAGTCCGATCGGTGGACTCCGAGACCGCGGTGGAGCTCCGTGGTTATCGGCTAGGAAGAGGTATCTACAAGAAGAAGCGTTGAGGCTTGAGAGGGATCGAGTCGTGTGATGTAAGCCTTTATGTCTTGTATTTGTAAATTCCGTATCAAGTGGATTTATGTCTAGGGCCGTCCGAGGTTGTTTCCTGTCTTGGGTTTTTCCTCGTACATCGTGGCGTATTGTGGTTGATTTATTTTATCTTGCATAATAATTTAGAATGCATGCTTAGGATAATTCAAGATAAAATTTGGTTTAAATTATCACACTTAATTTAATTTGGTGCTAAATTAAATATTGGGTAAAGTTTATTTAATACAAGTCATTTAAGTTTATTGTTAGAATTGGTTTGGCCTAATTTGATAAAATCGCAAAATATAATTTCGGCAAATTCTAGGACGTGGCTTGGTTGAGTTAACTTGGTTTAAGTGAAATTAATACTTGTGTGTGTTTAAGTTAATTTCACTCGATTTAATTCTAATTTGTTTAAGAAAATTAAAACATGGTAATCCGTCTATTTTCTTGAATCATCCTAACGCTTCCGCATCTCGTGTTTCATAAAAGGAAATTCAAATATTTTTTATTAAAGAAATTTGTAAATCCGGGGGCATCGCACTCACACGTTTTCACAAATGAATAAAAAATATGACAGTTATGGATGATAAATCATGAAGGAAGAGAAGTAAGAAGCCACCTACACAATTTAAAACATGAGCTAAGCATGAAAATAAAATGGGTAACATTAATCTAAAACTTTCTTCATATGCACCAATTATCTCATATATCTTTTCCTTAGCAGGAAATATATATATAATCACAATTTTATGCTCTTTGACATTTTTATCTCACTTTTACATTTTGTAAAAATCCTTTCCTTATCCGGAAAATAATCATTTTCGAATGATCTTTGTGGCATTTATATATGCTCTTTGTGGAACTTCATCATGCTCTTTATGGCATATCTCGTACATCAAGTCCCACTTGATTATGAATAATTATATTTATATACATATAACGATTCGAAGACCGCCCGTCCGGGTTTCCCCACTGTGCGCGCCCCTAAATGACCATCATCTTTCAGGGCCTACCATTAAGACAACCTGGGCACCTATAACGCAAGACGTCGGGAAGCGGCCATATGCCTGTGGTATAGTCAAGACCACACCCTAAATCTCCTACCCATCGCAGAAAAATATACAACAATAAACGCTCACATGGCCTAGGACTATATCCACCTTGCATTCATTATCCAGGGGGCTTCACCTCACGCGCGGACTTCCCTTATGATGTCATTTAGAGAGGTGTGTTTAAACCATTTTTATTTATCATTTTCAAAATCAAGTAAATCATCATTTAGTAGTTTCATGATTAAGTAAATTATCATCTACTAAAATCAATATCATTTCCATTTCATTTCATTTCCATGTGTATGTTTCATTTTATCCGAAACCATTACCATTTACTTTTTGTAAATAATATAACTTATTATCCGGAGCCATACAATAAATTATATCGTTGCTACCACCTCAAAGGAGTAAGCTCTTAATTACTTCCAATCATTGTAGGGTATTAGTGTAAAACCCCAATACTATCATACCTCAAAGGAATGAATGAGCTTTCAATTTATTCTCCCTACATACTTTTATGGTATTATTATAAACCATCAGGGCTAATGTAGCTCGAATGAGCTCCTAAAGTCTCCCAAACATAATAGTATAACTCTTAGTTTTATAAAAATTTTCTAGAAGGAAAGAATGCCCTAACATCAATAGGCATAACCCCGAAAAAGTCCCCACATAACCCATTCCTAGTGTAGAGAAAGTAACTAACTCAATTAAAACTCTAGGACACTTGGTTTACTTCATTAAAGAAGGTTCCTAGGCCCTAGACTTAAAGAAAATGAATTGGAACTAAACTAAGAAAATCACTCAAAAATGCAGGATTTCCGAATCGATTCGGCCTAGCCGAATCGATTTGGATTCAGGAAAGAGAATCGATTTGGACCATTTGAATCGATTCGGTTAGGAAAACCTAACTTCTGCATAATTACTGAATCGATTCGGACCATTAGAATCGATTCGGTTGACCCAGACCTGAAAACTGTCTCAAGGTGAATAGATTCGGCCAGGCCCAATCGATTCGGTTCTGCAGATTTGCCTAATTTTGCCTTAAGGGTTATTAACCCTTATTCTCCCAAACCTCAAATCTATTGAATTTGACCCACAACCAATAACATTTATCTACCCAAAATTTATCATACATGATTAATAACCATTATAATCCTCAATTTTATCATCAAAACTAAGATTATGGTTTAATTCCCATAAATTTCCATTTTTGATCTCCAAAAGAATATACATAAATATCATACAAATTATCCATCTTAAATCACATATTAGCAAGTCGAAAACTTGCCTTGATGTAGGCAATATCATATTTCTTTGAGTAGGAGCATCAATCCATCTTCAATCATCATTTTTCTCTTCTTTCTCCTCTTTTCTCTTCTTCTTTCTTTCTCGACTTTTCTCTCTATGTTTAAGACATAAATTAGGAAATTAGGGGATTTATAAGACTAAATCGCAGCTTAAGTTAGAACTCCCAACTTAAATGGTTAACATCACATTAAAATTGCCCCCAAATACGCATTTGAGTTAAAACCAGGTAAAAGTGCCCGAAATACAGAAATACAATATGACACTTATTTTGACTGTCTCGCACCTTCCGAGACTAACTACATCCTCTAAACTAGCATCCGGTAATTTTATAAATTATTTCCAGTTCTAATTTTATTTAAACCATAATGCCCTTTTTAAATACATGACACTATAAACATGCAACCTGATCATATTTACTTTCACATACAGTAAATATGCATCAATCTAGTAAATATTAACTTTCAATTCATTCAATTAATATTTACTCCAGTCCCCACATTTTATATAATTAACTTATGCGATAAAATTAATATAAAATGAGCCTCCCAAAATCGAGGGTTGTTACAACTACATTGTGATTTCCTACGAGTTACATTGGTCCCGTGCGAGGTGTTAGGGCCTCTAACGGGACCGTTTGGGGACTAGTTTGGATTTTCAGTCCCTAACGGTATGTTTTTAAGCCTAAGTCTAGATATTTTATAATTATCATCGTTTCCCAAACCTAAAGTTCCATGACTACTCTATCCATTCCTACGAGTTACGATGGTCCCGTACGAGGTATTAGTGCCTCTTGCGGGACCGTTTGGGGCCTGGTTTGGGTTTTCACCCTCTAACGACATGTTTTTAAGCCTAATCAAGATATTTTCAAATTATCATCATATTCTCAAACAGAGGTTAGTTCCTACAATTTATCGGGAGTACCGTGACTTCTTTGTCAGTGCCTACGAGTTACATTAGTCCCGTGCTATGTGTTCATGCCTCTTACGGGGCCATTTGGGAGCTAGTTTGAGTTTTTACCCTTTAACGACTTGTTTTTAAGACTAATCTAGATATTTTTAAATTATTTCTATATTCTCAAATAGGGAGACCCGTGACTATGCGGCGGCCAGCTCCTACGAGTTACATTAGTCCCTTGTGAGGTGGTAGTGCCTCTTACGAGGCCGTTCGAGGACTGGTTTGATTTTTAACCCTGAAATTACATGTTTTTTAGTACAATCTAAATATTTTAAAATTATTGTCATATTATCAAACTGGGAGACCCATGACTATGAAGGAATTTCCTACAAGTTACATTGGTCGCGTGCGAGGAGTTCAGGCATCTTTCAGGACCGTTTGTGGTCGAAAGTAAAAGCTAAATTGAGAATTTATATAACTAATTCGAAAAATAAGAAATTAAAAAAAGGAAAGAAGAAAGTTTGCACCTTCTTTAGAGACATGAGGATTGATTTTGAACTTTGATAAGCTTTCTTGCAAGTTGGGAGGAATGTTTGATGAGGTAGAAGGATATTTTTTCTAAACTAGGTATGCGAATGAGGGGAATGTAAGGTGGAAAAGAATTCCACACAAGGGAACTTCACTGATTGTAGAAGAGGATTGCTGATACCCCTAATATTGATGGTTATAAGGTGTGACTTTGAGGTGACAGATGGTGTGCCTTGGACGTGACTACCGATCATTATACCCATATCCCTGCCAATCGACAAGTGAGCCTAGACACACTTTCGATAGGCAGGGAAATGAACTTGCCAATTGGCTCTATCGTGTTTTTTTTTAAAATGGTCGTAGAACACAATTCGTTAATCCAAATTGCGAATGGGGCATATATTTATAAAGGTAATTCAGATACCTTTAAGAGTCGTTAAGGAGTTCTCGGGTCCGAGAGTTTACTTTGGGTAAAATGGGGCTTGGAAGCGACCATCGGTCCTTTGGACAGAAGATCGTCGGACGGTAATGGATCGTTCGTACACATTAAAAGTTCTAATCATGCATAGGGTGAACCAATGGTAATTTTATTAAAGGCTCTTCGAAATTCCATGGATCTTCTTGGTTAGGAGAGTTGACTTTTATCAAATGGGGCCCGAAAGTGCCCGGTGACATTTTAGAGTAAAATAGATCATTTTTCGTATCCTAACGTTAATTAGTGCACGGGATGGACTGTTGGAAAATGTATGGATTTCCCTTTGAAGATTCATTCTGTCTTGTTCAAGATGAAGAGTTCAGTTTGGTCAAACAATGCCCTGGAGCACCCGACGATCTTCGAATGAGTTTTCGAGGGAAAACAAGTCTTTCTTCCTAATGGTTATTTTGTTTTTCCCTTGGGGAGGACTATTAAAAATAGGTTTCAGTTCACTTAGAATATTCATTGAACTTTCTTTCTGGTGATGAAGTTAATCAGGGTCAAATCGGAGATTGGGAGTACCTGGTGGCCTCTAGAACGGTTTTCAATTGTGAAATGGTCCGTTCGGTTAGACCATTATACCAATTTGTGCATAGGATGGATCATTGGAACGGGGATTCAGAGACCTTCAAAGATACATTAATCTTTTTCTCTGACAATGACATTGACCAAAGTCAAAATGGGGCTCGAGAGTTACTGATATCCTCTTGATCGGTACTTGGAGTATGACCTAGGGTTCACGTTCATTTGAGAAATACTAGGGACCTTGGGAGATACTTAGTGGGTCCTAAATTTTGGTGTCTACAGATCTACTTGAAGGGTGAGCTTGGAACAAGTAAAAGTCATCTAATAGACACTCCATGATATTTTAGGAAGAAATTCAATTCTCCGGACCTAGGGGATGAGGATGACCGATTTAGAGGGCCTAAGGTAATGTTGGGGGTGACCGATTCTACGGGTTGCAGTCAATTCTGATGACCTAAAGTAGAGCTGACAAATTATGTGGGTAAAGGACAATTCTGTGGGACTAAAGTGTAGGCTATCACTTTGACGGGTTGAGGCCAATTCTAAGGGCCTAAAGTAAAGGAGATAAATCTGGAGGTCGAGGGCAATTTTATGGGCCAAAAGTAGAGGTGACTAATTCTGAGGGTCGAGGCTAATTTTTTAGTCCTAAAGTAAAGGTGACTAATTTTGTGGGTCGAGGCCAATTTTGAGGACTTAAAGTAAAGGCTACCAATTCTTCTCGTCGAGGCCAATTCGGTGGGCATAAAGTAGAGGCGACAATTTTGTGGCTCAAGGTCAATTATACGGTCCTAAGGTAGAGGCATGGAATTCTCCTGGTTAAGTCCAATTCTACGGGCTTAAAGTAAAGGCAGCCAATTCCGTGGGTCGAGGACGATTCGGCAGTCCTAAAGTAGAGGCAACCAATTCTGTGTGGCTACAGTAGAGGCAACCAATTCTGTGGGTCGAGGCCAATTCTGTGGGCCTAAAGTAAAGGAGACCAATTATGCGACTCAAGATCAATTTAGAGGATATAAAGTAAAGGCGACCAATACTATGTGTGGAGGTAAATTCCGAGGACCTAATGTAGTGGTAACCAATTTTACGGGTTGAGGTCAATTTTGAGGACCTAAAGTAGAGGCGACGAATTCTGTGGGTCAAGGCCAATTTTGCGGGCCTAAAGTTGAGGCGACCAATTTTGTGGGTCGAGGCCCATTAAGAGGACCTAAATTAGAGGCGACCAGTTATGTGGGCCGAGACCAATTCTATGGCCTGAAGTAGAGACAACCAATTCTGCGGGTCGAGGCCAATTCTTCGGGCCTAAATTTGTAACATGGGGTATAGGTCTCCTTGGGAAATTATTTGAGACTCCAGTGGGGAAGATATATTTACATGGGTTATTTGAGGAAAAGTTTATGTAGCCCTGTTAGGGAAGCATTTTGATTTCTTGTGAGGATTTTAGGACTCTTCTAGGGAATGTATTCCGTGGAGACTCCGCTGGGGAGATATCCGATTAACTTAAAGTTTCTCTTAGGGAAATTGGAATTTTTTGAAGAAATTTTTATCTCAGGAACTCTTGGGTTAGGGATTGTGTTTCTTTGAGATGTTGTAGGGACGAGATATTTGATTGGCTTAAAGTTCCACACGGGAAGTTTGATTTGTGAATTTTGTTGGGTTTATAGTTATGGGATTTCCTTAGTGTTTTGTAGTGTTTGAGCAGGGGATAAAATGTTTTATTAATCTGATTGGGGATTTAAGACCTTAGAAAATGGTTTTCTTGACGGAGAAATTACCTGTTCTTTATTTGGTAATTTTGGGAATTTTTTCGGATTTTTTTTTAATTTTCTGGCATTTTTTCGGATTTTTTGTACGAAATTTGCAGGGGGTACCATTAGGCAGGCTGGAGAATATGTCGTTCGATAATGGCTCGGTCCCCTAGGTTTCCTAGGGTAGAGAAATAGATTGTTGACAATAGGTATGAGGGGGGGGGGGTCTTTCGATTGGCATGCTGCTAAGTCCCCAATAAACGGAGGATAAAATCTTTTGTCTTTTCTTCTCATTTTTCGCAATTTCATGAGCAAAAATATCATGTCCTTTCTTTTGAAAATATGTTCCTATGTCCATTTTGTTTTGAGACATCAAATTAAGGTCCCTTCTAATGAGGTGTACCCTATTGAGTGGTTGGGTGTTGATGCTTGCGCTGGGATGGAATGGCAATCCAGGGTGCACTCCTCTTATATTTGGGAATGAAAACACCTTTGATCTTTTTTGATCCAGTTGATGAGGAACACTTCTTTTCGCTCGAGACTACACAACATCGCTCATGTAGGGTGCGAAATCCTAATTTCTATGTTAGTATTATGACATTTGACATTCTTTTCTATTTCTCTTATGTTCTTTGAATGATATTTTATTTCTTTCCTTTTTTTTAGACCGGTGCAGCCTCTTTAAGCATGCGGTCTTGGGGAGAGATAGGTTTCAAAGATGTTTGGCAGCATCTTCCTCCTGTGGTATGAGGAATTGCGGCTTCTGCTGGATTCGATCATCTGGCCCAGACTTTACATAAGATGCTGCGTTTAACAGATGTTTTGAGTGCTTTGGGAGAGAGGTGGCGGGATACTACCACACCTTCCATTTTTGCATTGAGGAGATGCTGATTACTCTTATAGACATGCAACAACTTTTAGAATTTGATTACGAAGGTTTCTAGATAGTGCTTGACCTTACTATGAGGATAACGCAAAATGTTGTGGAGGTGGCGCTCAGAGATGTAGGGCAAATTGTCTCTGGATATTCCATTCGCATTTCATCTTTTTGGGAGACGCTTTTGCGTAGGAGGATAGATATGGAAAACGAGCTGTTGCTGAGGCGGATGGTCCAGTTATTAATTTTATTGCTGTAGGTTTTTTTTGGTGGCGTCGAGTGGCGATGTAATCCATATATGGTTTTTTCCATTATTTAGAACGATTTCAAGCGTTCAGCTTTATGATTGGGGGAGCTTGACTTTAGAGACCCTTTAATGTTCTTTGGATGCTTTCAGTCGGTGTTTTCGATAAAAAATTAGGTGATCCATGTACGTTTTGGAGGTAACTTCGTATTTGTTCTTTGTCCCTTTTCCTTGCATTTATTCGATTGCTGATTCCTGTCTTTTATAGACGTGGTGATGGGTTTCAAGAAACGGTCTATGTCCCTAAAGAATGAGGATATGGGGGACTTTTGTCAGATGTTTCGGTAGCGTAAGTCCAATGGGCAGTCAAAATGGTTCTTGTCTCTAGCGATGGTGTGACAGGCACTGAATACTTTGATGAGCAACTACGTCATCTCATGTTTCTTTAGATTTATTCTATTATTTTTTTTCCTTCTTGAGTATTGTGGGGTTTGTAGGTGACCTTTTAACTGTGGGCGATGGCTCCTCAGGATACAAGGGTAACGGGTATTCATGCGCTAATGAGGCGGTTTCTAACGCATGAGTTCAGTTACGCCTGGAACCTAGGAGAGATGGTAGTGTGCCAAATTGTTGAGGACGAGGTGGTTGTCCCATCGGTGGTGGCCCTGAGGTATATGAGGTGGGTTCGAGAGATGTTGGAGGAGTCTAGGGCGATGACTATGGTTGGAAATACCTATTCATTTTTAATGAACATAGTGGCAACCTACGACTATCTTCACTTTGCGATGAGCTAGATGATGCCTCATACGACTTCAGACAGGGGCACGAGTCGGCCAGTGGGTCTTCCCACAATACTGGTGGCACGTCATCATCAGCGACGACAGTGGTGATGGTGGTTCTATTTCTCCATCTTGCTCCTCCTTCTTACAATATCAAATTGTCTATAGGGTGGTGTTTGAGTATGCAAAACCACCCTAATGCGATGGAACTGACGGTGTTGGCGCTAATGGAAGACATCCTTCAGCTAGAGGTATATATCTTTATCATTTATCTTTCTGATTTTCTCTTTTACTAAGACTCACTGATTTCCCTTTTGTTTTTCTTGTATCATGTCTAGGTATCGACTACTAGGCTGAAGGATATATGTGACTAGGTATCTTCTTCCACGGCTCATATTCGAGATTCAATTCCAATTTCTTCCTATTTGGTGATGTCTACTTCTTCAGAGGAGAGATCTAGATCAAGTAGTGAAGGCTTCTCAAGTCATAACCGGGGGAAACTCGCATCTCATAGTGATGTGGGATCATATAGAGAATGGGATATAGAAAGTAAGAGAGAGAGAAAGTGTGAGGGTCTGAGCTGAGTCCTGTTCTTCTTCTTCTTCTTCTTCTTCTTCTTCTTCTTCTTCTTCTTCTTCTTCTTCTTCTTCTTTTCTTCTTTTCTATAAAAATGAAATGATGGCAACCTATATATGATAATGAATGGGATTATTCATCTTTGCTTTAGATAACTTAATCTACATGAACTTTTTATTTTTTTAATGAGACTATAAAAAGGATTAGAATCTATATTGAGAAAGGATAACTAAACATAGGGATAAAAATTCTGAATTCTCTTAGAAAAACTATTTTTATTTGATTTTTTTTTAATTTTGACAAAAATGAAAGATGGAATTCTCTAAAAATAGGGGAATACCGATCGATATGCCCATTGTCCTGTATATCGATAGGACACTCCAATTAAATCACCCTAAGGCTTGATTGCACTCTCTTCACCTACTTTGTACTTGATGGGGGTAGTCTTTTATCTATATTTTGTAGGGTCCTATCTTTAACCAAAATTTTTAAGTATAAAAATGGGAGAAGTGAAGAGGTTTCTTCATCCATTCATATGTTCATTCTCTTAGCTTCTTACTTCTTGTTTACAAAATGAATTTTCCCATAAGTGATAATTTTCTTCTTATCGCAAAAATTTAGAGGCTACGTGTTCGTACAATGTAGACTATGACACCTTTAACATGTGTCAAGTCACTTTGTGGCACAACCGACCCATTGACTTGAGCGTGCTGACGATGGCAGCACATTTGTGATACCTTTAGGATCACGTCTTTTGTTTTGGCTTGGAAGAGGGTTTGTCCAACCTTTGAAGATTTTTTTTCTATGTTTGGGGTTAATCTTGGTGCGGCGACGGCCATGCCTAAATTTTCTCGATCCCCTCGGGCAATATTGCCAAAATTTCTTCATATTTTTGCTTCGGTGGCTCGACCTTTACTCACTCGTGGAATGATTGCTTTTCCAGTTGTATTGTATTCTGTGCGTTTGTAGGATATTAATGATTTGAGTCATGCCAGAGCTATTGGTCTGGGCTAAAGTTTGAGGTTATTACTTGTGACCGGGGATTTGGTGGTGGACCCCCAATTGGCTGCTATTACTGTATGAGTGTCATATCCTTGCAATCCTACAACGGTGATGCATGTAGAGACCCTGAATGGTATGGATGTTTGGCAGGAATTTCGTTATCACTTCCTCAGAGGTAGCTTAGTTATGCTATTCATGTGGATGTATAAAAGATTCCATTTAGCCGTACCTCCTAGATATCCGTTGGTAGCTGTGCCGAATTTTTTCACTCGTTATTTCATCAAGTTTTTCCCATCCATAGAGAGATGGGTAAATTGGTTTGTGAAGCATGGAAATCGATGTTTGGGATGGTCAGTTCTATTGTGGGGAGAGTTGGAGCCTATTCTGTAACCGTTGGAAATCGTTATGTTCGGTTAATTGGCCTTTGACATACCTCATTCCATTTACCTTGGTGGATCCTACCTCATGTTGGGTAGGAGAAAATTGTTATTTCCCATACCTTGGATTTCTTTCCTCTAGAGGATTTGACTGAAGGATTGTGCATGCGACTGGGCTCTCGATGTGGGGAATCGCCGACCATCAACCTGCATTCTCAATCTGTTGGTAGGTTTTGGCATGTTTCTTGAGATTATATGAAATGGTTGTGGAAGAGGGTATTGTATAAGATATTAGCTGAGGAGATCGGGTATAGATAGTTTGTCATGTTTGATACTATGGAGGGGGCATAGTGTTTTTCCCTAGGACGGTTTAGGATTATCATTCCATGGAGAGCCTTTGGCGAACCATCCAAGCAAGGGAATTTTGGGGTCCTTAAGGAGGAGAAGATGAGGATGATGAAGTTAGGTCCTCTGGTAGTTGTGGGTAGGGTCTTCCATGAAGCTGGTGTTTGTTTGTGAAGATTTTTTATAGTTGTGTTTCTTGTCATTTTTTGTTTGTGTGAATAGTTTGGAATGGTATGGTTAGTTCAATTTAGGGGTAGTTTTATTGGAGGGGGAAGTTATTTATCTCCCTACACTGATACATGTAACTGGACCATAATTTTCCATAATGGAATAAAAATGGATTTTAATTATATTATTGTTCCTCTTGATGAGTTTTACATTTGAGTTACTCATATCCATCACAAAGGCATACATAATCCTTTTGGTCATCTAAATGATAAAATGAACTATCATTCTCGTAGGTAAGTGTATAGGCTGACTACGTACCACTGGGGTTTTTCAAAATTTTCTAAGAAAAAGGTTTTTTAGATGAATAGGCCCAACATAGTTCTGGGTAGAGGGAAATGAAGATTTTTTTTAGAATACAAGGGGTATGAAAAGAGTTGCATCTCGCTGAGACTTTGGACTAAAGGTAGAATTTTATGAGACAGTCCAGGTTCACTGGACACGCCATTTTTTCTCAATCAAGGTCAGTGAGCATAACGGCGCCACTGGACATGATCTTCTTCACCATGTTAGGACCACTCAAGTTTGGCTCGAATTTCCCTCTAGGGTCCCACACAGGTTCTATAATTTCTTTGAGGGCTAACTCCCCTTGTCGAACACTATAGTACTTGAGTTTCCAGTTGAATAATCATGCTATTTTACGTTGGTACCCTTGTATATGATATAAACTTTTTATCCTCCTTTCATCTAAAAGCGATAACTACTCAAAACGGCTTTGATGCCACTATTTTTCATTGACTCTGCTCTCAAGCATAACACGTAATGAATGTATATCCAGTTCAACAGGTAGGACTGATTCCATGCAATATACTAGTGAGTAAGGGGTATTGTTAATGGATTTTTGGACTGAAGTACGGTAGCCCCAGAGGGCGTAAGGGAATTGATCGGCTCAATATCGGTAACTCTCAATCATCTTGTTATTGATTTATTTGAGGTTCTTATTGTTATCTTCAACTGCACCATTGGTTTTTGGTTTGTAGGGAGAAGTTTTGTGTCTCTAAATCCCGTACTCATCCAGCAATTTTGTGATTTTTGGCTTGAAATGTAACCCGTTATCTTATAGTAGCTCATGGGGAGCCTCGTATTAGTAAATGATGTTCTTTTTTATCAACTCGGCAACCTTTTTGGCATTCAACACTGCGTATGATTTGACTTCGACCTATTTGGTGAAGTAATCATTGGAAAATAGGATTAATTTATGCCCATTGGAGGAATTGGGTGTGACTTTTCATATGTTATCAATGCCTCATGTGGAGAACGGCTAGGGAGAGGTCATGTTGTAATATTCCCAAGAAGGCAAGTGTTGGAGATTGGAGAACTGCTCGCATCTAAGGAATTTTTGGACGTAGGTAGTGCAATTCTAAACTATGGTGGCTCAATAGTAACCCTGCCAGATAATCGTCTTGGCAAGTATATGGTCATTCATACGGGGTTCGCATTCCCTGCTATGAATTTTCTGTGTCATTTCTTCAATGTCGGCACTTGTAATGCAGTATAGGTGGGTTCCATCGAAGTTTCTCTTGAATAGTTCTTTATCGTAAATGATATACTGGGCAACCAGTTTGCAAAGGGTCACACGATCCTTCTTATTGGCGGCTTGGGGATACCTTCCATTGTTGAGCAGGCACCATATGTTGTAATACAAAAAGCCATTCATAAGGTAGTCCTCTTCGATGATGAGTTCAATATGGCATCAGTGGGTTGGTTTAGTTTGTTTATAGAGTAGGAAATGGGTTATCATTATTGCTTCGTGCATGTTGACCATAGAGGTCAGGGTAGTAAGGGCATCAACTAAGTTGTACTGTGTTTGAGGCAAGTAATATAAGGTGATATCTCGAAATTGGAAGGCCAACTCTTCTTGGTGGGTGTGGAAAGGTAAAAGATTTTCAACTTTGACTTCCCATCTTCTAACGACTTTGACAATGATGATGATAGAATCCCCGTAGACATCCACACCTTTCTAAAGTGCGACTTTGATGCCCACAGTTCACGCCTCATATTCAGTCATATTTTTGGCACAAGAAAATTTAGCTTGATGGAAATAGGAGTTTGAGTCTCATTAAGGGAGATTAAGAGTATCCCAACGCCATATCTTTTCTTGTTATCAATGTCATTAAAGAAAATTTTCCATTGGAGGTCTTCTTTAGAGGAATCAAGGATATCTTCATCCGAGAACTCAAAAATCCAAACTTTGACTTTTTCCATTGGGTGGTCAGCAAGGTAGTCGTAGATAGATCTTCCTTTCATGAGTTTCTAGGTGGCATACACAATATCGATCTCTGTTAGCAACATCAAACATCTGGCCATTCGGTTAGACATGGATGGTTTTTCGAGAAGGTATTTGATAGGATCCATTTAGGATAAAATTCTGATGGATGAAGCGAGCATGTAGTGCCGTAATTTCTGAGTGACCTATAGAAGGCGACACATACTTTCTCCAAGGCAGTGTAGTTGACTTCGTACCCAGTTAGTTTGTGACTGGAATAGTATATGGCCCTTTCTTGTTTGTATTCTTTATGGTATTGGGCTATCAAAGCCCTAACTGCAGTGTCTATTACGGTCTAGTATAGGAGTAGAGGAACACTAGGTGGCGGTGACATGAGTACTAAAGGTTGGGTTAGATATGGATTGAATTGTTCAAAATACCCTTCACATGCCTCATTCTAGACTTTGGGTGAATCGTTTCAGAGGAGTTTGAAGATGGGTTCACAAATAGAAGTCAATTGGCTGATGAACCGACTTGTATAGTGTAATTTTCAAAAGAATCCTTAGACTTCATTCTCTGTAAGGGGTGGGGGAATTTCGAGTATGGATTTTAGTTTGGTAAGGTCAGCTTCGATATCCTTTGTGCTAACCATAAATACCAAAATCTTTCATTTGGTGACGTCGAAGACACATTTTTATGGGTTAATCCACATTTGAAATCTCCGCGGCCATTGGAAGAATTTTCGAAGAGCAGGAATATGACCTTCGCGAGTCTTAGATTTAATGATCATATTGTCTACATAAACCTTGACTTATTTGTGTATCAAATCGGGTAATATGCTTGTGGTGACCCTTTGGTAGGTAGCCCCTGCATTTTTTAGCGCGAATGACATAAGTGTGTAATAAAAGGTTTCCCAAGGGGTGATGAATGCATTTTTTTCGTGATGGTCAGGGTGCATTTTGATATGATTTTATCCCGAAAACCCATCAATGAATGACTGAGCAAAATAGGTCGTGGTGTCAATAATCATGTTAATATTGGGATGTGGGTTATAATTTTTTGGAGAGGCTTTGTTCAGATCTCGATAATCAACGCACATGCAAACTTTTCCACCTGATTTCGGCATGGGTACAATATTGGCTAACGACATGGGATATTCAACCACCCAAATGAGATCTACATTCAACTGTTTAACCACCTCTTATTTAACATTGAGCGACCATTTAGTCTGGAGATTTTCCAGTTTTGGTTTGACCGGTTTACATTCTAAGAAGGTTGGAATCTCGTGTTGGTCTATTTCAGGATCAATGTTGGGCATGTTATCGTAAGACCATGCAAAGACGTCCATAGATTCCTTCAACAAATCTTCGAGTTGTGTGCACTCATGATCCTCAAGGGTGAACCCTATCCTAATCTCCCACAATTGGCTACTAGAACCAAGATAGATAGTAATAGTTTCATCTTCATTAATTTAAATATGGTTATGTTATTTGTTATTAACCTTATTAATATTAGTTAAGAATTGTTCATTTGGAAAATCATCATCATCAAGAGTTTGATTAAAATCAAGATAATTAATTTAAGGCACAACAAGATACTCGAAATCTATGTTTATTTCCTTCTCGGGAAAACAACATTGAGAACCTCATCAAAAGAGGTCTCGATTACATTGTTATTAGAAAACGAGAGGAACAAAAAAAGAGAAAGGAAGAGGATAAACATTTACTACCCTCTGTGTATTGGGATCCACTTGGTCCGGGACCAAATCAAAATATTTCCAAAACTCGAGGAATAATTGATTGGGATCAAAGGTCACCCCACATTCTGCAATAAATATGGTGAGAAACCAATAACCCTCCTCTAATGAACAAAGGTCACAAGGAGCTGCCACAAACTCCATTCTAGCCACTTCGGGATCTTATAATTTGTTCTAAAGGGATCTAAATAATTATCATCTATGACACACATTATTTTGACAAAGAAGAAAGGAAATAAAAAGATAAGA
Source organism: Sambucus nigra (assembly GCA_949130495.1). Taxonomy (NCBI): domain Eukaryota; kingdom Viridiplantae; phylum Streptophyta; class Magnoliopsida; order Dipsacales; family Adoxaceae; genus Sambucus; species Sambucus nigra. Next base: position 51,529,588 of record OX422217.1, on the reverse strand, counting down.
GAGCCCTTACAGTGAAACCAAACAAAACAATTCTCTTACAAACGGTGAAGTAAAAGTTTAGGAATAAAATGATCATTTTGAAATTAAAGGTGATATTAGCAAGGGAAATAACGCTTAGGATTAAAGACATCCCCTGAGCTACAGAAGTTGAATTGATTAAGTGTACCACCGCTTCGCATTTCAACGACGTCTCAGTTTCCCAAAAATCAAAATGATCAGCGTACCCCCAAGCGATGGCTCGCTAATTTTTATACTATTTACAAAATTTCCAATGGTCAAAAGTTGATATCCATAAAGTTACAAGTTCTAAAGATTGGCAGCCGACGAGACGTCTCTAGATAGACGTGCAACTTGTGGCTAATAATACTCAATCAATTCAATCGTTAAAGCACTCTAATCAATAATGAAGTGTTACGGGCTATTGTTATAACCTAACATAACACGGCCAAGTGATCCCTTAAAAAGGAGACACGTGTCATCATATTCAATGGGCCTAGAAACAATAAACATATATGGTTGGCATTGCTATCCCTTTTATCGGCACGTCCTCCGACCACTCCATTAATATGAAAAGATAGTAATATGAATAAACACACATGGGACTCTCAATAGTCACCATGCACATGCACATGAATAATATCCATCTTATAACTATAATGTAAAGATGTAAATACATAATGTAAAAAGGTATTCCATCTCCTCATCTTCCTACTACTATAAATAGATAACTACCTCTCTCATCCCAGGACAATGGATTTCAGTCAATCAAAACGATAGAGAGTTATTGAGAGGCTTGTGGTAAACCTTAAAGACATAGTGACATTATCCCCGTGGTTGTAGGCACTTCATCAAGGCTGAACCAAGTTAACACTTGAGTCTTTCTCCTTGTTTCTGAGCTTTCTCTAGCTCATCTCTTTCTCATTTTATCTATTATAATTATTGGTCCAATTAAGAAAAGCTAATCTCAATCATCAAACCATATTTAGACACCAACACTGGTACAATCCTCTTTGAATTATGAGTAAAGTTACTAGAGCATTAGACTACCCAATACTTAAGATGAACTTATAATATTATACAAGAATTTTTTACTCATAGGATGTCCATTCCTTATGTAGGCTCTGAAATGTTTAATTGGATTTGAACTGGAATTACAATCTTCTATGGTCAAGCCCAACTCACTAGAATTCCTACTTTTTCAAATTGACTAACATTTATAAAACATATTTAAAATAAATATAAGGCAATCTCACAAACATGATTCTTATTTTAAAATGAACCTAATACCCATTTGTCAAGATGGGTCTGATTTAAAAACATGGAAGACTTTAAGTCTCCTTTTTATATTTTAAAACAAAGAAAAGTGGACCTACAAAAATTACAAACATTACAAAAAAATATTTAACAGAGAGATGATTTCTATGAACAAGAAATCACAAAACATCCTAGTGACTATGTGTAATGTATCACTTGGTTTAAATACCATGTTTCTACAGAGAAACGAGTTCTAAAACCTTATGAGGTTGTTAGGAAAGAGATTAGTTTATCCGAGTGAGTTGCAACAACTTTTGGATCCTAAATTACTCATTCTAAACTCTCAGAAAACCTTAAATGATATGAAAGTAAACCTAGGGTTACAGAAGATGTTTTTCTACAATAACGAAGGGAGATCCCTTTTTAAGAGTAAAAACCTATCAATCTTTTTTTTTTCCAGAAAGTAGATTTAAAAAACCTTTAAAGAATTTCTACGAAGAATCTATTTCTCTCTTTGTTTTTTCTTTTATCTCTCTTCTCTTTTCTCTTTTTTTCCTCTAAATAATTTAACTCTCCAAAAGTCTCTAACTGCAGAGACTTCTTCTATATAAATAGTAGAAACAAGAGTTTTTAGTGGAAATGGTTAACACTAGGATCGGTAACGAACAAATGAAAACCGTACATAACTCAAGATCAATGATGGATAGACAATCTTTGTGATGTGAGTGTAAACTAACACAACTCCAACCAATCAATGCACGCCAAATGTGAACACGTGTTGTAATCTAACCAACAACAAAATGCGAGCGTTTAAGTTTAAAAAATTCTTAGTTTCATCCCTATTAGTTTCTCTCCGTTTTAATTTAAGTCTAAAAAGTTTTGAAAGGAATTATTAATATTACAAATTAAGACCCCAAACATTTTAAAACCAATTTTAAATGTTTAAAAAATGAATTTTAAATGTGTTTTTCAAAATTCCCAAAATTGATTAAACATAGTTTTAAATACACTCGAAGCATAATGAGTGAAATGTGATCCTAGAGTGAGTTGTCAATTAACTTTTGACTTCTAGGACATGCATAGGATTGCTGGTGCTGTGTTGGTAGTACTATTGTTGAAGAGAGGCTTTTAAAAATAAGATTTTTTTTTTTTTTATATCCAAACTAGTTGAGACTCCTTTATGTCATAGACTCCTAATAAGTCAACCATATAGTGTGGCCCTATTTGGATATTAGAGAGAAAATTCCCTTGAGTACATTGAGACTCCTATATGGCGCATACTCTTAATAAAACACTTGAATTGTCATGTTAGTTGGGTCACAAAAATGTATTAAGATATGTACTTAAGTTTTCTCCCCCATTTTGTCTCAAATATACAATGGGTAAACAAATATTAGAGATATAAAATAGGATTATTCTAGGAATTGTAGGTAATAACAAGGGTTATATTAGGGGTCTCCTACATGAAATAGATAAATGAGGCATCTTTTGTCATTTATCAAACGACCATGCCCTAAATCCTCATAAACCAATTATAAAAAAGATACATACCCAGGATATGACTGAGCGGAAAAATTATTATTCACGGACTATCATCCCTATGGATTTCCTTAAGGATTCAAAATGAGTATTATCCAAACTTTTTGTGAATCTATTGGCCAACTATTTTCAGTGTTTGGATACTTAATTTCTAGTTCATTGGATTCAACATGTTCTCAAATGAATTGATGTATGATTTTAATATTCTTAATGCGTGAGTGCTGAACATGATTCTAAGATATCTTAATAGCACTTTGATTATCACAAAATAGTGTAAGTTTGTCTTCCTTAAGGCCATATTCACCCAGGATTTGTTTAATCCATAACTATTATGCACAATAAATCCTAGCTGCGATATACTCAGATTCAACAGTTGGTAAGGATATACACCTTTGTTCTTCACTACTCCATCCAACTTAGTTATTTCCTACACACTAGAAGGAACCAGATGTACTTTTACTATCATCTGAGCAATCTACCCAGTCAGTGTCTGTGTAACAAACTATAGTGCTTGTATTTTTTTCTTGTGCAAATGCCATAATTAAATGTCTGTAATACCCCCTATTTTTTGTGATATTTATTTTTGGGATTAATTAATTAATGGCGATATTTATTTTTGGGATTAATTAATTAAATGAGATTTAATTGGGAATTAATCCGGATAAAATACTAGTGAGTTGTGAGTTGGTATTTGACTATATTGAGTATATATGATGATATATGAATATTGAATTATGAAATTTGTCGTGAGATTGATATACGGCAATTTGGACATTTTAGTGGGACGCGTGAGACAGTCGCGTCAGGATATAATTATTTTAATAATAAAAGTGAATTTAAATTCTATTAACCATATGGTCGTTTTGAGTGCGCCAACGCGTCCGGAAGGGTCGAGATAGTCAGAAAACACTAGCCGGGGGTTTAGTTTGGGTCCCGGGGTATTTTTAGGCCATACCGGCAACATAAAGGGTATTTTGGTAATTTTGTATTTTTGGGAATTAAAAGTGACGAAAATTAAGAGTTTTTATCTGATTGGGAATTGACCCACTTAACCCATTAACAACCCATATTAACTTAGAAGGCTACGTAGGTTATTAGAATTAGGTTTCTAATATTTCCCAAAGCAAACCCTAGCCACCATAGCCATTGGAGAAGAAAGCTTGGAGAGAGAGAGATATAAGGGAATTCTGCAGAAAGAGAGAGAGAACTTCTTCAAATCGTCATCAAAATATGAGATTGAATCAACGCAAGTGGTTTAATTTACATTTTTATGCAGTAAATGCTTCTTCCATGCTTAGACAATTCCATAATCATAATTAATTGAGAGATCAATAAAAACCCATAAAATTGGAGCTGTTAGTTTAATTCTGGAGATAGGTTTGCATGTAGAAATGTTATTGGAATATCGAATTAAGAGAATTACTAATTTATGTGATACAAAAATGGATCTATTTATGGGAATGGAAGATTTAAAATTCTAGGGTTTATGTTCTTGAGAATTTGGGGAAAAGTGATGAGACTTGATGATTTAATGATGTTGAGGATGTATTAATTCCTTAAAACACGTTAGTATGTGATTTTAATATGTTTAGGATTGATTAGAGACCTTTAAACATTGTTGGGACGAATTTTGGTTGAGATTTGAGGTGTAGAAATTGGTGAAAAACGAGATAGGATTTCTGGGCTTGAATCTGGTCACTCGTTAGAAGACTTGCCCAGGTCATTCGAACGAGCTCGTTCGAATGAGCTTCTAACGAGTTGACAGTTTGGGGTTCTAATGAGAGGGATGTTCGTTTGATAATCTCGTTCGAACGAGATCTCTTTAGATAGCCCAGTTCGTTCGAACGAAATCTCGTTCGAACAGCCTCGTTCGAACGAGACTTCTAACGAGCTGACAGTTTAGGCCTTTTCGGCCTGTTTTGATTTTGGGAATCTCGTAAACTTTTTCAAGGATAGAGATAACATTCCTTTGATGATGTATTGGTATACTTGGGACAATTGGGACATAATGAGGAGTAAGTTACAAAATTATGGAACGAATCAAATAGACATTTGAGTCGAGACGTGAGTGCCTACTACGACGTGAGAATAAATTATGGCGCATATAAATATGGACCGGGATTATATAAGTTGTATATATATTAAGTTGGTACGAGAATGTGATAAGTACTACATTTAAACTACGGTGATTACTAAGATGCGTGTTTACTTAGTATTGATATATGATTTGTGTGTATGACATACCTACCATACTTGCTATCACGGGAGGTTTGCGTTCGCTTAGGGCCCTCTAATCCTTGTGTTGCTCGGATTTAGACTGGTTACCTCGATGAACATAGGTCAGAGAAGGACTTATTGGGATGTTAATAAGTCTGCTGATCGTGGGAGCGCAGGTATGTGCGTGACCCATGTGATGTGACTCTGTTCGCCTCCACTGTTTGTGATTTGTGTTATTTGAACGATTCCTGAGAGATTCGGAATACGTGATTCCTTATGTACGTGATGTACCGGGATGGATAGCAGAGTATGTGTGCACCGCAGCTTAGTCTTGGGGTGCTTATATTGTGTATTTATGTTGTGGAAAATATACACTTAATAAACTGGGAACTTTCATATGGTATTGTGTGTATAACTATGGAATAACAAAAAGGATGATCTATAATGAGTTGTAATATTTTTATGTGAGAACCTGAATTTACGTTAAGCCCCTATTTAATTGCGAGCGTTATAATGTTAATGGGAACCGAGTAATAAGGGTAGAACCTATGACAGTCTAGCTAGATATGATGTCACTTAGCTAGTGGTTTGTGTCATTTTAGATGGGTACTTACGTTAGGAGTGCACAGTTAGACGAGAGGTGAGAATTTCATGTGAGTGCACGTCCTAACATGTACTTTGCATTTAATGTTTTAAATGTTTTTTTTAAAGCATTTGCAGGTTTTTAAAATATCTCCACATTCGGGCTCTGACCCGTTTGCTTTCAAATCTATTTTTTTGTAAAACCATTTTAGGTGCCCAGCCACAAGGACACCATGCATAGGATACTCATTCAGGTGACGAGCTGTAGCTGTTTGTGGAAGCTACATGGATTTGCTTTAGACGCTTCTACCATTTGGATTCCATATTTAGTATTCTTCAGTTGTAGGGCATGTTGCCCAAATTCTATTAGAGATAATTCCATTTCAGTTTTTCAGACTTTGGCATGTATTGATTCAGTATTCAGTATTTCGATTACTTATTTCAGTTGTGGGATTTGTTGTGAGGAGTTTTCCTCCGGATTTATTTATATTATGTGATGGTTAATCTATTATTTCGTTATGGTGAATGGTGATATTATTCTTGCTTTAAATCTTTTACTGCATGTTAATCAGACTTTAATTAAAATTTGACAACTTACTTTTTAAATACTAGGTGGTTAGGAATAATAAAATGTTTTCGACAGTGATGCTATTAACTGAGCGAACTTGGCATTTTGATTTAATTTCATAAAGGAGTAGCTACCCCGTATTTAATTAGTCGGGGTGTCACAGGTGGTATCAGAGCATCAGGTTCTAGTGTCCTTTAGGATCTGTACGGCTATTATGTTTCCGCTAAGTTTTCTTTGATATAGAGCCCTATATTTTAGGACTGTTGTACTCTTTTTGTGTATGCTTCGTTCTTCAGCTATTTTAAGTTTATAAACAGTGAACTTATAAACTTTATTCTTATTTCAGATGCCTCCACGACGCGCACGACGAGTTCCCAGGGATGCAACGCCCGAACCCCAGCCCGCTCCAGTTCAGGGCATGATGAACGCCGTTGAGGTTGCAGCCATTGTAGCCCAAGCGGTAAATGCCGCAATTGCCGTAGTTCAACATGCACCACCTCAGGCGCCGGTTACCGCGCCAGTACAGGCAAATGCATTCCCGTCTTCTTGGGAACGTGTACGTGATGCTTTTCAGAAAGCGCATCCGCCGGAGTTTGCAAGTAGCTGAGATGTGGTAGTCTCGAGCCAGTGAAGGAAGGATATACAGAGGCACTTGAGGATGTATGAATGCACGGATGTTCAGAAGCAGGTGCTAACTACTTTCAAGCTAGTTGGATCTGCACTGCAGTGGTGGGAGTCTATTACCACCGTGGAGGAGAGGGATACTCTCACTATTCAGGACTTTTGGGTGCGGTTCGACCGCAAGTATTTTCTGTCAGCTGTTCACACGGAAATGAGGAGGAAACTGATGAATCTGAAGCAAGAGGGTAAGACCGTGCCCGAGTATGAGGCCGAGTTCACAAATATGTTGAATATCGTTCCGGATGAGATACCAACAGAAAAAAAGAAGATTCAGAAATTCACCGACGGGTTGACATGGAGGATCCGTCAGCATCTTCTAGGGAACCTTTCGTTGGCCACTTATTCTGATGTGGTTAACGTTGCTTTGTTACACTGCCAGGATCACCGCTTTCATATGGCTGAGGGAAAGAGATCGGGAGAGTCTAGCCATCAGGGCAGAACTGGAGGACATGGTGCCGGTGGGGCACAATCTGTTCAGGGGCAGAGACAGGGTGAGCAGGGTTCCCAGTAGGGGGATCAGAAGAGGTTCAGATCAGGGAATTACAGGCACGGACAGGGAGGTTTCCGTCAGGTCCATCAGGGTCCAAACGGCCATCAGGGCCAACAGGGGTAGAATGGGCAGCAGTTTCAGCAGGGCCAGCAGGGCCAAGGGAGGAACGGTAATGGCCACCAGGGCCGGAGACCGCAGGGGCAGAGAGGAGGGAACTTCCCAGGGTAGTGTTTTGTTTGTGGCAAGACTGGCCATAAACGACAGGATTGTCCTGATAGGGGCAGGGCCCCACAGCAGCAGCAGCAGGGTGCTCGCCAGGAGCTGCAGAGGCCTATGTTTCCCGCCTCTCTCCCCGCACCGCCACAGATGGCAGCATTGCCACCCATTCCAGCAGTCCCAGCTCAGCAGGGGTAGCTACAGTATGGACGTGTCTATAACGTCCACCAGGCAGCAGTTCCACAGGCACCGCCCGCGATTGAGGGTACGGTTCCTATCCATGGCACTATGGGTCGGGTATTGTTTGATACGGGGGCTACACATTGTTTTATAGCTACACATTTTGCGAAAGCCTTAGGATTATTAGCTACGGCAGAGAGCACAGTGACGTGTGTCGACTCACCATTGGGGAATGGGTCACTTATATTCTTTATATGCCGGGGAGTGGGGGTAGATATTGGTAGTTTGGTATTACTTACAGACATGTTGGTATTAGATATGCATGTTCACGATGTGATTATCGGCATGGATTGGCTTGTATCTTATAGGGCCATGATTGATTGCTTCAGCGGGAGCATTGTTTTTTCCATTTCGGGGCAAGAGATGTGTGTAGTGGCGATGCCTCGCCCAGAGGGAGGCTCGACCGCTCATTTGTATTACCTAGAGGAGGATACCTCTAAGGAGGTTGTGATTCCTTTAGATTCGATCCCAGTTGTCAGGGAGTATTCTGATGTGTTTCAGGAGATACCAGGATTACCCCCCAGTCGAGAGATAGACTTTGTTATAGACCTATTTCTAGATACGAGACCTATAGCACGCGCACCGTACCGTATGGATCCGACAGAGATGCGAGAGCTACGAGATCAGATAGAGCAGCTGTTAGGTCAGGGCTTTATTCGCAGGAGTACCTCACCTTGGGGCGCTCCATTTTTGTTCGTAAAGAAGAGGGACGGTTCACTGAGATTGTGTGTGGACTACCGAGAGTTGAATAAGGTCACGATACGGAATAAGTATCCGTTGCCTCGAATCGATGACCTATTTGACCAGTTGAGAGGATCTTCTTTCTTCTCGAAGATTGATTTGAGATCGGGTAACCATCAGTTGCGTATTAGGGAGGAGGATGTCTCGAAGACTGCGTTCTTATCGAGATATGGTTCTTACGAGTTTCGGGTTATGCCTTTTGGTTTGACCAACGCTCCAGCAGTGTTTATGGACTTGATGAACAGAGTGTTCAGGGATTTCCTAGATCAGTTTGTCATTGTCTTCATCGATGATATTCTGGTTTACTCCCAGACAGAGGAGGATCACACCGAGCATCTGAGGCAAGTTTTGCAGACACTACGTCAGAACGAGTTGTATGCAAAATATGAGAAATGCGGGTTTTGGATGAAGGAGGTCCTGTTTTTGGGACACATTATTTCCGACCGGGGAATATATGTTGATCCGGGGAAGGTATCCGCGGTGAGGGAGTGGGGACAGCCCACGACACCAACAGAGTTTTGTAGTTTCTTGGGTCTAGCAGGATACTACAGGAGGTTTATTCGGGGTTTTTCGAAGATAGCAGGTCCTTTGACACATCTGACTCGAAAGGGTGTGCCATTCATCTGGAGTGATGCCTGTCAGTTGGCATTCGATGAATTGAAGGATAAATTGACCTCAGCACCTGTGTTAGCATTGCCGAGACCGGGAGTTGAGTATTTGGTTTACACCGATGCGTCTTTGCAAGGACTTGGACGTGTATTACAGCAGGAGAGACAGGCCATAGCTTATGCTTCCCGTAAGCTTAAGCCTCATGAGAAGAATTACCCCACTCATGATTTGGAGTTGGCGGCGGTGGTATTTGCCCTACGGATTTGGAGGCACTATCTTTTGGGGGAGAAGTTCCAATTGTTCACAGACCACAAGTCCCTACAGTACCTGTTCACGCAGAAGGAGTTGAACATGCGGCAAAGGAGGTGGCTTGAGTTTGTGAAGGACTACCAGTTCGATATCCAGTATCACCCGGGTAAGGCTAACGTGGTAGCAGACGCGTTGAGCCGTAGGCCAGCAGATGAGGTGGCAGTGGTGTGGAAGGCAAAGTGGAAGGAGTTGGGACACTAGGATGCAGTGGCCCGATCTTTCATGTCTGTGATGACCGTTACACCGCAGATTGTCACGAAGGTAGTACGGGCACAGGCTAATGACTCATTCTATCAGGAGTAGATAGTTCGATTACTAGCAGAGGGAGCCGAGTCCTATACCGTTAGCTCAGACGGGGGATTACCCTTCAATGGGAGATTGGTGGTTCCGGAAGGGGAGAAATTACGACACGAGGTGATGGCAGAATCGCACGGCTCACGGTTCGCGGTACATCCCGGAAGGGACAAAATGTATCAAGACATGAGACGCCAGTATTGGTGGAGCGGTATGAAGAGAGATATTGCTGAGTTTGTTTCAAAATGCGACACTTGCCAGCTAGTAAAAGTGGATCACCAGAAACCGACAGGACTTCTATAGCCGTTGGAGGTTCCGGTATGGATGTGGGAAAGCATATCCATGGACTTTATCACGGGGTTGCCTACGTCGCAGAGGGGTCACGACTCCGTTTGGGTAATTGTGGACAGATTGTCCAAAGTCGCTCACTTTTTACCCGTAAGGACTGACTACACTACGGGACAGTATGCCCAGCTCTTCATTTCAGACGTTGTGAGACTTCACGGTGTGCCCCTAAATATCGTGTCTGACAGAGACAAGATATTTGTTTCGCGGTTTTGGGAGAGTTTCCAGGAGGCCATGGGCACGGAATTGCGGCTGAGTACGACTTATCATCCGCAGACCGATGGGCAGACAGAGTGCACAAATCAGATGTTGGAGGACATGCTACGCATGTGCATTATTGACTTTGGAGGTGGATGGGAGCAATACCTTCCACTGGTAGAGTTTGCTTATAATAACTCCTACCAGTTCACTATTGGCATGGCTCTGTTTGAGGAGTTGTATGGTAGGCCTTGTCGTTCCCCAGCATGTTGGTTAGAGGTGGGGGACAACAAACTACTTGGGCCGGAAGTGATTTAGGATACTTCGGCAAGGATTGAGTTGATTCGGAGTCGCATTCGGGTAGCTCAAGACCGGCAGAAGAGTTATGTTGATGCGAAGAGATCTTTCAGGGAGTTCCAAGTGGGGGACCAGGTTTTTCTCAGAGTATCTCCTATGAAGGGGATTATGCGTTTCGGGAAGAAGGGGAAGTTGGCACCAAGGTATGTGGGGTCGTTTCCTATTATTGAGCGGATTGGACCAGTTGCGTATAGACTCGGGTTACCGAAGCATTTACACCGGATTCACGATGTGTTTCATATTTCCTCGCTAAGGAAATATCTCAGGGACGATTTGGCTCATTCTCACATCGCTTTGGAGGAGATTGATTTACAACCTGATAGCTCCTACGAGGAGGGGCCGATTGCTATTTTGGACCGAAGTGAGAGGAAGCTGCGGTTAAAGATAGTTTCGTTAGTACGTGTTCAGTGGCGACATCACAATGTCGAGGAGTCCACATGGGAATGCGAGGATGAGATGCGCGAACGTTATCCAGAGTTGTTTTTATCAGGTACTTTCTAGTTCCGAATTTCGGGACGAAATTCTGTTATTAGGGGGGAAGTATGTAATACCCCGTATTTTTGGCGATATTTATTTTTGGGATTAATTAATTAATGGCGATATTTATTTTTGGGATTAATTAATTAAATGAGATTTAATTGGGAATTAATCCGGATAAAATACTAGCGAGTTGTGAGTTGGTATTTGACTATATTGAGTATATATGATGATATATGAATATTGAATTATGAAATTTGTCGTGAGATTGATATACGGCAATTTGGACATTTTAGTGGGACGCGTGAGACAGTCGCGTCAGGATATAATTATTTTAATAATAAAAGTGAATTAAAATTATATTAACCGTATGGTCGTTTTGAGTATGCCAACGCGTCCGGAAGGGTCTAGATAGTCAGAAAACACTAGCCGGGGGTTTAGTTTGGGTCCCGGGGTATTTTTAGGCCATACCGGCAACATAAAGGGTATTTTGGTAATTTTGTATTTTTGGGAATTAAAAGTGACGAAAATTAAGAGTTTTTATCTGATTGGGAATTGACCCACTTAACCCATTAACAACCCATATTAACCTAGAAGGCTACGTAGGTTATTAGAATTAGGTTTTCTAATATTTCCCAAAGCAAACCCTAGCCACCATAGCCATTGGAGAAGAAAGCTTGGAGAGAGAGAGATAGAAGGGAATTCTGAAGAAAGAGAGAGAGAACTTCTTCAAACCGTCATCAAAATCTGAGATTGAATCAAGGTAAGTGGTTTAATTTACATTTTTATGCAGTAAATGCTTCTTCCATGCTTAGACAATTCCATAATCATAATTAATTGAGAGATCAATAAAAACCCATAAAATTGGAGTTGTTAGTTTAATTATGGAGATAGGTTTGCATGTAGAAATGTTATTGGAAGATCGAATTAAGAGAATTATTAATTTATGTGATACAAAAACGGATCTATTTATGGGAATGGAAGATTTAAAATTCTAGGGTTTATGTTCTTGAGAATTTGGGGAAAAGTGATGAGACTTGATGATTTAATGATGTTGAGGATGTATTAATTCCTTAAAACACGTTAGTATGTGATTTTAATATGTATTGGATTGATTATAGACCTTTAAACATTATTGGGACGAATTTTGGTTGTGATTTGAGGTGTAGAAATTGGTAAAAAACGAGATAGGATTTCTGGGCTTGAATCTGGTCACTCGTTAGAAGAACTACCCAGGTCGTTCGAACGAGCTCGTTCGAACGAGCTTATAACGAGTTGACAGTTTGGGGTTCTAATGAGAGGGATGTTCATTCGATAATCTCGTTCGAACGAGATCTCGTTAGATAGCCCAGTTCGTTCGAACGAAATCTCGTTCGAACAGCCTCGTTCGAACGAGACTTCTAACGAGCTGGCAGTTTAGGCCTTTTCGGCCTATTTTGATTTTGGGAGTCCCGTAAACTTGTTTGAGGATAGAGATAACATTCCTTTGATGATGTATTGGTATACTTGGGACAATTGGGACATAATGAGGAGTAAGTTACAAAATTGTGGAACGAATCAAATAGACATTTTAGTCGAGACGTGAGTGCCTACTACGACGTGAGAATAAATTATGGCGCATATAAATATGGACCGGGATTATATAAGTTGTATATTTATTAAGTTGGTACGAGAATGCGATAAGTACTACATTTAAACTACGGTGATTACTAAGATGCGTGTTTACTTAGTATTGATATATGATATGTGTGTATGACATACCTACCATACTTGCTATCACGGGAGGTTTGCGTTCTCTTAGGGCCCTCTAATCCTTGTGTTGCCCGGATTTAGACTGGTTACCTCGATGAACATAGGTCAGAGAAGGACTTATTGGGATGTTAATAAGTCTTCTGATCGTGGGAGCGCAGGTATGTGCGTGACCCATGTGATGTGACTGTGTTCTCCTCCACTGTTTGTGATTTGTGTTATCTGAACGATTCCTGAGAGATTCGGAATACATGATTCCTTATGTAAGTGATGTACCGGGATGGATAGCAGAGTATGTGTGCACCGCAGCTTAGACTCGGGGTGCTTATATTGTGTATTTATGTTGTGGAAAATATACACTTAATAAACTGGGAACTTTCATATGGTATTGTGTGTATAACTATGTAATAACAAAAGGGATGATCTATAATGAGTTGTAATACTTTTATGTGAGAACCTGAATTTACGTTAAGCCCCTATTTAATTGCGAGCGTTATAATGTTAATGGGAACCGAGTAATAAGGGTAGAACCTATGACAGTCTAGCTAGATATGATGTCACTTAGCTAGTGGTTTGTGTCATTTTAGATGGGTACTTACGTTAGGAGTGCACAGTTAGATGAGAGGTGAGAATTTCATGTGAGTGCACGTCCTAACATGTACTTTGCATTTAATGTTTTAAATGTTTTTTTTAAAGCACTTGCAGGTTTTTAAAATATCTCCACATTCGGGCTCTGACCCGTTTGCTTTCAAATCTATTTTTTTGTAAAACCATTTTAGGTGCCCAGCCACAAGGACACCTTGCATAGGATACTCATTCAGGTGACGAGTTGTAGCTGTTTGTGGAAGCTACAGGGATTTGCTTTAGACGCTTCTACCATTTGGATTCCATATTCAGTATTCTTCAGTTGTAGGGCATGTTGCCCAAATTCTATTAGAGATAATTCCATTTCCGTTTTTCAGACTTTGGCATGTATTGATTCAGTATTCAGTATTTCGATTACTTATTTCAGTTGTGGGATTTGTTGTGAGGAGTTTTCCTCCGGATTTATTTATATTATGTGATGGTTAATCAACTATTTCGTTATGGTGAATGGTGATATTATTCTTGCTTTAAATCTTTTACTGCATGTTAATCAGACTTTAATTAAAATTTGACAACTTACTTTTTAAATACTAGGTGGTTAGGAATAATAAAATGTTTTCGACAGTGATGCTATTAACTGAGCCAACTTGGCATTTTGATTTAATTTCATAAAGGAGTAGCTACCCGGTATTTAATTAGTCGGGGTGTCACAATGTCCCATTAACATATTTAATGATTCTTTTAACACACAATAAATGACCCTCTTTAAATGAACATTAATAGAATGCAAAAATACATACATCACATGAAATGTTAGGTCTAGATGCAGTAAGATGTAAAAGACTCCCTACCATGCTTCTATATGAAGTGGGATCAATATTTTTCTCATATTTATTTTTCTATATCTTAGTGGTAGTGATCATGGGTGTTTGTGCAGTTCTAGCATTATCAAGACCAAACTTTTAAACTGACTCACTAGCATATTTAGTTTGTGATATAAACAGGCCATCAGTACATTATTTGGCTTGCAAACCAAGAAAATAATATAATTCTCCCATTAAGGACATCTGGAATTCCCCATGCATGATACTAGAAAAGTTGTTTACATGTTCAAAGGAGGTGGGACCAAAAAACCTATCATCCACATAAACTTGTGCAATCAAAACTTCATGATCGATTTTTGAATGAAAAATATGATCACTGCCATCACGGTAAAACCCTCATTGACTAAAAATGTTGAGAGACGTTCATACAAGGCCCTAAGGGCATGCTTTAAGACATAGAATGCCTTTTCACTTTATGGTTAGGGAAAGACGGATCAACAATTCCATTAGACTTGTCAATGTATACCTCCTCTCATAAAATACCATTTAAAAATCAAGACATAACATCCATTTTTAAAAGCTTGAATTTCAAAAGACATGTGTAGACACCACATTTGAGGACCCTCCTAGATAACTCCTTAGGTCTCTAGTACCTCTCCAATCAATGCGAAACCTAGGTCATACTCCAAGTATCAATTTAGAGGCCATCGGGTGGCCCTGGGCCCCATTTGACTCAAGTCAACTTCAACCTCAGGGTAAAAGCTCAATGAATCCTTTAAGGGCTCTGAATCCCCTCTTCAATGGTCCGCCCCGTGCAGAAATCGGTATTTTGGTTCGAATGAACAGACCATTTTACAACCATAAAACAAACCTAAAGGCAATTAGGCTCTCCCGGGCTCCGATTTGACCCTAATCAACTTCACCCTCGCGATGAAAACATAATGAATCCTAAAAAATTCTCTAAATTCCATTTATAATAGTTCACCTCGTGAGTGAAACATCATAACTGTACACACTAACGATCCATTTTCCCTCAAAAATTTATCTGGTGTCCACCGAGCACCGTTTGACTAAAGTAAATTCTTCAACTCAAATAAGACTGAATTAATATTATGAGGGCACCGAAAACCCTTTCCAATGATCCATCCTATGCACAATTCCTGCTTACAATATGGAAGAATGACCCCCTTTTACTTCGATAGGTCACCGGGCGATTTCGGGCCCCCTTTGACCAAAGTCAACTAACTAAACCGAGCGAAGCTCTTTGGAATGTCAAAGTACATCCGCTAACCTTTCTAACATACGGTATTAATGAACAATTCGTTTCTATCCAATGATATCTAATCCAAAAGACTGATCGGCGTTACGAGCCACATTTGACCCAAAGTCAACTCCCGAACCTGGGAGAAGTCCAAAGGTCTCTAAATTACCTTTCTAATAGTATGCCATGAGTACGATTCAGATCAATGTATTGTGTTGTACAATCGTTTTCTAAAAAATATGACCAGGACTGCCGAATGGCAGGTCCATTTCCCTGCCTATCAGTAGTGTGCCTAGGGTTACCTGCCGATTGGCAGGGCCAGGGCTTTATCGATCGGCAGTCCCCTACCCCATATAAGGATGGTGTGAGCTCACTCATAAGGCAGCAGAGACAGACCTCATATCCATCAACATGAGTGATCTCAGGAACATTCTCTTATAATTTTCAAATTTTCCTTATTTATAAGTTCTTTCCACTTTTCATTCCATTATTTTCCAATCTAGTGAGGAATTCCTACTACATTCTTCTTTCAAAAGGAAGCTCTACATCCATCAAGATCAATCACGAAAGTCTTCAAAGGATGTCCAACTCCCTTCCTTTCTTTATTCTTCACTATAGTTACATAAATTTTCAATTTAGTTTGTTTTTACTTTAGATTGTCATATACATTAAATTACACCTATTATTAGTATATTACACATCACCTATTTTCTAGAAAAAAAAAACAAAGTCAATAAAAGAGGGTTACGCCCATAAATTTCGACTCGAATTATGTTCACATTTTCTCAAAACTAAACACATCTTTTACACACACCCCAAATAAATTCCCGTTAGAATCTATGGGATAAACCCCACCCTCGTGTTGCGTGAGAACTACGTGGACATTTATGCCTTTATAGTCTATATAGGCGTCTAGGGATAAAACCCGAGACTCGAGTCCAATCTTCCTATTTTACTATTCATACATTTTCCCATTCATTATATATATATATATATATATATATATATATATATATATATTATATTTGAGTCATACATTGCACTTCATAAACATGTGTTATCATTTTTTCATAACAATCAACATTTTAATGAACACATATATCAAATTTTCTAAACTAATATTTTGAGAAAACTCATGTGGATGATCTCACTATATCATTTCCATGATATGAGTTGAGTAATTATGATCTCCATGTTTATATAAACGTACACACACTTCACGGAGAAATTTAGGAACATAGAAAAACAAGCCCATGAGAAACCGAAAGGGTGGCATGGGTGCCTAACACCTTCCCATTCTGTAACTTAACTCCTGAACCTTTGAACTATTTGTTTCGTAAGCATCGGTTTGTCTTTGATGCCAGTCTCTTAAGGCGGCAACATGTTATTTTACCCGTTCGGCGCAAAATTGGTTGGTGCCTCTATCTTTCCACATTCCCCCCTCCCCACACACCGATGACGACCAAAGCGCTCTTTCCTTGAGAAAGAAGGAGAGAAGGACCTGTGAATTTTTCAGCCTGCAGGGATGGACATAGTGGCGACTCTGGATGTGATGGTACTTGTTTAAAGGACTAGACTCTATTTGCATCAATATTTTCTACTTATGTGCGTATGGACCTACCTGTATGTTCCAATTCCTCCCCCCCCCCCCCCCCCCCCCCCCAATTATTTATCATATATACACACCTCATGCTTATACCACACTTTTAACACACTTGTAGAAATTCTCCATGTACCTTTCATGCTACTCGCATGTAGGATCACTTATATCCACATGTTGAACACACCACATATAATATTCATTCTTAGGTGTCACTAGCACACACCTCCACCTATCACACTTGTAATATATCCGGGCTTACTCACACTTATCACACACCACTTATAGTTTATCCATGTGTATATTCACATGTACACACTCATTTGTAGATATTCACACACTTTCACCTACCCATTAATTATGCATAAATTCTTCCGAATTTATCCCCTTAATTTAGAGACTTTTAACACCTCAGATGATGTAAATTATGTTGATTTATCTCATATATGTGCTACTAAAAATTCCTACATACTGCCTCAAGTTTTTTGTATTTTTCGTGCTTCTTACAAGTATTTAGTGCAAGTGAAGAGAAGAGGAATCCAAGATCGATAATTCAGGAAAGTTCAAGGGCAAAATAGTAACTTTACATCTGGAGTTCGGATGAGGGACCAACAGGGAAATTAAAAAGCTCGAGTCTACAAGCACTTACGAAGATAACAGTGTCCCAATTCGAACCCTTGTTCAGAAGTCGTTGAGCTTAAAATATGAGAGAAAATCAATAGAAAAGATGGAAAGAAAGAATTCTAGTACCGGATCAGACCGGGGTTTTTCAAGAACAAACCGATCCGGAAGGAAGCCAGACTCTACATAAAATTCACCATCGAACCAATCCATTATAAATAAACCCTTCTGATGTCTTGAAGATCATTGCATAAAATTAAAGACCGAACCGATTCATTATAAATGGAAAACGAACCAATCCAGATAAAATCAGACCGAACCGAAACCCCTGCCGAACCAGTTTAGATGAGATTTTTTCTGAATTTTTTTTCCAATTAAGAGTTTAATCTTGACCACACTCTTGTAATTATTGTAGGGTATTTAATTTAACAAAATGCCAGACATTAGGGAGTTCAATTATTATTAATTTTACAGGGCTCTTGCATTCAAAAACCCTAAAAATTTCAAAAGTATGTTATGACATTTCTCGATCGAGAAAAACTAGTTTTTTATCCCCAAAACCCCGTTTAGGTTAATACCTAATGGAGTCCCAAGGCATCAACTATATTTTTTCCTAGAGAAATTTATCAACCCGACTTCCCCAAAGAAACTTCAAGATAATTGAATATCTCTCCCCGGAAACATTCATTTCCATTCCCCAGTGTAAATCAGAAAATTCCATTTTTAACACCATCAGAAGCTACCTGTTTCCACAAAATGAGTTCCCCAAAATTCAACTTCCTCCCTAGTAGCGATTAAAAAAAAGGTAAAATCCCCCATGAGAGCCATTCCCCAGGCTTCTCCAACTGTAGTCACTTTGAATTGGATTTGACCCACAGAATTAGTCGCAAAACTTTAAGCCCGCATAATTGGGTTCGACCCACATAATTGGTCACACTGATTTAAGCCCGCAGAATTGGCATCGACCCTCTAAATTCATCGCACTACTTTAAGCCCACGAAATTTTCTTCAGCCCACATAATTGGTCACTCTACTATAATCCCTCAGAATTGTCTTTGACCCTGGGAATCGATCACATTACTTAAAGCCCACATAATTGGCTTCGACCCACCGAATTGGTCGCGCTATTTTAAGCCCGCAGAATTGGCTTTGACATGTAGAATTGGTCGCATAATTCTAAGACTGTAGAATTGGCTTCGACACTCAGAATTGGCCGCACTACTTTAAACCCGCATAATTGTCTTCGACCCTAAGAATTGGTCACTCTCCTCTAAGCCCTCATAATTGGCTTCTACCCACGGAATTGGTCGCACTACATTAAGCCAACGGAATTGGCTTCGACCCTCAAATTTCGTTTTGTCACGTAGAATTGGCTTTGACCCACATAATTGGTAACACTAGCTTAAGCCCGTAGATTTGGGTTTAACCCACATAATTGGTCGTTCTACTCTAAGCCCACATAATTGGCTTCGACCCTCATAATTGGTCGCTCTACTTTAAGCCCTCATAATTGGCATCGTCCTTCAGAATTGGTCTCTTTACTCTAGGTCCTCAGAATCGACCTGCTTTATTGACCCATTGAATCAGTCATTCTCATCTATTTAGGTTCTCAAAATCAACCTCCTTCGTTAACCCTTTGAATTGGTCATAATCGTCTCTTTAGGTACTCAGAACCGACCTCCGTCCTTGACCCGCTAAATCGGTCATTCTCATATCTTTAGATCCTTAGAATTGACCTCCTTCCTCGACTCGCTGAGTTTATCATACTCATTTCTTTTTTTCCTCAAAATCAACCTAATTCTTTGACCTGCTAAATTGGTTATCCTCTTCTCTTTAGGTCCCCTAAATCAACCTCCTTGCTCAACCCGTTGAATCATTCATTCTCATCACTTTTGGTCCCCAAAACCGACCTCCATGCTCAAGTTACTGAATCGGTAATTCTAATACCTTTAGGTCCTCATATTTACCTTATTACTTGACCCATTAAATCTATTATGCTCTTATCTTTAGTTCCTCAGAATCAACCTCCTTCATCGACCCATTGAATCGGTCATCCTGACCCCGTTAGGTCCTCAAAATCGAAAACTTCTATAAACATCATGTGGTGTCTATTCGATGACTTTCACTTTCTACAAGTTCACCTATAGAGGGGTTTTGTAGACACAAATTCTAGGACCCTCCTACATCACTCCTTAGGTCTCTAGTATCTCTCCAGTCAATGTGGAATCTTGGTCATAATCTAAGTATTGATCTAGAGGCCATCAGGTGCTCCCCTACCCCTTTTAACTCCGGTAAACTTCACCCTCAGGGAGAATGCTTAATGAATACTATAATATTTATGAATCTTCTTCCCAACTCCATGCCTTGTGCACAAATAAAAAAAATGGTTCAGATGAAGATACCATTTTACGACCAAAAACCAATCTGAAGGCCATCGGG
The DNA here is from genome assembly GCA_949130495.1 of Sambucus nigra. Classification (NCBI taxonomy): domain Eukaryota; kingdom Viridiplantae; phylum Streptophyta; class Magnoliopsida; order Dipsacales; family Adoxaceae; genus Sambucus; species Sambucus nigra. The sequence goes on along the minus strand of OX422217.1, from coordinate 51,509,392 downwards.
CGCTATAGGGCCCCTATTTGACCCTAATCAACTCCATCCCCGGGGAAAATTCTTAATGAATCCTTGAAGGGATCTGAAACCATGTGAAATAGCTTAATCGTATGGATGAATGATCCATTTCCCCTAAAAAAATGAAAACGAGGCCGCCGAGCGCTCCCAGGTACCATTTGACCAAAGTCAACTCTTCAAGTGGAATAAGAATGAATTAATCTTCAAAGAGCACTGAATACTCTTTCCAACAGTCTAGCCCATCCGTGATTCTAAATTATGGTACGGACGAATGACCCATTTTACTCTGATATTTAACAGAATGCTTTCGGGCCCCATTTGACCAAGGTTAACTATTCGCCCCATGCAGTTACGAAGTACATATCTTAACCTTTCCAACGGTTCACCCCATGCATGATTCTGACTTATGGTACAAATGAACAATCCATTTCCTTCCAACGATCTATGATCCAAAGGACCACCTAGTGCTTCCGAGTGAAATTTGACCCAAAGTCAACTCCTAAACTCTGGAGCGGTCCAAAGAACTCTTAAATGTCTATGGATTACCATTCTAATAGTATCCCTCGTGGGAAATTCGGATCAATGGATTGTGTTCTATGATCATTTTTAAAAAAATATTTCACACGACTTCTGAATGGAAGGTCCATTTATGTGCCTTTCGGTAGTGTGCCTAAGGCTACCTGCCAATTGGTAGGGCTTGGGCTATGCCAATCGACAGTCCCCCTTCCCTATATAAGGAGTGCATGAGCTCACTCCTAAGGGACCAGAGACAAACCTCATATCCATTACCATGAGTGATCTTAGCAACATTCTCTTGTGATTATCAAAGTTTACTGGTTCATAAGTTCTTTCCACTTTTAATTCCATCATTTTCCAATCTAGTGAGAAATTTTACCGTCATTCTTCTTTCGCATGGAAGTTCTACATCCATCAAGATAAATTATCAAAGTCTTCAAAGGTGGTCCAACTCTTTACCTTTCTTTATTCTTCTCTTTAGTTACAAAAAAATTCAATTTAGATCATATTTACTTTAGATCATTATATACATTAAATTACCTCTTTTATTAGTAAACACATGTTTTTCACACACACCAAAGAAATTCCCGTTAGAATCTATGGGATAAACCTCATCCCTGTGTCACATGCGAACTATGTGGACTTTGATGCGTTTATAAGCTACGTAGGTGTCTAGGGATAAAATCCGAGACTCGAGTCCAATATTCCTATTTTCTTATTCCTACATTTTCCCATTCCTTATCTTTATTATTCATATATACACTATTTGTGATTCATACATTGCACTTCATAAACACGTGTTATCGTTTTGACATAACGATTAATATTTCAATGAACGCACGTATCATATTTTCTAATTTAAAATTTGGTAACACTCACATGGATTATCTCACTCTATCCTTTACATGATATGAGTTGAGTAATTCCAATCTCCATTTATATATACACGTACACACACTGCATGGAAGAATTAAGGAACATAACAAAACAAGCCCATGAGAGACAAAAAGGGAGGGACATGTACGTAACACCTTCCCATTCAATAACTTAGACCCCAGACATTTAAACTATTAGTTTCGCAATCATCATTTTGTCTTTGATGCCTCTCTCTCAAGGTTGAAACATGTTCTTTTGCTTCTTTTGTACAAAATAGGCCAGCGAGTTTATATTTTCACATCCCCCCCCCCCCCCCCCCTCCACACCAATGATGGCCGAAGCGCTCTTTCCTTGAGAAAGGACGAGTGCGAGACCTGCGAATTTTTCAGCCCGTAGGGATGTCCACAACATGCAATAGCTAAGAGGAGATGAACATACTCAATTCTTATTACCAAAGAAAAAGTCTCATTAAAATATATTCCCTCTATCTATGAATATCCTTGTGCTACTAACCTTGCTTTCTTTCTAATGACTAAGTAGACTCATCAGTTTTATTTTTAACAGCCCAATGGGTGGCGATAAACTTTTTGGCTCCAGGTCTTGGGACTAAATACCAAACATCATGAATGTAGAACTTAACTAACATAACTTGCATAACATTAATCCAGTATGAGTCAATGAGGGAATCATTTGCACTTTGTAGTTCTACAAGAGAAATAAAACATGTAATGTTTTCCACATTTTTGAGTTGGGATCTAGTTCGCATAGGCTCCGAAGGTTTACCAACAACCTTTTATATTGGATGGTCTTTAGAAACACAAGTCAGTACTACATGGAGGTCAGGTGGAAGTGGATCAGTTATCTTGGGCGAGTCGATTTAAAAATCATTTTTAGACTCATCCACGACATCTGATTGCCTGTCACTACACTCAGTTCTTGTGTCATTTTTAGCGCTTGTGTCATTTACAATTACATTAATAGACTCCACTATAACTTTGGTATGCAAGTTGTAATCACGATAAGACCTACTTGATTGGAAATATCCTAGAAAAATGGCTTTATCACCTCGTGTATCAAATTTAGAAAGATTTCCTCTATCTTTGCAGACATAACGACCACTCTCGAAGATTATAAAGTTTTTCAAGTTGTGTTTTTTGTACCACAATTCATAGGATCTATCGTTGGTATTTTTTCTAAGGTAGACACGATTAATGATGTCACACGCCTTCGAGAATGCATCGAACCCAAAGTATTTTTGCAATCCTTTGGCGTGTAACATAACCCTATCCATATCTTGGATTGTTATATTCTTTCGCTTAGCAATAACGATTTGTTAAGGTGCCTGAGGTGCACTAAATTCATGTTTATACCCATTACCAAAAAAATATTATGTCACACCAGAGTCTTTAAATTCCTAACCTCTATCGCTCTTTATACGAGATACTTGTCTATCCTTCTTATTTTCAATGTTTAAAAGGATTTTAGGAAATTCTTGAAAGGTTTTTGATTTATTTTTCATAAAAGCAACCCAAGTAAATTGTGTAAAGTAATCCACCGTCACATGGGTGAAAATGTTACCATAAAGGCACATAATTGTAGAAGGACTCATTAAGTTCACGCGGATTAGATCAAGATGTTTAGAAGCCATGACATCTTTAACTTTCTTGTGAGCAAACTTACTTATTTTCCCTACTCGACAAGGACAAAAAATAGTGTTAACATTATTTTTTTTTTGGGTAAGCCTCTAACTATCTATTGGGAACACAATATGCGTAGGTTATCAAAATTAGTATGACCTAATTTTTATGCCATAGATCATGATCATCTAATATGGCTATCTCGTATGATACATTATATGAAATCATGTGCAACAGTTCTCCTGAGTTATTTTTTCTGAAAGAATACAATTTCCATCTTTATTAAATATTTTGCAGTTAGTTTTAGAAAAGGTAATTGTGTGATCAGAGTCACATAATTGTGATATACTAAGAAGATTTTCTTTAGAGCATGAAGAACCTCTTCATAAAACATTACCTTACCAATGATTTGGGGTAAGATTCCATCACCAAAAAAGACACTACATCCTAAGAAGTCTATCGTATTAGTAAATTTAGTCTCATTCCCGGTCATGTGTTTAGAACACCCGAAGTCCAAATACCAACTAGCTAAGGTGAGTTCATCTTTAGAAGCAGTTAAAAAAACATGGCACTTAAGTTGGGGTAAGGGGTCATATTTTCTAACCCAAATGGGGTTGGTTATAGTTTTTTTTCTTGTAATTGGACTTAGAGAAAGTCTAAGGAGCATTTCTAAATGCTTACTTCTTAGTTCGAGGTCCTCCTTTTTTCTTCCTATAGTTAGATTTTTGAGTGCTTTGACTAGGGTGAACATACACATTCATACTCTTCCTATAGTAGTTAACGTTTTGGTTAACATGTGTGAGCATGAAAATCTAAAAACACTCACAAATGGAGTGACAATAAACATTCCAGTAATCACAGTATTGGTGCGAGCTAGACTTGACTTTATTTTCGAAGTCCTTGAAAATAGGTTTAGACATGTTTGATAGATGAGTTTTAATTCCAACAGTCTTACTACATTGTCCAAAGTCTCCTATGGCAGGACAAACATACTTAGCATTACCATTAGCTTTAAAATTTGAGTTACTCACACTTTGTGTTTCTTTTGAGACATCAATGTTTAGAACTCCTGTATGAAATTAATCAAAAGTCTGGCCGATTTTGGCAAAGACTATTCTTGAATCTTGAAAAGTTGTCTTCGTTTCTTTATGATTTTTGTCGAATCCTAGGCCAATTTTATCATCAGAATTATGTTTGCCAGAGCTAATGAATTTATCATAAGTTTTAGCACGATTCTCAAAGTGAAGGCATTTTATAAAAACATTTAAGTCATTTTGTTTAAATTTTTTCAATTCAACTAAGGTAGCTTTATACCTTTATTCTGAAACAAAATTTCTCTCAGAAAGATCTTTTAATTTGGAAATATTCTTTAGTTTCTTTCTCATGTGCAGCATATTGGGTTGTGTAATCTTAAACCTTTTTCCTAACAGTATTACTTCATTGTTCAACATGTTCATTAAGTTGTTTCACCATTTTCTCTAATATGGTACTTCTCTTAAGGGTATCAGTGTACAATTCTTTTATTCCAGGATGATCATCCTCAAACTCACTTAGTGATGTGTGTGATGTATCCCCTAATGCTTCAATTTGTGTTGTGGCAGTCACATACCCATTAAATTTGTCATAAGATTTATTTAAATCATTCACAATAATAGTAGATATGTAATACCGCCCTGATAAATTATTAAACTATATATATGGATTTTATATGATGAAGGATAAATCATACTTGAATAAAATAATTGGATTATGGATATTTCATGAAAGTATGGAATTATAATGTTAATAAAATTATGTAGACTTGTTCTTGGAATATAGAAAATGTTTGTGGGAAACCTGCGAGAATTGAAAGTTGGTCATTCTAATGACTGTAGATGTCATTCAAATGAGAAGTGAATCTCGTTTGAACAATAACAATGTCATTAAAATGATATCCCGAAAATGTCAGCTTTGCTGATGCACTATCAACTATTCATTCGTGGGTTCATAACCTAAGGAAACATATGCTAAACTCTTGGGTATTATATGACTAGGGACGCCGACTAGATAAGAGAAAGAGAGAGGCATAAGCTGTCAAATACCGACCTTGGGATCTAATGTGCTGTCGAATAGAGAGTTATTTAAAACCTGATATGGAAACATTAGGAAGATAAGGCTTCTTTAGTTGGAAAAGCTTATATGTTGTTTGGATTATAAAAGAGAGATAAGTAGTGGGTGAACAATTCCCATTTGTCCTTCGAAGAAGAGCTCATAACTCTATCCCTTTTGTGCATTGCCTTAAACAATTTTTAGAGAAATAATGGAGGCTGATGTCATCGTCCATGAGGCATTCAAAATAATTATTGTATTGAAGTTTACATAAGTGATGGTAGACCATGGATGATTGTAGTTCGATTAGATCATGTTTATTTATGACGGTGCCTTGGATCTAGTTCTACGACTTTTACTTATAGGCATGTGTCACGACATGACCTTCGATGATGATTTCATAATTAAGTTGATCAATTCTAGGCGGTACACCTGGGAAACTTAGAACATGATGGTGTTCATCATGACTTTAAAAACAACACTCGAATGAAGTATTTGTCTTGATTATAATACCTAAGTGTGCTACCAGTGTGGTTAGTAATGACTCAGTGGGGAAGATCATTAGGAATGAGTTATCTTGAAAGTTGAGATGACATTTAAATGATTGTGTATTGATATCGTGTAGACGGCACTGAGGATGGAAGAAATGGTTCATGTTTGAAACAATGTGAGCGCTACTTGATGAGATTGATATCAAAATCTCAGGTTAGCTATCGCGTACTAAAATTTTAAAAGCCTAGCTGTGATAGGTCTGTAACTAATGAAAAGTTCCACGAGAATTAATTTATTCTTGATTTAAGATAATTATTCTAACCGATTGAAAATACATAGCATTAGTCCTCTGGAGGGATGCCTAACGTTCAACTTCTTGAAAGATATTAGTTTTATATTTTGTTCGTCCAACATGTATGGATAAATTTTGTTTACAACTCGACGAGGATATGAGGTTGAGGAAGGATAAATGGCAAGGCTAAGGTGCTAAACTATATCGATAAGAGTTTGAGACTTCAAGTATACATTGTTGGCTTAAACTTTGCGTGGGTCGATTCATTGTCAAAATTTGATTATTTCCTTTTGGCGTTGTTGCCACCTAATTCGTTTCCTTCATGTGACTTCTTTGATCCCGTAATGGGAAGTGTTGATTTTTTTTTATTCGGGTGTGAAGCTGAGTAAGCTCATTAGTAATGTGGGTTAGGCCTGTTGTGGCTGATGCGTCACAGTATATGAGTTGCTCCTCTTTGGAGGCACCTTTATTCTACACCAGTTGGTGTGTGCGCGTGGTCTAACATTATTGCGTTTATTTTGTATACATTACTGGCATACGTTAGGTTAACATGGTGGTGCGTTAACCGATATAACTAGTTGCTACTTGAGCGTGTGTCGCGACGTTGTAACTTGAGGACGTTAAGAACATTAGAACCTGATAGAAAATTATATTGTAGTGTGCACTTGGGTTGGAACTTTGGGAATTGAGGAGATGATTGCTTGTATGCATTCATGTGGTAGTACTCATGATGATAATAGGTCAACAGAGGGATCTCGTAGGAGACCTCAGTCCGGTAGAACTATGTGATAAGGCAATTGACTTACAAGTCATTGATGTGTGTAATAAGAAGTATTGAAATTATATCCTCCTATGGTAGGCGTGATCCAAGATGGCTTGACGAAATGTAGGAATGATTCATATTAATGAATTCTTTCGTGTTATTGTGATATTTTATGAGGATCAATCATCTCGATATTTCATTTAGATAGACATGTTAGGCATGCCTGAAATTTTTGCAATAAGGCCTTAAGGTTCGTCATGATGGGTTTAACGACGGTGGTTGCTTAAAGTGAAATCCTTGGGTTTAGATCATGGTGTTGAGTATACTTAGAATGGGAAACTAGTCATGTGTAATTGGAGTATAATTTGCAATGACCAAGAATTTTAAGGAAGAAATTCCGTAAGGAGGGAAGCTTGTAATACCCCACCCTAATAAATTAATTAAACTATATATATGGATTTTATATGATGAAGGATAAATCATAGTTGAATAAAATCATTGGATTAGGGAACATTCATGAAAGTATGGGATTATAGAGTAAATAAAATTATGCAGACTTCTTCTTGGAATTTAGATAATGTTTGGGGCAAACCTGCGATAATTGAAAGTTGGTCGTTTTAACAACCGTAGATGCCATTCGAATGAGAAGAGAATCTCGTTTAAATGATGAGATTTTACTTCGAACGACGTCTGGGAAATGTTATCTCTGCTAATGCGCTATCAATTGTTTGTTCTTGGGTTCATAACCTAGGGAAACATGGGTTAAACTCTTGGGTATTATATGACTTGGGACACTAGCTAAATAAGAGAAAGAGAGAGGCGTGAGCTATCAACATACCGACATTGGGATCTCATGTGCTGCCAAATGGAAAGTTATTTATTACCTGATATGGAAATTATTAAGAAGATAGGGTTTCTTTAATTAGTAAAGGTTATCAGTTGTTTCGATTATGAGAGAGAGATAGAGAGAGAAATGATGGGTGAACGATTTCCATTTCTCCTTTAAAGAAGAACTCACAACTCTTCCCATTTTTTGCACTACCTTCAACAATTTTTCAGTAAAATAAAATATAGTCACCTACACTCATTTCTCCACCACCCTTGTAAATATAGATCTACGAATGTATATGGAGTTATTAGTTGGGGGTTTCGACTAGGATATTCTTGGAGTAAGAATATGTATATGTGGAAGAATTTTTGGAGTGTCTTAGATCTTCAATGGAGGATGGTTTGGTGGATATTTTTTGAATCCCTTTAGGATCCCATTTGGATGTGGGGAAGTCACTCATCTTCATCACCACCACCAATTTAGATTTATTTAAATGGGATGATCTACACTTATGTTGAGACTCCATTTGATAAATATTGTGGTTTTATTGTTTTGTATGATTAAGAATAATATTATCTTGAAATTATATGGACAATTTTATGGAATCAAAATGTAAGATAATAGTAGTTCTGTATATTTTCTAGTAAAAGTGAAAATGGACATTTTTATGGAAATAAAAATGTAAAAGAATATTAGTTGTGTGAATTTCCAGTGAATAAGAAATAATAAACATTTTTATGGAATAAAAATGTAAGAAAATATTAGTTGTGTATATTTTCTAGTAAAACAAAAAAAATGACATTTTTCTGGAAATGAAAATGTACGAAACTATTATTTGTGTGTATTTATAGTGAAAGAGAAGTAATAAACAATTTTATGAAATAAAAAAGTGGAATGATGTTAATGTTCTCAAAATATTTATGAAATAAATATTTTTTTATGTTTCTTGCAAAAAGGAGACTCATGAATAATGGACATATGCCGAGCTTAAAGAAATTTCTAAAATGTCTTTATTACTTGAAATCCATGTTTAATGCACTTGATATGATTTTAGTATTTACAGTCCACTTGCTATGCATGCAAACTTGTAGTATTTTGATAATAAATATGTGCAAGTTTTAAAAAAGTCTTGTTGGGTTTAAACATGAAATAAGACAACATAAATTTGAGAGATCAAATTTGTAAAAGGTGTTATTTAGGTGTCAAAGGTGTTAAAGTGACAAGTGTGAAATTTGGGTAATATTGTGGAATTTTAAAAGTGTTCAAATAGCTAAAGGTGTTTTAAATATTAAGTTGGAAACTTAATAACCATCTTGAGAAATACTACTTGTTAAGGGACTAAAGTGTAAGTTTTGAAAATAAATGGTAAATTGGTAATTTACTTAAAGTGGAACATTTTTAAGGAGTAAAAATGTCAGTAGAATGTCTTACACAAGTATGAGTACAAAATGAATTATGTCATAATGCGTGAACAATTTTAGTATAAATCACGTGTGTGTGAATAAGGGACTTAAACAAGAAGGAAATAATTTTTCATGCGTTTAGGGAAAAAGAAATTGTTAAGTCCTACTTTTGGCTTAGATCGAGTAAAAGCAAAGAAATGGAATAATGTGGACATGTGTAAAATGTTGAAGACGTTGATAAGTACTCGTATGCAACTGGGAAGTAAGCAAGAAGGGCCCGGAGCCTTTGGGTGAAAATCCCTAAATTATTGCTAGAGCATATTGTGCACATTGTCATGGGTGTGGAGCCCGTGTAAGTATGCGATAAAGGGATATTCCATGAAAAAGTAAAAGGAATTTGCAACATTGAACGAAATGGGTTGTGTGGTAAAATGTGTCAATACAACATAACTTAAATGAATGAAATCAATGTTCTGGTAAAGGTGAATTGGACAAGTAAAATTTGTAAATCTATTAATGTCCATGAGTTATGGTAAAAAGGGTAAGTGAAGTAGACAAATTTGTTGTTATGTAACCTAAGTTGTTAAACCCTTAACTTTCATAAGTATGTATTGAAATATTTTCAAATAATAAACAAGTATTTTATCATGCGGTGTATGTGTGTGTTGAAATGGTACTTTTCAATGAAAATACTAAAGTATATTGAAATGAATACAAAAGGGGTGATTTCGATAAAAGAATGGTCTGGGAGAAAGTCCAGGTTGAACAAATGAAGTCAATATAAGATTAAGGTAAATTAATTAGGATGAGTAAGGTTTTCAAAAGTAAAACGGTCAATGCATTTAAATATGTATTTTCCAAAGGTATATATATATATATATATATATATATATATATTTTCCCAATCATGTGATTGTAGTGTGTGAGTTTTCTTTTATGTCGTTCATTTATATGTTTCTTTGTATATTCCCACTAGTCATAGGCTCACACCCTCACTTTCTTAGGGAGGGTTGGGCGCGGGTTCGTTTTTTTGAGGGCATTGTACAACGAAGTGTACTTTATTTATTTTATGCTAATAGCGATGTTTACTTGGGCCCTGGGTGTTCCCCTTCGGTCCCTCACATAGTTTATCTTGAAACTGGAATCTCATGCTAAACAAGTGAAATGTTAACTATATTAAAGCTAGACTAATAACATTATATAGGTTGTTTCATTGCACCTCACACCTAATGACTCGATTCAAACTAGGTTGATTATGGGTAACCCATAAATCCGGATCGGGTAACTATAAGATACAACATTTACAATAGCTGGAGATATATCACTATCAATAAGCAATATTGAACTATCAACAAGCAAGCATGCTTTGTCATCAGAATATATTATCTTAGCAAAAAAGACATACATGATTCATTAGCATTGGATGAGTGAGGTTCATCCTCTTCTGAGTCACTAGAGTCATCCTAGGTTTTACACATATGGGCATTACCAGTGTTATTCAGTTTCATACTATATTTAGCAGCATAGTGTCCTATTTTACCACACCTATAACATTGGACATTGCAAAGGTCTTTGTTAGGTCTATAGTGATTATCAGAGGTCTTCTTATCACCATTCCTATCATGGGATCTAGGATACTGAAAGTTTTTATAACTATATATCCCTTATTTCGAAGCCACTGCATTCCTAAACTTAAGGATTTTATTAAAATGTTTACTCATCAAGGAAATTTGGTTGTCTATACTTTCCAAGTCACAGTCCTCATTTAAAACTAGGTCGTAGCAATGTAAATTCCATTTAGGGACAATTATCCGAGATGAAAATACAACATTAGAACCAAGGATTATTTACTATCTGAGGTTGTGTGTTTCTTTTACTCTAACTCCATTTCAACCATTCTAAGTTTTCTACTCAATAATTCATGAGTTAAGTTGGGATCATCCATGTCTTCTATGTCGTATCTTTTATTATCAAACATAGCAGGCAGGTATGACACCCCGACTAATTAAATACCCCATAACTACTCCTTTATTAAATTAATACATAATATCAAGTTGGTTCAGTCTTAGCATCATTCTCGAAAACATATAGTTACTTACTATCCACCTAATATTTAAAATAGAGAGATGCCAAATTTTATTAAATAAATTAACAGTTAACCAAGTAATTAAATCATCGTTCATCAATGACATAAGCTAACTTATATGAATAACCAACGTAATGAAATAAACTGAGTCTGGAGTAAACACTCCAATAATAATAATATCAGAGTAAATAAAATCCCAATACAAGAGTTTGTATAAATAAACCAACATCTGAAACAATGAAAGTCTGTATCTACAATCTCTAAATAAGAATGGGAAACACGCCCTAACTGATATGAATGACTCTGAAGGAACCAATGATAAATGTGGAGGCTTCTAATACCGAGATCCTGTAGCTTCCACACCAGCTACATCACGTCATCAGAATGGAACTCCAATGCTTAGCATCGTTGTGGCTGGGCACCTAAAAGGTTTTTACAAAACAAAATATATTTGGAGGAAAACGGGTCAGAGCCCGTGTTGAAAACAGTTTAAAAACAGGAAGTGTTTAAATTACAATATTAAACAACACATATATTAAACAAGTTAGTCACGTGCCCTCACCTGAGATCCTTACCCCTCAACTATTGTGCACACCTAACACATGCCCTTTACGCATCCTAGTTATGCCACTAACTAACTAGTCCATACTAATACATGAGTTCACATAATAATATAGAGTGTCTATTCGCGTTACTCAAATATTTCATATGTATTACTCCCATTTACATTAATCAAATTACTTAACTCAAGTGCAATACAAATTTTCACATTTTTTAACCCATTTAAATATCTTAGTCATTCATATTTACTAAGCAACAGTGAACCAGTCACAAATAAATATACAAATCACTCTCAGTACATATATACGTATATGGCACCCCTAGGCTAAGGTGCGGTAAATGCATACTCTGCTATCGATCCCGGTACATCACATACATAAGGATCACGCGTTCCGAATCGCTTAGGAACCATTTCAATAAAAATCACACTTATTGGAGGCGACCATAGTTCACATACCAATGGTTCACGCACATACCTATGCTCCCATGGTCATCTAACTTATCAACTCACAAATAAGTCAATCATAGTCCTATGTCCTTAAGGTACCCATCTAAATCCCCCTGAAGGTATACAAAGATAAGATGGTCCTTTTTTCGAAAATCAACCTCCCGTGATAGCAAGCATGGTAGGAATGTCATACACACAATAATACATACACTAAGTAATCACACAACTTAGGTAATCATCATATTAATATAGGTATACACCATCCCCATATCTTTAGTCTCATACACATCATAATATCATCCCGACTATTCCACATAATATGTTTAGCGTGATAACTCTCATCGTATTATTCCAAGTACTTAACCCTAACCTAACAGGTTTCTAAGTCTACGTCTAGTCTCTAAGTTTATTTCATTAATTAAAGTTCCCCGTTTTTAGTCTTTTAACTTTAAGTTATTGTTGGTTCATAATATATTCAGGTTTTCACAACTTCCAATCGTATCTCACTCGTCGGATATTCATAAGTTTACCACTTATCCTCAAATTAATCTACTATTTTTCGGGCTTCAAATGCACCCTATTGACCTTCCCTAAGTACCAATATATTCAATCAATCATCACTAAAGAGTTCAAAATTTTGGAAGTTACTCAATTAATTAAAGGGAAATGTTTAACTTTTTCCAGAAGGGTCGATCGATCGAGTAGTTATCTGCCCAGAATTTCCTTAGCAGTTACGGGTTCTCCATTTTTACACCTCAAATTCTTCATTATAACGTCCCAAACTCCAAGTAAGTTTACTAATCATTAAACCAACACATCTACACAAGTTTTAACGTTCAAGAATCATCAAACTATTATAAAACATCGATGTTTTGGATCAAAAGTCATGAATTTCACTACAACCATAATTCTTCACTATTTCTTCAATAATCATCATAATCCTGAATTTAATTTCATGATTCTTTACCCTTAATTTATAATTTCATTCGTCCAACATTTCTAGAAGATCTATTGAATGTAAACCTACCAAAAATCAGTTATTAAGTCTCCAATTTCATATTTTTGCAATTATTCATAATTTGACATCAAACCTAAACTATCATATAAAGTATATGCCATAAATTATTGCATGATAAATCACTTGCCTTTGATTACAAGTTTTTGACCCTTTGATGATGATATTGGTTGCTCCTCCCTCTCTTTCCGGTCACAAATTCGGTGATGGTGGTGATTTACGGTGGTTATTTAGCCATGGCACTCTCTTAAAACCCTTCCTTTCTTCTCACGTTGTTCTCTCTTGTGTTAAACTGTTAATGTCCCTAATAACCCTAAGGGTTTTTTGATATATAAAACCTAATTTTCATAGGTTAATATTAACCAAATATAGAAATAACTAATATACCCTACCTGGTTGTCGGTTTGGTCTAAAACTACCCCGGAACCCAAACTAAACTCCCGGGTAGACTTTTCTGACCATCTCGACCCTTTCGGAAATATTGGTGCACTCAATATGACCATACGGATGATATAAAAATAATTTACTCATAATTCCATTAAATTGGGTCCTGACACGACTAACACGCGCGTCCCAAGTTAATTACCGAAACTGTCGTATTTTAAACTCACGACAATTTTAATAAATTCAATAATCATATATTACCATATTCACTCAGTAATATTCGACATTATCATCACAATAATATTCAATATTATCATCATAATCAAAACTATAACTGTCGTCTCGCTAGTTGTTTAAATCCGAATTCATTTCCAATTAATTATCCCAAATTAATTTAATTGATCCCATAATTAAAAGCAATTTCATTTAATTAAATTGATAATTAAAAGCTATAAAAATATGGGGAATTACATAATTCCACCCTAATAATGAAATTTCATCCCGAAATTCGAACAAGTAAGGCATACCTTGTAAAAATAGGTATGCTCCAATACTTAAAAAAATTCAAAGTAAGGCTCAATTACTACAACCCCCACTTCACAACAAGCTTGGTTAACATTCTCAACACTTTATCAGTTCAATAAATTCATATCACCTTGTTCTCTTACTAAACAACATTCGAATAAGAATAGCCTACACATCATTGGCCGCATTATCTCAATATTATTGGGAGGACACACCTCACTTCGTATCAACTCCCGCGTTTATCTAAACACAAAAATCCGATACTGGGAGAAACCATATGAACATCTATCATATTTGTCTGTTCTTTTAATCTCTGTTCCTGGTGGTTTAACTTTTACAAAAGGGAAAAAGTCACTTAAGAAGGTTTGTGGTTATCATATTATAGTTACCCGACTCTAACTCCTTACAAAATCAAAAATTCTGATTATCCACTCACCTCTACACATCTAGATGAAAACAGTAAGGTTTGTCCACACAAAACCTCAATAAGCATCTTGTCCATGATAAATAGGTACATGTTTTCACACAACTCTACCATTAGGTAATATCCTCTCCCATTACCATATTATAGTTCACTTACTAGCTATACCCGTTGTGGAAATGAAATGATCACAATGAGTCCAAAATAACTTTCATACAGTTCCACACTTGGTAATCACTTTGCGTCTACTCCTTAGGCTATAGGTGATACAATCCCCACTACTTCCCAAAATTTCATATTCAAGGTGGGGTTCAAGGATCTCATCCTAGTTCAGAACAATACTGGGCAGGACCACGTACTAGTGCGATCCTTCTTTTTAAATAAATACTGGGTGACACGAGCTAAAGTGTAAATCACTCAACGGATTAAAAATTACATTCCACTTGGTCATCTTGTTCCACACATTAGAAGGAACTCGTGACTCATCTTGAGGTTGGCAACCCATCAAAGAACTTTACCAACTTGACTCTTCCATTATTGGAATCATTCGTTTGATACAAATTTTTTTTCCTGATCATCTTACTCCAACCGATTTATTTCTATGAGTGGTGCACGTGGAGACTACTTACTATGTCCCGCTCAACACCAACTTTCACTTATAATTCTTCCCATTAAGTGGTACTTAATAATCCTCTTATTCCCTCGGCATGTACCAAAAGTTTTGGCCCGTGCACTTTTTGCCACAATGTGCACTTCTGGACTCTTTATACCTTATTGACATAATCATTCTATTTACACGCAAGTTACTTATCAACACTCGATTGGGTCGAACTCCGCTCCAAATTTCCCATAATAGTTAAATATTTGTCATCTCAAGGTATACACCCTTTTCAAATGGCTTCCCACTGCCTTTCAACAAAGTTCGGGCAGGCTACTCTGATTGCACATGAATATATGGATTCTCGTCCTTCTCTCACGATGCTTAATCCACCCTACCACTTCCATTTTTTTATATTGGCCCCGCAAACATATGTTTATCGTCTATTTCCATGTCTCTTTTTTCGGCGATTCTGACATTAGCAAATTAAGGTGTCCACACACCCTATAAACCATGCATACGAGTTTAAACATCATATATGCTTTATACATACGCCTAATTCTTTATTGCCCCTATATTCATAACGTGGCTATACCACTTGGGCATTCTCAATCACCACAGAATTTGAAATTTTAAATCCTCCTTAACATCATTCCATCCTTCAACCCGCCGTAATAAAACAAAATTTTCAATACTTCATCACCACACAACTGGCTTTACTGGCCTTATATCGTAATTGAAATTACAACTTACAATTATAACTACATACTCCTATAAAGACCGAGGTACCGAACTTATGGAAAAATATCCAATCGTTTCCTTACTTCCAATCCTATGCTAAGTTTCATGACTGGGATGTCTCGCAAAGAGAAATCAAAATTAGGAACCCCTCGATACACTACTACTTAGCATTGTCGATCATCGAAATTCATTAGACGCTCAGTCCATAACATGTACCCCTACATTCCCGTCTCTTAACACAAAAGTAATATCTCATTCCGTAATTAAACTAAAATAAGGAACTTCCTCTGAAAGACACTGTCACTTAACATAAGTGGTAATCACATTCCATAAACATCGTGCACATATAATCGGGGCTCTTGAAATCCTATCCCTAGACATAAAATTATGAGTCTTAACTCCCATGTCTCTAAAGGGTGATATAACCATGCGTTCTCCCTATTACCAAGTCCTGATCGTTAAACATAATAATAAGATAAATCTTATCACTGAACAGTAAACCTAATACGCTCTGAATCATATCAATAAAGTCCTTACACATACTGGGATCGAATATCCAGAGACCATTATACCTTTCGAAGTCTCTATAATATATATATATATATATATATATATATATATATATATATATATATATATATATATATATATATATATATATATATATATATATATAAACGCGAACCCAACCCTCTCGCAGATGACGTATCGCCCGAATAAAACATCCTACACTAAGGTAGTAACCCCGATAAAATTGCGGCGTTCTCCCATTATCGGTCTACGTATCACTATAAAACCATAATAAGGATAATATTATACTCATATAACACATCACTAAAACGAGTAATCTTAATAAAATATACACCACTATCGATTCACCCATTCATCCTCCGCGGATAACACTAAAGGTAACCCGGCTATACCAAGAAAGATATTCACATAATAATAACGTTGTCGATATATGCACTAAATTTGTCTCACATGGGAATCTAGAAATAATAAAAATGTAGTAACTCGATCGTGTCACGTAAAGTACGCCTCATCCTATAAGGGTAAAACTCATACTTCTACCTTGAAAATTGACCTGGCTGCTCAATTCGTTCTTGGATATAACACATCTGTCCGAATCGAATCAACAATTACATTAACTACTGCCCTTTCTAGGCACCATACCCTTATCCCATTACTAACTTTGAGAAATTTTTACACACGGGGTTTTACTCTCCTCGAAAGGCTTCTACACGTAATCCACTTGTCTTCGGACATACTAACCATGTTAGGGTTTCCCTTATCTCAGACTTTGGTAGTCTCGAGTCTGATGGATACCCCCATTGTTCCCGTAACTTTGTTGGCCCTATGGAACATGCTACTGGCTTCAACAACCCTTACCGAATTCATCATCATTCGGTAAAAATTTAGCGATCTAAATCATTTAATTGGGTCCCCTGATGGGTCTTCCCCTTGGGGTGCTTCACCAACACCGTTCACACATCTTACTCTTTGACTAAATACTTTGATTTTTGTATCTTCCCACACAAGGAAGCGTTAACGTCTATATTGACAAAACGCGACATTGTTATCATCTGCATTAACCGTCAAAGAAAAATTACCTATATGTACTAGCAATTCTCCTTATGAGTTAATTTCCCACTTTAAAATCCTCCTCTCCATTATACCTACTTCATCCGGTGCAAGATTCGCTAATTGACTTAATTCGTTTTCACAAAGGGACCTCTGTCCGACTCTCTTGTGTGAGTTGAGAACAACGTTCGCATCTTATTCTAAACATCTGATGAAGGAACTTGCGGTTAAACTGTACCTAAGATCCTTCCATTGACATAACATTCCACTCATAAATGTGGTGATTGACTCCTACCATTATAACTTGGCTCCAAGTGCCAAGAAAGGTTTTACCCCAAATTTTACTTCCGGTTAGTCACACTCCGTCATATGCCCAAGTTTTTGTCTATTTTACCTTCATTGGCTAACAAGTACCATTTCCGCATTTCTAGAATGTCCACTGATGGTTCTCTTTAATGTTTCGTCTGACTCTTTCCCAACCGAACCATGTTAGGTGAGTCTAATTCAACTCCACTTTCTACTATAGCGGTAACTGAAAGACATATGTTGTTCCTAAGCCTCCTTTACCATCATGGCTCGGTCATCATTATTGAATATACACTATGACCTCAATTGAGCTTTGTCTTGAAGTCCAATCAACTGCCCTCGCCTGACATACTGCATTGTTCGGCACGTGAACACACCCTAATCAAAAAAATATTCACTATTAAATGTATCATGGCAGGAGAACGAAGTCTCACCAAAGGAATCAACAATCTAAACATAGGGCTCTATATCAAAAAAAGCTACGCTGGAAGCATAATAAGCCGTATATATCCTAAAGGACACTAGAACCTGATGCTGTGATACCACATGTGACACCCCGACTAATTAAATACCGGGTAGCTACACCTTTATTAAATTAATACAAAATATCATGTTGGTTCAATCTTAACATCATTGTCGAAAACATATATTTACTTACTAGCCACCTAATATTTAAAATAGAGAGATGCCAAATTTTATTAAATAAATTAACAATTAACCAAGTAATTAAATCATCGTTCATCAATCGCATAAGAGAACTCATATGAATAACCAACGTAATGAAATAAGCTGAGTCTGGAGTAAATGATAGAAAGGCTTTCTGTGTATATTTGTCATTGTTGAAAGAACAAGCTCCTTCTCTAATCAAAACCTCAAACTACCTACAAATATAACAACTCAAGCATAGTGGTAAATAAGGATGTCAATCCTAATCTAAGGAGTGAAATGCTAAACATGAGAGTATTAAGAATATTATTCACTTGATCACTTTTTTTTACTTTTGGGTTTTTCTAATTTTTTTTTTACTTTTTCAATATTAAAACAAGTTTTGAGGATGAGTGAATATGACTAAGACTAATAACAAAAATAAGAGTAATCAAACTAAAATAAAGTGTGACAAAAATACTAGTAAGTAATGGAATTGAGTGAGAGTGTAATTAAATGAGAGAAAAATATTCAAGGGAAGAAAAAACCACCCTCAACTCCCCAAATCAACTAAACTTGTATTTATTTTAATTAATTCAAAAGCTAATTCTCATTAAACTAGTGAATTAATTAAATACTCTTTTAGAAAAGTAAATTTAATTCCCACAAGCACTACTCTAATTGAATTAAAATTAATCAAACAAATTATCCCCTATGATTAATTTGTCCAACTAATTTTAACTTGAAAGAAATTAATGAAATCAAGAGTAGATGAAAATTAGATTAATATTAAAATAAAATGATAGGACTATCTCTAGCTTAAATCACTTGATCAAATATTAACTAAATTTTCATACCTTTCTCAAGGTTGATTTTCCATTTCTCAATGTGAAAATAAAGTGGGGATCAAATATACAACTCAAAGGAAATTATCAAAATTAAAATTAACAACTAATTGGATTTGGCTTCAACAGGGTTTCAATCACCCCCTTGAATGAGGTGATTAGACCTCCATAATCATCATCCTATAAAAATTAGAAACAATTAAAAGCATGTAATGAAAATTAAGGAAGAGATGATCAAACCAAAAATCATCTTGAAATAGAACTAGACTTCAATTCTTCAACAATTTTTTTAATAGTTACACACTCTAAAAAATTAATTCAAAAACTCTAATTCTCTCTACAATTTTCTCTCTCTATTCTTCTTCTCTCCAAAAGCCTCCTTTAATTTGAGTCTTCTTCTTCTCTTTATAATAGGCATGGAGCATGAGGGGTATTGTGGGTAAGTTTTATGTTGTAGGATAAAATGGGGAGAGGTTTAGGAATAAAGGTGAGGGTAATTTAGGAATTAGAAGGGAGCATGTGGTTATGGTGAGGTCATGTGAGAAGGTGGGGGAAATGGGGTGATAAAATCTGATTTGTGATTCAGGGTAATGTGGGTAATGCACACAAGTGTGCATGTGGGAGATGTGTTGGGGGTATTTTGGGTAAATGGGTATAAGGGGTTTAGACATGTGGGTTAAATGGCTTTGGGTTTATTTTGTCTTCTGTTTGTTTTTGGATGCACAGGTGAAGAAATTGGGTGAATGCGAAATGGGTATAACATGGAAGTGGGTTTTCGGTTGAGGTGGGTTAAGGTCGGGTTGGATTGGGTGTGCCAGAGAAAGGGTCTCCAGCGCAGGTTCGAAGGATTTTCCGATCGGGTTTTGGTCGGCAGACCCGAGTCTGGAATGGGTTTGGGGGTTAAAGTTGGTTGGCCATGGTGAGTCGGGTTTTGGGTTCGAACACAGGCAGTAAGGGCTTTGAGGGTGGCGTCGGGTTGAGGTGGTCGAGGGACGCCGGTGGCGGCAGTCGTGCGGCTGGGATACGGGACCGGAATGGACGAGGGGTCGCCTCTGGGTTAGCACGCCGGGTTGGGTTCCGGCCGGAGTTGTAGGGTCTGCCAGATGTAGGGGTGAGGGGGTATGGTTTTAGAGATGGTCGTTATGTTGGTTTAATGGTGGAGAAAGTTATGAAAGGTTTGGGGTTATGGAAGTTATGAGAGGTGGAAGATGATGGTGGACTTGATTATGTGGTGTGGAGGTGTAAGGGAAATATGGTGAGGATGAGGGTGTAGGGGAGTGTTTGGGGTGTGTGTAGGATATGTTTGTGGGTATAGGGTGTGTCTTTGTGTGTGTGTTTAATTTAGACCCCTAAAAATATAACAAGACTGAATTAAAATTAATAAAATTAAAACTAAAAATAAAATCCTAAGCTATTAAAAACTAAACTAAAATAAAAGAAATAAAAACATAAAATTCTAAATGAAAATTAAAGTCCTAAAAAAAATATAAAATCTAATAAACTAAAAATAAGCTCCTAAAAACTAATCCTAATAAAACTAAAAATTAATAAAAATAAAAATAAAATAAAATTATACAAATAAAAAATAAAAGAGAAAAGTAGAAAATAAAACCTAGAAAATACTAAATAACTCTAAAATAAATTCTAAAAATAAAAATGACTCAAACTAAAAATCTAAAAAATATAAACAAGGGACAAACAAAACACACACATGGTTTATGCCAGGTTAGGGTAGGTTAGGATAGGGGACAAGGGTATTAGGTCCATAAAACGCGCAATTCTCTTGATTTAAGCGTTTGAACTCTGCAATGCACATTAGACCTACAAAATAAACATTTAAGCGCATAAGACCCATATTGTAGAGAATTAGCAACTAAAGTACATCTATTCGGTGTATAAATTGTACAGTTTTGGGTGCTTATCACACCACCCCCAAACAGAGCGTTGCTAGTCCTCGAGCAATAAGATAGAGAGAAAGAGACAGATAAGAAACCAAAAGTGTACCACTCTCGCGGGAAATTGCGATTGCACTTAGCGTGTGCAACAAGCCTTTAAACCTATAGGTTGCCCTACAGGACGAGTTGTGTCTCGTGAGGATTTGCAGGGAATATACCCACAAAATTCTTTATTTGCAAAATGGCAGCCAATCTCTTATTAGACATAGAATAATCACACAATCCATCATATGAGAAATGATTTGAGAAATACAAGCTAGAATGTGTAAAAGATTAAGCTAAGTAAATACTCAAGGCAAATGCTTCCTAGAACTCAACGTGTGTAGTGTGAATCAGTCAAAATGGGTCGAGAATCATAAGAGTAATTCCAAAATTGCCTTGTCGGAGTCAATGCTTCAACTTTAAATGTCACGAATATATCTCTCTCAAATGAACTCTCGAGATTTGTGTTAGTGTATCGCTCTTGTGTGTGAGGAGGTGAGTAAAGGTAAACAAGTTCAAACGTTTCACACACGCATAAGAAATAACGAACAATTAGAAAGAAAATGATCTCATGAAAGAAATGCTAATCACTATAGTGAGAACGTCGAGTTATTCACCACGTTGACTTTCATTTTCCCGAACACCTAGGGAGAATATGGTTGATTGGGTGAGGGGAAAATGAAAAGGGAAGGATATGATTATGTGAGGTGGGATAGGATGGGATGATGTATGGATGTGGTATGTAGGATATAACGGTTATATGAATGATGATATGTGAATGGATATGAAAGAAGAGTGTTTTATACTTGAAGAACAAAATTTATTTATTACACAAGAACTACTAACTATACACTCTCTTTCTTTTCTTTTCTCTCTTTTCTTTTTATTTTTTATTTATTTTTTTTATATATATTTTTTTATTTTTGCTATTTTTCTATTTGTTCTTTTTTTTTTTCTTTTTCTTTTGCTGTTTTTTTTTTTCTTTTTTCTCTTTTTCTCTCTTTTTTTTATACTCTGAACACTAAAGACATTTTACATTTGGAAAACACTCTTTTTCTCAAAAAAATGATGGATGATATATAAATGGAGTGGGGAATGTGTATGGATGGTGAGGGGAATAAATGGGAAGGTAATGGGTGAGTGAATTGAAAATGTGATATGGAAAAGTGGTATGTGTATGGATGAAAGTTTGGTGATCGGGACAAATATCAAGACACGCGTTTCTTACAACTCGAAAGAGATGTCGTTCTCAGTGATCAAGCCAAAAATTAAAGAATAATGAGATCATACAACGATTTAGTGCGGACCCAAAGAAAGTTGAATCAACTTGTGACTCGGAGATTGCTTAAAACACTCTGAAAGGGTGAAAGGCACAAATCTTACAAGCTAAAGTCTCTACTATTGATCCTTAAGGTTCTCTTCGGAATTGTAGTACTCTTCAACTTTAAACCGTAGTGACGTGATAAGTGCACAAATTTTGTTCAGTCTAGAAATTCATGGTGCAACATGCCTTGACACGTATTACATAAGCTATTTAGAAAAAATATAAATCCTCTAGCTTGATTCCTAGACTTTTGAAAGATGGATGATTGAAAATTCACATCAATGAATGAGATGAAAGAAACTGTACGAAATTTTAAAAATCAGGTTCAAAAATTAAAAATTTTCAAAAGAGGCACGATTTTGATAAAATTCCCCACCCCCAAACAAAAAGCAACATCGTCCTCGATGTTAGGTAAAATGATTTTTAAAATTGAGAGCATAAGGTAGGAAAGAGCTTACCAGAATGAACCGCTAATGAAGTGGACAGATGAAGAGAATATGAAACCTGAATAAATGAGTGAGATAGCAAAATATGGACAAGTCTATAGGCATGATAGAACATTGGGTGGTGTGAAAAAAGAGATAATAAACGAGGAGAGAACGGGGCAAAAAAATCGGGGGATAAGAATCACCCCCAAACAAGACTGAACGACAGTCTTCATAAATGGGGTCAACAAGGTCAATATGTTCTATGTGAGTAGATCCTAGCTCCAAGACGGGCTTCAAGCGTTAACCATTAACCTGAAAGAGGCTACCATCCTTGGGATTTTGCACAGTGATGGCACCATACGGAGTAACTGACTCAACAATGAAGGGTCCAGACCACCTGGTTTTCAATTTCTCGGGAAAGAGATGCAACCGAGAATTATACAACAAAACTTTTTGACCAGGGTGGAATTCTTTGCGCATGATGCTTGGTCATGGATCCACTTCATCTTGTCCTTATACTTCTTGGAAAAATCATAGGGATCATTTCTGATTTCTTCCAATTCATTAAGTTGCATCTTCCTATGGACACCTGCCTCATCAATATCGAAATTAAGGGCTTTGACAGCCCTATAAGCATGATGTTTAAGCTCGACAGGAAGGTGGCAAGGCTAGCCGAAGACCAAACGATAAGGAGACATGCCAATTGGAGTCTTGTAAGTAGTACACCATGCCCACAATTCGTCGTTCAAGCGTAAGGGCCAAGCTTTCCTATTAGGATTGACAGTTTTTTTAAGAATTTGCTTGATCTCGCAGTTGGAGACCTCAACTTGATTACTCGTCTGTGGGTGGTAAGAGAGACTAACATTCTGGGTAACACCATACTTTTTGGCAAGGTGTTCAAAGACTTGTTTGCAAAAATGTTTACCCCCATCACTAATGATAGCTTTGGGGGTACCAAATTGTGTGAAGACATGCTCTTTGAGAAATTGGATCACAACGCGATGTTCATTGGTGCGACAGGCAATTGGTTCGATCCATTTGGAAACATAGTCAACAACAACTAGAATATACTGAAAACCATGAGAGGAGGGAAATGGTCCCATGAAATCGATCACACATAAAAAATTTCAACAATGAGGATGGGTGTGAGAGG
Organism: Sambucus nigra; assembly: GCA_949130495.1. NCBI lineage: Eukaryota > Viridiplantae > Streptophyta > Magnoliopsida > Dipsacales > Adoxaceae > Sambucus > Sambucus nigra. Next base: position 51,485,489 of record OX422217.1, on the reverse strand, counting down.
CATCATATGACGATGAGAGAGACCCCCAGAGTGTTGGAAATTGGAATAAGCCTGATAATATTGATGGGCATCACGAAAAAGGGTAGGCCAATAGAAACCACTTTGAAAAATTTTGGCAGCAGTTTTCTTGGAACCAAAGTGGCCTCCACAAGCACTATTGTAGCAGAATGACAGAATGCTGAGTTATTCACATTCGGTAATACAGTGATGAATGACTTGATCGTGGCAATACTTGTAGAGAAACGGGTCATCCCAAGAGTAGAACTTCACATTCGCCATGAATTTGGATCGATCCTGTTTCGACCAATGACTAGGAAGTTTATCGGTAACAAGAAACTTGACAATATTAGCATACCAAGGTGAGGTGGAGATGGAAAAGAGTTGTTCATCGGGAAATGACTCAGAAATGGGGATATTATCACAGTCAGACGTGACAGTAATGCGAGAGAGGTGGTCAGCAACAACATTTTCACAACCTTTCTTATCGCGAATTTCAAGGCTAAAATCTTGGAGTAAGAGAATCCACCGTATCAATCATGGTTTGGAATACTTCTTATGAAGAAGGTGCTTAAGAGCAGCATGGTCAGTATACACGATGATAGGGGAACCTATGAAATATGAGCAAAATTTATCAAGAGCAAACACAACCGCTAACAACTCCTTTTTGATGGTCGTGTAATGAAGTTGAGAATCATGCAGGGTTTTTGCTATCATAAGAGATGACATGTGGGCGCTTGTCAACTTTCTGGCCAAGCACGTCACCAAGAGAAAAATCAGAAGCATCACACATGAGCTCAAAGGGGAGAGACCAATTGGGAGGTTGCATGATAGGAGCGAAAGTGAGGTCATCTTTTAGGAGCTCACGGGGAAACAACACATGCTTCATCAAAGATAAAAGGGATATCCTTGGATAAAAGGGTTGTCAAAGGTCGCGCGATTTTAGAAAAGTCCTTAATGAAGCGTCGGTAGAAGCCTGCATGTCCTAAGAAGGAGCGGATGTCCTTAACAGACTTAGGAATGGGGAGTGAGGAAATCAAGTCGACTTTTGCTTTATCGACCTCAATACCAGAGCTGGAGACAACATGACCTAAAATAATACCCTTTTTTTTACCATGAAATGGCATTTTTCCCAATTGAAGACCTACTTCATTGCTTGACAACGTTGAAGAACCATAGTGTGGTGAGATAGGCATTGTTCAAGGATGAACCAAACACAGAAAAATCGTCCATAAAGACTTCGAGAAAATGCTCTACCATGTCACTGAAAATACTAGTCATACACCTTTGAAAAGTCGCAGGTGCATTGCAAAGGCCAAAGGGCATATGAGAGTACGCAAATGTGCCAAATGGATAAGTAAAGGTAGTTTTTTCTTGGTCTTCAGGGGAAATAGGTATTTGGTTATACACTGAATATCAATCAAGGAAGCAGTAGTAAGCATGGCCCACCAAGCGTTCAAGCATCTGGTCAATGTATGGGAGAGGGAAGTGGTCTTTGCGAGTGACAGCATTGAGCTTTCTGTAATCAATACAAACACGTCAGCTGGTTTGTATGAGGGTAGGAACAAGCTCATTATCACTATTTTTGACAATGGTGACGCAAGACTTTTTAGGCACCACATGAATGGGACTGACCCATTGGCCGTCTGAAATGGGGTAGATAATACCCACATCAAGCAATTTTAAAATTTCAGCTCGAATGACCTCTTTCATTGTCGGATTGAGTCGGCGCTGTAGCTGACGAGAAGTCTTGGCATTCTCCTCTAAATGAATATGGTGGCTACAGACATTGGGGTTGACACCTTGAATGTCACAAATGGTCCACCCTAAAGTAGTGCTATGTTGAGTGAGAGTGTGGACCAATTGCTCTTCTTGATCCGGTGTCATGTTAGAAGAAATAATGACTGGGTGATGTTGGTTTGGGCCTAAGAAGGTATACTACAACTCAGCAGGTAATGTCTTAAGCTCCAAACTAGGTGGTGGATTAGGAGAGGCATCAGACTCAGACGCAGAAACAAAGTCCGGAAGAATATCGGGACACGGGTTGACTAGGTCATCCACAGAAAGAAGAGTATCGACAAGGAGAGGATCAAATGGAGGAACCCAAGTGGAAGTGTCCAGTAGTCGTGTAGAATCTAACAAGGCATTGACCTCGGAGATGGAAGAATCAATATCAAAGTCGGACCCAAAGTGATCCAAACATTGGTGGTTAGGATCTTCTGGGTAGGTGGTATCCAACATCTCTTGGACTAAAGAGTCAATCATGCATATATCATCAATGGAATCAACATCGACCGGTTGTTGCATGTGGTGGAAAATATAGACTTCGACGGTCATATTGCTGAAAGAAAGATTCATTGACCCATCTCGACAATTGATGATGGCATTGGTAGTTGCCAAAAAGGGGAGACCCAAAATGATAGGAATATTGGTTGGGTCGGGGGCAGGAGAGTCTAAGATGATGAAATCCACAGGGTAGTAAAAGTAAGACACTTTCACCAAAACATCTTCAATGATTCCTTTAGGCACTTTCATAGAACGTTCTGCAAGTTGAAGAGTGACCCGTGTAGGTTTCATGTTTTGTAAACCTAACTCAAGGTAGAGAGAGTAAGGTAGCAAATTAAAACTAGCTCCAAGATCAAGGAAAGCCCGATTAGAGAAATGATCTCCTAACATGCAAGAGACAGTGGGATGACCAGGGTCTTTATATTTCACAATACCATTCTCATGGATGAGGGACGTGGCTTGTTCAGTGGCAAAGGCATCACGAGGCACATTCGTCCGTCACTTGACAGTGCACAAGTCCTTCAAGAATTTTTCATAAGAAGGAACTTGTTGGATCGCGGTGAGGAATGGAATGTTTATGTGAACATTCTGAAAAACTTGCTTGATCTCATCAAATTGTTGAGCTTTCTTTGTTGGGGTAAACCTAGGAGGTAAGGGGGATTCAGGGACAAAACAAGTGGTGGCCTCAGTAGGTGTAGAAGCATTCTTGTCGGTGGATTTATGGGGTGGTGGTACCTTAGGGAGTAGTTCTAATGGGCATTTCGGGGTGGGTGGGATTGGAACATCACAGGGATCGACAACACCATTGTCAACCAGTTTACCGGATCGTAGAGTACTCACCGCTTTCATGTCCGCTTGGTATGTGGGTGGAGTGCAAGGGGATCCAACCTAATAAGACGACTCCTTTCCATTCCCCTTAGGGTTAGGAATGGGTTGACTCAGAAAACGACCTTTCTCTTGCTCAGACTCAAACTGATTAAGACGTTGCTCAAGCCGTTGGATGGCTTGAGTCTGTACTTGCATGGTTTGTTGTTGAGTCGTGATTAATTGAGTGAGATGATTCTCAAAAGAGGAGGTGAATGATGGAGGTGGAGGGGCATAAGGGGGTTGGGGGACCAACTCTAGGTTAGAACTAAGCGGCTGCGAATACTCATAGGACGGAGGTGGGGCAGTCCTACTTGGGGGAAAAAGGATGATGGATGGTTTTGTTGGTGGAAAGGAGCATGGTGATAGGAGGGCGATGTTGCCTTTGCGGGTTTTGGTGAAACCCTAGTGGACCACCAACATGTTGTTGTGGTTGTGATGGAGAAAGGTCATTGTCATACTTATAAGACAAATAGGGATGGTTCCTATTATTCGGATTGTAAGTAAACGACGGTGGTGAGGGTTTTCGGGTGGTATCAAAGGCACATGCTTGGGCTAGAGTGGGTTTGGGATCATCTTGAATAAGGGGGAACAAATGAGATAAATGATCATGACTTAAACAGACATGGAAAGAAGGACTAGATTCGTTGACATTCATCACTTGTTTAGAAAGAGAACAACTGAGAGCATCAACAGTCTTAGTCAAAGTGTTTAAGCCATGGAGAAAGGATTTAAAATCGGTATCATTTTTAACCTCATAAGTTCTACCTACTCGTGGTGGCTCGGATCTCGAAATTTCATTGGTGCCCTCCCAATCTTGGGAGTCATCGCCTAATTCGAGGAGAAAATCGTAGGCGGCACTGGGAGTTAAGTGCATGAATTTGCCTTTGTGTATGGACTCAATCATGGTGCGAGTGGATGGAATGAGACCGTTGTAAAAACTATAAACGGGGCGACTCTTCTCGAGACCATGATGTGGGCAACGATTGATATAATCTTGAAAACAACCCCATGCTTCACAAAATTGCTCGGTGGGCTTTTGGCGAAAATCTTGGATGGCTTGGCGCACCTCATTGGTCTTACTTATGGGATAAAACTTGGACATGAAATTCTTCACAAGTTGTTCCCATGTATGGATAGAATCCGATGACAAGGAATGTAGACACATGGATGCTTTATCATGGAGAGAAAATGGAAATAAGCGAAGACGAACATTTTCTTCATCTAAGTTTTGATTTTTGAAAGTAGCGCAAACCGTGAGAAATTTTCGCAAGTGAGTGTATGGAGACTCACGCTCAAGACCATGGAAATTGGGCAACATGGAAATGGTGGCCGGGCAAATTTCGAATTGATCCGTTGGGGTGGGTGGAAGAACTATGCAAGATGGCGGGGTGGCCATTATCGGGGCAAAATAGTCCCTTAAGGCACGCTCTTCAGCCATGGTGGGTGGATGAATGACGGGATTAGAGATGTCGACTCGAGGACAACTCAAAGTGATTGGTGGAATGGACGAAGGAAGGGGAACACTTGGTTCTCCTAAGGTGGAAGAGACGAGAGAAAGACTACGTGAACGAATTAATTGATGATTAACACATTTCCACGTGGGCATGCAAATAGGGATTCTTTTGGGTTTTTTGGATTTTTTGGAAAAGAAAATATTTTTGGAGTTTTCCTTTTGTTTTGGAAAGAAAGAAAATATTTTTTTGAGTTATTTATAAAAATAAGAAAAGAAAATATTTTTTTTTTGGGAAGAGAAAAGGTGGGGGAAAATTTGGACTCTAAGAATTTGGACGAATTCACTAAAACGGACTACCGAAAAAAGGAATTGGACACACACAAGTAAAGGAAAAATCCCTACTAGCACATAACCAAGTTTTTATCTTGAAAATTAATGAAAAGGGTAGTCAAATTTTAATGAAATCTGCGGGCGATAAAAATCACGGAATTTATATGAGTGATCGCCTTTTGCAAAATGTGTGTTCCTACTTTAATCACAAGATGCCAAGAGGCTTGCCACAGAGTTTCTCCACAAAGCTACTATGATGAAATGATCGGTCGGTACAACGCTGGGGACAACACAATACCGTTTTACTGGGCGGTCGCACTTAAAACCTAGTTTCCCTTGACACTTCCGTGCCGCAAAGCGAACCGTTCGAGGGTTTGACCGGTGGAGAGGACTCTACGGGTTATCCTACAAGTCAAAATGATAAAAAGGGGCCTACGAACACCTTATCCTATGGGGCTATCTAGTTGAGTGATTTTAAATTATTAATGGCTAGGGTAGCACACAAAGAATAAGTGATTGAGTCGGGTGATGAAATCCCTTCTCGTGAGTGACCGGGTGTAGGTCTTAGTCAGTTTAATTCATCATTCCATTCAAAATTAAGTGCAAGAATTAAATCAAACAAGGGCATGGAGAAGCACACAAGATATGAACTCGATAACAAGAGGGCGCGAGGGCATAAGAAATGTTCCTCCAACGGGTTTTAGGCCGTGGGGTACCGTATATATGTTCAGTCGACCGGGGGGAGAATACGTCAATCTCTGTCGGCCCCGAGCGTCCTACTGACCCAAGGTAGAGAGGCTTCTAAATCCTTGCCAATGGACTCCCTCTCTCTACCTTGTCCGGTTTCCCTATCACGCTTTCTTCAATTATTACAAATTTTAAATGAAAATGAAATGGTGTCTCTATGCACCGCAATACAAGAAAGGTAATAAAATCCTAAATACAAACCTTCTAAAATTAAAAACAAAGTCGTACTAAAATTAAAAAATGAAATACAAGTGAATCTCAAAATTTGGAAATCCTTGTAAGCACGTCAAGCTCCAAAGATCGGCAACGGCGCCATTTGATAACTAGACTTTTTATCTCCCCGGCAACGGCGCCATTTGGTAGAAAGGCTTGCTGTGTATATTTGTCGTTGTTGAAAGAATAAGGTCCTTCTCTAATCAAAACCTCAAATCACCTACAAATATAAAAACTCAAGCATAGTGGTAAATAAGGATGTCAATCCTAAACTAAGGAGTGAAATGCTAAACATGAGAGTATTAACAATATTATTCACTTGATCACTTTTTTTTACTTTTTCAATATTAAAACAAGTTTTGAGGATTAGTGAATATGACTAAGACTAATAACAAAAATAAGAGTAATCAAACTAAAATAAAGTGTGACAAAAATACTAGTGAGTGATGGAAATGTGTGAGAGTGTAATTAAATGAGAGAAAAATATTCAAGGGAAGAGAAATCCACCCTCAATTCCCCAAATCAACTAAACTTGTATTATTTTAATTTCATCAATTTCCAAAATATTTAATTAATTCAAAAGCTAATTCTCATTAAACTAGTGAATTAATTAAATACTCTTTTAGAAAAGTAAATTTAATTCCCACAAGCACTACTCTAATTGAATTAAAATTAATCAAACAAATTATCCCCTAGGATTAATTTGTCCAACTAATTTTAAATTGAAAGAAATGAATGAAATCAAGAGTAGATGAAAATTCGATTAATATTAAAATCAAATGATAGGTCTATCTCTAGCTTAAATCACTTGATCAAATATTAATTAAATTTTCATACCTTTCTCAAGGTTGATTTTCCATTTCTCAATGTGAAAATAAAGTGGGGATCAAATATACAACTCAAAGGAAATTATCAAAATTAAAATTAACAACTAATTTGATTTGGATTCATGGGGGTTTCAATCACCCCCTTGAATGGGGTGATTAGTCCTCCATAATCATCATCCAATAAAAATTAGAAACAACTAAAAGCATGTAATGAAAATTAAGGAAGAGATGATCAAACCAAAATTCCTCTTGAAATAACACTAGACTTCAATTCTTCAACAATTTTTTTAATAGTTACACACTCTAAAAGATTAATTCAAAAACACTAATTCTCTCTACAATTTTCTCTCTCTATTCTTCTTCTCTCCAAAAGCCTCCTTTAATTTGAGTCTTCTTTTTCTCTTTATAATAGGCATGGAGCATGAGGGGTATTGTGGGTAGGTTTTATGGTGTAGGATAAAATGGGGAGAGGTTTTGGAATAAAGGTGAGGGTAATTTAGGAATTAGAAGGGAGCATGTGGTTATGGTGAGGTCATGTGAGAAGGTGGGGGAAATGAGGTGATAAAATCTGATTTGTGATTGAGGGTAATGTGGGTAATGCACACAAGTGTGCATGTGGGAGATGTGTTCGGGGTATTTTGGTTAAATGGGTATAAGAGGTTTAGACATGTGGGTTAAATGGCTTTCGGTTTATTTGGTCTTGTGTTTGTTTTTGGATGCCTAGGTGAAGAAATCAGGTGAATGGGAAATGGGTCTAACATGGAATTGGGTTTTCGATTGAGGTGGGTTAAGGTCGGGTTGGATTGGGTGCGCCTGAGAATGGGTCGCCGACCTAGGTTTCGGAGGGTTTTTCGATCGGGTTTTGGTCGGCAGACCCGAGTTTGGAACGGGTTTGGGGGTTAAAGTTGGTTGGCCATGGTGAGTCGGGTTTTGGGTTTGAACACAGGCAACAAGGGCTATGAGGGTGGCGTCGGGTTGAGGCGATCGAGGGACACCAGTGGCGGCAGTGGTGTGGCTGGGATACGGGACCGGAATGGATGAGGGGTCGCCTTTGGGTTAGCACGTGAAGTTGGGTTCCGGCCGGAGTTGTAGGGTCTGCCGGATGGAAGGGTGAGGGGGTATGGTTTTAGAGATGGTGGTTATGTTGGTTTAATGGTGGAGAAAGGTATGAACGGTTTGGGGTTATGGAAGTTGAGGGGAGAGAGTGGTGGGAGGTGGAAGATGATGGTGGGCTTGATTATGTGGTGTGGGCGTGTAGGGGAAATATGGTGAGTGACCAAGCGTAAATTCTTCTCAATTTAGCCCCTTAATTTAGTGATTTTAATATCTCAAACAAGGTAATTGAACCATTTTTAGTCCATATCACTCCAAGGTCTGTTTCTAACAATATTCCCTAGTTTTTGTGTAATTGTGATGAAGTTTCAGGAGTGGAATGCAAGAAAGGAAAAGAAGAAAATAAGAATAAAAGTAAAAAAGCAAAAGCGTAAATTCCATTCAGAATTCGAAAGCGACATCAAAAGTGAAGTTGAAGAGCATGAGTTCACAAGAGCATAGGAAGAAACGGCACTCAAATCAGAGTTCTAGATCAGAAGTTATAGCCAGTCAAAGTTGCAAGGAAAAAGTCAAAGAAGAAGAAAAGCGGACCGATCCGGGTTGGATCCGGACCGATCCGAATTAGCCAAGTCCAGTATACCCCGGATGGATAGCAAACCGATGGAGAAGAAAATAGGACCGATCCGCCTAGGACCGGACCGATCCGGTAGAAATAAAAGAATCGATCTGATGGCTATCGGACTGATCCGCGGGTGATCCGGACCGGTCCGGGTATGTGAAATTCTGGTATTAATTATGCAGATTTTTGGCGTGTGCAACTGATGAAACTTGTGCCACAAGCACTATTGGCTGTCAACTTCGATTCTTTGTGCTATAAAAGCCCATGCCCTACATCATTTGGGAGGCTAGCTAGAGAGTTGCTAGGATTTGCTTGGTTGAGTGCAGTTAGGTGGAGGGAGAGTTCTAGGTTAAATTTTAGGTCAAATTTCTAGGGTTAAGTTTCCAATTTCCTCAAGAGTTTGCATGAATCTTAGTTTGTAAGAAATTCGGAATTCCTATTTCATTTTTGTTGCTGAATTCAAGTAATATCATTCTATTCTCTTTTACTTTATTATTTGCAAATCTTTTACAATGTCTGGTAGTTTCATAATTTTATGTGTGAATTTGTTTCTATTCTTGAACCAAATTATGAGTAGCTAAATTCCCAAGGGTTGGGGTACATGAACTCAATCCAAGGCAAATTATTTATGTAGAAAATAGAGATTAAATTAAAATATTAATTGAATCGTGAAAGAAAATCATACAAACATTGCCAATCTTTTAATCTCTCTTGCCCTAGGTACTTGAGATGTTTAAGAACGCTTTGCGAGTATAATTTATCATTCACCGCTTTATATCTATCTTTGATTTCATATGATGCGGGCTAGATCCCTCATATATGTAATGCTTAGAATTTATAAAGACCGGATCTAGTCAATAATTTTAATTTACAATTCTAGTATTCTATAGGATAATTTGTTAAGGATTGAGGGATTGTACCCTACCCTATTTTCTCCCATTTGTCAGATCTAAGTATTTTTGCAATTTTCAATTTGTTTTCCTTAAGTAAAGTTTTTATTTCATTAGAAATTTTTCCAATCATTAATCATCTTTTTATTTCTTTTAAGGAATCATTTCAAGATTTAATAGCTTTCTCTATTTCGATTTGGCAATCTTGATCCCTGTGGAGACGATCCCGACTTACCGGGTTATTACTTGAGCGACAAGGCTTGCACTTGAGCCTAGAGTAAAACGCACTTTTGAGACAAATTCTTAGTCGCGTCAGTGAGGATGAGGGTGTAGGGGAGTGTTTGGGGTGTGTGTAGGATATGTTTGTGGGTATAGGGTGTGTCTTTGTGTGTGTGTTTAATTTAGACCCTTAAAAATATAATAAGACTCAATTAAAATTAATAAAATTAAAACTAAAAAAATAAAAATATTAAAACTTAAAATAAAATCCTAAGCTATTAAAAACTAAACTAAAATAAAAGAAATAAAAACATAAAATTTTAAATGAAAATTAAAGTAAAAAAAAAATATAAAATCTAATAAACTAAAAATAAGCTCCTAAAAAAGAATCCTAATAAAACTAAAAATTAATAAAAATGAAAATAAAATAAATTATACTAATAAAAAATAAAATAGAAAAGTAGAAAATAAAACCTAGAAAATACTAAATAACTCTAAAATAAATTCTAAAAATAAAAATGACTCAAACTAAAAATCTAAAAAATATAAACAAGGGACAAACAAAACACACACATGGTTTAGGATAGGTTTAGGGTAGGTTATGATAGGGGACAAGGGTATTCGCTCCATAAAACGCGCAATTGTCTTGATTTAAGCATTTGAACTCTCCAATGCACATTAGACCTACAAAATAAACCTTTAAGCGCATAAGACCCATATTGTCGAGAATTAGCAACTAAAGTACATCTATTCGGGGCATAAATTGTACAGTTTTGGGTGCTTATCAGTAAACACTCCAATAATAATAATACCAGAGTAAATAAAATCCCAATACAAGAGTCTGAATAAATAAAGCAACATCTGAAACAATAAAAGTCTCTATCTACAATATCTAAATAATAATAGGCAACATACCCTAATTGATATGAATAACTCTGATGGAACTAAGGATAAATGTGGAGGCTTCTAATATCGAGATCCTGTATCTTTCACAACTGCTACAGCACGTCATCAGAATGGAACTCCTAGGCTTGGTCTTCCTGTGACTGGGTACCTAAAAGGTTTTTACAAAACAAAATAGATTTGGGGGAAAACGGGTCAGAGCCCGAGGTAAAAATAGTTTAAAAATAGCAAGTGTTTAAATTACAATATTAAATAACACATATATTAAACTTGTTAGTCACGTGCCCTCACTTGAGATCCTCAACCCTCAAATATTGTGCATGCCTAACGCATACCCTTTACCCATCTTAGTTATGCCACTAACTAACTAGTCCGTACTAACACATGACTTCAAAGAATAATATAGAGTGTCTATTCGCGTTACTAAAATATGTCATACGTATAACTCCCATTTACATTAATCAAATTACTTAGCTCAAGTGCTATATAAATTTTCACAATTTTTTAACCCATTTAAATATCGTAGTCATTCACATCTACTAAGCAACAGTGAACCAGTCTCAAGTACATATACAAATCACTCTCAGTACATATATACATATATGGCCCCCCTAGGCTAAGCTGCGGTGCATGCATACTCTGTTATTGATCCCGGTACATCACATAGATAAGGATCATGCATTATGAATTGCCCAGGAACCGTTTCAATAAAAATCACACTCATTGGAGGCGAACATAGTTCACATACCCATGGGTCACACACATACCTACGCTCCCATGGTCAGCTGACTTATCAACTCACAAGTAAGTCATTCATAGTCACAAAACATAGTTAATCATTGTATTAATATAGGTATACTTCAACCCCATATCTTTACTCTCATACACATCATAATATCATCCCGATTATTCCACATAATATGTTTGGCATGATAACTCTCGTCATATTATTCCGAGTACTTCCTAACCTAATAGGTTACTAAGTCTCCCGCTAGTCTCTAAGGTTATTTCAGTAATTAAAGTTCCATTTTTTCAGTCTTTTAACCTTAAGTTATTGTTGGTGCACAATATATTCAGGTTTTTCACAACATCCAATCTTATCTCACTCGTTGGATATTTGTAAGTTTACCACTTAACCTCAAATTAATCTACTATTTTTTCGGGCTTCAAATACACCCTATTGACATTCCCTAAGTACCAATATATTCAATCAGTCATCACTAAAGAGTTCTAAAGGTTGGAAGTTACTCAATTAATTAAATGTAAATGTTTCACTTTTTCCAAAAGGGTCAATCGATCGAAGAAAAGGGGTCGATCTTTTATTTTTTTATTTTTTTTCTATATTATTTTTTTTTTTTTTTTGCTATTTCTCTATTTGTTCTTTTTTTTTTCTTTTGCTGTTTTTTTTTTATTTTTTCTCTTTTTTTTTATACTCTCAACACTAAAGACATTTTACATTTCGAAAACACTCTTTTTCTCAAAAAAAATGATGGATGATATATAAATGGAGTGGGGAATGTGTATGGATGGTGAGGGGAATATATGGGAAGGTAATGGGTGACTGAATTGAAAATGTGATATGGAAAAGTGGTATGTGTATGGATGAAAGTTTGGTGATCGGGAAAAATATCAAGACACGCATTTCTTACAACTCGAAAGAGATGTCATTCTCAGTGATAAAGCCGAAAATTAAAGAATAATGAGATCATACAACGATTTAGTTCGGACCCAAAGAAAGTTGAATCAACTTGAGACTCGGAGATTGCATAAAACACTCTGAAAGGGTGAAAGGCACAAATCTCACAAGATAAAATCTCTACTAGTGATCCTTAAGGTTATCTTTGGAATTGTAGTACTCTTCAACTCTAAACCGTAGTGACATGATAAGTTCACATATTTTGTTGAGTCTAGAACTTCATGGTGCAACATGCCTTGACACGTATTACATAAGCTATTTAGAAAAAATATAAATCATCGAGCTTGATTACTAGACTTTTGAAAGATAGGATGATTGAAAATTCACATCAATGAATGAGATGAAAGAATCTGCAAGAAATTTTAAAAATCAGGTTTAAAAATCAAAATTTTTCAAAAGAGGCACGATTTTGATAAAATTCCCCACCCCCAAACAAAAAGGAACATCGTCCTCGATGTTAGGTAAAATCATTTTTAAAATTGAGAGCATATGGTAGGAAAGAGATTACCGGAATGAACTGCTAATGAAGTGGACAGATGAAGCGAATATGAAACCTGAATAAATGAGTGAGATAGCAAAATATGGACAAGTCTATAAGCATGATAGAACATTGGGCGGTGTGAAACACCACCCCCAAACAGAATAAGACTCATACTCAGAAAAAAGCGGGCTGCCTCCCGGTAGTGCTAGGTTTAACGTCTTCAGCCAGACCGATGGGAACTCACCCAAAAAGAGATGATAAACGAGGAGAGAACGGGGCAGAAAAATCGAGGGATAAGAATCACCCCCAAACAAGACTGAATGGTCAGTCTTCATAAATGGGGTCAACAAGGTCAATCTATTCTATGTGAGTGGAGCCTAGCTCCAAGAATGGCTTCAAGCGTTGACCATTGACCTGAAAGAGGCTACCATTCTTGGGATTTTGCACAGTGATGGAACCATATGGAGTAACTGACTCAACAATGAAGGGTCCAGACCACCTGGTTTTTAATTTCTCAAGAAAGAGATGCAACCGATAATTATATAACAGAACTTTTTGACCAGTGTCGAATTCTTTGCGCATGATGCTTGGTCATGGATCCACTTCATCTTGTCCTTATACTTCTTGGACAAATCATAGGCATCATTTCTGATTTCCTCCAATTCATTAAGTTGCAGCTTCCTATGGACACCTGCCTCATCAATATCGAAATTAAGGGATTTGACAGCCCTGTAAGCATGATGTTCAAGCTCGATAGGAAGGTGGCAAGGCTAGCCGAAAACCAAACGATAAGGAGACATGCCAATTGGAGTCTTGTAAGTAGTACGGTATGCCCACAATGCGTCGTTCAAGCATAAGGACCAATCTTTCCTATTAGGATTGACGTTTTTTTCAAGAATTTTCTTGATCTCGCGGTTGGAGACCTCAACTTGATCACTCGTCTGTGGGTGGTAAGAGAGACCAACCTTGTGGGTAACACCATACTTTTTGATAAGGTGTTCAAAGACTCGATTGCAAAAATGTTTACCCCCATCACTAATGATAGCTTTGGGGGAACCAAAACATGTGAAGACATGCTCTTTGAGAAATCGGACCATAATGCGATGGTCATTGGTGCGACAGGAAATTGCTTCGATCCATTTGAAAACATAGTCAATAACAACAAGAATATACTGAAAACCATGAGAGGAGGGAAATGGTCCCATGAAATCGATAGCCCACACATCAAAAATTTCAACAATGAGGATGGGTGTGATAGGCATCATATGACGACGAGAGAGACGCCCAGAGTGTTGGCGATTGGAACAAGTCTGGCAATATTGATGGGCATCGCGAAAAAGGGTAGGCCAATAGAAACCACTTTGCAAAATTTTGGCAGGAGTTTTCTTGGAACCAAAGTGGCCTCCACAAGCACTATTGTGGCAGAATGACAGAATGCTGAGTTGTTCACATTTGGGAACACAACGACGAATGACTTGATCGGGGCAATACATGTAGAGAAACGGGTCATCCCAAGAGTAGAATTTCACATTCGCCATGAATTTGGATTGATCCTATTTCGACCAATGACTAGGAAGTTGATCGGTAACAGGAAAGTTGACAATATTAGCATACCAAGGTGAGGTCGAGATGGAAAAGATTTGTTCATCGAGAAATGACTCAGAAATGGGGATATGATCACAGTCAGACGTGACAGTAATACGAGAGAGGTGGTCAGCAAAAGCATTTTCACAACCTTTCTTATCGCGAATTTCAAGGTTAAACTCTTAGAGTAAGGGAATCCACCGTATCAATCGTGGTTTGGAACCCGTCTTTATGAAGAAGGTTCTTAAGAGCAGCATGGTTAGTATACACGATGATAGGGGAACCTATGGAATATGAGCAAAATTTATCAAGAGCAAACACAACCGATAACAACTCCTTTTCGATGGTTGTGTAATGAAGTTGAGCATCATGCATGGTTTTGCTAGCATAAGAGATGACATGTGGGCGCTTGTCAACTTTCTGGCCAAGCACGTCACCCAGTGAAAAATCAGAAGCATCACACATGAGCTCAATGGGGAGAGAACAATTGGGAGGTTGCATGATAGGAGCGGAAGTGCGGTCAGCTTTTAGGCGCTCAAAGGAAGCAACACATGCTTCATCAAAGACAAAAGGGATATCCTTGGATAAAAGGGTTGTCAAAGGTCGCGCGATTTTAGAAATGTCCTTAATGAAGCGCCGGTAGAAGCCTGCATGTCCTAAGAAGGAGAGGATGTCCTTAACAGACTTAGGAATGGGGAGTGAGGAAATCAAGTCAACTTTTGCTTTATCGACCTCAATACCGGAGCTGGAGACAACATGACCTAAAAAAATACCCTTTTTACCATGAAATGGCATTTTTCCCAATTGAGGACCAACTTCATTGCTTGACAACGCTGAAGAACCATAGTGAGGTGAGATAGGCATTGTTCAAAGGATGAACCAAACACAGAAAAATCGCCCATAAAGACTTCGAGAAAATGCTCTACCATGTCACTAAAAATACTAGTCATACACCTTTGAAAAGTCGCAGGTGCATTGCAAAGGCCAAAGGCATATGAGACTACGCAAATGTACCAAATGGACAAGTAAAGGTAGTTTTTCCTTGGTCTTCAGGGGCAATAGGTATTTGGTTGTATCCTGAATAACCATCAAGCAAGTAGTAGTAAGCATGGCCCACCAAGCCTTCAAGCATCTGGTCAATGTATGGGAGAGGGCAGTGGTCTTTGCGAGTGACAACATTGAGCTTTCTATAATCAATACAAACACGCCAGCCGGTTTGTATGAGGGTATGCACAAGTTCATTGTCACTATTTTTTACAATGGTGATGCCAGACTTTTTAGGCACCACATGAATATGACTGACCCATTGGCTATCTGAAATGGGGTAGATAATACCCTCATCAAGAAATTTTAAAATTTCAGCTCGAATGACCTCTTTCATTTCCGGATTGAGAAGGCGCTGTGGCTCACGAGAAGTCTTGGCATTCTCCTCTAAATGAATGCGGTGGCTATAGTCATTGGGGTTGATACCTTGAATGTCAGAAATGGTCCACCCTAAAGTAGTGTTATGTTGAGTGAGAGTGTGGACCAATTGCTCTTCTTGATCCGGTGTCATGTCAGGAGCAATAATGATGGGGTGATGTTGGTTTGGGCCTAAGAAGGTATACTTCAACTCAGTAGGTAATGGCTTAAGTTCCAAACAAGGTGGTGGCTCAAGAGAGGCATCGGACTCAAACGCTTAAATAAATTCCGGAAGAATATCGTGACACGGGTTGACTGGGTCATCCACAGAAAGAAGAGTATCGACAAGGAGAGGCTCAAATGGAGGAACCCAAGTGGAAGTGTCCAGTAGTGGTATAGAATCTAACAAGGCATTGACCTCGGATATGGAAGAATCAATATCAAAGTCGGACCCAAAGTGTGCCAAACATTGGTGGATAGGATCTTCTGGGTAAGTGGTATCCAACATCTCTTGGACTAAAGAGTCAATCATGCATACCACATCAATGGAATAAACATCGACCGGTTGTTCCATGTGGTGGAAAATATTGACTTCGACGGTCATGTTGCCGAAAGAAAGATTCATTGACCCATCTCGACAATTGATGATGGCATTGGTAGTTGCCAAATAGGGGCGACCAAAAATGATAGGAATATTGGTTGGGTCGGGAGCAGTAGTGTTTAAGATGATGAAATCCATAGGGTAGTAAAAGTCAGACACTTTCACCAAAACATCTTCAACGATTCCTTTAGGAACTTTCACAGAACGGTCTGCAAGTTGAAGAGTGACCTGTGTAGGTTTCATGTTTTGTAAACCTAACTCAAGGTAGAGAGAGTAAGGTAGAAAATTAACACTAGCTCCAAGATCAAGCAAAGCCCGAGTAGAGAACTGATCTCCTAACATGCAAGAGACATTTGGACGACCAGGGTCTTTATATTTCACAATACCATTCTCATGGATGAGGGACGTGGCTTGTTCAGTGACAAAGGCATCACGAGGCACATTCGTCCGTCGCTTGACAGTGTACAAGTCCTTCAAGAATTTTACATAAGAAGGAACTTGTTGGATCGCGGTGAGGAATGCATGTTTATGTGAACATTCTGAAAAACTTGCTTGATCTCATCAAATTGTTGAGCTTTCTTTATTGGGGTCAACCTATGAGGGAAGGGGGATTTAGGGACAAAAGCAGTGGTGGCCTCAGTAGGTGTAGAAGCATTCTTGTCGGTGGATTTATGGGGTGGTGGGACCTTAGGGAGTGGTTCTAATGGTCAATTCGGGGTGGGTGGGATTGGAACATCACAGGGATCGACAACACCATTGTCAACCTGTTTACCAGATCGTAGAGTACTCACCGCTTTCATGTTCGCTTGGTATGTGGGTGGAGTGGAAGGGGATCCAACCTCATAAGCCGACTCCTTTCCATTCCCCTTAGGGTTAGGAATGGGTTGACTCGGAAAATGACCTTTCTCTCGCTCAGACTCAAACTGATTAAGACGTTGCTCAAGTCGTTGGATGGCTTGAGTCTGTACATGCGTTATTTGTTATTGAGTCGTGATGAATTGAGTGAGAAGATTCTCAATAGAGGATGTGGATGATGGAGGTGGAGGGGCATAAGGGGGTTGGGGGACCAACTCTCGGTTAGAACTAAGCGGCTGGGAATACTCGTAGGACGGAGGTGGGACAGGGACAATTTGATGATTGGGATGGGATGGTCCTCCTTGGGGGACAAAGGATGATGGATTCTTTTTTTGGTGGTAAGGAGCATGGTGGTGTTGGATAGGAGGGCAATGTTGCCTTTCCGGGTTTTGGTGAAACCCTGGTGGACCACCAACATGTTGTGGTTGTGATGGAGCAAGGTGATTGTCGTACTTATAAGACAAATAGGGATGGTTCCTAGTATTCGGATTGTAAGTAAACGACGGTGGTGAGGGTTTTCGGGTGGTATCAAAGGCACATGCTTGGGCTAGAGTGGGTTCGGGATCATCTTGAATAAGGGTGCGGAAATGAGATAAATGATCATGAGTTAAACAAACATAGCAAGAAGGACTAGATTCGTTGACATTCATCACTTGTTTAGAAAGAGAACAACTGAGAGCATCAACAGTCTTAGTCAAAATGCTACCTACTCGTGGTGGCTCGGATCTCGAAAATTCATTGGTGCCCTCCCAATGTTGGGAGTCATCGCCTAATTCAAGGAGAAAATTGTAGGCGGTAGTGGGAGTTAAGTGCATGACTTTGCCTTTGTGCATGGACTCAATCATGGTGCGAGTGGAAGGAATGAGACCATTGTAAGAACTATGAACGAGGTGACTCTTTTCGACACCATGATGTGGGCAACTATTGATATAATCTTGAAAATGGCCCCATGCTTCACAAAATTGCTCGGTGGGATTTTGGCAAAAATCTTGGATGGCTTGGCGCACCTCATTGGTCTTACTTATGGGATAAAACTTGTAAATGAACTTCTTCACAAGTTGTTACCATGTATGGATAGAATCCGGTGATAAGAATGTAGCCACGTGGATGCTTTATCATGGAGAGAAAATGGAAACAAGCGAAGACGAACATTTTCTTCATCTAAGTTTTGATTTTTGAAAGTAGCGTAAACCGTGAGAAATTTTCATAAGTGAGTTTATGGAGACTCACGCTCAAGAACATGGAAATTAGGCAACATGGAAATGGTCGCCGAGAGAATTTCGAAATGATCCGCCGGGGTGGGTGGAAGAACTATGCAAGATGATGGGGCGGCCGTTATCGGGGCAAAATAGTCCCTTAAGGCATGCTCTTCAGCCATGGCGGGTGGATGAATGATGGGATTAGAGATGTCGACTCAGGGACAACTCAAAGTGATCAGTGGAATGGAAGAAGGAAGGGGAACAGTTGGTTCTCCTAAGGTGGAAGAGACAGGAGAAAGACGACGTGAACGAATTAATCGATGATTAACTCGTTTCCACGTGGGCATGCAAATAGGGATTCTTTTTGGTTTTTTGGATTTTTTGGAGTTTTTCTTTTGTTTTGGAAAGAAAGAAAATATTTTTTTGAGTTTTTTATAAAAATAAGAAAAGAAAATATTTTCTTTTTTTTGGAAGAGAAAATGTGGGGGGAAATTTGGACTCTAAGAATTTGGACGAATTCACTAAAACGGACTACCGAAAAAAGGAATGGACACACACAAGTAATGGAAAAATCCCTACTAGCACATAACCAAGTTTTTATCTTGAAAATTAATGAAAAGGGTAGTCAAATTTTAATGAAATCCGCGGGCGATAAAAATCACGGAATTTATATGAGTGATCGCCTTTTGCAAAATGTGTGTTCCTACTTTAATCACAAGATGCCAAGAGGCTTGCCACAGAGATTCTCCACAAAGCTACTATGACGAAATGATCGGCCGGTACAACGCTGGGGACAGCACAAACCCGTTTTACTAGGCGACCGCACTTAAAACCCAATTTCCTTTGACACTTCCGTGCACAAAGAGAACCGTTCGAGGGTTTGCCCGGTGGAGAGGACTCTACGGGTTATCCTACAAGTAAAAATGATCAAAAAGTGGCCTACAAAAACCGTATCCTATGGGGCTATCTAGTGGATTGATTTTAAATTAGTAATGGCTAGGGTAGCACACAAAGGATAAGTGATTGAGTCAGGTGATGAAATCCCTTCTCGTGAGTGACCGGGTGTAGGTCTTAGTCAATTTAATTCATCATTCCATTTAAAATTAAGTGCAAGAATTAAATCACACAAGGGCACGGAGGAGCACACAAGATATGAACTCGATAATAAGAGGGCGCGAGGGTATAAGAAATGTACCTCCCACGATTTTTAGGCCGTGGGGTGCCGAATATGTTGAGTCGACCGGGGGGATAATACATCAATCTCAGTAGGCCCCGGGAGTCCTACCGACCCAAGGTAGAGAGGCTTCTAAATCCTCGCCAATGGACGCCCTCTCTCTACCTTGTCCGGTTTCCCTATCACGCTTTCTTCAATTATTACAAATTTTAAATGAAAATGAAATGGGGTCTCTATGCACCGCAATACAAGCAAGGTAATAAAATCCTAAATACAAACCCTCTAAAAAAAAAAAAAAAAATGGTACTAAAATTTAAAAATGAAATACAAGTAAATCTCAAAATTTGTAAATCCTCTCAAGTACGTCAAGCTCCAAAGATCGGCAACAACGCCATTTGATAACTAGACTTTTTATCTCCCCGACAATGGCGCCATTTGGTAGAAAGGCTTTCTGTGTATATTTGTCGTTGTTGAAAGAACAAGATCCTTCTCTAATCAAAACCTCAAATTACCTACAAATATAACAACTCAAGCATAGTGGTAAATAAGTATGTGAATCCTAATCTAAGGAGTGAAATGCTAAACATGAGAGTATTAAGAATATTATTCACTTGATCACTTTTTTTTTTTACTTTTGGGTTTTTTTAATTTTTTTTTACATTTTCAATATTAAAACAATTTTTGAGGAAGAGTGAATATGACTAAGACTAATAACAAAAATAAGAGTAATCAAACTAAAATAAATTGTGACAAAAATACTAGTGAGTGATGGAAATGAGTGAGAGTGTAATTAAATGAGAGAAAAATATTCAAGGGAAGAGAAATATACCCTCAATTCCCCAAATCAACTAAACTTGTATTATTTTAATTTCATAAATTTCCAAAATATTTAATTAATTCAAAAGCTAATTCTCATTAAACTAGTGAATTAATTAAATACTCTTTAAGAAAAGTAAATTTAATTCCCACAAGCACCACGCTAATTGAATTAAAATTAATCAAAGAAATTATCCCCTAGGATTAATTTGTCCAACTAATTTTAACTTCAAAGAAATTAATGAAATCAAGAGTAGATGAAAATTAGATTAATATTAAAATCAAATGATAGGTCTATCTCTAGCTTAAATCACTTGATCAAATATTAATTAGATTTTCATACCTTTCTGAAGGTTGATTTTCCATTTCTCAATGTGAAAACAAAGTAGGGATCAAATATACAACTCAAAGGAAATTATCAAAATTGAAATTAACAACTAATTTGATTTGGATTCATGAGGGTTTCAATCACCCCCTTTAATGGGGTGATTAGCCCTCCATAATCATCATCCAATAAAAATTAGAAACAATTAAAAGCATGTAATGAAAATTATGGAAGAGATGATCAAACCAAAATTCCTCTTGAAATAGCACTAGACTTCAATTCTTCAACAATGTTTTTAATAGTTACACACTCTAAAAAATTAATTCAAAAACTCTAATTCTCTCTACAATTTTCTCTCTCTATTCTTCTTCTCTCCAAAAGCCTCCTTTAATTTGAGTCTTCTTCTTCTCTTTATAATAAGCATGGAACATGAGGGGTATTGTGGGTAGGTTTTATGGTGTCGGATAAAATGGGGAGAGGTTTTGGAATAAAGGTGAGGGTAATTTAGGAATTTGAAGGGAGCATGTGGTTATGGTGAGGTCATGTGAGAAGGTGGGGGAAATGAGGTGATAAAATCTGATTGGTGATTGAGGGTAATGTGGGTAATGCACACAAGTGTGCATGTGGGAGATGTGTTGGGGGTATTTTGGGTAAATGGGTATAAGAGGTTCAGACATGTGGGTTAAATGGCTTTGGGTTTATTTGGTATTGTGTTTGTTTTTGGATGCACAGGTGAAGGAATCGGGTGAATGGGAAATGGGTCTAACATGGAAGTGGGTTTTCGGTTGAGGTGTATTAAGGTCGGGTTGGATTGGGTGCGCCTGAGAAAGGGTCGCCGACCCGGGTTCGGAGGGTTTTCCGACCGGGTTTTGGTCGGCAGACCCGAGTCTGAAACGGGTTTGGGGGTTAAAGTTGGTTGGCCATGGTGAGACGGGTTTTGGGTTCGAACACAGGCAGCAAGGGCTGTGAGGGTGGCGTCGGGTTGAGGCTGTCGAGGGACGCCGGTGGCGGCAGTGGTGTGGCTGGGATACGGGACCGGAATGGACAAGGGGTCGCCTATGAGCTAGCACGCCGGGTTGGGTTCCGTCCGGAGTTGTAGGGTTTGAAGGATGGAGGGGTGAGGGGGTATGGTTTTAGAGATGGTGGTTATGTTGGTTTAATGGTGGAGAAAGGTATGAAAGGTTTGGGGTTATGGAAGTTGAGGGAAGAGAGTGGTGAGAGGTGGAAGATGATTGTGGGCTTGATTATGTGGTGTGGAGGTGTAGGAGAAATATGGTGAGGATGAGGGAGTAGGGGAGTGTTTGGGGTGTGTGTAGAATATGTTTGTGGGTGTAGGTTGTGTCTTTATGTGTGTGTTTAATTTAGACCCCTAATAATATAACAAGACTCAAATAAAATTAATAAAATTAAGACTAAAAAATAAAAATATTAAAACTAAAAATAAAATCCTAAGCTATTAAAAACTAAACTAAAATAAAAGAAATAAAAACATAAAATTCTAAATGAAAATTAAAGTCCTAAAAAAATATAAAATCTAATCAACTAAAAATAAGCTCCTAAAAACTAATCCTAATAAAAGTAAAAATTAATAATAATAAAAATAAAATAAATAAGTCTAATAAAAAATAAAATAGAAAAATAGAAAATAAAACCTAGAAAATACTAAATAACTCTAAAATAAATTCTAAAAATAAAAATGACTCAAACTAAAAATCTAAAAAATATAAACAAGGGACAAACAAAACACAAACATGGTTTAGGCTATGTTTATGGTAGGTTAGGATAGCGGACAAGGGTATTAGCTCCATTAAACGCGCAATTGTCTTGATTTAAGTGTTTGAACTCTGCAATGCACATTAGATCTACAAAATAAACATTTAAGCGCATAAGACCCATATTGTCAAGAATTAGCAACTAAAGTAAATCTATTCGGGGTATAAATTGTACAGTTTTGGGTGCTTATCAGTAAACACTCCAATAATAATAATACCAGAGTAAATAAAATCCCAATACACGAGTCTGAATAAATAAAGCAACATCTGAAACAATAAAAGTCTCTATCTACAATATCTAAATAAGAATAGGCTACATACCTTAATTGATATGAATAACTCTGAATGAACTAAGGATAAATGTGGAGGCTTCCAATACCGAGATCCTCTATCTTCCACAACTGCTACAGCACGTCATCAGAATGGAACTCCTATGCTTGGTCTCCCTGTGACTGGGCACCTAAAAGGTTTTTACAAAACAAAATAGATTTGGAGGAAAACGGGTCAGAGCCTGAGGTAAAAATAGTTTAAAAATAGCAAGTGTTTAAATTGCAATATTAAACAACGCATATATTAAACATGTTAGTCACGTGCCCTCACTTGAGATCCTCAATCGTCAACTATTGTGCACGCCTAACGCATACCCTTTACCCATCTAAGTTATGACACTAACAAACTAGTCCGTACTAACACCTGACTTCAAAGAATAATATAGAGTGTCTATTCGCATTACTAAAATATGTTATACGTATAACTCCCTTGTACATTAATCAAATTACTTAGCTCAAGTGCTATATAAATTTTCACATTTTTTTAACCCATTTAAATATCTTAGTCATTCACATCTACTAAGAAACAGTGAACCAGCCTCAATTACATATATAAAACACTCTCGGTACATACATAAGGATCACGCATTCTGAATTACTCAGGAACCGTTTCAATAAAAATCACACTCATTGGAGGCGAACATAGTTCACATACCCATGGGTCACACACATACCTACGCTCCCATGGTCAGCTGACTTATCAACTCACAAGTAAGTCATTCACAGTCACAAAACTTAGTTAATCATCGTATTAATATAGGTATACACCAACCCCATATCTTTACTCTCATACACATCATAAAATCATCCCGATTATTCCACATAATATGTTTGGCGTGATAACTCTCGTCGTATTATTCCAAGTACTTCCTAACCCAATAGGTTACTAAGTCTCCCGCTAGTCTCGAAGGTTATTTCAGTAATTAAAGTTCCATTTTTTCAGTCTTTTAACCTTAAGTTATTGTTGGTGCACAATATATTCAGGTTTTCACAACATCCAATCTTATCTCACTCGTTGGATATTTGTAAGTTTACCACTTAACCTCAAATTAATCTACTATTTTTTCGGGCTTCAAATACACCCTATTGACATTCCCTATGTACCAATATATTCAATCAGTCATCACTAAAGAGTTCTAAAGGTTGGAAGTTACTCAATTAATTAAATGGAAATGTTTCACTTTTTCCAGAATGGTCAATCGATCGAAGAAAAGAGGTCGATCGATCGACTGTTCGATCGATCGACATTCTTGAGTCGATCGATCGATCGAGCAGTTATCTGCCCAGAATTTCGTTGGCAGTTACGCACTCTCCATTTTTACACCTCAAATTATTCATTACAACGTCCCAAACTCCCAAGTAAGTTTACTAATCATTAAACCAACATATCTACACAAGTTTTAACATTCAAGAATGATCAAACTATCATTAACATCGATTTCTTGGATCCAAAGTCATGAATTTCACTACAACCCTAATTCTTCAATAGTTCTTCACTAATCATCATAGTCCTCAATTTAATTTTGTGATTATAAACTCTTAATTATTCATCCAACATTTCCAGAAGATCTACTACATGCAAGCCTACCCAAAATTAGTTATTAAGTATCCAATTTCATATTTTTGCAATTATTCATAATTTGACATCAAACCTAAACTATCGTGTAACGTATATGCCATAATTATTGCAAGCTAAATTACTTGCCTCTAATTAGAAGTTTATGACCCTTTGATGACGATATTGGTTGGTCCTCCCTCTCTTTTCGATCATAAATCCGACGATGGTGGTGGTGTGCGGTGGTTATTTGGCCTTGGAACTCTATTGAAACCCTTCCTTTCTTCTCATGTTGCTCTCTCTTGTGTTAAACAATTAATGGCCCTAATAACCCTAAGGGTTTGCTGATATACAAAACCTAATTTTCATTGGTTACTATTCACCAAAAATATAAGTGACTAATATACCCTCCCGATTTGTCGATGTGGTCTAAAACTACCCCGAAACCCAAACTAAACCCCCCGGTAGACTTTTCAGACTATCTCGACCCTTATGGACATATTTGCGTACTCAATATGACCATACAGATGATATAAAAATAATTTACTCATAATTCCACTAAATTGGGTCCTGACACGACTAACACGCGCGTCCCAATTTAATTACCATATTCACTCAGTAATATTCAACATTATCATCATAATAATATTCAACATTATTATCGTAATCAAAACTCTAACTCTCGTCTCTCTAGTTGTTTAAATCCGAATTAGTTTCCAATTAATTAACCAACATTAATTTAATTGATCTCATAATTAAAAGCAATTTCATTTAATTTGTGGGTACCCGGATTTGCCATCACAAGCTCAAACGAGTAGCCCAATAGAAATGGCCCAAAGCCTGGGCCACTCGTATCTCAACTGAATTCAATTCTGACTTAGTTCCCTCCTAAAATCTCGAAAGGAGATATTATATGATTAGAAGATGGACATGGGGGGAGTCCAACACCCCCACTCCCCGAGAAAAAACATGTATATAACAAACCCTAAGCCTGGGGCAAAAGACACGCACTGTATTCTCTGTAAAACGCTCCCCGGAGTATATAGAAATAATACTGACTGCACCACCGTGGACTTAGGCATTCTTGCTGAACCACGTACATACGGTGTTGTGTGATTGTCATTCATCATCTTTTTATTTTCTTGAGTGATTCCACTTTTTATTTATTTATTTATGTTGAACATAATTGTCACCACAATTGGCGCCGTTTGCAGGAAGCGTTTGTCTTCTTTAAGAAATCCCACAGCAATAAAGAACAAGATTGTCTGATCACAGCAGTAACACCCATCAGGCAGGGGATATCCAAGAACAGCATGCCCCCCGCAGGATCAGATCTTAAGTTCATCGTTCAGATCAGAGGACTCGCCCATAACGAAAAGCCTCGAAAGAAATTTAGGGACTAGCGAAGTCCACACAAATCTAGAGATTGATCGACGTGTATGAGGTAAGGATCCAAGAGCAGGGAGAGTCTGTTCGCAAATAGGAGACCGAGAATGCTCGCCTCAAAAGGAGACTGGAAAGGATGAAGAAATAACTCCATCGTAGCACTAGGCGACGTCCATACTGCGCTCCTAGCCCTCAGGCGAGCAAGTCTCGCAGCCGAGGAAGGATCCCTAGACGCGGATCCTAAAAATTGTTAAACACGAGTCAGATGATGGCCTGCTCGAGCGAAAATGACTAACTCACCATTATAGGATCCCAGCTCGAGGTGATGAGGACATAAAATTTGGTTAGAAGGGAGATGGACTAGGACCGTGCATATCGGGGTGCCAGATCGACCAGGGAACTTTCTCGTCAAGCTCTCAGGACTCAAATGAAATCTCCTTTCTCTAGAGAGATAGAAAAAGAAGCCCCCAAGAAGTTATAAATTCCAAGATTCAAAATCTATGATGGAAAGACTGACCTTATCGATCACGTTAGGCAGTACAGGCAGACCATGACTCTCTGGAACCATAGGAATGACCTAATGTGCTTGATTTTTCCCTCAAGTCTCCACGATGTGGCCCAGAAGTGGTTCGAGAAGCTCCCTCATAGGTCTATCAGGAGTTTTGAATCCCTGGACGAGCTCTTCATGGTTCGTTTCATCGCCAGTAGCACCCATTCGAAGAGGACGAATGCTTTTCTAACAATGAAGAAGACACCTCAGGAAAGCCAGCAGGACTTTGCGAAGAGATACTGGGAGCTATTCAATGAGGTCAATGATTGCTCGGAGCAGGTAGCAGTAGCCTCTTTTAAGATTGGCTTACCCAGTTGTTGCCTTCTGCACCAATCATTGACGAAGAAAGAGGCCACAATCCTTGATGACTTGATGGCTCGCATCGAGAAATATGCCAATGTAGAGGATGTGAATCGCTCCAACATAGGGGAAAATGGCCGAACAAAGCTCGCTGCTAAGGGCAACGACAAGGTTGAGAGCCAGAAGAAAGGAGGTAATAATGGCTCCAAGAACGGAGGCAAGAATGATGTTTTAAAATCATTCCAGGAAGTAAACACTGTCTTTAAAGAACCAATCTACAAGATCCTGGCGAAGGTCAAAGACGAGCCATTTGTTAAGTGGCCTAGAAAGATGGGAGGAGATCCCTCAAAGAGAAACAACGCGCTGAGATGCACTTTTCATAAAGAGGTTGGACATAAGACTGAGCACTGCAAAGCTCTTAAGACTCACCTCAAACAATTGGCCCAGTCTTGGCACCTGAATGAGTTTGTGGAGACGAAGGAAGAGAAAGTCACTTCCAATGGCGAAGCAAGACCTGACAATATACTCGAGGATAATGCTGGACATAAATTTGTAGTAATTTATGGGCAATATGATATGAAGCAGATTCAAGGGAATTCAGCTCAGATGGAGGTAAAAAAGCTTACAGCAGTAATGCAAGCTTTTCTGATCGATCCAGTAAAAACACAATCAGGAAAGTGTTAGAGAGCAGATGACGTCGACTATAGTAAACATATCGTGTTCACAAATGAAGATCTGGTGGTAGTAAGAACCCCACATCATGATGCCTTGATCATTACACTCATGATATCCAACTATGATGTCGACAAGGTGCTTGTCGACCAGGGAAGCTCATCTGAGGTAATGTATCTCGACCTCTTTAAAAAGTTGAAGATAAGCATTGTCGACTTAAAAGAAGCCCCTGTCCCTCTAGCTGGTTTCACTGGAAAACTGATTATTCCATTAGGGAAGATCGTGGTACTGGTAAGGGTAGGAAGTGTCTCCAAGATGATCGAGTTTTTGGTAGTCGACATCGACTTGCCATAACAAGCTATCCTCGGTAGGGGATGACTACATGCAATGAAGGCAGTCCCTTTGACCTACCATAAAAAACTTAAGTACGTGACTGAGTGAGGAGTGATGGAGTTTCATGGAGATCAGGCGATGTTAAGAAGGTGCTTTATAGCGGTCATTCGCCCGAAACCAGAGAAGAAGGTCGAGAAGGTCAAAGAGAAAATTAAAGAGCGAGAAGGTTTGATACCTTAAAAATAGCAGTTAAGATATGGAAGGCCCAAAGTGGAAGAGACCAGGCTCCTCCCCTCTGAGCGAGTCGTTGAAAACCTGGAGGAGATAACAGCCGATAGAGGTAAGAAAAATAGGAGTTTCTTGATCGAGACTTCTCTTACAAATCAAGAGAAGAAAAAATTAATGATACTACTGAAAAGCAACCTAGAAGTTTTCGCGTGGGAACCTTACGAGCTATCTGACATTGATCCCAGTGTGGTTTACCATAGGTTACACGTCGATCCACCTTTCAGGCCTATCGCACAGAAAGCACGGTGAACCGCGCCCATGAAGGCTAAGGCCGTTGAGAAAGAAGTTGAAAAGATGATGGATTCAGGATCCATACGGGAAGTTCAATTCCCTAAATGGCTATCCAACGAAGTGGTAGTTCCAAAGAGCAATGGGAAATGAAGAGTCTGCATTGACTTCACCGACCTTAACAAGGCATGCCCAAAGGACAGTTTCCCTCTCCCAAAGATCGACCAATTGGGGGACTCCATATCATCTCACGAGAGATTGAGTTTCCTTAATGCATATTCAGGGTATCATCAGATCCCTTTGTATGAACCAGACCACGACAAGGCTGTGTTCATCACTATTGTCATATTATACTGCTGTGTGTTAAATAAAGGAATGAATGTCAAAATGAGAAAAATAAAGTCTTTTACATGGTTAAGTTGAATTAATCTGGATAAATAAGTTTGGTGAAAGTAAAACAGTTTTCACATATAAATATAGGTATGTGTATGTGTATGTGTATATATATTTATGGTGGTTGAACATGCACGTAGGCAAAACATACTAGAGTCTTATTTTTGTCGATCGATTCAATATTTCATTTGTGTATCCCACTCAGAATTGGTTCACACCCTCATCTTTGTTATGACAGGTTGGGTGGGGGTTGGTATGTTGGGCGCGTTATATAGGTAAGAATTCTGTTAAATTTTATAATAGTAACTCTACATGCCTGGTCCCCAGGGACGCTTTACACGGGTCCCTCACGTAGTTTGATTTAAAATTGGAATCACATGCTAAGCAAGTGAAATGTTAATTAAAATCAAAACTAAATTAGCAACATTATATAGGTTGTTCGTTGCACTTCACAATGAACATTGTTGTCGAATCTGGGTTCATTACAGATAATCGGTAAATTTGAGTCAGGGCATTACAAATGGTGTCAGAGCTCTAGGTTCATGGTTCATTTCGGGAGTGATATGTGTAGGTCGTTAGTGGATCTTTCAATGTATGTGTTGGTTTTGGCCATTCACAATAGTCTTGGTGATGATTTAGTTAGTGTCCTCGATGGTGAAGTCAAGGAGGTTAGAACGAGGGGTAAATTTTTTGCCAAGTGGCAGGTGACCAAGTTAGATATCTTTAATTTATTTCGTGCTTCTAGTTTAGATGTGTTAGAATGTTACGAGTGTTCATGCGCCAATAGTGGCAACATCGCAAGTTTTTAGTGTGAAGTGTGAAGTGTGTCAATTTGTAGTGATATGAGAAGCCAATTGAGATGTAGAGAATAATGAATGACGTTTATTGAATTAAAAACATGACTCATGTAAAATAAAATATAGAAATTAGGTGGATAATGCGTCATACCTAAACAATGTTGATTAGTGACAGAATTGCGTTCAGTTCTTTGACTAGATAATTTTGGTTAGCTAGTACGGATGAGGTTCTTTGGCGAATTCGATCATTGGGATAATATCACGTCGAAAGGAAATTAAAGATTTAGTGGGCATGATGAACCATGTAGGTCAACACTTGGGATGTGTACTCGATTTAAGTCGTTAAGATAGTATCATTATTATTAAGTGTCTTGGTGTTTCTTAATCGAAGGTTGTACCTCGTAGGTCGTGATGAGTGTTACAGGAAAATTATGATAAGAATATTACGTACATAATAATAATGGTTAAGGAGACTTAAGAGTGAACTATTGGGTGTTTTCTATGTTGTATATTTAGAAATATGATGTGATTTCAAGGAATATGATATTTAGTGATGTAAGTGATGCATACCTAGAGGTTTATAGGTTGTAGACAACATCTTGTATTGTACCATAATCATTAGTATCATTAGTCGTGATTGGATATGTGGCTTATGTTAAAAGTTGTTGGATGATTGATAAGATTATTATCTAAGTGTCAATGCTCATTTTAGGCATTAAGGTAATGACTAGATGAGAAGTAATCCTAGTGTAAGTGTGGTTTAAGGGTATACTGGAGTGTCCATATGACTAATTATGTCTCGTGTTATTGGGGAATGAAATTGACTATTGTGACCCCTTGAGGTGTTTGATGGTTAAGGTGTAGCATATGTGCAAGTTCAAAGACTAGTGCCTTTGAGAGAACCAAATAATCGCGATGTGAGTATTGATGGGTTTGTGGAGCGCACCCAAAGTGAGGAAGGTACGGATGATGAAATCTTTTCAAACTTGTGGGCCTTTGCGTGGAATGTGTTTGATGTCCTAAGGACTTGGGTTAAGTCTAACAATAAGAAACATTAGCATCCTAGTAATGATTGTGTTAAGGGTTAGGTGATAATCTCAAGTTGTAGGTAAAGGTTTAGAAGAATCAAATAGCGTACGTTCCCGGTGAGGTTTCCTAAATCGACATAAATGAATATTGTATCCTCTAAGGAAGAATTAGAAGCTCATGTCGTTACCAGGCATCATGCTCGGGTGTCATGGGACGATTGGTATTTGAGGCGTGACAGTTGATTTTGAGGAATATTAAGAGATTTGACACTTAGTTGATGGTGCCATGTGGAGGATTGAAAATGGTAGCCAAACATGGGCGATGTCGAAGCATAATTAAGATTTTTGTATGTATCGACGCTACCTACTAGGATAGACTTTTCAGGGTAAGGACTAGGATAGACTTACCAAGACGATGAAAATTAGAGGATATAGCCTTGTTCGATTATCATGCGAATTCAATTTGGGTAGGACGGGGAACTATGTTGGGTGACAATCTTGCATAGTCATATGACTCAATAAAGGGACTATATATCTTTAATAGAATACTGTCGAACGAAATTGGGGTTGCGATCTTTATACGATAAGATAGACAGTAACCTATGGGTAGTAGGTTATTGACATCGTCAAATGTAATGGAATGGGTTAAGGTAGACAAGGGTTCTTTCACCAATTGGAATGGCTTATGTGTTACAAGGATGTGAGGGGAAGGGCCTCACTCCCAAGGAGGGAATTCGGGCATTTTACTTCTTAAAGAACTATTGGTTCCCATGTTGTTTTCTTACTGTGAGAATGAATGATTTTTATTTGATTCATCACGATTAATGACCAAAGACAGGGTGTGTGGCTAGGATTAGTACCCGATAACATCGTTGGGAATGAGCGACAATATTTTAAAAATATGGCGTAGGTTCACTTACCTTAGCATCCTAGTAATGATAGATATAGGTGGGTTTCTACCATGTTTGAGCACCCTCCAACATTCCACCGTTATAAACCACTTTGTTCTTGTAGTATTCCACCATAATTAAGCCTATAACACCCATTTCCCTCATTGTTGAGTGAAGCTTCGAATTTGTGGTCCTTTGTTGTGGGTTAATGAAGACGGAGATGGAAACTTTCATGGAGTTTGAAGAGAATTTGAAGAGGGTTCTACCTTGCGAGCTTCAATCAAGTACTTATGGATCATTAATGGAGGATGCATTCGGTAATCCCTTGAGACCACGTTTAGATGTGTCGGTTTCTCCACCTACACCACATTTATACCACCATTGGGAGTCCTTAGAGGTGGGAAAATCTATTCATAGTTTTTAAGACTCAGTTTGCATTATTAGTGATCTTATTGTTAGATTACATAAGCAGAATGTACATTAATAAACGATGGTTTCTAGTACACTAATATTGAACATTTTTATAAAATAAATGCTCCGAAAAATGTTATTTGGTTGGAAATGAAATATGAGTAAATATTTCAATGTTTTGAAATATAAAAAATGGTATTTTTATGAAAATTGTGTATTTTATAGAAATTTGATGTCAAAACTTTTGTGAAATAAAATGTACGGAAATGATGATGATTGTGCTAAAATATTTAGGGAAATAATGTTCAATAATTTCTTGAAAAAATGAATATTTATGAAAAGTCGACATTTGTTGAGCTTGAAGAAATAAAATGCCCTTTGAGTATTTGAAATGCATTTTTGCAAAGTCTTATGAATTTCTAGACTGAAAAGTATGTCTAAACCATTTAATTGGATTTTAGGATTTAAAATACATCGTATCATGTAAACTAACTTGTTATATTTTGATAAAAATGTAAAATAAAAGTGTAAAGGACATTACCACTTTATGTAAAATTACCATTTTAAACATGTTTAAACTTACTTTATTAAATGGGTAAAATGGTAATTACCACTTCACCTGTAATCCTAAACTTATTTTATGAAAAGAGTAAAATTGTAATTTTATGTTTTAACCCTTGCAGTAAAGGACATTACCACTTCAAGTTTAAAAGGACATTACAACTTAACCTATAATCCTAAACTTATTTTATAAGAAGGGCAAAATGGTAATTTTACGTAAAGTGGAACTTTTTATTCATAAAAATATTTGAAATGATGTTACATGTTATAGTCCTAATGAACCTGATTTTTGGAATAAAATCAAAGTTATAGTGTAAAGGACATGAAATGATGATTTTCAAAGTGTAACACAAGTTGGAGTGAAACCTCGGGTTTTGGCTTTGGCGGGGTAAATGGAAAAAGTGGAATATTATGGATATTTCCTAAATATTAAAACACATAAAAAGAACTCGGATGACACTGTTATTATTACGAAGGGTCGGAGCCTTTGGCTGAAATACCCAAAATCACTGGCCAGAGCAAGTGGTTGCGTCGTGAGCAGTGTGGAGCCCATTAAAGTACGCAGTTATTGGAAGATTCTGAGAAAAGGTAAAATAATAAGGAACATGTCAAGAAATGGGTTGCGATGTGAAAACGTTTTAAGACAACCTAACTTAAATGAATTAATAACTGTTTCCATAAAGGTGAAATGGGAAAGTAAATACAAAATTGATTATTGTCCATAAGGTAGAGAAAATGGTAACGTAAGTGTGTAAATAGGTGGTCAAGCACCTAAGGGGTTGAACTGACAATTAACCCATGGAGTGTTGTAAAAGGTTTTCAAAGACTAAATACGTAATTTCTAACACACTATTCACATGTGTTGAAAAGGTTGTTTTTTAAATGAAAATACTAAAGTGGATTGGTTAAAATAAAAAGGGTAATTTTGGAAAAGAAATGTCTTTTAGTCAATTCATGTGGATTTGTTTCAAATATTTAATCGTGTGAGCTAAATGAAGGGATAAATGTCAAAATGAGAAAAAGGAAGTCTTTTACAAAATTAAGGTGAATTAATCTGGATAAATAAGGTTTTTGCTAGTAAAAGAGTTTTCCTGCATGAATATATTTGTGTGTGTGTGTGTGTGTGTGTGTGTGTGTGTGTGTACAAACACACACATAAGGTAGTTGCATGTGCACGTTGGAATAACGTGTTAGAGCCTTCTTTCTGTTGTTCGATTCTATACCACATTTGTATATTCCCGTTGGGCATTGTCTCACACCCTCGTCTTTGTTACAGCTAGTTGGGCACGGGTTTGTATTTTGAGAGAGATGTACAGGTTACTATCATGTTTAATTCTAGGTGCACTCTAGGGGCTCTTACCATGAGTCTCTCACGTAGTTCGATTGGAAATTTGAATCGCATGCTAAGAAAGTGAAATGGTAATTAAAATAATAACTGGATTAGCAACATTATATAGGTTATTCATTGCACTTCACAACTAACGGTCAGGTCGAACCGGGTTGACTAAGGGTAACCCATAAATCCAGGTAGGGGAGTTACAAAAAATATCAAAAATTACCTTGGACCAATAGTAGGCCAAATTAATTCAGTTCAAAGCAATGTTCTCTATAAGTGACGGACACTCTTTTGGGAATCATCACGGAAAAAATTTCAAAAGGGTATTTGGGTTAAATCCTTTGTTGATAATAAACATACTCTTTTAGTTATGTACTTATATTTTTTCATTTGAAATGATTGTTCATAGTTTTGAACATAAATGTAGGGATGCTAGAAGTTTCTTTAGATATGGAATCTCAAGAGTTTTAAGAACAGGACATGTATGAATGGAATTGAAATTGAACGGGGTAAATGTAATAAATTTCTTAAGAAAATGTAAATCAACGGGTGAATGGTTGTAGCCAATTATGTACGTTAATAGGTGTATTTTCAGAGTCCCTTTTTATATTTAGATGCTATTTTTTAAACCCGCATGTTGCACGCGTGGCTTATAGAAACATGTGGTTGGACGCTAAATGATGTCCAATGGAGTAAAGGGTTTGTTGGAACAGTTAGCGTTTTGAAAGAGAATTAGTTTAAAGATAAAAAGAGACTTAGCATTGTGTTTATTAATAAAGTTGGTATTCAGATATTTCAGATGCAAGAAATGTTTTAGATGACAAACATTAAAATAACACATTATTTAATTTTCATAAATATGGTTAAAATTTTTTTACAAAAAATTCATTTAATGATCTCCTAATCATGTCATATTCTCAAGTCATAAACATAAAGTTTAATATATATATAATAATGCTCCAATGCGGACGAGTCGACATTTTAAGAGTGTGGACCGAACATGTGTCAGCTAATGGTGAGCCAATAAATTATCGCCTTAATTATAGGCACTTTCTCTCTCCTTTCTGGGCTCACCGCTAGGTGACACATGTTCGGTGTGAACTTTTAAAATGCGTACTGGTCCACACAAGACCAATACTGTGAGTGTGTATATATACATATATATATATGTGTGTGTGGGGGGGGGGGGGGGGGGGTTGACCATGCATGCATGCAATTCGACAATAAAACGTTGAATTATAAAAGTAACATCTTCATGAATGCATATGTACTCTAATCAAACAAATAAGCCTTAATTCCCACCATCGCAACAAAAAGCACAAGAGTTTTACTTTCATATATAATTAATTAAAATAATAGTTATTTTTCTGTTCATATACAAAAATTGGAGGACTAGCTGGATGTTTTATAGAGGTTTACCATAGAGTTATAAAATCTAGTATGTAACAAATGTGAGTTCAGTTGTCCACTTTTATGACATTGTATTCATATGAACATGACTAAGTACCCAACATTCATATATAATTGATTTACTACCTAACACTCAACAAAATAGCTAAATGACATTAAATCAAATGGAATATAGAAAGTTGTGCATGTGCAAGTATCTATGAAGACAACTATTTACGACATTATAATATTAAAATTGTATATACGAAAAACTCCACGAACTTGATAATATACAGTGTGTGGTAGTACTTGAATCAAAAAAGAATTCAAGGATGTATTTCCTAGTTTTATTTGAAAATCGCATTCTGATTTTGAAAAGTTTATAATGATTGAAACACTTTCTTTAAAGGCATTATAATTGCGTCATTCTTTGTTTCATGCTTGGACTAAGCAAGATTACTGAAAATGGTTTTAATTACTACTATCTTAATAGGTTACATCTGATCGATTTGAAAACTGAGCGTCCGTGTAATATGCTAATCATTGTTATCGGCTTCCGACCACAATACAAAAAAAAACTAAACTTTAACTACACTCTTAAGGAGTATAATGACTATTATGGGTATCGAATCCATAGGGAGTGTTTGATAGATTTTAATTGATTTATTTCTTCAAAAATAAGGTGCAGAAGATGATGATGGGGTGAGAGAGGAAAAAGGAGAAAACTAAAGAAGTTAACTAAACCTAATTAAAACTAACAAAATACATATTAATTATTATGAATGAGAGATAAGTTTGGAATACAATCCCCCAATCCTTAGTACGTTTACTAGAGATAAAACTAGTTATGAATTAGATAATTTATTAAATTTAGTCTTTATTAATCTCAAGAATTATATATATAAGGGTACTAGCCCACACCATGCGTAATCAAAAGTAAGAATAAAGTGTTGTCGTTATAGATAGACTCGCGTCGCACTATTAAGAATTCCAGTTACCTAGGGCAAACGAGATCAAAAGTCATACAATGGTTGTGATCACCACACAATGTGATTCAATCATTTATTTAATTTAGGGAACTAATTTTACACCCATGCAAACCACATCGGGTTGGGTTCATGCATCCCAACACCTAAAAATCTAGCCTAGCATTTTGTAACTATGATTAACTACACAAGAATTCATTAACAGGCATGAGAAAATAAGGAAAGAAAGATAAAAGTGCTGGAATTTATGGTTACCAAGATTGAAGAACAAGAACATGTAAGAAAAATCAAATCTTAAGAAAATAAAAAAAGCTCTTGAATTAAAGGTGCAAAATATGTAAATTCTTATCCTAGATGTTCCTATTTGTTTTGGAGCTTTTACATGAATGAAATTTTAATAAAAAGAGTCCTAATGACTAAATATATAGGCTATAAGTCGTTTATAAGAGTCCCAAAATCATAAAACTCTTTTGGCTAAAAGATAAGGACAAAATAAAAATCTCGTATCTGGTCATTTGTCACCCTTAAAAAGCGTGACTAATTTTGTAACGGACTTCGAGCGTGACTAAATTTGGATCAGATCCGTTATTTTTAGTAGGTTCGGATCACCCTCGAAATTCCTCTAGAATTTTTTTCTTCACTTCTTTCATGTTCGAATGACCATAACTTCTTCATCGCAGCTCGGATTGAGGTGTCGTTTTTCCCGTGTTCTTATAATTGAATGTTCTTCAACTTTTCAGTTGGCCCCACCTTCGGATTAAGGCTGCAAATTTATGAAAATGCCCTTCAACTCCCCGTTTCTTAGTTTATTTCACTATTTTGAGTTCTCTCTCGTATTTTCTTGCATGAAATACCTGTAAAACACATGAGAAATACTTGCCAAAAGGGGTTAGTAGCATAAATATGAGATAAATCCAATCTATTTACAATCCACGGGATCATAAAAAGACCGAAATCAAGGGGATAAATGTGAAGAATTTATGCCTAATCAACATCCCATCAAAACTAGAATACAAAATTAACTCCATGGTTTTAACCTATAAGTTGATGTTATATAAAGAGGATACAAAACCTAACATACTTGTAGTTTTTCCCACATACTAGATCTCTTTTTAGTACCTCTTGAATCATTCAAATATAGGCCTTAGACAATTCTAGATCTTACGGACAAAATGTAAAAGGATTAACATCTACATCTATAGAGTTTTGATTGATGACAAAACTCATACCCACGACCGACTTAACTAAAAAAATGTTAACTTTTCCAATACCTTAATGAAGTTCATCTGAAAGTGATTGTTGTCATCAGAAACCCCAATCCAGGCCGAAGGAATGCGAATGGAGAAGAGGGACAAAAAGACAAAAATGGAGACATTGTATAGTCGTAAGGACATTTTTCTCATGTCCGTAGTTTACATTAGAGTATGTCGTATAGCGTTACACCGTCGAAGAAATGTTCAAGATCATACATGCAATGAGAAGGATCCGAATATCAAGAATTCTTCAACAGAAAGCCTTGACAAGTTTAACTTTGGTAAGGTTGTGTTTTTAGTCCATTAGTGGATCATTTAAAGTGTTTGGATATTTTTTATAAAAAAATATATTTGTTGAGGCGTTCTTTTTCATCAAAATAATTTTTAAAAGGTAAGTAGATGGACTTTTGTGACACGCCGCATATGGTTCATTCTCATCATCACTGTCGAAAACCAATTTAATTATTAATAACCTATTAGTCTGGCGTCAAAATTTTATTTAACTAATCTTTTTAAACAAACCATTCAAATAAAACATCCACACAGTTGATATATAGGAAAGCTGAAATGAAATAAATAACCGAACACTCGATTTAACATAGTACAACAAAATAAAATTCCTTAATAAAAGGAGGTAAAGGAATAAAGAAATACAATTGGGCTATCGTCCCGAATGTGTCTATAATACCTCCTATCTAGCTCTCAAGGATAGAAGCGTCTACAGTAAACCTGCTTGCATCCACCACTGTTGCAGCGAACGTCTGACTCGAAAGAAACATCATCCAGGTGTCCCTATGTCTGGACACCTATATATATACATATATAGTAAGAGAGGAAAAATAGAGAAAATGGGCCAGAGCCCGAGTTTAAACATATTTTAGCAAGTGCTTAAATGCCAGATTTTTAATATATGATTTATCTCATATTTAAATTGGTATCGCACTCTCGTAAGATACCCCTCACCCCTCTTCTAATAGTGCACACATATCTCATATCTTTTAGACAACCTAATTAACCTACCATGCCTAGCTAATCTGTTCACCTGTGCGCTAAAAGTCCTCATAAACCCAAGTACTAAGGACTACACTTCTTCCCATTCCCAACACTGTGATACGTTTCATGCGTGGGGTGTCTCACGGAGAGAAATCCATGCAAGGAACCCCCCCAATACACTACTACCGGTCAATGTTGATCATCGAGATTCATTAGGCCCTCAGCACATACCGCATATATAAAAACTCATATGGATATATATATATATATATATATATATATATATATATATATATATATATATATATATATATATATATGTCGTTCATATTCCAAAAATTTCACTAGATTAAAATACCATTTCCACTTTACTACA
Source organism: Sambucus nigra (assembly GCA_949130495.1). Taxonomy (NCBI): domain Eukaryota; kingdom Viridiplantae; phylum Streptophyta; class Magnoliopsida; order Dipsacales; family Adoxaceae; genus Sambucus; species Sambucus nigra. The sequence continues at coordinate 51,447,127 of OX422217.1, read as the reverse complement.
TACAATCTTATATATATATATAGTTCTCACTTTAATATACGAATCACAATTTAAATCCGGATATAATCTCCTGGAATGAGAATACAAGCTAATTCCTTTTTCTTATTACACACGTTAATGTTATATGATATCTCTTCTACATATACAAGCAATATACTATACACAACAAGTATAATTATACCTATCACAATCATAAGTATAATAACCATGCCACCAAGAAATAACTAGAGGATGTAATCTCATAGTACCTATTTGAATCCGGTTTTACTCACTCAACCACGGTACCAAGCCAGACTCACTCACGGCCATGGTAAAATACACAATGGTGGAGGCGGTCATGTTCCCTTTATAAGTTGAGTACACACATCGCACTCGTACGTGGGATGATATGACCTGGGGTTATACTCTCCCTGCTCCTCAAGCCAGGGGATTCACCCACATCGCACAATCTCCCCGGATCGAACTAGAGAAAATATATAATATGGTTGTTCCAACCCTACGCCAAAGGAAAGCCCATGGAATCAACCTCTAAGATACAATTATACCAATCACACATAGATATATATGTATTCGTATCATATTATATATGCTCTAATCACATCGTATATAATCTATATCTCTTCTCAAATATATATGGCTACAATTTCAAATCTCTCATAGCAATATCCAACCCCCGAATGTTCGTAATCGTAGTAGTATCTAAGTATTCGCACACTTAAAATACTAAACGAATAAGTATTCTCTTACTTAAAATATAACTCGCACCTTAATCACTCTTAAGGATTTATATATTCCCGAATACATAAATTCGTAATAATCAAATAAGTATACTCTCAAATTATTTTAATCATATAGATATCGCATTACCTATAATAATAGTCATCAATATATGTATCGAATAACCGCTCAATCATCTTTAGTCTATATCCTGAATTCCATCCTAGCCACCTCATAGGATTTTCTCAAACATATGGTCGACATATAAATACATTTTCTACGCACACAATTATGTATATATAATCACCCGCCAAAATACCACCCCGAATGTTACTCGTCCCGAACACCCCTAATATTTATCTTCATAATTCATTTCAGTCACAAAACTTCCTTCAATAATAAAATCATATCAAATCCAAAAAAAATTAGGAAATACGCGATCGACGCCCACGCGACCGTATCAAAAATATCTTTAACTTTCATTTTATGAAAATAAGAAAAAACGGGACCGATTCGGTCCAGGGAGGGCGGATCGATTCGGTCCTGTCCAAAATTCAGCACGAGAGAACTATGGTTTTTTGGCTTTTCTCCCAATTTCTTCACCAAAACCACTCCTAAAAATCATCCCAACGTCATCCACCATCAATATAGTCATCAACTAACTATGATATACTAAACACGTTAATTTTTTGTGGTATTAAACCATTTCTATTAGATTTAAACCCTAAAACCATTAAAGCCATAGTGTTATTATTTCTCCTATTTCTAACCATTTCTACACTCCCTTATCATGGATTTAACACTAGAAATCATTAAGAGCTTACAATACATCAATTTTAAACTCAAACTAAAATTTCCAAATTTTATTTTAAGGGTTCTAACCCAAGATTTATCTAGTTTACCAACTGTAATATGAGATACACATATAAATGAATAAAGTAAGTAAACACTTGCCTCGTGGATGAAATCTGACGACCTCGAGTCGAATCCCACAGAGTGTGGCCTGGAATTCCCTTTTCTCTCTTACTTTTGATTCCTTTTATCTATTCTTTCTCTTTTCTCACTTTTCTTTCTTTCTCTAACTCCCTCATGCCTCTTATAAGAGAAGAAAAGGGTTTATCCCTTAATAAACCCAAAAATGACTCGTTTACTCAATTGTGAGTCCCTACAAGTCCAAAAGTCCCCGGAACCCAAATGTTACCCCCGAATACTCTATTCTGAATATCTCGGCCATTCCAAAACCAACCATGCACTCGAAATCTCCATTCGAGTTACTTAACTAAAATTCACTAATTAAACCCAACACATTTCAATATGCGTGTTTTCCAAATAAAATATTATCCTTCGTCGATTTACCCAATTGCGACATTTAATTAAAATACTCCAACTCATATACTAAATCCCGTAGGGAAATTTAACCCCTGTAAATATTAATCCGACACTTGCAACTAATATTTACTACTCACTTTAAATTCTTAATTTCATCCAATTATACTCATAAATTCCAAAAATTTCTATTCACAAAAATTCCTCAAATTTCCAAATTACACCCATTTATGTATTTTAAATATCCATAAAAGTAAGGGGTATTAGAACTTTCAAAGAGAATTATTTTTTTATTTGGTCGTTCAAACAACATATAGAGGTTATTCAACTGACATGAGGATGTCGTTCAAACAACAGCTTCAAACGGCATCTAATGTTGCGCTAAGTGTCGTTTGAAGCTCGTTAGATATTTTCATCAAACGACACCTTACTGTTTACCTCGTTTGAAAGGTCGCGAGATGAGGACTTCAAATGACATCAGCTGTCGTTCAAACGAGATGCAAGGTCATTCTGACGAAATTTCAAATGACCCCACTCACTCAATTTTTCTATATATTGATTTTTTAGGCATCATGTTTTATATGAAGACCTGAGATATTCATTCTACTAAAACTATTTTTGCAGAATTATTTGTCTTCTCTTTTTTATGGTTTTTAAACCTTGTTTTTCATTCACTGAAATTCCCAATTGCTTTATGTGAATTATTTTGGTACCCAAGGCATATCTTTTCTTTGTTTATCTTGTAGAGACAATTTCCCTGCTCTTTATTTGGTACCGTAGAGGGAGGTGATGGCTGACTATTACTCTGTGTCATTAGGAGTTCTTGAGGGTGTTCATTGCTAAACATTGAGCTGTGTGTTCTTATGGGTTCACTACGGTTGATCCATTGTTGATTCTAGGCTGTGTGTCTATGTTATTGTTCTGAGGAGTAATCATACATATTTCATTGTAAGTGTGTAAGTTACGACTTAAAATTGTAGTGAAATAAAGGTTTGACCGAAAAGGGATTTTTTCCTTAAATCTGTGAACTAGAAATTTTGTGATGGTTTGATTTTAAACACCTAGATGCATGTGTTAGGTTTTATTAAATTTTATTTAAAGGTTTAACTCCAATTAAATAAATTTGGTGAAATTGGAGATTTGCAAAATTTGTTAAATCGATATGACACATTGTATTCTCAAATGGGTATCAGAGAAGGTTTCTCCAAATTATCGAGTATTCATATTTTTAGCAAAAAATTTATATATTGATTTTTTTGAATTATTACAATGTCTCCAATGGAAAAATTATATAATCGGATGCCCATATTTGACAGCACAAATTAGGCCTATTAGAAAGCCGGCATGAAATCATGTTTAAAGGGCATTGATGAGCGTGTCTGACTATTCCTTCTATCACCACTGATAATTTTTCTAGTTAAAAACTCATGTCAGACCTGACTGAAGATGATTATAAAGGCTTGGGATGGACTGAATATGACTATAAATGGAGTACTTTTAACTCTCAAAGCCTTAGCATTATTTTTACAGTTGTCACCCCTGACGAGTTTTGTCGTATTATGACGTGCATGATGTCTAAAGAGGCTTGGGATGTACTACAATTGACACAAGCGGGTACCAATGCAGTTAAGGAATTAAAATTGAAAATTTTAGCAACCCGATTTCAAAATAATAACCATGCTTGCATCTGAATGTTTTGATGAGTTTTATGCAAGTTTATCTGATATTGTCAATACTAGTCTCAATCTCAGTGAGCACATTCCTAATGCATGAGTTATTAAACAAGATTTTGAGATCGCTCCCATCCCTTATTATTATTAAGGTCACCGTTTTGATCACTATGGGCGGTTTAAAAACACTCAAGTTAGAAGAGCTTGTAGAGGATCTTAGAACTTACAAAATTAAAATGTTTCCAAAAACAATTAATACTAAAGATGAATGGATTCCACTTATGGCTGAATCTAGGAAGAGAGGGAAGAAGAAAAAGAGAGTTTATGATTCTGAGCCTAAGGGCGAGTTTGATTTTGATGATATGGCCATATTTGCGATTTTTTTTAAAAGTTTCTCAAAATGTCCAAAGAAAATTCTTCCAATAAAAGACATTTTGAGAAAAATAAAAAGAAAGAAGAAGACAAAGAGAGCGGCGAGAAAGAGAAAGAAAAAAAGAGTGAGGATGATTTAAAAAATGTGAGATGTTTTGAGTGTTAGGTAAAGGGGAGCAAGTCGTTTTAGTGTCCCACTTTTCTTAGGAGAAACAGCATGAAATTGGCCGTGCTTGCCATACTTAGCAATAGTGACACTGAGGAAGTAGTTTCGGGTGATGAAATATCCCATGGTATGTGTGTTGCATTTTTAGCTAGTCGGGTGAGCAATGATGTGGAAATGTGTTAGCGAGAAACCCGAGGATGATTTGAGCATTTCAAGTGAGGGTGAAAGTGAGTGTGGAAGTACATATCAAAATGAGCTCAAAATTGCATTTAGAGATTTATACAATGAGACCTTAAAGACGAAGAAGTTGAATAAAGAGTTAGGTATTATGGTGTTGGCTTTGGAGAGAGAGATAGAGGTTTTGAAAGAATTTGAGTCAAAAGTGAGTCAATTTAATAAGGTGAAGGTTTCTTTGAGTGTGTAGTTGATCGCTTAAGAATGGAAAAAGAGTGATTTGACCAACATAGTGACTAGTCTGATGACCCGTGTATCTCGACTCGTAAGTAATCTCGTACGTGCCCAGGAGGTCAAAGTCCCTTTTGAGAACTCATATCACAAGGTTGTAAAGATGATTCTCAATCCTGATTTGGGTAAATTTTAGGGCTTAGGAATAGGTCATGATGGTGCATCCACCTCCCACATTGCACCCTAGACGGTTCCTGATTTAGTAGTCGATTCATATGTCCCACAACCAAACCCATATAGGTGTCCCATTCCCATAGCGTCCTAGATGATATGAAAGAGGAGTTCCTAGTCCCGTTTAAGTTTTATACTATTAAAAAAAAGAGGACACCTTAGGGAATTTTGTTTTAAGTTGGGTTATATATCACATAATTCTATGCAAGGACACACATTCACACACAAGCACCCACACATGACAATTTGCAACATCTCGAGTACCACATGAGAGATTTTGCACATATTAGGGAACAAGTAAAGTTTTTGGTCAAAACATCACATGACTTGATGGAAGTTTTTAAAAAGATGTCACTATCTTCGGAAAACTCTTTTGCACCTAACAGTTGAGGTTTAAACTTGTTTGCTAGCATATGATGATTTTTATGATGATATTATAGTCCCGTTCCTAGTTTGTACCACATTTTTTTTCCTTTTTATTTTTTATATATTTTTGGAAAAATAAAAAAAAGATTTTCCATTTTTTTAAGAAAAATTGAAAAATCAAAAAAGATTTTATTTTGATAAAATATTTGAGAAAATCCAAAAAGATCTTTGTATTTTCGTTTACACCGTTTATGAATGGACATATAGGATGATCGATTCAAAAATTCATTCCATATCCACGTGACTATTTGATACTGTTTTCATATGTGTCATCATTTCATTTTGTTCTTCACAATATTTGGACTCACTTAAATGTGATTAGTTTTTACTACCTATGTGTTTTCCTCATGATTTTCTTTATTGCACACATGCACGGACTTGCTTTGATTATTTTTGTTATCTATCTCAATTCTGTCTTTAAAACAAACCCAATGCAATAATAGGAGGATAATAAAGTAACACATATAAGATACATTACCCGTGAGAAATTTGTTTAGAATAAAAAATGACGAGTGAAGACGGTAAAGGGCTGTGAGATAAAAAAAATATCATCGTGAAAGCCTCCGTTTGAAAAGAGCTGGCGAAAAAGTTAAGGCAATAAATAGAATAATATGCTAAAAGGGGGCAATTAGGTTTTCCCTTAGTTGAGAATTTATAACCTCATTAGAAAAATCAAAAGATTTATTAATTATGACGGAGTTTTGGATGGAAATTATTTAATGGGTTTGCACAACCTTTGAAAAATTCTCAAAACGGCATTACATAATTTTGGATGTTATTGGTGTGAAAATCACTTTGTATTTGATGTGTTGATTAGATTGAGTCGATGTCATTTAAATTTAACACTTTTACACCTAAGGACAATTTTGAGATCATTCGTTAGGGGTACACATATTCATCGTACGCATATGTTATGTTTGATTGCATTGATTTGCCTATCGAATGTGTTCATGCCCATCCATACTGTTTCCACAATTTTGTTATCTTAGTGTAAATTTATGATGTGTGATTGTTTTAGTAAATTTTTGAAGAAAAATTTAAAAAAATCAAAACTAGTTTGTGGAACATCATTGAGTATTCCATGCATGAGTGAATTTATTCCATTTTTTCTTTTCTTATTGCGATACCCCGATTTATTTATTTTTTTCACTATTTTCCTTGTCTAATTTAGACAACTAAAAAGGGGGAGAACGAATTATGATATAATGGGGGAGTTTTTGCATTATGGGGAATATTTGAGACTTGAATTGATTTGATTTATACTTATCTCATTTCAATCTCGTTGTATCATAAAGGTATTTGTTTCTTGTCACATGTGTGTAGGTACAATTGAAGATCATTTCCTGCACACCCTCATGATGACAAATAAATTTGGAGATTGATGAAGATGTGAAGAAATGTTGAAGATTTACAAATTTTATCTTTCCACTTTTGTGTTATTGAGAGGGTAGATTTGTATAGTTTATTTATTTGATAATTCAGATGTGTTTAGTTTGTACCGACTTAAACACACGGGGAGATTTATAAGGACATTTATCTCATGTCCATAGTTTACATTAGAATATGTCGTATACCATTGCACCATTAAAGAAATGATCAAGAACATACATGCAATAATATGGATACAAATATTAAGAATTTTTCAACAAAAAGTCTCAATAAGTTTAACATTGGTAAGGTTGTGTTTTTTAGTCCCTTAATGGTTCATTTCAAGTCTTGTGATATTTTTTGTAAAAAATGTCTAAGTGTTGATGCATTCTTTTTCGTCCGAATTATTTTTATAGGACTCATAAACAGACATTCAAAGAAAATATTTTTTCATTTGGTCGTTCAAATAACATGAGGATGTCGCTCAAACGGCAGTTTCAAACAACATCAAATGTTGTGCGAAGGGTCGCTTAACGCTCTCTAGATATCTTTAACAAAGGACACCTTACTGTTTTAAAGTTTACATCGTTTGAAGGGTAAGATGAGGGGTTAAAAAGACATCTATTGTCGTTCAAATGATATGGAAGTTCGTTCCGATGACATTGGATATTTATTTCAATGAAATGCTTAAGTCATTCGAATGACCCCATCGACTCATTATTTTGATAAATTGATTTGTTAAACTTAATTTTTTTCACAAGACCTGAGACTTTTTTTCTACAAAAACTGTTTTTGTAGAATTATTTGTCTTCTCTTTTTAAGGCTTTTAAACCTTGTTTTCAATTCACAAAAATTATGAATTGATTTATGTGAATTGTTTTGGAACCAAATACATATCTTTTCTAAGTTTATTTTGTACAGACTAAGTCTCTAATACTGATCTTATAGGTCTTGACGGAGGTGCTTGTTGACTACGATTACGTCTGGTTGGGAGTTCTTGAGGGTTTTCCTTGTTAAAGATTGAGTTGCATATTCTTGTGGGTTCGATGTGGTTGATTCATTATTGATTCTACGCTACATGTCTATGTGATTGTTCTGAGGTGTAATCATTCCATATTTCATTGTAAGTGTGCAAGTTGCGATTTACAATTATAGTGAAATAAAGGTTTTACCCGGAAGGGTTTTTTTCCTGAAATTTGCGAATTATAAATTTTGTGATGGTATGACTTTAAACACCTAGATGCATGTGTTAGGGTTTGCTAAATTTGGTTTAAGGGATTGACTCCAATAAAATAAGTTTGATGAAATTGGAGATTTGCAAAATTTGTTAAATCGATATCACACACAGCATTCTCAACAGTGTTGTTTGAGTCCCATCGGTCTATGCACAGATTGTAGCCGAGGCAGAGATGAAAGGGCGAAGGTATTTCTAATGCAGATGGGTTAGTTAGAGGAGATGAAGACGGGTCTAGTATGAAGGCGTGGATAAGGAAAAGTTTGCACACCTCGTTTAATTACCCGTTATTGTGAGGATTAATTGGACAATATTTGTTGATAGAAAATAGGGAAACCAAAGAGATAAAATGGGAAGATGGACAAACAACTTCAGTGGAACACCTTCAGGTTCAACCTTTTGTAGAAAAAACTAAGGGGTGATTTAAGAGATAGTAAATGAGTTTATATATCTGACGATATCTAGAAAGTCGAGATTAGACCTATAACTTTAGTTAACCAGTAAAGATTAGATACATATTTATTAATACCATGTGTCAAAACGGGATGAAAAGATTTAAATTTAGTTATATACTAAATATTTATTGATTGAGCCAATAAATCTTCCCTTTCCCCTAATGTTATTACCGAAGGCATACTTCTTACAAAAAAAGGTACTTACTTATCCACACAATATCCCACCTCCACTCATTATTTTTCTTTTCCATTTAGGATGCATTATCACCACCCTGCCACCATCAACACAATTTCATCACTCATTATCACAATCAAGCATCATATTAATGTCATTTACTATAAAAGGTAGATAATATGTCTCAGTTAAATCCTATAAGCACACATACTAATATTAAATTTAAAAGTCGATAAAAAATAAAAATAAAAAGTTAAAGAAAATAGATAAGACATTAACACATTTCAATATATACGCTGAAGTAGCCATGTTCGACATAATGCCAAATATAACAATGTGGGGGAAAAAATATGCCTACATAATAGCATGACACGCGGTGAGCACCCCAGTCAAGATGGAGAACAACCAACGATCCAACAAGATAGGGACGACTAGAGTCCTTGATAAACTAGAAGACCGAGGAGCAGTATCTGAGTCAAATTAAACTCCATGAAAATAGGACTCATCCATATTTGTAACCTTAATGTAACCCCTAACTCTATATAAAGGGGAAACCCCCCATTGTGAAAGGTGGCTTAGAAGCTAAAGAAACACTTTCATGGAAAACTTTCTCATCATTTTAGTGGAACACAACAGCAATACCGTGGACGCAGGCCATTCATGGTCGAACCCAGTAAATCTTTGTCTAAATTTTATTTATTATTGTGCATACATCGTGATACACGGGTACCCCCCATATCCCAGATTTTTTGACACCAAAATTGGCGCCGTCTATGAGAAATGGCACAAAAGGCCTTTCCTTTATACTAGAAGAGATCTAGATTTACGTTCAAAGGCAATGATACCCACGCTAGCACATATAAAAGATAATTTTTCTTTTTAACCTGTGCATGAGAAGTTATATGTTTTATATGAAATTATTTTTTTTTGTACAAGTATCTCTTCATTGATGTATGGTTTTCGTACATTTCTACTCATAAATCTTATACTGGGTGTCTATTTATCTACAAATATGGATAACTACTGTTTGTTTTTTATGAATGTCAATACGGAAGGTGTGAGAGGACTCTCCAAATATTTGGACTCTTGTATGGTTATGGAGATTCAATCAAAATCAGAACATGCTTTCTCTCTTTCGAGATTTTTCGATGATCGAAGATTTCAATTACTAGGACCGGTAATGCCCCTTTGTTGGTGGATATCTGGATAACTGTCGTCTTCCATCCAGGTGTAATACCCCGTAATTTTGAGGGCTTTATTTACGAATATTATATAAGATTTTAATAATGTTATTATTATATTAATTGGGATATTGATATTATATTTATTATTATTTGAAATGAATCGAATATTTAGATTCAAATTTAATTGTCTTTCGGACATTTTGTAATGGTTTAAATATGTAATGTTTCAAAGGGCAATATAGTAATATAGGTTAGCTTAGGCTCCAAGATAGGGTTTGAGAGAGGGATTATATAAGGAATATTATGGGGGATTATAAGGAAAGTGAGATGAAAAAGAGAGGCTAAAAACGAAATCCAAAGAGGGAAAAACAAGTAGAATGAGAAGAGCCAATTTGGAATGCTTAGATCTTATTTTTGAGTGTATTCAAATGAGATTTGAGAAAAATCGAAAACACATACCGGACTCAATTTTTTGTGTAGAATCTAAATCTGAAGTCGGATGGGCAGTTTAGATAATTTTTGGATCTGCATTTTCTGAGTTTTTAAAATAGGACTATTTGGGGTTATATCGTGTTGGGGCTAGGACGTTATTTGATTATTTTCGCGAGAGGGAGGTGATGGTGCGATCATATTTTAAGGCTAAATTTATGTGGCGATTCATGCATTGATTTTGAGGTGTGGGGTTTTACATAATATGCCCCTGAACCTCGCGAGTGTTATTCCCTTTGATATCATGTTTAATTGAACATTGATAAATTCTTGAAAATGTGGAAAAATAATTGTTGTAATTATTTTAATTCATGTGCTATTATTCATGTTGTTGTTGAGAACGTTGTCATGAGATTTTAATATGGCACGGAGGTTGGACACCCGGCAAAATTTTGGCTTCCCGGGGCTATGTCTTGATAAATCATATGCGGATGGGATGAGGCCTGGTGACCCATTGGTGTGTTTTTGAGAAATTTATTGATAAATTCTATTAGGATTCGCATTTGATTTTAATATTAGTACTGGTGTTGTTACGTTTTATTCAGCGCTAATATATTTGTTGAGCATATTTCCTGTCGTAATGTATACTTCCCCGTATTTTCTTTAGTTGGCAGGTTAGCGTGGATTTGAGAGCTATGGACCAATTGGGATGATTTTAGCGTGGATTATTTTGGTAACAATATTCTAGAGAGAATATTTGTATTTATTTTTTTTGTATAGAGCATTGGTGATTTATATTATTTCGATAGAAAATTATAGTATTTAAATTTGAGTATTGAGATTAGTGGATTTATATTATTGTGAAATTCTTTTAGATGCTCTATAACTTGTTATATTTGAATTTAGTTAGTTTTATCGTATTAGCCTGCCTCGTGTCTCTCCGGGCGCGTGCGGTGTTAAAAATTGTATCAGAGCTTAGGTATACAATAATCCTTGGGTGTTGGGTATTGGGTCTAACATGCGGGTTAAACATGTTTTCTTTGGATATAGAAAATTTTGAGGATGTGTTAAGCGTCGTGGTGAGGATGTTTAGAATTCATTTGAGGACTTTAGTTTGTGATTTTGGGAAATAGAATAGAGTAGCATTTTATTTCGAGTGTTAGGTTTCATCGAATTTCGAGGACGAAAATCCTTTTCAAGGGGGGAAGTATGAAATACCCCATAATTTTGAGGGCTTTATTTATGAATATGATATAAGATTTTAATAAGATTATTATTGTATTAATTGGGATACTGATATTATATTTATTTTTATTTCAAATGAATCGAATATTTAGATTCAAATTTAAATGGATTTTGGACATTTTGTAATGGTTTAAATATGTAAACTTTATAGTTTTGAATTAAAGGGCAATATAGTAATATAGGTTAGCTTAGGCTCCAAGTTAGAGTTTGAGAGAGGGATTATATAAGGAATATTATGGGTGATTACAAGGAAAGTGAGATGAAAAAGTGAGGCCAAAAACGAAATCCAAACACGTAAAAACGAGTAGAATGATAAGAGCCAATTTCGAATGTTTAGATCTTCTTTTTGAGTGCATTTGGATGAGATTTGAGAAAAATCCAAAACCCATACCTGACTCGATTTTTCGTGTAGAATCTAAATATGAAGTCGGATTGACAGTTTAGATAATTGTTGGATCTGATTTTTCTGAGTTTTTAAATAGGACGATGTGGGGTTATCTCGTGTTGGGGCTAGAACGTGATTTGATTACTTTCACGAGAGGAACGTGATGTTACAATCACATTATGAGGCTGAATTTATGTGGTGATTCATGCAATGATTTTTAGGTATGAGGTTTTACACAATATTCTCCTTAATCTCATGAGTGTTATTACCTTTGATACCATGTTTAATTGAACTCATATTTGAATTGATAAATTCATGGAAATCTGGAAAAATAATTGTTGGAATTATTTTGATTCATGTGGTATTATTCCTGTTGTGGTTGAGCACATTGTCATGAGATTTTAATATGGCACAGAGGATGGGCACTCGCCAAAATTCCTGCTTCCCGGGACTATGTCTTAATAAAGCATATGCGGATGGGGTGAGGCTTGGTGACCCATTGATGTGTGGTTGAGAAATTTATTGATAAATGCTATTAGGATTTTCATTTGATTTGAATATTTGTACTCATGTTGTTACATTTTATTCAACGCTAATATATTTGTTGACAATATTTCCTGTCGTATTGTGTACTTCCCCGTATTTTCGTTTAGTTGGCAGCTTAGCATGAATTTGAGCGCTATGGACCAATCGGGATGATTTTAGCGTGGATTATTTTGGGAAGAATATTATAGAGAGAAGATTTGTATTTATTTTTATTGTATAGAGCATTGGTGATTTATATTATTTCGAGAGACAATTATTGTATTTAAATATGAGTATTGATATTAGTGGGTTTATATTATTGTGGGATTCTTTTAGATGATCTATACCTTGTTATTTGTGGATTTAGTTAGTTTTATCGATAGTGGCGCTCCGTTCGCTCTCCCCGCGCGGGTAGGGTGTTACACCGGGCACACGGCCATGCCTACCTAAGACAAGGTCAAGTCGATGGAGACTGGGAAACATGGCCCTTATTACCAACCCATAGAGGTACCACAACGATCAAGGGGTAAGAGGAAAGATATGTTAGCCACCATCTGATAATTTCAGTTCGGCGGCAAAATTCAGAAGACAATAAAAGATCTGCCCATACTGGTCGGAAACAACACTACGGCACCTTGAGTGTATCAAGAGCATCACCAGACAACCCATCATGATCGGTGATCTTACCCAAGCAACAGGGTTCTCCTCCGGACTTCTTTGACGCCAACTAACCTCAGAGGTTACGAGCGTTTCACATCGTTACTCCGGGGATTATTCGTCGGCTGATCAACAACGAGGATTTTGGTCTTCGGACTTATAATTTTATAGCCACGCTGACCTGCCTTTTTCTTGATAATCCACTGGTCGGTGGAAGAGACGATGACCTTCTTTGTTCTAGTCGGCTATCACTTTATGACAAGCAATATCACACTTCGGTAGAAAAAATCACAACTAGTCCGTGTCCCAACTCACCGGGAAGCCACAACTCTTCGGTCGAGCACCAGCGAGGGATTTACCGGGGCCCTGGTAATCGGTGACCATATTGCGACTACCATGAGCTGGTCGGTTTTAGGAATGAGCAAAGAGGAGCACATCCGCTGGTCGGATGTGAGGACAACCAGTGACGATGTCGCCCCCGTGCAGAGGTTATAACACAGTTTGGGGCTAGTTTTCTTTGCCTACAACATCAGTTGGTCGGTAACCACGACTTGACCAGACCACCATCTGGTATTTTTTATCGGAGGCAAAATCTTGAAAGACAGCAACAGTGCTAGGAAGTTGTTTTCTCGCGTACAGATGGAACACTGAACGAGTTTCCAACCATTCTTACTTCAGCAAAATCAACATTTGACTTTTTGCAGAACTTTATGGTGGAAACATATTTTTGAAACCAACTTAATTAGATATTTGCTTGGAGACCAAATAATTTTTGCAAAAATTCTAAATCAACCTTATGTTTTACACTGCTCGGTTCTCTTTGAAATTTTTTTTAGGGACCATGTGACTAAATTACAATTGTTACAACGTTTTTAGTTGGCACTTTTTATGAAAACTTATTACAAATTATTTCGATCACATAAATAGTGGGGCACACTTATTTATTCGATCATTTAATTTTCAATATTTTCATCTAAGCTACTGAAATTTAATCTCAGCAAAAGGAGATTATTGGTTATTTACTTCAGCCCCGAGGGATGCTCGGGCACAACCATCCTCATGGGATTTTATCACATAAATCATTAGATCAGTCGTTACATTCATACGATAGTATGATTTTTTTCCTCGCCACGTGGTCGAGTAGCCGCATACCATATTTTATTTGACCAAATAAATCAGTCTCATGATAATCAATTTTTGATTTAGTCTCGACAGATGGTCGGGAAATTTATTAACTTTACAAGATTCACTCTCGACGGATGTTCGACAACAATCTTACACTCTTGGAAATCTCATCGATATTTCGATAGATGCTCGAGCACGAATTTCTCACTATATCTACTCGGTATTGTACAACTTTGCCCCGACGGACTATCCAGCCGCCATTTATTCTATTAATGCTGGGACGGATAGTCGAGCACACTACAACACTTTAGGCCCATCAGTCAGAGCATGGTAAAAATTAGTATTACTCTGACTTATGCTCGGGTTCTATGATTCTCACCCTGAAGAACAATCAAGCATTTCAAAGATCCATATCGAAAAAATATTTCTATATATTTAGTCCTAAAGATATCTACCACACAAGTCTCAAATTATCCCCAACGGATGGTTGGTATGGATAACTCTTATATATAGCGTAGCCCCATTTGATGGATACACACATTTATTGGTGCATTGTTCGTTTCTATCTCATAATATTTTATTTGCTCAGAAATTATGCTCATGATTTTTATCATCATAAAATTGTTAGCAGGGGTCTATCTATACTGTGTAGTTAAAAATTGGCATTACACAAATTTTTCTGTAAAAATAATTTTTTGAAAACAACTCACAATTGAGTATTGGCTTAGAGCTATTTGCAAAAATTCCACATTAACTCCCATGTCGTACATCTGGATATATTTGATAAATACTGTATCTTTGATCTGACTTTATTACAATTATTTTGTTCACATAAATATTGGGGCGCACTTATAGAGCACTCATGTCATTTATTCGATCATTTATTTTCAATATTGTCGTCTAGCTATTATTGGTTATACCAATGGACGGTCGGTGTAATATCTTTACCAATACTTAGCATAGCACCGACGGATACTCTGGCAAGTCCATCCTCGTGGGATTTTATCATAAAAATTATGGGATCATTCTTGTCATCCATTCAATACTACGAAATATTTCCTCGACACATAGTCGAGCAGATGCACATCATATATTCCTTGACTGCATAAACGAATTGCATTTGATTTACCCTTGACAAATGGTCGAGCAACTTATTAACTTCCACAGGTAAAAGATTCAGTCCCGATGAATGCTCGGCCTCAATCTTAAGCTCTTGGAAAACTTATTAATCCACCGATAGATGCTTGATCACGAATCGCTCTCTATATCCACTCGGACCTGTACAACTTTGACCCAGCAGACAAGCCAGACACCACTTATTTTTTTAATGCTCAAACAGATGGTCGAGCACATTACACCACTTCGGAACCAATAAATTCTTGGGCAATATTATTTGTTATAACCGATGGGTGCTTGGATGTTGATATTTCTTCAATCTCAGTATTGGTTATCTGGCTCTATGATTCTTGACCTGAAGGATGATCAACCATATTCGAGGTTGATCTCGGCAAACGATTGGAAAAATATTTCTATATATTTAGTCCCGAAGATATTTGCCACACACATCACATTTTATCCCCAACAAATGGTTGCTCAGGACAATTCTTATATTAGTCCTGAAAGATGGTTGGCACAGTTGATTAATGATCGACGTCACATTTATTATTGTTATTTATCCCTAATAAATGGTTTGGGAATTTATTTTTCACTAACACTGCAGTATCGATCGTAATACTTGCTCAGTGCTTTTTGCCTCAACGGATGCTCGAGCATGGATGACTCGTAATATCTACCAGATCCTCTACAATTTCTGCCTCGATAGGCATTTAGGCATTATTTTTTTAATCTGGAAATCTATTTTTCACTAACATTGAAGGATCGTTAGTAATATTTGTTTGGCCCTCGATAATCTTGCCTGGACAGATGCTCAGGCATCATTTATCTTGTCAATGCTTAAGCATGGATTGTTCGCAACGTCTAGATCCTTTGCAATTTTGCCTCTATAGACCCTCGGCTTCGATGAATAGTCATCATCATGTCACAAGATCCAATGGACAATTCGGCAATACAATTCTTATTTAATTTAACCTCGGTGAATGAGAAGTTGGGCGACCTGTATAACAAAGATCCAATAACACATTAAGCAACATGGAGAGAAACGATCAGCTGTATCTATCAACAAGGACGAATCCAACATGTAAGAAGTCACATATCCAGCTAGATTACATACAATGAACCGAACATGTTGATAACAACACTATACCGCCCTGAATATATCAAGTAACATCGTCAGACAACCCGTGGTGATCATCGATCACTAGGCAACGAATTAACGCGCCATCAACACTAAGATATCCACTCCAGGGGAACATCGTTTCTTTACCGCCATATAAAATCAACGCATTTCTGCACGAAGATGCTTTGAAATCATATCAATTTCTTTAGGTGCACGATCTATATGGAGTCTTCCATAGCCTCCTAGAACCACCATGCATGGTCGACAAACAAGTATTCCCCAAGGAACGATACATTACATGGATCTATATGAGCAAGACAATCCTTAATTATATTCAACTCGACGAATGATCAACGCGATACTCTTCAACACAATAAAACCCCAAGGAACAGTCGGGCACACTTATCATCTTGATTATACACATCATGTAACTTGATGGATGGTCGGGCAGTCTTCACTTCACTACCCGATTGGGGGCTCTAGGACAACGATAGAAATTAAACCGATTCACCGCAACATTTAAAACAAAATAGAAAAGGCCAACTTAGGATGGTTGCCAACAGGGTTATATGACACCCCGACTAATTAAATACCGGGTAGCTACTCCTTTATTAAATTAATTCAAAACGCCAAGTTGGCTCAGTTAATAGCATCACTGTCGAAAACATTTTATTTTTACTAACCACCTAGTATTTAAAAAGTAAGTTGCCAAATTTTAATTAAAGTCTGATTAACATGCAACAAGTGTAAAAAGAATAATAACACCATTCACCATAATGAAGTAAATAGAATAATCGTCACATGATATAAATGAATCTGGAGGAAAAACTCCTCATAACACAATCCCATAACTGAAGTAAATAATGAAATACTGAATACTGAATGAATACATGCCAACGTCTGAAAAACTACAATGGAAATGTATCTAATAGAATTTGGGAAACATGCCCTACAACTGAGGAATACTGAATAAGGAATCCAAATGATATAAGCGTCTAAAAGCAAATCCCTGTAGCTTCCACAAGCAGCTACAACTCGTCATCCAAATGAGAATCCTATGCATGGTGACCTTGTGGCTGGGCACCTAAAATGGTTTTACAAAAAGATAGATTTGAAAGCAAACGGGTCAGAGCCCGAATGTGGAGATATTTTAAAAACCTGCAAGTGCTTTAAAAACCTTTAAAACAGTATATGCAAAATACATGTTAGGACATGCTCTCACATGAGATACTCACCTCTCGTCTAACTGTGCACTCCTAACGATCCTGTACCCATTCATGTGTTATCTCATAACTATCTAAAGAGTTTCTAACACTTCTACTCGGTTCACGTTATAAGCTCCATCATTAACAATTAAATAGAGAGTTCTACTTTAATTCTCGAATTCCCAATTATTAACAAAACCATTTATTGATAAAAGTTCCCTTTTTATCTTTTCAAAACATTACCAAAACTATACTCACAATTTAACACAGTAAATTCCTTCTCATATAACCGTATATTATCACATCATAAATATACAATACGAGCACCCAAAGGCTAAGCTGCGGTGCACACATACTCTGCTATCCATCCCGGTACATCACGTACATAAGGATCACGCATTCCGAATCTCTCAGGAATCGTTCAGATAACAACAACACAAATAGTGGAGGCGAATATAGTCATCATCACATGGGTCACGCACATACCTACGCTCCCACGATCAGCAGACTTATTAATATCACAATAAGTCCTTCTATGACCTATGTTCATCGAGGTAACCAATCTAAATCTGGGCAACACAAGGATAAGAAGGCCCTAAGCGAATGTAAACCTCCCGTGATAGCAAGTATGATAGGTATGTCGTACACATAAAGTTATATACTAAGCATTCACACATCTTAGATATCTCAATATTAATAAAGGTATACTCTACATCATTATACCATTATCCCAAATTCATATATTTCAAGTATCCCGATAATATATAAATTAAATAGTCGACACGTCTCACGTCGTAATTTCTTAAACTTAAAACTTATCTCGAATAGACTATTAAGTCCCCAATATTCCCACATATAAAATCTTTAAACCTAAGGTCTTTACTTCTGCCCCAAACCTTATTTCATCAAATTATTCAACTTTGCACTATTAGCCCAAATATTATCTCACATAACGAATTTCATTAATTTAGAATAATTCCTCAAATTAAATTCCAATTAAGGTTCAATCTCATAATCATGCCTACTGGTATTCCTTAAGGTTAAGGGTATTCACAATGTCTCCAATAATATTATCCAAGGGTTAACACCATTTACCTTCGATCGATCGATGGTGGTCGATCGATCGACTGATGAATGTCGATCGATCGATTGCACCAGGTCTGTTACGGACTGCTTCGTTTTGCAGTTACAGTTTCGTCCCAAAACTCCATTTTTAAGCATGAAACTCCAAGATAAGGTTACTATAACATTATACTATCATCCTACAACGGTATTAACATTCTAAGTCCCATAATTCATCATTTAAAAGCTTAGTTTAGATCAAAACTACATCAAAATAATTTCCAGAATTCTTCCATTCAAGAACATCATCAAACTTCTTCTAATTCTACTTTTAGATCATCAAGGTTCTGTTTATAACATATAAAATCGTCCAGAATACACTACATGCAATTCCTACATAAATCATGGCCTTTAACTTCCAATTCATGGGTCTAATTTATCTCCAAAAATCAATTTCGAAAATTCCTAAACATGGAAACATATCTTGAATCAAAAGAGTTTAAATCACTTGCCTTAATTTATCTAAGAATTTGGTGTAGAATCTTGAAGTTAGGTTGTTCTCCCTCTGTTTTTCTGCAGAATTCTCTTCCTTCTCTCTCTCTCTCAAGCTCTTCACAAGGTTGAAGATAATGGAGTATGGAGGTGTGTTATGGTTTTTGGTAAGTTAGAATGGTATATCAACTTCTCCCGTAGCCCATATTGTCACATAGTGGATTAAGTGGGTTAAGTGGGTTAAGGAAATAGTCAGATTGTAATTTCTATTTTCGTCACTTTTTAATTCCCAAAAATGCAAATTACCAAAATACCCTTTATGATGTCGGTATGGCCCAAAAATATCCCGGGACCCAAACTAAACTTCCGGCTAGTGTTTTCTGACTATCTCGACCCTTCCGGACGCGTTGGCACACTCAAAACGACCATACGGTTAATGGAACTAAAATTCACTTTTAAAATTAATAAAAATACCATGACGCGGCGGTCACACGCGTCTCAACAAAATTCCCAAATTGACGTATTTCAATTACGTGACAATTTCAATATTACCCATATTCATATAATGCCAAGTATACACATTATAATAAAATACTAACTCACATCTCGTTAATATTTTTATCTGGATTAATTTCCAATTAATAAACATTTAATTCAATTAATCCCCAAAAATAAATATCGCAGAAAATACGGGGTATTACAGGTTAACAATAGAATTAGTCTTTCAAATGATAATCAAGACTAAGCTTGATTTAATTACAACATATTTCTTTCTTGTTCTAATTAAATTAAGGAAATCCACAAGCCTCTATCATCTCCAAACACAAATGTCCGCATGAGTTGCCCCGACAACAATTAAGTTCCTATGGAGGATCCCTAGGCAAAAAGCCAACTTACGTTGGACGCCAACCATGTTGGTCGGTTAAAATCCTGAACTAGTGGATGGCCCTTAAACCTGGTGCATTGTTTTCATCATCTTTTAGGCCTAAGGAAGTGTGACGGCACAACCTAAAAGGTAAAATAAACGGATATTTACAAACGAGGCATTAGAAAAGGGGAAAATGCGGACAAAATTGTTATTACATTGACTTGCGGGAAAGGTCTAAGTATAATAAGCATACTGTTTACAAATCAAATCTGAAAAATGAAATGCAGGGTCTTACCCCGACTAGGTACATGCTCGAGTAAGACTCGACACATAGGCCTATGGTCGGCCTCTCCAATTGGACCATATGAAAAACCTAATGTAGGGTCTTACCCCGACTAGGTATATGCTCGAGCAAGACGCGACACATAGGCTTGTGGTCGGCCTCTCCAATTGGACCATATGAAAAACCTAATGCAGAGTCTTACGCAAACTAGGTATATGATCGAGAAATACTCGAGACATAGGCCTATGGTCGGCCTCTCCAATTGAAACATAAGAAAAACCTAATGTAGGGTCTTACTCCGACTAGGTATATGATCGAGAAATACTCGATACATAGGCCTATGGTCGGCCTCTCCAATTGGACCATATGAAAAAACTAATGAAGGGCCTTACCCCGACTAGCTACATGCTCGAGAAAGCCTCGACCCAGAGGCCTTTGGTCAGCCTCTCCAATAGGACCATATGTAAGACCTAATGGAGGGTCTTACCCCGACTAGGTACATACTCGAGCAAGCCTCGACACATAGGCATTTGGTCAGCCTCCCCAATTGGACCATATGAAAAACCTAATGCAGGGTCTTACCCCGACTAGGTACATGCTCGAGCAAAACTCGACACATAGGCCTTTGGTCGGACTCCCCAATTAGACCATATGAAAAACCTAATGCAGGTTCTTACCCCAACTAGGTACATGTTCGAGCAAGCCTCGAGACATAGGCCTTTGGTCGGACTCCCCAATTGGACAATATGAAAAACCTAATGCAGGGTCTTACCTCGACTAGGTACATGCTCGAGCAAGTCTCGGCACATAGGCCTATGGTCGGCCACACTAAATGGACCATATAAGATCAAAATACAAGGAGATGCCATAAACTTTGTGCACGCTCGAGAAAGACTCCGCAAATGAATTCTGATCAGGCCTATGGTCGATCTCACGAATTGGTCCTTGCAATAAAATAGAACAATGAATTACATTCGAATTGATCCCATGAGGGTACATTGGCAGCTTGACACTCTCAAGTTCGGTTCCCATATCAACTGAACCACTCACAACACAAGCCAAACATTCATCTAAAGAACTTATAAAAGGAAGTAGATCAACCAAAGAAGGCTTAAAAGTTGAACGACAACTCAAAGAATGTCAGTTCAGTTCATATCGACAACTGCACACGTTTAAAGAGATTATGGACTAGCTCCCAGCTCACCTCGAAATCAACTCAGCTGAACTAAATCCTGTGGGGCTAGTGTGGGGGAAAAAATATGCCTACATAATACCATGACACGTGGTGAGTAACCCAGCAAAGATGGAAAGCAACAAATGATCCAACAAGATAGGGATGACTAGAGTCCTTGATAAACTAAAAGATCGAGGAGTAGTATCTGAGTCAAATCAAACTCCACGAAGATAGGACGCATCCATATTTGTAACCCTAATGTAATACCTAACTCTATATAAAGGGGACACTCCCCATTGTGAAAGCGTCTTAGAATCTAGAGAAACACTCTCATGTTAAACTCTCTCATCATTCTAATGGAACACAACAACAACCCTGTGGTTGTAGGCCATTCATGGTCGAGCCATGTAAATATTTGTCTCTCTTTTATTTATTATTATGGATACATCGTGGTACATGGGCACCCCCCATATCACAGATTTTTTGACACCACAAACAACACTAGAAGAGTGGGGTGACTCTGGTACCTAACCAATATGGGTAGATTTCCTATGTATATTTTTGTTGTTAATATTCATTAATTCTAAGCGAAAGACCTAAAACAACGTGCGATACTTTTTGCATGCATAATGATCTCTGACTCAACAAAAGATTTTATCAGAAAAAAATACTTTAACCAAACAAAATTACTATCCTGTGTAAAAAAAACTAAGAGTTTAATTAAAAACCCTTGCTACGACATAAAATTTAATATTGTTAAACAACTCTAAGGTGGACGTCATAACAGAAATTCTTAGAAAGTCATTATAGGAATCATTTTGTCAGAAGACTAAGACTTATTTTTGTTTGTATTTCTTTCTAAGCCTATAACACCCATATTTGTTTTCATTATTGAAGACGAAAATTCAAACATTAATTCATAGAAAAATAATATCTATGTTTACAATTAAACAAAACTGAAGGTTAGATTTGCTCTTTAATATCAAACTCCGCATAACTCTCTCGAATAATTTATCATTACATTTCAATCATTAATTTTTATTATTCATTGAATAATCGCATACATTATTTTTTAAATCTTGAGTAATTCACCACATATATCGACATCTACATATATGTAAATCACCTACCTACACAAGAATGAGACACCCTGTGTTTATTTTTCTAATTGAACTACATATAACCAGTATCATATTTTTAACGGAAAAAAATAGACTTGATGCAATTTCCAATGCGGTAATTGTGGTGACATGCAGTGACTTACGACAATGAGTCGATGTTTTACTAGGACTTGCGAGGAATTACGACGATGAGGCAGTGACAAGGTGGATACTTACAACAAAGTTTTTGGATGCAACAACAACTTACAGAAGACCAATTTGGAGACAAGAATTAAGGTAGAGGAGAGAGAGTTCGTGAGATAAAGGTAACAACCCATAGATGAGCGGGATTGAGGAAAAGTTGGATATGGAAGAGCTCAAATCTGAATGTATAGTTTCACGATTTTAAGAATGTGTTTGATTCGGAGACATAATTCGATGCTTTTAATAAAAAAATGTTGTACAAATGACCAAATTAAAATATATTTAGGTTCGATAATGAAAAGGATATGTAAAAATCAAAGGTATAACGGGTTTAAAACGATTCACTTTTATACAGTGTTATTTAATTTAAAAAGTCATCTTAAATATGTATTAATATTATTGTGTATATAGATATAGTATAGTTCTTGAGCTTCGAACCTCAATTTTATAAGTTTTTGTATTTAGGTTGTGGAGCTACCACTTCCAAGTTTAGGGTGTTGGTTGTGTATTAGTTGAGATTTCTCGATTTTTTGAATAATGTAGTAGTTATAATTAACTTAGTTTGTATATGAGCTTCTTATAATTATATATCCTTAAAATAATTGAGTTTTGAATGTTTAACACCTAAACTTTAAGGTTATCTTAATTGTTATCAGATATATAAACGAAGGTGTTTTGTGATTTATTTAGTTATCTTTAGGCTAGTGGGGAGATGGTGTGATAACTCAGAATCAGATCTTTAAGTTTATGTATTCTGGAGTTAAAGAGTTTAGATGTGCCACAAGTTGTTTGTCATAATTCAATTATCGTGACTGGTGAAAAATAATAACTATTATATTAGAAGAGCATGTTATATACATTTCCCCACAATTTTGGTTTATCATAGATAGTGAGACATGGAAGGTGGAAATGTTCATGGGTGGGTTGAGGAAGAGTCTTTTAATATACAAATTATAAGTGAGGTGAACCAATAAAATCCAAATAATGTAGAGAGGGAACCAGAACAACTTACATATATGCATAGAATGGCTCGTTCCATGACTTTAATGGCTTAACAAGAAAACAGGTTCATGGTCAAAATAGGTGAGAAAATTTCATGTACTTGATGGAGTAGACTTTGTCTAAAGCATATGGGCCTGTACAACAGAAGGATAATAATAATATGTATAAGAAGTTTATCAAATTCAAACCCCAACCATTTTTAGGATTTTAGAGCCTTTGGAAGTTGAACTTTGGGTTAGACACACAAACTATCATTGGTTTGATGAATGTACCTAAGATGGTAATACAATATTTTAGTTTATAAAGATGAAGTAAGTTCACTCCAATTTAAAACTCACTTTTTATATGCTATCATTTTCATATTTTGGAGTTATCATTGCCAAGTCAAAGGTTTTAGTAGGTTAGTATAACGATTTTATCAGTTTTTGAATAATTTAATAATGTTTTAGTAGGTTACTATAACGGTTTTATCAGTTTTTGAATAATTTAATAATTGATATTAACTTAATTTGTTTAAATTATGTATTCTTAAAATTATAGGGTTTTTAATATCCCGCACCTAAACTTTAATATTATCTTAATTTGTATCAGTTTGAAAAAAGGTGTTTTATGATCTATTTAGTTATTTTTATACTAGTGGGGAATGGGTGTGACCCTTGTCCAATAGGATTCTTTATTTATTTTTTATTATGTCGTACATGAGTTAATTTATAAATAAACACATCAGATTTATAGTAATCAATATCACTACAAGAAAAAACACAATTCGCGACATGTTTTAGCGACATGCTTATTTTTGTGTTTCCAAAGGACATACTTTTGGGGACACATATTTTGTTGTCGAGGAAATATCTATTTTTGGTGAACCCTACACTAAAAATTACCCCGCTAATGTCTTTTTCATTTGGTGACATCCAATTGATGTCGTAAATGTGGGTGGAAACTTTTGGAGACACATTTTTTTTCGTGGAAACACACCTACTTTTGGCGAAACTTTTTGTTGTCGTGGAATTACCCCTTCATTTTGGTGACATATTATACATGTCGCGAAATTATATATACATTCAACTTAAACAAAGTATGTAAGAATATGTATTTAAGTTGAATTAAAAAAATAATATTGCCCAATATTATGTCCCCCATTTCCCCAAAATTTCACTCCTTCCTAAAGCTCGCGCTATTCTAAAAGGAAAATCATTCGCTTCCTCTTCGATAAAAATAACTCCAAAATATGGCCACGTCATCTCCCACCTGTGTACTCTCTCCGATGACCAACATCCCCCTTTATCCACGCTCCTTACAAGAACACCCCTCTGGGAACATCAAAATGACTGACATCTCCTAAAACAACCAGCATGAAAACCTACTAACTGCTCTTAAAATGACGCGCCGTCATTTGCTCTTAAACCCCTTCGGTCGGGGGCCAAAAAGTTTCCTATTCATAATTTTTCTACCTTCGGCCAAAGCCAACTAAAATATAGGCATTCTTATAAATAAAAAATATCTGATTCATAAAAAATTTCAGTTATGAGTATGTATTAAAAGTACGTATATTTCAATTTCATTATGTTTTACTTATTCACGTTCCGAATATGTATTTTTCTATAATAGGGTTTTAATTTTTATTTACATTTCACTCATTCATAAAATATAGTTTTTTTGGTACGTGTTGATATATTTTTTCACCTATTCTACGGTTTTGTTAGTATATTAGGGTTTGAATTGGTTGTCTTTGACATTTCTCTTTTCCATTTTTTTCAGTGGAAAAGATTACCAATTCAAAACTTGAAATATATATTTCTAGAATAAACTAGGATATATTTTACATGAATAATCTTGATATTAGAAAATTGGCAAGTCAATTCGTATGTATAAGGCTAATCCTTAATTAGAAATGATTATATTTGTATGTTTGATTTTCTTATGCCTTGTATAGTTCCTGTTCGATAAAATTCTTTCACCATTTACACTGGTCATGGTATGTCTCTATTTTTCTAAAACTACTTATTTGCCATGTACAATTGGTTGGTTTGGAGAAATTTTAGTGAATCCGACTCTTCATCATCTCGTTCGACCTTTTTTTGACGTATGCTCCACCTATGAAAGTTTTACTTGAAAATCTTCCAATAATTGATTGATTGATTTTATTATTTAGCATTGATATTATACAATCTTGAATTTTTTTTATTAAAACGTAAATAAGATGTGGGAAAGCTTAAGTTTCTATAGAGTGCACTCTGTGTTTGAAGTTAATGCATCATAGGTTAGGCCATTAACACTTTGAATGAACCAAAATAGTATCACAAAAATTAGTTAGTCATGTTACAAAATCAAATCTAGGACGGTCAGATTATAATGTCCCATTATAGGAGTGGCGAATTATGATGATGTAATGTTCCTTAAACATCTATTAGTTTGAGTGGAGGAAGTGATGATGATACAATAACACAATTATCATTTATGATAAGACTTCAGTTATGAATACTCCTCACTTTCTTTTCAATAGTTCAGTAGTAAGTACAATATAAGAGGCAACCTCTATTAAGCTACGGGTGCCTTAATGAATATTGTGCCTTTTTATCCTTACTAACAAAAAGGGTGATGCTACAAAATTAATAATATAATAAAAAATTGATAAGAAAGTCCGACGTCTATGCTTCTGCATCTCGCTTCCCCCTGAGAAGAAGCCATATAGTCCTGATACTTATCATAGAAGTAGAAAATTATCCTTTCCAATCTATGAGTACTCATCCTTGGGCCATCCTAGTCATCGTATGAAAAAGGGGGTATAGTCACTGGAAGAGGAAACGAAAAACGCGGATTAAAGTGCACTTTCAATCGGGTCAACGATGAATGGACCAGTTACACGACATTGAGGGGAAATTGGATGAGAGGAATGTGGAAATCTATGCACGAAGAATATTAGACACATCAAATAAGCAGTGCATTGCCTCGTCAAAGGGCAGGTCAATGTGACACCCCTCCTAATTAAATATCGGGTGATCAGTCCTATATTAAATTAAACAGGTATCATTAATGGTTTCATTTTTAGCATCACGGCCAAAACATAGTTAACAGATAATAACTGATAACACAACTGACTAAATAATTTTATCTGGAATAAACAGTCCAAAAAGGAATCCACATGCAATAATCCATAAATAAATCCAAACCCAACATCTAAAAGTATAATGAAAATACAATGTCTTTGAAATAAAAACTAAATAGATATGGGCGACAAGCCAGATCGAGATAAGTAAATAATGAGTAGGAACTAATAGAAATGAAAGCGTCTACTACCAAGGACTTGCAACGTTCACAACAACTTAATCTTATAGAATATGGGTGGACTCCTAAGCCCGGCATCCCTATGGCTAGGCACGTATAATGTTTTTACAAAATTGAATTTGCAACGGGTTCGACACAAAGCAAAACAGTTTAAAAGATATTTTCGTAGTATTTTAAGTGAATTAAAGAGAATATATTGTATACATGTTAACTTCACGTGCTCTCACCTGAGATTTTCTCCTCTCAACTAATTTGTACACCTAAAGTATACTTCTAAACAAACCTAGTTATGCAACCCTACCTAATTAGTCCCACTATGTCGCCATTTGCATTCAAACTCATTGAGCCCACTCGTATTTCCAATACAACACGCTATTAAATATCCAATCCCTCTAGCTAATTTAAAGATTTCTGACTAAGTATTTATCATCTCATACTTAGGTTATTTTAGATATCACCACTTATGTCATGTACTAGTTCACACACAACAGAATAAATCCCACGTATATATATATATACTAGCGAATACCCGTGCCTGAAGGCACGACGAAAAATTACAAAGTATGTAATCGCGAAACGACAAAATTTTCAAAAGTACGTAATCGCAAAACAACAAAAAATTCAAAAGTACATAATCGCAAAAATGCAAAAATATCGTTCCCTGAAAAAACATCTATATATCATTCCCCAATATATATAAATTCATAACTGTTATATGTAACTTAAATCTTTTACATCATACATCTATTTGTGTGGTACTTAATATAACTGTTAACATATATTATTAATTGTGATATCTGTTACATATCTATTACAAATAAAGTTATCCTAAAACAAAGTTATCTTAAAACAAGAGTACTAAAACAAAGTTATCCTACAATTAAACATCTGTTACATATCTATTACAATCAAACATGTGATATTCATTATAGAACCCATAAATAAAACACATAATTTCTGACCAGTTACAAATAAAATAAACTTAAACAACATGTGAAAAGTAAATAGTGAATTCCAAAAAATCAATCATCGGAAGATACTCCCAAACCGAACCAACTATCCGTAGTCTCATCTTAGGAGAAGCTTTACCGATAGGCCTGTAAAAGAAGAAGAATTATCCAAGTTACAAAGGCATTGAAAATGTACACTATCTTCAACAAACAAAATAATTGATACAAATGAATGTTGACGAAATAACTGTCAAACAACGGCATACCTTGGAATACAACTTATTAATGTACAACTACCACGTTGAAAATATATTTCATGATCTACAATAAAAACTACACATGGGTACTCAAAATCTTTAGTCGGGCTTGATATTCATTACATAAAACAACAATATAAAAATAAAAGAACTAAGTGCTGACATAATTAATTGCTAACAATAGGAAATGGGGCTGGACTATACTGATAAAAAATTTGTTGTGTAGTAACTCCAATAATGGAACATGCATTTGAGACACAAAAGTTGTATTATGGGTTATGATTTTGAGATTTGTAGTAACAACCGTAATTTAACTTACTGAAAGCGTAACTCACAACTGTAACACGAGAGTCAAGGTAATGGGTCACAATCACAAATCTGTGGTAACTTGAATCTCAAATCTGAAACACAAACAGTTAGTACCTAAAATTAGTTCAGGCTAGCTTCTTGCAGAAATTGCATAACTCAGGTTTTATTTTTTTATTTACACTTTACTTATCTATATATGTGTGCGCCCACGTGCGTTAACGTATTATGTTCACCTACCTGTACATTTAAGAAATCCGATCCAACTTTAGCAACGTATTATCATGCCAGATCAGTCCGAATCAGTCCGTGAACCCACGTGGCAGGTGTTTCAGGTGTTTTACAGATTAGTCCAAATCTGTCTTCCCGGCAGCCAAACCAACTAAATCATTACGGCAAGCTCCATGGCTGGTGTTCCAGGTGTTTGGCATCCATGGCAGGTGTTCCAGGTGTTTGTCTCCATAATAAAACTAATTAAAGTGAAAATCCATAATTGGTAGGGAGTGAAACAACCTGTGAATAAATGAGAGAGTGTGAGAAAGAGATGATTTGAAAATCAAAATAGCTCCAAATCCAACTATGAAAAGTGTGAATAAATTATGAAAATCAAACTATGAAAATAGCTCCAAATCCAAGTGTGAATAAATTAGAAGGTTACATTCTGCTAATTGGATACTTAAATCCAAGTGTGAATAAATTAGAATTGCAAATTCAGTTAGGCATATTAAGTTACATTCAAACACCTAATTCTATTATCAACATTCTTATCACTTCAAGTATAGTTGAGAACTACAATTTCAAACATGAGAGAGAGAGGAAAAAGATAGTACTCACTTTTAGAATCGATCCGGTTCGAATATACACTGAGTACACACAATCCGAATCCTGAAAAAAAAGATATATGCAGAACTTAAACTTGAACAAACTTACACTGAGTACACACTTAAACTTGAACAAACTTAAAAAACTGAATGAACTTTAAGCAGATATATGCAATTTTTGGATATATGCAATACATGACAGCCTTAATAGAACTTAAATTGGACTTTCAACCACTTTACAGATATATGAAGAACTTACAGATGTATCCTAAATTAAGCAGATATATGCAATTTTTGGACTTTCAATCGCTTTACAAACTTAATAACATATCAACCCAACCATAACAGCCTTAACATAACTTAATAACATATCAACCTAACCACAATGTGTATCTGGAAACTTTATGGTGAAATAGGGTTAACTATTTAAAATAGGGTTAACACGTTATAATAATAAAGTCATTTGAGAAATTTAACAAACACATGGAAAATATCTAGTTGAGTCACCTATTCCAATGCTAGTTGAGTCACCTATTCCAACCTCACTCGCCATCTCCAAGAAGTAACTGTGACTGTCAAGTATCTCCCCTGTAAAATATCTATCAATCCATGTTTATAACAGTTCACTGTTTTTAGAATAAGTTCACTATTTTTAATACATAAAGAATGCATGTGAAAACTTAAAGAATAACAGTTCACTATTTTTACCATGTATTGAACACTCCTAATGCTGTAGAACTGAAAAAGGAGCATTGCTATAAGTTTCCAATGATCAAGAACCATGGTATTATTATACTAATATGGATCCCCAAAAGTTGCATTGGCCCACAGTTGAAACTCTTAGGTGAACAGTCAAAACACCAACAATAATGTTCATGAACTCATTAGTGTGTTCCCACTCAAAAGTTTTTATTGGATGATATGAACTAACATAGTTGATGACCGATGGTAATCCACATTTAACAATTTCCTTTTGATTTGGTAAAAAAAACATTTTCCTTTTGAGAAAATAAGCATAAAGAGTCTGATTGAAAGCATTCTAACTTCAAGTATTCTCATTTTCCCATCAAATGAATTTGATTGAAAGAAAATAGGAGCAAATGTATTAAAAGTTTGAGGACATAATTATCTTTTAGTACATTTATACATTCCTATAATAACGGTAAATATATTATAAAATGTTATTAGGTACAAATTCAATAATTCAGAAAAAAAAATTAAACTCAACTGGAGGCCAACTACAATAAATGATGTTTTATTCCAATTATTCCAAATAAATTTATTCAACTGGATGCCAACTGCACGGTTGAAATTAGAAGTAGTACTTCCAAGTTTCTTAAAAAATCAACAATAGTTACTTAAACAGAGAGTGGGAGAAAAAGAGAGTGGGAGAAAAAGAGTACCTACTTTGAAACAAACAGTAAAATCTAGATCCATCTAAAAAAATATAATTAAACATAAATTGATCTTTGATTCACACCCAAACAATAGTTTTGGAAAACTCAAATACCTCATTGAACCCCAGTGAAAATATCTGATATCAAATCTAGCAAAATAGAAGCACTTACAAAATAATATAAGCAAAAAGAGAGAAGCACAAATAAAAGTTTATCAACAAAATAAATCACAATATTACCTCTAAATAAAAATGTACCCATTTATCAAATTAAATCTTCATGTATTAGTAATACCTCCAAATCAAATCCCATCTAAACCGAAAAAAAATTATGATCTTAAATTATAAATCAACTCGTCTCTCTCTTCTGTAATGTCTAAACCCGGCAAAACCGGAACAACCACGCACCTCACCAAAACCCACATACTCTCTTCACACAAACCCAGATAAACCCACAACCAACCCCAATTGACACGCACCCACTCCCACACCCCTACTTGATATACCCACTTACCTGCACTATCTTCCCCCAAACCCACATACACTCACACGTCACCAATCCCCTGTTACTTTGCCTTCCTTCCCACCATTTCTCTGTTCCACAACACATGCTCCTTAACCCCGCGATCAAGTGATAGATATGTTGTATGTTCACCAGAAGCACCAAAATGAGAATGATAATTTTTTTTGACCTGAGAAATGATAGTCCGTAAAATAATTGTCCATGGTGGATAGATGAGATAAAATCAAATAACTATTCACCAAAGTGGGCAGATGAAATAAGATTAATAAAGATGCATAAGAGCAACAAAAGTGGGTTCATTTGTTGTTTCCCAGCTAGAACAGGGGAGGGGAATACCCCCTCACACGGGCTCAATCTCTTTCATCGATAAAATCACTTTTGAGTTTTTGAGAAAGGTTTTTGGTGTCGTGGTGATTCACGGTGGCGGCTAGTGTAGCAGAACACACACATACACATAAAAAACAAACTTTTGATTCATTTGAAACTCTAAAAAAAATAGGGTCTGGGGGTTTGAAATTCAAAAAACCCATTTAAACTCCTAAACTCATGATCGGTGACGAACCGATGATTTTGAAATCGAGTTTGGTGAATACGGAGTTGAGAGAATTGGTGGGAGGTTCATAACGGAAGAGAGAGAATGTTAACCTTAGGTTTCTTTATTTTGCAGAATGGAAAGTGGAAGGGTTAGTGGAGAAAAGGGCATCAGCTTCTCTTGGTAAACGTGCACTGCTTTGTTCAAGATTTAGGCGGGATATCAAAAATAGGCATGAAATCTCAACCCTTGATTTTTTCTTAATAGATCACAGCCGTTATTGTGTTCATACATTTTTGCCAATTCAAAATCCATGCCATCTTATTATATGGATATTGTAGAGGGGGCCTGAAGGTAATCCTGGGATTAGGGATAATCCACTAATTAGCAACAGTGTTCTGAGGATAAGCTCAAGCGTGGCAAACTCAAGCGTGGCATCTTGGTGAGGCAGCTCAGCGTGGCAACTCAAGCGTGACATCTGGGCGAGGCAGCTCAGCGTGGCAACTCATATATTAGCTTATTGTTTTAATCACATCGTACTTTCATTATTGATTTCTGTAAGCTCTAACGATTGTAATGATGTAACGATAATAACTAAAGGGTTTTGTATGAGGTCAAACGGTACTTGCGAGAGACCAGGCTTGGCAGGGCCTGGGAGAGCTTTCATGCTCTATCGAATGACCTCACTGTGGGAACTTTAGAGGGACCTGGTTTGGAGGATTGAGAAGTAAGGCACCGTTGGGGCTTGTCCTGACCACCTTAGATACACCTGGTAAAGCACCGAAGGACCCTGACCGTAGAACCTCAAGCGGAGCAGCTTGGAGTTCTATCGGGCATTAAGTTATGGACCAAACAACCCTATACTTAATGTCACATCTACTATGGGTGATGTCACTAGCCATCTAAACGTTTGTCAGACATACACTTGAGTAAACCGCTGTGGTATTTGGGGCTGTCAGGTAGTTGGTGAACCACCTCTGCGACAACAAACCCCTGACACACAGTGGATAGGCAAAAGGCATGTCTTGGAATTTAATGTTTATGACATGGAGACAACTAGTGCATCAGGCATTTAATGTTGTGACATAAAGTATGAGGGATGTCTTTCATACTCTTTAATGACTGAGTTGCCTCGGGGGTGGTGTGGGGGGCTATTTAAGGACCCCAACCACCTTTGAGGAGAGGATGATCTTTTTGGAGAATTAAGAAAAAGAGTCATTGCAAACTAGAGAGTTCACTAACTCACCATTGTCATTTATTGCGAAGCTTTTAATATTTGACAGAGATTCTTGAGGGAGTTTGGTGTGTTGCTACCTGCCTATCAGGATGTATCTAGGGTGCTTATTTTCCCTCTCCCTCAAGCTAAGTCACTTCTAAAGTTCATTATTATTCCCTGAGTCATACACGAGAGGCTTTGTGAGTTTAAACTGAGTCCATCTTCATTGAGTTTTGTGTGTGTGTTTCCTATAATTAGTCTAGGGTGTTGGCTAATTTAACTCGTGGTTACCATACTCAATAGGGGTTACGCCTCCACATATATAATCTAAAGTACCCTCTTACATTTGGCGACTCCGCTGGGGAGGCATCCTTCTAGAGAAGGAGTATGGCGCAGGATAACGCTACTAGAAGACTCAATTTTGATGACATACAGCATAATGAAGAACAAGCTGCAAGGGAACAGGAGGCCTTAAGAGACGGGGCTCCTCGGGGAGAGATACCGCTGGCTCCAATAACGATAGGCGTCCCAGGGGCTGCACAACCCTCCACGAGCGTAGGGCTGGGACCTACCCAGATGGCGCTCCTCATGAGCAAATTTTACGAGTTTTTGCAAACCCCAGTAGCTTCCACTATGCTGGGAGGATTGGAGACTAGTGCCTTCGTGACACCAGGAGTGGCCCCAGGGGCCCCACCAGGGGCAGGCGTTACGGGAGCGGTACCAGCAAGTGTACCCTCTGTTGTGAATCCCACTGTGGGCGGCTCAGGCGTTTCAATGGCGCAACCGATAACGTTCGCTCCAGTTGCAACGAGCGCTCAACCATCTGCTCCGTTGCAGGTGGCCCCAGTGGCCTCGCCCTTGGAAGAGATGAGAAAAGAGATGCAGAAGGAGATGCTGAAGTTCATGCAGTCTTCCTCGCAGGCTGTGGGCGAGGTGGCAGCAGTCTACGACGACTTCCAGACACCTTACCCCCAGGAGTACAATGACGAACCCTACCCGAAGGACTATATTCCCCCTACCTTTGAAAAATATTCAGGGAAGGGGGGGAACCCGAAGGAGCACATCAAGCGTTTCGTCGAGCACCTGGGGGCGCATTGCAATGACAAAAAGCTTAGGCTGAGGGAGTTTTCCAAATCCTTGACTGATAAGGCCTACACTTGGTACTCTCACCTGCCTCCCAATAGTGTCTCCACGTGGGAGGAGATGCACGTATTGTTTGTCCGAAAGTTCTTCTTGGCAGAAGATGAGTTCACCCTAACCCAACTTGGCAGGGAGAGGCAAAGGCCAGGAGAGGAGGTAGTGGCCTATATCCGAAGGTTTAGGGAAAAGTCCCTTGACGTGAGGGAAGAAGCTAAGGAGGCCAGGTTACTACAAATTTGTGCTGAGGGATTACTTCCTGAGTATATCTGTCACTTGATCAATGAGACACGCGAGGGAACTTTTTCAGCTTTCTTAAAATCTGCAAGAAATATATCGTTGGTGGTGCGACCTAGCCCGGTAGTAGCCCCCATGATGTTCAGACAGACGATACAACCCATCGGGGGAAGGACACAGGCCCCACGGGTAGGATATGTCGAGAGAGAAGATGGGGGCAAGGCTCAGAGGAAGGACAACAAAAGAAAGCTCGGAAGGGATAGGGAAGACCCGCCACCATTGCCTTGTACGGTGGAGGAGGCTATGAGTTGCTATAACGCAATGGTCCAAGGTGGAACGGTTTACGAGCCAAAAGGTGTCCCGATAGAGGAGCCCGACGTGGCAACTAGGGCCAATCCCAAATATTGTCAGGTGCATCGAAAGGTCCAGCATCCAACAGAAAGCTGCTTCACGCTGCGAAGAATCATAGACAAGTACGTGAAGGCGGGAATGCTGCAAATTCCCCCACAAAACGTTAACAATAACCCGCTCCCGGCGCATGGGGCCAATGTTGTGACGGCCTATGATGAAGAGGTAGAGCGAGAGGGGAGAGGGGCAACGAGGGAGTTCGATAAAGCACTTGAGTATTGCACTAGAGGAATGGCCAACGTAGTTCTGGCGTATGATGAAGCAAGTGCTAGGGACGCAGAAGACGCCTATAGCGTTGAGGGCGAGGAAACAGGCCCAGTCATAGAATACAGCGCAGTTTCAAAATCCCCAAAGTTCGCTTGGTTCTTCGATCAAGTGGGAATACCAAAGGAGAGCAGACTGGAGATAACTCGGGCGATCCTTGACATCGCGAAGAAGGACGCGGTTCCCTCGCTGAAATGGAGAGGACCCATGGCGAGGCTGGTAAAAAAGTTCCTATCAGAGGTGACCTTCAGCGATGCAGATAGAGCTGTAAGGTTCCCTCATAACAGGCCCTTGTATGTGACGGCCAGTATCAACGGGGTTAGTTTTGCAAGAACGCTTATGGATGGGGGTGCTTCCATCAACATTATGCCGATCAACTCCTTCCACGCAGCTGATATCCCAGAAGAAAGGTTGGTTCCCATGCCTCTGGTAATCTCAGGGTATGACAACCAATCTTCCAAATCCATTGGGTATGTGAATGTGGGAATTGTAATGGGAAATCTGAGTTCCCACATCAAGTTCCATGTAATAGAAAGTGCAACTTCCTATCATTTACTAATAGGAAGAGTATGGATGCACAATCAAGGTTTAGTTCCTTCAACATATCATCAATGCGCCAAGGCGAATGTTAAAGGAACAGAAGTGACCATTAGGGCTACAAAAAAGCCCTTCGCCATCGAGGAAGCTCACTTTGTGGATGCGGCCTTTTATACGGAGTTGGAGGAAGATGCTCAAGTCCTAACAAGAAGAATGGAGGGGGCATGGGTTCCCTCGATCAGAGATAGAATGGGGCCTCTGAACGAGCAAGGCAAAGAAGCCGCGAATGATGAAGGGGTGAGGACCGAAGAAACCCATCAGGTGATCCCTCGACCCCAAGGTACTACGAAGCAGCTCAAAAACAAAGTAAAGCTTAGAATGGATCCTGTGGAGCATGAGGTCCAACGGCAAAGCGTGCTGAGTCGCTTTTCAGGAGGAAGAATCGCTGAGGCTTCGAGAGAAAGGAAGAGGAAGGCCTTGGCAACAGCTACCAACAGGCAATGCAAGAAGGTGATCACTGAGGAGGGGAAGGTGGTATACCGTTTATAACGATGTGAGCGGGCGGCCGAAGAGACCGAGGATGGGGCTGACCCGTTATATGAGTGTTTCTTGATAGATCAACAGGGACAGTGTATGGTGATAGACAACTCCAACATACAGGAGTTCGTGGAGGAGGTCGCCGAAGAACCAGACTACATGGCAAATCAACCGAAGCCCCAGGCACAAGAGTTGGAGCGGTTGAACCTGGCAGGAGAAGGGGAAGACCCAAGGCCCATCTTCATCGCGAAGGATCTCGGTAAGGCGAAGCGAGAAGCCCTGGTTGGGCTAATCCGGGAGTTCATAGATGTCTTTGCGTGGAAGTATACCGAAATGGAAGGGCTAGATGAGGAAGTGAGCTGCCACAAGCTAAACGTGACACCTTCAGCCATCCCGGTAAAACAGGCAACAAGAACTTATAAACCTGAGTTGGACTTGAAGATCAAGGAAGAGGTTCAGCGTTTATTGGCAGCAGGATTCATCAAACCAATACAACATCCCCTGTGGCTATCTAGCATTGTGCCAGTAGGGAAGAAGGACAAGAATCAAATAAGGATCTGTGTGGATTTTAGAGATTTGAACAGGGCTTGCCCCAAAGATGAGTTCCCTCTACCTTCCATTGATAGCTTGATAGATGCCACGGCTGGACATGAGATGTATAGCTTCATGGATGGGTACGTTGGGTACAATCAGATCAAGATGGACCCCGTGGACGCAGAGAAAACGGCATTCAGAACCCCGTTGGGCAATTTCATGTACAAAGTAATGCCGTTTGGACTTAAGAACGCGGGAGCCACTTATCAAAGAACAATGATGGCCATTTTTCACGATTTCCTCCACAAATTTGTAGAATTCTATGTGGATGATTTGGTCATCAAATCGAAGAAGGAGGAGTCCCACCTAAATGACTTAAAGAAGGTGTTTACTCGATGTAGGAAGTATAAACTAAGGATGAACCCATTGAAGTGCGTCTTCGGAGTAACATGTGGGAAGTTTCTGGGCTTCGTGGTTGATCGACAAGGGGTGCAGATGGACCAGGATAAACAACGCGCGATCTTAGAAATGCCGTACCCAAGAACGGCGAAGGAGCTAAAAAGCTTCCTCGGAAAGGTCTCCTACCTCAGAAGATTTGTACCAGGATTGGCCGAGGTAACACACCCGTTGATGCAACTGCTGCGAAAGAACACAAAGTTCAGGTGGGAAAAGGATCACCAGGAGTCCCTCGATGAGTTGAAGAAACTGCTCGTTTCACCGCAAATCATGGTTCCTCCACAGGCAGGAACACCGTTGCAGCTATACCTCACCTCCACTACAAGGTCCGTTAGAGCTTTGCTGGCACAGGAGATCGACGAGCAAGAACGGCCAGTGTATTACCTCAGTAGGATCATACATGGGCCGGAGATTAGATATAGCAGCCTAGAAAGGCATTGTTTGGCCTTAGTCTTTGTAGCACAAAAACTTAGACATTATATGCTGTCTTTTACAATTCATATTGTAACTAGATGTGATCCTATTAAGTACTTGTTGGCTAGAACTATCTTGATTGGCAGGGCAGCTAGGTGGTTCCTTATTCTCTCCGAATATGATTTAAAGTGTGTGGTTCCTCGTGCTATCAAGAGCCAGGCGTATGCTGATCTGTTGGCAATCTTTCCATCAGGAACGTTTGAACCACCTAAAGAAGACATTCCGGGAGACGACTTACAAGCCAACTATCTGGACACAACCGATGAGGAATGGACGATGCAGTTCGATGGGTCTTCGGCTGAAAAAAAAGGAGGGGCAGGGGTCATCCTTTCAAAAGGAACGGAGGAAATTTGCCTTTCCTACAAACTAGATTTCCCTTGCTCCAATAACGAAGCAGAATACGAAGCGTTGGTACTAGGGTTGCTGGAGGCTCTTCGAAGGGGAATTCGTTCACTCTGCATCAAGGGTGATTCGAACTTAGTAATTCAGCAAGTTAATGGAGAATATGCGTTGAAACACATGAATTTGGCACCGTACAGAACGATCATTCAAAGGCTCCTCAGCCAGTTCCATCGGGCCAAAATCAGAAGACATCCCAGAACAATGAACCGACATCCAGACGCTTATGCCACTATTGCTCAAAAGATGGTCATGAGGAGCAATACGACTATTGTTACGATCTAACGAAGAACAGCTCCTTCGGTGATACAGTCAATACTACCGACGGAGGGAGACGCGGGTTGGAGAGGAGAGGTCAGGAAGCAACTGGAGTCTGGCGAAGGAGCTATGGGACTCAGAGAGTTGGCCCAATACTTTACAAACCAGGGAAATCTTTACTTCAGAAATGCAGGGGGATGGTTATCGAGATGCATTGGGCCAGAGGAGGCAGAGCGGAGGTTGAAGAAAACACATGAGGAGCACTGCGAAACAACTGAGATACCTCTTTATAGGAGAATTCAAAGAGGGGGATATTTTTGGCCTAAAATGAAACAGGATGCGGCAGAACTACAACGGAATTGTGATAAGTGTCAGCTATTTTTCGAAGCAGCTGAGTGCCATTTCATTGAAGCCCAAACAGACTGGAGGCAGCCCTATATCGACTTTATTCAGGGTGGAATTGTCCCAACGGAGAAATTGGATGCGATGGGACTAAGGCGAAGGGCCCCGAGGTTCTATATCCAAGAGGGGCAGCTTTATCGAAGGGGGTACTTCAACAGGCCGTTGCGTTGCATTACAAAAGAAGAAGCAACTGAGGTCCTCAAACAAGCCCATGACCCAGCTCACATGGGAGGGGCCAAGTTATATGATCAGCTGATGACGTTGGGGTATTATTGGCCAACGATGGAGAAAGACTCCGCCGAATTTGTCCGAAAATGCAAGGCTTGCCAGCTTCATGGAAATATGATCCATGCCCCATCGGTGGACTTACACTCTCTGGCAACGCCTTATCCTTTCCACACTTGGGCGTTCGACCTCGTGGGGGCGATACATCCTTCGTCGAGGGGTAAGATATGGATACTGGTAGCAACGGAGTGCTTTACAAAATGGGCTGAAGCAATACCACTTAGAAGGGCCACGGCTGGAGTAGTGAGTAGCTTCATCAGAGAGTATATCATTTGCCGTTTTGGGATCCCAAAGGTCATTCTCTCAGATAATGGGACTCCCTTCGTCAACTCAGAAGTAACGATGCTCACAGACAAGTACTCCATTGTTCATCACACTTCAACGGTAGCATACCCGAAGGGGAATGGTCAGGCTGAAGCAACTAACAAAACTCTGGTTAATATCTTGGCTAAAACGATGGAGGACTTTCCAGGATCGTGGGATGACAAGATACCAACAGTGTTGTGGGCCTATCGAACGACGAAGAGGAAGCCCACAGGGTACACTCCGTTCTCCCTTGTCTATGGGGCTGAGGCAATTCTTCCAGTAGAGTTGGAAGTTCCCTCGGCTCGATACGCCTTGCGAAGCAGCATGCTCCCTCAGAACAGGCATGTGCAGTTGGAGGCATTGGATGAACACAGAGACAACGCGATACAACATTTTCAAATGTATACAAAGCAGCTCTCT
This sequence comes from Sambucus nigra, assembly GCA_949130495.1. Taxonomy (NCBI): domain Eukaryota; kingdom Viridiplantae; phylum Streptophyta; class Magnoliopsida; order Dipsacales; family Adoxaceae; genus Sambucus; species Sambucus nigra. The sequence goes on along the minus strand of OX422217.1, from coordinate 51,407,463 downwards.
AGGGCATATGACAACATGGTAAGACCAAGGAGGTTCGTGGAGGGAGATCTCGTTTTGAAGGCAGCAGTGAAACACATTAGGGGACTTCCTCTGCCAAAGTTCGCAGCCAATTGGGAGGGACCTTTCATCGTGAACGAAGCTCATGATTCAGGTTAATGCCTAATTTCTAAGTTGGAGGAAGATAGGCCATTCAAAATTAACAATAAATGGCTGAAAGTATATCATGTGTAGACAGTTTGTTTGTACCATCGATGTATTGGGCCTTCTTATTATGAATATACAAGTTTTACTGATGATATGAAATATAGACATTGATATGAAAGCAAGCATAACTCAGAGATAAACTAAACAACGTACATTCTTCCATTCATTAAAGAAGAGAGCATTACAAGCAAAATAGGGAACTACTGCCCAGGAATTACATGAATGAAAGAAAGAAAATATGTACAGGAGTTTTACTACGCTAGGAGAAACCACAGATCCGGGGAAGAGAAAAAATCCCCGGGGAGGCCCGAAGAAGCTGATGCAAACGAATTTTGAGCGTTGACAGCAACCTCTAGCCTGGTTTGCGCCTTGGCGCGTTCAATAAGGAGCTTTTCCCGTTTTAGCTTAGCCAAACGCAGAGCTTCTTCGGCTTTCGTTACTTCTTCATCGGCCGATTCCAAAAGAGGTGCCAGCTCGGCTAACTTAACCTCCTCAGCCCGTTGGTCCTCCTGGCACCTTATCAACACTTCCCTCTGGCCGATCAGTTGCTGGTTCTTCAAAGTCTTCAGATGCGTTATAAGCCAGTCAAAACGGAAACCATCACGCCCCAACTCCTTCAGAAAACCTAGAAATTGGTTGAGAAGGGGTCTGGTAACACTGGCAGTGGGGGTACTAGCAATTTCAGCAACAACGATCGCCATGCCTTGCAGCCTGTGACTCATCACATGAATATTTGAGCGCAGGCAATCTGGTGTGAAGGTCTCAGGATGGTGATCCACCAATTGTTCAATCACCAGCCGATGGTTGACGGGCATTTGAGGAGATTGCCGAAGCACCATGAGACAGAACGAGTGAGGAGCTAGGTCGGGAAGAGGGACCTCACACCTAGATTCGCTCTCAACTGCAGCACCGGTCGTAGAACCTTGATCATCATGAATAGAATTTTCCGAAGCATCAGGTTCTCGGAAGGGCGAGCCTACAGGTGAGAGGACTGGGGGCGAATCTTCCCGAGCAACCTGAAAAGAAAAGCCCAAATAAGGATATGAAAAATCTTAACAAACGTTTTCGTTGTTAAGTCACCGTTATAAGGTGGAGTTTACGAAAAATCTTAACAAGTGTTTTCGTTGTTAATCACCGTTATAAGGTGGAGTTTGCGAAAAAATCTTAACAAGTGTTTTCGTTGTTAAGTCACCGTTATAAGGTGGAGTTTATGGAAAAAAACTTAACAAGCGTTTTCGTTGTTAAGTCACCGTTATAAGGTGGAGTTTATGAAAAAAACTTAACAAGTGTTTTCGTTGTTAAGTCACCGTTATAAGGTGGAGTTTATGAAAAATCTTAACAAGTGTTTTCGTTGTTAAGTCACCGTTATAAGGTGGAGTTTGCGAAAAAATCTTAACAAGTGTTTTCGTTGTTAAGTCACCGTTATAAGGTGGAGATTTATGAAAAAATCTTAACAAGTGTTTTCGTTGTTAAGTCACCGTTATAAGGTGGAGTTTTGTGAAAAATCTTAACAAGCGCTTTCGTTGTTAAGTCAACGTTATAGGATGGAGATTATGAAAATCTTAACAAAAGATAGGAGGAAAGATATACCTCAGTCACAATGGGAGCATTTGAGGCAGCCACAGGGACAGGAACCGTTGGGGGAGCAATTATTACCCCAGATGCCATAACGGGATCCCTGGACGCAGAAGCCTCCACGCTTGTCCAAACTTGATCACCCGTGTAGGGCACAAGGGCAAGCATATGGGGTTCATCACGAAAGGACACGGAGCCCTCAAACAAAGCCACATCAGGATGGGGTGTAAACACACCAACCTGGGCCCTCACTACAGGAGTTGATGCAAGATCGGGAGAAAACTGTGCACAAAGCCAAGTGTTAGAAAAGAAGAATGGGCACAGAAAATATGAAGAAATAGCTCGACGTGTTGCTTACCTCAGTTATGGTGCTAAACAAAGGAATGACAGTCGGGGGTCTCATCAGCATCGTTCGAAGAAGAATACTTTCCAACAACGAAGACACTTCAACCTGGGGTACCCAAAACATATCACAATTCAGTAAGCCAAATAAGGAAAGAATATGACTGAAAGAACTACAACAAACAAATTACAGATCACATCATACCTCGGGTTCACTCTCCTCAGCAAGTACAAGGGGCAGAGGAACCTCGGATGAGGCCTGTAAATCTGAAGGGACCAAAGGTGTTATCTCGGGAGGTGCCACTTCGGGCAGGGTCATCGCTTCAGGCGAGGAAGCACTCGCAGGGTCAACGGCATCACCTCCCGCAATGACATCCCTCGCACGTTGGCTGACTAAACGACGAGAATACGTAAGCCCTGTCATGGGGGAACGGGGAGGAGTCACATCGGTATGAGATACACCGAAGCGTCCCCCCACAAAAGGGCTCACGGGAGGACTGGACGAGTCTGGTTTTTCTATTTCAACCCCCTGCAAAACAGTTGTCAAAGAAAGGGGGGGAGGGATAAGTATACACACAAGCAAAGACAGTCACCCTCAAGCAAAAAGGAGATAATAATTAAGTCAGCAATGCATACCTCAGATTGGGAAGAAGAAGGAGAAGCTTGCACCGAGGAAACTTGCTTCCGCTGGGACTTGGTGCCTAAAGTCTTCCTCCTCAGCCTTGTCATGGCACTACCAGTGGCTTGAGGAACCTTCGAACCTTTTCTCCTCTTTGCAACTGGCTCAGTAGGATCGACGACGATCGTGGGGAAGACAACCGAGGGAGGAACGACGAAAGCGCGCCGTTGAAATTCTGCATTCACCCGATCTAGCTCAGCCTGCGCCTCCCTCCTTAACCCCTCGGCCCTTTCAGGAGATATGGGAGGAGGAACGGAGGCTATGGGTAGGGCTGCCACAGGAATCTGGGATTTGGACTTTGCCTTTTTCGTGGAGGCTACCCCACTCTTGGCCTTCTTGGTCGACGGCCGCGAAGACCCTTCATCACCGGTAGCTCCAGTCGAAGGAGCAGTCTTCCTGGATACCCCAGCACCTTTCCCTTTGGATATGGCAGTGGGAGTCATGGGGCATAACGGAGGTAGCTCTTTGGAAGGCCCCTTAGGGGTTTTGCTTAGAGGGAACTCAATCCCCAGAATGGAGTTGCTTTTGAGTCCCAGCTCCATCGCAGCAAATGAAAGAACTGGAGGGTACACCGGCTCGCCATCTATGAATTCAGCAATGTTAGCCAGTTGTCTCGGCCAGAACTTCGTGGCAAATAGACTAGTCACATTCCCTTGCCTCTTGTTGGAGGGAAGGGTGACTCTCCCAGCCATTGATTCACTTATCCCCCACGCAGCAGTGGAGGAAAATAAGGAACATGCCTCACTAAAGCTAACCTTCGGGTTTGAGGATTGGAAAACTGAGCGAGGAGCCCCCTGATCAAACCCAAATTGACGACTACACCGATTGGGGTTGTAATGTTCGCTGGAATATCCCCACTCGGTGTAGGAAGGCAGATACCCCGGAGAAAGGAGAAGCACCACGGCTAACTGAGGATCTTCAATGTCTACCCCCACCTGTACCACCCTGGATTCGTCCTGAAAGAAATCACAAGTGTGAACAAAGGCGTCCTCTCCGTAAGGCCTCATAACAAAGTCCTCAAAACGATCAATTGAGGCGATCAGCTCTTTTCGGCTCTGCCTCTTGTGATAAATATAAGAGCGGGGGGGCAAAATGGTTTCCCCAGAAGGAGGACGGTTGGCCTTGGCCGCCACAACAGGAAAGCGCACGTAAAGAAAGCTGGTTAGAAGGATGCTGTTAGCAAAATTGGCCAGGTTATAACGGCCAAGGGATCGTTCCATATCGAACAACATTCTGTCAAGCCAGGTGTAGAGGGACCCTAGGGCAATTGCAGCCAAAGGAAGTTTGATGCCCCGGGCCAAACGAAGGGATATGTTGATAAGGTCCCTTCGGGGCTGATCGTTTGGTTTTCCCGGCAAAAGAAAGCGGGACAGAATCACAAGGATGTAAGCAGGGAGCTCTAACGAAGTACCTTGGCCAGGGGCATCCGTTGAAATGGAAGAACTACCTTCACTAGAACCCTTGAAGAAATAATTAATCAGCGGAGTGAAGGTAGCTTTGTTTGAAGAACCGATGCAACTTCGGCATATTCGGTCCAACGCCAAACGGTCAGCAGTCTCTTCGGCGTCAAGAGGCTCATCGGTATAAGGCTCATGACCTGTTGCTTCGAGCCCCAGAAGCTCGCAGACATCTTCTAGGGTTATCGTGAACTCGCCCCACGCAGCAATAAATGTGTGAGTCGTCACGTTCCAACGAGAAACAAGAATGGGGAGAGCAGCATTATTTTTGGAGAGAGTAAACTCACCAAACCATTTGGCCCGTTGAAGGCCAATCTTACTCAAAATATCACCATAGGAACTCACCATGTGAGAGTTCCAAGCAGCAAAATGGGCAGGAGAACCACCTGGTGCTTCGAAGTCAATTTGGGACCATTGGAAGTCCCCTCGCTCCAGACGAAACCGGAGAGTCCCCTCTGGAGGAAGAAAGCCCCACTTCGAGGGTTCTTCGTCCTCGTCACCCAGCACTAAGGACTCAAACTTGCATTCAAAGTTGACAGTCTTGCAAGCAGCAGCAAAGCAATCATCTTCGCCAAAAATGGGAGAGCGACGATAAAACCTTAACTGATCACGACGGACAGCATCCAGGGCAGAGGCACCAGTAGTGGTGGCGACAGCAGTAGCAGGCGGCGCACTGGTTGAAGAGATGGTGGGATAACTTTGAGAAGCCATGACAGAGTGTTGGTGCAAACAAAAAACAACCTTGAGTCAGAGGAGCCTGAGCACGACAATGGCGGAAGAACAAACACAGGAGGTGGCGAAGAAGATGAGAGCAAGAAAAGGAAGGCACAAGCTTGAACAGCAATGGAGGTTTCAGATGCTCAACAATGGAAGCTCTCTCTCTCTAAAAGCGAAGGAAATTTGAAGAAGGTAGTGACAAAGTAAGAGAAAGAAAGGTTTTAAGTGTTTGGGAGATTTGGCCGTTTGGTTTTTTAAGTTCGTCGTTTAAGTTTCCCACCATTGCACGTGTGTAGCCGCCTGCAATCATTTCAAATGAACACGTGGCACTTCGGGAAGTGTTTTGACATGGAAAAGACAACGCTACGTCATTTAATGAAGTAACACCTGGGGAACTGCCATCAATTAATGAAGTGACACCTAGGGAACAGCCACCGTTACCTTCCTAAGCAAGATTGAGTTTTGGGCGCCAAGATTTTCTCTGACATATCCAATAAACCCCCCAACAAAGAAGGTGTCCCAACGGTTCAAAAAAGCCACGATGTCCCCTCGACAGAAGCTCAAACGTTGTTTAGTTATGACTCAGTTACATCGGGGAGAATTTTTCGCTTTTTCGAACATTACTGGGAGAATATTAGCAGGTCCTTCGGGAGAATTTCAGATATTCAAGCTGGAACGATTGCGGCTCAGCATTAGAAAAAAAAGCAGCAGGCCAGACAGAGAAGGTTCATCGGATTAAAAAAGTTTTCGTGGAGGCACTTCTTGTTCCCACAACAAATCCCTCCACGAAGGGGCAAATGTAGAGGGGGCCTGAAGGTAATCCTGGGATTAGGGATAATCCACTAATTAGCAACAGTGTTCTGAGGATAAGCTCAAGCGTGGCAAACTCAAGCGTGGCATCTTGGTGAGGCAGCTCAGCGTGGCAACTCAAGCGTGACATCTGGGTGAGGCAGCTCAGCGTGGCAACTCATATATTAGCTTATTGTTTTAATCACATCGTACTTTCATTATTGATTTCTGTAAGCTCTAACGATTGTAATGATGTAACGATAATAACTAAAGGGTTTTGTATGAGGTCAAACGGTACTTGCGAGAGACCAGGCTTGGCAGGGCCTGGGAGAGCTTTCATGCTCTATCGAATGACCTCACTGTGGGAACTTTAGAGGGACCTGGTTTGGAGGATTGAGAAGTAAGGCACCGTTGGGGCTTGTCCTGACCACCTTAGATACACCTGGTAAAGCACCGAAGGACCCTGACCGTAGAACCTCAAGCGGAGCAGCTTGGAGTTCTATCGGGCATTAAGTTATGGACCAAACAACCCTATACTTAATGTCACATCTACTATGGGTGATGTCACTAGCCATCTAAACGTTTGTCAGACATACACTTGAGTAAACCGCTGTGGTATTTGGGGCTGTCAGGTAGTTGGTGAACCACCTCTGCGACAACAAACCCCTGACACACAGTGGATAGGCAAAAGGCATGTCTTGGCATTTAATGTTTATGACATGGAGACAACTAGTGCATCAGGCATTTAATGTTGTGACATAAAGTATGAGGGATGTCTTTCATACTCTTTAATGACTGAGTTGCCTCGGGGGTGGTGTGGGGGGCTATTTAAGGACCCCAACCACCTTTGAGGAGAGGATGATCTTTTTGGAGAATTAAGAAAAAGAGTCATTGCAAACTAGAGAGTTCACTAACTCACCATTGTCATTTATTGCGAAGCTTTTAATATTTGACAGAGATTCTTGAGGGAGTTTGGTGTGTTGCTACCTGCCTATCAGGATGTATCTAGGGTGCTTATTTTCCCTCTCCCTCTAGCTAAGTCACTTCTAAAGTTCATTATTATTCCCTGAGTCATACACGAGAGGCTTTGTGAGTTTAAACTGAGTCCATCTTCATTGAGTTTTGTGTGTGTGTTTCCTATAATTAGTCTACGGTGTTGGCTAATTTAACTCGTGGTTACCATACTCAATAGGGGTTATGCCTCCACATATATAATCTAAAGTACCCTCTTACAGATATATATATATATATATATATATATATATATATATATATTTATATTTATATTTATATTTATTTATTTATAACTCTTACTGCGATGTGTGCATACTCTCCTATCGAGTCCTGTTACATCACTATATGTAAAGGATTATCGGTTCGAAATTAATCTCGAATCACAATTTACAATTCACACAAATTGGAGACGAACATAATTCTAGGCATTTTCACTACATAGATACCTAACACACCCTCATGATCAGACACATTCTCATTCACACAAGTATTGCTCATTCGTAAGTTCTATGCTCTAAGGAATAAGTTGAAAATCCCCCAATAGCTCATCAGGATAAGGTTGTCCCTGACGCGGAGCCACCCGTGATAGCAAGTAGTGTTGGTATGTTCACACACACATAAAGAGTCATATAATAGGTATTCACACAACCAACATATATATATATATATATATATATGTGTGTGTGTGTGTGTGTGTGTGTGTGTGTAGGTGTGTGTGTAGGTGTGTGTATACATGTAACCTATAACTCCCATACGTAGGAAATAATTATCGAATATCCTATGTATTAACAATTACAATGGTAATTATCATCGAATATTCCCGAGTATTTGCTAGTACTCTAAGGTTACCAAACACCCCCTTAGTTTATTCACTAGTCTTAACACTCATACCCTATTGGTCTAGGTCATAGGTTTCCTAACTCCCCGTGAATCGATCTCGTTCTCCCTAATTTAGTGCCATTGGCCATTTATTCAGTACTCTCCACACTCATACCCTATTGGTCTAGGTCATCGGTTTCCTCACTTCCCGTGGCTCGATCTCGTTATCCCCAATCCTAACCTTAGCCTACTGGTAATTATAACATCTCTCATTATATTTTAAAATTTAATTCAAAAGTTGACCACATCGTGCCCCACGAGTTCTAAGAAAAAAGAAAAAATAGTCAAAATCTGGGAAACCGAATCGATTTGGCCTTGATTGAATCGATTCTCTTTCCGAATCGATTAACCCAAGGATAAGAATCGTTTCCTTGTAGTAGCTATCATCTTCTTCATTTTAACAGTTAAAGGTTTCACCATTTTTTAAACTCAAAAACCTCCATTACCCAATACCAAACTCCCAACCTAGTGTACTAGACATCATAATGACGTGTATAAATGATTTCGAATGCAATGGACTCATTAAATCATCAAGGAAATCCTTTAAACTAAATTAATTGAACATTAAATCTTAAAAACCCTCGATTATCCATTTTATCCAAGAACGTCAATAAGAACCCATATTCTTGCACATGTTCAAAACCTAATTCATTATATTCCCTCTACATGCATAGAAGAATTAAAATTATCTTGATTCCTACCCAACAACTTGAATTAAATCTTTCAAATTAAATCCATGCTTCATATATTCATGATATTATTCATCATACACTAAAATGGATTGTATGTATGATCCAATTAGCAAGATAAATACTTGCCTACATTCGAAGGTTTGATTTTCCTTAGACTTGTGGTGTGGTTGGTTTCCTTTCCTCCTAACCTACGCTCTGATGGTGGTTAGGGGTGCAAAAACGGTGTGGGAAATCCTTGTAACTCTCTTCCTTACTCCTCTTATGGGATCTTTATGAATTTTTAACTTTTAAACCTAACTCCCTAACCCAACCAGGTGATATAAGTATACCCTCATGGGGTGCCGGTTTGGCCTAAAAACACTCCGGGACCAAAAGTAAACCCCCGAGTACACTTTGGCAGATTAAAATGATCATATGGAATCCCCATAATTAAATTACATTTTATCTCATTAATTTAAGTCCCAACATGATTGACACGTGCATCCAACCTAAATTACTATAACTATAGTATTTCTCACTCACAAGAATAATAATGCATTCTTATTAATTTATTACTCGTTCATTAAGTAATATTTTCATACAAATGAATATTAACCCTTGTTTCATTAATTAATTTTTTTAATTACCCAAATTAATTTCTAATTAATTTTCCCATTTTAATTTATTTAATCTGAATTTAAAAATCATTAAATGTACGGGGTGTTACATACTTCCGCCATAATAGCAGAATTTCATCCCAAAATTCAGAAAAATGAATACCTAGTATAAATAACTTTGGATATTTGTCATGCATCTTATCCTCGCGCTCCAAGTCGACTCATCAGCATTATGATGCCCCAAAAAAACACGCGCAAGTGGAACTACCTTTGACCTCAACCCCCCTCTCACTATGGTCTAAAATGGAAACTGGCCTCTCCTCGTATGAGTTATGATGATGTAGATCGATATCCTCTAATGCAATGTGAGTGTGAGATAACTTATCCCGTAGATATCTCTTTTGTGAGGAAATATGGAATACATCTTGAATTCGATGCAAGTGCTCTGGAAACAAGAATCTATAGACAACCGGATTATTCGCTCGATGATAGGGAATGATCCTTCGTACCTTGGCACCAACTTCCTTTTATTCCCTAACCTAATTATCCCCTTCATAGGATATACAAGTAGTAATACCTGGACCCACATATTAAACTCCAGGAAGAACCTCTTCACATTGGCGTAACTCTTTTCTTGATCCTAAGTTATCTGTATATAGATCCGAATAAGCTCGATCTTGGTTTGATTATCATGAATCACCTACGATCCGACAATCTTGTCGTTCCCAACCTCAAAACAACAAGAAGGCAAACGACAATGTCTACCATACAATGCCTCAAAGGGATCCATGCCAATCCTAAATTGATAAGGGTTATTATATGCAAACTCCACCACTGGAAATACTGCTCCCAACCTCTATGGAAATCGAGGATACACATCCACAGCATGTCCTCTAGAGAATTATTCGTCCTCTCTATTTTCCTATCTGTCTTGGGGTGATAGGTTGTACTCAATCGCCACTCGGTACCGATGGCCTCCAGAAAACTCTGCCAAAGATGAGACACGGAGATCTTGTCCTCGTCAGACTCAATATCAAGTGGCATACCATTCAGTCTCATTATCTCGGTGATGAAGATCTGGGCATACTATCGTGTGGTATAATTTGTCCGAACTAACAAGAAGTGGACTTCCTTGGTCAATCGATCCACTATCACCCAAATGGAATCGTGACCCCTCTAAGATGTATGCGACCCATTAATAAAATCCATGAAATGCTCTCCTATTTCCATATCAGAATAAAAAATGGTTTTAGAACCCCTGTTGGTTTCTAATAGTCCACCTTCACTTGATGATAAGTGGTAAACCTCAAGACGAACTCTACAATGTCTATCTTCATCCCTCTCCACCAATATTTCCATCTCATATCCTAGTACATCATATCTCCTCTAAGATGTACTGAAAATCGTGATCCATGCGACTCAACCATCACCATAGGTCACAGGTCCGCCCCTCTGGGACAATTAATCTCTCTTTAAAGTGTAAGCCTCCCTCTGATCTCACGGAGTATGACTCGACTCCCCAGTCTAGGAGCTGTCTAATCTGGTCATGAAAAATGGATCCGCTGCCTGGGCATATACCACCCTCATGACAATTTGGGGTGTGACGGTCATAAGTTACATGAATGATAAGGAAACCAAATCTTATTGCCCCAGCTCCATCCGTTTTACCTTCCAAACCTCAACACCCTCACCGACTGGCCTACGACTCAATGCGTCTGTGACCATGGTAGCCTTCCCTAGGGGTACTAGATATCGAACTGGTAATCCTTCACAAATTCTACCTACCTACGCTGACGCATAGCCAGCTCCCTCTGAGTGAACAAATACTGGAGTGACTTATGATCGATGAATAGAATAAATTTCTCCCCGTGAAGCTAATATCTTCAGATATGTAATGAAAAAATGACTGACTCTAACTCCAAATCATGGGTTAGATAATTCCACTCATGATCTTAAAATTGTTTGAAGAATAATCTATGGCATGATCCTCCTATTGAAGCACACCTGCATGTCGCTTTAGGGACATGTTAGTAAAAATAATATACTCTATTCCTTCCCTAGCAGTGAGAGTACTTGTGACAAAGTAAATTTGTCCTTCAGTTCATCGAAGGCTAACTGGAAAGCGTTATCCCAGACAAATGGAACCCATTTGCTAGTCAAATTAGTCACCAGATCTGCAATTTTCAAAAATCCCCATATAAATCTCCGGTAGTACCTAACTAACCCCAAGAAACTGTGCACCTCAGTCGGTGTCATGGGATGTACCCACTCCCTCACCGCTGAAACCTTGCCTAGATGTACTGATATCCCCATATCATATTCAACAACAACCAAGAACTGTACCTCACGTAACAAAAACCCACATTTCTCAAACCTTTCGTACAACTGATGCTCACCCAATGTCTACAAAACCCTACGCAGATAGTCCGCGTGTGCCTCCTCAGTCCGAGAATAAATTAGGATGTCCATAATAAAGATAATCAAAACCGATTCAAGAACAATCTGAACCCCCTATTCATCAAATTGGTAACCCTTCACGAACTCTGGCACATACATTTTAGTTTCTCCTCATTGTGAATAATATTAAAAACATCAACTAAAGGGGACCCACATACACCCTACTTCCCGTGTATTTTTGAAAAAATATCCGAACATAACATACTTTCTTTATACGAAGCCTTACATACATGGCATGACTATACAATAAGTTTATTCTCAATCACCCTAGTTATCACAACTTAATTATTCTCTTGATTGTCTCACTAATCAATTCGTGATATAAACATTTCACAAGGGTTCCCGGAACAATGTTTCCCGGATCCACTGGACATACATCATAATATAACTACCATCTTGTAGTGATAACTACATATATGTATAAAATCTAAAGTACTAAACCTATGCTATAATGGACACACATCTCCTTGTGTTCAACATTCGCTAAGGTTCATCTGTGTGATGTCTCATAAGAGCAATTCAAACAAGGAACCCCCTGATACACTATTACCTAATGTCATCGGTGATCGAGGTTCGTAGGCCCTCATCACATAACATGTTCCCCTAAATTCCTATCCACTGAGACAAAAGTATACTCGTCCACTCCCATGTCGTTAAAGATGACATAACATATCTACTCTCATGTCTCTGAATGAAGTAAAAACTATAACATATAATAAACATCCTCTTAGCGACCACACCCACTCCCCCGCTGGTGGAACAGAGAGCCACGTAACCCACGGCAACTATATATAAATTGAATAATAAGGCTAATACTGTCCACACATTCAATAAAATCATATACTTTGACACAACTAAATTACCTGAAAATTTTCTCGTTTCCCCGAGGTTACAGTAATTAACAAAATATCGTACCTCCAACTGCTGGTGGTGGTTGTGGTGTCCATGGCATGACTGTATATTGAATGTTATAGGCACATCCATATGCTAGTTCCTCCTGCTGTTGTGGATCTAGTGTTATAGGAGGTAACTTCACTGGTTGTCCTTACTGGGCGTTCTATTGTGGTTCTCTACACTGTTGTGGGCATCCTTTCCTCTCGTAGCCTGTCTATCCACAAGTAAAACAACGACCCATAAAATTTCTATGTCTATGGTCTTGCTATCCTTGTCAGGGTTTCCCTTGGTGCTGGACCTAGTGTCCTCATCCCTACTTTCCACCCCCATTACTCCCTTAGCCCTAGAGACCCTGAAGAACATGTGGTTGTTGAGGACCCTACTAGCCCCGTGTGAAGCCATGACCCCCTAGTCAGTAACCTCTTGACCTAAATATCTTGGCTTGATTCCTCTGTCGGGAGGAACGCTTAATCATCGGTTATTGTGGGGATTCATTAACCCCATTAAGTTATGTCCTGTCTGATGAACTAATTTCCCTTATTCTTTTTCCCTTATACGATGGACACGAAGATCTCGATAATGCCATAATGTGGTAGTACCTACTTATGCCAAAATTCCTGCCACCTCTATGACTTTCACCATTGTCTAGGGTACTTTAGGTACCTGTTCACATTGTCTAGCAGTAAATCCTCCAGTGGTGCTAGTTTTTCATTCTCTCCAAAGTAACATCTGACATCAGGTTAATTTGTGTAGGTTCACTGACAATACAAAAATTAATAGGAGAAGTACGTAATCTCAAACACATAAAGATGAATGCAACAGTCTTAGTAGTGGGTCTCTATATCAAAGAACACTACATTGGAAATGTGAGAAGTTTATACAAATCATAAGGACACTAGATCGTGATGCTTTTATTCCACCTGTGACACACCACCCAATTAATTAGAGGGTGATCAATCCTTTATTAAATTAAATAGGAATCATTAATGGTTCATTCTTAGCATCACTGTCGAAACACAGTTATATTAATAATACCCTAATGGGCCGGTGTCAAAATTTTATTGTCATTACTAACATTCAATAATTTAAATTAGTAATTCACATTCATTAATGGTTCATTCCACTAGATATAATAACTGATAAACCAACAAACTAAATCATCGTATCTAGAATAAACACTCCGGAAAGAAATCTGCATGCAATAATCCATAAATAAATCCAAACATAGCAACTATAAATAAAATGGAAATACATTATCTCCAAAATAATCAGTAAATAGAGATGGGTGACATGCCCGACTGAGATAAGTAAATGATGAACTGGAATTGATGGAAATGGAAGCTTCTACTAACAAGGTCATGCAACATTCATAGCAGCTGCATCACGTCGAATATGAATGGACTCCTAAGCCTGGCGTCCCTACGTTTGGGCACCTAAAATGTTTTTACAAAAATGGATTTGCAACAATTTAAAAATTTTAAAAGATTTTTAAAAATATTTTTCTAGTATTTATAGTGCATTAAAGAGAAAATATTGTATACATGTTAACTTTATGCGCTCTCACTTGAGATTCTCACATCTCAACTAATGTTCATGCATAAGGTATGCTTCTAAACCATCCTAGTTACACTACCCCACCTACCTAGTCCCACTAAGTCTCTTCCTGCATTCTAACTCGTTGAGCCCACTTGTATTTCCCATACGATATGTTATTAAATATCTTATCCCTTTAGCCAATTTAAAGATTTTCGATTAAGTATTTGTTCTCACATACATAGGTTATTTTACTTATCGACACTCAGGTCATGTACAAATTCACACACAATAGAATAAATCACGCACACACACACACACACACACACACACACACACACACACACACACACATATATATATATATATATATCGATCTTACTATATACATAAAAATATGGCATCCCTAGGCTGAAACCTGCGATGTGTGCATACTCTGCTATCGAGTCCTAGTACATTACGTACTAAGTAAAGGATTATCGATTCAGAATCTCTCTCGGACCACAATATACAATTCACACAAATTGGAGGCGAACATAGTTCTAGGTCTTTGGGCTACCCACATACCTAACGCACCCATATGACCGGACACACTCTCATTCACACAAGTAGTGCTCATTCCTAAGTTCTATGTTCTAAAGCAGAAGTTGAAAATCCCACCAATGGCTCATCCGGATAATATTGTCCCCGACGAGGAACCTCTCGTGATAGAAAGTAGTGTAGGTATGTTTACACACATAAAGAGTCGCATAATAGGTATTCCCACCACCACACACACACAGAGATAATTCTCGAATATCTTACGTATAAAACATCATGGAATATAATTCCCGAATATCTTACGTATTAAATAATTACAATTATAATCCTCATGGAAGATTCTCGAGTATTTCCCACTACTCTAAGGTTATCAAACACCCCTAGAGTTTATTCAATAGTCTTCACACACATACCCTACTATTCTAGGTCATAGGCTTCCTCACTCCCCTTGACTCGATCTCATTCTCTCGAATTTAGTTTCATTGACCATTTACGCCTAATTAACCATAGCCCCAAAATTCTCCTCATATGAATAAGTCTCAATCCTAACCTTCGTCTACCGGTAATGATAATATCTCTCACTATATTTCAAAATTTACTTCAAAAGTTAACCGGATCGTTCCTCATGAGTTCTAAGCAAAACGGAAAAAATAGTCAATATTTTGGAGGCCGA
Source organism: Sambucus nigra (assembly GCA_949130495.1). Lineage (NCBI taxonomy): Eukaryota > Viridiplantae > Streptophyta > Magnoliopsida > Dipsacales > Adoxaceae > Sambucus > Sambucus nigra. Next base: position 51,392,422 of record OX422217.1, on the reverse strand, counting down.
ATCGATTCGTCCTTGGTCTGAATCCATTCATAGAAGGAGCCGAATCAATTTTTGGTAGAAATTATCTTCTTTTTTAATTTAACATTTACGTGATTCACCATTTTCAAATCCCCGAACGTCCATTACCCAATCGAAAAATCCCAACCAACTGTACTAGACTTCATAGTGATATGTATAGATGATTTCTAACGTAATGGAGTCATTAAATCATCCAGGAAATCCTGTAAATTGAATTAATTCAACAGTATGATTTCTTCACATGTTCATAACCTAATTCACAAGATTCGTTCTATATGCATTGAGGAATTAAACCTATAATGATTCCTATCCAAGAACCTGAATTAAAGCTTCCAACCTTAAGCCAATCTTGATATATTTATGAGATTGTTCATCCTACACTAATATCAATGGTATATATGGGTAAAAATTATCAAGATAAATACTTTCCTCAATTCTAAGGTTTTATTGTCAACAGACTTGGGATTTGTTTGGTTTCCTTTCCTCTCGATCTACGGTCAGGTGGGGGTTGGGGTGCACAAACGGTGTGGGAAAGCCTCATCGCCCTCTTCCTCCAGTGGCCTCTCTCTGAATTTTTAATTTCTAACACTAACTCCCTAACCATACTAGATGATATATGTTTAGAAAACTACTAGGTTCCCTTTGCTTCAAAATCCCAAAGATCGAAATACACCCCCTGGTGTTGGTTTGGCATAAAAATGCCCCTGGACAGAAACTAAACCCTTGAGTACACTTTTCTGACAATTTCAACCCTTCTGGACACATTGGGACATTCTAAATGACCATATGGACTACCCATAATTAAATGACATTTTATCTCATTATTTTAAGTCCCAACACGAAGAGCACACGCGTCTCGACTAAATTACTATAGCTATCGTATTTCTGACTCACGATAATCATAATGCGTTCTTATTAATATATTAGTCATTCACTAAGTAATATTATCATACAAATAAATATTAATCTTTGTCTCTCTAATTAATATTTATTTTAACCCTAATTAATCTCCAATTAATTTTCCCATTTTACTTTAAATATTCCCAATTTAAAAATCATTAAAAGTACGGGGTGTTATAGTCAATCACATACACAATAGAGTTTTTTGCTCTATGAATAGGCCTAGGGAGGAGGAGAAAATAACTATCATCCCAATTAGGTTCCCAACCTTGGACCTAATCCCATGAACATAAGGCTAGATATTGTTAAGATATAAAAATAAATACACATGTGTTGAGATTAACTGTTTATTTTTTTTGCCACTGCTGATCCCAAGCCCAGATAAAGGAGGAGGGTTACATTAGGTAGCTGACAGCCAGCGTATAACTTTGTCAGCTGTTTACAAAAATGAATACTATGTTCCAAATATATTTTTTCATTACTAGGAGAGAAGATCGATTAACGTGTAATGATTTTAAGGTTATCCTGGGAGAGAGCTTAACCTCACAACATAGGATAATGGTGTTGGATATAAATATTAAAAATCAATCACGAGTGCGAAAAGTGAAGACTAACCCATGAACTAGGTGGTGGAACTTAAAAGAAGAGAAATGAGAACTATTTAAAAATAAATTATTAAGCGAAGCAACATGGAATACTGAATAAGAGACTAACATAATGTGGAAATAGATTGCCACATGTATTAGGAGAATATAAAAAAATCTTGGAGAATCAAAAGGAAAGGGGCCACAGTCTGAAGAAATTTGGTGGTTGAATGAAGAAGTACAAAATATAGTAAAAATTAAAAGGTAATGCTTTAAAACATGGAAAACAAATAGAAATGTAGAAATTTTTTAGAAATATAAATGGGCTAAAAAGGAAGTTAACAAAGTGGTAAGGGATGCTAAGTTAAAAGAGAATGATGATATTTATGCAAAATTAGGAACAAAAGAAGGGGAAAATTATTTATAAGCTTGATAAAGTTAGGGACAAGAAATCTAAATATTCTAATAACGTAAAGTGTATTAAAAACGATGATTCTAGAGTCGTAGTGAAAGATGATGAAATTATGGAAATATGGAAAAAATACTTTTAGAGGTTATTAAATGGAGATAATGGGAGTAGATTAGATATAGAGGAACTTGGGGATACTCGAGAAAATATATTTTTTCGGAGAATTGGGAAAACAACGGTCATGAGTTTTCTAAAAATGATGAAAATAGGGAAGGCTTTAGGACCAGATGGTATACCTATTGAGGTTTGGAAGTGTTTAGGGGAGGATGGAGTACCATGGGTTACAAAATTATTTAATAAAATTTTAATTACTAATAGGACACCCGATGAATGGAGAAAAAGTGTGTTAGTACCGATTTATAAAAATAAAGGGGACATACAATGTTGTTCAAATTATCGTGGTATTAAGTTAATGAGCCATACAATGAAACTTTGGGAGAGAGTGATTGAATATAGATTGATATTGAAGACAATAATATCTCAGAATCAATTTAGGTTTGTGCCTTGCAGGTTAACAATGGAAGTAATCTATATATTGAGGAGATTAATGGAGAGGTGTAGGGAGAAAAAAGAGGATCTTCGTATGATTTTTATAGATTTGGAGAAAGTGCATGATAGTATACCTAGAGATATAATATGGTGGGTTCTACATAAAAAAGAGTGACTCCCAGATATATTGATGTGAGTAAATATATTTATGATGGTGCTATGACTATAGTAACAACATCAGGTGGAAAAAGTAGTGAGTTTTTAATTACTATAGGTCTACACTAAGGTTCAACATTAAGTCCTTATCTTTTTTTCTTAGTATGGATGATTTGGCTAGACAAATACAAGATGAGGTTCCATGGTGTATGCTATTCGTAGATGATATTGTTTTAGTGGATGAGGCTAAGACGGAGATTAATGCTAGGTTGGAATTGTGGAGAGAAACTCTAGAAATAAGAGGATTTAAAATAAGTAGAACTAAAATAGAAAGCGCGGAGTGAAATTTTAGTAGTAATAGGAGGATGTGTTGAAATTGGAGGGTCTAAAGATACCTAAAAATGATCATTTTCATTATTTAGGATCGATTCTCGAAAAAGATGGAGATATTAATGATGATGTTACTCATAGGATTAGAGCAGGCTGGGTTAAGTGGAGAACTTCTATCGATATTTTGTGTGATAGGTGTATACATTTGAAGTTAAAAGGAAAATTTTATAGGACATCCATTAGACCCATCATGTTATATGGGTGAGATTGTTGGGCAAACAAGAAAAAAAATGTGCAGAAAATGAGTGTGGCGAAGATGCGAATGCTAAGATGGATTTCAGGTAAAGATGGAAAGGATAAAATTATAAATGAACAAATTTGTGAAACGGTAAAAGTATCTCCTATGGAAGATAAATTGAGAGAAAATTGACTTAGTTGGTTTGGACACATCAAGCGTAGACCAATGGATGCTCCTGTAAGGAATAACGATTTAGTTATTATTGATGGTAACAGAAGGGGTAGATGTAGGCCTAAACTGACATGGTGGGATATTATAAAAAAGGACATGATGTGATGTGGTTTAACTGAAGATAACACACTTGACATAATATAATGGAAAAATAGTATTCATGTAGCCGACCCCAAATAATTAGGAAAATGATTTGTTGAGTTGAGTTGAGTATGTACTGAGAGATAACCATGTGCTCTAAACAATAAAGAAAATGCCTAAAAGTATGTAAAATGTAAGTACTATAATGTACTGTGCCATTGCTGCGTGGAGCAAAGGAGGAGGAGTTATGGATTGGCGTGCTTGAGTTCATTTTACACTTTTTATGCAACGCAATTGCCTTAGATATACACATGAGATAGTTTGAATCGAATGGAAGACCGGAAGTTGAGGAATTTCTTTAGTCTGCCAAATAATTGCCAATAAAGAGAATGATTTAGAAATGAAAAAAATAGGATGAGACTACTTTGTAATAAGTTTGAATCCAAACATGATGCCATATGTTCTTAAACATGTTTCAAAATTGATGTCATAGATTCTCGACACATAATCCAAAATATAAGTCCATTTCTTCTCGAAACACAGTTTAAACTTGATGCGATGAGTGTGCCTCCCTAATTCTGAACAACACAAAGACATTGATATTTGCCATAGAAGTTGATGAGTATCCAAATATCAATTAGTTATAGAAATCCAGATAGCCAATATCATAACAACAAAATGTAGGAAGCCATACATCTTTGACTTGGTGTGTCTTTAAACTATATAAGCCTGTAAATAAAATCAGTGATACTCATAGAAGTGTTAGAGATATATGGAAATTCAAAAATATCAAAAATTAAAAGTATGTCACATTAGAAAAATGATAGTCAAGGAACAAATTTTGAATAACCTTATATGGAGAGGGTTGTCCGACACTATAGGGAGAGACCATAGTCGTCCCGTGGATTTTCAAATTTTCCTAAAAATAGTTTACAGCAAATGATTTTCCTGATTAAAATGGATATTGTGGGAGGAATGTCAGGTTTATATAGTTTGAAAAACCATTTGAAGTTTCCTCCTTGTGTCTACCAACTTTATATATGCTTTCGAATGATATCGCTCACTCAACATCTTCTTTTCGGATTAAATCATTCTCATCGAACTGGGGGACTAATATAACGGTTTAATAAATATATGGAAAATCATGCTGCAATATACGAGGAATCATCCATTGGACATTTCCCAAAATATCCAATGCTTTATTTGTTTATATACCTACAATTTCATGTAGAATCTTAAACAGCTTTGCAAATGAACCAAATTTATTGTGAACAACTTAATCTCGACTCATTTATAAATCAACCTTCTCATTTGTTAAGAAAATGAACCATGGTTAATAACACATTTGTGCTCATTTGAAAAATTATAATCATCAGGGTGGGATATATCTCAACTTTTAAGGCATAAGAGAGATAAATTAAATCCCTCAAAGTAGAGTTGTTCGAGATCGGCTGAAGCTCGATTCATTTTAAGGTCGAGTTAGTTTCATACATTTTGTAAATGAACCGACCATGAAAATTATCCCTAGCTCGTTTAATAATTAATCTTAACAAATCTCAGCTTGAACTCAACTAGAGCTGGTTCGGTTACAACCCTATTCTCAAGCAACTGAACCAAAGAGGTTCCCTTCATTTATCATGCCAAAAGTCTTTGTGTAAGCCAGATTCAATCCACCATTTTGATATTTTCTTTATAATATTCAGGGAATCTATTATACCACAAAAAAAGAAGATTTAAGACAACTTTGATGAGAGTGCATAAAATAAACTTCACTTCTAATAAAAGATGCAATCAAAAAGTTGTAAAATCCATATATAGAAACACATCTATATTCAACTATCTCTATATATATATTCAAAGAATAAGTAATCTTACCGTAATATATAAACATTGCCATAAAAATGGATTATAATCCATATGAAACTTAGAAAAAACAATTTCCAAAGTAACCTTAAGGTTTCAATAATGACAAAACACCCCCTAAAGTTTTCAACTAAATATTAACTCATCCAAATGAACTATATATTCAAAAATTTCTTTACAAACAACTTCATTTCCTTTTTAAGTCACAAATCAGCCATCACATTTCATTCCTAAGTTTCAGAAATCGCACAAAGACCCGAAAATTATTAAAATAAAAGAAAATGACTTAAAACTTAATCAACATCCTTCAGGGACTAAAAATAAAGCGTCTATCACATTCCTTATCAGTTTGACAGATAAGAATGCCAGCTACACACCATGGGAGCCAATGAAAACCTATATTTTTTTTTATCACCGTACACTTTCTTCCAAGATTACTCTTATTAGACCAGCCTAAACAACACCTCAATTTTTACTAATAAACTCCCCATAACCTCCTCTATATAAATCATCTCTCAGTGCAAAGAAATCAGTACAAACAGTACCTCAAAACCCAAACCATTTTTTTGGGTGCATTTTTGGGTATACTGTCATTTTATGTTTATAGCTTAACTCTTTCAATTTAGGAATGTTTCTACAGTAGAGTAGCACCCATTTATGCAATCACAAGTGAGATTTTACATAAAAATCATAAGTTAAGGGTATGTTTCTTGAAAACCCCGTGGAACCACTATCTATAATGGTGAATTATGTGTTCCTAACTTTAAACTAGCTTTAAAGTAGGAATATATGTCCTTAGACTTGTAGGATCACAACCATATAGTTTAATTTGAGTATAGTATTCATACATATTCTCAAATCAAGTTTTTGATTTTCGACGGTTGAAATTTTAAACTAAAAATGCTCCATGTACATTATGAATTAAATGTTCAAATAAAACCACTTTGTTCTAAAATCACATATGAACCAAACTATATCACTGCCATACTTCGAATTTCAATAAAAATCGAGGAATACCAAACTAAATTTTTTGATGTTTTATAGTATATGGATATGAGTCTACAATCAACCTCAATCTTTAAAATTTACATTTTTGAAATCCTTGCGAAAAATTTAGAAGAATGGATTAGGTATTATCCCAATAGTATTCTGTATAGAATTTAATTGAAGGTCAACCTTTTCAAACCATAAGTTAAAATTTTGAAAGGTTGAAGATGAAGTGGATGCCACATGCGCGAGTAAGGTCAAAATCAGCGCGTGTGACATTTTACTCCGCGCGTGAGAGCGAGTGACTAATCAGAAAATTATGAAAAAATAAAAAATATATTTTTTATTTTTCTGGTCAAATTTTTATATCATAACACCATGTTTTGATAACAAGAAAGCTAAGTCGATATATCCCCTAAAATGGAATTTTAAACTTTAAAAATATTTTTGCACATAAACCCCAGAAGTTTTTCAACTCATAGGTTTTCTAAAGGTTTTTGACAACATTTGGAACAAAAAAGTCTCTTAGCATCAATTTTAGAAAGCTAAGGAACCTTAAGTGATAAAACAAAACGTTATTTCTATTTTAAACACTCATCTTTATTTACTACACAATTGTACAACTTTTTCCCCATTTTGCACATTTCACGAACCTTATACTTACATAGAAATACATTTTCCCTTTGTCAAAATTACACATACTTCCACATTGAATTAAACAAACTCAACATAACTTGTTCAAAAACCCTAAAACAACAAGTAGGGATTTCTTATTCAGTATTGTTTTCATGCAAAGCTTTTGTATACGCTTTTTCTTTATATCACTATGTCATACACCCGATATATCATATTCTCATTGATAAACTCATTTGAGTCATTCAACCATTTACCAATGTTTGATTCATATTTTTAGGATGATTATACAATCTTAGTATTTAATATGATGCAGTTTTACTCGATGATATTGAAGCATACATTATGACTAGGGAATAATCTTTCGTTACATCCACGATTGTATTATTTGGCATGTATGTGATTGACTTAGCACAATTACTTTTATCTCTAGTTATCTAAATTGATTTATCTCCAATTTTATTTGATTGATTTGTTTTATGTATGAGTGTTGACCTAAAGCCTTTACACCGATAATTACGGTTTATTTATTTAGAAACCATCCATAGCCTTTCCCAGCTCCACCCATTTTTTATATTTTTAGTTATATCATTTTAGTTAATGTTAAGTTACCCTGGCATTGAATAAACTTTCATATTGAATTTCTTACACTGTCTCGTGATAAATTATGTTTTCAACTCTATAAAATGGGAATTATCTACTTGGCAATTTTCCATTAATTTTTGAAATTCCAGATTGACTCAGGCAATAAATAAGCCAATATCTCCCCTATCCCTCACAAATCTAATGCATCACCCCATGTTACTTTAGCAATTATATATTCGTGGAAAATCAGTCGCAACACAGAAGACCCTATCATAATTTCTTATGCTACCACTTATAAATGGATATAATTGATATTGTACCAAAGTACATGTCTTACTTTTAAATTTCTTCGATTTCTTTTTCTTTTATTTAACTCTGTAATAAATTATGGGGCCTCTATCTAGAATGTGTGTAATAAATAATGTGTTTTGATACTTCACTTAATGTTGAAAGACACGACTATTATTTTAGCATAATCGTTATCATTATTATTTGTATTTTCTCTGTTTAATTCACCTCGCATTTTTCCTATTAACCCAACCCTTAATCACTCCTAAATATTCGGTATGTGACAACATGGTCTCAGATCTTACTTAAGAGTGTCAGATTTACACTCCTATGCGAGGCATATTTAGGAATATAGTTATTTTACACTTTCGTAATTTCTTTTCTTGTCGATACTAATTATCTGTCTTGTGGCAATGAATGTAGGGGATAACATCTACTTGAACACCGATGGTGTCGACCAATAACAGTTTAGACAAACTATCAAAGAAGAGTGTTATATTAGATTATTTAAGGAAATTAGGGACATCAATCAAGAATTGGAGTTTTCCTCACCAAACATTAAGCTGTAACACCACGCCCGCTCGGGGAGAGTGAACGGAGCGCCACTATCGATACAATAAATCCAAATCCACAAATAACAAGGTATAGAGCATCTAAGTAACCCACAATAATATAAATCCACTAATCTCAATCACTTCAATTACAACAAGTCTCTCGAATTACATACAACAACTAACTCGAAAATAAAATACAAATCTCCAAAGCTCTATACATCAAAATAATACAAATCTTTCCCAAACAATCCTCGCTAACATCAATCTCCATAGTGCCTCAAAATCTGCGCTAACCTGCAACTAAAAGAAAATATGGGGAAGTACACAATACGACATGAAAGATGCTCAACAAATATATTAGCAATAAGACGTAACAACACGAGTACGAATATTCAAATCAAATGCAAATATCAATAGCATTTTATCATTTAATTTCTCACCAACACATCAATGGGTCACCAGGCCTCACCCCATTCGCATATGCTTTATCAAGCCATAGCCGGGAAAAGGTATTTTGGCGGGTACTCAACATTCGTGCCATATTAAAATCTCATGACAACGTGCTCATAAAAAATATAATGATACCACATGAATCAAAATAATTTCAACAATTATTTTTCAGATTTCAATGAATTTATTAATTCAAATATGAGTTCAATTAACAAGAATTCAAAGAGAATGACACTCGCGAGATTTAATAAGCATATTGTGTAAAACCCCATACCTCAAACCATGATGAGAAACCAACTATAGATGTGCCCAGAAATCATAATCACATCCTCAAGATCAACACAAAATATCTACAAAATCTCCTCCAAGAACCTCCAACAAAATAGCCCCAAGAATGTAACAACCCGTCCTTTTTGGAGATAATTAAATTCCATAATTAAATATAAATTGGAATTTGGGGAATTTTCCTAAATAGTATTTTTTGAGATTTCGAGGATTAAATGAGTTTCGAAGAATGTTGTGATTATTTTTGGGACTGTATAGGTCTAAATATTTTAATTATATGTCGCCGTGGAGAAAAGCGATACGAGGTAAGATTTTTAATTGGAAAACCCGCATTTATTTATTTTTGGGTTGGAATAGTGATTTGCGGTCAAGTACGTCGAATGGGAATTTCGACTGCGCCATGATTCTCAGAATGGCCGAGATAGTCGGAAAAGAGTGTCCGATAGTCGAAAATGAGTTTCGGGTAATTTTAGAGGTAAAAGTAATTCGTAATTGGGTAAACGAGTCGTTTTTGGGTTTAAAGGGGTTAAACCCTTTTTTTTCTATATAAAGATAGGGAGAGGGAGAAAAAGAGAAAGAAAGAAGAGAAAAGAGAGAGAAGAGAGAGAGGAGGAAAGAAAAGAGGAGAGAAATGGAGATTTGGGCCAAACTCCGCCGGATTCGACTCGAGGTCGTCGGATTTTATCCATGAGGCAAGTGTTTACTTGCTTTACTTATCTTTTTTCATAAATATCTCATACCGTAGTTTGGTATAAGCAAACCCTAAAGTTTTTGGGGTGGGTTATCATGGATAAAACGGGTTCTTTTGGGAGTTAAAACAATTAAACCCCAATAATATTTCAATTTGTGGAACTTAGGTTTCAACCTAAATTAATTGGTGGTTTTGAGTTATAGGATGTTTAGAACTCATAATATATGTGTATTTGTAGTTGATTGAGGTTGTAGGATGTTGGGTGAGGCGACAAAAGCTTGGGAGAAGCTTTAATGGCCGAAATCGTCTCGGAGAAGACGATAAATAGTAACCCATCACTTTAGGGGACCCTTTTGGCCAGGAAAAGAATTGATTTAGCTTTCGACCAAAACAAAAAAGAAGTAGATCTTTTCGATACGGTCGCGTGGGCGCCAACCCGTATTTTTCTGATTTTTCTACGATTTGATATGATTTTTACAAGATGACAGCTCCTGGTTGAAATCATCAACTCGAAAATCAAATCAGGAATTGGAAAAATGACGGCTAGAATTAATTGCGTAGATGTTCGGGATAATTTTTGGGGTAGTTTAGAAACCCTGATAATGAATTTGGGTTGTTGGAAAATGGATCTGAGGAAATTTAATTTTTGGGAGACCTGGTGTGACCGGTTGATCGCGCCCTTAAGGCCGGTCGACCGCGTCAAGGAGAAAGGGCCTACTGCTTTGTTTTGTAGGCTTATTTGCAACCCGCGGTCGATCGGGGGTCTAGGACCGGTCGACCGGTGCCCTGTTTTTAGCTCAAGATTTTGGAGATTAGGATTATTTCTCCTTTTTGAGTTTAATGTTTAAGGGTCTTCCAAATTAGAGATTATGGAGGGTTATGTCTTAAAGGACTTGAGGAATTGGGAATGTATATATATGTGTATATTCACTTAGAGTGAATTAGTATAATTGGAGATATCCAAATGAATTTGTGAATGGGATTTTGGTATATATTACTTATTAAAGTAAGAATATACTTTGGGTTTAGTATTATGCATATATGAATGCATGATTGTGATTCTTTGAGAGAATCTTTGGGATTATTGGTCATCGATAGATGGTTTGGAAAATATGGCCATTTTTATATATTCAGGTAGTAATATATGGTGTATATATATATATATATATATATATATATATATATATATATAGGACAATGGTGTTATGAATAGTGTTATCTTATCTTATCTTTTCAAAGTAATCAAAGGGTCTACATTTTGCCACGTATACAAAATCTGGGGTTGAGATCAAAAGATAAATGGATATCATAATACAACCCTCATCACACGCGTTTCTCCCATTCACATCAACCTCACAAAACAAATCCTCACAAGAAAAAACCTCCTCAGCACGCACGTCTCTCCCATTCACCCTCAGCTCCATGCCGCCGCCGCCTTCAGCTCCATGTCGCCGCCCTAAGCTCTACGCTGCTTCCCTCTCCTTCACCACCATCTGAGCTATGAGGTTTCCAAATCTGATCCATGCCTCCGCCCTAACCACCTACCGACTTCAATTTTTTAGGGTTTTAATTTTTAGGGTTTTTATTTGTAGATCTAACATGTTTTTTTTTTAAGGGGAGAAAGTATTCTGTGTTTTAGAGTTTTAATTTTTAGTTTGGGGTTTTAATTTTTAGATCTAACATGTTTTTGTTTGAAGATCTAACTTTGGGTACTTCAGATCTAATATGCGTTACCCGAAGCTAGCAGGTATGATATCTCATTCTCAGATCTTAGTTTACTTACCCTTAGTTTAAACATGTACATCTGCATTAGTCATAGATCATTTATAGTTTTATAAGTTCTTTATGTCATTGGAGTAATGGAGATTTTTACCTCAAGAATCATATGATTTCTTTATGTCATAGGGGATATGGTTTCGAATGTACAAATTTGGGTTTACGATATGGGATTTTTCATAGGGGTTTATGATTATGTTTCCAGTTTTAAGTTATTTTCTAACCTTATTTTTTCAGTTTTAAGTTGTTTTTCTTATAATTTTGGGGTATTTTAGAGGTTTGAAAATTTCATCTTCCATATTTTTTTTCTTTTTATGATCTTATTTGTTTTTAATTTTGTACAGGAATTGCAGATGTTTTGTACAATCAGGTATATCTCTAAAGCATGATTTGTTTGGAATCTAAGGTATATCAGTTGTATGTTTTGTTTTTGGTTGTTCCTATTCAGTAATTTTTTAATAATTTTTTTGTGTACTTAATTGTTCGCATGTGTGCAATTGCAATTAATAGCATCTATTGTGGCCTAAACATTTGGGGGTTCGATTGTGTTTGCTCTCGCCACCTGTCTTGACGTCTTTATTTTTTTCACACATTAATGATCGGATTGTGAAATGCCTAAACTGATCGGATTTTAGAGTTTAATTGTTTTAAAGATCCTCTTTTGATATTTAGAGTCCAATATCTTTAGGTATTATTTCTTGGGTTCATCAATAGTTTATTTAGAGTTTTTTTTCATTTTTGGTTTCCCTTTTCTTGACATACCATCCATTTCCCTCTTCTTTTCAATTATCATCAATTGTTTAAATTTAAGCCTCTATGGGGAATTGCTTTCCCAAGCCTCAAATGGTGGTCCGCCACCCCTGCTCAACTTGCACAATATGTGTTTGATTATATGTCTAATCAACATTTCTTCTAAAGTAACACTTATTTTGAAATTTATGTTACATAACTGATCGCTATTTTTCTTTGTACTGCATTGAGTCAATACCCCAGCGATGATCTATTTGGGTATGTAACTTACACGGTTGGTATTAGGTATGTAACTTACATGGGTATGTAATTTAGTTTTTTTATTCTATTTATTTTCCATGACTCAAAATCGCAGTGGAAAAGGTACTCAGATCAAAATCTGTATGTGTTTAAACGTATTGTCTTTATACTCATATCGTACTTCCTTATGGATTGTGACATTTGAGAAATGAATTTGAATATCCGAATTTCATTGCAATTCCGTATCGATTTTGTATTTTTATGTTTTTTATATTAACATTGATATTAGACCGTAATGTATTGTTTCTATGCTAAGATTAGTGATCCCTATTTTGTTCAGCATTTTGCTCACACGTATTAGTGTTCAGGGATATGATAGCGGGACCACAAAACTAACCAAAACGTTGTTAGTGTTTTGATTACTGAACAAAATGTGTTGTTAGTGTTCACGGAGATAGCAGAGTTTTGTTCTATCCGTAAACATTAACAACGGGACACATTTATAATTTGAGTTTTATTCACGGATATAACGGCATTTTCTCCTCAACTAACTTTATTATTGTTTTAATTTTCTGATACGGGTTTGAAATTTTCTTTTATTTTATGATTTTTTGGTAATGCTCCTAAGCAGGGGTGTTGGCAAAGGGAGAACTTAATGCAACGATTGACTGCATTTGATTAAGTAACATAATACGCCAAATAGCCCATTTTAATATATGATTTATGATTTTAGTAACATAATACTTTTAGTTATTTGATTGTTTATTTGTTTTGTTCTTACGATTTCGGTTTTCCCAACAATCTAATGGTTGAGATCATGGTATCCTCAATTCGTCTTTTACCACACTACGTTACTCAAAATATTCTAATTCTGTCATATCTGTATAAGCATGGTTGAAATATATTGCCTTTCACTGGAAAAATAGGGAATGAGTGGCTCCAGAAGCCAGGAACAATGGTGTTACAATGACGTAACTATAAAAATAATGGTAGATATTTTTTTGAAAATTTGTTATCAACTCAGAAAAATAATTCCAGCTTGGGTGGGTGGGACAACATATCGGCCCAGACTTGGTATTTAAGAAGGGGAGAAGCTAACTTGCGAAGTTAGTATAAATGAGACTTGGTATTCAAAGGCCTGCGACCCAAATGGTTTCGAGGCTGGTTTCTTCTAAAACTGTTAGATAAACCTTGGTGAAAGTTTGCATTCCTTTATTAAAAATGCCTTAGAATCAGATTCTTTTTATTTACCATATTCATAAATGTGTGTTTATTTTTTTTCCACTTCCACCCTGTTTTCCAGATCAGAAAAAATAAAAAAAGACCTCCCTGACTCGAGGCTATTCATGTAAGGGGGGATGTATAATTGATCCTCTACTATTATAATTTCGGTTCAATTTGGGATAATATCTTACTGATATATGACCTTAAAATGGTAAAAGAGGGTGTTATGCATGACCTATACTTGGGATAGTATCCGTGTTTGGAATTTGAGATTGCATTTATTATTATGTATAGACGTTCACCTTCCTCCTCTGTTGCAATGTCCAAACCCCATATCTTGAAGATATCCTCATCTAATGGTTCTATAACCACAAATGATTGGAAAACCAAATCCACTTCAGAATCAGAATTTTTAATTTATATCATTTCTCCATTGGAGGTGAGAAGAAAAGCATTTTGCAATTTACTTCTTGACCATGAACTAACATAAGTCTTTTCGATTAGATATTCATTATTGTTTTCCTATGTTGCTTCATTAATTTGAACATCATCATCAATAGCCACTTTCTCTATGAATATCATCTCTTCCATATTTGTTTCTTTGATTAGATAGTCATATTTTTTTAGTTTTTAAGTTATTTAATGGAGATCGGATCGGTAACGTCTCTAACATGATGCAGATGTCGGACTCAACCACGGTGGCTAAAATGATGCCGAATCTTTTGGTATAGGTCAATCTTTTCACTTTTGTTAAGGTTTTGACTATTTACAGTTATTTCATATTTTCACATCTAAAACATATATATTATTGCAAATATGTTTTTATCCATTCATGCATGTATCTTTTGGGATTCCACTATGATTTTTTGGGATTCCACTCTGATTTTGAAAAGCATGTTTTTTCTTAGGTTTAACGGCCACCCGAATTTTGGTACCTGAAATAATTTGAGGCACTTCCATTATATGCAGACCTGCTGTATCATACGCAGACATGCTGGAGCCTGCTGCAACAGAACCATTAAGAGAAGCAGTTTTAGGAGATAAATGCAGCCATCGCTTAATGCAGCCATCGCTCAATTCTGACAAATGCAACCATCGCTTAATGGTAATTTGTGAATTTTTTATTAATAAAAAGGAGAAAAATATGTTAAAAAATATGGGAGTTTGACAATGGGAAGCAGGGGTTAAACCCCAAATTGAAAAAAAGGACTCTACGCTGCAGATTTTGCTAGAGACCCCCTGAATTATTTATGTTTATCTATTTTTATACTTGATCTTGCCATGATTAGATTACTTCTTTTGGTCAAACTCTAGGCATGTTTTTTTTCTTCATTTTGACAATTTTTATCATAAAAGCATGAACAACACTTTACTAAACTGATTTGGTGGGAACAAATACACTTTGAGATAACGATCGTCACGATTTGGAGAAATTATATATTTTTATTTTTAGCACCATTGTTCCTTAATCTACCAAACAAATTTATTTTACAAAATTTTGATTATCTAAATGAAACCATTGTTATTTGTTTAACGTGGGAGAAAGAGGATTTATAGGTATCAAATGATACTATATTAGCTTAGTTTACATGAGAATCAAACATATTGTTGTTTAGAATTTTCTGTGACCTTATATGCTTGGAGGAAACATGACTAGCTCTCTCAATATATAAATCCATACAAGTCTTCTTTCAAATTCCCCTGTCAAAATTACAGTTCTCTTGGACTATTTTTCAAAATCTCTATAATGAGGGCATATTTTTGGGTTTTGAATAGTAGTATGAACTAAAAATTTTCTTCTATTTCTCTTTGTTTTGTTTAGTTTAATCTTGGTTTTGTTTTCATATTGTGTATGAACATAATTTATCGGGAGCTATGTATGCGTGTGTGGGTATAGGAGCTATATATGCCCCCTTTTGGTTGTCCTCCTGGGAAGCCTGCTGAAGATAAGAGCCTCCTGTGGTATTATTTCTTTCTCCCTTTTAGAACTCCACTTTCTTTCTTGGGGCATTCCAATGTGAATTTCAGTTATTAAGATACCAAATGGCATCAATTAACTTTTTTTCCCTTTTCTTTCAATTATCATTATATGCGTCGGTGAGTTTGTTGGCATTGGATCATCAGATTGAGGAGCTACAGAAGTCAGAACATCGGGGCGGAGAAAGTCAACTTGAACAAAATTTTTAAAGCCATTTCTATAATTTTAAAGCGAAGAAAAATCAAATACTTGAGCCCTGTTGCGGGTCGATGCTTGCTGCTGCCCCCTATATCAGCAAAGATGTTCTTATACTCTCAAGCCCTGCCAATTTAGCCTTGCCGATGTCGATGTCGATGTCGATGCTGATGCAACCCTGCCTATGTTTAAGAGAATTACCAGGTATGGTTTCAAGCTAAACTCTTCCACTTTACTTCTTAAATCCAAATGCTAAGCTTCATATAATGGAATATTAGAGGTGTTTCTAATAAACCCTCTATTAGAATATGCTAGCATAGATAGATTCAAGTACACCATCGTTTATATTACTAAATAATAACTGTATTTTCATCTTAAACCTAAGAAGCAGCAGCCCCTAAAAAGTTTGTGAGGCAGTTGGGGCCATAAGCAGTTAAGTTTATTAGGAAAGTATGGTTCGAATAATATTTAATTTATTAGAAAAGCTGGAGTGAAGATTTATTTGGCAGCTCAACTGTGATTTGATTGTAATGTGAAACTGCTGTTAATTATGTTATACCCAAGTGTATTTGGGTGTTTGATGTGCATATACGTATGAGAACAAGTTGTATAAGAGGATGTAATTCTTTTCCACTTCATTACGGTTAGTTAATATTATTAATGTCTTTTGCATTTTAACTGATATATAACAATGCTTTCCTTGCAATCTTAGTTTGCATCTTTCGAGTTTTAAGTAAATTGTCATGTATCTTATTTTTAATTGTTCAATTATTTATATTCATGATCTTTACCTAAATTAGTCAGCATTTCGTGTGTGAACTTTTAATCATGTGTGGTATATGTGGTATTTTGAAGTAAATAGTTTACTATTACAAGTTTACATGGTTTATTTCTCTCTTTTTGATCGTCCAGATGTGTCTAGATAATGGGATGGAACTTGCATAAAATCTTATGTTAAAGAAATGGGATTTATTGTGTGTGATTATTGGTTGTCAGATAAAACATAAGTTTCTGAATAAATAGTCAGGTATTTTATAACACTTTTAGTTGTTGCGGGTCATCAACGTTAGCGTATATGATTATATTTTAATGATAAGTATTCAGTTTTATTGATTAAGTTAGATGTTGCAGGTCCTCAACATTAGCTGCTGAATAAGCATTCAGTTTGATTTACTACTTTCATATTGTGCCCATGGTCACAGTGGCAGTGTGAAGTGCAACCGAAGTCCAACCGAATGCTGGATACTTTCATATTGTGCCCATGGTCACAGTGGCAGTTTGATTTATTACTTTCATATTTTTTTTTGTTGTCACACTAATAGTGATGGGCCAGATTATGCACCCTCTTTTCTGCAGGTGTCGATATTAAGAGGTCAACGAGATTGGTTTAAAGATCTGATGGAGTAGGTAGGGAATTTTGTCCACGGTTTAAAGATCTGCTGCAGGTGTCGTTCTAGGCCCGCTTAAAGCAGCAGCACAAGGCCCTTACACCGGCAACAACAGTCGTTTTAGGCCCTTAAAGCATCAGCAGCAGCCGTTCTACCCCAAGAGAAGAAGTTTCATGCCCACAACTGAACGCCTGGAAGTCTACCCAATGCTTTCACATAACTTGGACAACAACGAAACATGAGGTGTTGTTTACATGAATCTCATTCGTTTTGTATGTACCATTTTGGAATGGCTTTTTATACAAAGTCCTTGATAAATATTCTGTTCTTTATGAATAGTTTTATCAAATAAATACAATCGATTATATTCTTTTTAATTGTTTATAGTATAGTTGTTTATGTTTGTCTCCCTTTAAATAGGACATATTGTTCTATAAATAATAGTATAATTAGTATCGGTGTCGTGCCGCACACAACTTTGCAAATTATGACCATTGTTTTAAAAAATTACACTTTGTTTTGTTGGGGGACGAATTTTTATCCGTTTGACAATTAGGTATTCAGGAAATTTTTGCCGTTTTGCGATTATGTACTTAGGGAATTTTTGTTGTGCCTTCAGGCACGGGCATGTACTAGTATATATATATACTATGTGATTAAAGTATATATATGAATTAAGAGAAATGACTTTTGAAAATGTAAATATAAATGTTTCCAAAAAGGAAAGATAAATGATTTTCTTAATTAATAAAATATGGATACACACCTCTTTAGATCGCTATCGTAAGGGAAGTTGCGTGCGTATGGTGAAGCCCCCTGACAAATTAACGCAGGGTGGATATAGTCCTATAGGCCATATGAGCGTTTGTTGTATTTTTTTCTGTGCTGGTTAGGAGATTCCGGGTGTGGTCTTAACTATCCCGCAGGCATATGGCCACTTCCCGACATCTTGCGAGGAAGGATCCCAGGTTATCTTGATGATAGTTCCTAGAAGATGATAGCCATTTAGGGGAGCGCATAGTGGGAAAACCCGGACGGGCGGTCTTAGAACGCGTTATATATTAAAGCGATTCATGATAATGGATTGTCTTTAATTACATTTCCTGGATATGAAGGGAAATGGGATAAAGGTTTGTCTTTGGTAACACTCCCGGATGGAAGAAGGGATGTGGAAGCATATGATATGATCAAAGTATTTTTATGATAATGAAAATGGCTTTGAATACATTTCCTGAATATAAAAAGGGAAATGGGATATTTTGAAAAGGAAAGCATTTTTATGATAATAAAATTGGCTTTGAAAAGTATATGAGTTGTTAAAGCAATTCATGATAATGAATTGGATTTTATATTTACATTTCCTGAGTATAAAAAGGGAAATGGGAAGTTTTGAGAAAATGATAAGTATTGATAAATACTTTGTAAATGTATTCTCATTCCGGGAGATATATCCGGATGTATATAGTAAAATGTATGTATATGTATAAATCGAGTGCCGAGGGTCTAATGGATCCCGACGATCGACCGTGCCACATAGTAGTGTATCGGGGGGGTTCCTTGTTTGGATTTCGCTTTGCGAACACCCTATGCACGAATATGGCACTCTGTTGAGACTGGGGAGAAGTTTAATCCTTAGTGCTCTAATAATTAGTATTACTTGTGGTATACATATTTAATTATAAATATATTCTGTACTAAGGGACTGGCGGATCTCGACGATCGACCTTGCCGCATAGTAGTGTATCGGGGGGGTTGCTTGTTTGGATTTGGCTTTGCGAGACACCCCACGCACGAACATGGCATAGCGTTGAGACTAGGGTGAAGTTTAGCCCTTAGTACATTTCTTGGACTATCTAGGATTGATAGTGGGTTGGTGATAGACTATTTTAGCAGGATAGCTTGACTAGGATGTTTAGAGGGATGCGTTAGGAGTGCACTACTAGTGGAGAGGTGAGGGGTATATCATGGGAGTGCGATACCAAACTTAAATATGAGATAAAACCTTTTTCAAAATAATAAGGCATTTATGCACTTGCTAACTATTTTCAAAACTCGGGCTCTGACCCATTTATCTATTTTTCCTTTCTTCCTATATTATATATATATATAGGTGTCCAGACACAGGGACGCCTGGATGGCACTTCTTTCGAGTCAGACGTCATCTGCAGCAGCTGTGGATGCGTGCAAGTTTTTGATAGTCGCTTCCATTCCTGAAATCTAGATAGGAGGTATTGTATAAACATTCGAGCCAACGGCTCAATTGCATTTAGTTATTCTTTCAGTACAGCATTCAATATGGTTGTATATTTTGACCGAGTGTTCGGTTATTTTAGTTTATTTCAGTTTTATTTAAGCATTAATTTGTAGATGTTTTACTTATTGTTGTTAAAAAGAGTAGTAAAGTTAAAATTTTGACACCGGCCTAATAGGTTATTATTAATTAAATGGATTTTCGACAGTGATGCTAAGAATGATCCATATGAGACTCCTGTCTTAATTTAATATTGGAGTGATCGCCTGGTATCTTATTAGGCGGGGTCTCACAAATGGTATCAGAGCATCAGGTTCTTGTGTCCTTATGAATCTGTGCGGACGTACTACACTTTCAGCGTTGCTCTAATTTGTTATAGAGCCTCATGACTAGGATTGTTGATTTCTATTGTGAGATTTCGTTCTCCTGCCATATTATGAGACTATAGAAATCTTTTGCGCGCTCGTTTGAGAATCGTGTGCGGAGCTTGGATGGCAGCAGGAAGTGAGGCTTAGCTGGAGCAGCTGGTAGAAGGTTGGGATGAGGACCTTAGTAGAGGTCACTCTCCCTATGGTAATTGTTAAGGATTTCGATGGCAACTACTAAATAATAAGTAGTTATGAGTACCGCAGTACCGTCGTAGTAGAGTGTGGTACTAAAGTTGGATTTCCCAGTGAAGTGAGGATTCGAAAGGGATCTTACGGATAGTTTTAATCGTGAGTCCCCATGATTTCAGCATGAATGAAAAGAATGCAGTTTTGGATTATTCGCATAAGGATCGGCCAGAGGTCGAGAGTGAATAAGGTGTATTATGGCGAAGTGAACCTTGCACCTAAGTGAGTTAGGTGCAATGAATAATGATTCCTTTCCAAGAAGGATGGGCTCACTAAAGAATGGGTATGTTCGAGGACCCCATGGTTGGACATCCACCCGGGGAATTTGTTAAAATGATGTTGTAGTTATGAGTTTTACCTCAATTGAGGAGGTATTTTTGGCGTGACTAGATAAAATCGCGGTATTAGTTAGCCCTAGACTCGTGTGTGTAATTTAAGTTATGGCGGTCACGGTAACATAATATCATGTGTGTTTATGTGTTTTTCCGCAATAGAGGAATTTTATTTTCCTTCATTCGCCATAGAGGCGGGTGTTGATATATTGTATATATATATCTGAGTTGTGATACTCGTTTTATATGTCTATACGAGTATGGTATTATGGTGAGTATATAATGTATTTGGTTGATCGGAGGGATAGCAGGCTAAGAATGGCAAGTCTATCGTGTCCATGGTCCCTGGAGGGAACATGTTATTGTTACAGTGTCTCACCTAGATATAGGTTGAGTTCACCTTATTTATTGTGGGATACGAAACTTCGATGAGTAGAGGTTTCATTATCGTGATTTGGGTTTATGGAGACCTTATATATATGATTTAAGGTCGCAACATTTGTGTTGAGCTGTAAGATAAAGCTCATTACTGTTTGCGCAAGGACTTAAAAATTAGTGTGAGCGCAGGGTGGTATGACTCTTAGTTAGAGATAGGAGGTCATACCACCTTTTTGTTGGATTAAGGGATAGGGATATCCCGATTGCATGTTGAAATGACGGAACTCCATAACCAACGAAGTCAAGGGTTAATGTGTGGAGGGGTTACTTGTTTGGATTTCGCTTTGCGAGACACTCCACACATGACTCTTAACGGCCTCGGGAGTGGGGAGCTGTTATGGGATGCAAGGATGTTGATTTTGTGGAAAGGTCTTATAGTGTGTATGAATCACTATAGGCTATGAGCCACATGATGTTGATATACTATGGAAAGATTGTGCTATGGAAAAGCACTAAAGTGGTCCCCTCGCCACAAGTGGGTGGGTAAGGTTGGACTTAGAGAAATTGATTTGAGGACAATAGTCAGGCCTTAATGAAAAGGCAAATTTTGAGGAGATAAATTTTGGGTATTATGTTCGTGACACTTTCTATAGAAAGTGGGCACTTCGATTGGTTAGGTTTCCTTCCGTATGGGAGGAAGGATATGATAGTATAAATGCGTTCGTAGTTTAGCGTAGGCAGTATTTAGGACGTCCCGCGGGTGTGCCTTAGGTCGATATATCTCGATGACCGACTACGCGAGGGAATAGTGTAATGGGAGGGTTCCTTGTTTGGATTTCGCCTTGCCGAGACGTCCCACTCATGAAACCAAGCAATTGTCGGGAGTTGAGGCAGGCCTTGGGCACTAGGGACATATTTAGGATACTCATTTCTCTTAAGTAGGGTAACGCTTAGACCGTAGCATTAGTAGGATGTAGGTTCGCTAGAGTTAGTGGCGCCGAGGTTAGGAGGATTGAATTTTCGCGGGTCGGGAGGACCCATAGATGAGTATTAAACCGAGGAAAGGAGATCCTTATTGGGAGAGAGTGTTACCTGTCGGACGTTCACTACTGATGTGCAGATATGCACAAGTTAGAAAGGTGTATGGGCACCTTGGTAAGATGGTTTTATATACCGCCTGAAATAGAATGGGCGTAGTATATAAGGTTGAAATTCATGCCGATAGGCATTATAGATGATGGGTATTATGTGACGTATTAGAGTCACTTTACGATTGTGGTAGTCGTGTAGCATATGGTTGGGAACCATTGGGTTAGTATCCTTCCCTTGAGGTTTTAGGATTCATAGTGATCCTAGTTGGATGGTGTAGTATGTATCTGAATTTCGAGGATGAAATTCCGTTGTAAGGGGGGAGTATGTAACAACCCGTCCTTTTTGGAGACAATTAAATTCCACAATTAAATATAAATTGGAATTTGAGGAATTTTCCTAAATAGTAATTCTTGAGATTTTCAAGGATTAAATGAGTTTCGAAGGATGTTGTGATTATTTTTGGGACTGTATAGGTCGAAATATTTTAATTATATGTCGTCGTGGAGAAAAGCGACACGAGGTAAGATTTTTAATTGGAAAACCCGCATTTATTTATTTTGGGTTGGAATAGTGATGTGCGGTCAAGTACCTTGGATGGGAATTTCGACTGCGCCATGATTCTCGGAATGGCCGAGATAGTCAGAAAAGATTGTACGACAGTCGAAAATGAGTTTCGGGTAATTTTAGAGGTAAAAGTAACTCGTAATTGGGTAAACGAGTCGTTTTGGGGTTTTAAGGGGTTAAACCCTTTTCTTTCTATATAAAGAGAGGGAGAGGGAGAAAAAGAGAAAGAAAGAAGAGAAAACAGAGAGAAGAGAGAGAGGAGGAAAGAAAAGAGGAGAGAAATGGAGATTCGGGCCAAACTCCGCCGGATTCGACTCGAGGTCGTCGGATTTTATCCACGAGGCAAGTGTTAACTTGATTTATTTATCTTTTTGCATAAATATCTCATACCTTAGTTTGGTATAAACTAACCCTAAATGTTTTGGTGTGGGTTATCGTGGATAAAATGGGTTTTTTGGGGAGTTAAAACAATTAAACGCCAATAATATTTCAATTTGTGTAACTTAGGTTTTAACCTAAATTAATTGGTGGTTTGGGTTCTAGGATGTTTAGAACCCTTAATATATGTGTATTTGTAGTTGATTGAGGTTGTAGGATGTTGGGTGAGGCGACAAAAGCTTGGGAGAAGCTTTAATGGCCGAAATCGTCTCGGAGAAGACGATAAATAGTAACCCGTCACTTTAGGGGGCCTTTTTTTCTAGGAAAAGAATTGATTTAGCTTTCGGCCAAAACACGAAAGTTGTACATCTTTTCGATACAGTCGGGTGGGCGCCAACCACTTTTTTTTCTGATTTTTCTACGATTTGATATGATTTTTACAAGATGACAGCTCCTGGTTGAAATCATCAACTCGGAAATCAAATCGGGAATTGGAAAAATGATGGCTAGAATTAATTGCGTAGATGTTCGGGATATTTTTTGGGGTAGTTTAGAAACCCTGATAATGAATTTGGGTTGTTGGAAAATGGATTTGAGGAAATTTAATTTTTGGGAGACCTGGTGTGACCGGTTGACCGCGCCCCTAAGGCCGGTCGACCGCGTCAAGGAGAAAGGGCCTACTGATTTGTTTTGTAGGCTTATTTGCAACCCGCGGTCGATCGGGGGTCTAGGACTGGTCGACCGGTGCCCTGTTTTTAGCTCAAGATTTTGGAGATTAGGATTATTTCTCCTTTTTGAGTTTAATGTTTAAGGGTCTTCCAAATTAGAGATTATGGAGGGTTATGTCCGAAAGGACTTGAGGAATTGGGAATGTATATATATGTGTATATTCACTTAGAGTGAATTAGTATAATTGGAGATATCCAAATGAATTTGTGAATGGGATTTTGGTATATATTACTTATTAAAGTAAGAATATACTTTGGGTTTAGTATTATGCATATATGAATGCATGATTATGATTCTTTGAGAGAATCTTTGGGATTATTGGTCATCGATAGATGGTTTGGCATATATGGCCATTTTTATATATTCAAGTCGGAATATATGATATATATATATATATATATACTATGTGATTAAAGTATATATCTGAATTAAGAGAAATGACTTTTGAAAATGTAAGTATAAATGTTTTCAAAAAGGAAAGATAAATGATTTTCTTAATTAATAAAATATGGATACACACCTCTCTAAATCGCTATCGTAAGGGAAGTTGTGTGCGTATGGTGAATCCCCCTGACAAATTAACGCAGGGTGGATAGAGTCCTATAGGCCATATGAGAATTTGTTGTATTTTTTTCTGCGCTGGTTAGGAGATTCCGGGTGTGGTCTTGACTATCCTGGAGGCATATGGCCGCTTCTCGATGTCTTACAATGTAGGATCCCAGGTTTTCTTGATGATAGGCCCTGGAAGATGACAGCCATTTAGGGGCGCGCACAGTGGGGAAACCCGGACGGGCGGTCTTAGAACGCGTTATATATTAAAGCAATTCATGATAATGGATTGGCTTTAATTACATTTCCTAGATATAGGAAGGGAAATGGGATAAAGGTTTGGCTTCGGTAACACTCCCGGATGGAAGAAGGGATGTGGAAGCATATGATATGATCAAAGCATTTTTATGATAACGAAAATGGCTTTGAATACATTTCTTGAATATAAAAAGGGAAATGGGATATTTTGAAAAGGAAAAGCATTTTTATGATAATAAAATTGGCTTTTAAAAGTATAAGATTTGTTAAAGCAATTCATGATAATGAAGTGGCTTTTATATTTACATTTCCTGAATATAAAAAAGGGAAATAGAAAGTTTTGAGAAAATGATAAGTATTGATAAATACTTTGTAAATGTATTCTCATTCGGGGAGATAGATCCGGATGTATATAGTAAAATGTATGTATATGTATAAATCGAGTGCCGAGGGTCTAATGGATCCCGACGATCGACCTTGCAGCATAGTAGTGTATCGGGGGGTTCCTTGTTTGGATTTCTCTTTGCGAGACACCCCACATACGAACATGGCATAGCGTTGAGACTAGGGTGAAGTTTAGCCCTTAGTACATTTCTTGGACTATCTAGGATTGATAGTGGGTTGGTGATAGACTAGTTTAGCAGGATAGCTTGACTAGGATGTTTAGAGGGATGCGTTAGGAGTGCACTACTAGTGGAGAGGTGAGGGGTATCTCATGGGAGTGCGATACCAAACTTAAATATGAGATAAAACCTTTTTCAAAATTATAAGGCATTTCTGCACTTTCTAAATATTTTCAAAACTCGGGCTCTGACCCGTTTATCTATTTTTCCTTTCTTCCTATATTATATATATATATATAGGTGTCCAGACACAGGGACGCCTGGATGGCACTTCTTTTGAGTCAGACGTCAGCTGCAGCAGCTGTGGATGCGTGCAGGTTTTTGATAGCCGCTTCCATTCTTGAAATCTAGATAGGAGGTATTGTATAAACATTCGAGCCAACGGCTCAATTGCATTTAGTTATTCTTTCAGTACAACATTCAATATGGTTGTATATTTTGATCGAGTGTTCGATTATTTTAGTTCATTTCAGTTTTATTTAAGCATTAATTTCTAGATGTTTTACATATTGTTGTTAAAAAGAGTAGTAAAGTTAAAATTTGACACCGGTCTAATAGGTTATTAGTAATTAAATGGATTTTCGACAGTGATGATAAGAATGATCCGTTTGAGACTCCTGTCTTAATTTAATATTGGAGTGATCGCCCAGTATCTTATTAGGTGGGGTGTTACAAAGAACACCTCTAATCAAAGGTTGGAACTCACAAATCTCAAGGGCCAATGTGTATATAAAAAGAAGAGGAATATAAAATATATCTGCTGCCAAAATTTGTGTCAAAAGTAGGTTAAAAGGGTTACCCACAACTTCCTTTTATAATTCAAAGAAATGAAAAGTTCGAATCCAAAAAGACTCCTTTAAATAAGGCAAAGAAACGAAGAGTTGGAAGTCAAAACAACTCCAAGAGTTAAAAACATTTAAAAATCATTTTAAAATCCGTTTTAACTCCATTTTCGAAACCATTTGAAATTCTCGCCTTTAAAAATAATAACCAACATATTTGAGCAATAAAAATAATTTTATCAAAAACTTTATTTTCCTCCATTTTCCAAAAATTAATTAAAATAGCCCAAAATTACGTGGGTTGTTACACTTCCCCACTAACAATGGAATTTCGCCCTCGAAATTCGCCGAATGCCTAACTCTCAAAATCAGGCCAACAATGTCCAAAAATAATTTCGTCTCCAAAAATAATTTCCTCACCTCTAATCTAGAAACCTAACACGAATATCACCTAAAATTTGCTATCTCCAAAAATTGCTAACCACGCAATGAACCCAAAACCCAAGCCCCGAGGGTTGCCGTATACCTAAGCTCTGATACCATTTGTAACACCCCGCCCGCCCGGGGAGAGTGAATGGAGCGCCACTATCGATACAATAAATCCAAATCCACAAATAACAAGGTATAGAGCATCTAAGTAACCCACAATAATATAAATCCACTAATCTCAATCTCTTCAATTACAACAAGTCTCTCGAATTACATAAAACAACTAACTCGAAAATAAAATACAAATCTCCAAAGCTCTATACATCAAAATAATACAAATCTTTCCCAAATAATCCTTGCTAACATCAATCTCCATAGCGCCCCAAAATCCACGCTAACCTGCCACTAAAAGAAAATATGGGGAAGTACACAATACGAAAGGAAAGATGCTCAACATATATATTAGCAATAAGGCGGAACAACACGAGTACGAATATTCAAATCAAATGCAAATCTCAATAGCATTTTATCATTTTAATTTCTCAACCACACATCAATGGGTCACCAGGACTCACCCCATTCGCATATGCTTTATCAAGCCATAGCCGGGAATAGGTATTTTGGCGGGTACTCAACATTCGTGCCATATTAAAATCTCATGACAATGTGCTCATCAACAATATAATGATACCACGTGAATCAAAATAATTTCAACAATTATTTTCCACATTTCAATGAATTTATCAATTCAAATATGAGTTCAATTAACAAGAATTCAAATAGAATGACACTCGCGAGATTTAAGGAGCATATTGTGTAAAACCCCATACCTCAAACCATGATGAGAAACCAACTATAGATCTGCCCAGAAATCATAATCACATCCTCAAGATCAACACAAAAGATCTACAAAAGCTCCTCCAAGAACCTCCAACAAAATATCCCCAAGAACACCTCTAATCTAAGGTTGGAACTCACAAATCTCAAGGGCCAATGTGTATATAAAAAGAAGAGGAATATAAAATATATTTGCTGCCAAAATTTGTGTCAAAAGTAGGTTAAAAGGGTTGCCCGCAACTTCCTTTTATAATGCAAAGAAATGAAAAGTTGGAATCCAAAAGACTCCTTTAAATAAGGCAAAGAAATGAAGAGTTGGAAGTCAAAACAACTCCAACAGTTAAAAAAATTTAAAAATCATTTTAAAATCTGTTTTAACTCCATTTTCGAAACCGTTTGAAATTCTCTCCTTTAAAAATAATAACCAACATATTTGAGCAATAAAAATAATTTTATCAAAAACTTTATTTTCCTCCATTTTCCAAAAATTAATTAAAATAGCCCAAAATTACGTGGGTTGTTACATAAGCATCACCTATTGACATGTCAATTATTAGGAGAGGAGCAAGAAATAAAATAGGCTCAACGGTTTGCCGAGGATGAGGTGTTTTTACAGTAATAAATTCACTTACCATGGAATGTCGAGCTGATAGAAGAACTACATATGAATCCATTGGTATCTCCCAACAACTATGGACCAGATCTACCATTACTTGGTGCTACTACACCATCCTTAGCCACAAGTACTAGGGGTTCTGGGAATGAGGTGCAGGAGGGAGGACAACTTATTCCACAAGCAACATAGATAACTAAGAGAGCCTCTATCATTGTAGAATAAATAACTTGTGGGAATGTGGTGTGAGAAATGGATTGTTATGTTACTACTAATATAGTAAATTAGGAACAAATACGGAAATTTAGTATGTTTTAACTAAAAGTTTTTTTTTTACATTATGGATATGCTAAATTTTCCTTGTAACAGTTTGAAGGATCTTTTAATATTAACTTATTCATCTTTATAAACAGTGTTATGAATACATCATGCATTAATTATTATTTACTTATATATGATGGTGAATGATTGAAATGATACCTCAAAACCTTGATAAGAATCTATGTCATCCAATCCATCTACGACCATGGATAGCACAGTGAAATGTTTTCAAAAACTCACTCGACTAAAACAATGACATTAAAATCATTTACCATGGATCGAGATATCTACAGGGTTTCAAAGAATGAATGCGCTGAAGGAATTTATGCAACAACGAGCCCCTAATTTTCAAGGAAACCCAAGAGCATAAGAAGTCGAATGCTGGTTCAGGCAAACTCTAATGATTTTAGGAAGAGTAGGAATAATATGTGAACTTCAAGTTGATTTAGCTACTTAATTATATGAAAGCGATGCCGATCACTGGTGGCAATTAGTTAAGCGTAACGAAAATGATGAAAATTTAACGCAACTACAATTTGAGGACATGTTCTTCAAAAAGTATTTTTCTGAATAAAAACGCGATCAGCTAACGGTTGAATTTTTGGGACTCTAATAAAACAAAACGACGATAACGTAATACGAGGACCGATTTATGGAAATATCCTGTTACACTAAAGAATATATCAATAAAGATATTAAGAAATGTAAACATTTTGAATGAGGGCTCAAAGCTAGTATCAGAACCTTCCTTATTAAAAAGCATCCGGCTTAAAGTGGAACTTATCGCAGTAATCTTCCCCTTCCCTAAAAAAATTCAAATAATCATTCACCAAATCATTCCATCCGAAATCGCACCAATTTTAAACAAAATAAAGGACGATCATTCAAACAAATTCAACATCAAAAAACTGATAATACGATTTTTAACCATTAATGAAATGCCATTGGGCACATTAGAATCCAGGGCCCCAAGCTTCATAACTTCACTATAATCCCAGACCGTTATGAATTTCGACAGAAACACTGAACCATAATGAACAGTGGGAAGGCCCCCATCCACAATAGGAAAATATGTTCATAAACCTCCGCCAGGAAACTCTAATAATCAAGGAAACATATCCAACAATGCAACTCAAGGCCAATGTTTTGCACTATTAACGCAAAAAAACAATCATGACGTTATCGAAGGTACTATGTTATTTCACGACCTTACGGCACAAGAATTATTTGATTTAGGATTATCTAACCCATTTGTTAGTTCTAAGTTTATGGACTTAGCAAATCTTATTCCTCTTACATTAGATCATCCGATTTCCATGAGTATGCCAATGGGTTCCATCACCAGAACCTGGGAGGTTTGCAAATATTGTGAGGTAAAACTCGAGGTAGGAACCATTATTATTGATTTAGTGGTCCTAGACATAGTGGGATTAAATATTATTATTGGGATACATGCCTTATTCACCACTAATGAATATGTCAATTTTTCTTCAAGAAAAGTTATTTTTCAAAACACTATAACTCGAAATAATCAATTTCAGGGACAACGTTACAAGACTTTCTTAAATATATTATCTTACTCTTTAAAACATCTTAATGATTATTTCAAAGAATTTCCTAGAGAATTACCTCAAATTCTCCCACAAAGAGAAATTGACGTTGTAATCAATATTTTTCTCAATCCTTCTCCAATTTGTATACCACCCTACCAAATGGCTCCTCTAAAACTACGGGCACTTCGAAACCAACTTGATGAATTATTAACCAAAGGGTTTATTTGAACAAGTACATCTCCCTTGGGTGGTACAATATTATTTGTTAAAAAAAAAGACAGTTCTTTTCGATTATGTATAGATTACCGTGGATTGAAGAAGGGAGCTATTAAAAATAAATATCCTTTACCCATAATTGGCAATCTATTTGATCAATTTTGAGGAGCCAAGGTATTTTTTAAGATCAATCAATATCATTAATTAAGGGTAAACGAAGAAGGCATACTAAAAACTGCTTTTGAACTCATTATGGACACATCAATTTTTAGTAATGTCTTTTGGACTTACT
This sequence comes from Sambucus nigra, assembly GCA_949130495.1. Classification (NCBI taxonomy): domain Eukaryota; kingdom Viridiplantae; phylum Streptophyta; class Magnoliopsida; order Dipsacales; family Adoxaceae; genus Sambucus; species Sambucus nigra. Next base: position 51,362,228 of record OX422217.1, on the reverse strand, counting down.
AATTCCCCAGTCCCTTTTATCGACTTAATGCACTGGTTATTTCAACCATTTCGGGACCAATTTGTGATCGTATTAATCAATGATATCTTGATATATTCATAAAATTAAAAGGATCATGAAACTCATTTGTAAGTCATGTTGGTCCCCTTGCAATGTCACGAGTTGTACACTAATGATAACAAGTGTGATTTCCTAATAAAAGACGTCAATTTTTTAGGTCACGTTATTATGAAACATGGAATTCATATAGACCTAGAAAAAACTATTGTTGTTATGGAATAGCTCCAACCCACTACCATAATTGAGGTTTGCAGCTTTCTAGGATTAGTTGGTTATTACTGCAGATTCATAGAAAGATTCTCCACTATTTCTTTACCTCTCATGAAATTAATTCAAATGGATACACACTATGAATGGAATCAAGAATGTACTCAATCCTTCTATACCTGAAAGAACATTTAACTACCACCCCTATACTCAAAATACCTTCTAGTACTATGCGTTATGATATATACATGGATTCCTCCTTACAAGGGATAGGATGTATACTCATGCTATCAGGAAAAGTAGTAGAATATATGTCATGACAACTAAAAATCCCTGAGAAAAATTATCAAATTTATGATCTAGAATTAACCATTATTGTTTTTTCTTAGAAGATTTGGCAATGTTACTTATACGGAATAGCATTTAAGTTATTCTCACATCACAAAAGTTTGAAATATGTCTTGACCCCAAAAAATCAGAATTTGGGGCAATGCATATGGATGGAATATTTACAAGATTATGACTTTTAATTAAAATACAACCCATGCAACAGGGTAGACGACGCCCTAAGTCTTAAAACTAGTGGAAGATTAATCAGAACACTTTCCTATCATGTCATGATTACATTGACTAGCAATAATCTGCAAAGTAAAACCTATACTATCCTTGTGACATCATAGAATACCCATCTCTTCAAAATAACATAATTAGGCAACAATCCACTAAAAAATTTCTTCCGCCCAACGTCGAAGGATTGAATTTAGAAAAGCTAGTGCAAAATGGACATATCACCTAATCAACGGAATGCAATTTCATAACCGCATATGATTGCCTTCAGATTCAAAAATAAAGGAAGAACTCTTATAAGAAAGTAATCATTCCAAATTTATTATCCATGCATGCAATACCATGATGTATCATGCACTTTAAAAATGTTACTGGTTGGATTGAATGAAATGATACATTCGAACCGTCATTGCCAAATATTTTACCCGTCAACAAGTCAATATTGAACACCAACATCTAGGTGGACTCATGCAACCTCTTCCCATCCTATCTTGGAAGTGGGATCATGTTACTATGGACGCTGTTAGTGGATTACCTTAAACAGCACAAGGGTATATTTTGATTTGGGTAATTATTGATCGATTAATTAAATTAGCTCACTTTGTTTGAGTGCGGACAACAAATTCACTTTAGAGAATCATAAACTTGTACATTCAAAAAATCGTTTGATTATATGGGACCCCTTTATCTATTATATCTGGCTGAGATCTTTGATTTTTGTGACATTTTTGGCCAGCTTTACAAAAAAGCAATAGGTACTAAATTACTTATTAGCATCGCATTTTATCCCCAACCCGATGGACAATACAAATGACTAATTCAAACCTTAGAGGACATATTGTGAGCATGCATATTAGATCTATAAGGAAATTAGAGTGATCATTTAGCGTTAGTAGAATTTTCCTACAATAATATTTATCAAGCTATTTTTCAAGCCACTCCATATGAAGCACTCTATGTAATACTCTATCATTCTCCACTTTGTTGGAACGAATCTAGAGAAAATCGTATTTTTATTCCAAAAATTATAGTAGAAACCAAAAAAAATATGTATAATCAGGGAAATATTAACTGAAGATCAAAGTTGATGGAAAAGTTATGTCGATCACCGTGGGCGACACCTTCAACTTTGAGAAGGAAACGAATTTTTCGTCAAATTATTAACTCGAGGGGGAATTATTAGATTTAAGAGAAAGGGAAAACTTGCACCAGGATACATCGAATGTTTTACAATTACAAAATTTGTTAGACCAGTAGCATATTGACTAATATTACCTCCTGATTTGGAGCAAAGTCACAACGTATTTCATGTTCCATAATTAAGAAAATATATTGCTGACCCAAGCCGCTTCATCACATGGAACGGACTATCAGTACAAAGTAACAACAACTTGGAAGAAATACCTCTTTAGAGAATAGGAACCCAAGATTGAGTACTCTGTACCAAGACCATCACTTTAGTGAAAGTTCTCCGGCCACATTATAGACTCTAAAAAAACTTGGAAACATAGAGAAGTCATATATCAACAATATCTTGAACTAATAGAAGGTAATTTTGAGGATGATTTTTTTTTTTGTAGGGAGAATTGTAAGACCCGTATATAGAAACACATCTAGCTTCGACTATCGCTGTATAAATATTCAAAGAATAAGTAAACTTACCTTAACATATAAACATCATCATAAAAAATATTGGTTTATTATCCACATGAACCTTCAAAAAACATAAATTCCAAAGTTACCTTGAGGTTTAAATAATTACAAAACACCACCTAAAGTTTTAAATTGAATATTAATTCATCCAAATGAACTATATATTCAAAAATGTCTTTACAAACAACTTCATTTTCTGTTAAAGTCATAAATTATCCCACACTTATCATTCCTAGGGTTTGGAAATTATGAAGAGACCCCAAAAGTTTCAAAATAAAGTAAAAATGACTTAAAAAATAATTAAAAAACTTTAGGGACTAAACCTACAACCAAAACCATCTTCCTTATAAGCTGGGTTGATAAGAATGCCAGCTACACACCATGTGAGCCAATGAAATCATAGGGTAAACATGTGCCTTTTGACACCTTAAAATTTATTCTAAGATTACTATCATTAGGCCAACCCAAATACCACCTCAATTTTGACAAATAAACTCCCCATAACCTATCCTATATAAAACCTCTCTTATTTCAGTACAAACAGTAGCTAAAAACTCAAATCAAAATATGGACATTTTTGGGTATACTGTCATTTTATGTTTATAACTTAATTATTTCAATTCGGTCATGTTTTCGCAGTAGAGTAGGATCCATTTATGAAGTTACATGTGAGATTTTACGTAGAAATCATAAGCTAAGCGACAATATTCAGAAAACACCTTGGAAGCTTGAGCTCCAATGGTGAATTTTGTGTTCCTCACTTTAAACTAGTTTTAAAGTGGGAATACTTTTCCTTAGCCTTGTAGGATCACAACGATATATTTTAATTTTCGTATAGTATTCTATCTTGTTCATAAATCAAGTTTTTCATTTGGGGCATTTGAAATTTTGAACTTAAAATTCTCCATGTACAGTGTGAATTAAAACTTCAAACCAAAATCGTTTTGTTCCAAAATCACACAGAAACAAAACTATACCACTGATATACTTCAAAATTTAGTATAAATACACAAATATGAAACTGAAATTTCCAATATTTTGTAGTATCTGGATATAAGGCTACAATTGGCCTCAGTCTTTAAAAGTTATATTTTTGAAATCGTTGCAGAAAATAAGGAAGATATACTTTGAAATCATATCAATTAGTCTTATGTAGAGAATTTAAATAAATGTAACATTTTTTAAACCCTTAGTCAAAATTCAAAAGGTTGAAGAAGAAGTCGATGCCATGCGCACAAGTAGGGTCAAAACCAGCCCGTGTGTTATTTGACTCCGCGCGTAAGCGTGCGTGACAAATCAAAATATTCTGGAAAAATATTCGAAAAATCTTAATTTATTTTTCAAGTCAAATGGTATATCATAACCCCGTGTTTTTATAACTAGAAAGCTAATTCGATATAACCCCTAAAATGGAATTCTAAACATTAAAAGTATGTTTCCACATAAACCGTAGATGTTTTTCAAATTCTGTATTTTAACCCCAAAATTTTTCTAATGATTTTTGACATCATTACAAACAAAAAGGTTTATTAGCACCAATCCTAAAAAGCTAATGAATATTAAGTAATAAAACCAAACTTTATTTTATTTAAACCCCCGATGCTTATTAACTGTGCAATTTTATAACTTTTCCGCACTTTGAACATTTCACGAACCTTATACCTACATAGAAATACATTTTAACTTTGTAAGAATTACACGAACTTTCACGTTGACTTAAAAAAACTCAATGGACCTTTCGACAACCCTAAAACAACAAATAGGTGATTTTGTATACGCCTTGATCTTATTCAGTATTGTTATCACGCAATGATTTTGGATACGCCTTTTGTTGATATCACTATGTGATAGACCAAATATATCTTATTTTCCTTGATGAACTAATTTGAGTTGTTAGACCATTTATGTATGTTTGATTGATATTTTTACGATGATAATGCAATCATAGTACTTTATATGATGAAATTCTACCTTGTTCTATTATAGCATTAAGACCAGGGAATTATCTTTCTTTACACCCATGACTGTATTATTTGGCCTATAGGACTTAGATGATTGAGGGCCTAGTTATTGCTACCATATGGAATGTCTGTGATGAACTTAGCAGTGTAACTTTTATCTCCATTTTATTAGATTGATTTGTTGCATGTATGATTATTACCCTAAAGCCTCTATACAAATAATTATGGGTTATTTGTTTAGAAACCATCCCTAACCTTTACCAGATCTAGAGAAATATTTCTATTTTTTGTTATATCATTCTAGTAAATGTTATCTTATCCTGGGATTGAATCCCCTTTCATATCGAATTTCTTCTAATGACTCATCATCATTATGTTTTGAACTGTATAGAATGAGAATTATCTACTTGGGAATTTTTCTTACATTTTTAAACTCCAGATGGACTCAAGAAATAAAGAAGGCAACATCTCCCCCGTCCTACACAATTCTAATGTATCACCCTGTGTTACTCTACCAATAATATATTCATGAACAATTAGTCGCAGCACAGAATACCCTATCATAATTTCTTATGCTACTACTTATAAATTGATGTAATTGATATTATACCGAGGAACATGTAGTACGTTCAATTTCATTTTTCTTTTAATTTTTTTTATTTAACTATGGAATAAAATATGTTGCCTATATCTAGCATGCATGTAATATATAATTTATTTTAATACTTTACTTAATGTTTAAAGATAGTACTTCTATTTTATCATTACTGTTATGATTATTATTTGTATTCCCACTATTTAATTAATTCCTCATTTATCCTATCAACCCAACCCTTAATCACTCTTCATTATTCGAGACGTGATGAAAGTTACCCTTGATACTAAGCCATATATATTTTAATATTTTAAATTCAATTCGCAAAAAACTACTTCACTTATAGAAGGCATTCATATTTTTCAAATAAATGTTGTCTAGCTTCCTTTGAGTAGGATGCCTCATTGTTTAACACGCATAAGGCCATTTATAGTGATTTTTTTTTAATGAAAATTCCTTTAGCAAAATAAATCACAAATGCATTTACAATTATTTCATGTGAATGTGTGTAAGCCTTTTGAAGTTCACCTCTTGAGGCACTAACTTCATGGTTCATGTTACCCATTATTGTAATTAAACTTTTACTTTTCAGTTTTTAGTTTTGAGATGAAGTATTTTAAGGAAAATGAAGCCAAACTAAAGATTCACATTACTTGAATATAATCTCACATTCCTTAAAGTAAAACTAAATCCAAACTAAATGTTCACAAAAAGGCATATAACAATATTCATCTATCCTTCCTTAAGTAAACGTTGATCTACTTTTAATAACACATTTCTTAAATAATGAAAATAGAGAAATATTGGTCTATCATTTTATGTTTATGTTTGTTATATGCCTTTTGTGATATCTACATGAACTACCTTGACTACTATTAATTTCCATTGTTACCTAAATATTTCATAGGTACAACCGTATACATTTTTAGAGATACAGAACATATATGTTATAGCCCAATTTGTTTTCATCATTGCACCATGTGAAGAATTGTTACTCAACATTATGTGATTTACATATAGTTGCCACACTTGAAGGGAAAAATTATAGGAAAAATATGAGGAAATATGTGATAAAATTTAATTTAACCGTAGATATTCCCCAAAACTGAGAAGAATTGCAAAACTGGATTCCTATCATAAGCCCCAACTGTCGTGACATGGCGTTAAAGAGTTGAGTGTCATATTTCTACCTGATTGGAACATGAAACATATCGGTCATATATAGATAAAAGCTCAAACATGAAGAAGTTATAATACCATTGTATAAAATGTAAATATAAAACATGAAGAATAGAAGATGTAAACTCTATTTTGAAGATATTATATGTGACAACCCGGATATAACTATGATAAATTATATTTAAATAATGCTTATCTTATGTGATATGAATAATGTGTTATTACTATATCTAATGTTAAGTGATTATGTTTAGTCTAATCCTACGTTCATAAATCGTGAAATGACCGGTTATGTCCAAACACAAAATTTTGTTATTTTCGATAGAAATGTTTCGGTTTAAGACTGGTTTTGGCCCTTGTAAAATTACAAATGACTTGAGTGAAAAACTAGATAGTTGTAGAAATATGAGTTAGGGTTGTAACACAACAAACGGTGCATCAAACAGATGTCCGAGTAAGAAGTTAGGCTGAATTTACGAAAAAGGGGCAAATATGTCCATTTCATTTAAGTGGTAAATTGTCTTTTAGTAAACCAAATGTTTTAATTTGATTGGTTGGAATGGGAGGCAACCTTGGCCGACTTAAACCTCTCACTTTAACTTATTTCTTCAGGAAATATAACCCTAGGTTCAGTTTTGAGATATTTAAGTTTAAGGAAAGAGAAAGTAGAAGTTTAAAGAAGAAAGATTACAAGAAAAGCTAGGAAAATGCAAAGAAAATCCTTAAAGTGTTTCCAAGGTACAAGTTTGTGATTAATATTGTAATATACTTGTTTCAGAGTATATAGATCTTTAATTAGGGATTAAAATTCCATCACCCTTTGTGATAATATGTATTGGTTCATATGTGAGGTAAGTGGTGTTTATAGGCCATATTGGTTTTTATTCAAACCCCTTGTATTCAAACTTGCATATATTTTTGTTGGCTTTCTGGAATCCAGAAATTACAATTGGATATGAAATTAGACTCATATATTCATATCGTATCCAAAAATTAGAATTTAAATCTTTATGGTTAGGCCTTAGTGATGGTTGTAAATTGGTATATAGTTCCTATTTGTATATTTCATTTCTGTATACCCTGAGTTTTGTCAAGCTTTTGACCTAGTACATGAAGTCAAAAGATTATGAAACTTTAATTATATACTATTAAGTATGTGTATTGAAAATGGGTGAGAAATCATGGAAATTTATGTTGTACAAAAATTATGAAAATTCTTGGAAGTTGAAGGAACAATAAAGGAGCTTGTGGGGAAGATTTAATAGGTTATAAAGAAATGGTCATAACTTGCTATAGGAAGATTGAAAAATTTCACCGTCACTTCTAATGGAAATCATATTCAAATATGTTTTCATATTGATAATCTTTGTCACGTGTATGTGTAAAATTTATAAATATGGGTTGGTTAAGTATGGAGGACAATAATTTGAGGCCATATTGGATACTCCATGCATGAATGTTTTTATTTTCTCCTTCTCATGGGTGTTTATAGTACATGCTTTACGTGTATATACATTGAGAAGATACTTTTATGTTTACTTGATTTTAGTTGTAAATTCCTTACGAGGTAGTTTCTAGGGTTGAATGTTCATGACCTTTTCAATATATGTACCATTGTTTCATCTTTACACATGTTTCATGGAATATGACTTGAGTAGAATTATAATGTTGTTGTATAGTCATTGAAAGTTACATAGATATATTAATATAATACTTATGATTGAGATTCAGTACTTATTTAGTAGGACTAATAGGTTTAAGGTCAAATTAGCCAAGTTCAACTCCACCCGAGTTAAATGTGAATACATAGTTGACAACCCAATGTGAGTGTACTTAGTGAGTTGATTTTGCATATGATGGGTATGTAATTTATATTGAGATTATATGGATTATTAAAATTCATGAGATGTTGAGATGTTGTGGCTTATTTAATGTCAAGAGATGTTGAGATTTGATGTCTTTATAAAAGTCAAGATATGTTGGGTTTCTATGCAAATCAGGAGATGTTAGGTTATTAAAACCTATGGATATGATTATTGCCTACGGGCAGGAGATGTGGGGTTCATTAACTCCGGATATGTATATGGCATAATTTGGCACAAAGATGGGTATATATATTGATATTTTGAGATGTTAAAATTGTACTTTTACTATATAGAGATGTAGTAAATTCACTGAGTTTTTAAACTCATGGTTTTATTTGTTTACATTTTCAGGTTCTGAAGCTGCCACTGCCAGGTCTAGAAGGTTGAGTAAATAGTAGTAGGGTCTTGTTAGATTTGTTTTATACATTGTACTAGTTGTAACAATGGGATTTATTATATTCCGCATGTTAACCTTGAAGTTGTTTCAATATTTATTACTAAATAAATAAATAAATAAATACTAAGTGTGGTTTGTGAAGTATTTATTTAATTATATCCTATAGGGGTTAGGGGGTGACAACTTGGTAACAGAACTTTAGGTTTTTATATTATGGGGTTAGAGAGTCTGGATATGGCAGTGGCAGAAATTGTGTGGTGTGGGTAATTTATATTAACATGTGAGAAATACTAACCATTATGTTAGAGATAAATGTTGTATTATTGTTTCTGTAATTGTGGTTTATGACTGACAGTAAGTTATGGAAGGAGAAAATGTTGATGAGAGTGTGGATGAGGAATCTTCAAATACAGTAAACCAACAAAATCCAAATAATGTATAGGGGGACCCTAAACAACTTACAGATATGCAGAGAATGGCTCCTGCCATGACTTTAATGGCAGAACAACAAAACATGTTTATGATGCAAATAGCAAAACAAAAAGCCAGGTACTTAGAGGACAAAACTTTATCCAAAAGAGAAAGGGAAATACAACGAGAGGATAAGAATACTTTGTACGAGAAGTTTATTAAATTGAAAACCCCAGCATTCTCAGGTTCTGTAGATCCTTTAGAAGTTGAGGCTTGGGTCAGAGACACATAAACTATCTTCGGGGTGATGAATGTACCTGGCGCACAGAAGGTAATTTTGTCTACTTTCATGTTAAAGGGCGAAGCTAAATATTGGTGGGAGTATTCCAAACATTTATTGCTTACTCCGGGGGGAGGTGAGGTAATTTCTTGGGATTCCTTTATTAAAGTCTTATATGAAAAGTATTTTCCTCGTATGTATCGGAATTAAAAGGAGAGAGAATTTTTATCACTGACTCAGGGTAATATGTCGGTCAGGGAGTATGAAACTAAATTTATATCTTTTTCTCGATATTCATTATGTTTCTTACACAATGAGGAGGACAAATGAACCAAATTTCAAGATGGCTTGAATTTGGTTATGAAGTCTAGACTCACTGCACTTGAAATGGTATATTATACTTCTTTAGTTAACAAAGCTATGATGGTTGAAGGAGATTTTAATGATGCAATAAATAATAGGGAACAAAGGGAAAAGAGGAGTAGATTTTATCCATATCAGCAGAAGGAAGGCAATATAGAATACTCAAAACATGGGAGTCAAATATTTCAGCGCAATAGCAAGACTAGAAATTATGTTCAGAATAGGACACCGGGTAGTTTTAGGGGTGCAAGATCGATCAACCAACATAATAGACAATAAGGGAATGGTAATGGGTAGTATAAACCTCTCACATGCTATTTTTGCAAAGTTAAGGGCCATATTAGTCTAGATTCTCCCAAGTTAAAGGGGTAGAGTGTTATCACTTTCATCAAATTGGTCATACCAAAAAGAACTATCCTATGCTACAGGGAGGGATTCAATCAGCTACTACAAGTTGAGGTTCATCACCTGGAGGTATAGGGAGTGGAGGAGGTAGAGGACAGGCTAGTGGTATGAGGGCTCCGGGAAGAATATTTTCTATAACCTTATAGGATGCTCAAGCTACTCCAGAGGTGGTGGAAGGTACATTTTATGTCATGAACAAACATGCTTACGTGCTTATTGATCCTGGTTCTACTCATTCATTTGTAGCACTGTCATTTACCATGCATTTGGGTAGACCATGTTCTTATCTAGATTGTGGTTTATATATTTCTACACCTATGTGGGATGTGATGTTAGTGGAGCTTGTGTATAAAAAGTGTGTATTGTATGTGGGGGAGAGGGAGTTGACCATTGATTTAATTCCACTAGATATTCGAGATTTTGATATTATCTTGGGTATGAACTCGTTATCTTCCTACCATGCATCGATTGACTATTTTCGTAAGGAGGTTACATTCAATATGCCAGGGGAAGAAGAATTCAAATTTACTGGGGAAAGAAATGTGGTTCCAAACTGTCTTATTTCTTCCGTTCGGGTGAGGAAATTGTTAAATAAGGGTTGTCAGTGCTTTTTAGCATATATTGTGGATACAAATAGGTAATTGCAAAAATTAGAAGATATCCCAGTAGTTAAAGATTTTGCAGATGTGTTTCCAAATGAATTACCAGGGTTTCCACATCAAGAGAGGTAGAGTTTACTATTGATTTAGTGCCTCGTACAACTCTAGTTTCTATTTCTCCACATAGAATGGAACTTGTGGAGGTAAAGGAGTTAAAAGTTCAAGAGCACTATTTTATAGATTGAGATTTTATTCTACCCAGTGTATCACCATGGGGTGCTCCGGTATTATTTGTGAAAAAGAAAGACGGCACCATGCGACTTTGCATTGATTATCGGCTGTTGAACAAGGTAACTATTCGAAATAAATATCCATTGCATCGTATTGATGATTTGTTTGATCAATTATAGGGTTCTAAAGTGTTTTCAAAAATTGATTTGATATCGGGTTATCATCAATTAAGGGTGAGAGATTGTGACATTTCTAAGATAGCTTTTCGTTCTCGCTATGGTCATTATGAATTTTTGGTAATGCCATTTGGGTTAACAAATGCTCCTGCAGTGTTTATGGATTTAATGAATCGGGTATTTCATCCTTTCATAGATTCATTTGTGATTGTCTTTATCGATGATGTTTTGATATACTCACCTAGCCAAGAGGAACATAAGAAACATTTAAGAGTTGTATTGCAAGTTTTGCGAGATAGTCAATTATTTACTAAGTTTAGCAAAGGTGAGTTTTGGTTCAATCAGGTAGTAAATCTGGGGCATGTTGTTTCGGGACATGGAATTTATGTTGACCTTAAGAAGGTAGAGGTAATTGTGCAATGGGAAATACGATGAAATGTAATGGAGATAAGGAGTTTCCTTGGATTGGCTAGATATTATAGAATATTCATAAAGGGGTTTTCATCTATTGCCGTACCGTTGACTAAATTAACCCGAAAGGAAGTGAAATTTGTGTGGAGTGATGAATGTCAGCACATCTTTGAAAAGTTGAAAAATAGGCTAGTATCAGCTCCAGTCCTCACTGTTCCATCCAATGGAGAAGGTTTTGTTATTTATACTGACGTTTCACATCAGGGTCTGGGTTGTCTTTTCATACAACGTGGAAAGGTAATTTATTATGCATCAAGACAGTTAAAGGCGCATGAACGTAATTATCCTACACAATATTTAGAACATGCGGCTATTGTTTTTGCCTTGAAATTATGGGGACATCATTTATATGGAGAGACGTGTTAAATTTTCACTGACATTCAAAGTTTGTGTGACACCCCGACTAATTAAATACCGAGTAGCTACTCCTTTATTAAATTAATACAAAATGCCAAGTTGGCTCAGTTCATAGAATCACTGTCGAAAAACGTTTTGACAATTACTAGCCACCTAATGTTTAAAAAGTGAGCTGTCAATTTTAATTAAATCCGATTAACATGCAATACGCAATTTAGGAAATGCTAACACAACCACCACAACATGAAGACAATAGAGTAACCATAAAATAGTAATGAGTCTGGAGGAACACTCCTCACAACAATCCAAATGCGAAAATAAACTAGTACCAAGTCTACATCACTAAATTAATTACAAACCAAAATTCTGAAATGAATGAATAAATAAAGTGTCTGTAAAGGGAAATAGGGCGACATGCCCAATAGATGAGAAAAACTCATAATATGGAGTCAAGACTGAAAATGGAGGCGTCTACTGTCAAGGTTTTGTAACTTCCACGGCAGCTACAGTACGTAACCTGAATGGAACTCCTATACTTTGTGTCCTTGTGGCTGGGCACGTAAAAGGTTTTTACAAGAAAATATATTTGGAAGCAAACGGGTCAGAGCCCGATAGTGAAAAACATTTTAAATATAGCAAGTGTTTTAATGACATTAAAACAATGAATGCAAAATACATGTTAGGACGTACGCTCACATGAAATAATCACCTCTCGACTATTTGTGCACTCCTAACGTACACGTACCCAATTCTAGATATTCACATATCTAACTAGTCCGAGCATAATACCTAACATTACTATATGATTCATGCTTTAATTCCGACATCTTCATTTAAATAGAAAGCTTTACATTTATTCTCGGTTTCCCATATTAGTAATACAGCTTACTAGAGGATTTCCACTTTTATCTTTACAAACATTGCTTTTAATTACAGTCGCAATTATACATGACTGTGTATTTCAATTAACCGTATATTATTCTCATCATAAATATACAATATTAGCACCCTGAGGCTAAGCTGCGGTGCACACATACTCTTCTATCCAATCCCGGTATATCACGTACATATGTTCCACGCATTTCGAATGTCTCAGGAATCGTTCTCAAATAACAACAATCACAAATAATGGAGGTGAACATAGTTATCATCACATGGGTCACGCACATACCTACACTCCCATGATCAGCAGACTTATTAACTTCTCAATAATTCCTTCCCTGACCTATGTCCTGGAGGTACCAATCTAAATCCTCAGGTAGGCACACAAAGATTAGATGGCCCTAATCGAACGCAGACCTCCCATGATAGCATGTATGGTAGGTATGTTATACACATAAAACCACATATACTAAGCATTCGCACATCTTAGATATCTCGATTTATCAATATATGTATACTTCTCGTTCATATACCGTCATTTAATAATATACGTTTATAACTCCCCGATTTATGTATATTAACGTTGTCAACTCTTCTCACGTCGTAATTAGGTACTCGTTTCCTAATCCACATTTGTCATCCGATTTACTCCAAGATTCTAAGTTATACTCCTCACGTACTCCAATATCTCAATTATACTCACTGGTCAATAAGGGAAGGTTATTACTCCATTAAATAAGTCTACGGGAACATTTGAAATGAAATCAGGCCTAAAAGGCCATTCTGTCAACTCGTTAGAAGTTTCGTTCGAACGAGGTCATTCGAATGAGTTCGTTCAAATGAAAGGATTCGAATGAACCACCAACCCGTTAGAAGGGATACCGTCATCTCGTTAGAAGCTCGTTCGAACGAGGTCGTTCGAACGACCTGGGCAGGCCTTCTAACGAGATGGCAGGCTGCACCCAGAATTCCCCCAATTCGTTTTTCTTTAATTTTCTATTCCGATTAAGTTTTAGCGTTATTAAACTACTCTAAGTCCTCATACGTCACTCTTTAACATATATTTGGGGTCAATGCTTCCTAAATTAACATGTAATTCTCAAAATTCCCAAACCTTGTCCTAAACCCTAAAAACATCAACCCAGAATTTAATGTCTACAATTTCTCCTTAACAATCCGTTTTCACATCATCAAAAGATATATTTTATATATGACATTCATCCAATCACATTCTACATTCAATCCCTATATCATATTATGAATTCTACCTCTAATTTCATAGGTTTTCATCAACTTTTAATAGAAGACAATATTCACTTCTAAGCATGGAAGAAACATTCGCTTGAAATTAAGTAATTAAACCACTTGCCTTAGATTCATTTTTCTGGAATTAATGTCGTTGATTCTAGGTTGAATTTCCCTTCTTTCGGTAACAAATCCTTCCAGAATGGTGGTGATGGGTGATGGCGTTGGTTTGGCTCTTGTAACTTCTCTCCAACTTCTCTCAAAACTCTCGTAGCTCACTTTCTTATCTTTTGATGGTAATGGACTTAGTGGACCCTTTAAAATTACAAATATAAACTCTAATTTTCGTGGGTTTTAATTTCCTAATTTTTAAAATTACCAAAATACCCCTCTAGGTAGCCTGTTTGGCCTAAAAGTGCCCCGGGACCCAAACTAAACCCCCGGCTAGTGTTTTCTGACTATTTTGACCCTTCCGGACACGTTGGCGCACTCAAAATGACCATTCGGTTGATAAAAATATAATTCCATTTTTAATTTAAATAATTTCATTCCTAACACGACTTCCACACCCGTCCCAACTAAATTTCCAAATTTTCGTATTTCTGCCTTGCGATAATTTTTAATATTTTCAATACTCATGAAATTTTCAATTTTAACATCATAATCAAATACCAACTCACATCTCGCTAGTATTTATATCCGGATTAATTCTCAATTAATTCTCATTTTATTTAATTAATCCCTCAAATAAAAATCAATAAAATTACGGGGTATTACATACATCCCCCCTAATAACATAATTTCATCCCAAAATTCGAAACTAAAGAGTACCTGGTAAAAACAACTCTGGATAACGCTCGAGCATCTCATCCTTGCGCTCCCATGTGGACTCCTCGGCATTATGATGCCGCCACTGAACACGTACTAATGGTACTAGCTTTGACTTCAGTTTCCGCTTGCTTTGGACCAAAATAGCAATCGGCCCCTCCTCATAGGAACTATTTGGCTGAAGATCGATGTCCTCTATAACAATGTGGGTATGGGCCAAATCATCCCTAGGGTATTTCCTTAGCGAGGAAATATGGAACACATCATAAATCTTATGCAAGTGCTCCGGTAACCCAAGTCTATACGCAATTGGCCCAATCCGCTCGATGATAGGAAATGGCCCCACATACCTTGGTGCCAGTTTCCCCTTCTTCCCAAAACGAATAATCCCCTTCATAGGAGATACTCTGAGTTACACCTGGTCCCCCACTTTGAATTCTCTGAAGAACCTCTTGGCATCAGCATAGCTCTTTTGTCGATCCTGAGCTACTCGAATGCGGCTCCGTATCATTTATATCCTTGCCGAAGTATCCTGAATCACTTCCGGTCCAAGGAGTTATTTATCCCCCACCTCTGACCAACATGCTGAGGAACGACAAGGTCTACCATACAACGCCTCAAATGGAGCCATGCCAATGGTGAACTGGTAGGAATTATTATAAGCAAACTCCACTAGTGGAAGGTACTGCTCCCATCCACCTCCAAAGTCTAGGATGCACATACTCAACATGTCCTCCAATATCTGGTGTGCCCATCAGTCTGCAGGTGATAAGCCGTACTCAATCGCAACTCCGTACCCATGGCTCCCTAGAAACTCTCCAAAAATATTGAAACAAATATCTTGTCTCAATCAGACACGATATTTAGAGGCACACTGTGAAGTCTCACTATTTCCACAATGAAAATTTGAGCATATTGTCCCGTAGTGTAGTCTGTCCTTACGGGTAGAAAATGAGCAACATTGTTCAACCAATCCACAAACACCCATATGGAGTCATGACCCCTCTGTGACGTTGGTAACCCCGTGATAAAGTCCATAGATATTCTCTCCCATATCCACATCAGAACCTCTAATGGGTGTAGATGTCCTGCCGGTTTCTGATGATCCACCTTTACTGGTTGACATGTGGCACATTTAGAAACAAACACGGAGATATCTCTCTTCATCCCGCTCCACCAATACTGGCATCTCATGTCGTGGTACATCTTATCTCCACCAGGGTGTACCGCGAACCATGAACCGTGCGACTTTTCCATAACCTCGTGTCGCAAGTCTTCCCCTTTTGGAACAACCAGTCTCCCATTGAAGCGTAATCCCCCATCTAAACTAACGGTGTAGAACTCGGCTCCCTCTGCTAGTAATCGAACTATCTGCTCCTGAAATAACGAGTCAATTGCTTGGGATTTTATCACTCTCGTAACAATCTGCGGTGTAACAGTCATCACATACATGAATGATCAGGCCACTGCATCCTGGTGTCCCAACTCCTTCCACTTAGCTTTCCACACCTCGAACACCTCATCTATTGGTCTGTAACTCAACATGTCTGCTACCACGTTAGCCTTCCCCGGGTGATATTGGATATCAAACTAATAATCCTTCACAAACCAAGCCACCGACGTTGACGCATGTTCAGTTCCTTCTGCATGAAAAGGTATTGTAGAGACTTATGATCTGTGAACAAGCAAAATTTCTCCCCCAGGAGATAGTGTCTCCTAATCCGAAGAGCGAATATGACTCACGCTAACTCCAAGTCGTGGGTGGGGTAATTCCTCTCGTGAGGTTTAAGATTACGGGAAGCATAAGCTATGGCCTGACTCTCCTGCTACAGCACACCTCCGAGTCCTTTTAAGGATGCATAGGTGTAAACTAAATACTCAACTCCCAATTTGGGCAATGCTAACATAGGTCCTGAGGTCAACTTGTCCTTCAACTCATCAAATGCCAACTGACAGGCATCGCTCCAGATGAATGGCACACCCTTGTGAGTCAGATGCGTCAAAGGACCCTCTATCTTTGAGAAACACCGAATAAACCTCCTGTAGTATCCTGTTAGGCCCAAGAAACTATGGATCTCAGTCAGTATCGTGGGATGTCCCCACTCCCTCACCGCGGATACCTTCTCCAGATCAACAGATATCCCCCGATCTGAAATGATGTGCCCCAAAAACTGAACCTCCTTCAGCCAAAACCCTCACTTCTCATACTTGGCATAAAGTTCATTCTGACGCAGTGTCTGCAAAGCCTGTCTCAAATGCTCGGCGTGCTCCTCTTCTGTTTGAGAGTAAACCATAATGTCATCAATAAAGACGATGACGAACTGATTTAGGAACTCTCTGAACACCCTATTCATCAAGTCCATAAACACAGCTGGAGCGTTGGTCAAGCCAAAAGGCATAACTCGAAACTCATAGGAACCATATCTCGTCAAGAAGGCCATCTTCAAGACGTCCTGTTCCCTGATACACAACTGATGGTATCCCGATCGTAAATCAATCTTTGAGAAGAAGGAAGCTCCTTTTAGAAGGTCGAATAAGTCATCGATTCGGGGCAAGGGATATTTATTCTGTATCGTGACTTTATTCAACTCCTGGTAATCTACACACAACCTCAACGATCCATCCCTCTTCTTTACAAACAACACAGGGGAACCCCATGGTGAAGTACTCCTTCGGATAAACCCCTGACCCAATAACTGCTCTATCTTATCCCATAACTCTCTCATCTCTGCTGGAGCCATACGGTAAGGTGCGCGGGCAATTGGCCGAGTTCCCGGCATCAAATCGATCACAAAATCTATCGCTCTACTAGGTGGTAATCACGGTATATCTTGAAATACATCAGCAAACTCCCTCACAACTGGAATCGAATCGAGTGGCATCACCACTTCCTTAGAGGTCTCCTCCTCTATATTATACAAGTGAGTGGACGATCTTCCCTCGGGGCGAGGCATCGCTACTAGAAACATATCCTGCCCAGGAATGGCAAAGATAATACTCCTACTTAAACAATCAATCATGGCTTGGTACGTAACTAGCCAATCCATACCAATAATCGCATCATACTCAGTCATATCTAATACTAACATATCAGCGGGTAAAGTAAACCTCTCGATCTCTATACCCACACCTCTACAAATTTGGGAAATTATAGAACCCCTACTCAACGGTGAATCTACACAAGTGATCATGCTCTCTGCAGTGTCTAACAAGCCCAACGTGCGTGCAAATCACGTGACAATGAAATAGTGTGTGGCTCCTGTATCAAATAAAATACACCCCATAGTCCCCTGAATAGAGAAGTACCCTCAATAGCAGGTGGATCCTGTGGGACTGTGACATGCTGGAGCTGATACACTCTCCCATAATGAAGCTGTCCCTGCTGGACTGGGACAGCTGGAATGGGTGGTAATGCTGCCATCTGTGGTGGTGTTGGGAGGGCAATGGGAAACATATGCCTCCGTGGCTCGTGTCGAGCACCCTGCTGCTGCTGCTGTGGGGCCCTGCCCCTATCAGGACAATCCTGTCATTTGTGGCCAGTCTTGCCACAAATGAAGCACTTCCCCGGGAATTTTCCCCCTCGCTGTCCCTGCTACCCACGGCCCTACTGGTCGTTACCATTCATACCCTGACCATACTGGCCCAGCTGAAACTGCTGCTGCTAAAGATTTTGATCCTGCTGGCCAATCTGACCCTAATTGCCATGTCTAAAACCCCCCTAACCATCCCTAAAACCCCCCAGATCTTAATCTCTTATACTCCCCCTGTTAGGAACCCTGATCACCCTACCTGTGCTGTCCCTGAGCAGATTGTGCCCCGCTGGCACCATTTCCCCCGATCCTGCCCTGATGGCTGAACTCTCCTGATCTCTTGCTCTCAGAAATGTGGAAGTGATGATCCTGGCAGTGAAGTAGTGCAGCGTTAACCACATCGGAATAAGTGGCCAACGAGAGATTTCCAAACAAGTGCTGACGGATCTTCCAAGTCAATCCATCCGTGAACATCTGTATTTTCTTCTCCTCGGTTGGAATTTCATCCGGAATAATGTTCAAGAGATTGGTGAACTCAGCCTCATACTCGGCTACGGTCTTTCCCTCCTGCTTGAGGTTCATCAACTTCCTCCTCATCTTACTGTGAACAGCTGACGGAAAATATTTGCGGTCGAACCGCAGCCATAACTCCTGAATAGTGAGATCATCCCTCTCCTTCGCGGTTGTAATGGACTCCCACCACTGCAATGTTGATCCTACTATCTTAAAAGTAGCCATTATCTGCTTCTAAACATTCGTGCAATCGTACATCCTTAGGTGCCTCTGAATGTCCTTCCTCCACTGTCTGGACACAACAACGTCGGAGCTACCTGCAAACTCCAGATGGTGTTCTTTCTGAAAAGCATCACGGACACGTTCCCAAGAAGATGGGAATGCATGATCCTGAATTGGCTCTCCTGTCGGCACCTGAGGTGGTGCCTGCTGTACAACTGCGAGGGCGGCATTCACCGCTTGGGCTACAATGGCGACAACCTCTGCGGCATTCATGGTGCCCGAAACTAGTGCAGGCTATGGCTCGGGCTGAGCATCCATAGGAACTCGCTGTGCATGTCGTGGAGGCATCTGAAATGAGATTAAAGTCTATAAGTTCACAGTTATTATCTCAAAATAGCTGAAGAGTGAAACATACACAAAAGAGTACAACATTCCTAGAATATAGGGCTCTACATCAAAGAAAGCTCAGGGGAAACATAACAAGTCGTACAGATCCTAAGGACACTAGAACCTAATGCTCTGATACCACCTATGACACCCCGACTAATTAAATACCGGGTACCTACTCCTTAATTAAATTAAAACAAATTTCCATGATGGCTCAGTTCATAGGATCAATGTCGAAAAATGTTTTAACAATTACTAGCCACCTAATGTTTAAAAAGTGAGTTGTCAATTTTAATTAAATCCGATTAACATGCAATACGTAATTTATGAAATGCTAACACAACCACCACAACATGAAGACAATAGAGTAACCATAAAATACTAATGAGTCATGAGGAACTCTCCTCACAAGAATCCAAATGCTGAAATAAACTACTACCAAGTCTACATCACTAAATTAATTACAACCCAAAATTCAGAAATGAATGAATAAATAAAGTGTCTCTAAAAGGAAATAGGGTGACATGCCCAACAGATGAGAAAAACTGATAATATGGACTCAAGACTGAAAATGGAGGCGTCTACTGTCAAGGTTCTGTAACTTCCACGGCATCTACAGTACGTCACCAGAATGGAACTCCTATACTTTGTGTCCTTGTGTTTGGGCACCTTAAAGGTTTTTACAAGAAAATATATTTGGAAGAAAACGGGTCAGAGCCCGATAGTGAAAAACAATTTAAAATATTTAAGTGTTTTAATGACATAAAAGAATGAATGCAAAAATACATGTTAGGACGTGCGCTCACATGAAATACTCACCTCTCGACTATTTGTGCACTCCTAACGTACCCGTACCCAATTCTAGTTATTCCCATATCTAACTAGTACGAGCATAGTACCTAACATTACTATATGATTCACTCTTTAATTTTGACATCTTCATTTAAATAGAAAGATTTACATTTATGCTCGGTTTCCCATATTCGTAATACAACTTACTAGAGGATTTCCACTTTTATCTTTACAAACGTTGCTATTAATTACAATCGCAATTATACATGATTGTGCATTTCAATTAACCGTATATTATTCTCATCATAAATATACAATATTATCACCCCGAGGCAATACTCTGCTATCCAATCTCGTTACATCACGTACATAAGGACCACGCATTCCGAATCTCTCAGGTATCGTTCTCAAATAACAACAATCACAAATAATGGAGGAGAACATAGTTCACATCACATGGGTCATGAACATACCTACGCTCCCATGATCAACAGACTTATTAACTTCTCAATAAGTCCTTCTCTGACCTATGTCCTCGAGGTACCAATCTAAATCCCCCCGTAGGAACACAAAGATTAGATGTCCCTAATCGAACGCAGACCTCCCATGATAGCAAGTATGGTAGGTATGTTACACACATAAAACCACATATACTAAGCATTCACACATCTTAGATAACTCGATTAATTAATATAGGTATACTCCTCATTCATATACCGTTATTTAATATTATACGTTTACAACTCCCCGATTTATGTATATTAGCGTTGTCAACTCTTCTCACGTCGTAATTAGGTACTCGCTTCCTAATCCACATTTGTCATCCGATTTACTCCAAGATTCTAAGTTGTACTCGTCACGTACTCCAATATCTCAATTATACTCACTGGTCAATAAGGGAAGGTTATTACTCCATTAAATAAGTTTACGGGAACATTTGAAATGAAATTAGGCCTAAAATGCCATCAACTCGTTAGAAGTCTCGTTCGAACGAGTACGTTCGAACGAAAGGCTTCGAACGAACTACCAACTCGTTAGAAGGGATACTGTCATCTCGTAATAAGCTCGTTCGAACGAGGTCGTTCGAACAACCTGGGCAGGCCTTCTAACGAGATGGCAGGTTGCGCCCAGAATTTCCCCCAATTCATTTTTCTTTAATTTTCTATTCTCTAAATCCCTACTAAGATCATCCCGATTAAGTTTTAGCGTTATTAAACTACTCTAAGTCCTCCTAGGTCACTCTTTAACATATATTTTTGGTCAATGCTTCCTAAATTAACATGTAATCCCCAAAATTCCCAAACCTTGTCCCAAACCCTATAAACATCAACCCAGAATTTAATGTCTACAATTTCTCCTTAACAATCCATTTTCACATCATCAAAAGATATATTTTGTATATGACATTCATCCAATCACATCGTACATGCAATCCCTACATCATATTATGAATTCTACCTCCAATTTCACAGGTTTTCATCAACTTCCAATATACGACAATATTAAATTCTAAGCATGGAAGAAACATTCGCTTGAAATTAAGTAATTAAACCACTTGCCTTAGATTCATTTTTCCAGATTTTCTGTCGTTGATTCTAGGTTGAATTTCCCTTCTTTCGGTCACAAATCCTTCCAGAATGGTGGTGATGGGTGATGGCTTTGGTTTGGCTCTTGTAACCTCTCTCCAACTTCTCTCAAAACTCCCGTTGCCCACTCTATTATCTTTTGTTGGTAATGGCCTTAGTGGCCCCTTTAAAATTATAAAAATAAACTCTAATTTTCGTGGGTTTTAGTTTCCTAATTTTTAAAATTACCAAAATACCCCTCTAGGTAGCCGATTTGGCCTAAAAGTGCCCCGGGACCCAAACTAAACCCCCGGCTAGTGTTTTCTGACTATTTTGACCCTTTCGGACACGTTGGCACACTCAAAATGACTATTCGGTTGATAAAAATATAATTCCCTTTTTAATTTAAATAATTTCATTCCTGACGCGACTCGCACGCGCGTCCCAACTAAATTTCCAAATTGTCATATTTCTGCCTTGCGACAATTTTTAATATTTTCAATACTCATGAAATTTTCAATTTTAACATCATAATCAAATACCAACTCACATCTTGCTAGTATTTATATCCGTATTAATTCTCAATTAATTCTCATTTAATTTAATTAATCCCTTAAATAAAAATCAATAAGATTACGGGGTATTACAGTTTGAAGTATTTATTTACAGAGAGAGACTTGAATTTAAGACAAAGACGTTTGATGGAGTTAATTAAGGACTATGATTGTACCATTCACAATCATCCCGGGAGGGACATTGTTGTTACAGATGCTCTGAGTCAACAGTCATTGGGGAGGTTATCTTGTATTCAATGTGCACGAGTTGGAAATATTAAGGAACTAAAGTGATGGGAGTCGAGATGAACATAACTAAAATGGGGGAATAATTGCACACGTTACAGTGAGACATTTACTTGCAGAACGCATACGAAATTTGCAAGTCAATGATCCATTCCTTGAGAAGAAAAAACGGGAAATCATGGATGGTAAAGAGAGTGACTTTGAAATCATCAATAATGAATCGTTGTGTTATAAAAATAGAATTTGTGTACCGAATGATCCCTCCTTAAATAAGGATATATTAGAAGAGGCACATAGTTCTATTTACTATATGCATCCTGGAGGTACCAAAATGTACAGTGATTTGAAAGAGTATTACTGGTGGAATAATATGAAATGTGAGATTGCAGAATTTGTAGTTTAATGTTTAGTATGCCAGCAAGTGAAGGTGGAGCACCAGAAGCCGGCGGGATTATTGCATTCATTGCCCATTCCTAAATGGAAGTGTGAAAATATAATGATGGATTTTGTTGTAGGATTACCACGATCACCAAAGGGGCATGATTCTATTTAGGTGATTGTAGACCGATTGACAAAATCTGTTCATTTCCTTCCTGTTAAGACAACCTACACTCTTGACAAGTATGCACATATATACGTTAATGAGATTATTCGTTTACATGGGGAACCAGTGTCAATAATATCAGATAGAGATCCAACATTGACTTCTAAGTTTTGGCCTCATTTACAAACTGCCCTGGGCACAAGTTTGAAGTTTAGTACTGCATTTCATCCACAAACCGATGGGCAATCAGGAAGAACAATTAAAATATTAGATGACATCTTATGATCCAGTGTATTTGATTTCAAAGGTAGCTGGGATGATCATTTTCCATTGATGGAATTCGCGTATAATAATAGTTATCTGTCCACCATTGGTATGGATCCTTACGAAGCTTTATATGGGAGGATATGCAGAACACCATTATGTTGGGATGAAGTGGGTGAAAGGAAAATCATGGGTCCTGGATTGATAGATATGACAACCGAAAAGATTAAAATGATTCGGGAACGGATAAAGATAGAACAAAGCAAGCAGAAATTTTACGCAGATAAGAGGAAGTATCCATTAGAATTTCAAAATGGAGATTTTGTATTCCTACGTATTTCACCATGGAGAGGCGTCATGAGATTTGGAAAAAGAGGGAAACTAAGTCCAACATACATTGTACCATATGAAATGTTGGAAAGAATTGGTACCCTGGCATATAGATTAGCCTTACCTCCAGAATTGTCTCATTTACATGATGTGTTTCACGTATCGATGCTTCGTAAGTATTTGGACGATCCATCTCATCAATTGAAAACTCAACATGTTGAATTCAAGGAAGACTTGTCATACATCGAGGAACTAGGGGAAATTATTGATCGTAAGGACCAAGTATTAAGGAATAAAGTTATTCCTTTAGTTAAAGTTGTGTGGAGGAGCCATGGAATTAAAGAAGAAACTTGGGAAATGGAAGATAGCATGAAGAAACAGTATCCCCATTTTTTTGGTAAGTGACATTCATATTAAATTTCGGGGACGAAATTTTCTAAGGGGGGGAAGTTGTGACAACTCAGATATAACTATGATAAATTATATTTAAATCAGTATTATATTATGTGATATGAATAGTGTGTTATTACTATATCTAATGTTAATTGATTATGTTTAGTCTAATCCTACTTTCATAAATTGTGAAATGTCGAGTTATGTACGAACACAAAATTTTGTTATTTTTGATAGAAATATTCCCGTTTAATACTAGCTTTGGTACTTATAACATAAAAAATGACTTGAGGTGAAAACTAGATAGTTGTAGACATGTGAGTTAGGGTTGTAATACAACAAATGGTGCATCAAACGGATGCCCGAGTAAGAAGTTAGGCCAAATTTACGAGCAAGGGGCAAATATGTCCATTTCCTTTAAGTGGTAAATTGTCTTTTAGTAAACCAAATATTTTAATTTGATTGGTTTGCATGGGAGGAAGCCTTGGCCGACTTAAACCTCTCCCTTTAACTTATTTCTTCAGAAAATATAACCCTAGGTTCAGCTTTGAGAGATTTAAGCCTAAGGAAAGAGAAAGTAGAAGTTTATGGAAGAAAGATTACAAGAAAAGCTAGGAAAATTCCAAGAAAATCCTTAAAGTGTTTCCAAGGTACAAGTTTTTGAGTAATATTGTTTTAATATTGTATTATACTTGTTTCAAAGTATATAAATCATTAATTGGGGATTAAAATTCAATCACCCTTTGTGATAATATGTATTGGTTCAGATGTGAGGTAAGTGGTGTTTATAGGCCATATTGGTTTTTATTGAAACCCCTTGTATTCAAACTTGCATATATTTTTATGGGCTTCCTGGAATTCAGAAATTCCAATTGGATATGGAATTAGACTCATATATTCATATCATATCCAAAAATTAGAATTTAACTCCTTATGGTTTAGGCCTTAGTGTTGGTTGTAAGTTGGTATATAGTTGTTGTTTGTATATTTCATTTTGGTATACCCTAATTTTTGTCAAGATTTTGACCTAGCAAATGGACTCAAAGAAATATGAAACTTTAATTATGTACTATTAAGTATGTTTATTGAAAATGGGTGAAAAATCATGGAAAGTTATGCTATAGAACAATTATGAAAATTCTTGGAAGTTAAAGGAACAATGGAGGAGCTTGTGGGGCAGATTTAATAGGTTG
Organism: Sambucus nigra; assembly: GCA_949130495.1. Lineage (NCBI taxonomy): Eukaryota > Viridiplantae > Streptophyta > Magnoliopsida > Dipsacales > Adoxaceae > Sambucus > Sambucus nigra. The sequence continues at coordinate 51,336,963 of OX422217.1, read as the reverse complement.
TAAACAAATGGTCATAACTTGCTCTAGAAAGCATGAAAAATCGCATCATCACTTTTAATGGAAATTATATTCAAATATGTTTTCATATTGATAAGGTTTGACATCTGTATATATACAATTTAAAATATGGGTTGGTTAAGTATGCAGGATAATAATTTGAGGCCATATTGGATACCCCATGCATGAATGTTTTTATTTGCTCCTTCCCATGGGTATTTTGAGTACATGTTTCATGTGTATATATATTTAGAAGTATACTTTTATGTTTACTTTATTTTAGTTATAAATTCCTTACGAGGTAGTTTTAGGTTTGAATGTTCATGACCTTTTCAACATATATACCATTGTTTCATCTTTATACACATTTCATGGAATATTACTTGAGTAGAATTATATAGGTTTTGAATAGTAATTGAAAGTTACATAGATATATAAAGATAATACTTATGATTGAGATTCCGTGTTGATTTAGTTGGAGTAACAGGTGTAAGGTCAAATCAGTCGAGTTCAATTCCACCCGAGGGAAACGTGAATACATAGTTGACAACCCAATGTGAGTGTACCTACTGAGTTGATTTTGGATATGATGTGTATGTAAATATTGAGATGATATGGCTTATTAAAAGTCATGAGATGTTGAGATGTTATGGCTTATTAAAAGTCAAGAGATGTTGATATGTTATGGCTTTATAAAAGTCAAGATATGTTGAGTTTCTATGCAATTCAAGAGATGTTAGGTTATTAAAACCTATGGATATGATTATTGCCTATGGGCAGGAGATCTGGGGTTTATTTACTCCGGATATGTATATGGCCTAATTTGGCACATAAATGGATATATATATATATATATATATATATATATATATATATATATATATATATATATATATATATATATATATATATATATATATATATTGATATTTTGAGATGTTAAAATAGTACTTTTACTATATAGTGATATAGTACATTCGGTGAGTTTTTAAACTCATGGTTTTATATGTTTAAATTTTCAGGTTTTGAAGCTGCCATTGCCAGGTCTAGAAGGTTGAGTAAATAGTAGTAGGGTCTTGTTAGTTTTTTTGATACATTGTACAAGTTGAAATTAGGTTAGATGGTAATTGAGTTCTGTTTAAATTATGTCTCTTTAAAAGGATTGGATTTTTTTGTATTCCGTATTTTAACCTTGAAGTTGTTTCAAAATCTATTACTAAATAAATAAATAAATAATAAATGTGGTTTGTGAACTATTTAGTTAATTATACCCCAATGGGGCTAGGGGGTGACATTATCACTTTTCATAAAAATTGAATAGCATTTTGTTACACTACATGGCTAATTTGAACGTATCCGGTGCTGATTTGAGCATATGCAGTACTGGCTCATCCTGATGTACATGTTTATTGCGTGTATGAAACATTGATTTGAGCATGGTGTTGTGTGTGTTGAAAGTGAAGAAAAGAGAAGAAGCGTGGTTCAACTCTGTGTGAAGCTAATCTTTCCCATGTAATTTATAAATTCCCCATTGGGGACTCTCCCTACGTAAGGTCAAAACAAGTTCGGGTCCGACAAATTATTTATCATAAACTATTTTGTTTTCTTTGTTAATGACGACATGCTTGTCTTCTTTTGTAAGATGAAAATTATTCCTATGTTCTTAATGATGATCAAGTCTTATTTATGCTTATATAGTTTTTATAGTTTTTGGATTAGAGCCGGTAGATAAGGATCCAAACAGGGACATCTCCATGTTTTAGCTGGCAATAAATTTTGATGGCAGAGTTAATAGTGCTTTGAATGATATGGAAGTTTTGATGAAAAAATTCAACAAAGAAGAAGTGGAAATTGGGGATATTAAATCCTTCAGGAATATATGATAACTTGAATCCCAGGCATATTTTGACAATTTATTAGTAGAGATCTATAAGGTAAAAAAATCCTTTGATAAAATCCTCCCACATAGATTACTATTTACTATTCGTTTAAGAAGCATATATATGGTTGTTTGTCTGGGTGTGAATGTGTTGATTTTTTGTGAAAGTTCTTTCTATTTATTTTTCTTTTTTTCCCATCTTATTTTAAAGTTTAGTCTTGGGTAGTAGTCAAGAAAGAAATAATGAAGAAAAAATAGGCTAAGATATTATTTTCAACATGTTTACATGTTTGTTCACAAGCAAGAAATAAACTTGAATTTTCATTAAAGGGATGATTAAAAGATAGAATGACATTTTTTTCTTGATAGTTTGACGAGGCTTTTATAATATAAGTGAAACTGAGATAGATAGAGACATTTTGGGCTTGCAATTACTAAACTTGTACTTGATAAAGAAAAAAAGAACTATTTTGAAACACGAGAAATAAAGACTTTGACTGGGGAACACATGATGATGGTGATGATATATAGTGCGTGGTTGCTAGTGTGCGTACAAGGCGGGATATAATTGCATTTCGAGACTATGAATGCTGATAATGAGACTGCTCGGGTTTTAAATCAAATTTAAATATTTAATGTGGCCTTTTGTTAGATGTTATGTTATAGATATAAAGGAATATATGGGATTTTGATCTGATATGCTAGAAATTTTGCGCATGCTCCTTTTTTTTCTTACTTGTTGGTAAAAATAATTTGTTTGCAAGAACTTATTATTTGTTGGTTAATAGATTGTAATACCCCATACTTTTAAGAGTATTTTATTTCCACGTTTGCATTTAATTATAAATTTAATTGGTTTTGATAAATATTAATTAATGAGCTTAAGATTAATATTTGTGATTGAAATTATTTACTTGTGTGTAATAAGTAAATGGAGATGCAAATTATTATATTGTCGTTTAATGAGTGAAAATCGACGGATTGTTATATTAACTCATTAGAGAATTAAAATGTTGGGTTTAAAAGGTTTGAGGCCGACCCATACTTTTTACACATGTCGGGATTGATTAATGGAATTGTTGAAATTTTTTAGCTTATTGACTCGGATTATAATTTTTAGTGCACCGATGATCCGGAACAGATCAAAATCGTCCAGAATATGTAATTAGGGATTTTAATTGGGTTTCAGGTGCCTTTTAGACATAGGGGTAAGATCTACTTTGTACCATTATGGATTACCCAAAATACGAAATTAGGACTTGATTAAAAGGCACTTAAAGATTAGTGCAATGGGTAACAACCTTATTTAAGACCTTCTTATCGGGGATCAAGGAGAGAACAAAAGAGAAGAGAAGATAAGAGAAAAAGAGAGAAGGAAAGCTTGGAAAAAAGATCAAGAGACAATTCTAGAATCAATTCATCTACAATGTGTCATGGGTTGGATTTTAATCCATCAAGTAAAGTGTTTACTTGCTTTAGATTTTTCTTTCTGAAGTTGAATATGTTCATAGTTAATTAATGACTAATCTGGAAATTTATGATGAATCATGGGGTGTAATTGAGACGATTTGATTTTTGATTAACGTGTTAATGTGATAAATAATTAATATGGGAGAAATTCATGAATTTAAATATTAGAATATGAATATGAGAATGATGACCATTAGTAAAAAAAGAGTACCTGGGGCCAGTGGTAGCGTTTTGGGTTTCGAGGACTTTTTGACTAGTAGGGACTCGCATCTAGGTATACGAGTCATGTTTTGGTTTGGTAAGTGGAGAACCCTTATTTTCTCTCTTATAAATCACGATAGAAAGAAAGAAAATGAAATAAAGAAGAAAACAATAATGGAAGAACAAAAAGGGGAGAAAACGGAGATTTTCGGCCAAGCACAGGCGGATCCCGACATGAGGTTAATAGATTTATTCAACGAGGCAAGTCTTTAACTTGCTTTAATAATTTTAGGGTGTTTATATTCCATATTATAGTTGGTGTGAAAACTATATGATTTGGTTTGGGATTCTTTCTCATAAATGGGTTTTTGGAACATGATTTCATAAGAAATTGATGTGATAATAACTCCATATAAAATCTAGGCTTCAAACCATGTTAATGGTGTAAAATTTGGTGATAAATTGGAAGTAATTCAAATTTTGGAAAAATTAAGAATTAGGGTTTAAATTCTTAAAAGTTTGATGAATCCCATGAATTAATTGTTAGTTTGGATACGATCAAAAGTGTAGATGTTATATTTATGCTTGGTGATGTATTTTGTTTATGTATTTGGAGAGGGAGAAGAAGAAAATTTTGTCAAAAGTATGTTTCTTTAACATTTCGAATCGATTCGCACAGGAACGAATCATTTCGGCTGAGGCGAATCGATTCGGTGTCCTGCGAATCGATCACACCTGTCAGTTTTTGAAAAAAAATCCTTGGGTTTTATGGATGGAAATTGGAAATTGTTTAAGGTGATAATTATTAGGGGATCCTAAAAAGAGTGTTAGGACTTTTAAATGATTACATGAGGGTTATATGAGCCTTAGGTTAGTGAGAATGAAATCAAGGGTATAAATTTTAGAAGTGTTTCGGACAAACAACACTCGTGAAATTATTCGGCGGGTATATATATATATATGCACTAATTATATATGTTTGAATCCGAATGTGTGAGTATGATGGATTTAGAATACTAGCTAGACATGATAAGCTAATATTCTGAATTAATTGACGTGTTCATTGAATCATAAGCGAGTGTGTAATTATGGGATCGAATTCAAGTGAGTGAATACTTGTGGGATTAAAACGATTGTGTGTATTTATGAACTAGTATGAATTGGTATATTTTGGATTTTAGGCTAATGCCATGAGAGTTAGGCATGGATAGTCGAATTTGATATATATATATGAATATATCCGTGTGTGAATGATATATTTATGTAAAGCATACCCACTAGTTCTACCATGAGAAGTTGCTCGATGTGGGTGAGGCCACACGTCATAACGTTCATTTATTTATATTGTGTGGCATTTTATCAGTGGTAAGACGTCTTGGGTATGATTCGTCTTGCTTCCAAGGAGGAACTATGACCACTTCCCATATGTTTGTGATTTAGTTTTTACTAGGGCGGTGTGAGATTTCGACCGTTGGTAAACCATGATGACACGTGAGTGATGCCCTAGAAGATGGTAGCATTGAGAAACTGAATCCATTGAGTTATACCTTTGAGGGATGGTTATGATACTTATATAGTGTGTGATATATACGTATGCATATAATGGATGTGTATAGAATATCGTATATTATATACATATATATATATATATATTAAGATATGATAATATCTATATATATATATGGACAAATAGAGAATAAAGTGAGAAGTAAATGGTCATATCCGAGAGAATAAAATTCAGGATAAAATGTGAGATATGTATAGAAGAGGAGAGCTTTATATACGAGATTAATAATACTAACAAGTGAATAGAGTATTATAACTATTGGAAGTTATATATTTAAATTAGATAAATTATAATCGAGAAATTAATGTATAAGATCGGGAGAAAGCTTAGGATATTATATACGCGGGGTATGTGATAGGATATCGGTTTTGAAAGGTTTGGTGAGATTCTAGTTCTGATGGGTAGAGTAACTAGGGTGTTTAAAATACATGCTTAAGGTGTGCACTATTAGATAAGATGTGATGGGTATTGATATGACCTAAGTATACCCTCGTACTCTGTGAAGTAACGTCATCTTTTGTCACTAAAAATCATTAGAGGAGTCCCACAAACCAACTGTGGGATCATCCAGACAAGAGCCAAACTCGTACTTTATGATGAGACTCGTCTATACAGGAAGACGATACGAGAAAGGTTTATCTATGGTCGAGCAAGGAACAGGCTCGTACTCTGCTGTAGCTGATAGAATGAGTGGTCGTGATTACCCAACCTCAGCTGACCGGCTGGGCCGAGGTTCTACTTGTGATTGTAAGACTGATACCATTGTCAGAGTCAACAACCTCGTATCTAACCAGGACGAGGTCCCAACAGATGATGTCAAACAGTATGAGCATATATAGGTATAGAAATGGATTGAACACGTGGATAATTGAGTTATAATAAGATCTCACCCTCACGTGAGGGAATATTACATAATTGCAAGTTTCTGCATTGTAGACATGTGTAATATTCCCATTGGATCTTATCTTAACTGCATGTTGAGATATAAACCCATTGTCTTATTCATTGTAGAGGATTGTGTAATTGAAAACCTAGCTAATTATTTATTCCTTTACAGACATAAGAGAGAGTACTACTTGTGTTGTATTTATAGGTCGTTAGTGCCCTTTATATAGTGAAAAACACCATTCACACCGCACAGTGGACGTAGCCCCCGACCGAACCACTTAAATTTGGTATCATCTCCTGCTTTACCTCATCTCCTTCTGTGTATACATTTATAACTTCTTTGTGCCATTTTTGTTTTGGTTTGAGCTTATACTCATCTTAATTTGGTGATAAAATTTCTTGTATCATAAGTTTGGCACCGTCTATGGGAACAGACGCTTCAACTCTTCCATTTCATAGCTTATCCTCGTCAGAATCTCTGGTGGTGCGCAAGTCCTCCCCTTTGAGTGGAGTTATTTCACCATTGAAAGAGTTCATGTTAGGTCCTTAACCTTTCCAATCTCTAGATTATAGCTCAAGTTCCAGGATAGTACATGGAGCATGAGTTTTCGCCACGTCCACCACCAGTTGGTCATGGACCTAGCTTCAGCCATGAACAACCCCAGTTCGTGATGGCGGAGGTCGCTGCTGCCTTGAAATCCTTGGTGTCCAGCCAATAAGCAGTGTAAGAGAAATTCTCTTCCCTCGGCGAGAATAAGATGATGAGGCTATCTGGGATCAAATCGGAGATGATGACTCCGAAAACTATAGAAGTTCATCACAAGGAGGTCAGGGAACATCCCCAAGCACCGTAAAAGATATGCCTCCTCTCCAGTGGAGAAGTTACATTGCTGAACCTAGGCGTTTACGCTTGGGGAGGCAAGCAAACCGTTTCCCTGATGGTAGGTACGGCGATGTTGAGGTTGAGGACGCTCCAGTAGACTACTGGGAGCCTTATGAGATATTAAATAATATTGTCCGACCCATCCGTATGAGATGGGGCCATAGTAAGAGACAAAGCCCTAATGCCCATCCAAGGTGTTCAGTATTTGACCGATTGTGGAGAGGGCCAACCTTTGAGAGGCTTAGCCCAGTGAATGATTTAAGAGAGAGGTTATCAAGGTCAAGAGGCATTACTGGATCTAGAAAATAAGGGACAAACTGCCAACCACACCATGGCCGACCCCCACATGTTCGAGACGGGGTTCGGGGAGAAGTTAATAGCTGACGGTAGTCAGTAGTAGGTGAGCCCTCAGTTCAGCCTGTAGAGGTGGTAGGAGACAAAATCGGCCTGGCCGACGCTGCAAAGTTAGAAAAAAAAACCTAGAATGATTCAATTAAAATATTGGAGGATAAGATTGGCAACATCTTGTAGAGCTGAGACCCCTTGCAGACGGAGTACTCAAAGGGTTCTCCATTTGTTGCAAGGATAGTCTACTTTCTAACCCGAGCCAAATTCAAGCCGCCTATGGTGACTCAAACATATGATATGATCACCAATCTAGTCCATCACATTGAGATGTACCAATCAATACGTTATATCTATTCTATCTCGGATGAGATGAGGTGTCGTGCTTTTTCAAGCACTCTGAGTGGGGCTACTCACGTTTGGTATACTTCACTTTTAAAAAATTCTATTGAGATCTTCAAACAGTTGGCTCAGCGATTTATTCATAATTTATTTTATGCGTGAGACCTCTGAAAAAGACTACTCACCTGCTCTATATCAAGCAGGGGAAGAATGACAGTCTTAGAGACTATATCGTGAGGTTTAACAAGGATAAGCTGGAAGTTGAAGACTACGAGGAGAGTATAGCTATGACAATACACATAGGAGGTCTCCAATAAGGTAAGTTAGTATGGAATCTTATTAAAGACCATCCAAAATATATGGAAAAAATTCTTGCAATGGATGGGACAGTTATGAATGCTGAAGGAGCAATGGCGGCAAAGTATGAGGATGAGAAATGGGGCAACAGTGGAAGCAAGTCCCAAAAAAAGAATAAATATAGGAAGAAGAGGTCTGTGGATGACAATTTTGCATATTACAATCCCCGTAACTGTAAGTTGCGAGCATATTTTGAAAGAGATAAAAAATTATCGATCTCTTAAGTGTCTAGAGAAGCTCAGAGCTCCCCTCATAAGAGGAACAAGAAATTGTGGTGTGAATTCCACCATGAACACGACCTCTTAATCGATAAATGATTTGCTCTAAAGGACGACACTGAGAAGATGTTGAAAGTAGGAAAGTTGAGGAAGTAAGTGGATAGAAGTTCTTTAAAAGATGGCCGAACCAACCCTATGAAGAAGATGGCCGATTAGTGAAAAGAAGATGTTCCAAAAAGAAAAAATAATACCTCAGATGATGACGATGATGACTACCCAGACCTGCCACCCAAGGACGAAGTTCCAAATGGCCGACTCAACATGATTTAGTTAGGAGTAAATATGATATGTGGAGGCCTTGTAGGGGGTGGTGCAGAGGTAGCTGACAGAAAGACACATCTTGCACAGGTTAAAGTTATCCCTAAGGTTGAGGTTATCAACTCAGCCGAGTCAGAGACAAAGTCAGAGAATATAAAAAAGGTGGATATGGATACCTTAATCATGGGTTTTTCAAGACATGACTTCAAGGAAATCCTATCACCTCAGGACGACCCTTTGGTGATCACAACCAGAGTTCATGGGTATGATGTTCCGAGGATATTGGTTAATGGGGGAAGCTCTGATGATGTTATGTTTTGTCTATGTTTCAAAGCTTTGGGACTCAGCAGGAAGAGACTTATCCCGTATCACCATACTCTGATAGGCTTCAGTGGCGAGAAGGTATATCCGTTGGGAATGTATGAAATGGATGTGAGGATGGAAGATTTTTGGCCTAAGAGGTTGACAAAAAAGGTCAATTTATTTGTGATGGATGAAAATTTGTACTCAGTGTATAATGTTTGGATGGGTAGAGTATTCCTCAAAGAATTTGAGGCCATGCCATCCACTGTGCACCTGATGGTAAAATTCTTGCCCTTATAGGGTAGGGGAAGTCTAAGGTGATCAAGTGTTGGATCGAGAATGCTAATTCAACTTCGTCAAGGAGAGGAAATCTCATAAGAAGGCAACTATGACTTATAATATTGATACCCTAGGCCCCGGGGATGAGACCATCTTGAAGAATGAAGAGGCCACGGAAGAGGTAAAATCCATCGTCCTTATAGAGAATGTGCCTTAAAAACCCATTCACGTTGGCAAAGACCTAAGGGAAAACATAAAGGAAGAATTGATTAAGCTCTTGAAGAAGAGGCAGAGTATCTTCATGTGGAGTCATGCGCACATGCCAGGAATAGATCCTAAATTTTTTTATCATAATCTAAACATGGACGAGGATGTCAGGACAATACAACAAAAGGGAATGATCTGCTCACAAGAGAAGTACGAGGTCATCCGAAGAGAGGTAAAAAATCTAGAAAAGGTTGATTTCATAAGAGAGGTAATATATCTTTTATGGTTGGACAACGTTTTCATAGTTCCCAATGCCAATGGGAAATGGAGAATGTGTGTAGACTTTACTAATCTAAACAAGGATTGCCCTAAGGATAGCTTTCCTGTGCCTAGGATAGACCAGATGGTTGATGCTAATGTGGGTCATGAGTTGATGAGCTTCATGGATGCTTATTTAGGCAACAATAAGATATTAATGCACTCGATCGATGAAGTATAGACTGCCTTCACAATTGACAAGAGGAACTACTGTTATAAGGTCATGCCCTTCGATCTAAAAAATGTTGGATCCACTTACTAGATACTTGTCAACAAGATGTTTGAAGATCAAATTGGGAAGTCGATAGAGGTCTACGTTGATGATGTGATCACTTAGAGTCTCAATGAGAATAGCCATGTGTCCAATCTTAAAGAAAATTTTGATACGATGGATAAGTACAGGATGAAACTCAACCCGATGAAGTGTGTGTTCGATGTCAGGGCTGGAAAGTTCTTGGGCTTCATCGCACATCAGTGGGGGATAGAGGCCAAACCAGCTAAGATCAAGGCTTTGCTAGAAATGAATACGTCCACCACCATCAAAGAGGTTCAGAGACTGATCGGGAGAGTTGTCGCACTCAATAAGTTTATATATAAAGCCACAGACAAGTGTCTTCCATTATTTAAAATTATTATAAAAGATTTTTAATGAAATTAGGAATGCGACAAGGCTTTCAAAGAGGTGAAGTCCTACCTCGGCTCCCCCTTACTATTGTCACGACAAATCCAAGGTGAAAAATTGTATCTGTACCTAGCAATTTCAGAGTCAGCTATTAGTTTTGCCATTGTTAGAGAAGAGGATGGGGTATATAAGCCGGTGTATTTAAATAGCAAAGCCATGCAGGGGTGAGAAGAGGTACCCTAGGATGGATAAGTTGGGTTTTACTCTGATTCATGCTTCAAGAAAGATGAAGTCATATTTCAAGGCCCACACAATGGTCATCCTTACTGATTCTCCACTCTGAAAGGTCATCCTAAAAAGTCTGGAACACTAATGGCTTAGTCAATAGAGCTGGGATAATTTGATATCGTTTATTAGCACAGGGTGACCATTAAGGGGAAAGCATTGGAAGAATTTTTGTCTGAGTTCACCTAGGATGAGGCCGAGACTAAGAATGAGAATTTTGAGACAACAAATTGCTAATAAGAGAAAAGTGTCATCTCTTCCATAGACGAGACCAAGATGATCTCAGCTAAAGGGAAAGTGGCTAAAAATGAAGAAGGGAGATATGTCTTCAAGTAGGGTTCACAGTCAGAGGGTAACTTCTCAGAGGACAATACAGTATGGAACCTATTTATCGATGGGTCATCTTGTGAGCATGGAAGTGGTGTGGGACTAATAGTGTTAGCACCAGATGGCACAGACATCGAATATGCTTTGAGGTTTAACTTAAAGGCCTCTCCTTGGCATGAGATCTTAGTGTCGACCAACTCCTAGTTAAAAGTGATTCGTGATTGGTGGTAAATCAGATTCTTGGGGTGTATGAGGCCAAAGACGATAGAATGGACAAATATCTGGATCTAGTAAGGTTATTGTTGAAAATTTTCATATAAGTAAAGCTGAATAGGATACCTCGGCTAGACAATGGATGAGCCGATGCATTCGTACGATTATCCTTAGCAATAAGAACTGATCTCAGAGGAATAGTGCCGGTAGAAATATTTCTTCGGCCAACCATCGAAGAGGAAGAGAGTGCATCTGAGTCTTGTCTGAATTTAGATATTGGAGCTTCATGGATGGATCCTCTTATTAGAGGGGCAGCTTTCAGAATCAAAGGCTGAGAGAAGGAAGATCAGATACAAAGTTGCCAAGTTCTTTACCATACGGGACATTTTATATAAGAAGGGTTTTTTGCTTCCCCTTCTCAGGTGTGTTCATCCATCTGAGGTACCGTATATCCTTTAGTATGTGCATGAAGGCTCTTTCTCTAGTCATATTTGGGAATATTACTGGTCAAGAGGATTGTTACTCAGGGGTACTAGTGGTTGAAACTGTCCAAGGATGCTGCAGCATATGTCAAGAAATGTGACAAGTGTCAAAGGTTTGCTACCATTCCACATCGGCCTCATCAACCTCTCACCCTCATCATATCCCCTTGGCCATTTTCAATTTGGGGAATTGATCTGGTAGGAACCTTACTGATAGTAGTGAATAACTATCGGTACCTAATTGTAGTGAGTGATTATTTTTCCATGTGGGTAGCGACCGAGCCAATGATTACAATCACGGAGCATAAGACCTTCCAATATATATGGAAAAACATCATCTAAAGGTACGTCCTGCCCAATACCCTAATTTTAGACAATGGGACTCAATTCATTAATGTATCCCTAATAATGTAGTATGAAAGGGTAGGGATCAAACAATTCTTCTCTACCCCTGGCCGATAAGAGGCTAACGGGCAAACTGAAGTGAAAAATCGGATGATTCTAGATGGGATAAAAAAGAAGTTAAAAGATACAAAGGGGAGATGGATCAAAGAGGTATGTGTTGTACTATGGGCCTACAGAATGTTGTAAAGGACTTTTACTAGGGAGACCCAAATTATGCTTACATATGGCTCAGAGGCAGTCGTACCGACGGAGATTGGCCTACCTACACATCGGGTTCATCCCTACGACCCTGAACATAATAATGACGAGCGGAGGCTTGAATTGGATCTGATTGAAGAGAGAAGAGAATACGCTGAGGTTAGGCAAGCTTCCTATCACCAGAGAATTGTAAGATTTTACAATAAGAGGGTCAGATCACAACCACTAAAAGTAGGGGACTTAGTACTGAAAAAGATGTTACAGAAACCCAATAAGCTTTATCCAACTTGGCTCGGGCCTTACGAAGTGATTAAAGAGGTTGTGCCAGGAACGTACTGATTGGGAAACCTGGTAGGAGAGCCATTTTCCAATCCATGGAATGCTGATCATCTTAAGAAATATTATCAATAAGATTAGTTTTTATTGGCTATCCTGCACTCTATTGTAATACATGTATCTAACTCAGAAAAATGAATATCAATGATAATATTAGCGTTTCCTCATCAAATTTATTTATTTAGATATTTGTGTTAATTCATCTTAAGATACAAAACATAATTCGTGGTGAACTAAGCTTAAGATTGGCATGGGTAATAAGGTAGTCTGGCAGGGGAAACCTTGTCCATAGACTACTAACAACATCGAATGGCGATCGTAATCATCAAACTGATACGATAGTGCATGGATGGGATGACCTTCCATACACTCGTGAAAAGATGAGGGAGGGTGCATAGGACGAACCTCCTTTAACATCATTAGTTTGGTGAATTATGATATGCAACATCATTAATTTGGTGATCTCAAACATTAATTTGGTGAATTATGAGATGAAACTTCATTAAGTTGGTGATCTGAGACCTTAAACATCATTAGTTTGGTGAATTATGAGATAAAACATCATTAAGTTAATGATATCAGACCTTACAAATCATCTATTTGGTAAGGTGACTTGAAACATCATTAGTTTGGTAAATTATGAGATGAAACATCTTTAATCATGCCACTAGTTATTGATAAAATATCAAGCACAATCATTAAGTTGAACGGAGGATTCCATTCATAGCATAAGATGTTACAAGTTAGAATTTCATTTAATAATTTACGAAGTTACAACAAAGATTCACAAAAACAAGTAAAAATCTAGATACAGAGCCCTCGGGGATGAACTTGTCCATCGGTTGGAGACGACTCGTGACTAGCTAGAGTGGTCTTATCGATTCCAGCCTCAATAACCTCAAACTCGTCGTCATGGCCATCCTGGTCTTTATTATTTATAGTGAGGTCTAATAGACTAGTCTCGGCTGGGGAAGAATTCTCCGCTTCGGCTAAAGAACGACCAAGAGGAGTATCACTAAAGCTGAGGCCTATGAAATCTTCTGGGGTTAGGCTCCCAGAATGAGCATTCTTTAGGGCATCCCATGGGCTAGAAGCCCTGATGCCTCTTTCAAGATAGTCAACGACAAAATATAAAAATTCATTCGAAGTTTCAGAGTCTTTGTGTGATTATATTCCAGACAGGTGATTAGGTGCCTCTCATGCTTCAGATCCCCTTTGACCTTCTTAAGATCAGTCTTAAAAGAAATATCAAGATCCTTGGCATCTTGGTCCTTCTAGATTAGGGTCATCCTCTTCAGAGTCCAGCTAGCGAGACAGTGAAGAGAGACTGCACCCTAAAATATGAGAGTTATATATGTTAGAAATAATGAGAATAATGCAGAAACAAGATTTTGAAATAAATTGATTGGTCAGTAAGTACCAGTATAATCTGATGGAGAGCAAACTCGACCAGAAGTGGGACATACTGGGATTAGAGAAAACACTTATTGGCATCCAAGATGATTGATTCGAGAGCATTGGCTTCCTTCAAGCTGTGACCAATGACATTGTGATCACTTCTTTTTAGCTGCGACAACCGAGTATCCAGTGCATCATCCATTGGGATTGGAATGGCATGGTTTGAACGTTAAGTCTTTCTTTTCTGAGTGGAAGTTAGTTCTGTTAGTGGAGCCTTCCTTTTCTTTACAGTAGCATCATCCTTACGGAAGCCGACAGTCTCCTTGGTTTGGGCAGGTTGAGGCACAGCCTTGCTGTCGCATCTGTTAATGAGCTTACTAAGGTTAGGAGAAAAAAATCCCCACAGGTTGTTTGATTAACCTTATGGCCTCCCTACAAAAAGAAAGGTCTGAGAATTAGTACGTCAGTTGTACATAGGTACTAGACATAACTTGTAGGAAATTTTCCAAACTTACAAAGTTCAGCCAAAGGGTCACCGCCTAAACCTGTCTGAGCAAGGTATTAAGGGGTTATCAAATTTTCATACTTCACAAGATGACCATTCTGGCCATGGTTGTGAAGTTCGTTGATTTTCTCATAGCTATCAGGGCTTAATCCAGGGTCAGGCTTGGCCGATCAAGAGGTTTTGGCCCACCTTAAAGGGGTTCTTCGCTCAGATGTTTCCCATGGGTCTCCAGTTATGATTTGAGGTACGAGTCACCAAAAGCATTTTCTTCTCAAATTTTCTGGCTACAACATGATAATAGCCCGAATGAGTCCTGGAAGATGAGGGTGTATAAGAACCAATGAATACTCTAACTGGAAGGTCGGTCTGGTGAACAGACTTTCAGGTGATTATTGATCCAATCATGACCCTTCATGCATTAGGAGATAATTGGGAGGGGGCAAGGTTTATATAAGAGAGAATAGGTGGGATTGTTGGATGGATGGGTAGACAAAAATCCAACTTGAACATCTTCTCTTAGATATAGATCTCAATGTCTCGGCAGTCAAAGGCCTTCTCATCTTTAAAAGGTTTTCGTAGGGAAATGGAAGGACCTATTCATTAAAGGTGTCTGAATGCTAAGATGTAGAAAACATTAACATAGCTCTCGTATTAGCAGTAATGGAGGTGTCGATGTCGCTCTCGTCCTCATCATTATTTCCACCGGCCTTAATTTCGGTGTTGGTCGAAATACCACCAAGAAACCTCTCAGCCAACTCGGTTCTAGTGGAAGCCAACAATGTGATGACATCCATCACAGGAGGAAATGCAACACTGGGCTCTATTATTTCTGCAGAGACTGAGCCGTGTGAAGGACTAACACCCCTGGAAGAGAAGATACGAGAAGAAGTATCCTCATCATCAGACATTGCACTTTCAAAGGGGGAATGGTCCATGGCCACTTCATATGAACCCACACTCTCGGCTGGATAGGTGGACATATGGTATGCGACTGATGACTCAGACATAGGATCACAAGTCTCAACAGGTTGGGGGTATATCACAGCTAAAGGAGGTGGAAAGATAAGACAAACGGGGAAGGCCTTAGCCTTTCGGCTCTTGACATGGGCTTCCTCTACCTATTTGATCTTATGAAAATACTTTTCTCTCGAAATATGAGACCACACTTTGGGAAAATTAAACAAAGGAAAGGCCAATAATTTTTAAAAGTTAAACTACAGGATTAAACACTTGGAATTTGAAAGGTTTCTATATGAACACCAACAACAATTGTAATGAAGCCAACCGGAGATGGTGATCGGAGAGTCATCGAGAAACCTATAAAATGGAAACCAAGGACTAACTCGCACTCAGAACCACCAAATGTAACCTAGAACCACCATGCGACTAATTTCTCAACGTTAAAGGCCCCAACAATGGTAGAATTAGTCGCTGGAAAGTATGGAAAGACATTGGAAAAACAATAAAAGGACTAGAATACTAACAATGAAGAAAGCAAGGTAAATGAACATTACCTGAGCAAGATTAAGTGCTTGGATTGGAATGAGAGTGGGAAGAAACAACCTGGGTTGAAGAATTTGCAGGCTGTGAGGGCTTTAGGTTATGGAGTCGTGTGTTTTGCCAAAAGATAACAAAGGAAGGAGAAAATGGGAAGCAAGAAAAATGAATTATTTTTGGGTTTAAATAATCCCCAAATGAATGTGCACATTTCCCCAAGCGCACTATCAGTAAAATATTGAAACCCTAACTGCGTAGCCACCAAACTTTGCCTGGGGCAGACGTTAGCCAATCATAACAGTGACATGTGTCCCTATGCCAGTCCCTATACTGCTAATTCATCAGAAATGCCTCATCCTTGTAATACCCCTTGTTTTTATGCATATTTATTTTATTATGAAATTATGGAAATTTAGATTAATTAATTTAAGAGGGAAAATTTAATTTATAATTAATCCAAATTTATGGTAATAATTACAAGTGTGACGAGAGTTAGTAGTTATCAGAAATGATTCTGTTGAAATCATGTTGAGTAATAACTATGTTGAACATTACGTAGTGAGTAACGTAATATTGTTTCGAAAATAATAATATGGTCGGGGACGAGATACTCGGCAGTTAAGATATAGTTATTTGGGATGCGCATACGAGTCACATCACTATTATACATTTAGGGTTAAAAAAGTAATTTATTTTTATATAACTCGAATGACTATTTTAAGTGAGCCAATGTATCCAGAACGGTCAAAATAGTCAAAAAAAACTACTCGGGTGTTTTATTTGGGGTCCGGGGCATTTTAGCCCAAAACGACACACCAGAGAGGTATTTTGGTCTTTTAGGTTTTTTAGGAATTAAATGGATGAAAATTAGGTTTTTATTAAAAGTAATGTGGGTAAAAGGTTACTATCAGTTTCAACCTACGTGAAACACAGAGAGAGAGAGAGAACTAAGGAGGAAGAAAACCCCATAGGAGAACTAAGTCAAGAACTCAAGATTTCCGACCAAGAATTACACCAAAGTGTAGATCGCGACAAGAGGATCAACCACATAACAAATTCAACCCAAGAATCTGAGGCCCATTCCAAGGAAAGTGTTTATCTTGCTATTTTATTCAAAATATCTTATTCTTGTTAAACTTTGTTGATGATTTAGACATAATATAATGAAATTTGAGTTTCATTAGGTTTAACCATAATGGAACATTAGATTTAGTGATGGGTTGCATTTAGAGGATTTAGCCCACTCGTAGACTGTTAAATCTAGAGATTTTATGTGCAAATCAATAATTAAATTAATGGTTTGAATAATGAAGGTGTCGGGTTCATTATATGAGAATTCTTAAAAAATTTAGAAATTATTAGTTTCCCTTTTGAAAAGATAAGGATTTCAACACTAATTTGTGTCAGAATGTTTCCCATAATGATTAGGGATAGTTTTGAACCATCTAAATTGATGTTGGATGAAATTAGGATTGAGTTTGATGTTTGAAATATTGGGAAAAATCGATTTTTGGGAATAACATGGACAGTTCAGATTTCTTGTTCGAATTCTGCCCAGGTCATTCGAAGAAGACTTCCAAAGAGAATTCCAACGACCATTCTAATGAGATGTTGAGTTCGTTTGGAGTGAGAACTTCATTCGAACGAACTCGTTCGAACAGTAATCCCTTGAGTTCTAACCAGATTTCTGAATACACTTTTGGAGTCCGGTTAGGTTAAAAAGCATCCTAGGGTTATGTGAGTGAGAGAAATAACCTACGTGAATGATGAGTGACCTAAAGTCCAAGTTAATATTGAATTGGGAGTGTTATTATTATCAGGATGTAGAAGGTTCATAGAACCGAGGACAGTTAGGTTCAAGAAAGTATATATATATATATATATATATATATATCATCTACGGAGATGGTAGAAATAATAATACTACTTACGTATAATTGTAATTGGGTTGTGTGAATGCCTATTAAGTTGTACAAGTCATGTGCATGCTTATTACTTGGAATATTATGTGTATGACATACCTAGCTACTAGCTATCGAACAGGGGTTTACGAACTATGGATAACAATATCTTGAGTGCCTTCGGGGAATTTTGAGTCGTACCACTCGAGCATGGGACCTAGGTACGGACTATCTATGGGAACGACAGTGGTGACAGTCATATGGGTGCATAGGTATGTGCATAGCCCATCGACTTGGAACTATATTTGCCTCCAATATGTGTATATGTTTTATAAGTTCTTGAAAGATTTAACCTATTCTCTTTTATGCATGAGCGTTGCAATGGGACTAGATAGCGGAGTATGCCTACCACCAGGGGGTTCTTAACTATCGATGCAGTATTGATATATATATTTGTATGTATACAGTGAGATTTTATATATGTATACCGTGTTCCTATTCGGTGTTTCAGGTTGCGAATTTATTTAAGTATATACTTATTGGGTCACCATTTGACAATTAAGAATGCTATGAGAATGAGTTAAAGCATCGGTAAATCTATTCCTAAATAATAGAAATATATTGGCTTTGGGTTATTTAGATATTTTATCCAGCATGGTGGTTATACTACATATACTCGGGCAGAGTATCGGGAGTAGTATGGGTAGTTAAGCTCGCTAGGTGTGCACATTAGATGAGAGGTGAAAATACTAAGTGAGTACGATAAGTTAACATGAATAATATATGTGCTAATTAACCAATTTACTAACTTGCTATATTTAAATTGTTTTCCACTCGGGCTCTGACCCATTTTTTTACAAATATCTTTTCTTGTTCTATTATTTTAGGTGCTCAGGCAGAGGGACACCCACCTTAGGAGATTCAATTCATTTGTCGAGTTGTAGCTGTTGTGGAAGCTACAGGACATTGCTAGTAGATGCTTATGATTCTATTCAACCTTATCTATCAGTTATTTACTTCAATTGGACATGTCGTCCCTCATATTTTACATTCAGATATTTAGAGTTGTTTTATTCTATTGTTAGACTTTGATTTCATGTCATTGGATTATTGTATGAGTTTGAGACCGTGAGTGTTTTTGCTAGCAACTTCATTTATTAATTCGGTTAGTTCTTTCCTTATGCTATTTTGATATATGGTGATGATTAAATATTTCCCTTTAATGATGTTAGCTAATAAGAAGATAAAATTTTGACACCAACCTCTTTAAATATTGGGTGGTAAGTTTTTATTAAATTAAAATTTGAGTCTTTAGACAATGATGCATAATCTAAACCAATCGAACGTTGTGATTTAATTTTATAAAGGACTTATCACCCGGTATTTAGTAAGGCGGGGTGTCACAGGGGGTATCAGAGCACCAGGTTCTAGTGTCCTTAGACTTTGTATGACTTATTATGTTTTCGTGTAGCATTCTTTGATATAGAGCCCTATTATTAGGACTATTGCATTTGTTGCTACGTGTTATATATCAAGTACTTCTATACGATGCTATATATAGTCGGTAAACTTATAAAATTCATTTGAATTAACGATGTCGCTTATGAGGGAGAGGCAAACTAATCCCACTGAAGAAGAAAATAGGGGACCCAACCAACAAGCACCTCGGGTACATTAGTAAAGAGAGACAATCACTGAGATAGCGAATATTGTGGCACAAGCAGTGACTACCACAATATTACAGTACCAAAATCGTAGAGTACAACTTATAGGGGGAAAAGAATAAGAGAAGTCGATTCGTATGACAATTTTAGAAATAACAATAGTGAGAAAGTACAGTCGCAGTGATGACAAGTTCCTCAGAGTCGTCAAGACCAAGGGGACAATGAAAATCACATGAAGAGCCAAATTCTCCAGTGTCAACAATGCGAAGGACAAAGGACATTCACAAAGAGGTGTTTTAAGTGTGGAAGGAATGGCCACAAATGCCAAAATTGCCCACAACGAGCTAGAGGACAGCCTCGATCAAATAAGCTAGGTCAGCAATGCCATCAGGGCCAAAAGTGTGCTTAGCAGGACCAGCAAAGTGGAAATTTTATTGGAACATTTTTTATATGTGGCGAACGGGGCGACTTTCGTCAAAATTGCCATCAGAAGGGTAGGACCCCATCGCAGCCACAGGGTGCCTACCCAGAACCATAGAATGCCCAATATGGGGAAGCATTGATATTTACCATAACAACACAGTCTCCACAGCATCAGTAAGGGGTACAATATGGGCATATATATAATTCTCAATATGTGGTTATGCCGCTGATAACAATTGTCACCCATGTTTACAGGTACTATACTTCATTATTTATAGTTCCTTTAAGATATAGTGTAAATAACGAATAACTTTGATGCGTTATAATTAATTATAATACTTTGAGAAACGTGGGCATAAGAATGTATTACTAACCTAGTTTTAGAACTAGCTAACGATGGTTTGAGTGATAATAGACTGTTAGAGTGATATTTTCATGTTCATTAGTATTTTCGCTAAGAGTCACCTAAGAGGAGGTGGGGCCACATTTATATATATCATTATATGGTTGTGAATGAAGACTGTATGGCGTATGTCATACGGTTATACCTCATCCCGGTGAGTAGGGACGTCTACGAAAGGGATTCAAGACTGGATGAAATGTTTATGAGCATGAGGAATATCCCATAGAAAATTTTAAGAGTCTAACGCTGAGATAGTAGGAGTAATGTGTTGAATGTCATATATCGTAACATGAAGGTAGGTAAGTTAATCTTATTGGAAGAAGAAGGAATGTAGGGTACAAGTCGAATATTGAGGGCCACAAACCTTGTTGACTGACAATGTTAGTTAGTAGTGTATCGGGGGGTTCCTTATTTGGATTTCTCATTGTGAGACATCCCACGCATGAAACCAAGAAAACATCAGAAGTTGGGAAATGTTTGGCCTTTAGTACATGGGTTTGTACCCTGGTTGTCATCCGTAAAGGAAATGATAACCTTAAGATTTATTATATACACAATCAAGGCAGTAGAGCCGTATTATACGACATGAGAACCATTGTTAAATTTCCTACATTTTGAATAAATCGGTGTAATAAGGGAGGATGTTATAGCTACAATGATTCAGGTAAGTGAGCCTAACATTATCGAATATTCAGAGTTATAAGACAAGACTGCGCAGCTGTTAGCAGAGGGGGGAGAGTCTTATACTGTGGGTTCATATGGGGGTCTACATTTCAATGGAAGGTTGGTTATTCATGAGGGAGAAGACTTGTGACATGAGGTGATGGAAGGCTCGCACGATTCATGATTTGCAGTACATCTCAGTGGGGATAAGATGTACCAGGATATGCGGAGACAGTACTGATGGAACGGGATGAAGAAGGATATTGTCGAGTTTGTCTCGAAATGTGCCACTTGTCAACTAGTAAACGTGGACCATCAGAGACCGGTGGGACATCTACAGCCATTAGAGGTTCCTATGTGGAAATGGGAGAGCATTTCCATGGATTTCATCATGGGATTACCTATATCGCCGAGGGGTCACGATTCGATATGGGTGATAGTTTATCGACTGACCAAGGTATCCTACTTTCTTTTGGCCTGGACGGATTACACCATGGGATAGTATGCCCAGATATTCATACCAGAGATAGTGAGACTTTGCGGGGTGCCCTTTCAATATCGTGTCTGATAGAGATAAGCTGTTTGTGTCTCGATTTTGGGAGAGTTTTAAGGAGGTGATGGGTAAGGAGTTACGACTGAGTACAACCTATCACATGTTAGAGGCCATGTTGCGTATGTGAATCATTGATTTTGGTGGAGGCTGGGAGCAGTACCTTTCGCTGGTGCAGTTTTCTTATAACAACTCCTACGAGTTTATTAACGGTATGGCCCCATTGGAGGCACTATACGGCAAACCTTTTCGTTCCCCATCATGTTGGTTGAAGGTGGGGGACAAGTTACTTGGTCCAGAGGTATTTCAGGATACCTAGACAAGGATAGAGTTGATACGGAACTGAATTCGAGTTGCTGAGGATCGACAAAAGAGCTACGCCAACGGTAAGTGGTATTTCTGGGACTTTAATGTGAGGGACCAAGTGTTACTTTGAGTGTCTCCTATGAATGGATTTATGCATTTTTGGAATAAGGGAAAGTTGGCGCCTAGGTATGTAGGGCCATTCCCTATTATCGAGAGGATTGGGCCACTTGCTTATAGACTTGGGTTACCACAGCACTTGCATAGGGTCCATGACGTGTTCGATATCTCTTCGCTGAGGAGATATCTTCGAGATGATTTGGACAATAGTCACATTGCGTTGGAGGAAATTGACTTACATCCTAATAGCTCCTACGAGGAGGGGGCGGTTGCTATCCTAGACCGTAGTGAGAGGAAGTTGAGGTCGAAGATACTACCACTAGTCCATGTTTAGTGGCAGCACCATAATATTGAGGAATCTACCTAGGAGCGTGAGGATGACATGTTTGAACGTTATCCAGAGTTATGCTTTCCCGTTATATTTCTTCATTTCTGAATTTCGGGACGAAATTCTTTTATTAGGGGGGAAGTATGTAATTCCCCGTATTTTTATGCATATTTATTTTATTACGAAATTATGGAAATTTGGATTAATTAATTTAAGACATAAAATTTAATTTATAATTAATGTGACTTAATGGTAATAATTACTAGCGTCACGAGAGTTAGTAGTTATTGGAAATGA
Source organism: Sambucus nigra (assembly GCA_949130495.1). NCBI lineage: Eukaryota > Viridiplantae > Streptophyta > Magnoliopsida > Dipsacales > Adoxaceae > Sambucus > Sambucus nigra. The sequence goes on along the minus strand of OX422217.1, from coordinate 51,314,471 downwards.
TTATGTTGAAATTATGCTGAGTAATAAGTATGTTGAACATTATTTAGTGAGTAACGTACTATTATTTCAAAAATAATAATATGGCCGGGGACAAGATACACGGCAGTTAAGATATAATTATTTGGAATGCGCATACAAGTCATGTCACTAATATACATTTGGGGGTTAAAAAGGTAAATTATTTCTATACAACTCGAATGACTATTTTGAGTGCGTCAGTGTGTCTGAAAGGGTCAAAATAATTAGAAAACACTACTCGAGTGTTTTATTTGGGGTTCGGGGCATTTTAGCTCAAAACGACACCCAGAGGGGTATTTTGGTCTTTTGGGATTTTTGGGGAATTAAATGGATGAAAATTAGGTTTTAATTAAAAGCAACGTGGGTTAGAGGTTACTGTCAATTTTAACCTACGTGAAAGAGAAAGGGAGAGAGAGAACCAAGGATGAAAAAGACCCCATAGGAGAACTAAGCCAAGAATTACACCAAAGTATAGATCGCGACGAGATGATCAACGACATACCAAATTCAACCGAAGAATTAGAAGTACATTCGAAGGCAAGTGTTTATCTTGCTATTTTATTTAGAATATATTGTTCCTATTAAACTTTGTTGATGATTTATACGTAATCTGATGAAATTTGTGTTTCATTAGGTTTAATCGTAAAGGAAGATTAGATATTTACCCCACTTGTAGACTATTAAATCTGGAGATTTTATGTGCAAACAACGAATTAAATTAATTATTTGAATAATCAAAATGTTGGGTTTGTTATATGAGAATTCTTAGAGATTTTAGAAATTACTAGTTTCCCTTTTGAAAACATAAAGATTTGAACACTAATTTGTGATAGAATGTGCCCCATAATGATTAGGGATAGTTTAGAACCATCTAAATTGACGTTAGATGAAATTGGATTGAGTTTGAGGTTTGGAATGTTAGGAAAAATTGATTTTGGGGAAGAGCCTGGACAGTTCGGATTTCTTGTTCCAAGTGTGCCCAGGTCATTGAAACGACCTCGTTCGAATGAGACTTCGAACGAGTATTCCAACGACCCTTCTATCGAGATGTTGAGTTCATTCGAAATGAAAACTTCGTTCGAATGAACTCATTCAAATGACCTCGTTCGAATGAGAATCCCTTGACTTCTAATGAGATTTAAGAATATACTTTTTGATTCCAGTTAGGTTAAAAGGCATCCTAGGGTTATCCAAGTGAGAGAAATAACCTACGTGGATGACGAGTGACCTATAGTCCGAGTTAATATTGAATTGGGGGTGTGATTATTCTCGGGATGTAGAAAGTTCATAGAACTGAGGAGAGTTAGGCTCAAGAGAGTATATACATATATATATATATATATATATATGATATACGGAGAGGGTAGAAAGAATAATACTACATACGTATTATGGTAATTGGGTTGCATGAATGCCTATTAAGTTGTATAAGTTATGTGCATGCTTATTACTTAGAATATTATGTGTATGACGTACCTAGATACTGGTTATCGAACAGGGGTTAGCGCGTTGTGGACGACCATATCTTGTGTGCCTTCGGGGGATTTTAAGTCGTACCACTAGAGCATGGAACCTAGGTACGGACTATCTGTGAGAACGATAGTGGTGATGGTCGTATGAGTGTGTAGGTAAGTGCGTAGCCCATCGGATTGGAACTATGTTCGCCTCCAATATTTGTATATGTCTTATTGGTTCTTGAGGGATTGAACTTGTTGTCCTTTATGCGTGAGCGTTGCAATGGGACTAGATAGTTGAGTATGCCTAGCACCAGGGGTTTCTTAACCATATATATATATATATATATATATATATATATATATATATATATATATATATATATATATATATATATATATATATATATATATAGTGAGATTTTATATATGTATATTGAGTTCTTATTTTGTGTTTCATGTTGGCTACTTAATTTAAGTATATACTTATTGCGTCACTAGTTGAGAAATAAGAATTCTATGAGAATGAGTTAAACCATCTTTATATCTATTCCTAAATAATAGAAATATATTGGCTTCGGGTTATTTAGATATTTTATATGGCATAATGGTTATACTACATATAGTCGGGCAGAGTATCGCGACTAGTATGGGTACTTAGGCTCGTTAGGTTTGCACATTAGATGAGAGGTGAAAATACCAAGTGAGTACGATAAGTTAACATGAATAATATATGTGCTAATTAACCAATTTACTAAGTTGCTATATTTAAACTTTTTTCCACTCGGGCTCTGACCCGTTTTTCTGCAAATCTCTTTTATTGTTCTATTATTTTAGGTGCTCAGCCACAGGGACACCCGGCTTAGGAGATTCCATTCATTTGTTGAGCTGTAGCTTTTGTGGAAGCTACAGGACATTGCTAGTAGATGTTTCTGAGTATATTTATCCCCATCTATCAGTTATTCACTTTAGTTGGATATGTCGTCCCTCCTATTTTACATTCATATTTTTATTGTTGTTTTACTCTATTATTAGACTTTGATTTCATGTGATTGGATTATTGTATGAGTTTGACACTGGGAGTGTTTTCTCCAGCAACTTCATTTATTAATTCAGTTAGTTCTTTCCTTGTGCTATTGTGATGTATGGTGATGCTTAAATATTTCCCTGTAATGAGGTTACCTAATAACAATACAAAATTTTGACACAAACCTCTTTAAATATTAGGTGGTTAGTTTTTATTAAATTAAAATTTGAGTATTTCGACAGTGATGCATAATCTGAACCAATCGGATATTCTGATTTAATTTTATAAAGGACTGATCACCCGGTATTTAATTAGGCAGGGTGCCACAGTCATGATGTCATATACACGTACCCCTCAGCCTCCTATTCACACAGAAGGTTAAGGGCTAGTGGGTGATTGATATGACCAAAGTATACCCTCATACTCTGAGAAGCAATGTCGTCTTACGTCACTGTCGAGTCATTATAGGATTCCCACAAACCAATAATGGGATCGTATAGCCAAGAGTAGGCCTTGTCTGTTATGATCAGTCTTGGCTATACAGGAAGCTGATTCCAAAAGGGGTTATACTTCCTCTAGCAAGAAACAGTCTCAAACTCTATTGTAGCCGACATCATGAGTGGTCATGATTACCCAACCTCGGTTGACCGACCTGGCTGAGGTTTTACTTGTGATTGTAAGCTTGATAGCCTTATCGGAGTCAACAACCTCGTATCCAACCAGGATGAGGTTCCAACGGATGAAGTCCGACCATATTCAAGTATAAAAGTGGCATGCACACGTGGATAATTAAGTTATAACAATATCTCACCCTCACGTGAGGGAATACTACATTATTGCAAGTTTATGCATTGTAGACATGTGTAATCATCCCATTGGATCTCATCTTAACTGCATGTTGATTGCATGCTTGGGGGGATACTACACCCCCCAAGCCCTATATAAACCCATTGTATTCTTCATTGTAGAGGATCATGTAGTTGAAACCATAGCTAAAGCTTTGTTCCTTTACATGCAGAAAAGAGACTAATACTTTTGTTGTATTTACAAGCCATTAGTGCCCTTTATATAGTGAAAACCACCATTCACACTACACAGTGGACGTAGGCTTCGGCTGAACAACTTAAATTTGGTATCATCTTCTACTTTGCCTCATCTCCTTTTGTCTATACATTTATATCTTCTGTGTGCCATTGCTGTCTTGGTTTGAACATGTACTCGTCTTGATTTAGTGATAGCATTTCTAGTACCATTAGGTATCTCATGTCAGTATGACACCAGTTTAAATATGTAGAGTATCATATTTTAAGTATTAACGTATTCTAAAAGTTGCTAAATATTTTCAAAACGTTTTGGGCTCTCACCCGCTTGCAATTTTTTTTTAAAATCTTTTAGGTGTCCAGACACAGGGATGCCTGGATAAGAATTCTATCAAGTCAAATGTTACTGCAGCAGATGGGGTTGCTGGCAGGATTTGTGTAGACGCTTCTCTCCTTGTGATCTAGATAGGAGGTATTGTGAGTTATAATCGGGCCTATTTCCCAACTATTTTCGTTTATTTTATTTCTATGTGTTTTATTTTATGCCCATTCGATATGGCTCTATAAATGTTTTAACGAGATTTTTCGGTTATTGTTTTATTTATTTCAATTAAAGTGTGTATTAACTATATGGATGGATGTTATTGTGTGTTCTAGTTAAATAGAGTATAAAGTTAAAAGTTTAATGCCAGGCCTAATAGGTTATTAGTAATTATTTGGTTTTCGACAGTGATACTGAGAATGAACCATTTGAGATTCCAAGTTTAATTCTATATAGGACTTATCACCTAGTATTTTATTAGGCGGGGTGTCACAACTTAATTAAAAATTGGGAAGACGGTTTGGACTTTGAAATTTGTAGACTAGCATGTTATGGCATTTCCATATGTAGTCAGTACTATATATATATATATCATCATCCCCTTACTACCATCACATGGGGTGGGCCACGTGGATTCTCATTTTCCTTTCTAATATATTATAATAAAAATTATCATTCAAATTTAATGAACTTAACATCTCTCCTAATAATTTCATCCCACGATAGCTCAGGGCAACCCCTTTCTCTTTTACCCTATATATATATATATATATATATATATATATATATATATATATATATATATATATATATATATATATATATATATATATATATATATAGACAGATAGATAGATAGATAATATGTTAGGGCTAATTTGAAAATGTACCCATTTTAACAGTTTGCATGAGTACCACCTCATTACATCTTTTGCCAAAATGAATGGTCAAGATCATCTCCCTCCATTAATTTCAAAATTTTCATTATCTTTTTGATTTCCCAACACTATTTCTGACTTTTGTTTCTCCCAATATTTCTAAATCTTTTCTCTCACCTCATCACATTTCGTTTCACTTTACGAATACAAATCCAGTCTCATAAACCTCTCACCTTAGTCCTCGATTAGCTTCACCCTCACAAACCCAATCTCGCTCCCTTAAACTCCCCCCACTCTCACCCTTTATAAATATATGGAACATCTTTTGTTCTCTTGCCGTCTCTTAAAAATATTCCTTTGTTTCTCTCAATACCATTGAAGCATTCTTTCGGGATATAATCATGCCTAGAATGCCTTAGGGGATTTTCGTCTGTCACGGTTTGAACCGATATTCCACTTTATCTTTCATTATACACTTCTTTCTTGTTTTTTTTTTGTGTTTCTTTTTGGGAATGAAATGGATTACAATTTTTGCATATGTTTATAAAATCAGGTACTCTCACACTTCTTTCTCAATTACATCCCTTTCTTTAGGGTTTTCGTTGAGGGTTTTAGGGGATGAATAAGTGTTTTCTAGACACGGTTCTTGATTTCAAAAGAGTGACCATAATGTTGGGGTTATCTTGATGTATTTGCGGTTCAAAGTCTCACTCTCTCTACTCTGATTCTGTGTAGGTAGGTTAAGAATTTATTATTGTTGGTTTATATATTTTCTTTTATCTTTTATTTTGTTTGAGGATTATTTTTTAACCTAGGTATGCGTTTGGCCTTAAATTAGTGTGCATATATACAATTAAAATATATGGTTTTCTCACCCAAATAAGTTTGAAAAGCCTTTTGTGTTAACCCATTTTTTAGCCATGTTAGCCCAGTTTCAAAACGTGGGTATCTGGGTGCCTAATTTAATTATTTTTTATGTTTTTTTCCTATAGAAAATTGTTGAAGATTTTCTAAAGAGCTGTTGAAAATTCAATGTTTTTTTTCTCTCGACCAATAAAACTTTTCAGGTGAGATGACTTATATATCTCTCCCTCTTTCAGTTTTATAATTTCTATTTGCGAACTTATATTTTTACGTACAGGTATTCTTATATTTCATTGAGTATTTGGTGTTTTATTTTGTAGGTTCTTAGATGTGGTTTATGTCAGAATTTTGAGAATATTTTTTTTTTCATTCATGAACTTAAAGTGTATGAATTGGTTCATGAACTTAAGCAATTTGTTAATTTATATTTTTTTTCACTTGTTCACGATAGACGTTTTAGAATTGTGCAAATATGCATATATATTTTTGAAACGTTGTTTGTAATCAGATTTTACCAATTATTCTTCCTTTTAAATTATTAGAATGTGAATATGATAAAAAATTAGTTATACCTAGATTAGGTATAGAGCATATTTTATGAGACCGAGGACTACTCTTTTAAAGTCATTACGAAGTGGGATTGTCCCCAACTCTCTCTAATCTCATTCTTACATCCCATCACACCAACTTTATTATTTAGGGGATGTCTAAGACTCTATATCTTTAGTTCTTTATATTACTTTTTTTTTTATTAAAATGGACGTGAATAAAAAAAACTATTTTATTTTTATTTTTAAAAAAATTGATGTTAGCTATATTAAAAAAACAACTTGACATCATTTTTTTTTAATAAACACTATGCGAAATTTTTTATGAACTATATTGTTTTAAAAACATGGTTTTTACAAATTCTTATGAAACATAACTTTTATAAAAAATATCTTCTTTTTATAATTTTTTTTATAAAACATAACTTTTTAATTTTTTTCCTTCTAAAAGCTAAATTTTGATTTTAATACATTACTATTCTTTTAGACTTCAATACACGACACGACTAACGTGACTTATAATTTTTCACACCACATTCAAATACTTTTTGACACAAATAACAAGAGTAAAATTATGAATTAATCCTGGCATTGTATTAATGTTAGGGGAAAACCCCGACCAAAAATGACAATTAATTTGTTGAGTTTTTTATTAGATCCTATGTCCGTTTTTTTTTTGGTTTATATAAGTAAAGTCAATTGTTTTTTGATAAAAATAAGGATCATTTTTTAAAATAAATGACGATTTTTTTAATAACATTCATTTTAATAAAAAAATTAATATTACTTAATTATTTGAGTTTTATGGAGATTCTCCGCGTTTGAAAGTTTGTATTTATGTTTGTGTAATTGATATGTCTTAAACGTATTGCCCCGTGTTTTTTATTATTTTTAAAATATTTTATTTTTGTACTTCATTTGTATTTATCATAATTACAAAATATGATATATTCATAATACTACTGTCTTTTAAATCTCACTCACATGGGATTGTCACCAACCCTCTCTAATCCCATCCCATCACCCCCTCTTTGTTATTTAGGTGATGTCTAAGGAAATCCATACCTATAGAAAAAAAAGTTGGTCAAACTATATATTTTGATCTTTATATTATTTTTTGATTGAAATGAATATGAATAAAAATAATTGTTTCACTATTTATTTGAACAAAAGTTGACGTTAGTGATATTAAAAAAACAAACTTGACATCAGTTTTTTGCTAAACACTCGACGAAACTTTTAGCATATACTATATTTAAAAAAAATCAATTTTTTGTAAAATGCAACCTTTAAAAAATGTAATTTTGTTTATACTTTGTTTTATAATTTTTTTATAAAGCATAACTTTTTTTTTAAAAAATGCATTTTTTTTGTAAGAAACTAAGCTTTGACTTTAATTCATTACTATGTATTTAGACTTTAATACACGACACAAATAATATGACTTATAATTTTCACACTACATTAAAATTCTATTTGACACGAATAGCGCGAGCAAAATTATGCATTAATCATGTCATTATATTAATGTTTGGTGAAAAACCCGATCCTTAATGAAATGATTAATTTTTTGTGTTTTTATTAAAAAATGATGACCATTTTTCTAAAATAAGTAACGTCATTTTTTTTAATAAAAATAACGTCCATTTTTTAAATAAATAACAAAAGTTTTTTTTATTAACATCCATGAAAGAAAATCCTGACATATATACATCTTTAAAAATGTCAATTTTCGAATCACTGTTTTGATTTTCTTTTCATGTGTAAAATTCTTAACTACTCTATACCGATTAAAACTAAATACGAGGTCGAAGATGAACTATTATTATTGTTGCCAACTAAATACAACGTATGGTCCAATGAACAATGAACACTTTCAAAATTTTGCATTGTGCCTTCATACACGGTCATACGCTAGTAAATATATTATAAGTCACTTATATATATGTGTGTGATTGTTGTGTAATTGTTCGGAACATACCTACTCGGTAGTGCTATCATTAAGAGGTTGCATGAAGTGGACAGGCCATTATGGCATTGACAAACACGTGTTGGATTCATTCTCGAGGTCATAGTATTATTGCATGGTCACTATCCGTGTGTCAAGATAAGTATTGGTTTGGAGACCGGTTGACCTCTATGTGGTAATTATTTTGATGCCCGAATGTATGTTTATGCCCGTAACCATTGGTTATTTTTACGTTTTGGGTTTGCTGGTGAAACTCTGACCCGATGGCCTAGTTGGGGTACATGGTATAATTGGAGCCTAATAGCACCTGAGGGATGCATCCACGAGGTACTGATCTGGGGATGTTGTATATACTTATATAGTGAGTGATATTGGTATATGTGTGTATGATATTGTTTCGTGAATATCTCTTTATATCTCGTGGGTAGCTATGTTATATTTATGATTATATACCTAGGGTAGATAGTACATACTAACTAATGGTGTTTATTATAGGGGTGGGCTATGTTAGCGGTTATTCCTAGTTAGGTTGGGTTTTATGAATAGTATATTGAAATGAATGAGTTAGGTGCACAGTCTAGATGAGAGGTGAGGAAATATCTCTTGTGAGTGCGATTGGAAAGTTAATTATGAAGGTAATACACTTCACATTTACAGTTAAATTATTTAAATACTTGCAAATATTTTTCAAATGTATTTTGGCCTTTAACCCGGGGAAAATCTTTTTTTAAAACCCTTATTATTCAGCAACATGCACCGCAGGGTTAGCCTCTTCATCATGCCATTTTGTGAAGTAGTTGTGGATCCTGCTGTAACACCCCGTAAATTCAAGGACCTTTAATTAAATAATATTTACGGAGAGAAGTAATTTATTTTATTTGTAGAATTAAATTCGTGATTTGAGAAATTTTTAAATTGAGGAATTTATTAATTTGGTGAATTGAGGATTAATTGTTTTGGATTTTTTTATGTCGTGTTTTGAGATCTTGAATTTGGAAGATGTTATAAATTAATTCAGATGTCAATTTTGAGAGCACGATTGAGTCCGATAGGGTCGAAATAGTCCATAATGAGTAACTATATGTATATATTGGATTTCGGGACGTAATTAGACACAATTGAGCTTCAAATTAAGAGTTTGGCCCCTTTTTATAAAGCTCGTAGGCCCAAAAACGGGATTTGAGTTTTTAACCCTAATGGTGAAAGGGTAAGGCAACTTAAAGTCATTTAGGAAAACTATAATTGGGGAGAGATTAAGAGGAGAACCTTACAAGAGAATTTGGGAATTTTGGAAGATTGATTCAAGAAGAAGAGCATATCCTTGATTCCAATCCGTCATCATCATCGAAGGACTTGGTTCTACAAATCTAAGACAAGTGGTTTAACTTGAATTTGTTAAATTGCATTTTTCCTATTCATATTGAAGAAGGTGTGAATTAATTAATATGATAGGGTTTGTTCTTCACCCTAATTTGGGGATTTCATATTTGGGATGTATAAATATTTAAAGATGATAAAATCATGTGGTTTTGATGCCCCAATTTGTGTAGATGATGTAGTTAAATTGAGATAATGAAATGGGTGAATTTAGAACAAGTGTTAGAGGGCTTTGTGGGTAAAATCTGAGCAGAAAGTGAGGTTTTGAATCATTAATGGCGATTATGTCTCCAATGCCCTGTAGAAAATCATGTGTTTTAAATTTTGTTCTCTGATGTATTTTCTCCAAAAACGGCTCCAAAATGGCATTTTGAAAATCTAGCTAGATTCATGGGGCAAATTTTAATTTAGTGTTTGAATTTGTGAAAAATCACCCTTGGATTTAGTAGAGGATAAATCCAATTTCAGAATTAAGACTTATATTGAGTAATTTGAAACATTATTAATTAAATGGGAAATCTTACTTGGATGAAATTGAATAATGGATATCAAATTTTGAATTCGAGCCGAGAGAGAGAGAGTCCGGGTATAATTGGTAGGGTGACATCAAGATAATACAATTAGTATGTGTATGATTAATTGAAATTAAATCGGGTTGTAGACATGCATGATTTAGGCTTGTGTGGGAATGTATTACACCTGTAGGCTATATTTCTATGTGTATATACGGTGATGTGTAGTATATATGATATATAAATATTTGTGCGAATAATATTTATTGTAAAGCATAAGGTTCGTGTGCAGACCTAGTACACTGGTAGCCTGGATATATATATATATATATACGGTGATGTGTATATATATGGTTTATAAATATTTGTGTGAATAATATTTATAGTAAAGTATACATGTTCTAGTGCTATCGGGGAGGTTGCATGATGTGGGTGAATCCCCTCGCTAGCGAATGCAGGGTGAGTATAGTCCCCAGGTCATAGCGTTCGGTTCAGGAGTGTGACGAAATGTGTGATTCTATCTCACTACCATGGGAAACTATGGCCGCCTCCACAACGTTTGTATTATTTCTGAAATGGGGAGGCAACCGTATTAGGGTTTCGGTTAAATGAGAATACCCGATTATGATAGCATCTATAAAATACCCGATGAGTGCCTACTCAGGGGACTAGATATATAACTACTGCATGTATGAGTGAATGTTGTAGCATGATTTTGTATATATCGTATAAGTATATATGGGTAAATAGAGGATGAGAAATGTATTAATTATTTAACTTGTGGAATGGTTATATGGTACTTAATGAGAGTTGGTTTAAATAAGTTAACGTGATTAATAACTTATAGAGTGTATGCTAAACTCACACAGTATAGAGTAGTGGGGAAAGTAGTATTATAAGTGTGACAAGGCTGGTTATGGGGTGGTTATATGGGTAGGTCATGTATAGTGCGTTAGGCATGCACATTAGTGGAGGGGTGAAGTGTCCTCAAGAGAGTGTAGGGCACTCACTTATACATGAAGAGCATTCTTGAAATTTAAATGTCTTGCATTCAAATTCACTTGCTAAATATTTTCAAATGTTTTGGGTTCTAACCATTGCTATAAAATATTTTCCAAAACCTTTTAGGTGTCCAGCCACAGGGACGGCATGATGGTTCTATTCCAGGTTTGCCCCGCTGCAGTATATATGTGGATGCTTCGGGTTATTTTCTTAGACGCCCATCTCCTTCTCTCTAAATAGGGACATTTCAGTTATACCGTTGGGCTTGTACATTTATATTCAGTATGGCATGTATCAGTATTATCTTTTATACTTTGCACTTTGTTGGTTTGCTTGTAGTCAATGTTATTCGGCTAATACTTCTAGTAGACTTGTGGTATGATGAGTTTCCCTTTATGTGTTGGTGATTTGAATTCGTATTATGTTGTTGGTTTGGGCTTAAATAAAAAGATACAATTGACACCATGTCTTTCGAATACTAGGTGGTTAGTAAATTTTAAAAGTTTTCGATAGTGATGCTAAGAATAAACCAAATAAGATTCCTGTTTAATTTTGTATAGGATTGACCACACGATATTTTATTAGGCGGTGTGTCACAGACGATATCAGAGCATCAGGTTCTAGTGTCCTTAGGATCTGTGCATCTTTTCACGTTTCAACGTAGCGTTCTTAGATATAGAGCCTTATTATAGGATTATTGTATTCCTTCACGTATGCGATTTACATTCTCCCACTATAGGGTACAGTTCATGTGGTTCATATACGATTTCGAGCGATAGTGGCAGATCAAACATTTTAGAATGACAAATGTGGGATGTTAGAAGGATTACAGGAGGGAGGACTCTGTAGGAGCCATGGAATAAACTAGAGACAGAGACGCGATAGGGGTCACCATGAAAAATTGTTCAGACAGTAGAGGTTGGAGTAGTCAGAACCCCAATAGCCATTGGGAATGATGATAGTGCAAGGTTAAAACCCCAAGTGCAGACAACCAAAAGGTAAGGGTCGAAGAAGATTTTATTTTGGTATAAAATCCAAGTGGGATGATATGTGGGGGAGTGTAGTAACACTAAAGTCAAAATTTTGGGCAAATATGTTAGCTTTTAGAAGAAGTATGGGGTGATGGTAGCCAGTCACCACATTCATAGGAAGATACCGTAAATAACAAGGGATTGGGTATGTGGATTATTTCGAATCTTCTCACTAGAGGTTAAATAGAGAGGCAAGGGGGATTTCAATAATTTTCCAAAAGGGCCGCATAGTGGCCGAATGAAAAGGAAACTTCACAGAATTCACAAACTGCGTAACCGATGAGAGGGGTACTTAAAATTAAGTAGGGTTTCAAGTTTATATTATACCCGTGGGTAGAATGTACAAAGGTGATAAGAGATCTGGCTAGAATGATTGGTGTCATTGTCATTAAGACTGTAAGCCTACATTTGTATCAATGCCCTCGAGAGAGAGAAGCTAAGAGACTTGGAAAATATATCAGATGAGTATGATTGAATATTGAGTGCTAGTAAGGTTCCAGGGAAAGGAATACCCAGTAGGGAACCAAAATTAATGATTGAGATCAATAGAATTTCTACTAAGTGACGGTGGGTTTAGTTAGGGCCATCAAGGCCATAAATAAGTCTATTAGATTAGTGGATACAAAGGGACATTTGGGGTAGCAATCAGGGCCACGGTTACCAGGTCTGTGAGAAAAATAACCCCGACAGGGCCGGTGGGGCCAAAGAGAGGGGGACGACATAGAGAGGTGTCTTATGTGGAAAAGAGGGGAAACACATGGGTGAATTTTGTCTGCGGTGAGTCAGGGGACATGAGATCGATGTCGGTAGGGGCATCTGTTGGAGAAGTTTTGAGTTCGGTTAGGATGAGGGTGTTATGTATAATGACCGTTGATTCGTTAGTGTCGTGGGGAACTTAAAATATAAGTTTTACTCCGAGATGATTGGGGTCTGTTTAGTGTGATGCGAGCGGGTCACAATAATGTAGTAGTACTAGATTCGTGTGAGAAATGGATTTAGTGGAAGTATTGTTAATATCACTAATATGTGTATCCTTACCATAGATTAGTCTGATACTCTTCAGTTCCACCTGAAAGGAATGGTTGGGTACATTTAGACGATGTATTTCTTATGGACTAGATCCTTTAAGAGGTGATAATTGAGGTATAGTTTTATCTTGGGTACAGATGGGTTCGTAATGGTGGGAGATCAAATAATGGCTATCGTGTTCATCATTTCAGTGCTAAATGTATATTCTCTTAAGATGTCTCACCTGGAAGAGGGTTTCGCAAAATCTTTGCGGAAATATTTTGTGAAGTAGAGTTCAGAGGGTACAATTGTCTCGTTATATTGAGTCCCAGTGCGTAGGGACACTTACTGATGAGATTCAAGGTATTTTGGGTTATCGTGGATGGAGAGATTTAGCTCATTATTAATATTTAGCACTGAGGGTATAGTGATAGTACGAGTGCAGTAGTGTATGACTCCTTCAGAGACGCAGGAGTCCATGATAGACTTGTGAGTATAGGGCCCAGGTTTGGGAGCCTAGGGGATATGCTTTGGGTTCTGTAAAAATCATGGACCTACAATGATTAGGAATAGTTCATTAGGGAAAAGTTATTTTGGGCTTTGCCGTGAGGTGTTATACGCATAAGCCTCAGTAAAAAATTTGGAAGAGGGAAGACATTATTGGATTTTAATTAATTGGATTACATGATAATTAGAGAATATGTGGAGATCATACGTTGAGAGGAGGGCCACTAAGATATAGGTCCAGTGGAGCCAAAACATTTTGCAAAAGAAACACTAGGAAGATTTGCACCACAAGTTAATAAGTTTGGGCAATGTCGGGAAGAATTTCCATGTAATGAGTAAGGTCATCAGAAGTAATTGGGGGATATTGCTATGCCAAGAATGAGGGGATCAAAATTATAGATAAATATGTCGCGTATGTGCAAATATTTGGAGGTTTGTGCAAATATGCACTATATATAGGGTGATGGGCACCCTAGGAGGAGTCAGAGTCTCTACTGTGTAGATACTTAGCAAATTCGTGGAGAAGACACAAGGGAAATGACTTTGGGTATATTCCAGAGGTATGGGAATAAGTTGCTCCTCGAATTGCAGAATAGTTGAGCGTGGGTGAGTTTGGGAATGATAGTGAATGTGTCATAACATATGGTTTTCTATCATGAGGATTCATAAGTGAGACGGATATTAGTTGATGTCGTTACCGAAATAGGCATAAAATACATATTTAAGTACCGTGAGATAGCGGGGTTCTTTGGATGGATGAATTATATGAGAGATTCCTATTTTTGAGAATTATGGGAGTAGTGGGAAGAGTATCCCAAATTTCAAACTATGAAGCTATAGTTTCAGGCTATAGTTGATAATTATGGTATGAGTGGGTGCTCGCGAAACCAAGGTATGAATTATCTTTCCTAGGATACACCTGAGATGAGGTCTGGCATATATATACGAGTGAGTATGATTATGATGTGTTACATAGTGATATGTTAATGTTCTTAATTGAAATCCTAGAGACTAGGGCCGATACAGAGGTGAATCAGGTTGGATAGGCTCATTTTCGAGCCAGCTGATTCAGCTCGGGATTATTTATGTGCAAGAAAACTAGAGATAGTAAGGGCACGGTATTGTATGTTGTCTTTTGAAGCTTAAATGTGGATGTGTATACTTTTATGTTGGGATACGGGTATTTGGGTGTATATACTATTGACTGGGGGGTTAACAAATCTCCACGACCGATAATGTTAGGAAGTAGTGTATTGAGGGGGTTCCTTTTTTGGATTTGGCTTTACGAGACGTCCCACGCGAGAAACTTTGTGCAACGTTGGAAGAGGGGATAAGTTTGGTCTTTAGTACATGAGTTGGGTACCTCGGTTATTGTTCATTCATATCGTTATAATTGTGAGATGGGATTTATATTAAGATTTCAGACTGGAAGAATTCGGCTATTAATTGGGTGGTTGAGCATGGGTACAGGGTGTACGGGTGCCCTGGTTAATTAATCTGATTGTTATAAATAATTCACGATTAGAAGTTGGAGACATGGGTGTAGGATATCAAAGGTAGGCTACTTATGAGCTAGTCAAGACTAGGAGTACTAAGCTCATCCAAATTTCAAGGATGAAATTTTGTTGTAAGGTGGGAAGTATGTAACACCCCTAAAATTCAAGAACCTTTAATTAAATAATGTTTTGGGAGAAAATGAATTTATTTTATTTGGATAATTAAATTCATGATTTGAGAATTTTTTAAATTGAGGAATTTATTAATTTGGCGAATTGAGGATTAATTATTTTGGATTATTTTATGTCATATTTTGAGGTCTTAAACTTAGAAGATGTTATAAATTAATTTAGATGTCGATTTGGAGAGCACGGTTGTGTCCGGTAGGGTCGAAATAGTCCAAAATTAGTGGCCATATGTATATATTGGGTTTCGGGACTTAATTTGACATAATTGAGCTCCAAATTAAGATTTTGGGCCCTTTTTATCAAGCCCATAGGGCCAAAAATGGGATTTGAGTTTTTAACCCTAATGGTTAAAGGGTAAGGAAACTTAAAGTCATTTTAGAAGAATAAAATTGGGGAAAGATTAAGAGGAGAACCCTTAGAAGAGAATTTGGGGATTTTGGAAGATTGCTTCAAGAACAAGAAGAGATCCTTGATTCCAATCCATGATCTTCATCAAAGGACTTGGTTCTATAAATCTAGGGCAAGTGGTTTAACATGCATTTGTTAAATTACATTTTTCCTATTCATATTAAAGAATGTGTGAATAAATTAATATGATAGGGTTTGTTCCACATCTTAATTTTGGGGATTTCATATTTGAGATTTATAAATCTGTAGAGATGATAAAATCATTTGGTTTTGAATTTTATCTGCGGTGAGTCAGGGGATAGGAGCTATGTGCCCAGTAGGGGCATCTATTGGAGAAGTTTTGAGTTTAGTTAGGATGGGGGTGTTATGTCTAACGACCATTGATCCGGTATTGTTGTGGGAAATAGAAACTACAAGTTTTACTGCTAGATGATTGGGGTCTATTTGTTGTAATGCGAGCGGGTCATAATAATGAATTAGTACTAGATTCGTGTGAGAAATGGATTTAGTGGAAGTATTGTTAATATCACTAGTATGTGTATCCTTCCCATGGAGTAGAGGGGTACTCTTCAGTTCCATTTGAAAGGAATGGGTGGGTACATTGAGATGATTTATTTCTTAAGGATATCGTGTTTGATGTTTCAATGCTGGATGTATATTCTCTTGATATGTCTCACCTCGAAGAGGGTTGAGCAATATCTTAGCGGCAATATTGTGTGAAGTAGACTGCAGAGAGTACAATTGTCTTGTTATATCGAATCCTAGTTCATAGGGACCCTTACTGATGAGATTCAAGGTATTTTGGGTTACCGTGGAATGGAGATATTTAACTCATTTTTAATATTTGGCACTGAGGGCTTCATGATAGTACGAGCACAGACGTGTATGACTCCTTTAGAGACACAGGAGTTCAGTATAACTTGTGGGTATAGGAGCAAGGTCTGGGAGCCCCGAGGATATGCTTTGGGTTCTGTAAAAATTGAGGACCTACAATGCTTAGGAATAGTGTATTGGGGAAAAGTGGTTTTGGGCTTTACCGTGAGGTGTTATACGCATATGCCTAAAAATTTCAAAAGAGGGAAGACTGGATTTTAATTAATTGGATTACATGATAATTAGAGAACATGGGGAGAACATACGTTGAGAGGAGGTCCACTAAGAGATAAGGCCAGTGGAGCTAGAATGTTTTGTGAAAGGAACACTAGGAATATTTGCACCACAAGTTAATTAGTTGGGGTATTGTCGGATAGAATTTCCAAGTAATGAGTAAGGTCATTGGAAGTAATTGGGGGATATAGTTATGCCAAGAATGCGGGGATCAAAAGCATAGATAAATATGTCGCGTATGTGAAAATATTTGGAGGTTTGTGCAATTATGCACTATATATAGGGTGTATGGGAACCCTAGGAGGAATCAGAGTCTATAGTGTGTAGATACTTAGCAAATTCAGGGAGAGGATGCAAGGGCAATGGCTTTGGATATATTCCGGAGGAATGGGAATAAGTTACTCCTCAAATTGCAGAATAGTTGAGTGTGGGTGTGTTTAGGAATGATAGTGAGTGTGTCACAACCTATGGTTTTCTATCATGAGTATTCACAAGTGAGACGGATATAAGTGGATGTGGTGGCCGAAATAGCCACAAAATACATATTTAAGTACTGTGGGATTGAGGGGTTTTTGGATGGTTGCATTATATGAGAGATTCTTATTTTCAAGAATCATGGGAGTATCATGAAGAGTATCCCAAATTTGAAACTCTGAAGCTATAGTTTCGGGCTATAGTGGATACTTGTGGTAAGACTAGGTTCTCGCGAAACCAAGGTATGAATTATCTTTGCTAAGATCCACCTGAGATAAGGTTTATCATATATATACGGGCGTGTATGATTATGATGTGTTACTTAGTGATATGTTAATGTTGTCAATTGAAATCTCGGAGACTAGGGATGATACTACGGTGAATCGGGTTTGATAGGCTTATTTTCGAGTAAGGTGATATTGCTCGAGGTTTATTTCCGTGCAAGTAAACTAGAGATAGTAAGGGCACAGTATTGTATGTTTTATTTTGAAGCCTAAAATGTTGACGTGTATACTTTTATGTTAAGAGACGGGTATTTGGGGGTACGTGCTACGGACTGGGGGGCTAAAAAATCTCCACGGACAACAATATAAGGAAGTAGTGTATCAAGGGTGTTCCTTGTTTGTATTTCGCTTTGCAAGACGTCCCACGCATGAAACTTAGTGCAATGTTGGAAGGGGGGATATGTTTGTTCTTTAGTACAGGAGTTGGGTACCTCGGTTATTGTTCATACATATCATTATAACTGTGAGATGGGAGTTATATTACGATTTCAGGCTGAAAGAAGTCCACTATTATTTGGATGGTTGAGCATTGGTACAGGGTGTATGGGCGCCCTAGTTAATTAATATGATTGTTACAAATAATTCATGATTAGAAGTGTGAGAGATGGGTGTAGGATCTCAAACGTAGTGGCTTAGGAGCTAGTTAAGATTAGTAGTACTAAGCTAATCCGAATTTCGAGGATGAAATTCCGTTGTAAGGGGGAAGTTTGTAACACCCCTCAAATTCAAGAACCTTTAATTAAATAATATTTAGGGAGAAAATGAATTTATTTAGTTTGGAGAATTAAATTCATGATTTGAGAATTTTTTAAATTGAGGAATTTATTAACTTGGTGAATTGAGGATTAATTATTTTGGATTATTTTATGTCCTATTTTGAGGTCTTAAATTTAGAAGATGTTATAAATAAATTCAGATGTTTATTTTGAGAGCACGGTTGAGTCTGATAGGGTCGAAATAGTCAATACACAAAAATGGTCAAATTGGCACCCTTCAACCGGCTAGCCTTGTCACGATCCTTGACCGTGACAAGGGCATGACAATGTCTTGTCACGGTCAATGATCGTTACATGTCCGTGCAAGTACAGTTGTCACGGACTTGTCAAGCTCATTGACCGTGACAATAATATTAATTTATGACGGTCAATGATCGTGACATGTCCGTGACAATTCATTCAGTGAAAAAACCCTCCCTCTTCTTTTTTCCCCCCGTTTCTTATTCCGTCCATTTCTCTCTCTCTCTCTCTCTCTCTCTCTCTAGCGACTGCACACTCTCGCTCTACAACTTTGGTACGTTGTCTCTCTCGTGTTCTCCTCCATTTAGGTATATGTGCATGTTTATGTGCGTGTGTACATGTGCATGTGTGTGGTGTATATATGGGGGGGGAGGGGAGGGGAGGGGGTGTTTGTGCGCGTGTGTGTTTGTGTTTGTGTGTGTGTATATATTCGTGTGTGTGTGTGTGTGTGTGCGCGTATGGTGGGCAACATTAGTGGGGGGAGGGGGCAGGGCTAGGAGGAGGCGGGGGGGGGGTAGATGTTTGTGTGTGTTTTTCAATTAAATTTTTATTGATTTATTAGATATTCCCCCTCATATTTTAGTCCCCCTTGTAAAAGAATTTGTTGATTTAATATTGATTGGTTGTTAATTTTTTTTGTAAATTAATAATTAGTGCCCCTCTCATATGCAAGTAGGATTGCCCCTCATTGTAAATTAGTAAATTAATAATTGTATAGTTTAATTGTTAGTTTAATTGATGAAAATATTTAATTGAGTAGATGAATTAAAAGGATTATGGGATACACATTTGTTGTTGCCATTGCAGTTGGATTATAGTGGATCGATATTGGGTTGGTTAATTTTAAAAGTGGCATTACCACTTGATTATTGTCCATATGGGGGTGGGATTTTTCTACTTTTTTAAAAAATTACTTTATATTACAAACAATTTATATATATATAGTATGATAATTAAATGAATCATACTTGAAATTACGTATAGTGTGCATAGATACTAGCCTTCTAGTTCTTATGCATACGCATTCAATAGCCCTTAGACCCGTTCGAGAATCATTACTCCTGTAATGAGATATCTCGAATTGTCCCGTTTGGACAGTTTGGGACAACATAATTTCCGTATAATGATATTATTAGGGCCTTAAAATTTATACTTTTGGAGGAAGTTTTGTTGTCGTATCCTAATGTTCTCTAGGTACATACTAGATTGACAAGTGTGATTGTTATTTCAATTGATCACTTGAAATAACACCCACACTTGCCAATCTACGTCGTGTACTTTGAGAACTGCGGGGATATGGTACCGAATTTTTCTCAAATCGTAACAATGTGCATGAGCTGTTAAGTATATTACAGAAATATGTGGTCTTGAATGGGATAGGACCACTCTCCCTTTAGAGGAAATGAAGGAAATAGGAATTTCTATTATAAATTGAATTTGCATTTGAAATTTTAAAATCGAATATAAATAAGACATAATTAAATAAAACATACTATAAATCTAAGTTTTGTTTATACTAATCCATGAATATACGCTTCTTACCTTTAATAGGGGATTAGTTGTGGTAGCTGTGATGAGATATTCGAAATACAAAGAGTGGATGGGTGAGACAAATAGAATGGGGGATGTGTACCGCAGAGGTGTTAATGAATTTTTGAAATAACAAAGAGATGTCATAATGCTGAAGAGCTTTTGTGTCCATGTGATAGGTGTAAGAATGGTAAGGTGTTTGAGTGGAAAACAGTTGCACTACATTTGTTAAGATCGGGTATGCAAGATAATTATCGATTTTGTAGTTTTCACGGTGAATTGAAAGTTCTTTTTGTCCCCGAACAACCTTCAACAAGTAGGATAGATGTAGAAGGGAAGGACGTAGATCAAAATATATTAGAGGATTTAGTTGATGATACGTACAGAGTTTATGAAGAAAAGGAGAATAAGGTTACTGATGATGTACAAGGTTCAAGTGCTCGTGAAGATATCACGATAAACCTTGACGATGACTACCAAAGTTTAAAATTTATGGTGACCCAACCGTTATACTCTGGTTGTGATAAAGATCAAACAACTTTACGTGCCATGGTTGGTTAGCAAAGTTTGGAGACGTAGTATGATTTGTTTGGCAATAACGTGGCAGGAATTCTGAAATGGGTGAAGGGATTACTCCCCAAGGAGAATATGCTTCAAAAAATCTATCATGTTATGAAGAACAGTTTGAAAGGTTTTGGAATGAAGTATAAATCGATTCATGTTGGTGCATATGACTGTATACTATACCAAAATGAGTATGAAAATATCGATCGTTGTTCGGTATGCAATGAATCTAGATATTTCTAATCCACTGGTAAGGAAGGCGCTCAAAAACTGTTGATATATTTTCCCATTGGGACTAGATTAAAGTGATTTTTCATAGTACCATGGATAGTGGAGGCAATGACTTGGCATGCTAAGTCAGAAGTAAGGGGTAATCTCATGCGTCATCCTATTGATTCTACATCTTGGAGGAGGATGAATTATGAGTATCCCAATTTTTCTCGTGAACAAGGAAACATTCATTTCGCTATATCAATAGATGGTTTCAATCCATTTTGAAATCTAAGCACCAATCATAGTGTATGGCCAGTGATACTAGCCCCACTCAACCTCCCTCATTCACAGTGTATGAGACCTGAATTTTTTATGATGTCTTTGTTGAAACCTGGGCTAAAGGCACAAAGTGATGACATCGACGTCTACTAGCTCTTTTGGTAGAATAATTAAATGAGCTGTGGGAAGAGAGTGTGCAATCATTTGACTCTTTCAGAAAAGAAGAGTTTACACTGAAAGCTTTGTTGATGTGGGCAATTCATAATTTTTCAGCTTATGGGACATTATCTGGTTGTGTAGTACATGGTTATTTGGGGTGTCCTATTTTGTTAAGAGGAGACTGAATCTCTTCATCTATCTGTTAGCTCAAAAAATGTATACCATTGCCATAGAAGGTTTTTACCCCCGGCTTATAGTTTCATATTTGAGAAAGGTTCCAAAGCTACGCGATTCCGTCCTGGAGAAGTTGAGGGAGCAACACAATACATGGAAGAAAAATATGAAGACTCGGTACTTTAAGAAGACCCGAGAGTCTGTTATCTGAATACGTGAACCCGTCCCGCCGAAGGATCCGATCTTATTGGCAAAAGTTCAATGACAACGAGATCGGGGAGAGACAATTGGCATCTCTCCAATTGGGGAGGGAAAATCGTGATGCATATTGTTTTGAATGTATATTTGCATTATCTCTATTTTATTTTGATATATGATGTTTGAACAGGTACCACATTGCTATAATAGGTACAAATATACTGCTGGGCAGTGGCAGTGGTCATACTGCCAAGCAGATTTTTTTTCAATTTTTCCCATAATAGGTCTGTGAAAAAGGAAACTTGTCAGAGAAGTGTTACGGTCATTGACCGTGGTCATTTTTTATTAAATTTCACTAGTTTGTCACATTCCTTTACCATGACAAAACTTGTCAAGGTCAAGGACTGTGACATGACCGTGAAAAGTCTAATGAACTTGTCATGGTCAATGACCGTGACACGACCGTGATAAAAAAAGTTGTCACCCCCAAAATTATCACCGTCATTTACCTTGACAAGTCCAACTTGTCAAGGTCAATAACCATGACAATTCGGCAGATTTGGTGTAGTGATTCCAAAATAAATGGCCATATGTATATATTGGGTTTCGGGACTTAATTAGACATAATTGAGTTCCAAATTAAGTGTTTGGGCCCTTTTTATAAAGCCCATAGGCCCAAAATGGTATTTGAGTTTAACCCTAATGGTTAAAGGGTAAGGCAACTTAAAGTCATTTTATAAGACTAAAATTGGGGGGGGGGGGGGGGGGGGGCTTAAGAGGAGAACCCTTAGAAGAGAATTTAGGGATTTTGGAAGATTGCTTCAAGAATAAGAGGAGATCCTTGATTCCAATCAATCATCTTCATCAAAGGAATTGGTTCTACAAATCTAAGGCAAGTGGTTTAACTTGCATTTGTTAAATTACATTTTTCCTATTCATATTAAAGAAGGTGTGAATTAATTAATATGATGGGATTTATTCTACATCTTAATTTGGGGATTTCATATTTAGGATTTATAAATCTGGAGAGATGATAAAATCATGTGGTTTTAATGCCCCAATTTGTGTAGATCATGTAGTTAAATTGAGATAATCAAATGGGTCAATTTAGAACAAGTCTTCGAGGGCTTTGTAGGTAAAATCTGGGCAGAAAGTGGGGGTTTAAAGCTTTAATGGCGATTATGTCCCTGCAGCCCTGTAGAAATTCGTGTTTTGTAAATTATGTTCTCCAATCCGTTTTCTCCAAAAACGGCTCCAAAAATGGCCCAAAATCGCATTTTAAAATCTGGCCAGATCCGTGGGGAAAATTTTATTTTATGGTTTGAATTTGTGAAAAATCAACCTTGGATTAAGTAGAGGATAAATCCAATTTGAGAATTAAGGTGTATATTGAGTGATTTGAAACCTTATTAATTAAGTGAGAAATCTTAATTAGATGAAATTGAATAATGGATTGGGAATTTTTAATTTTGGGCTGAAAGAGAGAGAGTTCGGGTATAATTGGTAGGGTGACACTAAGATAATGAAATTAATATGTGTATGATTAATTGAAATTAAGTGGGGTTGTAGACTTGCACGATTTAGGATTGTGTAGGAATGTATTACACTGGTAGCCTAGATTTCTATATATATTACATGGTGATGTGAAGTATATATATGATATATAAATATTTGTGTCAATAATATTTATAGTAAATCATAAGGCTTATGTGCGGACCTAGTACACCGGTAGACTGGATATATATATATATATATGATTTATAAATATTTGTGTGAATGATATTTATAATAAAGTATACATTTTCTAGTGCTATCGGGGAGGTTGCGCGATGTGGGTGAATCCCCTGGCTAGCGAATGTAGGGTGAGTATAGTCCCCAGGTCATAGCGTTCGGTTCAAGAGTGTGACAAAATGTGTGATTTGATCTCACTACCATGGGAAACTATGGCTGCCTCTAGAGCATTTCTATGATTTTTGAAATGGGGAGCTAACCGTATCAAGGTTTTGGGTGGATGAGAATACCTGGTTATGAGAATATCTAGAAAAATACCAGATGAGTGCCCACTTAGCGGAATATATATATATTTATATATATATATATATATATGTGTGTGTGTGTGTGTGTGTGTGTGTAAATTTTGTAGTATTATTTCATATATATGGTATAAGTATATACCGGTAAATACATGATGAGAATTGTATTAATTATTTAACTTGTGAAACAGTTATATGGTACTGAATGAGAGTTGGTTTAAATAAGTTAACGTCATTAATAACTTATAGAGTGTATGCTAAACTCACGCGGTATAGAGTAGTGGGGAAAGTAGTACGATGGGTCTGACAAGGATGGTTACGGGGTGGTTCTGTAGGTAAGTCATGTATAATACGTTAGGCGTTCACATTAGTGGAGGGGTGAGGTGTCCTCAAGAGAGTGTACGACACCAACTTATATATGAAGACCATTCTTACATTTAAAATGTCTTGCATTTAAATTCACTTGCTAAATATTTTCAAATGTTTTGGGTTCTAACCCTTGATATAAAATATTTTCCAAAACCTTTTAGGTGTCCAGCCATAGTGACAACATGATGGTTCTACTTCAAGGTTACGCCGCAGCAGTATATGTGGATTCTATGGGATATTTGCTTAGAAGCCTATTTCCTTCTTCTAGATAGTGACATTATAGTTGTACTATTGGGCTTGTACATTTATATTTAGTATGGCATGTATAACTATTCTATTTTGTACTTTTTACTTTGTTGGTTTGCTTGTAGTCAATGTTATTCGGCTAATACTTCAAGTAGACTTGTGGTATGATGAGTTTCCCTTTATGTGTTGGTTATTTGAATTCGTATTATGCTGTTGGTTTGGGCTTAATTAAAAAGATAAAATTGGCACCATGTCTTTTGAATACTAGGTGGTTAGTAAATTTTAAAAAGTTTTCGGAAGTGATGCTAAGAATGAACCATATGAGATTTCTATTTAATTTGAAATAGGAATGATCACCCGATATTTTATTAGTTGGGGTGTCACACTTGCGGGATTTAATTGCAGTTGCCTCAGTTTATTCTATCTAGATAGGATTTAGTATCTTAGTATTTGTTTTGGGCGTGTTACTTGTATATGTATAAGACATTACTTTTGAGTAAAATATTTTGATAATCTCTCAGTAGCAAGTTTATTTGGATATTATTTGGGTTCACTTAAGGTTTAATTAATTTACGTTATTTAATATTATGCTCTTATTAGTTTTGTTATCATTTTAGTTGGTGTATATTTATTTTGGTTAAGTCATTGATGCTAAGAATGAATTCATGTTTAAATCTTGTTTAATTTTAATAATGGCCTGATCAACCAGTGCTAGAATAGGTAGGGTATCACAGTTGGTATCAGAGCATCAGGTTCTAGTCTCCTTTAGGATCCATTCGAACTAAGTACATCGTCAGTATTCCATTCCTTGATATAGATCCCTATGTTTAGGACTGCTTTTTTCATATTGTGCATTTTCCTTCTTCTGCTGCAATCAAATATATTTAAGTGAAATCTCGTACAAGTTCGGTTTGGTTTTAGATGCCAAGTACCAGGAGAGGGAGACCATAAAAGGAAGCAAGACGGGTCCAGAGAAGGAGGCTCAACAAAAGCCATATGGTAGCCGGGGATTATGACCGCAGTAGATATGGAAGCCAACATAGCGCAAGTAGTTAATGTTATCATGTTATCCAAGGTGCTGCATCTGCCTTAGGCGCAACCATAACCTCTAGTGGAAGTACCGGTATTGGCTCACACACTACGATCCATGTGAGAATGAGTGTGCACAAAAGAGAACTTTACTTACCGAAATGAGTGTGAAGAAAAGAGAATTTTACTTACCGAAATGAGTGTGCACAATAAAAGCATAAATTATATGCTCAATAAAAGCATAACTGAAGGTAAGAAGATAGTTTTGCAGGCCCAGCAAAAGCTAAAATTTTGATTTATTGATAATCATTACTAATTATAGTATGCATATAAGAGCATACAGAGCAAAAATTCTAGATATTAAGAAGAATTTTTTTCTGTTATTCATACAACTTCTTTAGATTTTTCTTTTGATATTTCTAAAGGAAAACCTCAAATTCTTCTCATTAAGATCTGGATGGGAACCATTTGGAATAAAAATGAAAACAAACTTAATAAAATGAAAAACAAGATCCCAGTATGAAATTAACATACTCAACTTATTGGTGAAATAAGGAACCCCCAAACTCAATAATTGGATGTTACATACAATTCCCCAAACTCCTAGTTTCACAAATATAAAATTACTAATATAATATCTATAGTTGAAGACCAAAACAAAAAAAGAGAAGCAATGATTTCACTGAAATGTAGTGTACGAAAAATGATAGTGTATATCAAATGACTTAAAATATTAGAAATTCAGGTGTAGTCAGTTGTAGGCTCATACATTCTGCAATAATATTTACTTTTGATTGACTTTTTCAGCCAAACAAATTAACCAAGAAAAAGGATTGTGCAATTAGGTAGTAAAAGACAAACCAAGACAAAGAAAAGAAATACAAATGACAAAAATTAGGATGGTAACAATAGGCATATTGGAAATGGATTTGAAAAGGATGACATTATAATACAAAATCATTAAGAGAACTTATAGCACTCGTGAATAAAACCAAGTAACAAACCCTCTGAAAACACAAAACTTCATTCATTTTAGGAAAAAATTTCCCAAATTCTTTGATATGAATTTTGGCCCCCAATTTTTTTAACCCCCAAATGAAAAACTTACATATATACGACATTATAATGAAATCCATATATGTTAATAACACTTGTATAATCAAAATGAGACTGTAAATCAAATTGATATTATGAATCAAGTATGAGAGCACTAATATCACTTAGGATTAATTTATAGGTATCGTATAAGGAAATTAGTTGTAACTAAACAAATTTCACAAATGCCTAAACATAAAGCAAGTAGTTGTGATTGGAAATGAGAGACATGATATCACGTGGTGCATGTTCCTATTAGTGAGTATCTATAATTTCAAACTTTTATACAATTGCCCATGCATCAACATTGCGGATAATAACGATACAAATGGTTCTCTTATCATCAAATATCTATATCGTTGCCAATGAATCAAAAAGAAGACAATTAACAATAAAATCGGTATCTATGATTCCAAACTTTTATACCATTTCCAATTAATCAACATATTATTTAATAGCAACAAAAATGGGAATCTAATCATCCAAACTTTTTACTATAGCCAATGAATCAAAATGATGATAATAAATAATACAAATAGGTACCAATCACCCAACCTTTCTACCTCTAAACAATAACTACATTTTACCTATTTTGCAAATTCACACCTACAAAAAACATAAATGTACCAATAATCACCACAGTTATAAAATGAGAAGGAAAAAATCTTTAAACAAACAAAATTAGCAAAAACTAATTATTGAACCTTTTAATTAATCACAATAGTTAAATACAAACTTTATGTAAAAAAATAAATAAGTTACTCACTTGCACATTATGTCAAACACGTAGTATTCAACTTTCCTGAAATACAAAAGTGTACAGCAACATTAAACTCACATCTTCCCATCAAAAAATACAAAAAGTAAATGGGTCTATGTAATAGAAAAGGTGGGGCATTTGTTCAAAAAGAAAAAGTAACAAATTAGATTCAAATCTATCAAATAAAACAAAAATGAGTACCTTTTAAGAGTAACTTATCTCATTTAGGGAATGAGAGCAAAGGGAACTCTCTCCTCAGTTGAAAAATCTTTCGATGACAGGGGATAACGATAACGTATCACACCAATTAATCTGGACCAAAAGAATAACTTATATTTGTAAGAGAAACCCATTTTTTCATGCTTGACCTATCTCAGACACCGATGTTTCTATAGCCTTAGAGTTCCAAACTAAGCGAATGATGAGTCGGATGCCTTCAACTTCGATGACATAAAGTTTGGGGGCGGTGTTCAATATCTTGGAGGGTGTTGTTTAGTGTTTCATGGAGAGAGAGAAAGAGAGAGGATTGTGCAATCGCATATTGTTGTCCATTTATGGACTTGAGAGAGAAGGTAGCGAGTGGGTAAGAGGGAGTGGGTGACAGATTGTGTAGGGGGTGAGAGAGAGGGAGACGTGCGTGATTGAAGGTTATGATAAAATTGGGTAGAATTTAAAATTAAAGGTGAAAAAAATTTTGGGTGTAATATAGTACACTATATTAATGTATGAGTGAAAATCCAACCTTTCATCTAGTTATGGATGATTTTGATGATTCAATCCTTGCCTCTACTTGTGTTATCTCTTTATTGAATAGTGTCAAAACTTATACTTCTTACATATATATACTAGGATATGCCCGTGCCTGAAGACACGTTGATAATTTTGAAAAGCATAAAGTCGTGTATAATATAAATAACAAATGTTTTATATGTTAGAAGTGTAAACTATCAAAGTATAGAATCGGATAAATTTAACTCGTACAATTTTTTACAACATATTTAGTTCACAATGCAAATTTTCGTAAATTTACGTCGTTGATAGGACCATACGTCGTATTTAGTTCACAACAGATAAATATTTTTGGAAATAACCTATGTTACGAAT
Source organism: Sambucus nigra (assembly GCA_949130495.1). Classification (NCBI taxonomy): domain Eukaryota; kingdom Viridiplantae; phylum Streptophyta; class Magnoliopsida; order Dipsacales; family Adoxaceae; genus Sambucus; species Sambucus nigra. The sequence continues at coordinate 51,286,187 of OX422217.1, read as the reverse complement.
CTATTAATTTAAAAAAGGAAGTAGCATTTTCCTCAAAGAAGAAATAAGGTTGTCACATCAAGCATTTGCTGAATGCTTTTGTTTCAAAATTATAAATTTATTCTTTTATAAATTAATTCATTAATGATATTTTATAACATTAATGAATTGATTAAAAATAAACACTCTTAAAAAATACTACTTTTTATTTTATATATATATATATATATATATATATATATATATATATATATATATATATATATATATATATAAATAAATACTTTTTGTTAAATCGAAAAGATAGAATAATTTAAAAAATATATATTTGAGTGTACTCTTACTTTTGGCACAAAGATTCAAATGTCAGTTATTAACAAATAGCACTATCTTATAGTGTTATCTTATAAAAGTGAAGTGAATCATATCGGCAATTATGAATAGTTATATATACCCGTTTTTTATATATGCCTTACTCTATTAATATCTTGATACCAATATAGTTTTTTGTACTAATTTAATTCATATTCATTTACTATATTTATATTATACTTATATAGTAAACTAACTAAACTCGCACACATACTTTATTACATATTATACATAAAGTAAAAGGTTTTCCGATTATGTATATGCATAATATAGTTAGATATTATACATAAAGTAAAAGGTTTTCTTGGACATACTTTTACAATATCTTTATTGAGTTGTCAAATCTTATATTAAGCAAATTTCATATCTTTGATAGACATGTATTACTTTGAGTTCCGTGTTGTCATATGTCCCATTTTTCTATGAATAAAGATAATTGTTGTAAAAATGTCCAATTGTATTTTGTAAAGAAAACATTCGTTGTAAAACTCTTTTTGCCTTGATGCACTGTCAATTAAAACAAGTATTTAAAATCAGACTTTGAAATATTTCTTGAGCCGCACCCACCCACATAAAAAGAGTCATGGGCATGTCAAATATTTCTTGGGAGTTTAAATAAGGTTCAATTAGTTCAAAGAAATTAAAATAATATGTTCACAAAAAAGGAGGAATTTAAACAAAGTGAGGGAATAGTGACTCGTTACAATACTTTCCACTCAGACTTACATTTATAGGTTGAAAGTAATATTTTAAACTATAGTAACCAACAAATAATGCACCTATCATTGTAATGACTTTGGTTGCCATTTACTCATACTTGTCATATTTTTGTCTCAGGCCACCATTCGTTGTCGAATCTTTGGATTTCGCAAGAGATATCCATGATATGGTATGGACTATTGTAGGTGTCCATGTTTAAAGGACAAACATCGTAGCACCTAATCTCACCAAAACTTTAGACTACAATGAACATCTGTAAAGAAAATAAAAAAAAAGGAACTCATTGAATAAATGAAGAAAAAAAATCCCAAATAATTGAATAAATAAATATCCCAAAACAGAAATCTACAAACCAACACAAATCAAATAATTCAAAAAAGAAAATTATTAAGTAAGTTGAAACTGAAAAATTAGCAAATCGAAATAAAAACTAACCTCGAATGATAAGGTAAAGTAAGCCCTCTCGAAACATCAAGCCCCCAAAGGCATCCCGAAAATACCTAAAGTTTAATAAACCCACGAGGAGAGAGGAAATACCTTAAGTTATCATCACCACACAACCAGCTTCTCCACCTCATCACCGGAGATCGGGACTGAACCAAAAGAAAAATGAGAAAAACTGAGATCAGAACTAAACCAAGAGAAAAAGCCCATATCCAAAACCAAAAATAAAACCCACATCAACTGTGAAATATGTTGGGGGAGAAGATGCTAAGTAAATAGTAAAACCCTATAAAAATTTGAAACAAACATAGAAATGAGAGAGAGAGAGAGAGAGAGAGAGAGAGAGAGAGAGAGAGATCGGGCATGTTTCATTCTTCTCGGCATAGTAGTATACCAAAAAATAAAATCAAAACTGAACCAAGGGGTGGATCAACCTCCACAAAGTTAGAAGTCTAGAAAAAAATTAAATAAAAAACTGTTCTCTATAGATGCTTTTACCCATCTCGAATCCCAATGAGACCCACTTTAAACTCCACCACCTTATCTTCTTTATCAACTCGGTTCGTTTTTTCATCCCAACCTCTACAGAGAACGGTTTTTGATTTCAAAAATACCGTTTCTGCTTATTTATAGAATTTCTAATACCTGTATCAGTTCAACCTCGGTTGCAAAGGCGCTATAAGGTTCTCTTGCTTCAGTTCAACCACGATATGTGTAACTCTACAGAGAATCAGGTTGTAGACTGACACAAGATCAATCAAACTCGTTTTTTGATTTCAAAATGAATATACCTGATTTTATATAATTTCTGTAGAGGTTGAACTGATATATGTTTGAGTCGTACTAAAGAAAATATTGGGATATGTTCGAGTCAAATTCGACACCGGAAGAAACCACATAACCACACGATCACCCCCACCCAGGCTCCTCTCCTTGCTATTAAATTCGACACCGGAAGAAACCCAGAATTTAATGACCTAGACAGAAATCATGTGGGTATAACTCCACCAGTGTTGATGAAACATTATTTCCTTCATCTTTGAACCCTACAACAACCGAAAAATATACAAAAAAAAAATACAAAATCAAAAACCAAAAATCGTTCAGAAGTTTTAGTTTAATTTGTAAACATGAGAGAGAGAGAGAGAGAGAGAGAGAGTTCATAAATGCTCGTATTTTTCTTTGGGAAGAATGCATGACATGAGGATAGATGTTAAAGTGATTCAAATTAAAGCAGGGGAGAAATTGAGTGTATTACTATGATATGATGTGGCCTCGGTTAGTGTTATGCTTCAATCTGAATTTTTTCCTTCACTAGCCACCATCCATTCTCTGCCTTAGAGAATAGGAGAGAAAGTTTACTAATTTACCCTAATTTTGAATTTTGATTATGGGGGCAAATAAATTGGAGTGTGTAAAAAGAGAGGGAACTTAAATGTTTGAGGGATAAAATAGAAAGTACAAAAAAATCATATGAATGACATCAGCAATCAAACTTACGACATACATAAGTTTCTTACTTAATTATATAGATATAAGCTACATCATTCCATCCCCAATCGATTTCCACCATTTGTAAGGTTTTCTCTTCCATACCAACAATTTTCCAAGCTTTTCAAGGCGACAAACACCCCTTTTAAGTATTCTCGAAGAAGATGTTTAGTGGAAAAAGCCATTATTGGAGCTCTCATAAAGAAGTTGGGGCATTCATGGAGCTTTTGAAGTTTTAGGAGCTTTTATGTCATTCCCTTTAGATTCCCATTATTAAATTCAACTTAGTGTTTTCCTCCAAGTGTTTTCAATATTTAAAAGCTATTAGGATGCATGCTTGAAGGGTTTGTTTTTTAAATCATATTTTCTATTATGTTTTTCAAATATGGAATTTATAATAAAACTAAGTTTAAATGGGTTTTTGAAGAACAAATGGTATTTTTAATCTTAAGATTTGAGGAAATGAGAACAAAGATGTATTTCCATGCTAAAATAATGTTTGGTTGCATATCTAAGGATTTCTAGGCTAGTTTTCCTCTAAAATGTGTAAAATGTTGTAGTATGTTGCAAATAGACATACAAATATGATATATGGAATTAAAAATGGGTTTATTGATTAAATTAAGGTGTCATAAATATTAGCCCTAAATATGTTATAAATTCATGAAGAAGAAATGACATTTAATACAACATATGTGTATAAGGATAAACTAGACATTTTAATAAAAATGGTCTTCATGATGTTAAGTATCTTCTTGAAAGGAAATAGCAAGAAAAGGAATTTTCTTGAAGAAAAAGATAACGTATGGATTTTGGACGTAGATTCTTGAAATATGATTTAAAATATAAAATGACGATTTTTTCTCCCATAATGGGAAAAATATGCTTTTCACGAGATTTCGTTAAAGTGAGGGTACAAAGGTAATTTTCGTAAAATTAGAGGGTCCTAATGGTTGGAATTCCCTATTTGACCTCATCGGGCGGTTTTGTGAAAAACGAGTAAACGAATGAAATGGAATGAGAATGGTCAAAGTAAAGGAATAATGTGGACATTGGTAAAAAGGTTAAAACACATAAATTTTGAATGAAATGAGACTAGTAAATAATTATCAAGAGCATGGAGCCATAGGGTGAAAAACCCAAATCAATGTCCAGAGCATATGGTAGCATTGTCGTAGTGTAAAGCCCGTTAATGTATGAGAATAATTCGATGATTCTGAGAAAAGATAATGGAAATGAAAATGAGTTTTCTTCTGCTTAAGGAATGTAATTAGGAAAACCTAATAAAAAGGTATGAAGTGGAGACTAATGAATAAAATAATATTAAATAATCTCTAGACAAGGTAAAAGGGTGACATAAAATGGTTAAGTGTGAGTATGAGCATGTCGTCCGGGAGCATTACGTAGTAATTGCATTACTAGTGGCAAAGATGATAAAAAAAATTGGGCTATTTAAAATACATGTTATACGTATACTATTTCATAGAAAACGTATAGCTTAGCATTTCCCACCTTGCTAAACGTTCGCTCACCCTTGATTTTATGTTAAAAAACCCCACTCCCCTAGGTACATCGGGTGCGAATGTTGTCAAGGATGACGGTAACGCCCCTAACCTTAAAATTCATTGTTACATGCTCGACCATTATATTTTAATCCTTTTGTTTTTTTATAACAATTGATTTGGAATATTTTAAATAATTTTATTCGGGCCTTTGGACAAGTGATGTAATAATATAGGGTCACGATTTATTTCTTATCTATTAAGCATTATTGGATTCAACAAGTTTTCATAAATAAACGTTATTAATCAACCTAACTTCATAAAGTGGTCACTACTTCTCAAATTACAATCAGTAATTTAATCCTTATAAAATGGTTCAATTTAAGGGTTTTTCTTAAACAATATATTTGGAATTTCTCCCTACCATTTTAACTCCTTGACTCACTGTGGGATGACCCAACGGTGACCCAAACCTAAATCGAGGTGTTGCAAATGATAGCAGTCTAATAGGATCCTCGAGTTTAACGTAGTGTTTACTCTTTCTTCTTACACTTACTTTATACATTTTAGTTGTAGTTACATCTTTACTTACTATTTTCAGTTCATCATTTCCGCTATTCCATCCATTTCATATAATTCTTTATTGAACTCTCCTTTCATGTGTAGATGACTACACATCATGGTAGGGCTAGTAGATCAAGGAATAATGACCTTAGACCCATGGAACAGGTCGTGCGTCAATTTGTAACCTCCCTCTCGCAATAACATAGTCCCACTTGTAGTGGAATTCTTGAGAGAACTACTTTGGCCTCCATTCTGAAGGAGTTCAAAAGGCTGCACCCAGCCACCTTTAATGAGGCATCGGGCCCTGATGCTGAAGAGGACATTCTTGACATGCCAACTAGGCACAAAGTCAAGATAGCGACCTTTCAACTCACAGAGCAGGCAAAACACTGATAGAGAACCTAATCCACTAGTGTGTAAAAGACTATAGACACAGATAACATCACGGTCTCATTCCTTAATCAGTAATTTCCCTAGGCATTTAAAGATGCTCAGAAGGATGAGTTCCTCCATCTGATTCAAGAAGACGTAAGTGAATGTGTACGAAGTTAGGTTTGAGACTTTGGGATAGTACATGGATGAAGTGCACAAGGATGATGCCAAAAATACAAGTCTATTTATTAGGTACCTTAACCTCGATATTTGGTGGATCATAAGGGGTTTGGATCTCCTAAACTTTATAATTACGGTGAATAAAGCCATTAGGCTAGAGCTAGACATAGAGCATGGCAATGATCTTTGGGAGAAGAATAGGGAGCCTAATGGGTCCTAGGATGGTGGTCCCATGAAGTCTAAGTGCATGTCCCCAAGATTTTTTATGGAGCTAAAGGACGCTATGGGGTTTAATCATCATTCGCTTAGTGTACTAGTGACTAGTGTCCCATGACCCCTATTGTGAGGACTTCTTTTGCATATGGGTCCCCCGATCACTTCAAAAGGGATTGTCCCATCATTTGTCAAATATGTATCAAGTATAAGTTCTAGCTATACGGGCCCCATCCAATCGGAGTAGTAGTAGCATCAACAGTTTTCCTCAAGGTATAACCAACCGGTGAGGCATAGTATTGACGATTTATGTCCATGTCTAGTGTAGAGAAGTCACGGGCTAGGTCAAGTGACTAGCCGTAAGAGCAACATGCTTAACCCTGGATGCACCTATTCCATTTGAATGTTTGCATCTCCTTTTGGTGATCTGCCCATGATGGAAGGAATGATTCTCTTGTTAAACACATAGGTAAAGGAACTATATGATTTAGGCTCATCACGTTCATTTATCTTGAGCTCTAGAGCATTCAATTTGGGATTGGAGGTAGATTATTTTTATGCTCCTATCTTCATAGGACTTTTGATTGGTTATAGTATTATTCTTCATAGGGTCTACCCCAATTGTGTAGTTATAGATGAAACCTACGTTCTGGAGTATGACTTGATTCTCATGGACATATGTGGGTTCGAGGTGATCCTTTATATGGAATGTTTGTCATTTTTTTACGCTACCATCAAATGCCATCAGGATAGTGTCTTGGTATCTCTTCCAGAGGGTGATTCCTTCATTTAAATAGCAAGAGGGATGTTGGTTATCCTCTCCAGTTTTCCACTATGCATGACAAGAAATGGTGCTTTGGTTGCTTGAGGAGTCTATGGTGCAAAATTTTCTGATGTGTTCCTAGGTGATCTTCCCGGTTTACGCATACAATAAAAGGTGAGCTTTACTATAGAGGTGCATTAAGGTTTCTCTCCAATCTCTATAACACCGCATAGGATGGATCCAGTGGAATTACAGGACTTAAGGGTTCATTTGGAGGATTTGACTAGCAAGGGCTTTATTTTCCATATTATGTTCCATTTGGGAGCTCCAGTCCTCCTTGTCACGATGAAGGACAACTCCCGATATATTTGCATCAATTATAGGCAGTTCAATAAGGTAATAATGAAGAATAAGTACCATATTCCATGTATCTAAGATTTGTTCGACTAGTTTTGTGGGGATTGTACGTTTTGGAAGATTCACCTTCGGTCCGATTATAACCAGTTACGTGTTCAGGAGGAGGACATTCCTAAGATAACGTTTAGGACTCGATATGGGAACTATGTGTTTTTAGTGATGCCATTTGGTTTGACTACATCCCCAGTGACATTGATGGATTTTATTAACCATATATATCATCCCTACTTAGATCGATTTATAGTGTTTTATTGTTTATATATTGGTCTACCCGACACCGAATGTGGACTGCGAGGAGCATCTCCGCTCGACTTATAAGTGCTCAGGGAGAACAAGTGGTGTGCAAAATTCAGCATGTCTGAATTTGGGATGAATTAAGTCAAGTTCCTTGGCCAAGTGTTGTGCGGGGAGGGAATTTTCGTTGAAGCTTCCAAGGTCGAGGTCGTTCTGAGTTGGGAAAGGCAAAAGACAATCATGGAGCTACGTAGTTTTTTTAGGTTTGGCCAATTACTATCGTAGGTTTGTGCAAGACTTCTGGAGGGTTATGTTGCCCCTCCCCATGCTGGCTCAAAAATATATTCTCTTTGAATGGTTTGAGGATTATAAGTCATCCTTTAAAGAGTTGAAGCTTAGGGTTACTTCGGTTTATTTTTCTAGAGCGTAGAATGGGTTAGACTGTGTATTACGATGCTTCTAATTCAAGACTCGATGCGGTATTGATGCATAATGGTCAGGCTGGCTCTTATTCATACCCTCATCGAAATCTACATGAGAGTAAATACTCTACTTGGGACTTAGAGTTAGCTATTAAGGTGTTCGCACTTAAGAGTTGGAGGTACTACCTATACAGGGAATGGTTTGAGGTGTTTTCTTATCATAAGAGCCTCTAATATATTCTCACATAGTGTGACCTCAATTTTTGTTAGAGAATATGGGTTGAACTGATGGAAGACTACGAAATATCCTTATAGTATAATCTTAACAAGGACGATGTAGTGGACGATGATCTTAGTCGAAAGTCAAACCTTACTCTGGCAGCGACGAAGTGTCAATGAGCAAAGATGGCCAGGGAACTGAAGAAGTTTGACCTTTATGTCCGTAGGGGTTATGATAGGGAGTACATTTGGTGTGTGGTGGCTAGGCCTCTCGTCTAGTTGAAAGTTTTAGATGCCCAGTCGTGTGATCCCGAGTTTACACATTATCGTGACTGCATTCAGGGGATGAAGTATTCGACACTCTCATTATGGACATGGATGGTTTTGTACAGCAGAAGGGCAGGTTGATTGTCTCAAATATTTATATGTTCTAGGACGAGGTGATGGAATAGTCACATCACTCAGGCTTTAAGATACATCCCGATGCTACGAATAAGTACAAGAACCTGTGTAGAAACTTCAACTGATCCGGTATAAAGAGGGATGTGGCAATGTATGTAGCCAAGTTCTACACCTTTAATTTGTCAGAACATAAAAGGTGGATCGTGTTATTACAAACAATACCCATAGAAAAGTTAAACTGGGATCATATTACATTACACTTTATCACACCCTTACCACAGTTTAAGCATTATCATGATGTACTGTGGGTTATAGTGGTCCAGCTCACAAAATCCGCACACTTCTTATCTATTAAGGTTCCAATTACGTGCCAAAGGCGCTGAAGTTTTACATCCGATAGATATTTTGGATTCATGGTAATCTACTCTCAATTATCTCGGATATGGATCCCAAGTTTGTGTCCAAGTTCAAGAAGAATGTTCAACAGAAGTTGGTAATCCGGTTGAGCATGAGTACAAAATATAACCCTGTGACGGATGGACAATCGGAATGAACCATGTAGATCTGGGAAGACATGTTCAGAGCTTGCACACTCAATTTTTATGGTAGTTGGCTAGAGAATCTTCATGTGGAAGAGTTTTCCTCGAACAACAGTTATGAATAATGAAAGGACCAATTTCCAAACAGTGTCAATTTGTATGTATTGACCTTACTCTAGACAAAAACCACTTTGAGTCATAGGATAGATTTTATTTGTCATGATTTCCGTTAAGTCTACGACGTTGTGATGAAGGCGTAGAGAACAAGCTTCAGAGATAGATCATGCAGAGTTTTGATGCACGTTTCAGGTCTTCACTTTGTTTTTTTTAGATTCGCTCAAGTATGGATACATAATGGTGAATTGATACTCGAAATATTTTTCTAAGGATGTTATTTTATTTAAATAATATTTTAAAATGTTGTTAAAAGGATTTTTCCGAGTTACCTCGTGTTTAGAGTCGTATGAAACATTCCTTTATTTTTTCATGGTTCAAACGACTTTAATAGTCATTCAATCAACAAATGGAAGTATTTCAACTGACATGGACTTCTCTTTCAAACGAGATGGCTATTTCATTCAAAGGACGTGCCAATATCATTCTGACAATGCATCACCTCAAGGTTTTTATTTAAGGCGCGTTTTTCTCAGTGAAACCAAGGTGAAGAATATACAAAACAAAATAGAACATATATGTTTTATGTATTTTTTTACCAAATATTTCCAAAGATAAAAACTTCCCTTTCTTTACAAGATATGAGTTTACGTACCATAGTGTTTTTAAATCTTGTGATTGCACTATTGTTTCATTCTTCCATCATTGATGAACATGTTTCATGCTGTTACTGGTATGTTGTGGAACTTGTGAGGTTGACTCATGCGTTGCACTGTGGAGGAGTGGTTGAAGAAAAGAAGAGGTGTCAAGATTTGTTGGGATTAAGTCATTGTGTAAGACCTATTTCTTCCTTTCTTATCAAAGTTATTGTCTGGTCGTGGCCATCCAAGGTGTTTTACTTTTGTGGTTTCCTCATACATCGGCATTGTGTTTTGTGAGCATTCTTTACTTTATCTTTCTTATATCACTGGGTGCGTGTATAGGGATTAAAGAAGATAAATTTAGATTAATTGAAAATATTTCAAAAAATTGGGGAATGTTTCAATTGGAAATTTTTTTTGAAAGAAAAGAATGTTTTTACCTAAAGCACACACAAAAGGGCATTTACAAATCGGTATCAGAGCAAGAAACACTATTGTATTGTGTGAGTGATCCCTCGTATCTTTTGGTATGAATTTTAGTATATTTCATGGCTTTAGAAATCCCGTGTCTGATGGAACTAATTATGCTTACTGGAAAATGCATTTGAAGTATGCAGTTCAGTCCATAGCTGAGCGTGCTTGGTTAGATCTAGAAAAAGGTTAGACACCACCAGTCACGAGAGACACTGAGGCCGTAGAAATAAAACCTATTGATTAATGTACCAATGTCAAACACAGACATGCACAATATAATTCCAAATGCTTAATACTATTTCTTTGTCTATCACTAAGGAATAGTATAATTTTATCATGATTTGTGAAACCTCTAAAGAGACTTGGGATGTTCCTGGACTTACTCATGAGGGAACTTTCACTTTTAGGGCGTCTAAACTCCAAAACCTCACCACCCAATTTGAGACATTTAAAATTATAGAAAGTGAGTCATTTAATGAGTTTTAGGCTAGACTCTCCCATATTGTTAACTCATCGTTTAACTTGGGAGAGAAAATACTCGACAATCGAGTCATAAACAAAATCTAAAGGTTGTTTCCTTATAGATTTGATCCAAAGGTGACCTTATTAAACTCTTTGGGCATGTGAGAAGACTCTTCGGGAGAAACTATAATAAATTGTGGGTGAAATAGATAGTCTTCATGGTTTAATGGACACTATGAATAAATAGATTCTAGAGTTTGAGGCGTCTATGCGTTTACTTGAGTCCAGGATAAGAGAGCTTGAGGAGATTTTGAGAGACATGAGTAGGGTTATGTTTGATTTGGAGGTTAGGTCACAAAGTTGGATAGGATTTTAGGAACCATCCAAATCAAAGACCATTGGTGTGGTACAAGCTTCGATGATCATATTTCCCCCATTCCTAAAGCGAACACCAATCATGTAAGAGAGCTAACTAGTAACGTTAGGAGAGGTACACATTTAGGTAACATTCCTCTCCGTATTTTCACTTGTACTCATTATCGTTGGAAGGGTCACCCTAGATGTTATTACTATTAACTTTAGAATTCTCATAGGAAGTTTAAGAATAGACTCATTTCGGTTCACAAAATCCACATGCGTCGTTACACACCTACTCGGGTTAGAAAATCATACTTAGAGGCTTTAGTAATTAAACTTGCACGTGATACTTCTCATGTTGGATCTTATGGTTGATCGTGTTAGTTATTTGTCATACGTTAGTTTTGCTTTATAATATATCGTTTCTACTAGTTTCATGGCTTGTGTATCATTTTGTATTATATTTTCTTTTATTGAGTCATATTGGAAAATAGAAAAAGTTTTTTGGTTTTATATATTTTTGAAAATACAAAACTATTTTATTTTTGGGTCAAAAATATTTTTTGAAAACACATAAAGATTTTACATTTTCTTTAGTCGTGACTTTGCACTTGATGTGGCATATTTGTGTGCTTAGACCCCCATTATTTCATATTCCCATGTGGCTAGTACATTTGGTCATGATTTTGGATGCATGTACTGATCTTAACAATTTTTTAATGGGATTGTTTCGTTGATTTGCATTTAGATTTGACTATGCGTATGCCATTGCACACACATACACGAGCTTATTTGAATATTTGAGTTCTCACTCGTATTTGAGTTTGATGAGATGTTCTCCTCTCAATTTCCTAATATATTCCCATACTAGACTAATGAGGAGTTGTTCATGTAAGAACTGTTTTCCCGTGAGGATTTATATTGCATGTTTAAAAATTAGGAGTGTTTGTAGGAAAGGGATGCGAAGAACCGGTTGACCCCTCATGAATGACACTGTTTAAAAGAGCTGAAGAAAAAATGAAGGCAACAAATATGGAGCCAATAGGAATCTTTTAAGAAGAAAAGTTAGATCTTCAAAAGAAAACAAAAAAGTAAGTATCTCTTATGTTGGAGGGTGTTTTAGTTGAAGATGAAATGGGTTTGCTCAAACAACTCCTATATTGAAAACTTCATATCATGATGCTATTGTTTGTAGAATCGTTAAAATTCTAGACTTCTGTGCATTATATTTGTTTAGTTCATTATCTTCAAAGTTTAATTTTCACATATGTATTAAATGTATTTTGATGATATTTAGCAGTCAATTAAAGCTTTTTTAACGTATCTTTGTGTTTGGATTATGATTCGTATGTGTTAGCTACGTCCATTGGTTACATTCTATGTTTGAGAACATTGATAATATGTTAACATGTAAGTCACATGTTTGTTTTTGAGTCCGTTTTACTACTTTTTTTGTACTTCCATTTTCTTTTCCAAGATAAATTTTTAGCTAGGGAAATCCTACACATTTTTAAAGCTGGGATTAAGGATTTGTGAAGTCGTTAGAATGACTTTGGACTGTCCTTAAATTAACATGTCCATGTCATTAGAAGAGTGTATCAAACGAATATTAAAACGAGCTACAGTCAACGTACATGTATGGTTGTTAGATGGGTTATTAGAAAGGTGCTTCGAACGACATGCTAGAGTTTTGGGTTGTTAGATACATGAATAGAATGACGTGCTTTAGTCGTTCAAATAACATGGCATTATCATTTGAACAACCCTAATATGGGTTTTTCTCTTCATTATATTTCATTACTTGCCTGATCTATATTCTAAAATCACACTGATTTGGTACTTATGTTTTGTTTTGGACAGTTTACATGCTGTCAATTTTAATTTTTCATGCTTGATTCATACATTGCATTGATTATGTTTAGCTGGTATGGATGATTCATATTTTTGACTATTTGTGATATATGATTTGACATATTGTGATTATTATTACCTAGTTCTTCATGTTTATCTAAATATGCCTCATGTTATACTAATGTTAGGTATTCGTTGATCTTTTTGTTTTTCTCACTGATTATCTATTCTAGACAAAAAGCGGGAGGGGTAGATATGTGATGTAAGAGGATATTTTTACTAGTATTTTGTATTATTATCATATTGATTATATATAATTTGTTTCTCCATACTTCATTTGGTTTTTTCTTGTTTCCTATGTGGGGTTATTCATAAGAGATTCGATATTTTGAGACTACGTCACATTCAGATGTTCATGCTTCCGATCCAACATTTTTTTACTAGAACATGTCCTCTATTTTGTTTTTGAGTTTATGGTTTCGGATTTATGACATAAAGCTTGACGGCCTGACATAGGCATTTCATTTTCTGGTTTTGTCCTAGAATAGCCAAAGGGGGAGATTAGGAGATATATATGTGATATAGGGGAAGATTTTTACTAGTATATTATATTAGATTTATATTTATTATATATCAATTGCTCCTCTATACTTCACGTGGTATTTGTCATTTTCCTGTGTGTAGTGATTCTTCAAAGATTTTAGATTTTGAGACTACATCAGATTCAGACGTTCATGTTGTCAGTACAACACTTGTTTACTAGATCATGTCCTATATTTTCTTTTTGGATTTATGGTATGTGATTTAGGTCAAATGGCTTGATGGCCCAGCATAGGAATTTCACTTTTTTGGTTTTGTCCCGGAATTGCCAAAGGGGGAGATTTGTAAGGACAAATTTCCATATAGTGTCAATTTTTATGAATTTCCATGATTCTAAAAAACCCCACTTTGAATCAGACGATAGATTCTATTTATCCTTGCTACCATTATGTCTATGACTCTGTGATGAAGACATAGCAGCCTAGTTTCAAACATAGACCATGTCGAGTTTTGGTGCACGTTTCACATCTTCACTTTGGTTTTCGGAGATTATCTATGATATGGATACATAATGGTTTATGGATACTCAGAATATTTTTCTAAATATGTTATTTTTCTTAAATCAGATATAAAAATGTTTTTAAAATGATTTTTCGAGTTATTTCATGTTTACAGTCATATGAAACACTCCCTTATGTTGCATGGTTCAAACTAATTTAATTGTCGTTCAATCGACATGTGGAAGTCGTTCAAATGACATGGAATTCTCGTTCTAACGAGATGGACATTTTCATTCAAATGGCGTGCCAATGTCGTTCTAACGACGTGCCGCTTGGAGGTTTTTATTTATGGCGTATTTTCTTGTGAAAATGTGTGTGCAAAATATACTGAGCAAAAATGAATATATAGTTGTTTCGCATTTTTTTACCAAATGTTTTCGGAGATACAAAATTCCTTTGTGTTTACAAGTTCCTAGTTTACATACCATAGTGTTTACAGATCTTGTGTTTGCACCACTATTTTTTTTCTTCCCTTATTGAAGAACCTATTTCGTTCGGTGGACTCCGAACTTGCTGATTGACGGTTACTCAATGTATCGGTCGATATCGAGGTGTGAATGGAATTGTGTGGTATGGACCTTGCGTAGGTGTACTCATGTGATGTACTGTGAAGGAACGTTTAAAGAGAGGAAGAGGCATCAAGACTTGTGAGGATCGAGTAGTTATGTAATACTTATTTCTTCCTCTGTAATTTTTATATCATTGTGATTGTTTAACCGTGGCCATTACAGTTTTTTCCCTTTATGTTTTCCTAATACATCAACATTGTGGTTTATGATCATTATTTAAATTATCTCACTTATATCACTTGATGCATGTTTTGGGATTAAAGAAAATAAAATTAGCTTAATAAAAATTGGTTCACAAAATTGGTACATGTTAATATTGGAAAAAGGTTTTTGAAAAAAAAAATTATCTTTACATAAATAATACTTAAAAGGGCATTTACAAAGAAACCATTGAAATGTATCCCTTTCAAGGTCTTTACAAGAGGTCGTGTTGCTCTCTAGTTTGTTTAGAAGAGGTGTGTGAGAAGCATCTCATCAACTCAGATTTGATCCATGAAATGACCGATAATGTCCGGGTAATTCGGGAAAGGCTCATGACGGTTCAGGGATGACAAAAGAATTATGCTGATAATTGGCGAATATCTTTCGAGTTTGAGTTGGGTGACAATTTGTTATAGAAAATTAGAACTAGGAACTACATTCCGTTATTTCGACAGAAGTGGAAGCTTTACCCTGAGTATATTGACCCCTTTGAGATCTTGTAATGGATTGGGAGTGTATCTTATCGCTTGGTTCTAGCTCCATAGTTGTCCCAAGTTTGTGATGTTTTCCACGTCTCCATGTTGAATAGGTATCTTCATGACCCAAGACACGTCATCGACTAGTACCACATTGAGGTGGAGGAATATGTCACATTTCCAATGTCAGTTGTTCCCATATTGGATCACGAGGATAGAGTCTTACATAATAAGGTCATTCCATTAGAGAGGTTCTTTGGGAGTCCTAAGGTTTTGAGGGTGAGACTTAGGATCGGGAGTCAGAGATGTGTGAGAAGTAACCCGAAACTCTTTCCTTAGCTTGGATGTTTGGATTTTTGGGACAAAATATCCTAAGGATGGAAGAATGCCACACTCGTGCTCAATATTTGTACCTCATTCCTTATAATTTGTATGACCTTGGGCCATGAACTCTATTTAATGGATATATGTTAAATTTAAGTTATCCTTGGGGCATGTGTGAAATTTAATTTGGGATTTGATGGCTTAGAGTTACTGTACTTAATTTTAGTTGTTGTTTAAATGAGTGGACACGTCATTCAAATGAGAAAGGGCATGTCATTAGAATGACCTTCTAACGGCTAGGACTTGTTCGATTTCCATCATTTTTGGGAATCTTGTAGGAATGCCCTCATTCGAATGAGACGTGTTATCGGTCGAACGAGTAATAATTTCATATTCAAAGGAGCTGGTTTTTTCCCTTTAAAGCCACGTTTTAACCTCATTAAATACCTTATTAGAACTCTTGTACGAATGTGGAGTGTTTGATTTGATGGGGGTTTCGAGCTCCTAATTGCTTAAAGAAAAATGAGGGTTTAAACATTTTTAATGGGTTATGTTTTTGTTGGTTTAAATAGGGATGAGGGGGTGGTGAGGCCATTTCTCATCAGATTTTTGGAGCTCTCTCTCTCTAATCTAAAATATTCCATCCCCAATCCATTTCCACCATTTGTAACGTTTCCCCTTCAACCCCGAGCATTTTCCAAGTTTTCCAAGGCTAGAAAAGCCATTTGAAGTCTACTTAAACCAGAAGTTGGTTGGAACAAGCCATTGTGTGAGCTCTCTTAAAGAAGTTTTATAATTCTTAGAGCTTTGGAGTTTTTATGAGCTTTCAAGTCATTACCTTAATTTCTCCTCTTCAAATCCATGACAAGGTTTTCCCCCAAGTCTTTTCGAGATTCAAATGCTAGTAAGATGCATTCTATATAGTTTTTATTTTTAAATAATTTTTTTAGTATGTTTGCTTAATGTTTTCTTGCAAAAAAGGGATTTTTTTTCAAAAAAATAAGTACCAAAGTGTTTTTGAAGAACAAATGGTATTTTTAATCTTGAAATGTGAGGAAATGGGTAGAAAAATATATTTCCATGCTAAAATTATGTTTGGTTGCATATTTAAGGATTTCTAGGATTGAAATCCTCGAGAAACATGTAATTGTTGTAGTATGTTGAAAAGGGACTTACAAATATGATATAGGGAATTAAAAATGGGCTTCTTGATGAAATAAAGGGAGTTCGAAATATTAGCCTTAAATATGTTGTAAAATCATGATGAACAAATGACATATAATACACCATATGTTCAAGAGGATAAACTAGACATTTTAGTATAAATGGTCTTCATGATGTTAAGTATGTTCTTGAAAAGAAATATCAAGAAAAGGAATTTTCTTGCAGAAAATGGATAACGTAAGGATTTTGGACATAAATTTGTGAAATATGATTTCAAATATAAAATGATGATTTTTTCTTCTATAATGGGAAAAATATGGTTTTCACAAGATTCCTGTAAAGGGAGGGTGCAAAGGTAATTGTGGTAAAAATAGAAGGTCCTAATGGTTTCACTTCCTCGTTAGACCTTATCGATCGGTTTTGTGAAAAAGAGAATAAACAAATGAAATGACATGAAAATTGTGAAAGTAAAGGAATAAGGTGGACATTGGTATAAATGTTAAAACATATTAATATGGAATCGGATAAGACCAAAAAATAATTAAGAGGAGCCTTGAGCCCAATGGTGAATGACCCAAAATCACTACCTAGTGGATGTGGTAGCATAGCCGGCCGTGTAGAGCTCGTTAATGTTTTTGGATAAATGGATGATTTTGAGAAAAGATAACTGAAATGAAATTGAGCATGGTTGTGCTTTAGGAATGAAAGTAATGCAACCTAATAAAAAGGGATGAATTGGAGTGTAATACCCCGTAATTTTAATGACTTTTAATATGGGATTAATTAAAAGTAAAATGGGGATTAATTGGAATTAATTATGAATAATAATTGGAATTAATCTGGATTGAATATTACTAGATAATTAAGTAATATGTGATTGGTATTAAGTATTATATGGTGATTAAAAGTAATATATGATTATATGGTCACGGGCGAATAATACGCGAATATTAAAAGTCGGGACATACGTGTGAGTCGTGTCGGGACTAAATTAAAAGGGCAAAAAGGAAAATTATTTTGAAGTCATCCATATGGTCATTTCGACTGCGTTGTCGATTCCGTAAGGGTCGAAATAGTCAGAAAAGACTACCCGGGGGTTTGATTTGGGTCTAGGGTCTATTGGGAACTAAAAGGACACCATAGAGGGGTATTTTGCTCATTTTTCCTGGGAGGTGAATAGTACCTGCAGGATTTAATTTTAGAGTTTCTTAAAGAAAGAGATCATTTACCAAAAGGCTAAAGAGATGAAGGGTTATGGGAACAAACCAAAGGACAACCACCTTGCACCACCAAGGCAAGTGTAATTCTTGTTCAGAGGATCAGACCTACACCTTATGGAAAGTGTAATTCTTATTCGAGTTAGAGAGTATAATATTCATGCTAAATTAGGAGTGATAACAATCTATGAAACCTATATATCAAAGATGAAAATTTGATGATTTTTATGTAATTTTTGAAATTTAAATTATTTTAGGATTATTGCTTTGATGAAATTAGAATTAACATAGTGAAATTTTGGGTTTAATTGATGAGGGAATTTGGGGTTTATATGTGTTCTTGAGAAAGAATTTTATCATGTAGACTTTCTTGAATTTAAAATAACATTTTTATGATTCATTGAAATTACATGATGATTTTGATATGATTTGATGTTATAAATCATTTACATACTTGGGTATATCACTTGGGACGAATTTTCACGAGTTTGGGTTCATTTGGTGGAGGTTTTGAGGATGAATTATGTTACAAATCGTAGGTAGAAATATGTAGAGAAAGGACGAACATTATTTGATAATTTTACGATTGTTTTAAGCTGAATTTGGTAGTGTGCGTGCGTGTTTTTGTATAAAATTAGTTTTTGCACATAATTCGCATTTGGTAGTGTGCGTGCGTGCGTGCGTGTTTTGATATTTATGGTTAGATTGTAACTTTATAAAAAAAACGATTATTGGGAATTGAAATATAATTCGGGCTTTTTATAATGAGTCTGGGTTTTGGACCAATAAGTATGGGTTGAAGGTAGCTACTAGAATAATTAATTAAATCCTTTCGGTTAACAAGAGATGTAAGGAGTAATGAGAAGTGTGAATTAAAATGTGAATTATTAGTTTATGGGATAAACATGAAAATTACTACATGTTGGATTTGTATATGGGATGAGAGTATACCCATTTATTGATATATATACATAGGTGGAGCAAATACCTATAATATAATTGAGGTTTGAAATATCATGATACGTAGGATATTCGAGAAATAAGTATACTACGTATGAGACTCGTAATATGTGATGTGCTTATGCCCTATTGTGTGTGTGAATATATATATATATATATATATAGGTTGAGTGTATACCTATTGCTTGATAATTTATGTGTATGAAATACGTAGCCTACATGCTATCGATGGGAGGTTTGCGCGTAAAGGGCAGTCATATCCTGATGAGATTTATGAGAGATTTTTGATTTGTTACCTCAGAAAATAGGGCTTTCGTCAAGTTGCCATTCATGAAAACAATGGTACTGGACGGTCATTTGGGTGCGTAGGAATGTGCGTATCCCAAAGGCCTAGGACTATGTTCGTCTCCAATGCGGGTTTTTTGATATTTGTGGTTCGTGGGATACACCAAACCAACAGTTCTATATAAAGTGACTATATGTATTGGGACTAGATAGCAGAGTAGTGCATGCACCACAGCTGTGTCTCGGGGTGCAATATTGTAGGTATTTATTATAGAGTGAATACGTGTATATATATATATATATATATATCTTTATATATATTTATGATATTATCTACTATGTGGATCGAGTATACATGAAAGGTAGTGAAAGATGAAATTAATTAAGTATGAGAACACTTAATTGTATTGAGAATTGAATTAAGAAAAAAACTATTTGCATCGAGACATTTTGACCGAGATTTGTACATAGGACTAGAAGACAAAAATAAAGAAATAGTTAATGGATACTTTTATTGAGATTTGTTAAATTTTTTTTTTTTAAATAAAAATAAAAATTTTGTATTTTTAATAAAATCTTTTTTTTTAAAATGTCTTTAAATTTTTACAACTGTTTTAAAAAACAAAGAAAACACTTAAATGACATTAGTTCGTGCCAAAGGCACTAACCAATCGCGATGATAATGTGGGTCCGCCTAAGCGATAATAACCAAACGTGATGATGATGTGGGTACGCGCCAGCGACACTAACCAATCACGATGATGATGTGGGTCCGCGCCAGCGACACTAACCAATCGCGATGATGATGTGGGTCCGCACCAGCGGCACTAACCAATTGCGATGATGGTGTGGGTCCGCGCCAGCTTTTAAAAAATATTTTTTCATATTTTTAAGTAAAAAAAGCATTCTTTTAAAATGAAGTGAGTCCGCTCGAGCGGCACTAACCAATCGCGATGATGATATGGGTCCGCGCCAGCGGCACTAACCAATCGCGATAATGATGTAGGTATGTGTCAGCGGCACTAATCAATCGCGATGATGGTGTGGGTTCGCGTCAGTTTTAAAAAAAAAGCCTTTCATATTTTTAATAAAAAAGATACATTTTTCATAAGTTTTTAAAACTGTATTTAAAAATAGTGTTTAAATCGATTTTCTCAATACAGAACCAAACGTGCTCTTATTTATAAAAAC
Organism: Sambucus nigra; assembly: GCA_949130495.1. Taxonomy (NCBI): domain Eukaryota; kingdom Viridiplantae; phylum Streptophyta; class Magnoliopsida; order Dipsacales; family Adoxaceae; genus Sambucus; species Sambucus nigra. The sequence goes on along the minus strand of OX422217.1, from coordinate 51,265,968 downwards.
ATTGTTTTAACCGTTTTATTTACTTTAACATTTTAAAAAACATATTCTACCGAATTTTTTTTCTTAAAAAACGCTCATTTTTCAAGAAACTTTTTTTTATAGACAAAAACTATACTTTTTCTTGAAAAACGTTCATTTTTTAGATAAATACAATCTTTTTATATAAACATTGATTTTTTGATAAAAAGTTTAGTGTTATAAAACTATTTTTTTTATATAGTAATGTATTTAAAAATAAAGTATAAATGGATATGAAAAATATATAATAATGTATTTAAATGCAACTTAGCCAACACATGCTTAAAAAAATAAAAAAGGGAGAGGAGGAAGTTAACACCACGTCCCTATGTACATTTCTGTACAAACATTCTCTGTGAAAAAAGAAAAGCTCTTGAATTAATATATCTATTTATTACATGTATTGTGAAGGAAATACGTGCGGAAAGATAAGGGTTGTGGTTAGTTGATACAATGAGATAATCTAGTGAAACTCGAAATTGTAACTAGAATAATTTGAGAATACGTTAGGCGTGCATATTAGTTGAGAGGGGAGAATCTCAAGTGAGAGTCTGAAGAACTAACATGTATATAATAATTTGTAATTGTAGACTTTATTCACATGCTATTTTTGAAACCTTTTACAATTGGGCTCTGACTCGTTTTCTCTTACACATTCTCTTCCCTCTTGTACATTCTATATCAGGTGTCCATCCACAGGGACGCCAAGCGTAGAGAACATGATATGGATACTATGAAGTTCTGGACTTTGCATTAGACACAACATTCTATTGATTCATGTACTCTGTAGTCATTTATTTTACGGCGTGTTTCTAGAGGACTCTTGCCATTTCCATTTTATCTCGAATAATGGGTTTTACTTATGTTTGTTTTGCATACATTTGGTTAATTTATTGTATTGTATTAAGATGTAATAAACTCGGGAGTTTATTCCAATTATAGAAATTCAATTGTGATCACACTTTTTCATTATTCATTGTTGTGGAATGGTTTATGGTATAAATTGTTGGTATTGTTAAAAAAAAGGAATCTTATTAAAAATTAAAATTGAAACTTTTAACACTAGCTTAATTATTACTAGGTGGTTAATAATGAAAGAATTTTTTTTTCCGATAGTGATGCTTAGAATTAGCCAACTGAATAATTCGATTTAATTAGGTAAATGATTGGCCACCCGATATTTAATTAAGCGGGTTGTTACAGGTGGTATCAGAGCAGCAGGTTCTAATGTCCTTAGGACCTGTACGACTTTCGACGTTTCAGCATAGCATTCTTTGATTTAGAGCCCTATTATTAGTATGTTGTATTCTTCTGCGCATTACGACTTACGTGTTCTGGCTAAGAAATATAAGTGATGTAATTATTATATGAGCTAGGTCGGGCATCGATGACTAATGAGGGGTCGTTAGAAGAACAGCAGGAGGAGGAATCAACCGAAGACTGAGAAGATTTTGGAAATGGTGATTTAGATAGAACCCACTAATGTTGTTGTTGAGGTTGAGGCTGATAAAGAAGTCGCTCGGGAGATGTAGTTTCCCAAGCATCACTATAAATGACGTTTGTCTCATTCCAAACTCACCCAACACTGTCAATGAATGGAGAGGGAGTCAGAAGGACTCTCGAGAAGAAAGAAATGCAAAGGAAATTATGTAAGGTAAAGTGTAATAACACCCAAGATCTGAAAATATTGGGCGAAGATTTTTGCTAATGAGAAGTGATGAGAGTTGGAAATCACATACAAAGAAGCATGTGGGAATAAAAAATGAGGCATTATAGTATCGATCGACAGTGAAATCGTCCATTTGATGTTCAACCGAGATATGAACAGAATTTTGAAACTTACTTCATATGGATGAGAAAGAAATCACAACGCGAAAGAGAAATGAACATGTTTAACAAATTCCTTACCCAACGAAGAATGGGGTACATCGCAGATAAGAAGAGTTTATTGTGTGGAAGAACTCATCAGTTAAATAATCAAGTGTAAATAGAAAATCTGACGAAGATGAATAGAGTCGATGTCGCCAAGAAATTTTTTATCGATTCCAGAAGAAGGGGATCTAGGAGAGTTGAGATATTTAGATGAAGGGCGGGATTGAATGTAAGGATACTAGTAAAACAACACCAGAAGGTATATCCAGTAGGGGATGTAGTTAAAATGGAATGATTATTAAATCTCAATTAAGTGGAGATGAATTCAGCCAAGACTAGTGAGGTCGACCACGTGTTCCAAGTCAGAATAAAAATTCTTAGGTTGGAGATAAGGACACCCCAAAATAGTCAGAAGGGTCCAGTGACGGGAGATTGTGCTATGTATACAGAGTGGGGTTACCAGTGTTGCATGTGTCCATGTTGAGAAGTGAGACTAATAATATTGGGAAGAGTAAACCATAACAGTAAGGCATAACAACTGAAGGAATGAAATTTCCAGTGGAGGAATTGGGCCCAGGAAATTTTTAACCCGAGAGTAGTGCGATTGGACAGAACCAGTGGAGTCCTCTACAACTGTAGCATACCGTATTTTTGGGTCAATGGGCCCAGGAAGTAAAAGGGAGGCCAGTAAAGCCATAATTGAAGCCTAGATATTTGGGACCAATGTTTCAATTACAGGCGTGTAACTTTAGAATAGAATAATTTGCCCATAATAAGGAGGGGCAACTATTAGGTGAAATCCTAGTTTTATAACGATTGGCAGTGATAATGGGATATTTTGCCTGCGAGAAGTGCATGCGGGGACCCTACAATCAAGTAAGACTGATGAAATTTTGTTTCATTCTTGTGAGTAAAGGATTAATTCAAGTGGCACAGGTGCGTCACAAAATATATGAATTATTAACGCTAAAATTCGAGTGCGAGTGGAGTTTAGTGGGTATGATGGTTTCAACAGTCGGGTTGCAAACATATTTATAATTGATAATGGGCCTTTTTGATGTCGTCCGTGAGTGAGAAGGGTGGGCACTAAGAACATATTTTATCTTTATAATTTACTACTACTTTGAGTTAGCAAAGTACAACTTATTATGGTAATGTGTAAGGATTAATTACCAAATGTTTTAACGATGGTAGATTGAATGATGGATATTCTGATTGAGTATTACTACTGTGGTGAGGCGCCACCTGAAATAGTTTTAGGCTTGTATATATATATATATATTTCATGGTATTGTAGACTTCAGTGGGTATGTTGTATAGTTATATGTGAATCCGGTGCATAGGGATTTATTTTACCGATGTGACTCAGGATACATTGTGATCTTTATCGAGCAGTGAAATATAGCTCGTGAGAGAGCCATGTTTCATGATATTTCTAAGGGGCATAAGTTGATTTTTTTGTACGGAGATTGTGGGAAGGTACATATTATGGACTGAGGGATTTACCAATATCGACAATCGACTATGTTTGGTAGTAGTGTATCGAGAGGGTTCCTTGTTTGGATTTCTCTTTACAAGACATCCCACACATGAAACTACCGAATGTCAGGAGTTGGAGAGAAGTTTCGTTGATAGTACATAAGTTTCGTACTTTGGTCATTATACATATACAAGAATATAATTAAGAGTTGATAATTCTATTACGACTTAAATCCGGCAGAGATGCCTCGTCCTAATATCATTACGAATAGAAAAATGATCCCACTAAAAGTGTGATAATGTTATGACTAGTGGGTGTTTGAGTGTACTCATATCTTATCAGCATGCCAAGTGCGCGAGAATTTATTTATGAGTGATAGGTATTATTAGTGTAATAATGAGTGAGACATTGGGTCTATGGGCTCCCTAGGTGATTGAATTAGGAAGTGAATTATGATTGTCATGTGAAATTGACAAAAGTTAGCCAGAGAAGTCGAAGGTTGTTCTGTAAGATTTGTCATAAGCTTACATTTTGCAAGAAACTAATTTTTAGAGTGAGAAAAGGACTTGTGAAACACAGTGAGGCAAAGTCACATGGATCACGGTTAGAGGTACATTTGAGAGAATATAAGATGTATTAGGTTATATATGACAATGGTGATGGGTTGCGATTAAGATAAATATTGCTAAATTCATTTGCAATGAGTCACATGTCTATTGGTAAAGAGTGGACCATCTGAAACCAGTAGGGATTTATCAACCAGAAGAATGGGAAAGCATTCCAAGATTTTTATCGCGAAGCTAACTACTTCCTAGAGGGGTTACGATCCTATATTGGCGATAGTAGATCGGTTGACCAAAGTAGCTCACGTTATGGCAGTTAGGACTGATCATACTATGGGACAGTATGCCTTAATCTTTATAACCAAGATAGTTAGGTTACATGGAGTACCTATTGATCTCATGTCCTAATGGGACAAGATTGTTTTCTTTCAATTTTGGGAGAGTGTTCATGAGGTCATATGTACCGAGTTATTATTGAGTACGGCCTATCATCTCTAAAAGAATGGGAAGAAAAAGCGCACTAATTAGATGTTAGGAAATAAATTATAGGTGTACCCTTGGATATTAGGGGAGGACAAGCGTAGTCCATTCCACTCATGGAATTTTTGTACAATAACTCATATAAGATCACTTTTGTGCATGTTGCCAGTTGAGGTATAACATGGTAAGCCTTGTTGTCCTCCTGCTTATTAGTTAAAGATAGGGGACCAGGTATTATTGTGAAGATTAGAGATGATTTGGTACTTAGTATATCATGTGCATAAAATATATACTGAATAAATAACCTACTTGTGTTCGATCGTCGTGAAACGAGATCGTACGTATCTTAAAAATGATTAATCTACTAAGGTGCGAATAGTAAAAGGCTAGATAATGAATCTCTAAAATATGGTTTATGTAGTAAAACTTAAATGGTAAGGCATAGTAAAGAACCTACGTGACAAGGTAACCTGGAGTTTAAATTGAACATAAGTGAGGTGTTCATTATTAAGGGTATTTGATAGCGTACTGTATGAGTGGTACGAAGTAGTTTTCTTGTAAGTGTGAGGATGCGATTCGCAACATATAGCCAGAGTTGTTCTTATTTGGTATACTATTTCTGAATTTTGAGATGAAATTCCGTTGCAATGGGGGAAGTATATAATACCCCATAATTTTAATAACTTTTAATATGGGATTAATGAAAAGTGGAATGGGAATTAATTGGAATTAATTATGAATAATAATTGGAATTAATATGGATTTAATATTACTAGAGAATAAAGTAATATGTGATTGATATTAAATATTATTGGGTGATTAAAAGTAATATATGATTACATGGTCGCGAGTGAATAATACGTGAAATATTGAAATTAAGTCGGGATGCATGTGTGATTCGTTTCTTGACTAAATTAAAAGGGAAAAAAGGAAAATTATCTTTTAAGTCATCCATATGGTCGTTTTGACTGTGTCGTTGATTCCGGAAAGGTTGAAATAGGTAGGAAAGTCTACCTAGGGATTTGATTTCGGTTTAGGGTCAATTGGGGACCAAAAGGACACCCCAGAGGCGTATTTTGGCCATTTTTCTTGGTAGGTGAGTAGTACATGTGGGATTTAAGTCTTATTATTTAATTTTAGAGTTTGTTAAAGCAAGAGATCATTTACCAAAAGGCTAAGGAGATTAATGGGGATAATTCTCTTAGAAGAGGAAAGGTTATGAGATCAAACCAAGGGACAACCACCTAGCACCACCACTAGATAAGTGATTGGAAAGGAGGAGGAAATATCCTACATAATCTTCTCCAAAAGATCAGACCTACACCTTAAGGAAAGTGTAATTCTTGTTCCAATTAGTGAGTATAATTCCCATGTTAAATTAGGAGTGACAAACATCCATGAAACATGTATATCAAAGATAAAAATTCGATGATTTTGATGTAATTATTGAAATGGAAATTATTTATGATTATTCCTTTGATGAAATGAGAATTAATAGCATGAAATTTTGCTTTTAATTGATGAGGGAATTTGGGGTTTATATGTCTTATTGGGAAAGAATTTTATCATGTAAATTTTCTTGAATTTAAAATATGATTTATCTGATTAATCGAAATTCGATGATGATTTTGACATAATTTGATGTTATAAATCATGTACATACTTAGGTATATCATTTGAGATGAATTATAAGCAGTTTAGGATCATTTGGTGGATGTTTTGAAGATGAATTATGTTACAACCTTTTAGGTAGAAACACGTAGAAAAAGGACAAACATTATATGATAAATTTATGATCGTGTTAAGCGAAATTTGGTAGTGTGCATGCTTGTTTTTGTATAAAAGCACATTCTGCCCAACTTTGTAGCTTTAAGTTTTTTCAAAATCGTAGCCGAAAAGCCTTAAAATTGTAATTTTATATTTCTAGGTAGATTATAACTTTATCCAAAAAAGGATTATTGGGTATTAAAATATAATTCAGGATTGTTATAATGAGTTTGGGTTTTTGACCAATAAGTATGGGTTGAAGGTAGCTATTGGAATAATGAATTAAATCGTTTCGGTAAACAAGAGATGTTAGGAGTAATGTGAAGTGTGAATTATTAGTTTTTGGGATAAACTTGAAATATACTATGTGTGGGATTTGTATATGGGATGAAAGTATACCCATTTGTTCATATATATATATATATATACAGGCGGAGCGAATACCTATAATATAATTGAAATTTAAAATACCATGATACGTCGGATATTCGAGATATAAGTATACTACGTATAAGACTTGTAATATGGGATGTGTTTATGCCCTATTTTGTGTGTGTGTGTGTGCGTGTGTGTGTGTACATATATAGGTTGAGTTTATACCTATTGCTTGATTATTTTTGTATATGACATACCTAGGCTACTTGCTTTCGAAGGGAGATTTGCGCGTAGAGGGCAGTCGTATCCTGATGAGCCTTATGGGGGAGTTTTTACTTGTTGCCTCAGAACATAGGACTTTGGTCAGGTTACCATTAGTGAAAAAAATGGTACTCAGCGATCATTTGGGTGCGTAACCCAAAGGCATAAGACTATGTTCGCCTCCAATACTTGTGTTTTGATATTTGTGGTTCGCGGATACACCGAACCAACAATCCTTTATACATTGACGAGATGTACTGGTACTAGATAGCAGACTACTGTATGCACCCCAACTATGTCTCAGGGTGTAGTATTCAATATATATATATATATATATATATATATATATATATATATAATAGAGTGAATATATATATACAAAAAGTCTCCTATAAGGACTCCTTATGGTGCAGACCCCGGTACATACCATTTTTTAAAATAGTAAAAAAATGAATTTGTTTTTAAACTTCATGGATATGATACCCATGGTGAGAAGATCATCTTTAATTTTTTTTGTCAAAAACATCAATAAAAAAACCGTTGAGAATTTCAACGGTCAAAAATGCATATTTATACCATTTTTTTTACATATAACTTCATCTCAATGGTTTTTTTACAGAATTTTTTGATGAAAAAAATTGGAGATGATCTTCCCACCATGGAGATCATATCCATGAAGTTTCATCAAAAAATTCATTTTTTTACTATTTAAAAAAAATGGTATGTAGTCCTTACAGGAGAGGGACTCTCTCTCTCTCTCTCTCTCTCTCTCTCTCTCTATATATATATATATATATATATATATATATTAATTATTTATTTATATGAAATTAATTAAGTAAGTATGAGAACACTTAATTATATTAATAATTAATTAATATATTTATTTATTACATGTATTGTGAAGGAAATACGTGGGGAAAGATAAGGGCTACAGTTAGTTGATACAATGAGATAATCTAGTGAAAATGGAAATAGTAACTAGAATAATTTGAGAATACGTTCGACGTGCACATTAGTTGAGAGGGGAAAATCTCAAGTGAGAGTCCGAAGAACTAACATTTATATAATAATTACTAATTGTAGCATTTATTCACTTGCTATTTTTAAAACCTTTTACAATCGGGCTCTAACATGTTTTCTCTTTCATATTATCTTCCCTCTTGTATATTCTATATCTGGTGTCCAGTAAAAGGGACGCCCAACATAGAGAATCGAATATGGATACTATGAAGTTGTGGACTTTGCATTAGACGCGTCATTCTATCGATCCATGTACTATGTAGTCATTTCTTTTAGGGCGTGTTGCGAGAGGACTCTTGTCATTTCCATTCTATCTCACACAATTGGTTTTGGATAGATTTGGTTTATTATATTGAGATGTTTTAAACTAGGGAGTTTATTCCAGTTATAGTAACTTAGTTGTTATGACACTTTTTCATTAGTCATTATTTTGGAATGATTTATAGCATAAATTGTTTGTATTTTCAAAAACAAGGAATTTTATTAAAAATAAAAATTGAAAGTTTTAACACTAGCTTAATTGATTACTAGGTGGTTAATAATGAAAAAAAATATATGACACTGATGATAAGAAGGAGACAACTAAATAATTTGATTTAATTAGGTAAAGGATGGCCACCCGGTATTTAATTAAGTGGGTTGTTACATGGAGACTAAGGAATAAAATAATATTAAATAGTCTCTAGACCCGATAAAAGGGTGGTCTGAAATGGTTACGTGCGAGTGTGAGCACCTCGCTCGGGTGCATTGCATCGAAGATGCATTAGTACTTCCTAAGTTGATAAACATTTCCATAATTTTTTGAAATACATGTTATATGTATAGTAGTTTTCATAGAAAAGTATACCTTAGTATTTCCAACCCCACCGAGCGTTCGCTCACCCCTGCTTTTGATGTTAAAACTGCCAAAAACTTGTTACATCGAGTTGGGACTTTGATAAGGATGTCGATAAGGCCTCTGAGGGTAATAGTCACTGTTAAGTGCTCGACCATCAAATTTTAAAAATGTGTTTTTAATAACTATTGATTTGGTATATTTTAAATCATTTTGTTAGGTCTTTTAACCATGTGATGCAATAATATAGCGATAATCGCGATTTATTTATTATTTATTAAGGATTGTTGGATTTAACGAGTTTTTATGAATAAACCTTCTTAATCAACCTAACTACATAATGTGGTCATTAAATACAAAAAATCATCTGAATGGTCTCGGTCTGGGGGTCATGGCCCAAATCCGTGACCAGCTAGTCACGACCTAAAGTCATGACCATATCAAACGTTGGTGTGGTCATGGATCCTCTTGAAGTGTTCACGACCCAAGTCCATGACCACTATGGGTCATGGACCATGGCCGTTACACATGCTTAATCATTATGAAGCCAAATCCGGGCCAAAGTTCAATCCAAGTGTGGTCGCGGATGGGGTCATGGTCCAAGTTCGTGATGGCCAACTAAAATATAGAGTGACCTGGTCACGACTTGGGTCATGACAATCCCAATTTAGGAGTCATGACTTTGGATCATGACCATCTTCTTATTTTCGGACATACATGTTAAATTTTAAAGGGGTCATGGCTCAGGGTCGTGACCAGTGTTGTTATACTAAAATCCCGGATAAGTTTTCATTTTCACTCGAAAATTTTGGAACCTTTAAAGCCTTTCCCTCTCTTAGGAAATTTCAGCTAGCTTTCTCTCTCAATCTTAATTTTCTCTCTCAATCTCAAAGGTAAGATTTAACCCTACTATTTTGTATTTGGATATTTGTGCATTTGTATATATGTGTGTATTTTTCAGTGTATATATGTATTTCTATGTATATTTGTATATGTCTCTATATGTGTGTATACGTTTGTGTATGTATGTGTATATACATATATGTGTGTGTGTGTGTATTGTGCATGTATGTGTGTATACTCTGTATGTGTGTGTGCACTGTATACTCTGTGTGTGTGAGAGAGACAATTTTTTTTTTAAAATAGAAAAGTAGTTATGTATAATTATATGGGTAAAATTAAAATAAATACAATAGTAGGCTTACACACATTGTATATATTGTCTGTTTGTTTACAGTGTTTGTGTATGTATATGTGTGTGTGTGGGGGGGGGGGGGGGGGGGGGGTAAGCGATAATTATTTTTAAAAAAATATAAAGTAGGTATATATAACTATTTGGTTTATTTGAATTTTATGTATGTTGTTGTTGTTGTTTGGATTTCACATCGATGAGATCCAACATGCATGAGATTCACGCCCTCATACATAATAAATACTAAATTAAAATTGCACTCGGTTAAGAGAAGGGTTGTGATTATTGAAAACCTAAATCAAAATAACCTAACTAGTTAATGATTCATTAGAGCCATTATTTTAGTAATAACATTCATGCCCTCATTCATTTTCTCTGGAAAAATGTGCCACGGTGATAATAAATAGCAACAAGAATATGAAAGGTTGCGATTGGACCACATGCCTACATCTTTCATTAGTGAAACTCATTTAGAAGTTACTCTAGTTTATTGGTATGGGAATAGGAAGATCGAATAATTTATCTACATTGTAAACCATGGAGTTCATCTCTAGTAAGAGTACTTGTTCAATCATATTATATTTTCCCTACTAGAATGATGGGATGAAGTTGTACAATATATATTTCACATAAATAATTCCGATTGATCATTGACCTTGCTTATGCTGTTGGAAAGGGTAGAAAAATATTCACCCATTATGGATACGATTACGTACAAAGAGCATTGACGAAGACTATCATGTCTCGCGACATATACATGTCAAACTCAATCTATCCAATAGGATGAAGAGGATTAGATTTTGAGTTCTTATGACTGACATTTATGCATCTATTATAGATACGCTTCCTCCTAATTAGCCACGTGTAAAAATCCATAGGTTTTTAAAAACAAATCCCAAATGGATGGAGATCAGACACCTTGAACTTTTATTATAGTCTTATAATGAAAAGTTAGATTATAATAAATGGCCAATAAAGTTTTTGTTTGTTACAATTTCATATGAACATGGAAGTTATGAATATATTATAGACACACATTAAACTTTTATTATTTTTGTAGAAAATGTTTGGTTGTAATGGACACGACACTCCAACCAACAAGATAACACCACCCCAAAGAGAATTCTCATCACCAATTGGTGAGGAATACCCAACTCCTCTGAATGTTCACTCCATGATAATACACAAATATTGCGTATTTCATCCCTCGAACCGACGCATTTCAGCCACCTCGAGTATCTTATTCCCTATATTTATGCTCGTTAACTAGACAACATATGATTTCTACGTTAACATGTTTTACTGGTGTTAATTGAGCTTTATAGGGATTTGGCTGCTAAATATGAATTTCGGACGCATTCCGCTCGATTTCCGTACGCGATCGCACATTCAAGGGAATTTTAGTCTTTTCAAAGATTAGACACCTAGCCCAACATCTACACGGAAGTCTTATCCCTCCTCGTAAGCTTTGCATGGCCGTGAACGGTGCACGATTCCATTTCAAAACGAAGAAGTTACGGGGATTTTAGCGGAGGAGAAAACCAAACACACCGAATCTGCATGCTGCTTGGCTGAAACCTGCTTGATTGATCGATCGGTCGATCCTTCATTTTGCATCCATCGTGGGGAGATAGTGGGATGATATTTTCATCATCGATCGTTGGGATCGATCGATCGATCCCTTGTTTTTTTGAGATATTTTGCCTTTTATTTTTTTTCCTTTTCTTTTCTAATTTAATTCCTTTTACTATATAAAGGATTTTTCATATATAAAGTAGATAATTCATTTTAGAGAGCTTTAGCTTAGGGTTTGAGGGTTTTGGACAGTTCTTCTTTGATTCTTCTTGGTTTTACCCCCGATTGGGTTGTATGTCTCGTGCTTACGACCTTACGTGTGCAATTTCTGGGGTATTTGTTGACGCAAAAATCTTATTAGACTTTTATGAGAATTTAGGGGCATGACAACCCTTGGTTCAATTAACTATCAAACGAGAAGCATTTGTAATAACTCATCGACCCATGTATCCATTTTATATGAATTAACTCGGGTGAGGGATATTTGACGCAATCTATAGTTTTACTCGCTTTGTTAATCTAGTTTCATTTGCCCTTGCCTAGATTAATCATTTCCCTTTCATGCATCTTTTCCTTTTTAGTTTGTAATTCACCTTTTGAACTTTTATTTCGGAGTATTAAATCAATTAAATTCTAGCAACTTGTCTCTGTGGATTTTTGATACCCGACTTACCGTTGTGCTTGCCTCATAAGTGTAGTCGTAATTTAGGTTTGTTTGTATTACCGCGGCGAAACGAAAACAACGATTGTGTACTTACACAAACACACTTTTCGTGCGTTGATCAAAATGGCGTCGTTGCCGGGGATGAGTTTTTTTTAGAATTTATTTGATTTTTTATTTCATAGTACTTTATTTCTATTTGTATTATTTTCTAATATTTTTGCAGGAATTACACATTTGAGCACTTAGAAATGCTTGAATTCATTCCGCCTGCACCTACTTTGTGGAATTCCCCACTTCGAGCCATTTTTGGGGTAAGCATGTCTTATTCCAATTCTTTCGGTAATCATTGTTATAATTCTCAAAATTCCCACAAACCTATGACTTTCGGTGAATACTTATAATGCCAAAGTATTACAAATTCAAATATGAATTTGGGGGAGTATAACGAAAGTCAAAATTTGGGTTATTTGAATTTTGATGATGATGATAATGATTTTTATAATAGGAATTTCGAAACGAATTGCAATAGTTTTCAAAATTCCTATAATAATGAGTTTTCGTTTAAGTCCGATGGTAATTTTCAAAGTTCCCATTTTCAAGCATCCGCACCTCGACCTATGACATTCGGTGAGGGCTTACGTATGCTTGAAAATGAGAAAATTGAAAATCGTTATCGAGAAGAAAATCATTTGTGGGAACATGACTTGGATATATTATTTGAGTCCCACGATGATTTTGCTTTTGAGACTTTCGAAGTCGAAGAATGTTTTGAACCAAATGAGTACTTTGTGCCTACTTTGGAACAAACCATTCTAGACTTTGCCCATTGCATAATAGATATTGAAAGTGAGGATGAAAATGACGTAATATCTATTTGCAATGAAATTATTTCTTCTTTGCCCCCCAAAGAAGAACATTTCATTGAAAATGATATTATTTCATTCGAAACTCAACCTTCATGTTCTGATGATTCATCTCATGAGTTTGAATTTCTTTAATCCCCATTTTCATTCTCTGTTATCACACCGTCACAAGTACCCGATGATTCAGTTTCGAACTTTAATGTTTTAAACCTTTTCGCCGATGAGGAGTACTTGCTCGAGTCGCCCTCCATGATCGCATCTTTGCCTTTGTGTACGCTACCTCCCATTTTGCTTTCTAAATCCTTGGGAGGATATTCTACTTTTCTCGGTCCCCACATGTTTTTGTCACCCGTTCAATCCAAATCCCCCATCGTCCCTCCAAAACTTTTAATTGACGATGGTTCATTTATTCTGCCTTACACATGCCTTCCGTTGTTCAAACGGAATCCATTTTTTTCAGAAGGCATGCTTGTATGTGAGGGTACGCCGGTTATCCTCCAAAGTCAAATCGTTCTTATGGTGGACCCTCAGCTATTTAGACTTCTAGTGTACATTTAGTGTGAAGCCTAAATAGTAGGTTGAATATAGTTAGATTTTTATCGTTTGTTTCTTTTTATTTTTTCTTTCTTTTAATTTAGTCTAGTGTAATTAGTTAAATTTTTGTTATTTGTTTTTTCTATGCCCAGTACTAACTTGTTTTATAGATTCTTTGGAATTGTTCTTATAGGTATCACTCCAATTTTGGGTAATATTGCTCTTTTCCTCCCTTTGACTTGGTTCTTAATTTACATTGAGAACAATGTGAAGTTTTAAGTTAGGGGGTGTGGGATATTCTATCCATTTCTTTATTTAGTCCATCTTTTTTCTCACATGTTAGTTACCTAGTATGCTTTTCTTAGAAAATTCAAAAATTTCAAAAACATTTTCTTTCTTTCTTTCTCCTTTTTTTGGGCATTTTGCCTTTGTTTCTGATGATAAATTTCAGTAATTGCCCGATCCAATTGACAACCCAATAATGCATGTTCTCAATTTTAGAAGTTATTAGACTTTAGTCCTCATATCATTGATATTGTGAATAACTTCATGAATTAAACATTAATCCCATGAGCACACGCACTTTTATCGTTCTATTGATTTGGTTTAATATTTTTACAATTCGGTAATCTTTTGTTGCATTGTATATACTGACACCGAGTAAGCTTTATACCTTTCGTCATTTGTGAGTGTTATACACTATTCTTTCCACTTTAAAAACGTTGAATTCATTGGTAATCTCTCTATTATTTCTTTTGACCGTTCATTAATTGAGTTTATTCTTGAAATGTATTACTTGAGCATGATTTTCATATATGTTTTTGACTCGAGAATTGCATAAACTTTTGGAAATGATCATAGGCCATCTTTTTTATATCACCCATATTGACCTTGACCTCACCTTAAACGTTTCCCCTCGTAAACCCCTTTGAACCTAAATATAGCCTTTCGTTTCATAACCCCAATCCCATAACCAACTCCGAATTGGAGTTTTAGCCCATATATATACTTTCCATTCCTTTGTTTAGAATGTTACCTGGGATTGAATGTTGTTGTTTTGATGTCGGGTACAATTTGGGCATATGAGAGTTTGAAAAGTAGAGAAAAGTAAAGAAAAGAGCAGAAAAAGAGAAAGAAAAAAGCAAAAGAAAATAAAAGAAAACATGAGAAAAAGAAGAAAAGAAAGAAAACAGAAATTTGTAAATGTTATGTATATAGTTTAATAAGCTTCGATTACTCTCCCCGATGATATATCTAATGCCTTTTGGAACCCGTTTTCCAATTTTGTTATTTCCCGCAGTTTCCCATTATCCCGAGTTTTCATCCCGAACACTTTGAATCCATACATACATTCCTTTCATTTCGCACCCTAGCCTAGCCATCATTATAACCCTATAAAAGTCCTATGTGATCATAGGTTGATGTAATTTAAAAGTTGAAATCTTTTTGATAATCTGTGAAATTGCATTTCACCTATTTTAATGTGCGGTATCGTTTCATTGAGATTATAGTTTTTCAGTTTATATATAGCGTTCTTCATTGGTGACATGTGTGCGGCCTAGTTTCCATTTACATTTACTCTTTATGCCCATATGTTTTGTGTGTTACCTCCCTGTTTTGAGTGAATTCACTTAATGAGTTTAATTCCCGTGAGGATTGAATATATATCTGCTTTAACGTTTATCCGGTTTATTTAAGTTTTTGCCAAATTGCACTTTGCATGTGCTCGCTCCCCTCCCACATTTTAAGGTTCCAATTCTATGAGGTGCATTTTAGAATGTTAATGATTTGAACTTTTGTTTGAATTCATTCATGTTGCCAATAATGTGTATGAAATCTTGTTCGCTATTGTTGGGCTTGTCGCATGTTGGTTTGGGATTATTTTGAGGAAACCATATGATGTTTTTGGGTGTCATCTGTGAAAATCCTCACGAGACGACCCTCGTCCACTAGGGTAACCTAGGGGTTTAACGGATTATTGCATACGCTAAATGCAATCAAATCGCCTGCGAAAATGGCCTTTTTCTTTTATACCATATTTTTGTTCTATCTCCTGCTTTTGGTTTTCTTGTAGTGTGTATTTCATTAATTCCTGCTTTCTAGTTTGTTTACATGCTTTCTTTACATGCTTTGATTTAGTTGCTCTCTAGTGTAGATTTATCACATTTATTTACCGTACATCTTTACCGCGTTTTTAACATGTTTTCTAGCTAAATTAAATTAGGTTGTGTTTGAATGGAACTCACTCGAGTTTACGCGTTGCTTTGCTTTGGTGATGGTGTTTACGGGTCTATTTCGGGTGCGTTGTAATAGTTATTGCACCTAGGAGATTTGACGGGGCATATCATGTATGTCCCGTGCTTACGACCTTGCGTGCGCAATTTCTAGGGTATTTGTTGACACCAAAATCTTATTAAGATTTTATGCGGATTTAGGGGTGTGACAATCCTTCGTTTAATTAACTGTTGAAACGAGACGAATTTGTAATAACTCGTCGACCCATGTATCCATTTTATACGAATTAACTTGGGTGAGGGATATTGGAGGCAACCTATAGTTTTAATTTCTTTGTTAATCTAGTTTCATTTTCCCTTGCCTACATTAATTATTTTCTCTTTCCTAGTAATTCACCTTTTGCACTTTTATTTCGGAGTATTAAATCAATTAAATTCTAGCAACTCATCTCTGTGGATTTTCGATACCCGACTTACCGTTGTGATTGCCTCGCAAGTGTAGTCGTAATTTAGGTTTGTTTATATTACCTCAGAGAAACAAAAACAACGATTTTTCCTTATACGAACACACTTTTCGCGCATTGATCACTCCACCACTACTAGTAGGCAAGGTACTCCCATTAATCCAACAGACATGCCCAAGGCTCTTGAAACTGTCGGGTTAGTTGAGAAGAAGCCCATTGGGTTCTCTCTATTGGGAAATAACCCCACTGAGGATAAGAATCATGTTCAACAATTTAAATCCCTCTTTTTTCCCTTGGGAAAAATGAATGTGGGAGTGGGAGAAGCTCATGGAACCTCGTAGATCAAGCTGTTGACATCTACGAGCATATCAACAAACGATTTTCATTTTCCACAAACTCAAAAAATAAGGTTCTTTCTTGGATTGTTGAACAACTTCAAACCTATCAAGGAAACCTTACGAATAGCAAGCTCCCTAAGTGGGCATCGAGCTCCGACATTTTGGCTCTCAAAGATAAAGTCCATTCGTATGTTGAGATGCTCATTGGCCAATGGAATGATTTTTTAGAAAATGAGGCGAAGGGCTCGAAAATTCCAACAGGGGAGAAAAATAAGTAGAAAAGGGCCAAAAATAAGATGTCCACCTGCTTGGCTGAAAATCATATGAAGATTTGAAGAACGAGTGCTCGAACAAGGCGAAAGGCATCCCAGATGAAGGAAAGATACTGAATCGAGACAACACGTATGTGTATGCAAGACATGACAAAGATAATAAATTCCCTCCTTATTTTCCTAACACTCTAGAGTCAATAAAGTCTATAAGTAGTCGGTCAGCTTCAAGACCGTTTGATGACCTCGACAATGATGCCCTCACACAGACCTTGGGGAAGGACAAAAGAAGGAGGACGAGAGGTTTGGGGTAGACTATGTCCAAATAAAAATCAATCACACCTCATATCTCGTGGGCGATCTTGCTTCTGTTAATAAGCATTTCTCTACCAATGATGAACGTTATAATATGACCAAAGGAGATGTAATGGGGTTTCGAAATGAATTGGGAGTCGTGAATAAGAAACTTGAACAAATTGTGTCCCTTTTAACTGGTGATATGCCTTTGCAGCCCCAAATGCATCTCGATTTCCCTCTAGCTCTTAAAAAATATCCTCATTCCCCATTATCCTCATAGATGTCAGCTCCTCCATCAACATTCCCCTCCTCAGTGCCTCCGTAAGGTCACAGGTCTTGGATCATCACCAACAACTCATGGTGACCAATGTAAAATATCCAAAAATGGCCCCGTAAGAGGCATGAACACCTCACATGGGACAATGTAACCTACAGGAACCGATCACGTAGTCACGGGACTCTCGATTTAAGAACACATTTCTTTTTTTCAAATTGTCAGACTTTTAGGCCTAAAAACATGCCGTCAAAGGCTGAGAACATAAAATAGCCATAAAACAGCCACGTAAGAAGCATGGACACCTCGTACGGGGCCAATCTAACCTGTAGGAACCGAACACGTAGTCACAGGACTCCTAGTTTGAGAACGAGACAAAAAAATTCAAAATGTTATACTTAGGCTTAAAAACATGATGTCAGTGGGTCAAAAAGTAAAACAACCACAAAACGGCTTCTTAAGAGGCACAAACACCTCGCACGGGACCAATGCAACCCGTAAGAACCAATCGCATAGTCACGGGAATCTTGGTATGAGAATACGATGAACATTTCCAAACATAGACTTTTAGGCTTAAAAACATGTCGTTAAAAGGTGAAAATGTAAAACCGTCACAGAACGGCATCGAAAGAGGAACGGACACCTTACACAAGACAAATGTAACCCGTAGGAACCGACCACATAGACATGGGATGCCTAGTTTGATAACACGATGAAAATTTGCCAACTATTAGACTTTTAGGATTAAAACTGTGCACTCAAATGGTGAAACATAAAACAACCCCAAAATGGCCCCATAAGAGGCACGAACATGTCGCACGGGACAAATGTAACCCACAGAAAATTATTGCATAGTCATAGAACTCCCGTTATAACAATATGACATAAATTTAAAAACGGTTAGACTTAGCATAAAAAATATGTCGTAAAAAGATAAAAACATAAAATAACCACAAAATGGCCTCGTAAAAGGCATAAACAACTAGCATGGGATCACTATAACCTTTGGGAACCTATCGTGTAGTCACGCGACTCCCAATTTGAGAACACGATGAAAATTTCCAAACTGTTATAGTTTTTGTCTTAAAAGCATGATGCTAAAGGGGGAAATGTAAAACAGCTACAAAACAGCCACCTAAGAAGCACAAACACCTCACATGGGAGCCAATGTAACCCACAAGAACTGACTGCATTGTAACAGATCTCCCAATTTGAGAACACAATAAACAATTTCAAACTGTTAGCCTTAGGCTTAAAATCTTGTCGTCAAATGGTGAAAACGTAAAATGACCACAAAAGGATCCAATAAGAGGCACGAACGCCTCGCACAGGACAAATGTAACCCCCAAGAACTGACCGCATAGTCACGGAACTCCCGATTTGAAAACACGATGAAAATTTGAATTCGTTAGACTTTTAGGCTTAGAAACATACCGTCAATAGGGGAAAAAATAAAATAGCCCCAAAACGACCTTGTAAGAGGTACAAACACCTCACACGGGACCAATGGAACCCGCACGAACTGACGGCGTAGTCACGGGAATCCCATTCTGAGAACATAATGAAAATTTGCAAACATTTAGAGTTTTAGTCTTAAAAAGATTTCGCCAATGGGTGAAAACGTAAATCAACCACAAAACGGCCCTGCAAGAGCCACAAACACCTTGCAAGGGAAAAATGTAACCCGTAGGAATTGACCGCATAGATACATGATGCCTGGATTGAAAACACAACGGAAATTTGTAAATTATTAGAATTAGGATTAAAACGTGATGTCAAAGAGAAAAAAACATAAAATAGCAATAAAATGGCCTTGTAATAGGAGCAAACACCTCGCACAGGACCAATGTAACCCTCAGGAACAAACCGTGTAGGTATGAGACTCCCTGTTTGAGAACACGGTAATACTTAGGCTTAAAATATGCCGTGAGAGGGTGAAAATGTAAAACATCAACAAAAAGGCCCTATAAGAGGCACGAACAACTCGCATAGAACCAATGTAACCCGCAAGAACCAATCGCGTAGTCACGGAACTCACAGTTTGAGAACATAATGAAAATTTGCAAAATGGTAGACTTTTAGACTAAAAAACATGTCATCAAAGGGTGAAAATGTAAAATACCCACAAAAGGGCCCCGTCAGTGGTATGAGCACCTTGCACGGGACCAATGTAACCAATAAGAACCAACCGCTTATTGACTGTACTCTCGATGATAGAACACAATGGAAATTTGCAAACTGTTGGACTTAGGCTTAAAAACAAGATGTCATAGGGTGAAAAAGTGTAACAACCAAAAATGGTCTTGTAAGAGGCACAAAAAAATCTAACGGGATTAATGTAATGCGTAGGAACTGACCGCGTAGTCATGGGACTCCCAATTTGAGAACACAATGAAAATTTGCAGACAATTAGACTATTGGGCATAAAAATTGTGATCAAAGGGTGAAAATGTAAACTAGACACAAAATGGTTATGTAAGAGGCACAAACATCTCATACTAGAGTAGTATAACTTGTAGGAATTGACTGCGTAAACAGGGGACTCCCGAATTGAGAACACAATGCAAATTTTCAAATTGTTATTCTGAGGCTTGAAAATGTGATGTCAAAGGTTAAAAATGTAAAACAGCCATAAAAAGGGCTTGTAATAGATAGGAACACCTTGCACGACACCAATGTAACCCACAAAAACTGACCGTGTAGTCACAAAACTCTCGGTTTGGAAACAATGAAAATTTGCAAATTGTTAGACTTTTAGAATTAAAAGCATGCCGTCAAATGGGGAAAACATAAAACAACAATAAAGCGGCCCCGTAAGAGGCAAGAACACCTCACACGGAACAAAGGTAACCCACAAGAACCAATCGGGTAGTCATGAAACTCCCAGTTTGAGAACACGAAGAAAATTTGCAAACTGTTAGATTTTTAGGCTTAAAATCATGCCCTCAAAAGGTGAAAACATAAAATATCGACAGAAAGGCCACGTAAGATGTATGAACTCATCGCACGTGACTAATGTAATCCATAAGAACTGATTGCATATTTATGGGACTCTTGATGGGAGAACATAATGGAAACATGCAAATTATTGGACTTAGGCTTAAAAGCATGCTGTCAAATGGTGAAAACGTAAAATTGCCATAAAACGGCCCAGTAAGAGGCACAAACACCTCGCACAGTAGAAATGTAAATCGAAAGAACTAATCGTGGAGTCACGGAACTCCTGATTTGACAGTACGATGAAAATTTGCAAACTATTGGACTTTTAGGCTTAGAAATATGCAGTCAACGGGCAAAAAATGTAAAACAACCAAAAAACGACCCCGTAAGAGGCACGGACACCTCGCACGTTATCAATGTAACTCGAAGGAATGAACTGCATAGTCACAGGACTCCCAAATTGAGAAAATGATGACAATGTACAAAATTTTAAACTTAGGATTAAAATCGTGCTATCAAAGGGTGATAATGTAAAATAGCCATAAAATGTCCCTATAAGAGGCACGAACACGCACGTGACCAATATCACCTATAGTAAATGACCGTCTAGTCACAGGACTCCCAATTTGAGAACACGAAGAAATTTTTTAGGCTTTTAAATTTTTAGGACTAAAAACATGCCATCAAAAGGTGAAAATTTAAAACAATCCCAAAACGGAGACGTATCATGCACGAAAACCTCGCACCAGACTAATGTAACCCATAAGAACTGACGACGTAGTCATGGGACTCCTAGTTTGAGAAGACGATGAAAATTTGCAAACTATTAAATTTAGTCTTAAAAACCTACCGTCAAAGGGTGAAAAAATAAAACAGCCACAAAACGGTGTTGTAAGAGGCACAAACACTTTGCAGGGGACTAATGTAACACATAGGAACTGAACGCGTAGTCATGGGACTCCAAATTTGAGAACACGATAAAAATTTGCAAACAATGAGACTTTTTGGCATAAACAATGCAGTTAAAGGGTAAAAATCTAAATCAGACACAAAACGATCATGTAAGAGGTACAAACACCTCGCATGGGACCAATGTAACCTGGAATTAACCGCATAGATGCAGGACTCCCTGTTTGAAAACACAATGAAAATTTGCAAATTTGTTAGGCTTAGGCTGAAAAATGTGATGTGAGAGGTTAAAAATTTAAAATAGCCATTAAACGGTCCCGTAATAGGCAATAACACCTCGCATAGGAGCAATGTAACCTGCAAAAATTGACAGCATAGTCACAGGACTCTCGATTTGAGAACACAATAAATATTTGCAAACTATTAGATTTTTGGCTTAAAAATATGCCATCAAAGAGTGAAAATGTAAAACAACCACAAAATGGCCCTGTGAGAGGCACGGACACCTCGCACGGGACCAATGTAACTCGTAATAACTAACCACGTAGTCATGGGAATCCCGATTTGAGAATACGATGAACATTTCAAAAATCTTAGACTTTTAGGCTTAAAATGTGTCATCAATAGGTGAAAATGTAAAACAATCACATAATGGTCTTGAAAGAGGAATGAACACCTCACACAGGATAAATGTAATTCGCAGGAACCGAGTGCATAGCCATGGGACTCCCGATTTGAGAATACGATGAAAATTTACCAACAATTAGACTATTTGGATTAAAAACATGCCGTTAAATGAGGAAAACGTAAAACAACAACAAAATGGCCCCAAAAGAGGCACAGATATGTCGCACGGGACCAATGTAAGCTGTAGGAAATTACTGCATAATCATAGAACACCCGGTATGAAAACAAGACATAAATTTGTAAACTCTTAGACTTAGGCTATAAAAAATGCCGTCAACGAGTGAAAACATTAAACAACCATAAAATTGCCCCACAAGAGGCACAAACACCACGCACGGGGCCAATGTAACCCGTGGGAACTGATCACGTAATCATGGGACTCTCGATGTGATAACATGATGAAATATTGGAAACTGTTAGAATTGTTTACTTAAAAGCCTACCTCCAAAGGGGAAAATGTAAAACAACTGCAAAATGGTCACGTAAGAAGAACTAACACCTCGCATGCGAGATAATGTAACCCGCAAGAACTAACCACGTAGTAATCGCACTCCTAGTTTGAGAACATGATGAAAAATTGCAAACGGTTAGCCTTATGCTTAAAAACATGCCATCAAAGCGGGAAAACGTAAAACAACCACAAAATGACCCCATAAGAGGCACGAAGACCTCGTACAGGACAAATGTAACCCCCAAGAACTAACTGCATAGTTATGGAACTCCCGATTTAAGAACATGATGAAAATTTTAACCTATTAGACTTTTAGGCTTAGAAACATGTCATCGATGGGTGAAAATATAAAATAGCCACAAAACGACCTTGTAAGAGCTATGAACACCTCCGACGGGACCAATTTAACCCGTACAACCTGACCGCATAGTCACGGGATCCCGATCTCAAAACACGATGAAAATTTCCTAACAGTTAGACTTTTAGGATTAAAAATTCCATCAAATGGTGAAAATGTAAATCAGCCAAAAAAAGGGCTGGATAGAGGCACGAACACCTCGCAAGGGACTAATGTAACTCCTAGGAATTGACCGCCTAGACACGGGATGCCAGGTGTGAAAATATAACAAAAATTTACAAATTGTTAGACTTAGGTTTTAAAATGTGATGTCAAAGAGTAAAAATGTAAAATAACAATTAAATGGCCTCATAATAGTAATGAACACCTTGCATGGGACCAATGTAAATTGCATGAACAGACCATAAAGTCACGGGACTCCCAGTTTGACAACATGATAAAAATTTGCAAACTGTTAGACTTAGGATTAAAAACATGCCGTTAAAAGGTGAAAACATAAAATATCAACAAACGTCCCCGTAAGAGGCACAAGCACCTTGCAAAGAATCGATGTAACCCCTAAGAACCAATCGCGTAGTTATAAAACTACTAATTTGAGAACATGATGCAAATTTGAAAACTGTTGGACTTTTATGCTTAAAAACATGTCGTCAAAGGGTGAAAACGTAGACAAACCCACAAAATAGCCCCATAAGTTGTATGAACACCTCACATGGAACCAATGTAATGCATAAGAACCAACCGCATATTAACGGGACAATCGATATGAGAACACAATCTAAATTTACTAATTGTTGGACTTAGGCTAAAAAATATGCCATCAAATGATGAAAACGTATAATAGCCACAAATTGTCACCGTAAGAGGGAAAAACACCTCGTACAGGACCAATGTGTCCCTCACGAACCGAATGTATATCAAAGAATTCCTAGTTGAAGAACACGACGAGAATTTACAAACCGACCGTTTAGTCACATGACGCCCAGTTTGAGAACATGATGAAAAATTTTAGGCTTTTAGACTTTTTGGATTAAAAACATGCCATCAACGGGTGAAAATGTAAAACAATCCCAAAATGAAGACGCATCATGCACGAACACCTTGCACAGGACTAATATAACCCACAAGAACTGACGGCGTAGTCACGGGACACCACGTTGGAAAAGACGATGGAAATTTGCAAACTATTAAATTTACGCTTAACAACATGCCCTCAAAGGGTGAAAAAGTAAAACTACCACAAATGGTCTCGAAAGAGGCACAAACACTTTGCACAAGACTAATGTAACATGTAGGTACCGACCGCGTAGTCATAGGACTCCTAATTTTAGAACACGATGAAAAATTGCAAATAATGAGTCCTTTTGGCATAAAAAATGTGGTCAACGGGTGAAAATGTAAATCCGACACAAAACGATTATGTAAGAGGCACAAAAACCTCATACGGGACCAATGTAACTCCTAGGAAATGATCGCGTAGTCCGAGGACTGCCTATTTGATAACACAATGAAAATTTGCAAACTGTTAGACTTAGCCTTAATAACATGACGTCCAAGGGTGAAAACATAAAACATCAACAAAAAGGCCCCGTAAGATGCATGCACACCTTGCATGGGACTAATATAACCCATAAAAACTGAACACGTAGTCACCGACCTCCAGGTGTGAGAATACGATGAAAATTTACAAATTGTTAGACTTTTAGGGTAAAAAACATGCGGTTAAAGGGAGAAAATGAAAAACAGTCACAAAATGGCCTCGTCAGAGTCATGGACACCACACACAGGACCAATGTAACTCGTAGGAACCGACCACGTAGTCACGGGACTCCTGATTATAGAAAATGACAAAAAATTGCAAAATGTTAGACTTGGGCTTAAAAACATGTCGTCAAGGGGTAAAAATGTAAAACAACCACAAAATGGCTCTGTAAGAGGCACAAACACCTCGAACGGGACCAATGTAACACGTAATAACTGACCGTGTAGTCATGGGAATCCCGATTTGAGAATACGATGAACATTTCAAAACTGTTAGACTTTTAGGATTAAAACGTGTCATCAATAGGAGAAAATGTAAAACAATAACATAACATCCTTGAAAGAGGAATGAACACCTCCCATAAGACCAATGTAACCCGCAGGAACTGACCACAAAGCCATGGGACTCTCGATTTGAGAACATGATGAAAATTTGCAAACCGTTAGGCTTTTTGGATTAAAAACATGCAGTCAAATGGTGAAAACATAAAACAATAACAAAATGGACCCAAAAGAGGCACAAACACATCGCACTAGACCAGTGTAACCCATAAGAAATTGTTGCGTAATCATAGAACACCCGATATGATAACAAGACATAAATTTGGCAAACTCTTAGACATAAGCTAAAAAACACGTCATCAAAATGTGAAAACAAAAAACCGCCACAAAATTGCCCCAAAATAGCCACAAACACCTTGCACGGGATGAATGTAAACCGTGAGAACCAGTCACGTGGTCATGGGACTCGCGATTTGAGAACACGATGAAATATTGCAAACTGTTAGACTTTTTGGCTTAAAAGCCTACCTCCAAAGGGGGAAAATGTAAAACAACTACAAAAGGGTCACGTAAGAAGCACAAACACCTCGCATGGGAGATAATGTAACTCAAAAGAACTGGTCGCGTAGTAATGGGACTCCTAGTTTGAGAACATGATGAAAATTTGCAAACAGTTAGCCTTAGGCTTAAAAACTTGCCATCAAAGTGTGAAAACATAAAAAAGACACAAAATGACCTCGTAAGAGGCACGTATACCTCCCATAGCACAAATGTAACATCCAAGAACTAACTGCATAGTCACGGAACTCCCGATTTGAGGACGTGATGAAAATTTGAAACTATTAGACTTTAAGGCTTAAAAACATGTCGTCAATGGGTGAAAACATAAAACCGCCACAAAATGACCTTGTAAGAGCTAAGAACACCTCCCAAGGGACCAATTTAACCAGCATAACCGGATTGTGTAGTCACATGACTCCCGATTTGAGAACATAATGAAAATTTGCAAACATTTAGACTTTTAGGCTTAAAAATTCCATCTTAGGGTAAAAAGGTAAATAAGCCAAAAAAGGGGGCGGTAAGAGGCACGAATACCTCGCAAGGAACTAGTGTAACTCCTAGGAATTGACAGCGTAGACACGGGATGCCCGATTTGAAAACATAATAACAATTTACAAATTTTTAGACTTAGGCTTTAAAACATGATGCCAAGGAGTAAAAACATAAAACAACAATTAAATGGCCTCATAATAGTAACGAAAACCTTGCACGAGACCATTGTAAACCACATGAACAGATTGTAAACTCACAGGACTCCCAATTTGACAACATGATGAAAATTTGCAAACAATTAGACTGAGGCTTAAAAACCTGCCATTAAAGGGAGAAAACAGAAAACATCAACAAAACAGCCCCGTAAGAGGCACAAACACCTTGCACAAAACCGATATAACTCGCAAGAACCAATCGCGTAGGCACAGAACTACCAATTTGAGAACACGATGAAAATTTGAAAATTGTTAGACTTTTATGCTTAAAAACATGACGTCAAGGGGTGAAAATGTAGAAAATCCCACAAAATGGCCCCATAAGTAGTATGAACACCTCGCACGGGACCAGTGTAATGAATAAGAATCGAGCGCATATTAACGAGACAATCAATGTGAGAACACAATCTAAATTTTCTAATTGTTGTACTTGGTCTTAAAAATATGCCGTCAAATGGTGAAAACGTATAATAGCCACAAAATGGCCCCGTAAGAAGCACAAACACCTCGTACGGGACCGATGTAACCCTCAAGAACCGACTGCATAGTCATAGAACTCCCAATTCGAAAACACGATGAGAATTTGCAAACCGATCGTATAGTCGCATGACTCCCAGTTTGAGAACATGATGAAAGTTTTAAGGCTTTTAGACTTTTAGGATTAAAAACATGTCATCAAATGGTGAAAATGTAAAACAATCCCAAAACGGAGACGTATCATGCACGAACACCTCGCAATGGACTAATGTAACCCACAAGAACAGAAGATGTAGTCTCGGGACTCCCGATTTGAGAAGATGATGAAAATTTTCTAACTATTAAATTTAGGCTTAAGAACATGCCCTCAAAGGGTGAAAAAGTAAAATAGCACAAAATGGTCGTGTAAGAGGCACATACACTTTGCACGGGACTAATGGAACACATAAGAACAAACCGCATAGTCATGGGACTCCTGATTTGAGAACATGATGAAAATATGCAAACAATGAGACTTTTTGGCATAAAAAATGTGGTCAAAGGGTGAAAATGTAAATTAGACACAAAACGGTCATGTAAGAGGCATAAACACATCGCACGGGACCAAAGTAACCCGTGGGAACTGATCGCATAGTCAGAGGACTTCCTATTTTAGAACATGATGAAAATTTGCAACAGTTAGACTTTTACGCTTAAAAACATGTCGTCAAAGGGTGAAAAATGCAAAATAGCCCCAAAAGAGGCATGGACACCACGCACGGGACCAATGTAACCCGTAGGAACTGACCACGTAGTCACGGGACTCCCGATTATAGAAAATGACAAAAAATTGCAAAATGGTAGACTTAGGCTAAAAAACATGTCGTCAAAGGTCAAAAATTCAAAACAACCACAAAATGGCCCTGTAAGAGGCACGAACACCTCGTACAAGACCAATGTAACTCGTAAGAACTGACCGCATAGTCATGGGAATCCCGGTTTGAAAATACGATGAACATTTCAAAAATGTTAGACTTTTAGGCTTAAAACATGTCATCAATAGGTGAAAATTTAAAACAATCACATAATGGCCCTAAAGAGGAAAATTTGTAAACTGTTCAACTTTTTGCATTAAAAACATGCAGTCAAATGGAGAAAACATAAAAGAATAACAAAATGGCCCCAAAAGAGGTACAAACACGTGCACGGGACCAACGTAACCCGCAAGAAATTACTGCATAATCATAGAACACCCGGTATGAGAACAAGACATAAATTTGCAAACTCTTAAACTTAAGCTAAAAGACATGTCGTCAAAGGGTGAAAAGATAAAATAGCCACAAAATTGCCCCACAAGAGGCACAAACACCTTGCATGGGACCAATGTAACCCGTGGGAACCGATCGCATTGTCACGGGACTCCCGATTTGATAACACGATGAAAAATTGCAAATTGTTAGACTTTTCGGCTTAAAATCCTATCTCCAAAGGGGGAAATGTAAAACAGCTACAAAATGGTCACGTAAGAAGCACGAACACCTCGCATGAGAGCTAATGTAACCCGCCAGAAATCACCAGGTAGTAATGGGACTCCTAGTTTTAGAACATGATGAAAATTTTCAAACGGTTAGCCTTTGGCTTGAAAATATGCCATGAAAGCGTGAAAACATAAAATTGCCACAAAATGACCCCGTAAGAGGCATGAACACCTCACACGGGAGAAATGTAACCCCCAAGAACTAACTGCGTAGTCACGGAACTCTTAAATTTTAGAACGTGATGAAAATTTGAAATTATTAGAATTTTAGGCTTAGAAACATGGCGTCAACGGGTGAAAACATAAAACACCCACAAAACGACCTTGTAAGAGCTACGAACACCTCCCATGGGACCAATTTAACCCGCACGACTTGACTATGTAGTCATGGGACTCCCGATTTGAGAACATGATGAAAATTTGCAAACAGTTAGACTTTTAGGCTTAAAAAATTCCATCAAAGCGTGAAAAGGTAAATCAACATAAAAAGGGCCGATAAGAGGCACGAACACCTCGCAAGGGACTAATGTAACTACTAGGAATTGACCGTGTAGACACGGGATACCCCTTTTGAAAACATAACAAAAATTTACAAATTGTTAGACTTAGGCTTTAAAATGTGATGTCAAAGAGTAAAAACATAAAACATGAATTAAATTGCCTTATAATAGTAATGAACACCTTGCACGGGATTAACGTAAACCGCATGAACAGATAGTAAAGTCACGGGACTTCCATTTTGTCAAAATGATGAAAATTTGCAAACTGTTAGACTTACGCTTAAAAATGTGTCGTTAAAGGGTGAAAACATAAAACATCAACAAAACGGCCCCGTAAGAGGCACAAATACCTTGCACATAACCGATGTAACCTGTAAGAACCAATCGCATACTCGCATAGCTACCAATTTGAGAACACGATGAAAATTTGAAAATTGTTAGATTTTTAGGCTTAAAAATATGCCGTCAAAGAGTGGAGAGGTACAAAAAACCCACTAAATGGCCCCATAAGTGGTATGAACACCTCGCACGGGACCAATATAATGCATAAGAACCGAATGCGTATTAACGTGACTATCAATGTGAGAACACAATATAAATTTTCTAATTGTTAGACTTAGGCTTAAAAACATGCCGTCAAATGGTGAAAACGTATAATAGCCACAAAACGGCCCCGTAAGAGGCACAAACACCTCGTACGGGACCATTCTCACCCTCAAGAACCGACTGCATAATCATAGAACTCCCTGTTTGAGAACATTATGAGAATTTACAGACCGATCGTGAAGTCACATCACTCCCAGTTTGAGAACACGATGAGAATTTGCAAACTGTTAGACTTTTAGGCTGAAACAGATGCGGTCAAATGGTAAAAATATAAAACAGCCACAAAATAGCCCCGTAAAAAGCACAAACACCACGCATAGGGGAAATGTAACCCATTGGAACTGACCGCGTAGTCCCGAAAGGGTGAAAATGTAAAATAATAACAAAATGTCCTCGTAATAGGCACGAACACATCATACAGGACCGACGTAACCTGTAGGAATCGACCGCGTAGTTATGAGACTCCCAGTTTGAGAACACGATAAACATTTCCAAACCATTAGACTTCTAGGATTAGAAACATGTCGTAAAAGGGTGAAAAATGTGAAACTGTCACAAAACAGACTCGTAAGAGGCATAAACACCATGCACGGGGCAAATGTAACCTATAGGAACCGATCGAATAGCCACGGGACTCTCGACTCAAGAACACGGAGAAAATTTACAAACTCTAAGACTAAGGATTAAAAGCATGCTGTCAAAGGGTGAATACGTAAAACAACCACAAAATGGCCTCATAAGAGGCATGAACAACTCACATCGGTCTAATAAAACTCATAGGAATTGATCACATAGTCACGGGACTCTCGGTTTGAAAAAAAGATGAAAATTTGCAAACTGTTAGACTTTGGCTTAAAAACATGCCATCATAGGGTAAAAATGTAAAATAGCAACAAAACGGATCGGTTCGCTTGGACTTAGGTTCACTGGGGGAGTGAATCGATTTGTTTGGCCTAACCAGTTAAGTATGCAAGGTAATCGACTCAATTTGTTATGTCCCAATTTTTGTTTGATGTTGTTTTGATCCATTAGTGTTGTATAAATGAGCGTATTAGTTTCAGGGTAGATTTGGATTTATGTGGGACATTATCATGGGGTGTTATGTGATTTAGGAAAACTAATAGTGGATTAGAGTGATGTCAATCAGTTAACAAGTGAATGAAAAATTAATTAAAATTCGGGAAGTTGGTTTGGAATTCGAGATTGGTAGACTAGTATGTTGTGGGATTTCAATACGTAATTAGTACTCTCTCTCTCTCTCTCTCTCTCTCTCTCTCTATATATATATATATATATATATATATATATATATATGGGGGTGTGTGTGTGTGTGTGTGTGTGTGCGTGTGTGTGTGCGCGCGATTGTTGTGTAATTATTTGGAACATACCTACTCGGTAGTGCTATCACTAAGAGGTTGCGTATAGTGGGTTTTTCACCCTGGCATTAACCGGTAGGTGTTGGATTGATTCCACATGTCATAATACTGTTCCATAGTCACTATCCGTTTGTGAGAATATTAATGGTTTGGAGACTGGTTGACTGCGATGTTGTATGGTTGGGACCCCCGGACGTATGTTTATGACCATCTCCCTTGGTTGTGTTTACATTTTGGGTCGGTGGTGGGACTCTAACTTAATGACCCAATTGTTGTACACGGTATACCTAGAGCCTGATGGAACACGAGGGATGAATCTGTGAGGTCTTGCTCTGGGGATGCGATATATACATATGTAGTGAGTGGTATATACGTATGTGTATAGTGAGATAGTTGTATGAATATTTATTTATAACACGTGTGTAGCTATTTAATATTTATGATGATATACCTAAGGAATGTAGTATAAATTTGCTAATGGTGATGATTAGTGGGTTGGGCCATGTTAGAAAATATTGTCCTAGTTAGACTGGGTAGCATGATTTGGATAATAAAATGAATGTATCACGTTAGCACTATAGATGGGAGATGAGGAAATGTCTCATGTGAGTGTGACTGGAAAACTAATTACGAGGATAATACACTGCCCATTTACATTCAAAGCACTAAAATACATGCAAATATTTTTTAAATGTTTTTTGGGCTTTGGCTGACTCAAAAATATTTTTTGTAAGACCCAAAGCATTAAGGAGCAGGGACTGCAGGGTTCGTTTCTTCGTCGTGTTGTTGCCTACAATAGTTGTGGATGTTGCAAGATTTGATTGTAGCCCCCTTAGTTCACTCTATCTAGATAGGATTCAGTGTCTCAGTATTTTCCTTCTGGGCATGTTTCACATAGATGGATCGAACTTTCCTTTGTTATCAGATATTTACCAATATCTCTTTGTAGAATGCTTATGTTCATATTATTTAGGATAACCGATGGTTTATTCGGTTTAAGTTTTTTATTATTATGAAATTATCAGTTCTATTGTCAATTTAGTTTGTGCATATTTATATTGGTTATATTTATATTTTTTACGATAGTGATGCTAAGAATGAAATCATATTTGATTCCCTTTTAATTTTAACAAAGTTCTAATCAAACGGTTTTAGAATAGGCGGGGTGACAAATGCATTATGCATATCCGAAAGTAAATTGCCAAGATTTTTCAACACTAGGGATTGGTGATGTATCTTAGAGTAAACATCTCCACGACCTCTAGTTTTCAATAATATAAATATATATAGAATATTGGGCTTCACATCATGCTATCACGAAAAGTATATTTATATCTAACACAAAAGTAACATATATTTATAGATTGCTAATATATATTTTGCATATATCTTATGTATTAAATCTCCATACTATCAAGAATTTTGTTTCTCGATAACTGAAATTACAATGCAAATATGCAATCACAACCCCGAATATTACCTCTTATTTAGATACAAATCTTTTAATATATATTCATTTACTCAAAAACAAATAATGCACCATAAAAGATGACACTAAATGGTGAAAACCCTAAATAACCATCAAATGATCCAGCAATAGGTGTCAACATCTCGTACGGGTCCAATATAAATCATAGGAACTGACCATGTCCTAATGTGACTCTCGATTTGAGAATATTAATATAATTTTCAAATACCTAGATTTAGTCTCAAAAACATAATGTTAAAGGGCAAAAATCGATAACAACTACCAAATGGTCTAGAAAGGGGAACGAACACCTTGTACGAGAACAATATAACTTGTAGGAATTGACCATGTCCACGCGGACTCTGAGTTTTTGAATATAATGATAATTTGTAAACCCCAACAATTATGCTTGAAACCATGTTATTAAAGGGTGAAAAACCCAAACAACGATCAAACAGCCCGGAGAGAGGTGCAAACACCTCTTACAAGATCAACGTAACTCATAGGAACTAATCGTGTCCTCGTGGGACTCTCGCTTTGAAAATATGATTATAATTTTCAAATCTTTAGACTTAGGCTGAAAAACATGTTGTTTAAGAGCAAAAAACTAAAATAATCACCAAACGTCCCAAGAAGAGGCATATAAACCGTGTTTGGGACCAATGTAACTCGTAAAAGATGATCATGTCCTAGAGGGACTCTCGGTTTGTGAATATGAAATAATTTACAACTATCTAGACTTAGTCCTAAAAACATGAAATTATTGGCCCAAACCCCAAAATAATGATCAAACCCTCGAAAAGAGGCATAATTAGTTCAAGCGGGATGCATGTAGCTTAGAGGAATAGATTGTGTCCTCACGAGACTCATAGTTTGGGAATATGATGAATGATAGGTTGGGTTTCGCTGTGGCACAAGAATCACCTGTGCGCCAGTCATTTTGAATTCGGATCACTAACTCTATAAAAAAACCTAAACTATGACTACACTCAATAGGTGAGTATAGCGGCCAGTCCGGGTATCGAATCCACAAAGACGAGTTTCTAGAATTTACTTGGTTTATTACTTCTCAATAAAAGTGTAAAAGATAATTATAAACAAAAAGAAAAAAAATGCAATAAGGGAAATATTAATCTAGGCGAGTGTATTTAAACTAGATTAAGAAAGCGAGTACAAACTATAGGTTGCATCGAATAACCCTCAACCGAGTTAATTAGTATAAAATGGTTACATGTGTCGACAAGTTATTAAGATTGCGTCTCATTTCGACTGTTAATTAAATCAAGAGTTGTCACACTCCTAAATTCGCATAAAAGTATATTAAGATTTTGGCGTCAAAAAATACCCCAAAAATTGTGCACGCAAGGTCGTAATCACGGAGCATACATGGGGTAAATGACATATAAACTAGGACAACGCACTCAAAATAGGACAACGCACTCAAAATAGACCCATAAAACCTCATCACCAAAACAAAGAAACATGTCAACCCGAGGTGAGTTCAATCCGATAAAACCTAGACTAACTTAGCTAGAACGTGGGGTAAATGACATATAATGAAAGAAAGAAAGTAAACCTAATTATGAAGGCAATAAATAGCAAGAAATAAATATTAACTAGGCATGGAAACTAGAGGATGCAAGTAAACAAAACAAGAAATCAATTGAAGACAACTTAATTAATAAACTTACATACACAAAAATGAGTAAAACACTTAAAGGAAATGGAGAGTAGGGAAAAGCTCTCAAGACAAACCCTAAACCTAATGTAAAATTTAAGAGACTTCTTCCAAATGAGAGAAATGAGTATTTATAAAAAAAACAGAATGGCAAACTAAAATATAAGGGATCGATCGATCCACCCTTTTGGTCGATCGATCGATCGAGCAACTATTTTCCCCCTGTTAAATCTAAAAGTCAATTTTCTAAAGGGTCGATCGATCGATCAAGCAGGTCTGAACAAAGCTCCCCCCTGTTTTGGTTCATTTGTGATTCTCTTTCGCTAAAATCTACATAACTTCTTCATTCGGACTCGGAATCATGCACCGTTAGCTTCCACGCGAAGCTTGCGAGCAGGTCTACAACTTAGGTGAGATGTCGGGCCAGTGCCCAAACTTTATATTGACTGAATTTTCCTTGCACATGCGGATATATACGAAACTTAGCTGGAATGCATACAAACTCCATACTTAGTACCTAAATACCTACAAAAGCGCAATTATACCTCATATAGCCTGTTAACAATATAAATCCAAGTTTGTCTTGTTAACGAGCTTAAATATAAAGATTAAGGCACCCAAGGGGGATAAAAATGCATAGGTTTGAGGGTATAAATATGCAGTATTTGGTACAAATCACACCCCCTAACTTACACATTGCTAGTCCCTAACAATGAAATAAGATGAAACAAGAACTACTAGCAAAAAAAAGCAGGATAAAAGTACAAAAACGGGATAAGAAAGTAATAAAAAGATAAGGCCACTTTCGCGGGCGAACGATTGCATTTAGTGTATGCAATAAGCCGTTAAACTCCTAGGTTACCCTAG
Organism: Sambucus nigra; assembly: GCA_949130495.1. Lineage (NCBI taxonomy): Eukaryota > Viridiplantae > Streptophyta > Magnoliopsida > Dipsacales > Adoxaceae > Sambucus > Sambucus nigra. Next base: position 51,231,446 of record OX422217.1, on the reverse strand, counting down.
TGGATGAGTGTCATCTCGTGAGGTTTTTCAAGGATGAAACCCACGAACATCATATGGTTTCCTCACAATATGCCCAATCACAAGCGATACACCCAACAATAGCGAAAAAGATTTCATACACATTATTAGCAAAGTGAATGAATTCACACAGAAGTCCGTATTATTAACATTAGTGAATGAACTTCATTGAATTAAAACCTTAAAATGTTGGAAGGGAGCGAGCACATGCAAAGAATGATTTGGCAAAAACTTGAATAAATCGGATACTAAATATTAAAGCATACATATATTCAATCCTCATGGGCATCACACTCATCAAGTGAATTCACTCGAAACAAGGAGGTAACACATTGAACATGAGGGCATAAGGAGTAAATGTAAATGGAAACTAGGCCGCACACATATCACAAATGAAGAACTCTATATAGGAAATAAAAACTTGTAATCTCAATGAAAGATACCGCACATTAAAGGAGCGAATTGCATTTCACAGATTATGAAAACTATTTTAACTTTTAAATTAAACTCGCCCTAAGATCACATTGGACTTGATAGGGCTATAATGTAGGTTTTGGGCTAAGGTACGAAATGAAAGGTATATTTACGGTTTCAAGGTGTTCGGAATGAAAACTCGGGATAATGGGAAAATGTGAGCAAAATCAAAATTGCAAACCAAGTTCCAAACAAGGCATTGAATATAACAATGGAGAAACATCAAAGCTTATTGAACTATATACAACATTTACAACTTACTCTTTATTTTCGTTTCTTCTTTTTATCACTTTTTCTTTTGTTTTCTTTTGTTTTCTACTCTCTTTTTCACTTTTTCTTCACTTTTTCTTTTCTTTACTCTCATATGCCTAAATTGCAACCGCAACACAAGAACATCATTCAATCCCATGTACCATTCCAAAAATGGTATGGAAGGTGTATGTATGGTTTTAAAATCCAATTTGGAGTTGGTTATGAGATTTTGGGTTATGAAATGAAGGGCTAATATTTAGGCTCAAAGGGGTTGACGAGGAAAAATATATAAGGTGAGGTCAAGGCTAATATGCGTAATATAACAAAGATGGCCTATGATCATTTCATAAAGTTTACACAATTCTAGAGTCAAAACAATATATGAAAATCATGCTCAAGTAACACATTTCAAGATAAAAACTCAATTAATGAATGATCAACGAAAGAATGGAGAGATTACCAACAACTATAATTTTTTCAAAGAGGAAAGAGAGGTGTATACACTCATAAATGATGAAAGGTACAAAGATTACTCAGTGTAAGTATATACAATGCAACCAAAGATTATCGAGTTATAAAAATCATAAAACAAATCAATAAAGCAAGAAAAGTGCATGTGCTCATGGGATTAAAGTTTAATTCATGGATTTATTCACAATATCAATAATTTAGGACTAAAGTCTAATAACATCTAAAATCGAGAACATGCATCATTGAGTTGTCTATTGGATCGGGCATTTATTAAAATTTATCATCGGAAACAAAGGCAAAATGCCTAACAAAGGAGAAAAAATCAAGAAAATCTTTTTGAATTTTTTTATTTTTATAAGAAAAGCATACTAAGTAACTAACATGTCAGCAGAAATATGGACAAAATAAAGAAATGGGTAGAATATCCGACACCCCCTAACTTACAACCTGACATTGTCCTCAATGTGAATTAAGAACCAAGTTAAAGAGAGGAAAAAAGCGATATTATTCAAAATTAGAGCGATCCCCATAAGAACAAATCCAAAGAATTTGCAAAACATGTTAGTATCAAGCATAAAAAAAACAATTAACAAAATAGTTAACTAATTACCCTAGACTAAATTAAAAAGGAAAGAAAAGATAAAAAGAAAGAAAGAATAAAAAGCTAACTATATACAACCTACTGTTTAGGCTTCACACTAACTATACAGTAGAAGTCTAAATATTTGAAGGTCCACCATAAAAATGATTTGACTTTGGAGGATAACCGGTGTACCCTTACTCTCAATCATGACTTTAAAAAAATACGAATTCCGTTTGAATAACGGAAAGAATGTGTAAGGCGGAAGAAATGAACAATCGCAAATTAAAAGTTTTGGAGGGACGATGGGGGATTTGGATTGAATGGGTGACAAAAACATGTGGGGACTGAGAAAAGCATAATATCCTCCCAAGAATTTTGAAGTTGGAATAGGATGGGGTGCACATGGAGGCACAAATGCCTTCATGGAAGGGGACTCGACTAAGTACTCCTCATCGCTGAAAAGGTTTAACACATTAAAGTTTAAAATCGAATCATCGGGTACTTATGATGGTGTGATAACAGAGAATGAAAATAGGGAGAAAATAAATTCAAACTCAAGAGATGAGTCATCTTCGCTTGAAGATTGAGTTTCGAAGGAAATAAGATGACTTTCAATGAAATGTTCTTCTTTGGGAGCCGAAGAAGAAATCATTTCATTGCAAATGGATATTACTTTCATTTCGTCCTCACTCTCAATATATATTATGCAATTCCAAAGTAGGCACAAAAACCTCATTTGGTTCAAAACATTCCTCGACTTCAAAAGTCTCGGAAGAAAAATCGTCATTGGATTCAAATAATAAATCCAACTAATTTTCCCATCAACGATTTTCTTCCCGATAACAATTTTCAAGTTTCAAATTTTCAAACATGCGCAAGCCCTCACCGAATGTCATAGGTCGAGGTACGGATACTTGCAAATGAGAAGTTTTAAAATTATTACCGAAACTATACTCGAACTTATTATTATAAGAATTTTGAAAACTGTTGCAATTCGTTTCAAAATTCCTGTTATAAGGAGTTAGAGGCCCAAAACCATTATCATAATCATCAAAATTTCAATAACCCAAGTTTTTACTTTCGTTATACTCGCCTAAAGTCATTTTTGAATTTACAAATTTTTGGGACTCTCAGTGTTGACTGAAAGTCATAGGGTTACAGGCATTTTGAGAATTATCATAATGATTATCGAAAGAATCGGAATAAGACATTATTACCCCAAAAATGGCTCCAAGTGGTGAATTCCACAAAGTAGATGCGCGCGTGAAAAATTCAATCGTTTCATGGTGCTAAAATGTAGAAGTCTGGGAAAAAGGTTAGAAAAAATACAAATAGAAAGAAAATACTACGAAATACTAAATCAAATAAATTCTAAAACAAACTCATCCCCGGTAACTACGCCATTTTGATCAAGGGTGAAAAGAGGCTCAAGCGTCACCTGCGCACTGATCCTTTTGAATTTGGCTCACCAACTCTATACAAAAGCCTAAACTATGACTACACTATACAGGTGAGTACAGCGGCCAGTCCGGGTATAGAATCCACATAGACAAGTTTGTAGAATTTACTTGGTTTATTACTTCTCAATAAAAGTGTAAAAGATAATTATAAACAAAAAGGAAAAAATGCAAAAAGGGAAATATTATCTAGGCGAGTGTATTTAAACTAGATTAAGAAAGCGAGTGAAAACTATAAGTTGCGTCGAATATCCCTCACCCGATTTAATTAGTATAAAATGGTTACATGGGTCGATGAGTTATTAAGACTGCGTTTCATTTCGACAGTTAATTAAATAAAGAGTTGTCACACCCCTAAATTCACATAAAAGTCTAATAAGATTTTGGCGTCAACAAATACCCTGGCAATTTAGTACGCAAGGTCGTAAGCACGGAGCAAACATGATATATTCTGTCAAATCTCCTAGGCATAAAAACTAGGACAACGCACTCGAAATAGACCTGTAAAACTCCATCACCAAAGCAAAGCAACATGTCAACCCAAGGTGAGTTTAATCCGACACAACCTAGACTATCCTATCCAGAAAGAATGGTAAATGACATATAATGAAAGAAAGCAGGTAAACCTAATTATGAAATAGTAAATAGTAAGAAATAAATATTAACTAGGGATGGAAATTAATGGAAGCAAGTAAGAAAAGCAATAAATCCAATGAAGACAACTAAATTAATAAACTTACATACACAAAAATGGGTAAAACACCCAAAGGAAATGGAGAGTAGGGAAAATTCCTCAAGAAAAACCCTAAACCTAATGTAAAATGTAAGGGACTTCTCCCAAATTAGAGAAATGAGTATTTATACAAAACCCCCCAAATGGCAAACTTGTAAATAGAAAAGCTGAGAAAAATAGGGGATCGATCGATCGACCCCTTTGGTCAATCGATCAATCGAGCCTCTGATATGAGAACTTGCCTCAACTCCTCATCATCTAGGATAACTAGTCTCACCTGGAATCTCAGATCACCATCCGACCCGATAGAAAATGATCCACCTCATCGCTTAGCAACTGTCTAACCCATAACAGCCAAAGTTGATCTCCTGCTTGTGCCTTCATGTGACACCCCGACTAATTAAATACCGGGTAGCTACTCCATTATTAAATCAATACAAAATGCCAAGTTGGTTCAGTTAATAGCATCACTGTCGAAAACATTTTAATAATTACTAACCACCTAGTATTTAAAAAGTAAGTTGCCAAATTTTAATTTAAGTCTGATTAACATGCAATAAAAGAATAATGGAAGAACAACATAATCCATTCACCATAACGAAGTAATGAAATAATCAACAAATAATAATAAGTCCGGAGGAAAACTCCTCACAACAATCCCACAACTGAAAATAAAATGACAAGTCTGAATCCTGAATTAATTACATGCCCGAAGTCTGAATAACTAAAATAAATGAGAAGTCTCTAAAAGAAATGGGCGACATGCCCTACAACTGATAAGTGCTGCATATAGAGTCAAGATAGATGAAGCATCCACAAGCAAAGTCCTGTAACTTCCACAAACAGCTACAGATCGTCACCTGAATGAGGATCCTAAGCATGGTGTCCTTGTGGCTGGGCACCTAAAACGGTTTTTACAAAAATAGATTTGAAAGCAAATGGGTCAGAGCCCGAAAGTGGAAATCATTTTAAAAACAGCAAGTGTTTTAATAACATTAAAACATTAAATGCAAAATACATGTTAGGACGTGCACTCATATGAAATTCTCACCTCTCGACTACATGTGCACCCCTAACGTACCTTACCCATCTAAATGACATATATATCTAACCAAAACGTAATAAGTTCTGCCCCTTACTACTCGATCTCCATAATGCATTCTAGCGTTATCAATTAAATAGAGGGCTTTACTTAAACTCAGATTCTCAATTAGTAATACAATTCACTATCAAGTTACCCGTTATGTTTTCTCAAAACAATACCATAATTATATTCACAATATTAACATGAAAGTGTGACACCCCGACTAATTAAATACCGGGTAGCTACTCCTTTATTAAATTAATTCAAAATGCCAAGTTGGCTCAGTTAATAGCATCACTGTCGAAAACATTTTTATATTACTAACCACCTAGTATTTAAAAAGCAAGTTGCCAAATTTTAATTTAAGTCTGATTAACATGCAACAAGTGTAAAGAAGAAATAAATAACACCATTCGCCATACTGAAGTAAAATGAATAACCATCACATAACAGTAATTAAAGTCTGGAGGAAAAACTCCTCACTACAATCCCATAACTGAAAAGAATAACTAAATACTGAAACCATAACTGCTAGAGTCTGAAAACTGAAATGTAAACGATGATCTAAATAGAAATGGGCAACATGCCCTACAACTGATAGATAGTGACTCTGGAATCCAAAAGAGAGAAGCGTCTACATGCAAATCCCTGTAGCTTCCACAAGCAGCTACAGCTCGTCACCTGAATGAGTATCCTATGCTTGGTGTCCCTGTGGCTGGGCACCTAAAAAGGTTTTACAAGAAAAAGATTTGAAAAGCAAACGGGTCAGAGCCCGAATGTGGAGTTATATTTTAAAAACCTGCAAGTGCTTTAAAAACATTTAAACATTAAATGCAAAGTACATGTTAGGACGTGCACTCACATTATATTCTCACCTATCGTCTAACTGTGCACTCCTAACGCAAGTACCCATCTATAACTACCCATACTACTAGCTAAGTGACAACATATCTAGCTAGACTGCCAAAGGTCCTGCCCATAATACTTGGTTCCATATACATAATAATGCTCGTAATTAAATAGGGGTTTAACGTCAACTCAGATACTTAATATGCAATATATATAACTATCAGTTAACTCGTTATATCTCGAAACATACCGTAATATATTTACAACATTAACATGAGGATTCCCATTAATTTAATGTATATTATTCATATCATCAATATACAGTACAAGAACCCCGCAACTAAGCTTTAGTGCACACATACTCTGCTATCCATCCCGGTACATCACGTACATAAGGATCACACATTCCGATTCTCTCAGGAATAGTTCAGATAACACAAATCACAAATAGTGGAGGCGAACACAGTCACCATCACATGGGTCACGTACATACCTACGCTCCCACGATCAGCGGACTTATTAACATACCAATAAGTCTTTCTCTGACCTATGTTCATCGAGGTACCAGTCCTTATCCCCCCCGTAGGCACACAAGGATTAGAGGGTCCTAAGCGAACGTAACCTCCCGTGATAGCAAGTATGGTAGGTATGTCATACACACAATACATATACCAATACTAAGTAAACACACGTCTTAGTAATACCGTATTTTAATCGTAGTACATATCGCATACTCGTACTAGTTTATACTTATCATGATTCATACTACTCCGGTTTGTAATTATACGCGTCATAATTATCTCACGTCGTAGTAGACACTCACGTCTCAACCCAAACCGTCCATGTAACACACTCTCGTATGTAAATTCCTTCTCATAAATACCCAAATGTCCCAAACCTATCACTACATCATCGTTGGAAGGTTAACTATATCCTCGAACAAGTTTACGGAACTCCAAAAGTCAAAACAGTCCAAAAAGTACCAAACTGCCAGCTCGTTAGAAGTCTCGTTCGAACGAGGCTTCGAACGAGTTTGGACTGTCAGGTCGTTAGAAGTCTCGTTCGAACGAGGCTGTTCGAACGAGATCCCAGTTCGTTCGAACGAACTGTCACTTCTAACGATATCTCATTCGAATGAGATATCGAACGAAATCCCTACTCGTTAGTAACGACTGGTCAACTCGTTAGAAGCTCGTTCGAACGAGTTCGTTCGAACGACCTGGGGGCTGCTTCTAACGAGCTACAAGTTTCGGCCCAAATTTTTCCCAAAATCGTTTTTCACCATTTTTATCAATTCTAATCTCTTCCAAAGTTCATCCCAACAACGTTTTAGGGTCTCTAATTCATCTTAAACATATTTACATCATCTCCTAACATGTTTTCAAGGATTTAATCATCATATCATCAACCAAATTTACAAATCACTACACTTTTCCCAATTTCTCTAGAACATGAACCCTAGGTTTATATCATCATCAAATCCCATAATTTATTTCATTTTAATTCCTTCAAATCACAATTATTATAAGGGAAATCATCTACCTATCATACTACATGCAATTCTCTTCACAATTTCTCAATTTCTATGATCTAAACTACATGGGTTTTCATATTTTCTTCAAGAACAAACCATAAATCCGAATTTTCTAACATGGAGGAAACATTCTCAGAAATTAAATGGAATAAAGTCACTTGCCTTGGTTGTCTCTGAGTTTGGTGTAGATTAGGTGAAGAATTTCTGCAGATTTTTCCTTTCTCCAAGCTCTCCTCCAATGGTGGCTTAAGGTGGCTAGGGTTTTGATTTGGGGAAACTTAGAAAACCTAAATGATAACCTACGTAGATTTCTAGGTTAATATGGGTTGGTTATGGGCTTAGTGGGCCAAATTCCACATCAGATTTACATCTCCAATTTTCGTCACTTTTAATTCCTCAAAATGTAAAATTACCAAAATACCCTTTAAGTTACCGGTATGGCCTAAAAATACCCCGGGACCCAAACTATACCCCCGGCTAGTGTTTTCTGACTATCTCGACCTTTCCGGACGCGTTGGCACACTCAAAACGACCATACAGATTATAGATTTTAAATTCACTTTTTATTATCAAAATATTATACCCTGACGCGGCGGTCCCACGCGTCTCAACAAAATTTCTAAAATGCCGTATATAAATCTCACGACAAATTTCATAATACCAAATACATATATAATCACATATGCACATAATCAAATACCAACTCGCATCTCATTAGTATTTATAACCCGGATTAATTATCAATTAATACGCATTTAATTAATTAATCCCAAAAATAAATATAGTCAAAAGTACGGGGTATTACAGAAAGTTCCCATTAATTAAATGTATATTATTCAAGTCATAAATATACAATACAAGAACCCCGAGACTAGCTGCGGTGCACACATACTCTGCTATCCATCCCGGTACATCACGTACATAAGGATCACGCATTCCGAATCTCTCAGGAATCGTTCAGATAACAACATCACAAATAATGGAGGCGAACACAGTCACATCACATGGGTCACGCACATACCTGCGCTCCCACGATCAGCAAACTTATTAACATCCCAATAAGTCCTTCTCTGACCTATGTTCATCGAGGTACCAGTCTAAATCCGGGAAACACAAGGATTAGAGGGCCCTAAGCGAACGTAAACCTCCCGTGACAGCAAGTATGGTAGGTATGTCATACACATAAAATCAATACATATACTAAGTATGCACACATCTTAGAAATCACCATAATATATTGGTGGTACACTTCTCAATCTCGTACCGACATATAATGCTACACAATTTATATGTTCCCGATTAATATAGTAATTTAGGTCGTCAATAGTTCTCGCATCGTAATAGACACTCACGTACTACTTCATAATTTCCCTTAGGTTCAACTACACTTCTAGGTTTTGCTCCTCATTATATCTCAAATGTCCCTACTATATCAATTTATCATCAAGGGAAGGTTATCTCTACCATTAAATAAGGTTACGGGACATGCGAAATCAAAACAGGCTAAAAAGCCTAAACTTTCAACTCGTTAGAAGTCTCGTTCGAACGAGGCTATTCAAACGAGAGTTCGTTCGAACGAACTGGGCCTTCTAACGAGATCTCGTTCGAATGAAAGTCTTCAAATGAACATTCCTCTCGTTAGAACCCAAATTGTCAACTCGTTAGAAGCTCGTTCGAACGAGCTCGTTCGAACGACCTGGGCAGGTCTTCTAACGAGTGGCCAGATTCGAGCCCAGATTTTCCAAATCTCGTTTTTCCAACTTCTCTACACCTCAAATCTAATCCAAACATTAATCCAACGATTGTTTAAAGTCTCTAATCATTCCTAAACATATTTAGGTCATATACTAACATGATTTGTGGGGTTAATTCATTCTAACCTCATTCAATTCTCAAATCTCTTCATATTTCCCCCCAATTTTAAGAACATGAACCCTAGAATTTATAAATCATCAAAGAGCCTAATTAAATCCATTTTTGTTTCATCCAAATTATAATATCATCAGAATAATCATCTAAGTACCAATCTACATGCGATTCCTCATCAAAAATGAAATTTCTACTTCCAATTTAAATGGGTTTTTCATTAACTCCCAAGAACAATGAGATTTTATCAATTCCTACACATGGAGAAAACATTCTTTGCAAAATAACGAAATTAAACCACTTGCCTTATTTGAATCTCTGATTTTGATGACGAATTGATGAACGATTCTCTCTCTCTCCTGCAGAATTCCTCCTCTCTCTCTCCAAGCTTTCTTCTCTAATGGTGGCAATGGAGGCTAGGGTTTGTCTTAGGAACTTTTGGGGCTAATTCTAATAACCCCCGTAGCCCTCTAATCAGTTAATGGCTGGTAATGGGTTAGTGGGTCTTTAATTTTCCATTTAAAACTCCTAATATTCGTTAATCAAAAATCCCAAAATTCTAAAATTACCAAACTACCCTTATACGTTGCCGGTATGGCCTAAAAATGCCCCGGGACCCAAACTAAACCCCCGACTAGTGTTTTCTGACTATTTCGACCCTTCCGGACGCGTTGGCGCACTCAAAATGACCATACAGTTTATAAAAATAAAATTTACTTTTTAATTAACATAATTATATTCCATGACGCGACAGTCACACGCGTCTCAACAAGATTTCCAAATTGCCGTATTTCTATCTCACGACAAATCAATAATTCCATATTCATATATAACCAAATATACTCATTAATATCAAATACTAACTCGCATCTATCTAGTATCTTTATCCGGATTAATTTCCAATTAATACGCATTTAATTCAATTAATCCCATGAATAAATATCACAAAAATACGGGGTATTACATACTTCCCCCCTAATAACTGAATTTCGTCCTGAAATTCGGAACTAGAAAGTACCTGGTAAGAACAACTCTGGATAATGTTCTTGCATCTCATCCTCGCGCTCCCATGTGGACTCCTCGACATTGTGATGTCGCCACTGAACACGCACTAACGGAACTATCTTTGACCGTAGTTTCCGCTCACTTCGGTCCAAAATAGCAAACGGCCCCTCCTCGTAGGAGCTATCAGGCTGGAGATCGATGTCCTCCAAAGCAATATGAGAATGAGCCAAATCGTCTCTAAGATATTTCCTTAGCGAGGAAATATGAAACACATCGTGAATCCGATGCAAATGCTCCGGTAATCCAAGTCTATACGCAACCGGTCCAATCCGCTCAATAATAGGAAATGGTCCCACATATCTCGGTGCCAACCTCCTGTGACACCCCGACAAATTAAATACCGGGTAGCTACTCCTTTATTAAATCAATACAAAATGCCAAGTTGGTTCAGTTAATAGCCTCACTGTCGAAAACATTTTTAATAATTACTAAGCACCTAGTATTTAAAAAGTAAGTTGACAAATTTTAATTTAAGTCTAAATATCATGCAATAAAAGAATAATGGAAGAACAACATAATCCATTCACCATAACGAAGTAATGAAATAGCCAACAAATAATAATAAGAGTCCGGAGGAAAACTCCTCACAACAATCCAACAACTGAAAATAATAAGACAAGTCTGAATCCTGAATTAATTACATGCCCGAAGTCTGAATAACTGAAATAAATGGAATGCCTATAAAAGAAATGGGCGACATGCCCTACAACTGATAAATGTTGAATATAGAGTCAAGATAGATGAAGCGTCTACAAGCAAAGTCCTGTAACTTCCACAAACAGCTACAGCTCGTCACCTGAATGAGGATCCTAAGCATGGTGTCCTTGTGGCTGGGCACCTAAAATGGTTTTTACAAAAATAGATTTGAAAGCAAATGGGTCAGAGCCCGAAAGTGGAAATCATTTTAAAAACAGCAAGTGTTTTAATAACATTAAAACATTAAATGCAAAATACATGTTAGGACGTACACTCACATGAAATTCTCACCTATCGACTACATGTGCACTCCTAACGTACCGTACCCATCTAAATAACATACATATCTAACCCAACCGTAATAAGTTCTACCCCTTACTACTCGATTTCCATATTACATTATAACGTTATCCATTAAATAGAGGGCTCTACTTAAACTCAGATTATCAATTAGTAATACAATTCACTATTGGTTAACCCGTTATGTTTTCTCAAAACATTACCATAATTATATTGACAATATCAACATGAAAGTTCCTATTAATTAAGTGTATATTATTCACGTCATAAATATACAATACAAGCACCCCGAGACTAAGCTGCGGTGCACACATACTCTGCCATCCATCTCGGTATATCACGTACATAAGGATCACGAATTCCGAATCTCTCAGGAATCGTGCTCAGATAACAACATCACAAACAATAGAGGCGAACACAGTCACATCACATGGGTCACGCACATACCTGCGCTCCCATGATCAGCAGACTTATTAACATCCCAATAAGTCCTTCTCTGACCTATGTTCATCGAGGTACCAGTCTAAATCCAAGCAACACATGGATTAGAGGGCCCTAAGCGAACGCAAACCTCCCATGATAGCAAGTTTGGTAGGTATGTCATACACATAAAATCAATACATATACTAAGTAAGCACACATCTTAGTAATCACCATAATTTATATGTGGTACACTTCTCATTCTCGTACCTACGTATAATGTTACACAATTTACATATTCCCGGATGATACAATTATACAAGCCTTAAATTGTTCTCACGTTGTAATAGAACTCACGTCCTAATCCATAATTTCCATTTGGTTCGAATCGCACTTCTAGGTTTTACTCCTCTATATATCTCAAATGTCCCTACTATATCAATTTATCATCAAGGGAAGGTTATCTCTACCATTAAATAAGGTTACGGGACATGCGAAATCAAATCAGGCTAAAAAGCCTAAACTGTCAACTCGTTAGAAGTCTCGTTCGAACGAGGCTGTTCGAACGAGAGTTCGTTCGAACGAACTGGGCCTTCTAACGAGATCTCGTTCGAACGAAAGTCATCGAACGAACATCCCTCTCGTTATAAGCTCGTTCGAACGAGCTCGTTCGAACGACCTGGGCAGGTCTTCTAACGAGTGGCCAGATTCGAGCCCAGATTTTCCTTAACTCGTTTTTCCATCTTTTCTACATCTCTAATCTCCTCTAAACATCAAACCAACAATTGTACACGGGTTCTAATCAATCCTAAATATACTTAGGTCATATATTAACGTATTTTGTGGGATTAATTCAGCCTAAATCTCATCCAAATATTAAATCTCCACATCTTCTTCCCCAATCTCAAGAACATGAACCTGAGAAATTTATTTCATCCATAGACATAAATAAATCCGTTTTTATGGTATAAAAGATGTATTTTTCACTGACTAATCATCCTAACATTGTTCTACATGCAATCTCCTCATAAAATTATAAGTCTCTACATCCAATTCAATGGGTTTTTATCATTCTCCAAGAACAATGAAATTCTGTCAATTTCCTACGCATGGAAGAAGCATTCTTTGCAAAATATGTAATTAAACCACTTGCCTTATGTGTATCTCTGATTTTGATGACGAATTTCTGAAGTGTTCTCTCTCTCTCTCTCTGCAGAATTCTCCTCTCTTCTCTCTCTCTACAAGCCTTCATCTCCAAAGTGGATGGTGGCTAGAGTTTGCCTTAGGAATTCTTTTGGAACAATTTCTAATAACTCATGTAGCCTATTTGATTATTAGTGGGTTTAGTGGGTAAAGTCCAAATCAGATTTTAATTCCAATTTTTCGTGGGTTTTAATTCCCAAAAATCCAAAATTACCAAACTACCCTTATACGTTGCCGGTATGGCCTAAAAATGCCCCGGGACCCAAACCAAACCCCCGGCTAGTGTTTTCTGACTATTTCGACCCTTCCAAACGCGTTGGCGCACTCAAAACGACCATACGGTTAATAGAAATAAAATTCACTTTTTAATTAAAATAAATATATTCCGGACGCGACTGTCACACGCGTCTCAACAAAATTTCCAAATTGCCGTATTTCAATCTCACGACAAATTTCATAATTCAGTATTCATATATAATCATATATGCACATTATAATCAAATACCAACTCGAATCTTGCTAGTATTTTAATCCAGATTAATTTCCAATTAATACGCATTTAATTCAGTTAATCCCATAAATAAATATCACAAAAATACGGGGTATTACATACTTCCCCCCTAATAATTGAATTTCGTCCCGAAATTCGAAACTAGAAAGTACCTGGTAAGAACAACTCTGGATAACGTTCGCGGATCTCATCCTCGCGTTCCCATGTGGATTCCTGGGCATTACGATGTCGCCACTGAACACGCACTTACGGAACTATCTTTGACCGTAGCTTCCGCTCACTTCGGCCCAAAATAGCAATCGGCCCCTCCTCGTAGGAGCTATCAGGCTGGAGATCGATGTCCTCCGAAGCAATGTGAGAATGAGCCAAATCGTCTCTTAGATATTTCCTTAGCGAGAAAATATGAAACACATCGTGAATCCGACGCAAATGTTCCGGGAACCCAAGCCTATACGCAACCGGTCCAATCCGCTCAATAATAGGAAATGGTCCCACATATCTCGGTGCCAACTTCCCTTTCTTCCCGAAACGCATAATCCCCTTCATAGGAGATACTCTGAGCAAAACTTGGTCCCCCACTTGGAACTCTCTAAAGAACCTCTTCGCATCAGCATAGCTCTTCTGCCGATCCTGAGCTACCCGAATGCGACTCCGAATCAATTATATCCTCGCCGAAGTATCCTGAATTACTTCCGGCCCAAGTAGTTTGTTGTCCCCCACCTCCAACCAACATGCTGGGGAACGACAAGGTCTACCGTACAACGCCTCAAATGGAGCCATGCCAATGGTGAACTGGTAGGAGTTATTGTAAGCAAAATCCACCAGTGGAAGATACTCCTCCCATCAACCCCCGAAATCAATAATGCACATACGTAGCATGTCCTCCAACATCTGGTTTGTACGCTCGGTCTGCCCATCGGTCTGCGGGTGATACGCCATACTCAACCGCAATTTCGTGCCCATGGCCTCCTGAAAACTCTCCCAAAACCGCGAAGCAAATATCTTGTCTCGGTCAGACACGATATTTAGGGGCACACCGTGAAGTCTCACTATCTCTACAATAAAGAGCTGGGCATACTGTCCCGTAGTGTAGTCTATCCTTACGGGTAGGAAATGAGCGACTTTGGTCAGCCTGTCCACAATTACCCAAATGGAGTCGTGACCTCTCTGTGATGTAGGCAACCCCATGATAAAGTCCATGGATATGCTCTCCCACATCCACATCGGGACCTCCAATCGCTGTAGAAGTCCTGCCGGTCTCTGATGATCCACTTTTACAAGCTGACAAGTGGCGCATTTAGAGACAAACACGGCAATATCTCTCTTCATCCCGCTCCACCAATACAGACGTCTCATATCTTGGTACATTTTATCCCCACCGGGATGTACCGCGAATCGTGAGCCGTGCGACTCGGCCATCACCTCGTGTCGCAATTCCTCCCCTTCCGGAACTACTAATCTCCCATTGAAGCGTAATCCCCCGTCTAAGCTAACAGTATAGGATTCATCTCCCTCTACTAGTAATCGAACTATCAGCTCCTGACAGAACGAGTCATCTGCTTGTGCCTTTACCACTCTCGTGACAATCTGCGGCGTAACAGTCATCACAGACATGAATGATCGGGCCACTGCATCCTGGTGTCCCAATTCTTTCCACTTGGCCTTCCACACCCCTGCCACCTCATCTATTGGCCTACGGCTCAACGCGTCTGCTACCACTTTAGCCTTCCCCGGGTGATAGTGGATATCAAACTGATAGTCCTTCACAAACTCAAGCCACCTTCGCTGCCGCATATTCAACTCCTTTTCCGTGAATAGGTACTGTAGGGACTTGTGGTCCGTGAATAGTCGAAACTTCTCCCCCAAAAGGTAATGTCTCCAAATCCGAAGGGCAAATACCACTGCCGCTAACTCCAAGTCATGAGTGGGGTAATTCTTCTCGTGAGGCTTAAGCTTACGGGAAGCATAAGCTATGTCTTGACTCTCCTGCTGTAATACACCTCTAAGTCCTTGCAAGGATGCATCGGTGTAGACTAGATACTCAACTACCGGTCTCGGCAATGCTAACATAGGTGCTGAGGTCAACCTGTCCTTCAACTCATCGAATGCCAACTGACAGGCATCACTCCAAATGAACGGCACACCTTTACGAGTCAGATGTGTCAAAGCACCTACTATCTTCGAAAATCCCCGAATGAAGCTCCTGTAGTATCCTGCTAGGCCCAAGAAACTACGGATCTCTGTCGGTGTCATGGGTTGTCCCCACTCCCTCACCGCGGATACCTTCCCCGGGTCAACAGATATCCCCCGGTCGAAAATAATGTGTCCCAAAAATAGGACCTCCTTCAGCCAAAACCCGCATTTCTCATACTTTGCATACAGCTCGTTCTGACGTAGAGTCTGCAAAACTTGCCTCAAATGCTCGGCGTGCTCCTCCTCTGTCTAGGAGTAAACCAGAATATCATCAATGAAGACAATGACAAACTGATCTAGGAAATCTCTGAACACCCTATTCATTAAGTCCATAAACACGGCTGGAGCATTGGTCAAACCAAAAGGCATAACCCGAAACTCGTAAGATCCATATCTCGAGAAGAACGCAGTCTTCGAGACATCCTCTTCCCTGATACTCAACTGATGGTATCCCGATCGCAAATAAATCTTCGAGAAGAAAGAAGCTCCTCTCAACTGGTCGAATAGGTCATCGATTCGAGGCAACGGATACTTATTTCGTATCGTGACCTTATTCAACTCTCGGTAATCCACACACAATCTCAGTGAACCATCTCTCTTCTTCATGAACAACACAGGGGCACCCCACGGCGAAGTACTCCTCCGTATAAACCCCTGACCCAACAATTGCTCAATCTGATCCCGTAGCTCTCGCATCTCTACCGGAGCCATACAGTACGGTGCGCGTGCTATAGGTCTCGTATCTGGCAATAAGTTTATGACAAAGTCTATCTCTCGACTGGGGGGTAGGCCTGGTATCTCCTGAAACACATCTGAGTACTCCCTGACAACTGGTATCGAATCTAAAGGAATCACAACCTCCTTAGAGGTATCATCGTCTATGTAATACAAATGAGCGGTCGAACCTCCCTCTGGGAGAGGCATCGCCACTACAAACATATCTTGCCCCGGAATGGCAAAAACAATGCTCCCACCGAAGCAATCAATCATGGCTCTATAATCAGCGAGCCAATCCATACCGATAATCACATCATGCACATGCATATCTAATACCAACATGTCTGCAGGTAATACCAGACTACCAATCTCTACCCCCACTCCCCGGCATATAAAGAAAATAAGCGACCCACTCCCCAATGGTGAGTCTACACACGTCACTGTGCTCTCTGTTGTGGCTAACAACCCTAAGTCTTTTGCAAAATGTGTAGCTATAAAACAATGCGTTGCCCCCATATCAAACAAAACCCGACCCATAGTACCATGGATAGGAAACGTACCCTCAATCGCGGGTGGTGCCTGTGGAGCTGCTGCCTGGTGGACGTTATAGACACGTCCATACTGTAACTGCCCCTGCTGCACAGGAACTGCTGGAATGGCTGGTAGTGCTGGCACCTGGGCTGGAGCTGGGAGGGCAGGTGGAAAAGTGGCCTCTGTGGCTCATGTCGAGCACCCTGCTGCTGTTGCGGGGCCCTGCCCTTATCGGGACAGTCCTGGCGTTTATGGCCAGTCTTGCCACAAACGAAACACTTCCCTGGGAAGTTCCCCCCTCTATGTCCCTGCTGTCCTCGGCCCTGGTGGCCATTACCATTCCTCCACTGGCCCTGCTGAAACTGCTGTTGACCATTCTGACCCCGCTGGTTCTGATGGCCCTGCCGGAAACCTCCCTGTCCGTGCCTAAAATTTCCCGACCTGAATCTCTTGTGATCCCCCTGCTGGGAACCCTGGTCGCCCTGTCTCTGCCCCTGAACAGATTGTGCCCCACTGGCACCATGTCCTCTAGTCCTGCCCTGATGGCTGGACTCTCCCGATCTCTTGCCCTCAGCCATGTGAAAGCGATGATGCTGGCAGTGTAACAGTGAAACGTTAACCACATCAGAGTAAGTGGCCAATGATAGGTTCCCCAACAAATGCTGACGAATCCTCCAAGTCAACCCGTCAGTAAATTTATGTATCTTCTTCTCTTTCATCGGTATCTCATCCGGTACAATGTTTAACAGATTTGTGAATTTGGCCTCATACTCGGCCACAGTCTTACCCTCCTGTCGAAGGCTCATCAACTTCCTCCTCATTTCCGTGTGAACAGCTGACGGAAAGTACTTGCGGTCGAATCGCACCCAAAACTCCTGGATAGGGAGAGTATCTCTCTCCTCCATGGTGGTAATAGACTCCCACCACTGCAGTTCATACCCCACTAGCTTAAAGTTAGCTAGTATCTGCTTCTGAACCTCTGTACACTCGTACATCCTCAAGTGTCGCTGAATATCCTTCCTCCACTGACTCGAAACCACAACATCGGAGCTACCTGCGAACTCCGGTGGATGTGCTTTCTGAAAAGCATCTCGAACACGTTCCCAAGAAGACGGGAATGCATGTGCCTGAACCGGCGCGACTACTGGTGCCTGCTAAACTACAGCTAGTGCGTCATTTACCGCCTGGGCCACAATGGCTGCAACCTCGGCGGCATTCATCGTTCCCTGAACTGGTGCGGGCTGTGGTTCTGGCGTTGCATCCCAGGGAATCCTTTGTGCACGTCGTGCAGGCATTCTGAAATAAGAATAAAGTTTATAAGTTCGCAGTTATAAACTCAAAATAGCTGAAGAACGTAGCATATACAAGAGAATACAACAGTCCTAAAATATAGGGCTCTACATCAAAGAAAGCTCAGCGGAAAACATAATAAGCCGTACAGATCTTAAAGGACACTAGAACCTGATGCTCTGATACCACCTGTGACACCCCGACTAATTAAATACCGGGTAGCTACTCCTTTATTAAATCAATACAAAATGCCATGTTGGTTCAGTTAATAGCCTCACTATCGAAAACATGTTTAATAATTACTAAGCACCTAGTATTTAAAAAGTAAGTTGACAAATTTTAATTTAAGTCTAAATATCATGCAATAAAAGAATAATGGAAGAACAACATAATCCATTCACCATAACGAAGTAATGAAATAACCAACAAATAATAATAAGAGTCCGGAGGAAAACTCCTCACAACAATCCAACAGCTGAAAATAATAAGACAAGTCTGAATCCTGAATTAATTACATGCCCGAAGTCTCAATAACTGAAATAAATGGAATGCCTATAAAAGAAATAGGCGACATGCCCTACATCTGATAAATGCTGAATACAGAGTCAAGATAGATGAAACGTCTACAAGAAAAGTCCTGTAACTTCCACAAACAGCTACAACTCGTCACCTGAATGAGGATCCTAAGCATGGTGTCCTTGTGGCTGGGCACCTAAAATGGTTTTTACAAAAATAGATTTGAAAGCAAATGGGTCAGAGCCCGAAAGTGGAAATCATTTTAAAAACAACAAGTGTTTTAATAACATTAAAACATTAAATGCAAAATACATGTTAGGACGTACACTCACATGAAATTCTCACCTCTCGACTACATGTGCACTCCTAACGTACCGTACCCATCTAAATAACATACATATCTAACCAAACCGTAATAAGTTCTACCCCTTACTACTCGATTCCCGTATTACATTCTAACGTTATCCATTAAATAGAGGGCTCTAAATAAACTCAGATTCTCAATTAGTAATACAATTCACTATCGGTTAACCCGTTATGTTTTCTCAAAACATTACCATAATTATATTCACAATATCAACATGAAAGTTCCTATTAATTAAGTGTATATTATTCACGTCATAAATATACAATACAAGCACCCCGAGACTAAGCTGCGGTGCACACATACTCTGCTATCCATCCCGGTACATCACGTACATAAGGATCACGCATTCCGAATCTCTCAGGAATCGTGCTCAGATAACAACATCACAAACAATGGAGGCGAACACAGTCACATCACATGGGTCACGCACATACCTGCACTCCCACGATCAGCAGACTTATTAACATCCCAATAAGTCCTTCTCTGACCTCTGTTCATCGAGGTACCAGTCTAAATCCGGGCAACACAAGGATTAGAGGTCCCTAAGCGAACGCAAACCTCCCGTGATAGCAAGTATGGTAGGTATATCATACACATAAAATCAATACATATACTAAGTAAGCACACATCTTAGTAATCACCATAATTTATATGTGGTACACTTCTCATTCTCGTACCTACGTATAGTGTTACACAATTTACATATTCCCGGATGATACAATTATACAAGCCTTAAATTGTTCTCACGTTGTAATAGACACTCACGTCCTAATCCATAATTTCCATTTGGTTCGAATCGCACTTCTAGGTTTTACTCCTCTATATATCTCAAATGTCCCTACTATATCAGTTTATCATCAAGGGAAGGTTATCTCTACCATTAAATAAGGCTACGGGACACGCGAAATCAAAACAGGCTAAAAAGCCTAAACTGTCAACTCGTTAGAAGTCTCGTTCGAACGAGGTTGTTCGAACGAGAGTTCGTTCGAACGAACTGGGCCTTCTAACGAGATCTCATTCGAACGAAAGTCATCGAACGAACATCCCTCTCGTTAGAAGTCAAACTGTCAACTCGTTAGAAGCTCGTTCGAACGAGCTCGTTCGAACAACCTGGGCAGGTCTTCTAACGAGTGACCAGATTCGAGCCCAGATTTTCCTTAACTCGTTTTTCCATCTTTTATACATCTCTAATCTCCTCTAAACATCAAACCAACAATTGTACACGGGTTCTAATCAATCCTAAATATACTTAGGTCATATATTAACGTATTTTGTGGGATTAATTCATCCTCAATCTCATCCAAATATTAAATCTCCACATCTTCTTCCCCAATCTCAAGAACATGAACCCTAGAAATTTAATTCATCCATAGACATAAATAAATCCGTTTTTATGGTATAAAAGATGTATTTTTTACTGACTAATCATCCTAACATTGTTCTACATGCAATCTCCTCATAAAATTATAAATCTCTACATCCAATTCAATGGGTTTTTATCATTCTCCAAGAACAATGAAATTCTGTCAATTTCCTACGCATGGAAGAAGCATTCTTTGCAAAATATGTAATTAAACCACTTGCCTTATGTGTATCTCTGATTTTGATGACAAATTTCTGAAGTGTTCTTTCTCTCTCTCTGCAGAATTCTCCTCTCTTCTCTCTCTCTACAAGCCTTCTTCTCCAAAGTGGATGGTGGCTAGGGTTTGCCTTAGGAATTCTTTTGGAACAATTTCTAATAACTCCCGTAGCCTATTTGGTTATTAGTGGGTTTAGTGGGTAAAGTCCAAATCAGATTTTAATTCCGAATTTTCGTGGGTTTTAATTCCCAAAAATCCAAAATTACCAAACTACCCTTATACATTGCCGGTATGGCCTAAAAATTCCCCGGGACCCAAACCAAACACCCGGCTAGTGTTTTTTGACTATTTCGACCCTTCCGGACGCGTTGGCGCACTCAAAAGGACCATACGGTTAATAGAAATAAAATTCACTTTTTAATTAAAATAAATATATTCCGGACGCGACTGTCACACGCGTCTCAACTAAATTTCCAAATTGCCGTATTTCAATCTCACGACAAATTTCATAATTCAGTATTCATATATAATCATATATGCACATTATAATCAAATACCAACTCGCATCTTGCTAGTATTTTAATCCGGATTAATTTCCAATTAATACGCATTTAATTCAATTAATCCCATAAATAAATATCACAAAAATACGGGGTATTACACTTCCCTTTCTTCCCGAACCGCATAATCCCCTTCATAGGAGATACTCTGAGAAAAACCTGGTCCCCCACTTAGAACTCTCTGAAGAACCTCTTCGCATCAGCATATCTCTTATGCCTGTCCGGAGCTACCCGAATGCGACTCCGTATCAGTTCTATCCTTGCCGAAGTATCCTGAATCACCTCCGGCCCAAGTAGTTTGTTGTCCTTCACCTCCAACCAACATGCTGGGGAACGACAAGGTCTACCGTACAACGCCTCAAATGGAGCCATGCCAATGGTGAACTGGTAGGAGTTATTGTAAGCAAACTCTAATAGTGGAAGATAATGCTCCCATCCACCCCCGAAATCAATGATGCACATACGTAGCATGTCCTCCAACATCTGGTTTGTACGCTCGGTCTGCCCATCGGTCTGCGGGTGATACGCCATACTCAACCGCAATTCCGTGCCCATGGCCTCCTGAAAACTCTCCCAAAACCGTGAAACAAATATCTTGTCTCGGTCAGACATGATATTTAAGGGCACACCGTGAAGTCTCACTATCTCTGAAATAAAGAGCTGGGCATACTGTCCCGTAGTGTAGTCTGTCCTTACGGGTAGGAAATGAGCGACTTTGGTCAGCCTGTCCACAATTACCCAAATGGAGTCGTGACCTCTCTGTGACATAGGCAACCCCATGATAAAGTCCATGGATATGCTCTCCCACATCCACATCGGGACCTCCAATGGCTGTAGAAGTCCTGCCGGTCTCTGATGATCCACTTTTACAAGCTGACAAGTGGCGCATTTAGAGACAAACACGTCAATATCTCTCTTCATCCCGCTCCACCAATACTGACGTCTCATATCTTGGTACATTTTGTCCCCACCGGGATGTGCCGCGAATCGTGAGCCGTGCGACTCTGCCATCACCTCGTGCCGCAATTCCTCCCCTTTCGGAACTATCAATCTCCCATTGAAGCGCAATCCCCCGTCTGAGCTAACGGTATAGGATTCGGCTCCCTCTGCTAGTAATCGAACTATCAGCTCCTGACAGAACGTGTCATTTTCTTGTGCCTTTACCACTCTCGTGACAATCTGCGGTGTAACAGTCATTACCGACATGAATGATCGGGCCACTGCATTATGGTGTCCCAATTCCTTCCACTTTGCATTCCACGCCCCTTCCACCTCATCTACTGGCCTATGGCTCAACGCGTATGCTACCACGTTAGCCTTCCCCGGGTGATACTGGATATCGAACTGATAATCCTTCACAAACTCAAGCCACCTTCACTGCCACATATTCAACTCCTTTTGCGTGAATATGTACTGTAGGGACTTGTGGTCCGTGAACAATCGAAACTTTTCCCCCAAAAGGTAATGTCTCCAAATGCGAAGGTCAAATACCACTGCCGCTAACTCCAAGTCATGAGTGGGGTAATTCTTCTCGTGAGGCTTTAGCTTACGGGATGCATAAGCAATGGCCTGACTCTCCTGCTGTAATACACCTCCAAATCCTTGCAAGGACGCATCGGTGTAGACTAGATACTCAACTCCCGGTCTCGGCAATGCTAACACAGGTGTTGAGGTCAACTTATCCTTTAACTCATCGAATGCCAACTGACAGGCATCACTCCAGATGAGCGGCACACCCTTAGGAGTCAGATGTGTCAAAGAACCTGCTATCTTCGAAAATCCCCGAATGAACCTCCTATAGTGTCCTGCTAATCCCAAGAAACTACGGATCTCCGTCGGTGTCGTGGGCTGTCCCCACTCCCTCACCGCGGATACTTTCCCCGGATCAACAGATATCCCCGGTCGGAAATAATATGTCCCCAAAACTGGACCTCCTTCAGCCAAAACCCGCATTTCTCATATTTTGCATACAGCTCGTTCTGACGTAGTGTCTGTAAAACTTGCCTCAAATGCTCGGCGTGCTCCTCCTCTGTCTGGGAGTAAACCAGAATATCATCGATGAAGACAATGACAAACTGATCTAGGAAATCCCTGAACACCCTATTCATCAAGTCCATAAACACTGCTGGAGCGTTGGTCAAACCAAAAGGCATAACCCGAAACTCGTAAGAACCATATATCGATAAGAACGCAGTCTTCGAGACATCCTCCTCCCTGATACGCAACTGATGGTATCCCGATCGCAAATCAATCTTCAAGAAGAAAGAATCTCCTCTCAACTGGTCGAACAGGTCATCGATTCGAGGCAACGGATACTTATTCCGTATCGTGATCTTATTCAACTCTCGGTAATCCACGCACAATCTCAGTGAACCATCTCTCTTCTTCAGGAATAACACAGGGGCACCCCACGGCGAAGTACTCCTCCGTATAAACCCCTGACCCAACAACTGCTCAATCTGATCCCGTAACTCCCTCATCTTAGCTGGAGCCATACGGTACGGTACGGTGCGCGTGCTATAGGTCTCGTATCTGGTAATAAGTCTATGACAAAGTCTATCTCTCGACTGGGGGGTAGGCCTGGTATCTCCTGAAACACATCTGAATACTCCCTGACAACTGGGATCGAATCTAAAGGAATCACAACCTCCTTAGAGGTATCCTCCTCTATGTAGTACAAATGAGCGATTGTACCTCCCTCTGGGCGAGGCATCGCCACTACAAACATCTCTTGCCCCGGAATGGCAAAAATAATGCTCCCACCGAAGTAATCAATCATGGCTCTATAATCAGCGAGCCAATCCATACCGATAATCACATCGTGCACATGCATATCTAATACCAACATGTCTGCAGGTAATACCAGACTACCAATCTCTACCCCCACTCCCCGGCATATAAAGAAAATAAGCGACCCACTCCCCAATGGTGAGTCTACACACGTCACTGTGCTCTCTGCTGTGGCTAACAACCCTAAGGCTTTCGCAAAATGTGTACCTATAAAACAGTGCGTTTCCCCCGTATCGAACAAAACCCGACCCATAGTACCATGGATAGGAAACATACCCTCAATCGCGGGTGGTGCCTGTGGAGATGCTGCCTGGTGGACGTTATAGACATGTCCATACTGTAACTGTCCCTATTACACATGAACTGCTGGAATGGCCGATAGTGCTGGTACCTGGCCTAGAGCAGGGAGAGCAGGTGGAAAAAGTGGCCTCTGTGGCTCATGTCGAGCACCCTGCTGCTGCTGCGGGGCCCTGCCCCTATCAGGACAGTCCTGGCGTTTATGGCCAGTCTTGCCAGAAATGAAACACTTCCTCGGGAAGTTCCCCCCTCTCTGTCCCTACTGCCCCCGGCCCTGGTGGCCGTTACCGTTCCTCCACTGGCCCTGCTGGTCCTGCTGAAACTGCTGTTGACCATTCTGACCCTGCTAGTTCTGATGGTCGTTCGGACCCTAATGGCCCTGCCGGAAACCCCCCTGTCCGTGCCTAAAATTTCCAGACATGAACCTCTTGTTATCCCCCTGCTGGGAACCCTGGTCGCCCTGTCTCTGCCCCTGAACAGATTTTACCCCACTAGCACCATTCCCTACAGTCCTGCCCTGATGGCTGGACTCTCCAGATCTCTTGCCCTCGGCCATGTGAAAGCGGTGATCCTGGCAAAGGAGCAATACAGCGTTAACCACATCAGAATAAGTGTCTAACGAGAGGTTCCCTAACAAGTGCTGACGTATCCTCCATGTCAACCCGTCAGTAAATTTCTGTATCTTCTTCTCCTCTGTCGGTATCTCATCCGGAACAATGTTCAGAAGATCAGTGAATTCGGCCTCATACTCGGCCACAGTCTTACCCTCCTGTCGAAGGCTCATCAACTTCCTCCTCATTTCCGTATGAACAGCGACGGAAAGTACTTGCGGTCGAACCGCACCCAGAACTCCTGAATAGTGAGAGTGTCTCTGTCCTCCACGGTGGTAATAGACTCCCACCACTGCAGTGCAGATCCCACTCGCTTAAAGGTATCTAGTATGTGCTTCTGAACCTCAGTGCACTCATACATCCTCAAGTGCCGCTGAATATCCTTCATCCACTGACTCGAAACTACCACATCGGAGCTACCTGCGAACTCCGGAGGGTGTGCTTTCTGAAAAGCATCATGTACACGTTCCCAAGCAGACGGGAATGCATGTGCCTGAACTGGCGTGGCTATCGGTGCCTGAGGTGGTGCCTGCTGAACTACGGTAAGTGCGGCATTTACCGCCTAGGCCACAATGGCTGCAACCTCGGCGGCATTCATCGTGCCCTGAACTGGTGCGGGCTGTGGTTCTGGCGTTGCATCCCTGGGAACTCGCTGCGCACGTCGTGGAGGCATCTGAAATGAGAATAAAGTTTATAAGTTCGCAGTTATAAACTTAAAATAGCTGAAGAACATAGCATATACAAAAGAATACAACAGTCCTAAAATATAGGGCTCTACTTCAAAGAAAGCTCAGCGGAAACATAATAAGCCGTACAGACCCTAATGGACACTAGAACCTGATGCTCTGATACCACCTGTGACACCCCGACTAATTAAATACCGGGTAGCTACTCCTTTATTAAATCAATAAAAAATGCCAAGTTGGTTCAGTTAATAGCATCACTGTCGAAAACATTTTAATAATTACTAACCACCTAGTATTTAAAAAGTAAGTTGCCAAATTTTAATTTAAGTCTGATTAACATGCAATAAAAGAATAATGGAAGAACATCATAATCCATTCACCATAACGAAATAATGAAATAATCAACAAATAATAATAAGTCCGCAGGAAAACTCCTCACAACAATCCCACAACTGAAAATAAAATGACAAGTCTGAATCCTGAATTAATTATATGCGCGAGGTCTGAATAACTAAAATAAATGAAAAGTCTCTAAAAGAAATGGGCGACACTACCTACAACTGATAAGTGTTGAATATAGAGTCAAGATAGATGAAGCGTGTACAAGCAAAGTCCTGTAACTTCCACAAACAGCTACAGCTCGTCACCTGAATGAGGATCCTAAGCATGGTGTCCTTGTGGCTGGGCACCTAAAATGGTTTTTACAAAAATAGATTTGAAAGCAAATGGGTCAGAGCCCGAAAGTGGAAATCATTTTAAAAACAGCAAGTGTTTTAATAACATTAAAACATTAAATGCAAAATACATGTTAGGACGTGCACTCACATGAAATTCTCACCTCTCGACTACATGTGCACCCCAAACGTACCTTACCCATCTAAATGACATATATATCTAACCAAAACGTAATAAGTTCTACCCCTTACTACTCGATCTCCATAATGCATTCTAGCGTTATCAATAAAATAGAGGTCTTTACTTAAACTCAGATTCTCAATTAGTAATACAATTCACTATCAAGTAACCCGTTATGTTTTCTCAAAACAATACCATAATTATATTCACAATATTAACATGAAAGTTCCCATTAATTAAATGTATATTATTCACGTCATAAATATACAATACAAGCACCCCGAGACTAGCTGCGGTGCACACATACTCTGCTATCCATCCCGGTACATCACGTACATAAGGATCACGCATTCTGAATCTCTCAGGAATCATTCAGATAACAACATCACAAATAATGAAGGCGAACACAGTCACATCACATGGGTCACGCACATACGTGCGCTCCCACGATCAGAAGACTTAATAACATCCCAACAAGTCCTTCTCTGACCTATGTTCATCGAGGTACCAGTCTAAATCCGGGCAACACAAGGATTAGAGGGCCCTAAGCGAACGTAAACCTCCCGTGATAGCAAGTATGGTAGGTATGTCACACACATAAAATCAATACATATACTAAGTATGCACACATCTTAGAAATCACCATAATATATTGGTGGTACATTTCTCAATCTCGTACCGACATATAATGCTACACAATTTATATGTTCCCGATTAATATAGTAATTTAGGTCGTCAATAGTTCTGGCATCGTAATAGACACTCACGTACTACTTCATAATTTCCCTTAGGATCAACTACACTTCTAGGTTTTGCTCCTCATTATATCTCAAATGTCCCTACTATATCAATTTATCATCAAGGGAAGGTTATCTCTACCACTACATAAGGTTACGGGACATGCGAAATCAAAACAGGCTAAAAAGCCTAAACTGTCAACTCGTTAGAAGTCTCGTTCGAACGAGGCTGTTCGAATGAGAGTTCGTTCGAACGAACTGGGCCTTCTAACGAAATTTTGTTCGAACGAAAGTCTTCGAATGAACATCCCTCTCGTTAGAACCCAAACTGTCAACTCGTTAGAAGCTCGTTCGAACGAGCTCGTTCGAACGACCTGGGCAGGTCTTCTAACGAGTGGCCAGATTCGAGCCCAGATTTTCCAAATCTCATTTTTCCAACTTCTCTACACCTCAAATATCACCCAAACATTAATCCAACGATTGTTTAAAGTCTCTAATCATTCCTAAACATATTTAGGTCATATACTAACATGATTTGTGGGGTTAATTCATTATAACCTCATTCAATTATCAAATCTCTTCATATTTTCCCCCAATTTTAAGAACATGAACCCTAGAATTTATAAATCATCAAAGAGCCTAATTAAATCCGTTTTTGTTTCATCCAAATTATAATATGATCAGAATAATCATCTAAGTACCAATCTACATGCGATTCCTCATCAAAAATGAAATTTCTACTTCCAATTTAAATGGGTTTTTCATTAACTCCCAAGAACAATGAGATTTTATCAATTCCTACACATGGAGAAAACATTCTTTGCAAAATAACGAAATTAAACCACTTGCCTTATTTGAATCTCTGATTTTGATGACGAATTGATGAACGATTCTCTCTCTCTCCTGCAAAATTCCTCCTCTCTCTCTCCAAGCTTTCTTCTCTAATGGTGGCAATGGAGGCTAGGGTTTGTCTTAGGAACTTTTGGGGCTAATTCTAATAACCCCCGTAGCCCTCTAATCAGTTAATGGATGGTAATGGGTTAATGGGTCTTTTAATTTTCCATTTAAAACTCCTAAAATTCGTTAATCAAAAATCCCAAAATTCTAAAATTACCAAACTACCCTTATACGTTGCCGATATGGCCTAAAAATGCCCCGGGACCCAAACTAAACTCCCGGCTAGTGTTTTCTGACTATTTCGACCCTTTCGGACGCGTTGGGGCACTCAAAATGACCATACGATTTATAGAAATAAAATTTACTTTTTAATTAACATAATTATATTCCATGACGCGACTGTCACATGCGTCTCAACAAGATTTCCAAATTGCCGTATTTCTATCTCATGACAAATCAATAATTCCATATTCATATATAGCCATATATACTCATTAATATCAAATACTAACTCGCATCTCGCTAGTATCTTTATCCTAATTAATTTCCAATTAATACGCATTTAATTCAATTAATCCCATAAATAAATATCACAAAAATACGGGGTATTACACTTCACCACCTAAGTAATGATCTCAAAGGTGATGGTGAGAACTGACATAAATGCGTCGGTCAATTCATCATCCCCATGAAGTGACTTCCACTTCGCCTTCCACACCGCCTCCAACTCCAATATCCATTTTCAACTCAGAGCATATTCTATAACATTCTCTTTCCCCAGGTGGTACTAAATGTTGAACCGGTAGTCTTTCACAAACTCTAGCCGCCTCTGTTGCATCATATTCAACTCCCGTTGTGTAAAAAAATACTGTAGGATTTTTTGCCGAGTGAATAGTTGAAACTTCTCCCCCAGGATATACTATCTCCATATTCATAAGGTAAAGGCCAAGGTTTCTAAGCCCATGTCGTGGGTGGGATAATGTCCTTCGTGAGTCTTTATCTTTCGAGAAACATAAGCTATTGTCCTCTCTTCCTACATCAACATCCCACCAAGATCCCTTCGGGATGTATCTTTATAGACTTTATAATTGACCCCTTCCTGAGGTAATGCCCAAACTAGTGCTCTAGTCAATCTAGTCATCAGGTCCTCAAATTACCGCAGGCACATCTCATCCCCAATAAATGGTATCCCCTTGCTCGTCAAATTCATCGATGGCCCAACTATCTTTGAGAACCCCTTAATGAATCAATGGTAGTACCCGTCTAGTCCCAAGAAGTTGAACACCTCGGTGGGTGTAGTTGGTTGTCCCGACTCCATCAGGGTAGAAACTTTCCCTGGGTCTATGGATATCCCTCGCTCGAACACATAGTGGCTCAAGAATTGTACCTCCCTCAGCCAAAACCCGCATTTCTTGAACTTTGCATACAACTGATAATCATAAAGAGTCTAAAAACCTTCAGTAGATGCTCTAAATGATCCTCCAAAATCTGAGAATAAATCGAAATATCGTCTATAAACACGTTAATGAATCGATCAAGGAAATCTTCGTACACCCGATTCCTCAAGTCCATAAATATTGTCGGTGCATTGGTCTGCCCAAATGGCAACACAAAAAACTCTTAGGACCCATATCTCGTAAGGAAACTTGTCTTTGAGTCGTCCTTCTCCTGAACTCTCAACTAGTGGTACCCTAACCTCAAATCAATCTTCGATAAAATACGCAACACGCCTCAACTAGTTAAATAAATTATCTATAGATGGCAGTGGATATTTATTTTGAATAGTTACTTTGTTCAACTCCCGGTAGTCAACACAAATCTGTAAAGATACTTCCCTCTTATTATTGAATAGCATTGGATTACCCTAGGGCGAAGTAGTCCTCCTTATAAACCACTATCCTAACAACATCTCAATCTTTTCATCACTAATCGAGCCATCAGATATGGTGTACAGGTAATGGGTCTGATGCCCCAAAACAAGTCGATTACGAAGTCGATCTCCCGACTAGGTAGCAGCCTCAAAATCTCCCAAAAAACATCAAAGAACTCACTCACCACCGGGATGGAATCTAGCATCACCAAAACTTTCGAAGAAGAATACTCCTTGATGTAATACAAATGTGTGCTCGACCCTCTCCCATGGTGCGGCATCGCAACTAGGTTCATCTCCTACCCCGAAATGGCGAAGACAATGGACCTCCCATAGCAATCCACACATGCTATATACGTAGCTATCCTGTCCATTGCAAAAAAAAATGTCGTACATGTTCATGTCTAGTACTAATAAATCAACCAAGAAGGTGAGTCAATATATCTAAATAACAATACCCCATCATACTAACCATATGGGTACCCCTCTACCCACTAGTAAGTCTATGTGTAAAATAATGTTTGATGCAAAATCTACCATGTCGTCTCCCATGAAAACCCCGTGCTAACAAAAGAATAAGACGCACCTGTGTAAAAAAGAATGCGACCAATATGACCAAAAATAAAAAATATACCCTTGACTGCCTGTGGAGGTGATGACCCATCTGTGGCTGAGACATGATAGCCCCGCCCATATTGCAATGCCTATGATGACTAAGGTGGGTCAACTAGTGCTAGAGCAGTCGGTGGAGCGACTCCCTGGGTTAGAAATGACAGGCGCTATCCCTATAGCGCTTGCTGCCCCTATAATGTCCATGCCCCTGGTCTCCCTTATCACCCCGAGTACAATACTTCAAAGAATGTCCCTTTTTCTCCAAAATGTATAATAATTTCCTTGTAATTGACATTCCTCAACCGGTCGGCCCTGATGGACTCGACCCTACTATCACTAGCCTTGACATCCTCTATACTACTGGCCCGGCCCTAACATACCGTGGACCTCATAGCCCTGCCTATGATGGTCATCATCACCTCTAAACTTTTTATTATGATCATTGGATAGGGTTGCCCCTGAACTACTGGGCCCCAGATCCACTTCTCATAAATGGCCCTGCCCTATTGGCTAGCCGACTCTCCTCCATGACATTCTTCTCCCTTCCTTCTCAAAAATGCTCTCTGATCCTTACAATGGAGGAGGGCGACATTCAATCGCTGATTATATGTTATGACGGTCAGATTCCCCTAAAGAGACATCCGAACATGCCAGTGGATCCTGCAATGAACTTATCCATCCTTCTCTAGTCTGTACTAACATCCTCTTTAGCGAAGTACAAGATTGTCGTGAATTCATCTTCGTCCTCTTCTACAGTGCATCCCTTCGGCTTCAACTCCACAAACCAATTACTCATCTTTGAGTGCATGGCTAAGGGAAAGTATTTCCCTTCAAACCACTACCACCATTATTCAATAGGGAGGTTATCCCTCTTAGCAACAATCGTAACTGCCTCCCACCACTGAAGAGCGGATCCAACCAATTTGAACGAAGCTAGTATCTATTTTAGAACCGATGTGCATTGAACCATTCAAAAATTCCTCTCTCTACCCTTCTTATACCTACTCACCACCAAAATTTTAGAAATGCCTGTGAACTCTGGAGGCTGGCCTTTAACAAAGGCCTCTCTCGCTTTATCCCACATGTAACCTGGTGCGTAAGCTAGTATAGCCACTTATTATGGTAGTGGTGGTTGTTGAGGTGCTTGTGGCGGTTAAAAGTGTTGAAGCATGGCTTCCATAGACGTCCAGATATCCTGAAACACAATGGTGGCTATCTCAGCGTGTGTAATCAACTATGGTGCCAATGGGCCCTGTGGTTGCTCCGAATGAGCCTACTCCTCATCAAAAGGTGGAATTATTCACCTCGGTGTTCCCATCTGTCTATTTGTCATCTAAAAGCGAACAATGTTCGAATTAGTACCAACATAAGAATATAATGAATCCTAACTATAGGATCTATGTATCAAAGGACGCAACGCATAACGTAATGAAATCAAACACAAATCCTAAGGACACATTAACTGTGTTGTGATACCAACTGTAACAACCCATATCTTCTCAATAAAAGGTTGAACATAGGGCTTGTTTGTCAAATAATAACATTATCAGCAGTGACATACATTAAAATATATAAAAGGGCCAATAATTGATTTAATTTAATAATTCAATACAAGGAATCCAACTCGACATAAATATAGTAATAAATCTGACATCATAATAAATATACCAAACCAAATATAAATAAATAAATCTCGGTCTTACGCCCACATAGTAATCCCATGTGAAAAATAAATATTGAAACTGATAAGCACCTAGGATAGAGTCAACTGAACTGACTGTCTGAGAAGCAACTAAACTCAATAATATATTCCGTATTAATAATATAACATCAAAAAAATTATCAATTTCTGTCCTATAAAAATAATTATCAAACCAACTAATTTATTGCAATTATTACTAATTAAATATGGTCTTATCCCGCTTGACAAACTAGTCAAGAATTCATTCTTTAAACCTCCTTCCTCTACTACTATTGAGTAAGTTAATCCAATCTCTGTAAATTAACCCGTGTGAGTAAACAAAAGCAATTCCCAGGCCCAAGCCAAAAAAAATGAATAGTCAAAAACTACATCGCGTCGTTCGAACGATGTGGTTTTAATTGTGTCCGTCATTTATGAAGTAATTGTTGTTTACTTATTTTTGTGGAAGTCATTTGTGTCAGTTGAAATTGTTATTTACTTATATTTGTGTCAGTCGTTTCTTTATATATATATATGTGTGTGTGTGTGTGTGTGTGTGTGTGTGTGTGTGTGTGTGTGTGTGTGCGGGATATTTTCATTTAGGGACACTCCTGGGCATGTGTTAGATAGGCGATTGCACACGGCTTAATCTATTTGTTGTAACTAAGGTTGTGTTTTTTTCCAAACTTTTAATTTTCGAACCGATTTATTCCGAATTTGGAATGAAATTTTAGTTTGTTGATTTTTGATTTTCGTTTTGATTATTCGATTTTTACAAAACAATGTCGGTCTGATTTTTTTGATTTATTTCCCAAATTTTGACTTTTTTTTTTATTTTTTGAAACTTTCTCATATCCCACATCGATTGGGAGATGATGAGGTTTCTAAAGATGTGCGCATAAAAAGAGATTCTCCTCCTAACCTCTACACAAATGAAAAAATTGATCAAATCCTCGTGTATTTACATGTTCGGTTAGAGGTTTTCTTTTATTTCTTTAAAATGATAATTTCGAGTGATCGAAAATTTATTGTTTCGAAATTTTGAAAATTTTTAAATATCGTAATTTTTCAGTATATATTGTGAATTTCCAATTTTTCCGAATTCGGTAATTTTTTTAATTTTCTGAAAAAATCGCATTAAAAAATGAAATCATTATTTTATTTCCAAGAAACTTGTTTTTTTCCCCAAACAGGCATTTTTCGATCCGATTCGACTAAAACACAAACCTATTTGTAATTTATGTGTTTAGGCCCAAACTTTTATATCAATACACTCAAAGGAGAACATTTCAAAATTTATACACATGCCTTTAATGATCTTTATTAGTGTAAGTTCGACCTCTTTTTTATTACCTTCGGGACAATATTGAACGAAAAAATAACATCTGATATGAAGGTGTGTTTATCTGAAGAAAAAAATACGTACATACATACATAAATATATATATATAATAAGGAGTAGAATTGTGACACTATTCCATAAGATGACAACTTAATTAGGGGTCAAGATGAAGCCAACAATGCAAAAAATGGAGGGTTGAGATTGTTTTGTTTTATTTTCCTTTTTTACCCCTTTATTTTTTATTTCCCCCTCTTTTATCTCACCATTAATTGGTTTCTCTCTCTTACTTTAATTCAAAAGAAGGGCTAAATATGGAAGTCTACCAACAAATTTCATCTCATCTTTGGTTCCCCCTCTTTTGACCCCCCATCTCTCCCTCTCCTCCGGGCTCGAAAAAACGAGGTGTTTTCATCTTCCCTGTTCAATCGTCTAGGCACGATTTTCATTTGAATCGCTAGGTAATTCATCTCCACCTTCCCATTTCATTTTAGCTAAGTTCTTCATATTCATCTCAATCATTGAGTTTCATTTTAACCCTAGATATTTTTTTCATATAACATTGTTCATTTTGTGTTGTTTCATTTCATTTTGAATCGTTGGGTTTCATTTTCATCTAAGTTTAGTGTTGTTGTTTGTATTTGTATTTTTGATGATTTAATTCCCTGTTCTTGAAAACGTTGGTGTCGAAAATGTTCGATCTCCCACATATGCAGATCTAGGTAATCTTCTCTCTCTTTCTGACTACTTTTTCCACACTCACTTTGGTTGTTTAGATCTAGATTCGTTACTACAGCATTTTGTTTTTCATGGCATATGCTTCGTATTGAAATTAGGGATTTTTTTGGTATGAAAACAGGGTTTCCTATTTCACCTTTGGGTTTTCAAAATAGAGGTGGATTTTAATTCGGGTTTTCAGAATGGAGGTTGATTTCAAGAAAAAATAATACCTACATGTTTTTTATGCTGTGAAATCTAGGGTTTTTGAAATTCAAGGTCGGTGCCTTTATGTTATAAGAGTAGATTTTTTCAACATTCATGTGTCTTTTAAGAATAATATTCATGATTTATATTATGGTGCACTAAATTTTGAGTGTTGTTGTTCTACAAAATGGCTGGTGTTCTACGAAATTCTTAAATGAGCATGAGCATAGAATGGTGAAATGGGATTCACGATCATCTGAGGATGGTACTATAAGGTACCCAAGTATGTCGTATTTTATATTTACTCTGTATATGAATATAGTATATGAATATAGTGATAGCGCTAAAGTAATGCTACCTTTTGGTAATATATCCCCTGAAGCTTACCAATATCGTAGTTGTATTTTTTTTTGTTCATTTACCTGTATTTTTCATTTGCCTTTTTGTATCCTGATCCTTTTTAGTTGAGTTTAGGGATTCACAGTTTGTTTCGGTGGTTCACTGTGACGGTGGTTTATGCTTACATTTAATGGTTATATTCCTTACCTTTGTTCCTAATGGAGCCTTTTGTGTTTGCTTTCAAATGGGTGAGATTCGCGACTAATGGTTTAAGGTTTATTTGATTGTTATGAATAAGGTGTGCCATTTCGGCGTTGATTGTTGTGAGTAAGGTGTACCATCTCAAATTGATTGTTGTGAGTAAGGTTTATTTGGTTGTTGTGAGTAAGGTGTACCATTATTATATTGTTGACTATATATCATTAAGATGTATTTTGTTTCATTGTTTCAGATCTTCTGTTTCTTGGCCACATTTTTTCTATCTACATATCATTTTGTTATGTTTTGGCCACATTTTTTTGTTTTAATCGGCATTGGAGAGTTTTGGTCATGTGATGAGTTTGGAGAATTAAGGAGACCTTAATAGGTTTTTAGTCTCCATTTGGTGAAATTCATGACTTTGTTTCAATATAATGGACTAGATTTATATTTTATTGAAGTAATTATTTGGCCTTTCAATATATTTTTAGTTTGGTTTCTTTATTGTTTATGTATTAGAACTGACACAATATAGTTATAGAATCCACTTTTCTTGATAACACTAACTTTGTCTACTGATTTGTTCCATATGTATACTTTCAACCTTCTCTATAAACATGCATTTTGTTGGATATGAACGTCAGGACCAATGTCATTCTCCGGTGGAGCAACATGACAGTTATTTATTTGCTTCTTGCATTTAAACCAATTTAAGGCAATTGGTAATTTGTGTGACACCCCGACTAATTAAATACCGGGTAGCTACTCCTTTATTAAATTAATTCAAAATGCCAAGTTGGCTCAGTTAATAGCATCACTGCCGAAAACATTTTTATTATTACTAACCACCTAGTATTTAAAAAGTAAGTTGCCAAATTTTAATTTAAGTCTGATTAACATGCAACAAGTGTAATGAAGAAATAAATAACACCATTCACCATACTGAAGTAAAACGAATAACCATCACAATAGAGTAAATAAAGTCTGGAGGAAAACTCCTCACTACAATCCCATAACAGAAATAAATAACCGAATACTGAAATAATACATGCTAAAGTCTGAAAACTGAAATGTAAAAGATGCTCTAAATAGAAATGGGCAACATGCCCTACAACTGATAGATAGTGACTCTGGAATCCAAAAGATAGAAGCGTCTATAAGAAAATCCCTGTAGCTTCCACAAACAGCTACAGCTCGTCACCTGAATGAACATCCTAAGCTTGGTGGCCTTGTGGCTGGGCACCTAAAATGGTTTTACAAAGAAAAATAGATTTGAAAAGCAAACGGGTCAGAGCCCGAATGTGGAGTTATATTTTAAAAACCTGCAAGTGCTTTAAAAACATTTAAAACATTAAATGCAAAGTACATGTTAGGACGTACACTCACATGATATTCTCACCTCTCGTCTAACTGTGCACTCCTAACGTAAGTACCCATCTACAACGATATAAACCACTAGCTAAGTGACATCATAACTAGCTAGACTGTAATAGTTCCTACCCTTATTACTCGGTTCTATTTACATATAACGCTCGTAATTAGATAGGGATTTAACGCAAACTCAAATGCTCAATATGCAATATATATATATCACTATCAGTTAACTCGCTATTTTTCTCGAAGCAATACCGTAATTATATTCACAACATTAACATGAAGGTCCTTATTAATTAAGTGTATATTATTCTCATCATAAATATACAATACAAGCACCCCGAGAACTAAGCTGCAGTGCTCACATACTCTGCTATCCATCCCGGTACATCATGTACATAAGGATCACATATTCCGAATCTCTCACGAATAGTTCAGATAACACAAATCATAATTAGTGGAGGCGAACACAGTCACATCACATGGGTCACGTACATACCTACGCTCCCACGATCAGCGGACTTATTAACATACCAATAAGTCTTTCTCTGACCTATGTTCATCGAGGTACCAGTCCTTATCCCCCCCGTAGGCACACAAGGATTAGAGGGTCCTAAGCGAACGTAACCTCCCGTGATAGCAAGTATGGTAGGTATGTCATACACACAATTCATATACCAATACTAAGTAAACACACGTCTTAGTAATACCGTATTTTAATCGTAGTACATATCGCATTCTCGTACTAACTTATACTTATCACAATTTATACTATTCCGGTTTATAATCATACGCGCCATAATCTTCTCACGTCGTAGTACACACTCACGTCTCGACCCAACCGTTCATGTAATACAACTCTCGTATGTAAATTCCTTCTCATAAATACCCAAATGTCCCAATTCTATCATTACTACATCTACGGAATGATATCTATATCCTCGAATAAGTTTACGGAACTCCAAAAATCAAAACAGTCCAAAATGGCCCAAACTGCCAGCTCGTTAGAAGTCTCGTTCGAACGAGACTGTTCGGACGAGTTTGGACTGTCAGCTCGTTAGAAGTCTCGTTCGAACGAGGCTGTTCGAACGAGATCCAGTTCATTCGAACGAACTGTCCCTTCTAACGATATCTCGTTCGAACAAGATATCGAACGAAATCCCTACTCGTTAGCAATGACTGGTCAACTCGTTAGAAGCTCGTTCGAACGAGTTCGTTCGAACGACCTGGGGACTGCTTCTAACGACTGACCAGTTTCAGCCCAGATTTTTCCCCAATTCGATTTTCATCCATTTTTACTCCTCAAATCTCTTCTAAAATTCGTTCCAACAATGTATTAAGTTCTCTAACCATCCTCAAACATACTAAGGAGATATACTAACATCTTTTAAGGGTTTAATACCTTCTAAACATCAATAAATCACAAGTTTCTACATTATTCCTTAATTTTCTTCAAGAACACAAACCCTAGATTTTTCTCATCATAATTTCCCAGATTTTAATCCGTTTATACATCACATAGATATGAAATCTTTGAATTCAATCTTCAAACATTGTTTCTACATGCAAACCTATCCCAAAATTAAGTAATAACTTCCAATTTCATGGGTTTTCTTTTATCTCTTATATAAGATTGATTATCAAGGTTTCTAACATGGAAGAAGCATTCACTGC
This sequence comes from Sambucus nigra, assembly GCA_949130495.1. Taxonomy (NCBI): domain Eukaryota; kingdom Viridiplantae; phylum Streptophyta; class Magnoliopsida; order Dipsacales; family Adoxaceae; genus Sambucus; species Sambucus nigra. Next base: position 51,193,292 of record OX422217.1, on the reverse strand, counting down.
TTAAGGAATGTAATTTAAATCACTTGCCTTGGTCTGCTTTCTGATTTTGGTGTAGGTTTGATGAAGTTTTCTGCAGAATTTCCTCTCTCCAAGCTCCTTCTCCAATGGTGGCTTAAGGTGGCTAGGGTTTGATTTGGGGAACTTAGAAAACCTAAATGATAACCTACGTAGCCTTCTAGGTTAATATGGTTTGGTTAATGGGCTTAGTGGGTCAAATCCACATCAGATTTAATTAACCAATTTTCGTCACTTTTAATTCCTCAAAATGTAAAATTACCAAAATACCCTTTAAGTTGCCGGTATGGCCTAAAAATACCCCGGGACCCAAACTATACCCCCGGCTAGTGTTTTCTGACTATCTCAACCCTTCCGGACGCGTTGGCGCACTCAAAATGACCATACAGATTATAAATTTTAAATTCACTTTTATTATCAAAATATTACACCGTGACGCGGCGGTCCCACGCGTCTCAACAAAATTTCTAAAATGCCGTATATAAATCTCACAACAAATTTCATAATACCAAATACATATATCAAAACATGTATGCACATAATCAAATACCAACTCGCATCTCGTTAGTATTTATAACCCGGATTAATTTCCAATTAATATGCATTTAATTAATTAATCCCAAAAATAAATATAGCCAAAACTACGGGGTATTACATACTTCCCCCCTAATAACTGAATTTCGTCCCGAAATTCGAAACTAGAAAGTACCTGCTAAAAACTGCTCTGGATAACGTTCACGCATCTCATCCTCTCGTTCCCATGTAGACTCCTCGACATTGTGATGTCGCCACTGGACACGCACTAATGGGACTATCTTTGACCGCAGTTTCCTCTCGCTTCGGTCCAAAATAGCAATCGGCCCCTCCTCGTAAGAGCTATCCGGCTGGAGATCGATGTCCTCCACAGCAATGTGAGAATGAGCCAAATTATCCCTAAGGTATTTCCTCAGCGAGGAAATATGGAACACATCGTGAATCCGATGCAAATGCTCCGGTAACCCAAGTCTATACGCAACCGGTCCGATCCGCTCAATCATAGGGAACGGCCCCACATACCTCGATGTCAACTTTCCCTTCTTCCCGAAACGCATAATCCCCTTCATAGGAGATACCCTGAGCAAAACCTGGTCCCCCACTTGGAACTCTCTGAAAAATCTTTTCGCATCAGCATAACTCTTCTGCCTGTCTTGAGCTACCCGAATGCGACTCTGAATCAACTCAATCCTTGCCGAAGTATCCTGAATCACTTCCGGCCCAAGCAGTTTGTTGTCCCCCACCTCGAACCAACATGCTGGGGAACGACAAGGCCTACCGTACAATGCCTCAAACGGAGCCATGCCAATAGTGAACTGATAGGAGTTGTTGTAAGCAAACTCCACCAGTGGAAGGTACTGCTCCCATCCACCCCCAAAGTCAATAATGCACATGCGTAGCATGTCTTCCAACATCTGATTGGTGCGCTCTGTCTGCCCATCGGTTTGCGGATGATAAGCCGTACTCAACCGCAATTCCGTGCCCATGGCCTCCTGGAAACTTTCCCAAAACCGCGAAATAAATATCTTGTCTCTGTCAGACACGATATTTAAGGGTACACCGTGAAGTCTCACAATCTCTGAAATAAAGAGCTGGGCATACTGTCCCGTAGTGTAATCAGTCCTAACGGGTAAGAAGTGAGCGACCTTGGACAATCTGTCCACAATTACCCAAACGGAGTCGTGACTCCTCTGCGACGTAGGCAACCCCGTGATAAAGTCCATGGATATGCTCTCCCACATCCATACCGGGACCTCCAATGGCTGTAACAATCCTGCTGGTCTCTGATGATCCACTTTGACAAGCTGACAAGTGGCACATTTCGAAACAAACTCAGCGATATCTCTCTTCATACCGCTCCACCAATACTGCCGTCTCATGTCTTGGTACATTTTGTCCCCTCCGGGATGTACCGCGAACCGTGAGCCGTGCGACTCTGCCATCACATCGTGCCGCAATTCTTCCCCATTCGGAACTACCAATCTCCCATTAAAGCAAAATCCCCCGTCTGAGCTGACGGTATAGGACTCGGCTCCCTCTGCTAGTAATCGAACTATCTGCTCCTGACAGAACGAGTCATTAGCTTGTGCCCGTACTACCTTCGTGACAATCTGCGGTGTAACGGTCATCACAGACATGAAAGATCGGGCCACTACATCCTGGTGTCCCAATTCCTTCCACTTTGCTTTCCACACCTCTGCCACCTCATCTGCTGGCCTACGGCTCAACGTGTCTGCTACCACGTTAGCCTTACCCGGGTGGTACTGGATGTCGAACTGGTAGTCCTTCACAAATTCAAGCCACCTACGCTGCAGCATATTCAATTCCTTCTGCGTGAATAGGTACTGTAGGGACTTGTGGTCTGTGAACAGTTGGAACTTCTCCCCCAAAAGATAGTGCCTCCAAATCCGTAGGGCAAACACCACTACTGCCAACTCCAAATCATGCGTGGGGTAATTCTTCTCGTGAGGCTTAAGCTTACGGGAAGCATAAGCTATGGCATGTCTCTCCTGCTGCAATACACCTCCCAGTCCTTGCAAAGACGCATCGGTGTAAACCAAATACTCAACTCCCGGTCTCGGCAATGCTAACACGGGTGCTGAGGTCAATTTGTCCTTCAATTCATCGAATGCCAACTGACAGGCATCACTCCAGATGTATGGCACACCCTTACGAGTAAGATGTGTCAAAGGACCTGCTATCTCCGAGAAACCCCGAATAAACCTCCTGTATTATCCTGCTAGACCCAAGAAACTACGAATCTCCGTTGGTGTCGTGGGCTGTCCCCACTCCCTCACCGCTGATACCTTCCCCGGATCAACAGATATCCCTTGGTCAGAAATAATGTGGCCCAAGAACTGGACTTCCTTCAGCCAAAACCCGCACTTCTCATATTTTGCATACAACTCGTTCTGACGGAGTGTCTGCAAAACCTGCCTCAAATGCTCCGCGTGCTCCTCCTCTGTCTGAGAGTAAACCAGAATGTCATCAATGAAGACAATGACAAATTGATCTAGGAAATCTCTGAACACTCTGTTCATCAAGTCCATAACCACTGCTGGAGCGTTGGTCAAGCCGAAAGGCATAACCCGAAACTCATAAGAACCATATCTCGACAAGAACGCAGTCTTCGAGACATCCTCCTCCCTGATACGCAACTGATGGTATCCCGATCTCAAGTCAATCTTCGATAAGAAAGAAGCTCCTCTCAACTGGTGGAATAAGTCATCGATTCGAGGCAACGAATACTTATTCCGTATCGTGACCTTATTCAACTCTCGGTAATCCACACACAATCTCAGTGAACCGTCCCTCTTCTTCAAAAACAAAACTGGAGCGCCCCAAGGTGAGTTACTCCTGCGAATAAAGCCCTGACCTAACAGTTGCTCTATCTGATCCCGTAACTCCCTCATCTCAGCTGGAGCCATACGGTACGGTGCGCGTGCTATAGGTCTCGTACCCGGTAGCAAATCTATAACGAAGTCTATCTCTCGACTGGGGGGTAAGCCTGGTATCTCCTGAAACACATCCGAATACTCCCTGACTACTGGGATAGAATCTAAAGGAATCACTACCTCCTTAGAGGTATCCTCCTCAATGTAATACAGATGAGCGGTCGATCCTCCCTCTGAGCGAGGCATCGCCACTATAAACATCTCTTGCCCCGGAATGGCAAAAACAATGCTCCCGCTGAAGCAATAAATCATGGCCCTATATGCTACGAGCCAATCCATACCGATGATCACATCGTGAACATGCATGTCTAACACTAACATGTCTACAGGCAATACCAAACCACCAATCTCTACCCCCACTCCCCGGCATATAAAGAAAATAAGTGACCCACTCCCTAATGGTGAGTCGACACACGTCACTGTGCTCTCTGCCGTAGCTAACAATCCTAAAGCTTTCGCAAAGTGTGTAGCTATAAAACAGTGTGTAGCACCCGTATCAAATAACACCCGACCCATAGTGCCATGGATAGGAAATGTACCCTCGATAGCGAGCGGTGCCTGTGGAACTGCAGCCTGGTGGACGTTGTAGACACGTCCATACTGTAGCTGCTCCTGCTGAGCTGGGACTGCTGGAATGGGTGGCAGTGCTGCCATCTGTGGCTGTGCGGGAAGAGCAGCGGGAAACATAGGCCTCTGTGGCTCCTGGCGAGCACCCTGCTGCTGCTGCTGTGGGGCCCTGCCCCTATCAGGACAATCCTGTCGCTTATGGCCAGTCTTGCCACAAACGAAGCACTTCCCGGGGAAGTTCCCTCCTCTCTACCCCTGCTGTCCCCGGCCCTGGTGGCCGTTACCATTCCTCCCTTGGCCCTGCTGGCCCTGATGAAACTGTTGCCCATTCTGCCCCTGTTGGCCCTGATGGCCGTTTGGACCCTGATGGCCCTGACGGAAACCTCCCTGTCCCTGCCTGTAGTTCCCTGACCGGAACCTCTTATTATCCCCTACTGGGAGCCCTGCTCATTCTGTCTCTGCCCCTGACCAGATTGTGCCCCGCTGGCACCATGTCCTCCAGTCCTGCCCTGATGGCTAGACTCTCCCGACCTTTTGCCCTCGGCCATATGAAAATGGTGGTCCTGGCAGTGTAACAATGCAGCGTTAACCACATCAGAATACGTGGCCAACGATAGGTTCCCTAGCAGATGCTGACGGATCCTCCAATTCAACCCGTCGGTGAACTTCTCAATTTTCTTCTTCTCTGTTGGTATCTCGTCTGGAACGATGTTCAACAGATTAGTAAACTCGGCCTCATACTCGGCCACTGTCTTGCCTTCCTGCCTCAGACTCATCAGCTTCCTCCTCATTTCCGTGTGAACAGCCGACGGAAAGTACTTGCGGTCAAACCGCACCCAGAACTCCTGAATCGTGAGAGTATCCCTCTCCTCTGCGGTGGTAATAGACTCCCACCACTGTAGTGCAGATCCCACTAGCTTGAAAGTAGCTAGCACCTGTTTCTGAACATCAGTGCACTCATTCATCCTCAAACGCCTCTGTATATCCTTCCTCCATTGGCTCGAGACTACCACATCTGAGCTACCTGCAAACTCTGGCGGATGCGCTTTCTGAAAAGCGTCACGTACACGCTCCCAAGCAGACGGGAATGCATTAGTCTATGCTGGCGCGGCAACCGGCGCCTGAGGTGGTGCCTGCTGAACAACGGCAATCGCGGCAATTACCGCTTGAGCTACTATAGCTGCAACCTCAGTGGCGTTCATCATGCCCTGCACTGGAGCGGGCTGGGGTTCGGGCGTTGCATCCCTGGGAACTCGTCGTGCACGTCGTGGAGGCATCTGAAATATGAACAAAGTTTATAAGTTCACGATTATAAACTTAATATAGCTGAAGAACGAAGCATACACAAAAAGAGTACAACATTCCTAAAATATAGGGCTCTATATCAAAGAAACGTAGCGGAAACATAATAGCCGTACAGATCCTAAAGGACACTAGAACCTGATGCTCTGATACCACCTGTGACACCCCGACTAATTAAATACCGGGTAGCTACTCCTTTATTAAATTAATTAAAAATGCCATGTTGGCTCAGTTAATAGCATCACTGCCGAAAACATTTTTATTATTACTAACCACCTAGTATTTAAAAAGTAAGTTGCCAAATTTTAATTTAAGTCTGATTAACATGCAACAAGTGTAATGAAGAAATAAATAACACCATTCACCATACTGAAGTAAAACGAATAACCATCACAATAGAGTAAATAAAGTATGGAGGAAAACTCCTCACTACAATCCCATAACAAAAATAAATAACCGAATACTTAAATAATACATGCTAAAGTCTGAAAACTGAAATGTAAAAGATGCTCTAAATAGAAATGGGCAACATGCCCTACAACTGATAGATAGTGACTCTGGAATTCAAAAGATAGAAGCGTCTATAAGCAAATCCCTGTAGCTTCCACAAACAGCTACAACTCGTCACCTGAATGAACATCCTAAGCTTGGTGTCCTTGTGGCTGGGCACCTAAAATGGTTTTACAAAGAAAAATAGATTTGAAAAGCAAACGGGTCAGAGCCCGAATGTGGAGTTATATTTTAAAAACCTGCAAGTGCTTTAAAAACATTTAAAACATTAAATGCAAAGTACATGTTAGGACGTACACTCACATGATATTCTCACCTCTCGTCTAACTGTGCACTCCTAACGTAAGTACCCATCTACAACGATATAAACCACTAGCTAAGTGACATCATAACTAGCTAGACTGTAATAGTTCCTACCCTTATTACTCGGTTCTATTTACATATAACGCTCGTAATTAGATAGGGATTTAACGCAAACTCAAATGCTCAATATGCAATATATATATATATCACTATCAGTTAACTCGCTATTTTTCTCGAAGCAATACCGTAATTATATTCACAACATTAACATGAAGGTCCTTATTAATTAAGTGTATATTATTCTCATCATAAGTATACAATACAAGCACCCGAGAACTAAGCTGCGGTGCTCACATACTCTGCTATCCATCCCGGTACATCATGTACATAAGGATCACATATTCCGAATCTCTCAGGAATAGTTCAGATAACACAAATCACAATTAGTGGAGGCGAACACAGTCACATCACATGGGTCACGTACATACCTACGCTCCCACGATCAGCGGACTTATTAACATCCCAATAAGTCTTTCTCTGACCTATGTTCATCGAGGTACCAGTCTATATCCCCCCCGTAGGCACACAAGGATTAGAGGGTCCTAAGCGAACGTAACCTCCCGTGATAGCAAGTATGGTAGGTATGTCATACACACAATTCATATACCAATACTAAGTAAACACACGTCTTAGTAATACCGTATTTTAATCGTAGTACATATCGCATTCTCGTACTAACTTATACTTATCACAATTTATACTATTCCGGTTTATAATCATACGCGCCATAATCTTCTCACGTTGTAGTACACACTCACGTCTCGACCCAACCGTTCATGTAATACAACTCTCGTATGTAAATTCCTTCTCATAAATACCCAAATGTCCCAATTCTATCATTACTACATCTACGGAATGATATCTATATCCTCGAATAAGTTTACGGAACTCCAAAAATCAAAACAGTCCAAAATGGCCCAAACTGCCAGCTCGTTAGAAGTCTCGTTCGAACGAGACTGTTCGAACGAGTTTGGACTGTCAGCTCGTTAGAAGTCTCGTTCGAACGAGGCTTTTCGAACGAGATCCAGTTCGTTCGAACGAACTGTCCCTTCTAACGATATCTCGTTCGAACGAGATATCGAACGAAATCCCTACTCGTTAGCAACGACTGGTCAACTCGTTAGAAGCTCGTTCGAACGGGTTCGTTCGAACGACCTGGGGACTGCTTCTAACGACTGACCAGTTTCAGCCCAGATTTTTCCCCAATTCGTTTTTCATCCATTTTTACTCCTCAAATCTCTTCTAAAATTCGTTCCAACAATGTATTAAGTTCTCTAACCATCCTCAAACATACTAAGGAGATATACTAACATCTTTTAAGGGTTTAATACCTTCTAAACATCAATAAATCACAAGTTTCTACATTATTCCTTAATTTTCTTCAAGAACACAAACCCTAGATTTTTCTCATCATAATTTCCCCGATTTTAATCCTTTTATACATCACATAGATATGAAATCTCTGAATTCAATCTTCAAACAATGTTTCTACATGCAAACCTATCCCAAAATTAAGTAATAACTTCCAATTTCATGGGTTTTCTTTTATCTCTTATATAAGATTGATTATCAAGGTTTCTAACATGGTAGAAGCATTCACTGCTTAAGGAATGTAATTTAAATCACTTGCCTTGGTCTTCTTTCTGATTTTGGTGTAGGTTTGATGAAGTTTTCTGCAGAATTTCCTCTCTCCAAGCTCCTTCTCCAACGGTGGCTTAAGGTGGCTAGGGTTTGATTTGGGGAACTTAGAAAACCTAAATGATAACCTACGTAGCCTTCTAGGTTAATATGGTTTGGTTAATGGGCTTAGTGGGTCAAATCCACATCAGATTTAATTAACCAATTTTCGTCACTTTTAATTCCTCAAAATGTAAAATTACCAAAATACCCTTTAAGTTGCCGGTATGGCCTAAAAATACCCCGGGACCCAAACTATACCCCCGGCTAGTGTTTTCTGACTATCTCGACCCTTCCGGACGCGTTGGCGCACTCAAAACGACCATACGGATTATAGATTTTAAATTCACTTTTATTATCAAAATATTACACCGTGACGCGGCGGTCCCACGCGTCTCAACAAAATTTCTAAAATGCCGTATATAAATCTCACGACAAATTTCATAATACCAAATACATATATCAAAACATGTATGCACATAATCAAATGCCAACTCGCATCTCGTTAGTATTTATAACCCGGATTAATTTCCAATTAATATGCATTTAATTAATTAATCCCAAAAATAAATATAGCCAAAAGTACGGGGTATTACAATTTGTTCCAACATTACAACTTTATTTTTAACAATTAGTTTTTTTATGATTTAACGGACAATTCAATCGTATCGTTTTGCAATTGGCTTATGTGGTTTTGCCAAAGCACGATGTTAATTTTTTTTACTATACATTTATACTCGTATTTCAAAGGTATGATATCAGTACTTAAAAGGCATATAGGTTTAATTACTGATCAAATGACTGAAATAATTAAGTGTGATGCTAGGCTATAAGATTTATTATTAACTCAAATCATTTTATTTATGAACGTATTATTATTATGCCATATTTATATAGTGACATCACTCTCAAGGAGCAATATGAGGTCAAAGTCGAATTAATGCCCATATGTCTCTATCTAAATGGCCAAACCGCAACACCATCGTGTATCATCATTTACTGTGAAGGATACGAAATGATCATTTCCAACAACGTAGTCGCCATTCATGACAGCAAGGCCCTACCTTACAAGGTATTAAACCCCACTGCCTCACTATTATGTGCTTGAGTCCCATTTCACACTTTTTTCCTTTTAAGATACAAAGAAAGTTGAGTTAAGATATTATTGTATAGTTAAGATATAGCATGGGATTTAAGATATTATTTGTCATATTGACTTCATGATTTTCAAAACATTGAGTTTTTTTATTTTTATAGGTCACTGGGTTTATGCAGACAAACCATTTGGTTGGCGATGAAATTCTTATCTAATAATTTCCTCCTTTATGGGGCTTAAGTTGGGTATGTTGTTTACTAATGGAGTGTACTGAAATTTAGGAACCTATTGTGTACGTTCTATTAGTGTTAATCGTCATATCAAATTCACACGGATAAAAACACCATAGAGAAGTTTTATTGTTGTTGTATAAGTAATTTGGGTGTATTTTATTTCATATTTAACATATTTAAATCCGATTATGTCATTCTGGCTATTTTTTTTGGTTTTGCCTTTAAATCAAAATATTTTGGGGATGTTTTTGGTCTGACTAACATGATACAACATGAGATGACAATGTGTATCATCATGTCATGCCCAATTATTTTATGTGTTGTGATACATTCAAGGTGTGGCACCGTGTCATATGCACTACGCATGGCATTTTTTGCCTCAATGTGTTGATGTATTTTGACACTTGCAAGGCATGGTAGTGTGTCATAGGCATATGTTTTTTTTAATTGATGATGGTGTTATTATTTGGAGAAGATTTTGGGCCAATTTAGTCAACGATATCAACCTGAAATGTACCAGTTCAATTGGTACATTGTACCAGTTCTTTAGAATATATTGTGTTATTATTTAGCATATATTTTACCAGTTCAGTTGACATGGTCATTTAACTACATGAAATGTATGGCTCATCTTTCGCTCGAACATTTATGTTATGATATCTCTTTCTCTATTTGAGTCTGATTTTGCTACGGGGGTTACTCCAAATTTGAATGTATATGTGTTAATCTTTCGCTCATCTTTCTCTCGAACATACTAATAGAGTATTAAAAACATGTCATCATTGAATGATATGTTTTCTGTTAATTATGTTTTTGGCACATGTTGATATAGTTAGCTAATGCAATTTTAATGTTTTCATTAATATTATATAATTATACAATATAAGCTCCTGCAAGATACACACGAATATTTATTCAATATTGTTTTTTAACCTCCATATTACAGGAACTTACTGAACTATGGCTTAACTCAGCAGAAAAATCAAGAGATTAGAGAAGCATTTGAGCTATTTGATATTTATGGCTCAAGCACCATTGATGCGAAAGAGCTGAATGATGTAATGAGGGCCTTTAGGTTTTGAAATGACTAGAGAGAAAATAAATGAAATGATTGCTAAGGTGTAGACAAGGATGGTAGCGGTTCAATTGATTTTGATGAATTTGTGCACGTGATGATAGCCAAGATTGCACAACCAGTGATCATATAATTTTATGATGATATAGGAAACTCAAGGAGTTTGTGTTGCTTCTTATAAACAGACGAGTTTCCTGCATTTTTCACTAAAAAGAGTGGATGCATGGTAGCGATTCAGATTCCGTCTCGCTGATTATATCGACAGTGGCAACCATATATACTAAATATTGTATCACTGTCATTTTACTTAAGTTCAAATTCTCCTGTAATTTCAGTTAAGTTATAATTCCATTTTTATGTGTGTACGAATGTTTTTTCTTGGATATTTTCATTTGGTTTAATTTTTGTTTTTATTTCTATTCTTTTTGTAGGATACCACTTGAAGAGTGATTCTTTTAAAATTGGTGACATGAAGGCTTGGTAAAATTCTTTCTACCCAGCCATGCAGCCTTACATAAAAGAGGATCCAAGCATCAGTAGTTTTGTACCTTCGGAGGTGAATTTTCTACATTTAATCCAGCACCTGCTTGGGTTTTGGGTATAGTCCCTTGATATATCATTCTCTCTCAATTTCTACTACAATGGACAGGTTCGAATACATAGAGATTTGGTGATTAGTTTTGTCCCCTATCTAAAGCAAAACATCAAAAATTTTAATTTTGATTTTGTTTTCTACTAACTTTCAATGTATAGTACAAAATAAACATTTGTGACCATGAATTTTTTTAATGACCGAGTTTCTTAGAAATTTGATCTATAATACTAATTTGTAGACAACAAATGAGTTTTAAAATGTTTGTAATATGATGGCCTATACATTTATTTACTTATTATATCCCCTGTACTCCATAGTGATCTTTTACTTGATATATGTTTTGCAGCCCGACATTTACGAACGATTGAGAAGTTCTTGACTCGAATTTATCACCATAGTAAAGGGTCATTACAATAGGACTAAAAATATCATCAAGTAGTTTTACATTCAGTTTAGAATATGTATATATATTCTATTTATTTGTAGCTAGGATGAAAATATACTTCTATTAGAATGTTTTGTGCATTTAACTTTCTATTTTTATTGATACTTTTTTCAGCTATAGATATATCTTCCGATCTTACTGACTTTGGAAGAACTCCTGTAGTTGTAATCTCTGCTGTTGTAAAATCAATACTAGATATTCCCAGGACCTTCGAGTATCGGGTATAGAATTTTCAAACCATATCTAAATCACTTGCAAATTAAAGGGAAAGGTCAACGGAAATGGCTCTCTGTTTTGCAGATTATATTCCTATTAGATATAAAACATTTCATGAAGTAGCACTTCCCTGTTAGTTCTTGCCACTTTCTATAGTTATGTCTTGAATATTTGATGCGTGGCATCATTAGTTAACTATGAAACATGTAATTTATATGTTGTTTAGTATGTATTAATTTCTAAAGCACCATTTCCCTGCTATTTTTAATATCTTGGCCCTGTTTTGTTTTGGTTTGAATTAACTGTTGAACAAGGGCCAGAACCTTAAATGATAATGAAAATAGTAATTGCCGTAATACAAGGAGCATAGGTCTTAATAAAATTATTGTCCTTCATTATGGAATTTAGAATTTGTTTTGTGTAATTTGGCAGGTGTCATGATGGTTTGGAAGGTGTCTGAATTTGCAGTAGCAAATCTATTAAATAGGTCATTATGGATGCATCTCCCGCTGAAATTAAACTGGCTTACTACCTTAAGGCAAGAGTAGTTCACCCTGAAATTAAAAAGTCTTACTACCTTAGTACTTAGTAGTTCACCCTGATATTAAACAAACTTACTACCTTAGTACTACCTTAGTATTTCAGATATTCATGGTGTTCTGTTTCTACAAATGTAGCTATTTTTTTATTGTCTCAGTCTCACTATAGCTATTTTTTTAATCCTCTAATAATATAGATGCATACGCCTATTTCATTTATTTCAGATATTCTGATATTCATGGCTGATATAGTTACTATGGATGAGGGTTCTAATGCAAATTACATGTATGAGGGTGTAAGTTTTAAGTCAAAATATACATGTGGTTCTTCTTTTACTTGCAAGTTGTTATTGCTAACAAAGTTGAATATTACCCAATAATAGGGGATGTGCATTGCTTCCAGTATCTTTGTTTGGTCACTAGCACACCAATTGTCTTTATTGCATATACAATGTAGAAGTATATTTTTTTGGTGAACATATCTCTTTTCTTGGTGACCTCTCTCTGTAAACTCATCCACCGAACATGTTTTTTTTACATTCTTGAGTATGATATTTTTTTTGCATTCGTGAACATCTCTATTATCCTGCTCATTTTCTTGCAACAGTATTGGTTCTATATATTCAAACTCCTATTCAGAGTGAGAAGATAATAATAATGATGTGCCTAGAAATCATACAGGTCATCAGGGACAACCAACGGGTCTATAGACACCCATAGGTTCAAAGTTATCCAAGTAAGCTTCCGGAGGGGCCAAACTTCAAACGTGCAATAATGATTCCTTGGGTCAAACCTGACGCTATTCATAATCACAACTTATTGCTACGGGGTGTCTTTCTGCAAGTATTTTTCCCCGGATCTATCTATAGTTTGATTTTTTTTCCTACAGTTCTCAAAGTACTTTATTAAAACTAGATGGACCGAGTTTTCTTTTATTCGTGAGAGGTCATTTTTGTTTGTTTTGGATCTTAAGGTTTTGTACAGATCCACTAGAAAGACAGTTATCATATATGGGTTTAAGACCCAGGAATTTTACAACGATTTTTCTTTGGCATAGAATTTTAAAGAATTGTTCAAGAATGATTTGTTTTCAAATATTGATATTTTTTTAGTTCTCGAATATTTTTTTTTCAAACCATTAAAGAATTCATTTGCATTTCATAGATCTGTTTTATTCAGGTCTTGAACCTTTATCTGGTGTAGAAAGGCCATCCTTCTGAGAATTCTGTATATAGTGATCCTACAATTAGCAACCAATGATGGTCACTGCTTACGGTTCTGCTGGAATTTTCAGTCCCCATGTCAACAAATGTAATGTCCCAGAATAAATAAATGGGGGTTTTTAACAAAATTAAATAAGGGGTGTTGTTTTTCCCCTTTTGCGGTATAACCCAAAAACCTAAAAGGCGCGCACCTCATCCAGATCATCTAGCCTTGCCATAGCCCAAATGAGAGGATAACCCTGCATAGTTGCACCTTGAGCTTAGATGCGTACCTTGGCACACATTTGACCACTATTGGGCTTTGTTTGCCCTGTAGCCAGCTCCCATATTATTAGTGCTGAGTTGGAGGCCATGAGAACAAGCCTAATAGTCATTTGAGACCTCACAAAATTCTGGAGGAAGTTGATGGACAAGAAAATGTGAGGCTCATAAACAAAGATAGCATTGAAGCCCATCATTTAGCTGCCTTGATTGAAGACTGCAGGAAACCTTTTTGCGACCCTTGAGAGATCAAACTCCAACATAGCCCCATAAAAACAATGTGTCCTACTGAATTCATGGTCAAAAAGGGACCTCGCATACACCTAGGTGCGCAAAGGAGTTCTATCCAACAGACCCAATGTGTACCATCCATTAATTATAATGCTCTCTAAGTTACTCTTATCTAACTCTAAATGATCATAAAATTCAATCAAATCAATCCAATTACCACTTGTCCAACCATCAGACGCAAAGAACAATTTGGAAAATTATTAATTCGATTCTTTCAATCACTAAGTGCAGGTTCTCCCTTATTAGATAATCCAACAAAAAATACTTTCCTAATAGAGCATTAGTTCTTAGATCCAATGAAAACAACATATATCTGTCAATATTTGGATGACAAATTTTATTTGTAAGTCACTGCCCTTACAGTAACCTATTCATGATCCCATTACAAATAACCCCGATATAAGAACCAATGTTCTATTAAGAAAGAGAAGTGGCTTGCCAACTGAAGGTGTGGAAATGACATGTTTCCATCTGGATAGTTCCCATTACGTGGTTTACGCACCTTCGGATCCACTTCTCTTTGTTACTGTGAAGGCTTACAAAGAGGAACTATATATAAAGTTTGAAGTCAAGAAGCATATACAAGCACCAAATCTGTTGAAAAGGCTTTGTAGCTGAAATCAGATCTTGGAGGCAGACTAAAATATGTTTGGTTCATTTTCTATATCTTTAACATCACATTGGGTGAAATCGGGTATACTTTGTTTTGTTTTTAGTATTTATCAACTGATATTGGCTTTCAAATGTCATTATCTCTGAGTGAGTTTATGAAGAATAGTGGTATATATTTATGTTCACTTTACTACTATTGTGTTTATATTTTAGAATTTGATGTTATTAAGTTGCCACTCTCTCTTTCTTGCTCTCTCTCTGTGTGATGTGGGCGTGTGCAAATGTGGGTTGAATTTATGGATGCATTTGTGGTTCTTGCGTCGTTGTGATTATATAATTTGTGGTTGTTCAAAAGGCTATTTGATTATTTGTTTATGCTAGAAGATTCACGATTAAATCATGGGATATATTATTGACATTACTCCAAATTAAATATTATGTCAATTTATGAATGTGGATGATACAAAGTTTAATTTCAAAATTTTGTTACAACTTGCATCTTTTTTTCCTTCTTATGTACATGGACACACTGTCTTGAGGTACGTTTAATAGACACAACCTAATAGTCTTAAGTGTTCCATAATAATATCATTATTTGGTGATTTCCATGTCGCCTTTTCCAGAAAAAATGACGTATGTGCTATTTTTTTCATTCTTTAGCGTGTAGTTGATTTTTATTTTACATTGTGCCATGTTGATTTCTGGAGTATAACATTACGTTTTACATTGCGCTATGTTGATTAGTTGTATATTGTGATGTGTTGTTGACGTGGAGGCTAAGCGTGATTACAAATTAGTAATGTGCTATCTACTTTCGATTTTCTAAGTGATTTGCATTTGTGCTTTATCTTTTCTACTAGAGGGTGTTAAATTTCTTATTGAACTATATGTTTTAAATTTTACGGGTGATTTACAATAATTGACCGAATGAAGAAGTGATAAATTGAGTTAAGTCGATAATGATGGTTATACGAGGTTCAAGATGGGCTATTAGTAGAATTACACTTTGTTTTGTTAGGGAATGAAATTTTTGCCATTTTGCAATTAATTACTTTTCAATTTTTTACCGTGCCTTCAGGCACGGGTATATATATATATATATATATATATATATATATATATATATATATATATATATATATTGTGTGTGTGTGTGTGTACGCGTCTGTGTGTGTTGGAAAATGTTAGCATGTGCTCATATTTTGAGCATCAAAATAAGAAGAATGAAAATTGTATATTATTATTGTGCCCTAATAATTGTAAATCACACACACACACACACACACACACACACACACACACATATATATATATATATATATATATATATATATATATGTTTTTATAACTCTGAACCTCCACACGAACGAGTCATTTGGACTAACCCGTGTGAGTGAAATAGGGAGGACGTTGTGCAAGGGACAAGCTCACATATGAATATATGTTTATCAAAAGAAAAAAATGCAGCACCACAACATATATATCATTGCCATCATATATATATATATATATAACAGTATATTACTACTATGTATTGAAAAATAGATGATTGCGTAATTATAAATTGTATACACCACATTCTAGTACCCCCTAAGTCTCCCCTTAGGTCCCCTGCACCTCCCTATCTCACTGCAAACCCTAGGTCGCACAACGAGTACCGATCTAGAGGCCATCGGGTGCCCCCGGTCCCCATTTGACTCTGATCAACTCTACCGACATAGATAAATCTCTTTGAATCTTCTCAGTACTTTGAATTCCCTTTCCAATGGTTCACCTCGTGCATGAATCGACATAAAGGTTCGGATGAGCAGACCATTTTACCATCGTAAGTTGATTCGGAGGCCATCAAGCGCACCTGGGCCTTGAGTTGTCCCCAATTAACTTCACCATCTGAGAAAAAGATCTTTAAATATTTAAAGAGCACTAAAACCCCTTTCCAATGGTCCGCTCCATTCATGAAATGACATAACTATTCGGACAAATGATCAGTTTTCCCTTAAAAATCAATCAGGAGGCCACCAAGCGCTCCCGAACTCCATTTGACCAAATTCGACTCCCCAGCTTGAAAAATACTGAATGAATCTATGAAAGGCACTGAATACCCTTTCTAATGGTCTACCCCGTGTGTGATTTTGACCTACGGTACGAACGAATGATTCATTTTACTCCGAGAGGTCACGAGGCTCTTCCGGGTTATGGTTGACCAAGGTCAACTTTTCAAACCGAGAGAAATCTTTGGAATGTTGAAGTACATCTCCTAACCTTTCCAACAGTATCCCCCGTGCATGATTCAGAATTGTCACATGAAACAACAATTCATTTACGTCCGACAATCTCCCGTCCAAAAGGTTGACGTGCGCGTCCGAGACACATTTTACCCAATGTCAACTTACGAACCCCGGAGTATTCCAACGAACTCTAAATGGTCGCTGAAGTACATTTCTTATGGCCCCATTGACGATTCGGATCAATGGTTTGCATTCTATGATCGTTTTTCTAGAAAAGTCTGCACGAGATTACTAAGTGGGAGGTCATGAACCCTGCCTATCGGCACAGTGTCAAGGGACACATGTCGATAGGCACAGCTTGGGGTAGGTCGGTCGGCACCCCCATTGGCCCTATAAATAGAGGGCATGATCTCACTCCTAAGACACAAGCAATCCATCAACATTAGTGATCTCAGCAGCATTCTCTCAAAATCAGCGAAGTTCCACATTTGAAGTTCCATTCAAGCCTAAATTTCCATCCTTTTCATACCCAAGTTAGAAAAATATCCTCTCTATCATCAACATTCATCCACATTCAAGTGAGTTCTTCCAAAGATCAAAGATCAAGATCCAAATAAGGTCCAATTCCATCTTCCACTCTTTCAATTCATTGTTTGTGCATAAATTAAATTTGATTCATAATATGAGGAAATAATGTTCTTTGCAATTTCATCAAAAGAGAAGTGTATAGATGCCCAACCGTCTTGAATGACCAAGGAGCTCATAAGGAGAGTTATTATCCTCCAGATAAAGTCACACTTTAGACGAGCCATTGAGGAGTTTGATCCTCTTAAGATGTTTACTCCCCCATGATTTAAAATCAAGGCTGGGTAGATGGACCTACAAAGCCGAGGGAGGCCAAGGAGCTAGATTTTATCAGAGGGTGGCTAAGTGCCCTTAGGGAGTTGATGGTCCCCAAAACCTATAACTTATGGTATGATCATGAAATTAATCATCCGTGTTTATAGCCAAATCCTTTTCAGAGAGACGATCATTGGATCCCAATAGATGCGATTCTGATGAAATTGTTAGAGCCTTGACCGAAAGGGCCATGGATAGTTTTACTCCTCATCTTGACAATGGTAGAAGGGATCGAGCAATAGTTTATCTCTCTCATCGCCAAGGACATTCGTAGGTCTTAATAAATTTCTAATTATTGTAAGTTTAATCATGTAACTCTAAATCAGAAATATAATTGGTCATTTATGTTTTGAGCATATGCTGACGAAACATGTGTTGATCGTTTTCCATTTAAGAATAATTAGTGCAAAACTCTAATCATTTTGGTCACTTCAACTGAATAAATAACATTTAGAGTTACCGTTTATTTGAGCATTCCCCTAGTCCAATATGCATTAGCCATATCATTCCGTCCACTTTACGTTTTAGGTCGTTTCGTCACACTACCTTAGGCTAAGTAGGGCATTGGAGAGAATGCACCTGGTTAATGGATAATCCACTCGAGCAGGTTTTATAGCCACACTACATTACTGACCACCCCGAGTTGGTCGTGTTGCCTAAGGATCCCATGTGTGTCTTTACTTATCGCCGGAGCGACTTAAGAGGGAAATTGTGTTTTTAACCAAAAGCCTGAGGAAGGGTACTTGTTAACCTTGCTAACCATGTTTTGTATTTCTTTGGTTAGGGTAGGCCTAACACTGTGTTGTATTATATGGGGATAATTTATAAGATCCCATGACTGAAGCAAGTTAGTTAGCTCGCTGTAGTCCAGGAACATTGTTATATTCATGAAATGGTTAAAGTTTGTTAAATATTACCAAGACAACCAAGATATGTAGAATGCCAAGGCCAATCAAATTTTATTAATCAAAATTGTAAATAAAGAGAAACATCAGTATGTTAATTAGAATTTGCCTAAACTAGTGATGCACTGATAAAGGAAGTGTAAAAGTAGAACTTCTTGAGATTGGATGCATTCCAAGCCCTTGGTATCTCCCTGCCCTCCAACGTTAGGCTCCTTACAGGTGATCCCTTACTATCTTAAAAGATCCTTCCCAATTTGGTCCTAGCTTGTCGTCTGATGGTTTTACAGCACTGCCTAGTACTTTACTTAGGACGTAATCCCCGGCTTAGAATTTCATAGGATTGACTTTTCGATTGTATTGTGTAGCTAGATATTGTGGTAAATAATGCTAACTTAACTAGGGCCAACTCTTGATATTCATCGACTAAGTCAAGTTCAATGAGTAATGCTTCATCATTTTGGCCTTGGTCGACTAGGGAACCAGGATTTCAGTAGAATGACTGCTTCCATTCCGTAGGTGCGCAAAAAGGGAGTTTCCCCAAATGCTCACCTTAGGGTCGTGAGATAGGCCCAGAGGATGTGGGGAAGCTCGTTCTCCTAAGAACCTTTGTCCCATTCTAGTCGTTTCTTCAGTTCGTCGATCATTGTCTTAATGGAAGCTTCAGTTTTCCCATTACTTTGAGGATACGCTATACAACTCAAATAATGTTTGACTCCATAGTCGTTGCAAAAACTTTGGAAGAAACCACTTTCAAACGGGGTCCTGTTCTAAGTAATAATCGTCCAGGGTATGCCGAAGTAGGTGATGATGTTCTTCCATATAAATCTTATCATTTATGTGTCTCGAATATTTGCTAGTGGTTTTGCCTATATCAACTTTGTGAAGTAATATGTGGCAACCAATAAATACTTTCGATTTTTTATTACAATAGGAAGTGGTCCTACAATATCCAAACCCCAGTAGGCAAAGGGACACGAACTGGTCAATGATTTGAGGTTGCTAGTGGGCTGGTGAACCATAGGGAGTTTTTGGCATTTTATACATTTGCAAACATAGACTGCAACATCTTTTTGCATATATGGACACTAATACCCTTCCTTCATTGCTCGGAAGGCCAATGATCTTCCTCATGCATAACTTCCATAAATGCCTTCATGATGTTCGTGAAGCACCTTCTCGACATCTTGTGGATAAACACACTACATGTAGGGGCTAGTGAAGGATCTCTTGTACAGTTTCCTATTTGGAGATAAGTGAAAGTGAGAAGCTCTGACTCTTATCTAATGGGCCAACCTCTTCTCAACTATAAGTGTATCGCTTCATAGATAGTCTATGATAGCATCCATCCAACTTGATGCTCTTTGGATATGGAGAGCTTTCTTGGATCCCTTCTTGGATTCAGCATCTTGATCGATACTGGTATGTGCAAGGAAGTCTATTTGGATTGTTCTCTTTAAATAAGAGTCTATTACACAACTTCGAGCTTCTAAGGCATCGATATGGATTTTCTGTCTCCTGGGGAAATGTTGAATGTCAACTTTATCAAAGTTGTCCATAAGTTTGTTCACAATGGTGAGGTGAGCTGCCTTTCTTTCATATTTTGCATGAAATCTCCACTTATCTGATTGGATACTATCTTTGAATAGACAAACACGTGAAGATGTTTTTTCCCCAATAACTGTGTTTTACGCATACCAGCTATCAGTTCCTCGTATTCTACTTCGTTCTTAGAGGCTTCAAATCTCACCCTGATGCCTAGCTCGAGCACAGTGTTTTCAGGGGTTACCAATACGATGCTTACCCCTGACCTTCGGGAGTAGGAGGCTCCATCAACATATAAGGTCCAAACGCTAGATCCCAATAAGCTCTCCATTGGTGGATTAGTCTCTAGGTGATTAATTGGCTTATTTCTTATGAATTCAATGATAAAATTAGTTAGAATATCCCCCATGATGGTTGTTCTTGGTTGAAAGTGAATGCCAAACCTTCTGAGATCAATTGACCATTTTTACAGTCGATCGTAGAGGTCAGATTTCCTCATAAAAGCCTTAAGGGAATTTGAAGTGACCACAAAGATTAAGTGAGCCTCGAAATAGTGTTTCAGTTTCCTCAAGGCTATCACTAAAGCATACGCGATCTTTTCTAAAGTCAGGCACCATTGCATGGAATCCAAAAGTGTCTATAGTAGACCTGATGTTTATCTCCCTCCCTTTCACATACCAAGGCGGAGCTCACTGCATGGTCTGATACAGCATGTCAAAGATATAATTGATCTCCTTCCCTGGTAATCATGAGCAAGGGTGGTTTATTTAGATAGGTCTTGATTTATTCTAAGTCTCTAGAGTAGTCCTCGTTCTATGTTAGGCCATCACTTCTCTTTAATAGATGAAAGAGCGATTGAAAGCAGCGAGAATTCCAGTAAGCTTCTAGACATCCCTTATCATCTGAAGGGCATGGACTTTGTTGATGGCGTCAATCTGGTTGGGGTTCATCTCGATTCCTCTCTCATTGACTAGGTATCCAAGGAATTTTCCTAATTGGGCACCGAATGAACACTTTCTCGCGTAATGTTGCATTCAGTATTTCTTGAGAATATCAAAAAGTACTTTCCAAGTCAGAGAAGTTATTATCTTTAAACTTACTTTTAACGAGCATGTCATTGATATACACCTCCATAGTCTATCCCCATTTTCGTCTTGAACATTCTAGTAACAAATCACTGATAAGTCACTCCTGCATTCTTAAGGTCGAAAGGCATAACCTTGTAACAATATAAATCAACAGGGGTTATAAAGAAGTTCTTATCTTTGTCTATCCCATAAAGGGGGATTTGGTGGTGTCCATAGTAAGCGTCTCAAAACCTCATTCTTTTATGAGTTGTTGTGGCATCAACCAATTGATCAATCTTTGGGAGAGGGAAGTTGTCCTTAGGACAGACCCTATTGAGGTCGGTAAAATCAATACAAAGTCTCTAGCTTCCATTGCATTTGGTTACTACGACTGGGTTGGATAACCATTTAGGGAATTGGACTTCCTTTATGGAACATTCATCCAACAATTTTTGACCTCTTTCTCTACTACTTTGCCTTCTCTAGCTCTTTTCGGTAAGCCTTATGTGTGATTGGCTTGAAGTCTATGTCAATGTGAAACCGATGTCATGCAATGGCAGGATCTATCCCAGGCATCTCGTAGGGTTCCCAAGAAAAAGCATCGAAGATTCTCTGAAGGAGCTTGATCAATTCCTTCTTCTCGCAGTCGGTTAGAGAGGTACCAATTAGAAACTTCCTCTCAGTCGAGCTATTTTCAGTCATGACCTCTTTCAGGTCTTCAACGACCCTTTTTGAGGGGTGGAGCCTTATTTCCTCCACCTTTATCGATCGTACATTAGTTGTTATTTGGAGGGTGGAAACCCCTCTTAGTCTTCCTCATGAATCTTCAATTCATTTGACTTCCCCTCCTACTTGGGGCAAATGGATGTAATAAAGAACTTTCTAGCCATAGCTTGGTCCCTCTGTATTTCGACCACTCCCTAATATGTAACACACTTGAGCTTTTGATGGTATGTTGATGGTATGACCTTTATTGCATCGAACCATCATTTGCCGAGGATGTCCTGATACGAAAACTCAATGTCAGCTATAATAAATTCAATAATTTTTTAAATGTTTCCTACTCTAATTGGAAGGACAATATTTCCCAAAGGAACAATGATTTTTCCAGCGAAGCCGACTAGTTGAACAGTAGATTCCTTGAGGTCTGTTACATTGAGCTTCAACTTTCGAAACCACTCTAGGTACATCACTTTGGATGAGCCACCTTGGTCGATGAGCAATCTGTCGACATCCCAGCACATATTGATGTGGGTTTCAAACCCCAACCAAGTCCTCTTCAGTGATTATAATATGCTTGTTATAATCGACGTACTTCAATCGTCGATGCTACTCAGCCTGGGTTTTGGTGCTATCAAGCTGAAAGGCCTGCATGACTGCAATAAGTTTCTTAACATCCATCCGAGCATCCTTTCCTTATATTTTCTTGAGGTATGATTCCCCATGGATTACTGCAAACTCATGGCTGATATCCTCCTTCAGGATTTTATCGAGGCTTTGCTCTCCATTTGGTGTTGCCTTATCTGTCTTCTTTTTAATGAGCTCATTGAGATGCCCATCTTGGGCCATCTCCTCAAGATGATATTTGAGGACGTTACAATGCTCAGTTTTGTGTCCACCCTCCTTGTGGAACGTGCACCTTAGTGCATTGTTCCATTTGGTGGGGCCTCCTCCCATTTTCTATGGCCATTTGATAAATGGCTTATCTTTGATCTTGGGAAGAATCTTGTATATTGGTTACCTAAAGACTATATTCACAGCCAAAAATTCCTTTGAGGTATCCTTTTTGTTTCCATTTTTTGAGCCATTTTCCCCCATTCTTAATCTCTTTCTTTTGAGACTCGTTCTTCCCCACTCCTTTACTCTCCTTCGCACGAACATTATCCCCTGCATTAAAATGGGTTATATCTTCAACTTTGGCATATTTCTCTATACGAGCTATCAAGTCGTCAATAGATATAGCCTCCTTACTTAAGGATTGGTGGGGTAGGTAGGAGCTTGGTAAATCGATTTCAAATAATGCTACAACGACCTGCTCCAAGCAATCCTCGATTTCACTAAAAACTTCCCAGTACCTCTTGGTGTACTCCCTGAGGTTCTCTTCTGGCTTCTTTTTCATAGTAAGCAGTGCATCCAACCGCTTCGGGTGGGAGTTGCTTGTTATGAAGTGAGCTGTGAACAACTAAGACAAAAATTTGAAATTTTTGATGGACCTGTGGGGTATTCTCTCGAACCACTTCTGGGACACATCGTGCCAGTTGGAAGGGAATATACGACATATGAGCACACCAGTATGACTCCATAGGGTCACGGCTTACTGATATCGCCAGACATGATCAATGGGATCATTTTTACCATCGTAGATCTTCTACCTAGGGATTGCAAACTTTTTTAGGCCTCTTCTTCTTCTATTGCCTTCAGTAAGGGGACTTCATTTGGGTTCTGAGCACTCCTCTGGCTAAATCTCACGTAGATCTGGCACCGTGATGAGCTGGGTACTGGTTCATCTCTCTTCGAACCAAGCTCCTTATGTCATCGTTATGTCGACTAGCACTTCGGTGGCATTGAGATTGTTGATATCTCTATGATCGACCATTATTTTACCAATATCTCTTGGTTATTTCTGAGCCACGGCATGGGATCCTTCCTCGGCAGTGATACTTTCTCGTCTGAGGGCTAGGAGTTTGCTCGTGGCATCACCTCATATTTCGATGGAGCTCTCTCTCCATCCTTTATTGTCACGTTTTTAGGAGATAATCTTCATCTTCCTGTTGGCACATAAACTCATCTTGATCTTGGAGTTTGGCTTCATAAAAATCAATTAATCTTGAGATTTGGGTTGACCTAGGTGGTCCCTAGTTTTCCTCAGAGATCTTCCTTTCTTATCGAAGTCTCTGATTTGCATGGTGAATCTCAAACCTCACCCTTGGAGGGATAGGATGCTCCTGGATATTTCCTGCTTGAGGAACATTGCTACTGTGGTGAGACATTGCTGGCTTTCTATTCATGAGTGATTTCGTATGAATAACAATCGATTCCCATAGATGGTGTCAAAAAACACAACACAAATTATAAAAGATAGCAATCACGAGAAGATTAAGAAAAGAATTCAATCACAACACAACACAACAATATACTTGGTTTGACAAATTACCTATGTCCACGGAGAGTTCTACTATTTTTATTAAGTATCTCTCAAAAAGGTTTCTCTGTTACATGCTCCCATGCCCCGGGCTAGGGGTTCTGATGTATTCATCATAGAATGCGGTTGTAACCTCCACGATAAGCCTTGAATATCTTGAATATCTCTCTGAGATTCTCGGGGATAAACTTGGTCTTATCTCGAGTTAGTTTCATAATCTTGGTTCATAATTTAAGACAGACACTTAATTAGCTTTTATGAGCCCAGTCGACTACTCTTATGGGCTGATCAGAAATAGGTACCCACAATAATCAATTTCCATGTATGTTATGTAGGCATGTACCAAGGAACCAAAAACTCTTTAAGAATCTTATACATATGGCATTCAAGATAAAGTGCATCAAGTTAAGAAGGTGTAATTATGTGAATTTTTTCGGGTATGATTACGCATTGCGTACCTTGCAGTTATATCTTATATATATTATAAAACGCACTAGAGGAGTCAATACTCCACTTTCTTTGAAGGATCCACGTGGAACCATTATCTATCAAACTACACCCCCTCTCTCTCCTCCGAAATATTAATCGACAACACTCCACAAACCTTAATCAATACTAATATACATTAATATTCCACTCACCATCTCCAAACTGATCCTCCATCTTCCCAGTGATAGTATTGATATTATTTTCTCAATTCCACCCATGCAGGATAATTTGATCCAAAAATTAAATAGATCAAGGTTTAAACCCAACATAGCAGTAGTTATGGGTGTCGTACATGAGAGAATAAATCTATACCACCGATTATGTTTTCGCTTCAAAAATTTTCTGATTTTCTATATATATGTGTTACTCCACATGTGTGTGTTGGAATTAAAAAAGGTTAGTAATGCTATTATTATATTTTCATTTGTTTTCTTATTTGGTTTGCTTATTTCATTTTCCTTAAGGCATGTAGAGAGTTATTTTGCAGTGCCTTATTCCGTTTGCTTCCTAGTTTCTACAAAGAGTTCAAGTTTGGTTAGGGTTTCTTATTTTCTTGTCTTGATTTTTTACTGGTTTTGGGCTTGTTTGTTATTCTTATTATAGGTTTGTCTTGCCCTGATTGTGGGGTTTTTAGTTTTTTCTATTGAGTTTCATTTCCAATTTCTCGGGCTTTATTTTGAGTCATTTTGGTTAGGCTTATTGTGGTTTTTATTTGTTTGTTCCGACTAGTTTTTTTTAGAAAATTCGCTTGATACTGATAATTATGATGTGAAGATAATTTTTTATGTCAGTTAAACAGAGGTAGTTTAAAGTGTGATCATTTCAGTCAACTGCTACTCGATTGATGGTCTACATATTGTGCAATATCATAATACAACACATTAGTTATTCATCAGTTATACTAGACCCTTATTGAGATGAATTTTTCTCACTTCGTTCACAATAGGAGTAGATGTATAGTAAAGTAGATTATTATGTTGATTCATGCATAACTTTTATACTTTATTCCATGTTTGAGTTGATTCGCAAACATGAACTTATTGATATATGCTTTAAAGTGCAACATGGGTAGATGTATAATTCATAATTGCTATCAATTGATGTCAAGATCTAATTCATGCAATATTGATAATTTGCAATTCCATTAAAGTCTAAGGTAAGTTCATGTACATTACTAATTTCCATTGAAATATATTATTTTTAAAATGTAACCGACAGTTTAACAATGTTTTGTCATTTTTATTCTATTTTGTTAATCATATAATAGATCATCTGTGTCATTATAATCCTTGAAAATCTATGATTATGTATTCTTTATATGTTACATTAGTGGGATAATTCAAGGGCTATATCAACTATCTTTGAATCTGTGATTTGGTTTCTCTCATTTATTTAATAGTCTAAAATGCCATATATGTATGATTCCATCCGAGATGCAAGATGATTAATAATTTTTTTTCTGGTATTCAAAACCACATTGAAGAGAACCATTCACAATGTACGACGAACTATGTTACATACAACAATTTAGATAAAATTTTCCATAAAAAGATTATTCCCACCTTTGAATGCATGATAACTACATCAACCTATTACTTATCTAATTGGCAAGGAGAGGAAAAGGAAGATGTATTTCCGAAGATCATTTAACAATGCTTGCTAAAAAACAACATAATGATCTTCTCACAAATGATGATTGTATCTTCCTTTCAAAGCATGAATCTCACCTCAACCCCGTGAATCTTTGAATACCCAATAAACCGAAGAAAATATATCTAAGCTTCAGAGAACCTATTTATTTCCCTTAGCTGAACAAACCATATATCCCTAATTCCCTTTGATGAAACTCCTTATGGAGCTACTCTTCTAACGAATCTGGACTCTTCATTATTCAACTCATACGTTTTCCTTGAGCATGTTGAGCAGGAAAAGTAGGCATGCAGTCTTCAAATTTTGGAAGAGGAACTTTGCGGAACCACTGAGGTCTAAAAGAGGATCCAACTGTTATTCTCTTTTTAGGGTCATAAGTAAGAAGTTTGCTCAGCAAGTCGAATCTAGCATCAGAAAGAACTAGTGATTCGGTTGCCTTGTGGTTGCTGCTGGTATCATCGCTCAAGAAGTTTCTAGTGTTGTCTGGATGACTAATATTTGATCTACTGAAGTTGAGTGTGGTATTACCATCAGTTCAACTAGTATCTTTCCTTACGATGAGGTGGTATATGACTCGTGAAGAGATACAAGGGAGAGAGAAACATAAATGAGTACCTCATAAATCTAATAGATTCTCCCGGGTTGATCTCCATATTAATGACGGTGCACATATTTTGATGTAAAAATAATTCAAATTCACTTTACTTTTTCATTTCATTTGATTTTATTAAAATTATGATTTTTTTTGTGAATTTTTTAGAAGCACGATAAAGAGTGGTTATTTTGAGAGCTTTGTGCTCTGTAATTCAAAATCAAGTGATTCTACGAGTTTGATAATTGAAGATAGTTTTTCTCATGAGCTCAAGCTTAGGGTGATCGTAATTTCTTCATTTTATGTTTCTAAGTCTTGAATATAGAGATTTGATTATGAATCTTTACTTATCAGTTTATTCACTACTTTGGATTTAATTTGTCTTATATTTTGATATATTTAAGTTTGAATTAGATCAGAATGAAACGGAATCTAAATTTCACATTTCCATTGTGTTTAATTTGAATTTATAGTTTGGTTATGAGTTTGTAGTTGACTTAAATTCTTGATGATGAAAAATTTCATTGAATTTACATGTTTTTGACTAAGTAAGCATTTTAAAAAAAATAAGAAGGCAAAAACAATGCCTTCGTCGCAACATGTGATAAAAATAATGTTGGCTTGTGCAATCCATGTCTTGTAGGATTCAACTATCCTCTTTATTTCACATTTATCAGTGGCCTCCCAATCTCTTTAAAAAGTTCAGCTAAGGAATAAAAAACTTCATCTGGTTTGGATTTACAGAATTTTAAAATTTGATCACTTTATCTTAGGCAACCTTATGTCTTTCTTGTGATGATAGAGGAATAAATTTGACAAGTACCTTGATGGAAAAGATATAATACTGGTGAATTTCCCCCAAGAGTATCTATGATGTATACCGACCCCGAGAGTATATATGATGTTTTCCGATCATATGATTCCAATTATGATATTAATAATTATTTAACTGTTCCATCAATATTTAACTGTAGTAATTCAGAAGTGTTGATCCACCATTGTGTTTCATTTATTTAATATAAAGTTCTTCATATCGATGCAATTACAAAAGCTGAGTGGGTGCTATATGTCTGGGATGGAACTGACACTACACCAGTTGTTATTCAAACGAGGTGAGGGTTAGTTCTTATGCTTTTTTATTGTTTTTACAGGGAGACATTGATATTGAATAGGCACGAAGGTGTTGTATCTAGACACGGAACAAAATAAAGTCGAGTGTGAACAAATTTTGTATTTGTGGTTTTGAGGACCAAAGAATGGAGAAAATCTCGAAATTACCAAATTTCCTCCTCATATATTTTTAAATTCTACTTATATTTCATATTCCTTAATTTAGAAAATGATGTTTCATTATTTAACTTTGAGTGTAGGACTTAAACATATTTAAAAATATAATATTGATGATGTTAGTAATCATGCTATTTTGTTGTCACTGGGGTTGGTGATTGCTGGAACACTAATCAGCGTTGTTTTGTTGTCACCGCGGTTATTGAATGTTGTCGATGAAAAAAAGCTTGTTGACTGAGCAGTGGTGCGTAACGATATAGGACTTTACCAACCCAAGTACCAATCGTTGTCTATAAAAGCGAGGATGTGGTAGGTGTAGTAGGTCGGTGGTTGGAGTTTATCAGGTGTCGACACAATTTCACGAATGTCAAAGGAAGACCGACACATTTCTGCGTGATTTTTGGGTGTACATTTTTTTAGAGACATTTTTTTAATTGATGTCCATAGTTAGTATATCTATATATGATACATGTAGTAGGCCATTATTTTTTTGTGGATAATTATTGTAGATGGTGGGTATATCTATTTGTGTCCCATTAAATGTTATAAATGTGGTAAATTTGTCCATTTTGCTAATAAATGAAAAACTGAAGCTAAGCTTAATAATCTTCAAATTGATGAAGAATAAAAGAAGCTTTTGAGTAAGTTACTACTTAATTATAGCTCTTCCGATACCAAAGACAGTTCTTTGGAGAGTGACAACGAGCTTTATTACATTCAAAGCTCTAGTGACTCTGAAATCTTCGTGAATGGAGATTGTCAATGTAATTAGCTGCAAAATAAATGCAATCAACTTCAGGTTGTTCTTCAAATGAATGGCTTAAGCATAAATGTTTTAACCAGTCAGCAACATTCCATTATTGATATTATCAATTAGGTTACGGACCCGAATGTTAAGATCAAGTTAATTGATACTTGTTATGCTAATGGATTGAAGGAAGAAACTTCTTACGAATCAGTTCAACAATACAGTCTTAAAGAAGTATCCAACCGGTTAAATAAGAAACCTGAGAATGATAGACCTGCCAATATTACAGATCTTAAACATGATGTTAATAATTTTAAAATTTAGTTAAGAACATTAAAATACTCACAACATAGTATGGAAATTGAGATTAATAATCTCAAGGATGAATTACATCATCATAATCCTACTACTTCGAAGTCTACTGAATCAGTTGATTAATTAAGTATTATTAACCATGTTCCTACCCAAAAATGGTATATAACTATCAACCTTGTTATTAATAATGAATTCATATTAAATAATAATGTTTCTCTGGTTGACAATGGTGTTGATATGAATTTTATTCAGGAAGGTCTGGTTTCTACTGAATACTTTGAAAAAACCACTCAGACCCTTTTTAATGTTAGTGGTGATAATATGCATATTCAATATAAACTCACTAAAGTTTATATTTGTAATAATGGTATATGCTTGTCCAGTACCTTCTTACTTATAAGTGACTTATCCACTCAAGTAATTTTAGGTACTCCTTTTTTATCCTTGCCCATGCCTACGGATAAGATTGACTCTAGTGGAAAATACAGCACCATAAAAGATTAAAAAAATGTTTTTGAATTTATAACCAAACCTAAGGTTAAGAAAAATAATTCTTTGACAAATAATATATTTCTTAAAGAAAATCAATTAATTTTTTTTCAAATGGGAATATCCTTTTTAATTATAAACCAAAAGCTAGAACAACCTAGCGTTTTGCAAAAAATTAATGTTATTAAAAATTAATTAATGACTCAAGTTTGCAGCAGTATTCCTAATGCTTTTTTAGGATAGGAAGAGACATATTGTTCCCATTCCCTATGAGGTGAACTTTAATGAAAAATCCATTCCTACAAATGCTAGGCCTAGCCAGATGGATGCTGACTTTCTTGAATTATGCAAGAAATAGATTCTGAGTCTATTAGATAAAAATTTGATATTGAAAGTTATTCTCCTCGCAGTTGCACAACGTTTTATGTAAATAAGGTTGCTGAGAAGGAAGGAGGTGTTCCTAGACTTGTAATTAATTATAATCCTTTAAACAATGTGATACAATCGATAAGATATTCAATTCCTAATTAAAGGATGTACTTGATAGGCTTAATTCAGCCTCCATATTTTCTAAATTCGATTTAATATTGGGGTATTGGAAAATTCAAATTTCACCATGAGACAGGTACAAAACTGCTTTTGTGGTTCCATTTGGGCACTAATAATGGAATGTCATGCCTTTGGGGCTTAAGAATTCCCCTTCTGAATTTCAAAAAATAATGAATGAGATACTCAATTCTTATTCTGAATTTTCCGTTGTGTGTATTGATGATATTCTCTTTTTTTCACAATCTATTGACTAACATGTGAAACATCTAAAAATATTTAAATATGTCATTAAGGTTAATGATTTGGTCATTTCTGCACCAAAAATGTAAATCTTTCAAACTAATGTTAGATTTCTTGGTCATATTATTGGTGAAGGGAAGATTCTCCCTGTTGATAGAAGTATTGAATTTGCTTCTAAATTTCCTAATGAATTAAGGGATAAAACTCAACTCCAAAGATTTCTTGGGAGTCTTAATTACATCGGGGAATATTATAAAAACCTTGAACAAGACTTTGCAATTTTATATTCCAGGTTAAAGAAGATTCCTTCTCCCTGGACTGTTGAACACACTAAGGCTGTTAAAAAGATTAAATTCAAAGTCAAATAATTGCCTTGCTTAACTATACCCAATCCATCATTTTTCAAAAAAATTTGAAACTGATACTTTTGATATTGGTTATGGGGGTATTTTAAAACAAGTTATTTCTTTGAATAAAAAAGAAGAATTAATTCATTTTACCTCAGGAACTTGGAAAGATGCCCAAAAATATTACTCCACTATTATGAAAGAGATTCTTTAAGTTGTCAAATGTATTTCAAAATTTCAGGATGATGTTTTTAATCAATTTTTTTACTATGAATAGATTATAGTTATGTAAAGCAAGTGTTATAAAAAGAAGTGGAAAATATTGTTTCCAAACAAATCTTTGCCAGGTGGCTAGCTAATTTACCAGCCTTTGATTTTGATATCAAACATATTAAAGGTGAAAATAATTTTCTTCCTGATTTTCTAACTAGAGAATTTTTGTAATACTAATGAGTGCCCCCTCTAGAGGGCGTGGTAGAGGCCATGGGCAATCCCACTAGAGGTCGAGAAAATAAAAGATTGAGGTCAATGAAGACCAGTTCCTGTCGATGTAGGATTATCTGGAATTTCTTTGCCTGAGTGCGGAAAAAAGGGGAAAATTGAGTTCTCCGCCTACTACTAGCAGAAAGTAATCTGCTAAGGAGGTCTTGTAGAAAATCAAGAATGAATTCATTCCTAATCAAAGGACTTCTGAATTAATGCTCATTTCACATTTATCACTGGACTCCCAAACTCTTTAAAAAGTCCAGGTAAGAGATCAAAAACTTCATCTCGTTTGGATTTACAGAAATTTAAAATTTGGTCACTCTTTATTTGGCAACTCTATGTCTTGCTTGTCATGATAGAGAAATCAATTTGACAAGTCCCTTAATGGAAAAGATCTAATATTGGTGAATTTCCCCCCGAGAGTATCTACGATGTTTACCGATCATATGGTACCAATTATGATATTAATAATTGTTTAACTGTTCCATGAATATTCAACTGTAGTAATTCAGAAGTGTTATCCACTATTTTCTTTCATGTATTTGATATAAAGTTCATCATATCTATGAAATTACAAAAGATGTGTGGATGACATATGACTGGGACGGAACTGACCCTACGCCAGTTGTTATTCAAACGAAGTGAGGGTTAGTTCTTATGATTTTTTTTTATTGTTTTTAGAGGGTCACTTTGTTTATGAATAGGCTAGAAGGTTTTGTATATAGACATGGCATAAATAAAGTCGAGCGTGAAAATGGTTTGCGTTGGAAACTTTGAGGACCGAAGAAAGGAGCAAATCTCGAAATTACCAACTTTCCTCCTCGTAGCTTTTTAAATTCTACTTATATTTAATTTTCCTTAATTTAGAAAATGATGATTCATTATTTAACTTTGAGTGTATGGCTTAATCATATATGATAAGAACACTGTTGATGATGTTATTGACCACGCTATCTCATTGTCACTGGGGTTGGTGATTGCTGTAACACTAATAAGCGTTGTTCCGTTGTCACTGCCATTGGTGAATGATGTGGATGATAAAGAGCTCAACGACTGAGCAATGGTGAAGAACGATATAGGACTATACGAACCTGTAATACCCCGTAATTTTATTGACATTTATTTAAGGGATTAATTGAATTAAATGAAAATTAATTGGGAATTAATCCAGATATAAATACTAGAGAAATGTGAGTTGGTATTTTATTGTGATGTTAAAATTGAAAATTTCATGAATATTGAAAATATCAAAATTTATCACGAGGCAGAAATACGACAAATTGGAAATTTAGTTGGGACACGCGTGTCAGTCGCGTCAGGAATGAAATTATTTAAATTAAAAAGTAAATTTTATTTTTATCCACCGAATGGTCATTTTAAGTGCGCCAACGTGTCCGGAAGGGTCGAAATAGTCAGAAAACACTTGCCATGGGTTTAGTTTAGGTCCCGGGGCACTTTTAGGCCAAACCGGCTACCTAGAGGGTATTTTGGTAATTTTAAAAATTAGGAAATTAAAACCCACGAAAATTAGAGTTTATATTTATAATTGTAAAGGGGCCACTAAGGCCATTACCATCAAAAAGAGAAGAGAGTGGGCTACGGGAGTTTTGAGAGAGGTTGGAGAGAGGTTACAGGAGCCAAACCAAAGCCATCACCCATCACCACCATTCTGGAAGAATTTGTGACCGAAAGAAGGGAAATTCAACCTAGAATTTACGAAAACGAATCCGGAAAATGAATCTAAGGCAAGTGGTTTAATTACATAATTTCAAGTGAATTTTTCTTCCATGATTAGAATTGAAGATATGTCTTATATTGAAAGTTTGATGAAAACCCATGAAATTGGAGATGGAATTCATAATCTCATATAGAGATTGCATGTAGAATGTTATTGGATGAATTTCATATACGAAATATATCTTTTGATGATGTAAAAACGGATTTTTAAGGAGTAATTGTAGATATTAAATTATGTATTCATATTTATAGGTTTTGGGACGAGATTTGGGAAATTATGATGATTACGTGTTGATTTAGGAGGTATTGACCCCATGTATATGTTAAAAAGTGACCTAGGAGGACTTAGTGTAGTTTAAACATATTAAAACTGAGTTTGGATGATCATAGGAGTGATTTAGAAAAGAGAAAAAGGAAGAAAAATAGACTTTGCAGATTTTTGGGCATGTTCTGCCATGTCGTTAGAAGGCCTGCCCAGGTCGTTCGAATGACCTCGTTCGAACGAGATTCTAACGAGATGACAGTATCCCTTCTAACGAGTTGGTAGCTCGTTCCAAGCCTTTCATTCGAACGAACTCGTTCGAACGAGACTTCTAACGAGTTGACAAAATGGCCTTTTTGGCCTGATTTTATTTTAAATATTTCGGAGACTTAGTTAAATGGAATTGTAACCTTCCCTTATTGACTAGTGGATATATATGGGAGATTGGGGTATGTTAAAGAGTAAAATTGAGAATCTTGTAGTAAACCGGATGACCTTTATGGAATAGGAAACGAGTACCTAATTACGACGTGAGAAGAGCTGACGACTTTAATACACATAAATCGGGGACTTGTAAATATATAATGCTAAATGATGGTATAAGAACGAGAAGTATACCTCTATTAATATACTAAGATATCTAAGAAGCGTGAATGCTTAGTATACGTGGTTTTCTATGTATAACAAACCTACCATACTTGCTATCATTGGAGGTCCGCGTTCATTTAGGGCCAGCTAATCTTTGTGTGCCTACGAGGGGATTTAGTTTGTTACCTCGAGGACATAGGTCAGAGAAGGACTTATTGAGAAGTTAATAAGTCTGTTGATCATGGGAGCGTAGGTATGTGTGTGACCCATGTGATGTGAACTATGTTCGCCTCCATTATTTGTGATTGCTAATATTTGAGAACGATTCCTGAGAGATTCGGAATGCGTGGTCCTAATGTACGTGATGTACCAGGATTTGATAGCAGAGTATGTGTGCACCACAGCTTAGACTCGGGGTGCTAATATTGTATATTTATGATAAGAATAATATACGGTTAAATTAAAATGCACAGTCATGTATAAACGCGAATGTAATTAATAGCAACATTTTTGTAAAGATGAAAGTGGAAATCCCCTAGTTAGTTGTATTACTAATATGGGAAACCGAGAATAAATGTAAAGCTTTCTGTTTCAATGAAGATGTCGGAATTAAAGCGTGAATCGTATAGTAATGTTAGGTATTATGATTGGACTAGCTAGATATGGGAATAACTAGAATTGGGTACGGGTACGTTAGGAGTGCACAAATAGTCGAGAGGTGAGTATTTCATGTGAGCGCACGTGCTAATATGTATTTTTCATTCATTGTTTTAAATGTCATTAAAACACTTGCTATATTTTAAACTTTTTTTTCACTATCGGGCTCTGACCCGTTTGCTTCCAAATATATTTTCTTATAAAAACCTTTTAGGTGCCCAGCCACGAGGACACCAAGTATAGGAGTTCCATTCAGGTGACGTATTGTAGCTGCCGTGGAAGTTACAGAACCTTGACAGTAGACGCCTCCATTTTTGGTCTTGACTCCATATTATCATCTTTTCTCATCTGTTGGGCATGTCGCCCTATTTCCTTTTAGAGACACTTTATTTATTCAGTTAATTCAGAATTTTGGGTTGTAATTAATTTAGTGATGCAGACTTGGTACTTGTTTATTTCAGCATTTGGATTGTTGTGAGGAGTCTTACTCCAGACTCATTACTATTTTATGGTTACTCTATTGTCTTTATGTTGTGGTGGTTGTGTTGTCACTTCATAATTTACTTATTGCATGTTAATCGGATTTAATTAAAATTGACAACTCACTTTTTAAATATTAGGTGGCAAGTAATTGTTAAAACATTTTTCGACAGTGATGCTATGAACTGAGCCAACTTGGCATTTTGTATTAATTTAATAAAGGAGTAGCTACCCGGTATTTAAATTAGTCGGGGTGTCACATAACCCAAGTTCCAATCATCGTATATAAATGCGAGGGTGTGGTAGGTGCAGTAGGTCGGTGGTTAGAGCTTTTGAGGTGTCGACATTATTTCACGAAAGTCAAAGGAAAGCCGAAACATTTATGCGTGATTTTTTTATGCAAATTTTTTTGCAGACTTTTTTAAATGATGTTCATAGTGGGTTTATCTATATATGATACATATAGTAGGTCACTATTTTTTTGTGGATAACTAATGTAGATGGTGGGTATATCTATCTATGTCTCGCTATTTTTTTATATGGACAAATGACCTCGTTTGGTGCATTTTAGGTGTACGTGATTTCATATACAAAAAAATTCAAAACTATTTTTTTGTTATTGATTCGTGTTTAGATATATTTGTCAACTATGACATTAATGTTGGTTATTAATTTTTTTTATTATATGTTTTATTTATGACCATTTATATTAAACTCTCATGTGATGAAATTTTTTATGACCATTTTAAAATTTTGAAAACTGTTTATCATGACGTTTTTTTAAATCGAATATGACATTTTATAGAGTATATTATGACACTTTTTTGTAGCAGAAATGACAATTTTGAAAAGACAGTCATATATAATCGTTACTAATATGATACTTTTTATGGGTATCAGTTATAACACTCAAACTTATGATGATTTTTATTAAAAAATAAATTGTTATAAAATTTGTTTTATGACACTTAAAAAACGTCATAAAAATGTTTTTTTTATAGTGTTAACAATCCACCGACGTGGAACAAAAGCCAAAGGCAATTTTCAAAGTTTTACTTCTTACAACTTTCATAGTTGTCTTCTTATGAGTTTCTCTAACACAATGTTTAAAAATAATTATACATTATGCTTAAGAAAAAATAATTAATATACTGGTAGATAATATTTGTGTGAATCCCTTTAGATGGGACTACTAAGGGCTAAATAATAAATAATTACTGTCCTATATCATTGTACTATTACTAATTGCATCCACAACCTACGTCAGCTTGCTTTTACCGATGACTGTATTTTTTTCCTCCAACCTACGCCAGCTTTAGTGGCTCACTCCCATCATATTCTAATAACTTCTGGTTCTTTTTCGGGTCAGACCATTAACAACGACAAATCTACAGTTACTTTCGGCACTTCTACTCCACATGCCGTTAAACAAGCTACTTTGCACCAACTGGGAATTCATGGGTCTCAAGGGGAGGATAAATACCTTGGATTACCTTTTATTACAGGTCAGGTAACGCTCCAAATGTTCTCTGAACTTACGAAAACTCTCGATCGACACTTACATGTGTGGTATAATAACTTCTTGTCCTATACTGGTCGAACCACTTTAATTAATGATGTGTGTACTTCCCTTCCTTCTTATTACATGTTCGTCTATCCGATTCCTCCCCGTATTCTTACTACGTTATCCAAGAAAATTAAATCATTTTTTTTGGAATGCTTCCAAACTTTGTCATAAAACAGCCACAGTCCCTTGGGATACGATTACCCTTCCAAAAAACATGGTAGTTTGGGCAATAAAAACTTACACTCTTTAAATAAAGCATGCACGATTAAATTACTTTGGAAACTTTTTACTGAGCCGCACAACCATTGGACTCAAACTATGAAATATAAGAATTTTTTTTGCACCAATTTGTTGGCAACTCATAGTAAGGCTACAAACGCGTAATTTTGGAAAAATGTTTCTGCTTTAATCTCTTCCTTTGCCACTGGGATCAGATGGAGAATTGGTTCCGACTCTATTTCATTTGGCAATCGTATTTGGCTCTAGCAGGATTCTCTCAATCATCTTTACCCGCATATTCCTCCTCATATTTTAGTTGCCCCATATGCATGTTTATTTCTAATGGACAATGGGACATACCAACTTTACCTTAGTGGTTGCCGTTGGATGCTATTCACAGGATTCGTGCCTTGTATGTTCCCTCTCAAGAATCACTGGATGTTCCGTATTGGTGGCCTACTTCTAGTGGTAATTTTACTCTTAAATCGACTTATCATTGACTTCACACTCACCTATATGCCAAGCACATTCCTGCGCTTCTTTGGAATTTTTTATGTAAAAGTACCTTACCCCCCTAAGCTTCACTTCTTCCTGTGGTTTCTCATTCATAGGGCATTACTAACTGCGGATTTTCTTTTTCTGTACCATAAATTATTGACTCATATGTTCTCTCTTTGTGAGTTAGCTGATTGTAATACACATATTTACTATGACTGTCCTATGTTGTTCAAACTTCGATGCTCAATGCCTTTGCTGGACCTTTGTCCTACATCCATCTTTGCTGCCCTATCCCACATCCAGCTTATAGTTTGGGTTATAGTTAATCAACTTCAACCATTTTTCCTTCTTTGGTTATTTTGGGTCACGCGCAATGAGGCGATCTTTCAACAGATAGACATAAATTTATCATCTTTCAAGTCCAACTTATCTCAACGCCTTCGCAGATACTACTAGGCTCGTCAATTACTACGACCCAGTATACCTCCCCCTTTTGCTTTTCCTATAGCTTGGTCTAAACCTGCGAATATATTTTTCAAATGTACTACGGATGGATCAAAGTCACATCTTACGGGTCATGTCGCACACGGTGGAATTATCGGCGATGCTGAAGGAAAATTTGCATGTGGTTTTACCCACCATATAGGCTTCGCATCGTCAGTTCTAGCGGAGATTTGGGCCATTAAAATTGGTTTGGATCTTGCTTCTGCTCAGGGTATTACTTGCATTGAAGTGGAAACCGATTGTCAAATTGTCTTTAATATGATCAACAAGAACCAATCCCAGAATCCATACCACATGAATTTGATCCAGGCCATCCGTGACGGCTTCTAGAGATTTCAACATGTTACCTTACGTTTATGTTTCAGGGAAGCTAATTCTTGTGCTGATGTTCTTGTTGTGCACTCAGTTTCTAAGTTATTTCGCTCTATAGTGTACGTTTAGAAAAGTTTTTACTTCCGACTTTTCACCGCGATCTGTGTAATATCGCGGTGGTACGTTTTGTAGTTTATAACATTACCTGTAAGATTTTCATAGTTTAATTTAAGCTTCCTGTTTTTGTCAAAAAAAAACGATAAATGCTCATGAGTGGTAAATTTACAAAATTAAAAGTTGAGTTTAGCATTTTTCAATAGAAAAGTTCACATTGGTGGATTTTGGTGAATTTGTAATATATTTTCTTACGAACTACTGTTCTTCGTAGAGAAGTTTTTTCCTCACAAATTATTTTCTTACAAACTATTGCTACAATTAAATTTAGTTCGTATGAACGCAAATACCTAATAAAAATTGATTATTTATATTTGATCCAAACTTCATTTTTTCCATAGCAATTGACA
Source organism: Sambucus nigra (assembly GCA_949130495.1). Classification (NCBI taxonomy): domain Eukaryota; kingdom Viridiplantae; phylum Streptophyta; class Magnoliopsida; order Dipsacales; family Adoxaceae; genus Sambucus; species Sambucus nigra. The sequence goes on along the minus strand of OX422217.1, from coordinate 51,154,460 downwards.
CGAAATTCGTTGGAATTGCAACGAACTAAATAAATTTGTAGAAAATGGTTAATCATTCTTCAAATTTAGAAAACGATTATAAATAGAGAAATAAAATTTTTACTCTTTATTTCACCGCTGCAACATTACGAATTTGTATATTAACATATTATCTTGAAAGGTATAATCACCTAAAATCATGTTAGAAATTACATTTTGCATACTAGGAAGACACAGCCGAAGTATTCGAGGTTAACCCAGGGCACGTGAAAAGAGAGAGAGAGACATAGGCTAAATAATAGGAAGACAATATTTATGTATAATAATACAAAAGGCACGTGAAATGAAAATTAAGAATGAGAGAGAAATGTGATATGCACCGTCGTACAGACTGTATGATACAGTTGACGGACCCTTGTAATTGAACAAGCATGCACCACCAAAAATGTGGAATTCCTATTGACAGACTGTATGACACATTTGAGGACCATCACTGCATAATCACGATTGAACTTGACTTTCATTCTTTTTTGTTTTTCTATTTTCTTTTATTAGCGTGAGTTACATTCTAATGTTAGTGAGCGGTGCGCGGATGACTTGTGTTAATAATTATACATCATGCTTAAAAAAACAATTAATATACTGCTAGATAATAGTTGTGCGATTGTGTCCAGAAGAGACTACTAAGCGCTAAATAATAAATAATTACTTTCCTATATTAAAGTACAATTACTTAAAGCATCGACAATGATAAATGTTCATGAGTGGTAAATTTACAAAACCAAAAGTAGAGTTTATCTTTTTTCAATAGGAGAGTTCACATTGGTGGATTTTGGTAAATTTTGAAAATATTTTCTTAAGAACTATTATTCTGCGTAGGAAAGTTTTTTTTCTTACAAATAATATTTATTCATATAAATTGTTACGAACTAATTTAGTTTGTATAAATTATTACGAACTAATTTATTCGTATATCTATATCCATTGAGTTATAGTTCCGAGGGATGATTATTATATTTATAGTGTGTGATATATAAGTATTGATATACTTTATGTGTATATATATATATAGACAAAATAAATAATGAGATGCGAAATGATATCTGGCTCATCCGGGAGAATTAAATTTGGATTAAAATGTGATATACCTCAATAAAGATGAGAATATTATATACGAGTCTAATAACACTAAATTATGAATAGTTTATAATAACTAGTGAAAGTTATTCATATTGAAAGGACAAATTATAAATGAGAATTTATAATGTATAAGCTCGTGCGCAAGCTTAGAATAATATATACAAGGGATATGAGATAGTGTATGGGTGCTTAGAAGTTTTGAGAGGAGCAAGTTAGGGTGGATATCGTTAATAGGGTGTTTAAAATACATGCGTTAGCTATGCACTGTTAGATAAAATGTGAGGGGTATCTCATGTGAGTGCGACACCAGTTTAAATATAAAAAATATCATATTTCAAATGTTAAAGTATTTTAAACACTTGCTAAATATTTTCAAAACGTTTTGGACTCTGGACCGCTTGCACATATTTCAAAAACCTTTAAGATCTCCAAACACATGGACGACTCGATGATATTATTCCTTCGAGACAGACGATGCTGCAGCAGCTGTGCAAGTTAACAGAGATTGTTTAGACGCTTCTTTCCTTCTGATGTATGTAGGAGGTACTGTTGCAATATTCAACCACGTTGCCCAACTGTTGTCATTTATATTTTATTTTCTGCTTTTTCGTTTACAATATTCGATATGGTTGATTTAATGTTTACTGAGAGTTGTCGATTGTTGTTTATTTATTTCAGTTCTTGTGTATATTATTGTGTGGATATATTTATGATTTGATTTAAAGTTAAAAAGACAAGAAAATTTAAAATTTGACACCAGGCCTAATAGGTTATTAGTAATTAATTAATTTTCGATAGTAATTCTGAAAATGAATCATATAAAAATCCTATTTTATTTTGATGAAGGATTGATTAACCCAGATTAAAATAGGTGGGCATTCACAATCTTATCCCACTATCTTACAATGAAAAATGAAAAAACGGTTGACAGAAATCTTGAGGGCTCATATATGCGTAATCCATTTTGCATTTCACTCACTAAATAATCGATTTGTTTTTATAAATTTGGCGATGATTGATTTCCATCATATATATTGCCTTCATTCAATTTCATAACAAATTATCTTGGAACGTCAGCCTAAAATCATATTAAATATTAGGAAGACAATATTTGGCATACTAGTAATACACTTTTTCAAGATTTTTAGAGTCCCAGGCGAACTCGTGAAATGAGGGGCCCATATATAATAATAGGTTTTTTATTAATTAATAAATTGTAGGATTTTTAACCGAAAATAGGCCTACTTATTTTTCATTAGTTGCGACAAGTTTAAATGTTTATCCGTTTAGTTTTCAATAAATTATTTTTGGTACAATTGTAAAATGACGCTATAAATATATATATACACATAAAATTTTGAGGCCCCTAAAATACATCGAAAATTGGGGGCCCGAGACGGACACCTCTCTCGGCTCCCCTCAAAACCGGCCCTGCACACTGCTGAAGGATTCGAGGCTGACCCAAGGCAGGTGAAAGGAGAAAGAGATAGAGAGAGAGAGATAAGATAAATAGTAGGAAGGCAATATTTATGTATAATAATACAAAAGGCACGTGAAAAGAAAATGCACCAACAAAAGAGTCAGTATCCCATTAATGGACCACTTATAATTGATGCATAGTTTCCATCATAACGAACATGCATGGACCACCAAAAATGTCGAATCCCTATTGACGGACCACTGTTAATTAATGCTTACTTACCATCATATAGGATGTATGACACAGTTGAGGACCATCACTGCATAATCACGATTGAACTTAAGTTTATAAATTCCAATGAATTATTATCCGTAGTGAGTATGCAATTTTTGTTCATTAATGAATTAAAATAAAATATAATCCACGTGTTAATGTAGAATGTCAATATACATACAAAAAGTTGTTTATTGATTCAGAATATGTTGAAATATAAATATATGTCTGATATTGAACTTATTCACAATGTTTTTTTTTCCAGAATACTCTAATGTAACACTTCGTAATTTTTGAGCTCTTCATTTTAATTAATTAACTCAGTACTTGATAATTTACTTGTGTCATAAATTGTTGAAAATTAATTAATTGTGTTATTTAAAAATGAGTGAATTTAAATTAGTTAATGGGTGAAAGTTAACTTTTAAAAATAATTATCCGGATGGCGATTTTGAGCACACAATTGAGTCCGGTAGGGTCGAAATATTCTGAAACTAGTTTTCAATCCCGCGCGATGTGCGGACTATTTGTAAAAATGATAGGAAACAAATATATATATATTTATATATATATATATATATATATATATATATATATATATATATATATGAATAATATATATAGTAAAGCATACCAATATTAATGTTATCTTAGGAGGTTGCACGATGGGGATGAGTCCCATGGGTAGCGAATGCAGGGTGAGTATAATCCCCAGGTCATAGCATCTCTTATTAGGAGTGAGATGTTATGGCATGGGACGATCATTTTCGAGGGGAACTACGACACCTCATACGCAGGTGTGATAGCATTTATATCTGACATGCGTGTGAATGTTGAGATATAATTATATGTATATATGGTGCAAGTTTATATACGGGTAAATACATAGTGTGAAATGTATAAATGATATAACTTGTGAGGTTTTTATATGGTACCAAATGAGAAATGACTTGAATAAGTTAATGTGATTAATAACTTATAAAGTGTATACTAAACTCACTCTGGATAGAGTAATGGAAAATAGTGCAGTATATGTGACAAGAATAGTTACGGAAAAGTTAGCTAGATGGGTCATGTATAGTTACATTAGGCATGCACATTATTGGAGGGGTGAGGTGTCCTCATGAGAGTGTACGACACTAACTCAAATATGAAGAGCATACTTGCATTTTAATTTCCTGTATTTAAATTCACTTGCTAAATATTTTCAATTGTTTTGGGTTCTAACCCTTGCTATTAAAATATATTCGAAACCTTTTAGGTGTACTGCCACAGGGGTGCCATGCCTAATCTCCTTGGAGGGTGCGTAGCTGCGGTATATTTGGGTGTTGCTGGACATTTATTTTAGGCACCTATATCATTCTTATCTAGAAAGGGATATTCTAGTTGTACTTTTGGGCTTGTTGCCTTGGCTTGTACTTTTTACACTTAGTTTGGCATGTATCAATCACACTCTATATACTTTGCACTTTGTGGGTGCTTGTATAGTCGAAGTTATTCGGCTAACACTTTTGGTATATTTGTCGCATGATTAGATTTTCCTTGTGATGGTTATTTTGGACCCATATTATATTTGTTGGTTTCAGATTAAGTCCTAAAATAAAATTTGGCATCAGCTTAATTAAAGACTAGGTGGCTAGTAATTAATAATGTTGCGAAAGTCATGATAATAATGAACCATGTGTAAATTCTTATTTAATTTTATAAAGGTCTGATCAACCAGAATTTAAATAAGAGGGGTGTCACAGATGGGATCAGAGTCAGGTTCTAGTGTCCCTAGGATCTGTGCGGTTTGCTTTAGTTTTCGAGTTGTGCTCTTTGGCATAGATCCTTCTTATTAGGACTGTTGACTGCTCTTTATGTTTATTAGTTATCTCTCTTATGCTATTTTAAGATTTGTATTAATTTTGGACTTATACATCTCATTCTATGTTTCAGATACCGCCCAGGAGAACTAGAGGTAGACCCTCGAGGGAAGCCGATCGAGGAGGAGAGAATGAGGATCCTCGGGAGCCTGATGGTCCGTAGCCCAAGGCCCCACAGGGCTTTGTATCCATCGAGCAGGTAGCAGGTAAAGTGGCTCAGGCGATCAATGCCGCCATGGAAACGATGGAAGCTCACTTTCCTCAACCTCAGCCACAACATCACATGGCTCCAGTTGGGCAGGCCTGCCCAGGGTCGTCTGAGTGGAAGTAGGTTCGGGAGGCCTTTTCGAAGGGCCATTCCCCAGAGTTCCAGGGTATTGCATATGTCATTGCAGCTTACTAGTCGAGGAAAGATATGCAGAGGCACTTACGTATGGTGGATTGTAGAGAGGTACAGAGGAAGATGCTTGCGACATTTAGGCTAATGGGAGCCACCTTGCAGCGATGGGAGTCCATGACCACGATTGTTCATAAAGATTTTATTACAGTTACAGAGTTTTGGGCCTGGTTTGATCGCAAGTATTTTCCTACGACCGTTGAGACTGAGATGAGGAGGAGGTTTAGGGAGGTGGTTATGGGAAAACGATTTATCGTTGAGTACAAGGAGGAGTTCATTCATTTGGAAACTCTCATGCTAGATGAGGAGAGCAACAAAGAGAGATAAAAAGTTATGTTATGGATGGGTTGGCTCGGAGGATCAGGTAAAATTTGATTAGAAATTCAGATTTAGAGACTTACATTGATGTGGTTAATGTTGCCTTCCTCTATTATCAGGATCATCGCTTCCATGTTAAGGGAAGCAAGATGAGTGGTGAGCCGGGCCAGCAGGGCAAGGCTAATGGGTGTTCTTCTAGTGGTGCACTACAGGAGCAGGATACCCGTCAGGGGAATCCCGTCAAGAGATTTCAATTTTGAGGAAAGGGGTTCAGGCAGGGCTAGTAGTGCCCGAATCAGCAACTAGTTCCTCAGGGGAATTAATGCCATGGGAACAATGGGGGTGGCCATCAGGGCTAATAGTCGGGACAACGTCACCAGGGCCATTGAGGCCAACCCCAGGGACAACAGTGTCAGGGCCAGATGGGTCAATTTCAGGAAGATGGTCAGAAATTTCATTTCATTTGTAGTTAGGTTGGCCACTTCAGGAGAGATTGCCTACAGAGAGATAGGGGCCCGCAGCAGGGTGCTCATAGGTTCATTAGCTGCACGGATGAAATTAGGATCTTTTTGGGGTTAGCTCACTGAGATTAGAATCTTATTGGGGTTAGTTGGGTACTACCATCATTTCATCATAGGGTTCTCCAAGATTGCTGAACCGTTGACAAATTTGATTCGTAAAGGGGTGCCCTTTGTATGGAGTGATTAGTGTCAATTGGCATTTGACGAGTTGAAGGACAAGCTAACATCGGCCCTCATAATGGTATTATTGAGGCCAGGATTAGATTATCGGGTTTATACTGATGTGTCCTTGCAAGGACTCGGAGGTGTGGTTTAGCAAAAAGAGCGGGATATAGCTTATGCTTCCCGAAAGATAAAGCCCCATGAGTGGAATTATCCCACTCATGATCTTGAGTTGGCTGCAGTTGTTTTTTCCTTGAGGATTTGGAGGCATTACCTTATGGGAGAGAGGTTCACGTTATTCACAGATTGCAAATCACTCCAGTATCTATTCACTCAGAATGACTTGAACATGAGGCAAAGGAGGTGGTTAAAGTTCGTGAAGGATTACCAATGTGATATTCAATATCATCCTGGTATGGCTAATGTGGTGGTGGACGCGTTGACCCGTCGGCCCAAGGAGTATTTGGCGGCAGTTTGGAGGGAGAAATGGAGCGAACATCAGCACGAAGATGAGATTCCCAGGGAATGTATAGTGGTTCTAGCCGTCATAACTGAAATTTTCATGCGGGTGGTGAGGGCTCAAGCATAAGATCCTTTTTTCCAGGATAGAGCAGTTGTTAGCATAGGGTGCGGAGTCCTAATCCATTAGCTCCAAGGGTGGGCTATACTTTAATGGGACGTTGGTCGTGCTAGAGGTCGAGGACTTGAGGCACACCGTTTTAACTAGACTCATGGCCCCAGATTTGCAGTACATCCTAGTGGGGAAAAGATGTACCAAGATATGAGGAGGCAGTACTGGTGAACGGGTATGAAATAAGATATTACGGTGTTTTTCTCAAAGTGTGCCACGTGTCAGCCTATAAAGGTGGATCACCAAAGACAGTCAAGGATGTTACAGTCGCTTGAGATTTCGGTATTGAAGTGGGAAAGCATCTCTTTGGATTTCATTACGGGGTTTCCTATTTCACATAAGTGTTAAAATTCAATATGGGTCATAGTAGATCGTTTGACCAAGGCGGCCCACTTTTTGCCGATTCGTACGGACTTTGAGACTATGCAGTAGCGAGACTATTAACAGTGGAGATAGTCAGCTTGCACGGGGTCCTGGTTAATATAGAGTTCGACAGGGACCAGATTTTTTTATCGCATTTTCGGCAGGGCCTCTAGAGGCTTTGGGCACTGATTTGAGGTTGAGCACCGCCTATTAACCCCATACGGACGAGAAAACGAAGAGGGTGAATCATATGCTTGAATACATGCTATGGATGTGTATTCTTGATTTTGGGAGAGGTTGGGAGGAGTACCTTACACTAGTAGAGTTCTCGTATAACAACTCGTACCAATTCACTATTGGCATGGACCCATTTGAGGAGTTGTACGGGACATCTTGTCGCTTACCAGCTTGTTCGTTAGAGGTGGAGGACAACAAGCTATTAGGGTCAGAGATGATTCAGGACACGTTCACTAATATTGAGTTAATTCGGGGGTGTATCCCTATAACTCAAGATAGACAAATGAGCTGCGCGGATATAAAATGGAGACATGTGGAGTGGGAGATCGTGGATCAAGCATTAGTGAGGGTATCCCCTATGAAAGTGGTGATGATATTGGGAAAAAAAGGGAAGTTAGCGCCAAGGTATGTGGGCCCATTCTCCATCATTGAGAGAGTTGAACTGATAGCGTATCGTTTGGGTTTGCCAGATCACCTTCAGCGTATCCACGATGTGTTCCCTGTAGCATCACTGAAGAAATATAAGAGGAGTCTGAGGGCGTTTTGGAATGTCCCACTTGAGGAGATAGACTTGTAACTCGACATTTCTTATTAGTTGAGACCAGTAGCTATCTTATATCACAGTGAGCGCAAGTCATGATTTAAAGTTGTACCGCTTGTTCGTGTTTAGTGGAGTCATTATAGTTCTGATGAGTCCACTTGGGAGCATGAGGAGGACACACGGGAGCAGTATCCAGAGCTATTTACTATAGGTACGTTTGAATTTTAGCGATGAAATTTCGTTAAAAGGGGGGAAGTATGTAACATCTCGTAATTTATGGGCTCTTTATTTTAATTAATTAATTCGGTAATTGATAATTTACATGTGTCATAAGTTGTTGAGAATTAATTATTTGGGTTATTTAAAAGTGAGTGTAATTAAATTTGTTAATGGGTGAAAGTTAACTTTTGAAAATAATTATTCGGATGTCGATTTTAAGTGCACGGTTGAGTCTAGTAGGGTCGAAATAGTCCGAAATGAGTGTCCATAAGTATGTATTGGGTTTCAGAACGTTTCTAGAAACAATTGAGCTCCAAAGTAAGTGTTTGGGCCCTTTTTAGAAGACACATATGCCCAAAAAGGGATTAGAGTTATTAACCCTAATTGTGAGAGGGTAAGGCAACTTTAAGTCATTTTATAATACTAAAATTGGGGAGAGCCTTAGAGGAGATCCATTAGAAGAGAATTTGGAGATTTTGGGAGATTACTTAAAGAACAAGAGGAGATCTTTGAATCCAACCCAACATCTTCATCCAAGGGACTTGATTCCACAAATGACCGGGCGGAAAAAGTGTGTTCGTGTGAGGACACAATCATCGTGTGTTTCGCCGCCGCGATACAAAGAAAACCTAAGCTACTACTACACTTGACAAGCAAGTACAGCGGTAAGTCGGGTGATCCATAGGGAGTGATTAAATTTTAGATCTCAATTGTTTTAATTACTTCAGGAATAAAAGTGTAAAATAAATAAATGAAAAGGTGATAGGTGGTTATGGTGACTAAATAAAAAGAGAAGTTACGCTAGATAAAAGTAAAGCGAGGATCGGGATCACATTCTACCAAACGGATCGAAACAACTACTAAATAGATTTTCGGTTCGAAAACATTTAATCGAGCATTTTCAATTAAGCATAAACATCACGCAATAAGGAATTTAAGCCAAAGTTGCGAGATTAAACATTTAATCAAAAATGGTCACACGTGGATTAAATTCGGATTGTCGCTATAAACACTAAAGTTGCGTGACAAATAAAGTTAAACGCATAACAATCCAACTTTAATACACGCGGTTTCAATTAAATTCAATTTCACACGAAAACCTAACTTTCGAGGTTCAAGCCCGTAAATGGCGGAACGAAATCCCGACCCTATTTATTTAAAGGTAATACATGAATGAAACTAAATTACACTAATTAAACTAGGAAAGCAATAATTAAAGCAAGTAAACTAATTAATAAAGCATGTAAATTAATTATCAAAGCAAGAAATTAAGAAATACAACTAAATTAATGTAATTAAAGTTAAGGTACAACTTACAAAACAAAGAGTACAAGAGAGGAGTAGGGCAAATCTCCCAAGTACAAACCATAAAATCTAAGACAAAAATAGAGAGATGTCTTGAAAATGAAGAGAAAGAGTATTTATCCAAAATAAATCCCATGGAAAAATTGAAAATAAAAGGGGAGAAAAACAAATATCAGCATGGCCGAATCGATTCGGCATTGGGCCGAATCGATTCAGTTGAAGAATATCTCGAGGCTGCCAGGGGGCGAATCGATTCGGGTGAAATCCGAATCGATTCGGAATGGTGAGCGAATCGATTCGGATGGAATCCGAATCGATTCGGAAACAGAGGAACTGGAATATTGTCTCCAACCGAATCAATTCGCAAAAGGGGCGAATCGATTCGGACCTGCTGGTCTTGAATCTTTCCCCTGTTTTTGGTTGAGATGAAATTCTCTTCCGCTCAAAAGCCCGTAACTTCTTGGTTTGAACTCGGAATCATGCACCGTTTGCGACCACGCGAAGCTTGTTCAGAGGGCTTCTACTTCTGTGAAGACATTGGTCCAGTTACCCAAATTGTGAAATGATTAAATTGCCCTTGCGCATGCGATTGTGTACGAAACTTCGTCGGAATGCATCCAAACTTCATACTAAGCATCCAAATACCTACAAAAGCTCAATTAACCCCTGCAAAACATGTTAACATAGAAATCCGAGGTTTTCTGGTTAACGAGCATAAATATAGGGATTAAGATACCCGAGGGGGCTAATAACGCGTAGGTTAACGGGTGAAATACGCAATATTTGCGTCGTATCACACCCCCTAGCAATGAAATAGGAAACAACAAGAACTACAAGAAAACCAAAAACAGGATACAACTACACAATGGGATGAAAAAGTAATAAAAAGATAAGGCCACTTTCGCGGGCGAACGATTGCATTTAGCATATGCAATAAGCCGTTAAACCCCTAGGTTACCCCAGTGGACGAGTGTCGTCTCGTGAGGGTTTTTAGGGATGATACCCACAAACATCACATAGTTTCCTCAAAACATGCCCAGCCCAACATGCGATAAACTCAAGAACAACGAAAAAGATTTCAAACATGTTATTAGCATATTGAACGAATTCAAGCTAAAGTCCGTTGTTATTAATAGGTTGAATGCACCTCATAGAATTGAAACTTAAAAGTGGGAGGGGGAGAGCACATGCATAGTGTGATTTGGCGAAAAACTTACATAAACCGGATACTAATCAAAGCAAGCATATATTCAATCCTCACGGGCATTACGCTCAACAAATGAAATCACTCGGAATGGGAGGTAATACACGGGACATGCGGGCATAAAGAGTAAATGTAAATGGAAACTAGTCCGCACACATGTCACAAATGAAGAACGCTATATAGGAAATGAAAAACTTGTAATCTCAATGAAAAATACCACTCATCAAAAGAGCCGAAATGCATTTTCACAGATTATCAAAACTATTATGACTTTTAAATTAAATGCACCCTAAGATCACATAGGACTTTATAAGGTTGTAATGTAGGTTTGGGGTTAAGGTACGAAATGAAAGGTATATGTACGGATTCAAAGTGTTCGGAGATGAAAACTTGAAATAATGGGAAGGATGCGGGCAATATCAAAAATGGAAAGTAACTTCCAAACGAGCATTAGATATGTCATCGGGGAGAGTAATCAAAGCTTATTGAACACTATACACAACATTTACAACTTTCTCTTTCTTTTCTTTTCTTCTTTTTCTCAATTTTCTTTTTTTTTTCTATTGCTTTTTGCTTTCTCGTTTTCTTCACTTTTTTTTACATCACTTTTCTTTGCTTATCAAACTCTCATATGCCTAAAATTGCAACCGCAATACAACAACAACATTCAATCCCAAGTAACATTCCAAACAAAGGTATGTAAGGTGTATGTATGGCTTAAAACTCCAATTTGGAGTTGGTTATGGGATTTTGGGTAATGAAACGAAAGGCTAGTATTTAGGCTCAAAGGGGTTAACGAGGGTAAACATATAAGGGTGAGGTCAAGGCTAATATGGGTGATATAAGAAAGAGGGCCTATGATCATTTCACAAAGTTTACGCAATTCTCGAGTCAAAACAATATATGAAAATCATGATCAAGTAACACATTTCAAGTATGAACTCAATTAATGAACGGTCAAATGCAAGATTAGTGAGATTACCAACGAATTCAACATTTTCAATGAGAAAAGAATAGTGTATAACACTCACAAACGACGAAAGGTATAAAGCTTACTCGGTGTAAGTATATACAATGCAACAAAAGATTACTGAGTTATAAAAATCTTAAACCAAATCAATATAACCAGGAAAGTGAATATGCTCATGGGATAAAGTTTAATTCATGAAGTTATTCACAATATCAATGATTTGAGGACTAAAGTCCAATAACTTCTAAAATCGAGAACATGCATCATTAAGTTGTCAATCGGATCGGTCAATTATTAAAATTTATCATCGGAAACAAGGAAAAATACCCAACAAAGGAGAAAAAGAAAGAAAATATTTTTGAAATTTTTTCAAATTTTCACAAAAAGGCATACTAAGTAGCTAACAAGTAAGCAAATCAATGGACTACACATGAAATGGATAGAATATCCTACACCCCCTAACTTAAATGTTGCATTGTCCTCAATGTGCATTAAGAACACAACATAAAGAGAGGAAAAGAACGATATTACCCAAAATTGGAGCGATCTCCATAAGCGCGAGTCCAAAGGAATCTACAAAATAAGTTAGTACCGAGCATAGCAAAAAAAAATAACAAAAAGTTTACTAATTACACTAGACTAAATTAAAAAGGAAAGAAAAAAAAGGAAAGAAAGAAAATTAAAAAGCTAACTATTTACAACCTACTATTTAGGCTTCACACTAACTATACACTAGAAGTCTAAATAGTTGAGGGTCCACCCAAAAAGGTATTTGACTTTGGAGGATAACCGGTGTACCCTCACATACAAGCATGCCTTCCGAAAAATATGAATTCCGTTTGAACAACGAAAGGCATGTGTAAGGCGAAAGAAATGAACCATCCTCAATTAAAAGTTTTGGAGGGACGATGGGGGATTTGGATACTACGGGGGACAAGACTAAATTAGTCTCAGAAAAATCAGAATCATATCCCCAAGATTATTCAATTGGAAGGGGAGGTGGGGCAAGTGAAAGTGAAAAGCCCATGAGATGAAGCATCTCAAAATAACATTCTCGTTCAAGAATTGGGTTAAAGTCCTCAAGACTTTCAACCGGTTCTTGCGATAAATTTAATGGTTCGATAATAGTCGGGAATGGAGGAAGGGAAGGACACACAACCTCAAAACAATTGGAAGTATTTAAAAGATATTGGAAATCGAGAGTGCTTGGATCACTCTCAATTATTTCATCCTAAAAAATGGGTGGAAGTGAAAAGCAAGTTTCAACCTCAACCCGACTTTGTGAAGAAGACATAATCTCATCGAGATGGACATTTTTTTTATTTGTCCAAGCATCATAAATCTCAACTTCATCATTCCATTCCTTATTCCCACCACGCAAAGTTTCCTCCAAAGGCAATGGGGGATTGCTTGCAAATTCTTGACTTTCACGTGCAACACGTTCATACTCAAGAATTTGTAGGCATTCACGCATAGTCTTGGGAGTATAACCTTGAGAACTATTAGCATAACAATTAAAATTATCTAGAGAGTTATGGTGAGACATTTCAAAAATAGGCAATTCAATAAAAGCGACAAGCACCGAGATTTAAATTTCTCGAAACAGTCTAGCACAAGTCAAAAGGAAAGGATAAAATAAAGAATACAAATACAAAAGAAAAAATACTACGAAATAATAAAACAATCACAATCTAAAACACACTCCCCGGCAAAGGCGCCATTTTGTGACCGGGCGGAAAAAGTTTGTTCGTGTGAGGACACAATCGTCGTGTGTTTCGCCGCCGCGATACAAAGAAAACCTAAGCTACTACTACACTTGACAAGCAAGTACAGCGGTAAGTCGGGTGTCGTAAGAAATCCACAGGGAGTGATTAAATTTTAGATCTTAATTGTTTTAATTACTTCAGGAATAAAAGTGTAAAATAAATAAATGAAAAGGTGATAGGTGGTTATGGTGACTAAATAAAAAGAGAAGTTACGCTAGATAAAAGTAAAGCGAGGATTGGGATCGCATTCTACCAAACGGATCGAAACAACTACTAAATAGAGTTTCGGCTCGAAAACATTTAATCGAGCATTTTCAATAAAGCATAAACATCACGCAATAAGGAATTTAAGCCAAAGTTGCGAGATTAAACATTTAATCAAAAATGGTCACATGCGGATTAAATTCGGATTGTCGCTATAAACACTAAAGTTGCGTGACAAATAAAGTTAAATGCATAACAATCCAACTTTAATACACGCGGTTCCAATTAAATGCAATTTCACACGAAAACCTAACTTTCGAAGTTCAAGCCCGTAAATGGCGGAACGAAATCCCGACCCTATTTATTTAAGGGTAATACATGAATGAAACTAAATTACACTAATTAAACTAGGAAAGCAATAATTAAAGCAAGTAAACTAATTAATAAAGCATGTAAATTAATTATCAAAGCAAGAAATTAAGAAATACAACTAAATTAATGTAATTAAAGTTAAGGTACAACTTACAAAACAAAGAGTAAAAGAGAGGAGTAGGGCAAATCTCCCAAGTACAAACCCTAAAATCTAAGACAAAAATGGAGAGAGGTCTTGAAAATGAAGAGAAAGAGTATTTATCCAAAATAAATCCCATGGCAAAATTGTAAATAAAAGGGGAGAAAAACAAATATCAGCATGGCCGAATCGATTCGACATTGGGCCGAATCAATTCGGTTGAAGAATATCTCGAGGCTGCCAGGGGGCGAATCGATTCGGGTGAAATCCGAATCGATTCGGAATGGTGAGCGAATTGTTTCGGATGGAATCCGAATCGATTCGGAAACAGAGGAATTGGCATACTTTCTCCAACCGAATCGATTCGCAAAAGGGGCGAATCGATTCGGACCTGCTGGTCTTGAATCTTTCCCCTGTTTTTGGTTGAGATGAATTTCTCTTCCGCTCAAAAGCCCGTAACTTCTTCGTTCGGACTCGGAATCGCGCACCGTTTGCAGCCACGCGAAGCTTGTTCAGAGGGCTTAAACTTCCGTGAAGACATTGGGCCAGTTACCCAAATTGTGAAATGACTAAATTGCCCTTGCGCGTGCGATTGTGTACGAAACTTCGTCGGAATGCATCCAAACTTCATACTAAGCATCCAAATACCTACAAAAGCTCAATTAACCCCTACAAAACATGTTAACATAAAAATCCGAGGTTGTCTGGTTAACGAGCATAAATATAGGGATTAAGATACCCGAGGGGGCTAATAATGCGTAGGTTAACGGGTGAAATACGCAATATTTGCGTCGTATCAACAAACCTAAGGCAAGTGGTTTAACTTGCATTTGTTAACTGGTATTTTGTTATTGATATTAAAGAGGGTGGGAATTAATTAATATGTTAGCGTTTATTATACATTAAAATTTGGGGATTTCATGGTTGGGAGTTGTAAATCTATAGAGATGTTAAGATTTTGTAAATTTTATTCCCCAATTATGGTAATTGATATATTTAGATTGAGTATATCAAATGGGTGGATTTAGGATGAATCTTGGAAGGTTTTGGGGGTGAAATCTGTACATAACTGAGATTTTTACTATTTTTATGGCGGACTGATTTTTCTAGGCAGATTGGAGAAGAAGGAGGATACCAAAGTCGTTCGAATGACCTGGTATCTCATACAAATGACAGACAGAGTCCTTCGAATGACATGGTTGGTTGCTTGAACGACCTGATATTTTCTGACAGTTTTCCCCCCTTCCTTGATTCAGACTTGTTATGTGTTTTGACATGAACAGTTTTTGTATTGGTTGAATCTGCAACTATGGCTATAATCTAGCATTTAAATTTATGAATAATTATCCTTGGATTAATAAGAGGATTAATTAAATTGGAGAATTAGGATTTACGATTGAGTGATTTTAAACCTTGTTAATTATGTGGGTAAACTTAATTGAATGATAAATTGTGAATTTTGAATTTCGGGTCGAGAGAGATAGTTCGGGTATAATTGGTAGGGTGGCACTGAGATAATGAAATTAATTAGTGAATGATTAATTTAAATTTAGTCGGTTTGTAAACTTGCTTATTTTAGGCTTGTGTATGGAAGTAGTACATCGGTAGCCTAGATTTAAATATATATATATATATCGAAGCCGAAGATGGATCAAGGTAGCTTGCCTACCAAGCCAATAGGCAAAGGGCCGAAAAATGGAACGTGCAAAGTCGATCGTTCACTTGTCGTGTGGTCCATTGGTCCTAAGCAATGTCTTGCGCGAAGAGACCCATCTATAAACAGCTCTCCTTTATGTTAGGGGGAACTCAAATTGAACTTTGATCGGATGAGGGTATCAAATCTCGCTGCTGAGATGTCCAGCGGATTCCTGGGCCTTGACGAATGGTCGACTACCTTTTACGTTAGAATAGTAAAAGGCCCAGGGCATGGTAGGATGAGCCAATGTGAATGACTGTAAACTTCATTGCCCGAACACGATTGGTGCTGACCACACTAGGTGCTACCGTGGTAGCAAAGGAGGCGAGGCGATGAGAATTGAGAGGTTGTCACTGAACATTCCTAGTCACACGGGAAGAGAGGTCAAATGGCATGGCCATACGCCTGTTCGGCTCCTCACGGAGTATATATATATATATATATATATATATATATATATATATATATATATATATATATATATATATATATATATATATTATATATATATGATTTATAAATATTTATGTGAATAATATTTATAGTAAAGCATACCAATATTAATGTTATCTTAGGAGGTTTCACAATGGGGATGAGTCCCCTACGTAGCAAATTCAGGGTAAATATAATCCCTAGGTCGCAGCGTCTCTTATTAGGAGTGAGCTGTTATGGTATGGGATGGTCATTTCTGAGGGTAACTATGATGCCTCATACGCAGATGTGATAGAATTTATATCCGACATGCATGTGAATGTTGAGATATAATTATATGTATATAT
The DNA here is from genome assembly GCA_949130495.1 of Sambucus nigra. Taxonomy (NCBI): domain Eukaryota; kingdom Viridiplantae; phylum Streptophyta; class Magnoliopsida; order Dipsacales; family Adoxaceae; genus Sambucus; species Sambucus nigra. The sequence goes on along the minus strand of OX422217.1, from coordinate 51,137,959 downwards.
GGTGCAAATTTATATCCAGGTAAATACATGGTGTGAAATGTATAAATGATATAACTTGTCAGATTTTTATGTGGTACCGAATGAGAAATGACTTGAATAAGTTAATATGATTAATAACTTATAAAGTGTATATTAAACTCACTCGGGATAGAGTATTAGGAAATAGTGCAGTATATGTGACAAGACTAGTTACGGGGTAGTTAGCAAGATGGGTGATGTATAGTTACATTAGGTGCGCACATTAGTGGAGGGGTGAGGTGTCCTTAAGAGTATGTACGACTCTAACTTAAATATGAAGAGCATATTTGCATTTTGATTTCCTTTATTTAAATTCACTAGCTAATTTTTTTCAAATGTTTTGGGTTCTAACCCTTGCTATAAAAATCTTTTCAAAACATTTTAGGTGTCCTACCACAGGAGCGCTAGGCCTGATCTTCTTGCAGGGTGCGTAGCTGCAGTATATATGGGTGCTGCAGGACATTTGTTTTATACGCCTATCTCATTCTTCTCTAGATAGGGAGATTCTAGTTGTACTTTTTACATTCAGTTTGGCGTGTATAAGTTACACTCTATATACTTTGTACTTTATGGGTTGCTTATATAGTCGATGTTATTCGGCTAACACTATTAGTATATTTGTGGCATGATTAGATTTTCCCTGTGATGATTATTTTGGTCTCTTATTATATTTGTTGGTTCGGATTAAGTCATAAGATAAAATTTAGCATCGTCTTAATTAAAGACTAGGTGATTAGTAATTAATAATATTGCGACACTGATGGTAAGGATGAACCATGTGTAAATCCTGATTTAATTTGATAAAGCCCTGATCAACTGGAATTTAATTAAGCGGGGTGTCACGTCGAATTAACTTGTATTTTCAAATTTTACTTATAAATGTACGTCGACCACATGTCCATAAGATAATTTCTAATATCCAACATGTGTTTAACTAAACATTGGTAATACAAAATGTAAACCAGCGTGCAACATAGTTAACATAGATTATTTTCAATACGTTTTTTAATAATTACTAAAAATTTCAAGTCCTTAAGGATTTGGATTAAAACCCTGTTTCATTATCCCCTCCATTATTCTCGAAGGAAAAGAAAAGAGGGTTTCAATATCTACCTTCTCTACCTTGCAAAATCATCGATCTAACCCATTGGTTGATGGTTTGTCATTCAAGGATCATTATAGGATGTCAGCCTTTCCTCTATTTCCTGGTTTTAACTCTATGAAATCTCCTTTCTATAAATCGATTAATGAGCTTCTCTCTCAAGAATCGATGTGTTGTTAAATGGAAGTTTTCAATGGGTAGTGGATGGTGTTGATTGGTTAGTATTGGTCCACTAGAAGAAAAATAGTTATTTATCATAGTTTTAAAATATCCCTTTTCACGTTTTGGATTAAATTGACATAAATACCACATTCCTATATACATTTTATATCACGGTTTGTGAGATATTGATGTTTTATATAGGTTGGTTTCAAAAACCTTGAATAAAGTAACTAATAATCCCCCCCATAAATCTCTAAATATTTTAAATCACAGTTTGTTAAAAGTTTGTACGCGCTTCCAAAAACAATGGGCCAAGAGTTGCGCAATCAAAAGAAACATTACGCATTCTTGGAACCCTCTCTCTGTGATTCCGTTAAAGTAACTATCTCTCTCACTCCGGTGCCTTAACTCTCTCACCATCTTGCAATGCACTCACTATCTCCATGTCCTCTAGTCGAAGGTATTTTCCCATCTTTCTGTTAGTGATTTTAATGATTTAGATTTTAAAATAGTCAAAAATTTTCTTTTGACCAAACTCACATGTAAATTTATTCCACACATCGGCCCTTCAAAAGAGGTATTTCGTAATTTTATCTTTCAATAGAATTACGTGATATCTACAATTTCAACGTGATGCGATGAACTCCGGAGGTTGATGAAATCTTAGGTATGATCATTGTTTGGCGATGAACTTCTGAGATTGATACATAACTTTATAAATTCCTATCAAATTTTGATTATGATTTCCAATTTGTCATTTTAAATTTTCTAATGCAAGTTACAATCTGAAACGGAATATGTTAGATCTTTAATGTTGTTTACCTACTAATTTAGTTCAACTAATGAATATCATCCCTCTTATACTCTTCTTATCTACTCTTCTACGGGAATTATTAAAGTCGTACGCCAATGGGTTAGAGGGTATCTAAATGACAAAGGGTATCTAATAGGATAGAAGGTAATTTAATGGTTCATGGTATTTCAATGTCAGCGAGTATCTTTTTCAGAGAATGGGTTAATTTGTGTTAAAATGTAACTGCATATCCATTTATGATCGTGGGTATCTATATACATGGGTATCTTTTGTTCAGTATTATTAGAAGAAGTATTTGATCATATGAGGGAGAATTCTATAATTTTGGAGATATGGTTAAAACGTTGTTAGAGAGAGGGCACACAATGTTCAATTTAATTATATACTTTGGGGTTGGAATCTTACCATCCCTAAAAATTATTGATCGATTAATACCATAAAGGTTTCAGCTACGTGTCGTAACCGATTGGATCGATTTAGGTTTTAGAATCAATAAAAGATTTTGATCTTCTACTATCACCATCGGATATATACATGTTTAGTCGAATGGATTATCAAATATGTGTCTTCTTTTTGTCTCGAATTTATGTGGTCTTTTTATTAAATGGATTCTTTTCCAATTCTCTTTAATTATCATAGATATATGGTTTTTATCTGGACCATTTATGCTACCCTCAAACGCAAATAATTGATATTTGGAATTTTAAATTCTATCGAGCTTAGTCTCCATTGGGTTACATTTTTCACATTATTTTATGTGTGAATACATGTTTCGATGCGTATCAGTGTGTGTTTTTGTTACGTTAGGGTTGAAAATTTAAGTTTGTATTTGTTATTGCTTGGTCCTATGGGCACAACTGTATTTTTGCTGTGTGAATGATAGGCATGTGGGAGATCATGGGTTGGGGAGGTTTGAGAGAGAGGGAAATTGGAACGTGTGGTGTGTTAGAGTACGCATTAGAGGGATGTTGGTTTCATGAGATAAATGGTGAGAGGTGAGGTGAGGTGATGTAGAGAGGACACCAAAATATATGAAAAACTTTTTCATATAAAAAATATAACCATTTTTTTCTAAAAATTTAGACCTAACTAAGGTTATATTCTCTAATACATAGTTTAGCACATCGTAGGCGACTTCAACCATCTCCGGTGTTAGGTACGTACCAGACATATGCATGTGTTTTTTCGTGGATTGTGAATTTTTAGAAACCCATTTATTACCGTGACAACGAATACCTCGATAATTTTGATGTTTTGTCTGTGACTTAATTTCACTGATATGGGAAAAAATTTTGGATATCGGGTAAAAGGAATTTGTTGATAATGTTTGGTTGGTCCTCACGAGTATTAGATAAAGAAGAATGGGTTGGGGTTTTCATTCCTTTTATTGGATGATATTGTCACGCCGATCAGTCCTACTATCCCTGAGATCACTAGATAACCTTTCTTAATGATTGTATGATAATGGCCCTTCATAGTGAACAATACTCCTAGCTCCATGTAAGCATAACATAACTTTACCCCTTAAGGATATAGACTTCCTATTCCTACATTTTTGTAACAAGTGATTTTTTTTTATGGGAGGATGATATCTTTGTTTCTAGCTTATTTCTTTAGGATATTCTCCAACTTTAATTGATTTTATAATTCAAAAAATATTATTACTAAGGTTAGTCCAAGGGGTAGGCTGAAAAGGATGGTGCATTCCCCCCCCAATAAGTTTAGGCCTTTTAGGTAGGGGTGGTAAACGAACAGATACTTAGTGGATACCATGTTATCCACATCCGTATCCATATCCACCATGATAGTAAAAATAACTATCCATATCCATATCCTCTGTAGTTCCCCATATTCGAATAATATCCGTACCCAATTACAATGATTATCCATTTCAATTAACACTAATTTTGAAATTAATTAAAATTTATATTAAATAAAAATTAGACGATCAAAGTCCGCGATAATTTTTCTATATTTAACAAAAAAGAAACACTATAAACTTTTACGAGAATGTTTGAAATCAAGTACAAACCTTTAATGTTTATATTCATGAATGATGAGTTCTCTTTTCCTCTTATTAAAGAGTCCATTGCTCCTTAACACGCATTTCCCCTGTGTTAAAAAAGGAAGATACATATTAAAAATTATAACTTTATTAACCAAGGACACTCGAGTGAATGATTATTTAAATAAGTAAACAAACACTTATGTGTTTTTATTCTGTGTGGTCACAGTTAATTTTAATTCCTTAAATCGTCACTACACAAAAATTTACAAACAAACCTGTTGGACATTAACATACGAAGTGGAGACACTTTTATAGTAAAATAATAAATCACTTTTCCAAGTAGTTCGGGTGCACAGGGAAACAACTAATAATCTAAATAACAACAAACAAGTCACTTAAATATAATATCAATCCCCAACTCCTTAGAATCAATAAATTTATCTACCATTTCATAATCAACAACATAGAAATTAGAATTAACAATTTAGCCGGTAAGAGTAAGATTTTATAATTGCTCATAGTTTATATAATTTGGAGTATCCTGTAACAAACCTAACACTACATCCATATATTCTTCCACGTTCTTCGAAGACATGTTAGTAACTGAGCAATGTTTCGAAGTTCAAGTCGTTGAAACTGTCACAAAACCTTTTGGAGGTATATTGTATAAGGTTTTTGAATTAAAGTAATAAAATTTTATTCTGGGATGTTCTTATTTTTACTCGAGGCATTTTTATCAAAATAATTTTCAAAATAATTTTTTTTGGAATGAGTTTGACTCTCGTTAGAATGAAAGCTTGTTCACGCTAGAATGAAGTTGTAGTTCATTGGAAGGAAGTTTTGAAGTTCGTGAGAATGTGTATCAAACTAGGTTCCAATTCGTGTTCCCTACGTGACAGAGGGTCACCCGTTAGAATATTTTTGTTTATTTATTGGAACGAAACAAAGCTTGTTCGAATGAGTCTTAACCTCATTATAATGATAACTTGATTTAGTTTGAATGAAAAACCATTTTTGTTCGAACAAAGTCTTTTGTCTCAAAAATATTGTTTTTTATAAATTAAATTTCATGGACTAATTTTCTCAAATCATTTGGCAAAAAATAAATTTGCATTGCTTCCACAAAATTCTCCAAGTTTAGTTTTCAAAAAACACTTTTGGTTTTCCAAATCTCATTCCCTAAGATGATTTGTTATGTTTAGTCATACCATAGTTACACATACATAATCAATCCCCTATAGAGTATTGCTCTATTGCTGATCTTCGAGGACATTTTATATCTTTTGTCAAAAAAGAAAGGATTTCGCATCTTCAGGATGATCGGTGGATACAGAGGGAAGATCTTCTTCATGTGGGTGGTGTTGGACTGCATCACATTCTGTTGAAGATTTTAAGACCATGTACATTATACTTAATGGAACTCTTAATTTATCTGTAAGTCATTTGAGTCTGTAAAATTCTTAAACATTGTTGAATATATGTTTTTCCCCAAAGGGATTTTTCCAAATTCTTCTTTGTTTCATTTTTTTTTGGCTTCATTGCTTGGTTCGATACATTTATCTTGGACATTGTCTTGCGTGCTGGCCTAATTCTAATCAAGATAAAACATGGACAAGAATTGAATCTTTGTGTGCGTGTGTCCTAAGATAGAAGGGAATCCATATTACTCACACTTTCAAATTGATATCAGAGCCGATTACACCAATTTGTTATGTGATATTTACTTTGGGATTATATGGATATTTTGAATAATAGTCTGTCTTTTTTTTTATGGGTCAAATTATTCTTATTGGAAAGCTAGATTTATGTCAGCATTAATCGATTGACGAGTAAGTCTAGATTATTTGTGAAAGAGGATGGACACCATCCATCGTGACTAATGATGATGTCATAAATCTTAAACATGTCATTGTCTCCACTAATGATGAATTTAAATGGATTAGTTTTAACTTCGATGGCATGTCATCAATTTCTGGTGCAGTCACACTCAACGAGTTTCACCATATTATGACGTGTGACAAGTCTAAGGAAGCATGGGACATCCCTAACACACTAACGAGGGTATCAATGCTGTGAAAGCTTATAAGATACAAAATCTCACCCAAAAGTTTAAGATAATTACCAATATAGAAACTGAAACATTTGAAGAGTTTTATGAACATTTATCTGATATAGCCAATTCCAGATTTAATTTGGGTAATAGAATAAATGAGATGAGAGTTGTGAAAAAAAAATGAGATCCCTGTCGTCCCATTTTATCTCTAAAGTCGTGGTCCTTAATTCATTGGGAATCTTAGATACTCTTACCTTATAAGAACTTGTAGGAGACATTAGATCACATAAAAGTGATATATTTTCCAAAATTCAAAACAAAAAGGAAATAAGGATTTCATTGAAATCCCAGTCTTAAATGAAAGAGGAAAATACTTTTGATTCGGAGTCTGAGTTTGATTTTGAGCTTGATGATCATACCTTGTTCGCAAAAAAAATAATTTTTTCCTTAAATTTAAGAAGGAAAATTATTCCAAAGAAAATAAAAGTTTTTATTAAAATAAAAATGGCAATGAGGGCAAGAATGTTTCTAAGAATGATCATGAGAGATGTTATGAGTGTGAGGGAAAGGGTCTTAAATCCCAAGAGTGTGCCGCTAGGCTAAAGAGACAGGGTAATGGCAAATTTGTTTCAAATCCACTCTTAGAAATAGCGATGCTGAGTCGGTAGATTCAAGTGATGGTTCACCACATGAACCTAACTTATGTGCATTCATGGTCAATCATATGAGTACTACTAAATAATTCCACTCCAGTATGGACATTTAAAATCGTGATAGACTCGATAATTTGTCAAACCCTTTTGAAGACAGTGAGAGTGATGAGGATAATTTGAGTGAGGGAAAAGGTGGACTTCAACGCGCCTGCGCCAAACTTTATAAAGAGTTTTATAGAACCAAAAATCAAAATAAAATTTGACTCTTAGGGTTCTTGATTTAGAGAATGAGGTGAATTTTTTTAGGGAATGTGAGGCTTCGGTGAGTCAACTCGTGAAGTTGAATGTTTTTTATGTGAGAAATTACTTGTGGTTGGTAGGGAAAAGTTTGATTTGGCCAACATTACAACTAGTATTATGAGAGATCTTTAAAACTCTTTAGAGACTCGTGAGAAAATTGAAGCCCATATTTTCCAACTCGATAATGATCTTGAATGTGCTCGGGAGATCAAGGTCACTGTAGAGAATACGCATAAGATGTTTGGAAAGATGTTCCTTGGTGCCATATTAGGTTTTAATTGGACGAAAGGAATAGGTTATGATGGTTCATTCATGCTCAATGCCGCGCCAGAACTGGTATGCTAGTTTGTGATGGATACTTATGGTCCTCATCCTAACCCACCTAGGAGAACTAACCCACTAAAGAAATATCGTCCTAGGAGGTTTAATAAAGGTATACCCAAACCTATTTATGTGTGTTCCCATTACAAACAAAGAGGTCACCTTAGGGAGTTTTTTTATTCTAGGAAGAGTTTCACACACGTGTGTTCCCCAATACGCTCTCCCATATGACTTCACACATGTCTTACCACACGGGTTCCCACACACGATTCCACATATGCTCGTGCACATCACCATAGTTATTTTGAAAAATTTTCAGAGAAAGTATAATTTTTAGTGAAAACTTCTCAAAGTTTGATCGAGGAATTTCAAAGGATGTCAACCAATTTTGGGAACTCCTCTCGGACTAATGATCGAGGTTATGACTTGCTTCCAATATATGGTGATTACCATGGTCATAAAATTTTTAAATATTGCTACATTGTATTTTTATGTATATCTACGTTTATATATGTTTTTTTTTAAAAAAACTTGAAAAATCTAATTTTTTTTTGTTTTTAAGAAAAAGTTTAAAAAATCCAAAAAGAATTTATTTTTTTGATGAAAAATTCAAAAAAGGCAAAAAGTTTTTGTCTTTTTCACCATATATGGATGTGAATTTAATATGTTCGAATCACCTTTACATCCATTGATGTGACGTTTTCATCGTGTTTTGATACATAACTTTGTTTCTTTAGTGTGTTTAATAATGTGTGGCTATAATTTCATTATTCATTGATGATCACATTGTTCATGCTAGACTTTTTATCACCTTTATTGAACACATGCAAGGACTTAATGAGCGTTATACTCTCTTATCATGTGTTGAATACGGTGATTTCATCTCAATAGTGTTTTATAATGAACCAAATGTACTGGAGATAACTTGTGCTTGTAAGAACCATTGCCCAAATTTCATTTTTCAAAAACATAATGTCATGTTATGAAATGCAAAGGGGCTATGAACGAGAAAATTCTCTTAGTGTTAAAAACCACCATTTGCAAAAGAGCCTAGAAGATTAACATCACATAAAATAGAAGTTCCAAGGACATTTTTTCATTTCATTGACGCTTCGCTATACTTGAGCACTATGGTATCTTCAAAATTTTGAGATGAATTCTTAAATATGTGAGATTTAGAGGATGTTATAAAATAGAAGATCAATGAGTTTGCACAATGGGGTCTCTTCAAAAACATTAAATAGTTTGACACTATTATTTTGAGAAGCATTTAAATTCATGGCATGTTACATAAGTCGAGTAAAATTCATTAATGTTTAACATTCTTAAACATAAGGTTGAAATTGAGTACATTATTTAGATGTATCTCATTGACTTCGTGCACCTTGGTTCTGAGTGCTTATATCGATTTGCCCATGGAACTTATTCACAAAATTTCATTCCGCTTTCATGATTCAAATATTTTAGTGCTATTCCATTATGTGATGTATTTGTACTTTTATGTACCATTTATACATATACTTTTTATACTTCAGAAAATTGTGAAATTTAAAAAATAGTTTTTATGATTCTTTGAAATTTCATTGTTTATGCTTTATTGTATTATCTTTGTGATGTTATTTCAATTAGATTCAGGTGATTGTATTTATTCATGCATAAGTCGAACCCTTTGTCTATTATGAACAAAAAGGGGGACAAAAATATAAGGGGAGTTTTTATTTTATTTTAAAATTCTCGTATGCGTCATGGTATTTCTTTTTCTTCATGTGTGTAGGTTGTTTCTGCATTGATGATGATCTCTTGGACTACAAAAGATGAAGAATTTTAGTTGAAGGCAAAGTCTCCAATATCATTCTGTTTTGGGTTTGGGATGACATTAGTAGTACATTATCTTCGGGGATTAATTTTGTTTACTTTTTCTTTATGCCAGAATATCCAAATGGGGAGATTTGTAAGAGCAATGTTTAAAATTGCTCATAGTTTAGATAATTTGGCATATCGTGTTACAAACTGAACACTTCATCCGCATATGCTTCCAGGTTCTTTGAAGAAATTTTAGTAATAAAGGAATGTTCCAAAGTTCAAGCCATTAAAATCATAACGACACCATTTGGAGGTGTATGGTATAAGGACTTTGACATAAAATTATGAAATATTTATTTCGGGATGTGTTTATTTTTACTCGAGGCATTTTTATAAAAATATTTTTCAAAATATTTTTTTATTTTTGATCTCATTGGAACGAATTTTGACAATCGTTAGAACGAGACCTGATTCTCGTTATAAAGAAGTTTTAGTTAATTGGAACGAATGTTAGGAGTTCATTTGAATGTGTTCACAACAAGCTTCCAACACATGTTCTATACCTGGTAGAGTGTAACCCGTTAGAAGGTCATTAGATGCTCGTTGTCATGAACTTAGTTATTTGTTCAAAGAAGTCTTAAACTCGTTATAATGAAATCTTGAGTTCATTCGAACGGATGCCCGTATTCGTTCGAACAAAGACCACTAACTCAAAATAGTATTTTCTAATAAATTAGAGTTTTGTGAATTGATTTTCTCAAAATTTTTGGTGAGAAACGAATTGGCATTGCTTACCCAAAAGACTCATAAGTTTAGTTTTCCAAAAACAATTTTGTTTTTCCAAATCACATTCCCGTGAATGATTTGTTCAGTTTAGTCAAAACCTAGTTACACAAACACAATCAAACCTTTGTAGAGTGCTTCTCTACTGCTGACATTTGTGAAGATTTGATTTCTACTGCTGAAGAAGAAATAATTCTTCATCCTGAGGTTGATTGGTATTTATCGAGGGAAAACCTGCTTCCTGTGGGTGGTACTCGACCGCATCACATTATGTTGAAGATTTGAAGAACATATGCATTATATTTAGTGGAACTCTAAGTAGTCTGTAAGTCATTCGAGTTTGTTATATTCTTAAACAATGTTGAATATAGGTTTTGCCTGAAATGGATTTTTCCTCAATTATTTATCTATTTGCATTGTTTTGGCTTTATTGCTTGGTTTGTTACATTTATTAGGGAATTTATCTTTCATGCTCACCTAATTCTAATTAAGTTCAAACTTGTCTAAAAATTAGATCTTTGTGTGTGTGTGACCTAAGATACAAGTGAATCCATATAACTTTCACTTTCATAGCCCTCAACAGTTATTATGTGCATTTACGTTTATGCATGTGTGTATTGCTCTGTGAGTCTAACTGTGTGTGTTGTTACATGTGTCTCTATGTGTGTATTGATGTGTGTGTGTTGGTTATTGTGTGCATGTGTGGTGTCTATGTGTGTGAAAGAGAGAGATGTAAAGAGGTATGGTGGATCTTACCAATTTACAAGTAGAGGGAAGGTTTTGGAGAAGAGGGTGTGCACCGAAAATGGGGGATAAGGGGAAATGGGTTAAATAAAATACCAATACGGATATCCAAAAAAATGAATATCCGCAAATATGGATACTCCACCTTGGATACGGATTGTCCGTGTTAGATACACATACTATTCGTATCCGTATCCATTTTTTTTAATATTTTAACCCACTATCCAAATTTTTATCCATATATCTTTTTTGGATAAATATCTGCAAAATTCAGACATGGATACCCGACGGATTCATATTTTTAAATATTCTCTTACACCCTAACTTTTAGGCTTCTACTAGAAACTATGAGTATTAGTACCTAAACTTTAAAATTTGGTAGTGAATGAATAAATTTTTTGTTGTTCTGATTTGTACTAATTTGATTAGTGTGTGGTTAACTTATTATATGCGTGAGATTGACCGGGTCAAATTACGAACTACCTAGGAATTTACAAAGAACTTTTTAAATCATGAGTTTAGGGCTCGTGTGCCACCCATTTATATATAATTGGGGCACTAATGTTAAAAGGGACCCTAAAACCTAAATATGAGAAATACCGGACCCCAACTTATAATAACAAAAAACTATTTTAACCAATTATGAGAAATACCGTACTAATTTTCAAAGGCTCTTACCCTTCAATCTAAACGGAAGGGTTACAAGGCTACCCATTGCAATACCTCATCTTTTCCCCTATATATAAAATAATATTCAGTATGATTGAGTGACATGTAATGTAACAACCTATTTATATGTATATAAATAAATTTTGAAAATTAAAAGACGGTAAAACATTAATAAATATTTTGATTATGATTTAAGTAAATTATAACTAATTTAGCTAATAATTCGTATATGTTTTTATTTAATATCATTGCTCATGAAGATAATGTATTATAAAGGTTTAGAGTAGTTAAAATGATGATCTATAGGACTTAAAATATGAATGGGAGACTTTTAAAATAGTGAAGTTGCATTTTTGGTTAGCTACTTAAGACACCAAATTAGGCCCAAGCCTAATTAGGTTTATAAGATTTAGTATTGAACCATTAGGAGTCTCATTTAAAACAAAACACAAAAGTGGGGATCTATAAGATTGGAGAGGATATGGCTAAAAGGGAAGATAGAGGATTTTGAAGATTGGAGACACATTTAATTTGAATTCTTGTACAATTAAATTTGTTATAAATTATTCCTATTCATGTGAATCAAAATTCTAACTAAGTGATTAGAATATGATTTAGATGATTTAAATCAAGTAATTTTATAATGAACCTAATTAGGACTTAAGCAGGATTGATTTAGGATCACTTTGATTAAATCTTACAAAAAATGGTGTGTCTTGATTAGATCATGAATAAGTTATAATTCTTTTTAATATAATTCATTAAAAACTCTCGAATCTGATGTAATATTACATAGATAATTGAAACCAAATTGTTGAGAATTGGAATTTTAGGTTTCTTGAGAGAGAAAATGAATTTTATTTTGGTTCCTGAAATTTAATTTTTATTTTGATGATAAAATTGTGTTCAAACCATGTTTGTATGTGGATACATTGTTTATATGTTATATGAATCACATATGAAGATTTTCTATTTTTTAATGAAGGTTTGAATTGGATTTTGTTTAATCTGAGAAGATATTCCCCGTATGGGCAATTTTTAAAAAACATTGAAGCACGTGGACAACTGACCCTATTGTCGCGACCGATCGCTATCGTCAGATAATTTAGCAAATTCTATATTTATTTTATGTTTTGAGAACTTGGTATATAGGGGTTTGTTTTGGGATGACTACTGACCTAAATTGACACATATGACTTATTTATAAAATAAATTAGATGACTTTAATTTAAGGTATTGGATGGGTATCTTAAGTTATTTTAAATGAAATGCTAGTGGATAAATTGAGTCGGGACTCGAATTTCATGATTAATATGGATATTAATTGTTGTTTTCTTTATGTGATTCATACAATGCAGGGGTACTCATGGTGAACTTACTAAGGGGTATTCCATTTAAAAGGGGCACGCATGATATGAACCGCTACGGTACCTCGGTGAGTATACGAGATATCTGAGTTAATTTTGACCCTTGGGTTACACAACTAGGTACTCGTGTCCAAGATGTATTACTGGGATATTTCCTTTATATATCTTTAGTTATTGTATACTATATGCTTGATGGGTACATGTGGTGGTCTATCATCTTCCTTGATGAGGACTTAGGTTTAGGATGACCTAAGACTATATTTAGTACGTGTGTGTGATCCTAGAAGGCATTAGAGATGGGCCTTTGTTTCTTGACTTACTTATGTGATATTTAAACTCTAGGATTTTCTTAATATCTTGGTAACACTTGAGTTTGATTAGTATAGTTTTATCATTAATTTCACCTATTATTTTTATATCTGTAGAATAACACTTAAACATGGGTTCGCTTGGGATTTATAATCTTAGATGCGCATGGTATTAGGATTGCAGGGTGTGGTAAATCTTAAAGATGTTAAAAAGATATAGGCATATGCATTGTTATCAATTATTCTAACTTCCGATATACTTTTATTCTTTTTAAACTTGCTATTAGCATTGTTGATTTAAGGTTTCAAGATTGATGCCACCTGTTGCACAACCTTGTTCGATAGTGTTCTTGTCATTCATCCTTCAGTTATGGTACTATTTTATGATGTAGGTGTCACTGTTTTGTGTGTCAGTTTTGTTAGCTTATGTGTTTTCTTTTATAGAAGAGAGGGACTTATAATTGTATCCACAGTTTTATCAACTCATTTTTTTGGCATGTCAGATTTGACTCATGTGGATGGTTCCAGAGTTCTGGAATATCTTTCATTTTGGATATTCCATTTTCATTTCAGTTTATTTTGTTTCCTCGCATGGTTAGAATAAAACATATTTTTTTTTAAATTCCTATAGTGTTTAATTTAGAAATGATTGATATATTTTTATATAATCCAGGGTGTCACTTTTGGTATCAAATCTTTCGAGGATCTATTGTCATAGATATCTTGACCGTGCTTGTCGCTTTTTTGTATTCCATTCTTTGACTACTTTAGAGCCTTATCATTTAGGGATTGTTCTATTTATAACGACGATCGCTTAAGGGTGTCATGTTGTTGTTTTCTGGTGAACGACTGAGATCGAAGAATTGTATTGGGAGGGTTCCTTATTTGGATTTCACTTGTTATACATCCCACGTATGAGGTCGACTAGAATCACGATTGAGTGACTTTTAGGCATGAGACCATTAGCAAGTTCTAGTGTATGGTTCGAAGAGAAATACTTTCACTCCCCATGTGTAACGGAGTTAGGATTATGTTTTTGAAAATATCATCTGTGTTAACATGAGGGAGACAATATGAGGAGGGGTTCAACTTTCTTTCTCTTTATGCACCGGGATATATTGATACATAATCAAAGATGAAAGTTTGCGCCATCAGTTCAATACGATAAATACTTTTTAGGTTAGATATGTGTTACTAGGTAACTAGGTAACACACTTTTTAGGTTAGACTTTTTAGGTTAGATATGTGTTACTAGGTAACTAGGCTCACTTTTACCTTGCGTGAAAGGTTAGATATGTGTTACCAGGTAACACACTTTTCACCAGTGATGCTAGAATGGTTGAAGTTTCACTCCTATATCAGTAGGAGAGTTATAACTATTATAATCATAGATTCTTAAATATTTAGAAGACCAAGGAAAAAGTGAGCCCAATAAGTTAAGACAACGTACCACGAACCTGAGTGGGGGGACCTCATCAGCAAAAGGAACCACATATATGGATTGAACCCCAAGAGGTTCCATGAGTGGACTATGTGACTTGTTTTGTCAAGTAGGGTAAGGGAAATATTGTCCACTAGAGACCCAACCTATGAGAGCAAGGAAAATGAGGCAAATTTTAGTAGAACTGACCAAAGAATTAAGGCCAGTAGGGCTGCGAGTGGGGCTTCCATTTTGATAATTCCTTCAGAGGAAGATTCTACGCATGTGGAAAGTGGGGCCACCTTATTATTAGATTTATTAGTGTTAAAAACTTATAGGGTGCCTTCAGGTGATGATCATAGGTATGTTTATGGACTGCATGCATGAGACTTGCTTAGACACCGAGGATTTTCCATTTATCTCTTTCTTGTGTGTGTGAACTAAAATTTTAAGGTACATGTATTTTTATCTCCGAGTATTATATGGACCCCAAACGAGTTGGAGTTTCTTTACATAGTGATTATGGAGACATGGAAGTTTATTGGGTTGGGTTAGTTTTCTGCCACTTTATTAACTTTTGGGTAAATATCATTGTATTAGTACTGAGCTTACATGTATAGCTAGGTGTACAGTTATATAAACTTCTGAGGGTAGGATTTTTATGTTATTTTGGGTCAAGATTTGCTTTGAGTAGTTATAGTTAGGAACATAATAAGGCATTACAAATTTATTTATGTATGGATGCGATTATATCAGATGGGATTACCGTTACGTAGAGGTGTCACCGATGGTTTGAGATTCTTCTAGGTTTTAGTGGTATGGGTGTTAAGTTATCACCTACATAAGTGATTAATTTTTATCATAGTGGCCACTAGCATTGAAATCGTCGCGAAACACGTTTCATGAGGTTGAACTTGTCAGGGATAATAGAAGTGTCGTGGGAGTAAACACCACAATTTTTGAACCAATTGATTATTCAGAAGTGGTGTTACATTGAGGAAGATAAAAAAGAGGGATGGGTCACTAAGTGATGTGTCAACTACCAGGAGCAGGATTAGATCAATGTACGGGATCAGTATTTATTGTTATGTATTAATGACCTATCAGAATAGTGGAAGAAAGTGACTCCTCCTGATGATAAAAATTTGAGGGAGTTGTCATTAGTCGTGATATGGGGAGGAGGGTTTCCCAAAGACATATATCTAGAACAATATAAAGAGGGTGCGTCATTTGTAAATTTTTACCACACAGAGGGGTGGTTTGCTGTGATTTGCAATAATACCTTGGTGAATAGGGGACAGTAGTGGTATTCTGTATACCCAAATATGATATTAGGAGTGCTTTATTCCATGCCGTTGAAGGTTACCATGAATGGGTATGGAAATAATATTGGTAATAGGTTCTTTATCCATTTCATGATAAGAGAGGGTTACTCTAATACCTCGTATTTTCATGGACTTTGTTTATTAACTATTTGAGGATCAATAAAGTAATAAATGGACTTAATTTCTACTTGTGTGATTTAGTATAATAAAAATGAAAAATTCATAAGGTAATTGAATTTACATGTGACGTGATATTTATGTCGCGTGTTATGAATAATTAATTTGTGATATTAAGTAATGGTTTTTCGACTAAGTATTATTTGTAAAACTAATAGTGCGTATTTTATTACAATGTGTGGTGTTACCGTGTGTGTAAGGTATTACCATTTGGACTAGACTCTAGCGTGATACATAGACTTAGATTTGTGTTATTATCATCTTAAATTGGGCCCATAAGATATGTATACCCTTATGCTATGTTTTAAGCTATTTAGAGTAGGATTTTGGAAAAAAATTAAAATAATTATTTCTTGCGGGTTTAAAGTTTAAATAAAGGATATTTATACAACTATATAGAGTCTCTTCCCATTCAAAGGAAACCCAATCTTCCATAAATTCACTGGAGAGGTAGAGAGAGAAGTTTGAGAGAGTTTGAAAGAGGACTACATGACATCAAAGCTCAAACGATCAAAAGTATTCTTCAAATTAAGGCAAGAAATATCTTGCAATACCATATTGTTTCATCAAAAACACATTTATTAATAAACAAATACGAAAAAGAACCTTTCTTGGGGGCTGCTACAAACACTAAAGAAAATTTATAAAGAAAATGATAAAAAACTCCTTTGGGCTACTACAATTTATGAAGTGTTGATCGAGAGGCAGAAGATCTTAAATTGTATTTAAGTGCCAATTTTTCTTCGTAGCTTAATGTCAGAAATGGTTCTAATGACAACTGAGTCGTTGAATTAAAGATACCTTTTATATTTTGTTCCTCTCCAATCATCATCCTTAGGTTGATGTTTGATGAATCCTCCATGTTTCCTAAAAGATCAATGGAATTGCTGACACGATCCTATAAATTTTGAGATTGATTTTTTCCATTTTTTTACATGATGTAGTATTAGGATTCGGAATCTCCACAAATATATTTATCCTAGGATATTCATTATCCCCATCCACTTCGTCTGTAACAGAATCACTTAAGTGTGCCGAAATATTCTCATCTATATTTAGAATGTCATCTAAAGGGGGAATCTAATCATTATTATGCAACTCGACTTCATCATTAATTTCTTCCAATATACTCGTTTGAGTAACAAATATTATTTCATTCAATTGAGAAATTTTATTCCCATCCATAAAATCTTTCTTCATACACATATCCTTATCGGTTTGGAAATTATTTTTTGAAATAACCTCACTGGCCATAACTACAACAGTAGCATGGGAATGATTACCACTGTGGGTTCTATATTTTAAATGATCATTTTAAACATTCAATATTAACTTACAAGACTCCATAGCTCTTAAAGATTTTGGTTCCAACTTAACTTTTTGTAACACATTGTCCTTATTTATAAGATTTTCCTAATTTGCTATATCTTTAAGTTGTTGATTTTGAGGGATCTCAAAATCCAAAGAAATATTCTCTAATTGATCTTTGTCTAGCAGCTCAACCAAACGAGCATTTTTCTTTGGGATTTTGTGGTTAGGATCATGGCCATATTTTTGCCAAAAAGTGTATGTGATTGGGAACTTCAACTTGAACCTGCTGATTATTCACATTATTATTAAATCTACCTACTTAATGATCTGAGTTAACACTCTTTATAATCCTTCTACATGCTAAAATATGGTGACACACAGACCCACAAAAATCACAGAAATATGGAGGATTTTCAATCTCAAATAAAATAGCTATATTAACTCCCTCAACATCCATTATAACTACATTTGAAATTAAAAATGAGAAATCAGCCTCTATGAGAATCCTTGCATATGAGCCATACTTTTGCTCCAATGTAATAGGATCAATGCGACTCGGATTCTCGATACCCCTAGTAATTTCTAAAAGGAATTGTGGGTGCCAAAATTCATCTGGTAAATTGTGAAATTCAACACATAAATGAGCTTTTGAAGACATGAACCTTTTCTAAGAAACATTCGGTCACTTGCATGATTTTAAAGTAACCAACTTTGATATGAAGTGGGCCAATCATCTAAGCCTTTTTATAACCTCGATTGACTCAAAGCATAGGTTATAGAAACCTTTACCTTTTTGAGTGATTCCAAGGATGATTCAACCTAAAAAGTTAATCTTCTAAGACTCTAAAGCTTGTTTGTAGATTTCAGTTGTGAGTTTGATGTGGGGCGTGTCTTCATAGTATGAAGGAGAAGGAATATTTGACAAATGATGAGCTATGCTTTCAAGATTTTTAATTTATATTTTGTGGATATGATTCACCATTCTTATGTATATTGGCAAAAGAAAAGTGGGATCTTCTCATTTCTCATTCTACGCATAATACCCTTATGAAGGTTAAAAGTATAAACTATCAAGATCCATGCAACAATATGGCAGTCTAGTGACTCTCAGAACCTGTGACTGTTGATTTTTCCTCCTTTTTAAATTTTGTATGCCTGTTGATGGAACACGAGCATGTCTTTTCACTTTGCAACAATAGAGAGTAGGACACAAAAAGTATACAACTAGGCATGGCTTTTGTCAGCGTTATAGAGAGAAAACCCATATTTCAATGTCATATTTAAATTTGAAATTTGTTTATAATTCTAGTTTCTCATATTACAATCTATGTTTTGAAAGATGATTATGAGTTGAATTGATGAAGATGAAACAATGTACTAAAATGGGTAAATTAGAAATTAATTAACTATACATTAATGACTTGTACATTTTAACGAGAAATGAAATTAATCCCTATAAGTGTTTTGATTCACCTAGAGTTGGTCGATTGAGGTTATTATTATTGTCATACACCTTAAACTAGGAGGAAAATGATATGTGGGCTTTGTAGAAGCTTCAAAAGTTGGCAGTGGGTTGCTGATGACCGTTTTTGGCACTTGGAGAAGATGAATTTTGCATCAAATTCATTAGAATTGGGAGATTGTACATCTGTTACTAAAAATTGAATATCATCTAGATTATAAATCATTTTTAGTTGATTCCATGTTTACATGAAACTAGATTCACATATCTTTCTAACCATGTATGTTAGCACAGATAATTAGTTTCTAATTAGTACAAGATTTATCTACAAAGTTGACCCAAAATTTTAGGGTGTTTTCTTAACAAATTGTACACTTGTTAGTGAAACATGAATATATCCTAGACTATAAATGAGTATTAGTTTATTCAAAGTTTATATGAAACTAGATTAACATAAATTTTAAACAATGTATTCTATAATATATAATTAGTTTCCAGTTAGTAAAAACTTATCAACAAAGTTGACCTAAAATCTGGGCCTGCTTTTGTACACCTGTTAGACAAAACTTGAATTTCTCTTACACTCTAAATGATCTTTAGATGATTTGAAGTTTATATGAAGCTGTATTCGCTTGCCTTTACAAGAAAGGAGAGTATAATACCTAATTAGATTCCAATTAGTAATTCTTTTTCTTCGAAGTTGACCCTAAATTTGAGGCTGCTTTCTGGATAGATTGTACAAATGTTAGTAAAACTTCAATATCATATAAAACATAAATATAATTTAGGCAATTCAAGTTGGATTCTAAACTAGACTCACGATTATATATTCTTGCCAAATAGGAGACCGTAGTTCATTGTATCTTGGTATGGGTAAATGTACTAATTAAGGAAAACAATATTAAAATTTTGTGTTGTTGATTTTGGGTTTGGGATTTCGCTTAAGGATGTTTAATTTGGTTATTGATAGATTACACTTGCTTAATATTGGAAATATTTATGTAGGTTGGATATTTAAACCTTATAACTATTAATTAACATCCAGTGTTGGATTGCGTTAAATTGTGTAGACGCGCAAGGGAACGATATTTGATAGTCGTACGAATACATGGAATAAAATAAAAGATAAAGGAATTTTTACAATGACTAAAAACTGTTCTAAAAGGCCATTTACATCGCTTTTTTAGGTGAAAGCGTCATAAATATGAGTTTTATGAAGAAATTACAAAAAATATTTTAAAAGATAGAGCTTTTTAGGACAAGTTTTCTAAAAGAGTTCCAAATTTTTTCTTACACATCTCAAAAGCATCCTAAATATGGGATTTATGGGAAACTTCATTTAAAAGAATTGTAAAAATTGTAATCTTAAAATAAAAAAATAAAAAATTAATACTAGGTAATGTACATGGATTACAATGGTAAAGTGAAAACAAAACAAATGTTTAAAAAATCAATTCTAATGATTCATATCCATATATTCCATCCGAAAGTTGTCATGCAACACACACGTATATATATATATATATATATATATATATATATATATATATATATATATATATATATATATATATAATAAGAAGTAAGATGTTTTTACTATTCCATTAGTGAGATAAGCTAATTAGTGGCTAGGATGAAGTCAACTTTGAAGAACCATGAGAATCCAAGGGTTCATAATGAAAGATGAAATTTGAGACTAACATGGTATATTCGTAATTCATTTGTTAAAATTGGGTAATTGTAAAAATTGAGTCACCCATATAAATCATTAGCCATCTTTCCAAAAGAAATTCAATTCTAAATCGGTGTTTTCCTAGACAGAGTCTCACCCACCTAAAATCTCCTCACCCACAAAGCCTTTTATCTCTAAAAATTGGTAATGGTTCTAGCACCATCACGTAATATGGTGGGTTTTTACATCCCTCTCTTACCAAATCCCATGTTTATTCTGGTACGAAACCTAACAGAAGAACTCATCTCTAACGCCATGGACCAGGAACCGAGCAGATCTGGTACTAGAGGTGACATTACCGAGCAGATCTTGGACGAGAAACCATCATCACAACTAGATCGTTGTTGGTACTGTCTCCCAAACTATATTCATAAAAGAACATATTGTCTTTGAAATTATCATCTTCGTTTAATTCTCAATATTTGTAAATATATTCATTAATGGAAGGTGTTTATTCATTTACTTTCATTTTTTTTCATTTACATATCAGTATTTGTTGAGAAGATCTATTTGAACTGTTTATTATTTCTTATTTCATATTAATATACACAAATGCATTGTTTTCTCTCTTTTTTCATTTTTAATTTTTCACTTGAATTTCATTCAATTTTTTTTTTGTTTTTCCCATTAGGTTTTCTGCACGAGTGGTAGTTGACGACGATGGTACGGTAACTAACCTTTTATTCCTTTTTCTTGATTTTTATTTCGATGTCTTAGCGAAGTCGAGGAATTTTAAAAATTTGTATTTTTTATTGTCCCGTAGGTATTTAACAATAAATGAGGATATTGTTATACTTTGTGAATTTTGCAGTGCTTTGGGGTGTAAGTTAATATATGTGATAAAGGTGAGGTTAGATTCAAAATACTGTCAAGTTTGACTTATACCCTTGGATTTGAAATTATACAAAATGCACACTTGATTTGATATTTGTGCATCTTTACTACTCATTTGACTTGATATTATAGATCATTTCAAGTGACTATTGGGCCATTGTATGGACAGGTTTCAACTATTAACCTAAATTTTATGTCAATCTACTTATTTAATATAACTGAGTTTGGATTGATGATATGCTTTTGTCACATAACTTTTTTACTGATTTTTGTTTGGTTCAAGGTGTTGTAGGATCCTTTCTTTGTTTTGGTCCAAGATGAGGGTTGTTCTTCCTTTATTATAATAAACTTTTTTTTCTCTTTTTTAACAAGAAAAATACAAATTTCATCCCCATGAAGAGAGAACATGAAGCTTTTTGCGAATGCGGTAATTATGAAGTAATATGGTTTTCAAGTAGTAGACTTAAAGTAGTCTATATTGATTATCTTTACGAAAGTTAAAAGTAGTATAATTACAAACTGAATTACAAATTAAATTAAAGTAGTAGAATTACAGATTTCTTTACAGGAGTTGGTTTTATATTGAAGTTTATTTTTTTCTTTTAAATGTGTATATTGATTTTCTTGTAACATGAATACAATGACATATCTCCCGTGTGAAAATAATGTTCGATGATCAATTGAGTGGATTCATTATGAAAATAGAGTTTGATATATTAAAAAGAAGCTTTATCTTCATGAGTTAAGTACTCCAGATGTCGGTTAGGGAAGTTTTTCCAGCATTGGTAAGGTTCGTCACTCCTTGGGGTAAACATTGATAATACAATGTATATTATTGGAAAGGTCTACCTAAGCATGGACTACTAATACATTGTACTTCTAATATAACAGATATAACAGATATGTGCGCCTTAAAAATGTTTTGTTTAACTTTGATCTTATGATTTTTGTATGATTTTGGTAGTAATTTCAATAGTAGTTTAGAAAGGTGTTCACATTACGTGGATGACCATTATTTGAGATTCAAGTTATGGATGATTGAATAAAAAATCTTAGTTTATTACTTTGTTTGCTAATATAACTGTTAGCCTATAACTAATTAGGTTTGTCGAGCTATGTTCTATTACAAAATCCCAATGTCTGTTCTATTTCAAAAGCGCAACAAATGTTTCCATCCTATTTAAATGGGTTATTTTAATGCATTAATTAATGAATATTTTCAATGAATTATTCTTGATGGAACTATTGGTAGGAGTATTAAGTTTACTTTTATTACTCCGGACAAATCAATTTGGTTTGTAGTGTCGGTAAGATCCAAACAAATTTTTCCATCCAATTTAATTGGGCTACTACTTAGTTTTTTTTATTACCCATAGTGAATTACGTGAAATTTGGTTGTTGTTGCACATAGGGTTTGTTTGCTTATGAATCATTAGTAATTTTAATATTAAAAACTATGTTGAGATTGACATATTTGTCAATGACATATGGTTATTATAAGATGAGTTTGACTGATTTTCAAAATCTTTATATACTGAAATGATAGTTACTCAATGTGCAGTGAAAAAGCATAGGTAAAGTTGATTCTAGACTTTGCATTGGAATTTCTAAGCTATTCCCACTCTACTCTCTCTCTCTCTCTCTCTATATATATATATATATATATATATATATATATATATATATATATATATATATATATATACAAACACATTGTGTATTACGTTTGGTACTCATTGTTTAGAAATTAAGAACGTTAACGATACATGATACATATATGTATAATTTGTCTGATTTTTTTGTAATGATACATATCTGTATCGTTCGATTTTTGTTTCATTGGTAACTATTTTTTTGGTTGACAATGACATTTCTGAATGGATTGGAGAAAATGGCATCCCGTGTGTTTGTCAAAATGCTCAAATGGCAATCTATTTGTTGCTAAATTGTTGATTTTTATTGATATCACTATTTAATAAGATATGTCAAATATTTTTTATCTCTACTTGAGTTCTTGTTATACTTGATTGGCTTAAATGACCTCATTATTATTGTTATGTATTGCTTGGCATTATAAAAAATCTTCCTGTTTGTGTATTGGTTAAATGTATGTACAATACATTTTTGATGTTGTTCCACTTGAGTTTTCACATATTATGAGTTTTCACACGTGTTTGAAAAAATGCATAAAACAACCTTTTCATTCAGTATTTTAAAAAAAAGTGACTTTGTATTCCTTCTCTCTTTCTCTCATATTAGTATGAATTGTTATGTTTTTAGTTATATAGTAGTTCAATAGAAGGTAGAGCAGTTCAATAGACGGTATAACAGATTCTTCAATAGCAGTTTGGTCCAACAGTAATTCACTAGAATGGAATAACTGGTTAGAAAATATATATTAGTTTTCTGCCAATAAATGGACTACAACTGGAGAGCGTTACCGTTATATAATAGGTATATAGAGTCCATGAATTTTTTTTTAATATTTTGCTTGGTTTTCTATATACCCAAATACCGTCAAAATTTATTCAGTTAGTTAAATGCATGACTGAACCACCCACAATTAGCATTTATATAAGTAAAGTTTCCTATATAGTTTCCTGCATAAGTTATCAACATGTAGCTACCAACATACCTAACCTATATACTTTGATATACATCATATATGAGTTGAAATATCGTATGTATCGTTAAAAAATGTATGTGAATCTAATCTTATTGGCAACAAGTTAGATCAGAATAGTTCCTTATTGTGAGAATTCCCTTCATTATTTAACAACCAAAGTGCTCCTTCTTCTGCATCTTTCTTTTTTGGCTGAGCTTCTCCGAAACACTCCAAACCCAAATCTGGGAGGCCTTTAATTAGAATATAACATATAGCAGGTACACATGTTTATATAATAGGTATGTAGAATAGATGAAATTGGTAACTCTTTTGCAGTTGGTACAACTCTTTTCCACGTATACCTGGTGTAACATATAGCTGGTATACATGTTATATAACAGGTATACTTGGTGTATCTCTTTTGCTGTTGAAAATCATTATTATAGTAGGCAATGTGTATGGTAAAGTCCCCTTTATTATTTCATTTAAAGAATTCAATTAGTAACGTACAGTTTATCTGCTTATTTCAATATGAGTTTTAATTTGCCGTACCCAAAAACCGTTTATCGTCTCCTTTGTTATCGATTGGCTTTGTTGATTTTCTAATTGATGGGAGCGAGGGAATGATTTATTTTTTATTTATATCATGGTTATAAATATCTAAATGTTTTTGCAATTCTTAGGTTCTATTTTGATTGTCCTTTATGATTGATTGTGATATGATGTTATGCTTCGATGATTAATATATAGTTGTAGAAGATACGTGTGAATATGTGAATTCATGTGATGCACTAAAATAAGTAGGATTCAAGCATGTTTGAGCTAATTCATCGTCTAATATTGACTGCTATTCATTTTTTCTGAGTCGTGTTGGGAACTTCATCCCTACTCAATTAATAATTGCATTTCTCATTTGTTCTTCTCGAGTATGTTCCAAATGAGGTGAGCACTCAGACTAAGTAGCTTCGTTAATTTGATAAATTTGGGAATTCTATATAGCACTAGGTAACATGAATTTTGGAGTTCAAGATAGCACCATCTTATAGTTTTTTGTTTTAGGATACTTTATTTTTTCATTTGAATATATTATATACAGGGATTTTTTCTTTAAATAAGTTCTATATTTTGGGAATCAATTTTAGCTTTGTAGATATGTGTTCCTGGTGTTAGCGCTTAGGATTTTTTTAGCACTAAAACTCTTGCTATTTGAGAATTATTTTTCCATACTATATTGTTATTTTTTGGCAGACCTCTTAGATGTTACACAAGTTTGGTTGGATTGAGTTTCAACAAAATTGTTTACGCATTTCATTCTTTGGAAAAAATTTGTCGTGCATTCAGGCACGGGCATTCCACTACTCTCTCTCTCTCTCTCTATATATATATATATATATATATAATTTACCCAACTATGTTCTATATAATATCAATTACATCTATATGTTCTCATCTAAAAATAAAAAGTTCAACTATCATAAATCAAATATGTCTTAGGCATTCCACTAAAAATGATCATTTTATTAATTCTTTACAAAACCGCTCTCCATAAACCTACAACAAAATAAATGAAACATTATAATTACTTGTAACAACTAGAAACCAAATTATAAACTAAATCTTATCATGCCCAAATTATATACAACCAGTCTAAATTATCTGTTATACAAAGAGCAATAGACTCTTTTATTTATAAGCATAAGGGCAGTCAAGAAACAAATTTGTGATGAACCTCAAAATACCAAATTAACCACACAGTAACGATATGATTTAGCATATGGAAAAATAATAACATAATTGTTGTACATTTAGTTATTATGTCACAATAAATTAGGGAAACCGACTAAGCTCGTTACTCTTTGACTTCTATGTATACTAGCTAAAGGGTTTATTATTGGGCATAAGTTTTGACACTAACATGACACAAAACTACCCTTAAATTAAAAATGATACATCATTCACGTGCTAAGATTTTAGGACACACTGTGATGCTGTATCATCTTTGTGAAATAATTATGAATCATGTTATCTTATTATGTATATTTATTCGAGTTTTCGCTCATGTTTTAAAAATTATTAAGTTTCATTGGGTATCATAATTATTAATTGGTATTCTTGTAATTTGGTTTTATAAATGTTTTTTTGAGGTACAAAAATTGTGTTTTTCTGTCATATCATGTATACATGGTGTTTGTCATGTCGTGTCATGACCTAAATACGAATTTCCACATATATATATAACTCCGATAGATGAATGGAAAATTTAACGATATTATTTTAAATCCATTAATCTCATCCATAGCCTATCAACACTGGGGCATCAAATTGGTGAACAAACGTTCTCACTATTGCTATAACTATATAAATACCAAATTCTAATTTAATCATAAAATATTATTTTATTTTCTGTCAATTTGTGTTATGAGTCTTGTAAATGATGGAATCAGTTATATATATATAACTTATGTGAATTTAATTTAGCTATATTCATTTTTTTATACTGTGTTGTTATAACACTGGAAGAATTTGCATGTTCATTAAAATGACCCTTTAAACAGATAAAACTTCTAAAGGAAGTTTCGAAGACTATCATTTATTGATTCAAATGAGAAATAGAGCATTCATCAATATGTAAATATAAATGTATCTCACACCTAATACATTAGTGTCATAAAAACAATGGGCATATGAAGAACCCAACACTCATAAGGTTCTGTGGGGGCTTATTTATTATACAAGCCCACAAGTATAGCCAACAAGCCCAATGTGAAAAGTGGACAACCTCACCCAACTCAAACATTTAATTTAGACCCTTGTATTTAACACATTTTTAAATGGATGGAGATAGACACAAATATGTTACAAATAATCTTGGTAAGATATTCATAAAACCTACGAGCTATCCACTAGTTGATTGACTTACTTGCAGAATTTAATCACTTAAAATCATAACTATAAATATGAACGCTGACCCGGGGAAAAAGGTATGTAACTTCGATTATTTTTGAGACAATAATAGAAAAGATTAACCATTTTGAAGACGTAGGCAAGTTATCGTAGCATGTACGTTTGGTGTTGTATCTGTGATTAGTTATTTTCTGCTTGATATTGCTTAACCATTACGATAATTTTTGCACTCATAATTGGCACCATTTGTGGGAAATGATTATTTTTATTACAAAAGAACTTATCGAAAGAAATCATGTGATGTATCACCACATCAATCTTCTGCAAATTGGTGACGTGTAGGCTGATCTAGTTCCACATAGGGTTAGGCCTGACCGAGGCTACAAGGAGACATACCACTACCATGGTTGACCCCACCCATGAATCAGCCAATGTTCCAAGCACATGCCAACCTAACCTCGGCCCAGGCCAACCTTAAGGCCTTACCTCGGCTTCACTTAAGCCGAGACCATGATGACTCATCTCGAATAGGATGGGCAGCTAGACCTTAACAACCTCGAACTCTTCCAGGCCGATGTCATGACCCAGCACGAAGGCCGAGTACTTATTGACATGCGTGGACAAGGACACGTGGACACAATTCAGTTATAACAAATCATTCCCCTCACGTGGGGGGAATATTTTATCATCATTCTCTACATGTGACAGTGACAAATGTCTTCATCTGATTGGCTAGATCAACACACACATGCCCATTGCATGCATGGGGGGTACATTACACCCCCCAGGTACTATATATAGAGGTTATCCTCTACCTTGCAAAGGATCCAAAAGACAACCCTAGATGAAAGTCTGTCTAAATACGCAGTAGAGAGAGAAAGCTTGAGAGATTGTATCTATGGCCATTGGAGCCCTCATACAGTGATACACATCATACACTTGCACAGTGGACGTAGGCCTGATTGGCTAAACCACTTATATTTCGGTGTTGATTTCCTCTTATCCTCACCTCCTTCTACTATATGTGTATGTACTCTTATCCTGCCATTGTTAACATTGAATTGAGCTCACAAACACCTTGAAGGGTGGTTTTGTTTCCAGCATCAACATTTTGGCACCATCTGATCTTCCTCAAATTGGTGACGTGTAGGCTGATCTAGTTCCACATAGGGTTATGTCTAAAATTTGCTAACCATAAAATCCTATGTTTTGCCAAGAGGTAAACTTCTGATGAATGTCATGGAACTCCTGGGTCTACTCAGATCTATAAGTTGGTCATTTCTTATAAAGATAGACTCTAAGAGAAGGAGGAGGTAACATGCCTTTAGATGGAAGATAATGTTCACCTACAGAGGCGACTTGGAAGGATGGAGAGAGACCTCCCTAAAGCTACGAGAAAGTGTTGTGATATCTTTTATAGTCCTTAGGTGAGAAACACTTATAGCCGATGGAGGAGATCCAAGCACGACCAAGTTCGATCCGAGCACAGTAGGTTAGAGAATGATCGATCAGAGAGGTGAAGATCAGAGAGGGACCATAAAAATAATTATCATCTGGGTGAAGACATCAAAATTATTATTCGTAGAGACCTGGACCAGCATCTAGCCCATCGATGGGATAGGTCCACCAGAGATCTAGTAAGAAGAGATATTAACACTCAGATAAAATTTCGTTTTAAAGGCGATTGAAGAAGAGGATCCCCCAAAGAAATTCGTTGTCCCCAGATTCAAAATCTATGATGGTAAGATGGACCCCATAGACCATATCTAATAATATAAGCATGATATGAACTTATAGTGCCACAATAATGCTCTCATGTGTCGAATATTCCCTTCTAGCCTACATGACATAGCACATAAGTGGTTCAAGAGGTTTCCACACAAGTTAATCCAGACCTTGAAGGCCTTCATTGCTCTCTTCATCACCATCAACTCCTACCCTAAAGGATAAATTCTTCGCTCCCTATGAAGAAGAAACCAGAAGAGAGCCTTCGCGACTACACCAAACAGTACTAGGAGGTCATCAACGAGGTGGAGGTTTTTTGAAGCAGGTTATCGTAACATCCCTCAAGACTAGTTTTTTGACCATATCTCTGCTACACTAGTCCCTAATGAAGAAAGAGGTGAACAACATCGAAGACCTCATGGCACGTATAAAAAAATATGCCAAGGTTAAGGATGCGGTTTACTCTACACCAGGAGACAATGGTTTTGTAAAGTCAACCAAAGAAGGAGACGAAAGAGACACTCCAAATAAAAGCAGCAAGAACGGGGAAAAGAATGACTCCAGGAATGGGAGAAAGGCAGATCGCTTAAAGTCTTTCCAAGCTATTAACACAGTCTTCAAGTAACCAATCTATAAGATATTGTACAAGATCAAGGATCTGTAACTTGTCAAGTGGCCTAAGAAGAGGGGCGATGACTCGACAAAGAGGAACAACATGCTGAGATACACATTCTATAAGGAAGGCAGCCACAGGGAAGAGAATTGAAAAATAAAGAAGTCGCACATGGAAAAGTTAGCCCAAGATGGACATTTAAACGACTACGTAGAAAATGAAGCTGACAAGATCATAGTCAATGGTGACGAAAAACTAGACAATTCCCTTGATGACGACATGGGACAAAAGTTCATGGTGATTCATGGAGTATTAGACTTGAAGAAGATCTAAGGGAATGTTGTTCGGATAGAGGTGAAAAAGGTCACAACTGTCATGGAGGCAATCCAGATTAACCCTGACAAAATCCAAGATGGTAAACATCGACAATCAGAAGATGTCAACTACACCAAGTATATCGTCTTTAAAAGGGAAGATCTAATTTTAGTGATGAATCGCACCACAATGCACTCGTAATCCCTCTTAGGATTACAAATTAAGACGTCGATAAATTGATGGTAGACGAGGGAATCTCATCGGAGGTAATGTACATAAATATATTCCATAAGTTAAAAATTAAATTGGCCAACCTCAAGGAGGCCACAGTTCAATTGGTTAGCTTCGCGGGAAAGATCACGATGCCATTAGGAAAAATAGTCCTGTGAGTTAGGGTAGGCAATGTTTTAAAATTGATGAACTCTTGGTGGTAGATATAGAATCACCATATCATGCCATTCCCCATCTACATACCATAAGAAGTTCAAGTGTGTCACCGACTAGGGTATGGTCGAGATTTGTGGTGACAAGGCCACTGTAAAGAATTATTTTTTCGCCGCCATTCTCCCCCAGAGGGAGAAGAAAAATGAACTAAATGTCCCTCCAGAGTAATACCATGATGGTGCTACACCCTTTAAATATCAACTACAACATCACCAACCATAGGTCGAGGGGACCAGGATCTACCCATTGATAGTGTCATTGAAAGCTTGCATGAAGTTAGTGGTGACGATAACTTGCCGGATAAAAAGTTTTTGATCGAAACTACTCTTTTCTATCATAAAAAGAAACAATGTATTTACTTTTTAAGAAGAAATTTGAATGTTTTTTCCTAGGAGTTGTACGATATACCTACGAATGCCCGTTCCTTAAGGCACGATGAAAATTTCCAAACTACGTAATCATAAAACGGATAAAATTTCCAACATGCATAATTGTAAAACCGTAAAAATCTTGTACCCCAACAAAACAAAGTGTAATGTAAATCTAGTATTATTACAATCTCCATTGTTTAAAGGACTATTAAAATATGTAAGCAATTTAAGTCGAGTTTTATTACGACACAAATGTGAAAAGAATTTATTAAATTTGGATAGAATTTCATTTATTTACACGACAATCCACCCTTTTACCTAAAAAAATCCACAATACTAAAAGTCCGTCCGGGACCTCGAATAAACATCATAATGAAACATCAGTCTAATACAAAAATATTGTTTACGACGCAAAAGTGTAAATATTTTAAAAATATTTGGCCAGAGTTTCCTTTGTTTATCGAACGGTCCACCCTGTTGAAAAAATAATCCAACAAAAACTATACTTTCACAGTTATACTATTACGAAATAAAAAATATAAAATTAACATCTAGTTCAATCTGCACTAAATTTGTGATCAACAATTTGTTCCAAAGGTCCGAAGGAGTTTTCGCTGGAAGTCGACATCAAGTATTGCAAATTCTACCACGGCTGCACAAAACAAAAATCAAATAATTGATAACATAATTTGTATGTGTTCAAGACATTTGTATGCTTAAAAAACATGATGCATGAAACTTCATTTAGATATTAACATTGAAACATTAACACAAAGGTATATGAATGAGTAAGCATACCTTGAAATACGACAACTAAACTTTTTAAAAAATTTGGGCATAGTTTCTTTTGTTTATCGGACTGCCCACCCTGTTAAAAAAATAATCCAACAAAAACTATAAAATCACAATTATACTATTACAAAAAAAAAATATCAAATGAACATGTAGTTCAATGTACACTAAATTTGTGATCAACAATTTATTCCAAAGGTTTAAGGGAGTTTTCACTTGAAGACGACATCAAGTATTACAAATCCTATCACGGCTGCGACACTGCACAAAAACAAAAATCAAATAATATATAACATAATTTGTACATGTTAAACACATTTGTATGGTTAAAAACCATCATGCGTGGCTGATCTTTGTGTTAATATTAACATGGAAATATTAACACAAAGGGATATGAATGACTAATCATATGTGGAAATACGACAACTGAATTTTGAAGAATCACCCAAAAAATAATAAAAAAGAAGAACTTGAAACACTTGTTAGATAAAAGACATGATTGAGCCATTTCATAATTATGCCATAGTTCTTTACAATGCATTAAACAAAAATCAACAAACAAAGTTTTGCCAATTTGCCCTTACAAAAATACATTCGGACTATTTTAGGTAAAAGAAAGGCCTAGCAGACTATAAAAAAAGTTGGAGCGCAGAGTTTACAAAAGTAGTATAGATAGGCATCAAAAAACGAATATCCCACTGATAGGCTGTCACATTGCACTCCTGGATACATTCTCTGAACCACGCTATGAAATGTCCCTGTATCGAGCTCGACGTATTTCCAATGAAGAGTAGGGTTGTGCACGACAATCTAGAAAAAACATTAATATTTAGTATTGATTAAAGAAAACACATGAAATGGAAAAGTGATATATAAACTACATATATATGATGTACCTTGTTGTGGAAATGCCATTTAAATATTCTGCGCGAATTTATCCACTTTTGATGCCTATCCATCGGCTCCCAA
Organism: Sambucus nigra; assembly: GCA_949130495.1. Taxonomy (NCBI): domain Eukaryota; kingdom Viridiplantae; phylum Streptophyta; class Magnoliopsida; order Dipsacales; family Adoxaceae; genus Sambucus; species Sambucus nigra. The sequence continues at coordinate 51,105,855 of OX422217.1, read as the reverse complement.
TCCTAATAAAGGTTGTAAAATGGTTAGAAGTTGATATAGAATCATCACATGTATAAAGTTATTGCGCATAAAAAACTAATGACATACATCTCATAGGGGTTTATAAGAGTACTTCCGGGTACACAATGTTTGTCATGAAAAGAAAACCATCAACGGGAAGGAGGATATTGATTCCATTTGCACTTGTGCATCGAGATAACGCTACAAATAATTGCCCATGACTGAAAACCGTTGTGCGTAAGTCAATTCCCACAATCTGTATAGATTAACCTTGCGATTTGTTAATTGTCATGGCATATGCGAGTCTAATTGAAAATTGACGTCTTGTCATTTTGATAGTCATTTCTGCAGACGACGGAGTTAAAGATACTCTTGGAATAAAGACTAAATTTTCACACTTATCCCCAGTTAGTATTTGGGCCTCAATGACATGCTCTCCAAGATTCATAATGATCAAATGTGTTCCATTCAAAAGACCATCGTTCGGTGTAATATTTCTCAACAACATAATTGGACACCCTACTTTCAGGTCCAACTTAAATAAGGGTAAACCAGCAGGATTAAGAGAGTTCAAAAACTCGTTAGGGTATTGATTATGTACGTCTGTGCCTGATTCATTATTGCATAATTTATCGGCACCGAAATACGTTTTTCTATCACTTGGGAAAATATTTAAGGCTAAATTACTTATAGCACTCACATCATCATTCCACGCCGAAAGAATTTTTCATTCAATGAGGAAGCTTGGAGTAACAGTACCATCCACATTCAACAATGGATACACCTTCGCAATTAAATCTTCAACATCATTACACTTCTGTATGATTGAATGTAACATTACATTTTCTAGTGGGTTGGACCCAATCTAATGAAAATGGGGAAAAGTAAAACTAACATAATAGGTATAATCAGGAGTATTGAACATATCTACAAAATAAAAGGTGATAACTCATTGAAGAATGTTGAAAACTGCATAGATTTAGCCTCCAAATTATTGAGTCTCATGTTTAGATGTAAGGTCAACACATGGATGTGTTTCCAAAGCACAGATCGCCTCAGTGACACAGCTACAATTTTCTCACGAACTCCTCTCGGGATAACCGGTAAGATTTGTCTGAAATCGCCACAAAAAATAATAGTTATTCCCCTAAAAGGCTTTTTAACATTACAAATATCTTAAAGAGTCCGATGAACAGCCTCAACAAAATGCCTATGTTTCATTGGGACTTCATCCCATATGATAAGTTTGGACGATTTGAATAAATCAACATGGATTGATTGCTTTGTAAATCCACATTTGGAGTTTTCAAGAATGTATAATGGAATACAAAAGGTTGAATGTGCAGTTCGGCCACCAACCAACAATAAAGAAGCAATACCTGATGATGCGACAGTTATAACCGTATGACCCAAACTACGACAAAAAGTTACAATAGTATTGTACAAAAATGTTTTGCCAGTGCCAGCACCCCCATTCAAGAAATAAGTAGTTCCTTTATTTTCAAAAACGGATGAAGTTATTGTCGTGAAAGCCAAATGTTGCCCCTCATTAAGGTGGGAAACATCAAGTTGTGCATCACCTTACTCTGCTAACGATTGTAATTGTTGATGTTCCCACACTAAACTATTCCCACCCATAGTACTCCAATTTGAAGTTGGTAAAGGCATTGGAGGAAAGTGAGATAAAGTCTTACCAGACTCTTGAAGCACCTCATTTAGAAGAAACAAACCATAATCTTAAACTTGGACGTCCGTTGGGTTTGGAATAGCAAAGAGTGTACGTAACTTATGCATTAGATCATCACATATATGAATGGAAAATTGATATCCAAAATACGTCTAAGTTGATATCCAGTTTGGATGATTGATGCCTATTTTAAACATTGAACCCATTCATTATCGTCTTCAAGAAATCCCTTTGCTATACACGCAGACTTAAAAGTATCGTGCACAACATTGTTGATCGTGCGTAAGAACTCAAAGTATGTAGGTCCTTTGACAATGGTTAAAAGTAATCGCAAATAAAATCTTTCACCTGAATCAGGGCTAGCATAATACATTCTACCAATAGCAAACTCGCGTGTTTTCCTCAGAGTCCAGACTTTTGTTGTATTACTCCAAACATAATGTTGCAGAAACTCTTGGTAGGTGTAAGCTCGTGCAGAAACATTCGATGAGCAGAGAGAAAAAAATCCAGTTAAAGAACTCATTTGATCCCGGCCCTATCTACAATCATACATGGAGATTCTGCAGGATTGAACACAACATGATGCATCCCAGGTTAATGTAAATCTAATCGGGTAACGGGTGATTTTTATTGATGCATGTGATTACCAAGAATTCGCCAGGCTACTTATGGGGGTCCAATGTACCTTATATATAAATATTGTTGGATTTCATCAACATCTCCCAAGACCATAGTCGTGCGATCATGGCCTTCATATATGTACTTGTTAATATATTTAATGCATCTTATACCGGTACAAACCTCAACATTGATGTGACAATTTAATAATCGAGTCAAATACGGATTATAAGGCACAATATCACTATTTTGTACCTTTTTCCCACTGGAAGTAGTATATTCCCTACCATCATTACGAAGACGATATATTGGATATCCGTTACTGTCCATTGAAGTGGCATATGAAAATTCTCATGGATATTTCTTTGTGCATCTACAATTTTACATTGAAGGAGAATTAGGATTCAAGGATCCGTAGGGGCCATGAACCATACAACCAAGAATGGTTTGGAAAATCATTGGATCGTCGATGGGGTCTGGAAACTCTGCACAAACGATGTTATCTACTGGGGAACATGTTTTAATCTTGCTTTGGCTATCCAGGAAAAGAAGAGCGTGCATGTGGGGTAAACCTTATTTTTGGAATTCGATCGTAAAAATGTGGGCAACTTTCTTACCAAAAACATTTCTATCCTTGATCTCCTTCATTAATTCTTTTCTATTTAGTTCAAATAAACGTGCGACCAAGTCGGGACGATCGACTTCATTCTGACCCGGTAATAGTTCTTTAGTGATTTCTGTCCATTTAGGATTGGCAGTCATTATGAGAAAAATATTTGGGTATTGATGGAATCATGTTATGGCCATCGAATCTTGGTAGATCTCAAACATATTTCTTACACTACCAGTGAAAGATGAGGGCAAAATCATGCGTCTACCAATTTGCAATGGTTCAACACCCTCAGATATACAATTCGTAAGATCTTTGTATAATTCAGCACGAAGGGTGTTCTAATTCAGTCTGAAATAAGTTAAGCGATTTTGTTATGTAGAAGCCCAGACATCCACAATGAACTCCTGAAAAAGTTTACCTCCTCTCAAAATTGTTGAGTACTTAGTACCGTGTTAAAACAAACGATAACCGTAATAATGCAACTGAGTAAGTCGATTATCTTGCTCAATATTATTTACTACATCCCATAGCTTTATTTCAGGCTCCTATCCAAGATGACTGTGAGGGTATAGAAGTACATAATGCAAAGGAAGGTATACCGGGTGACATTCACTAATTTACATCAATTGATTTCCCCTATGTAAGCAAACAAAAATATCTCTCAATGAAGAAAAATTGTGGCCATAGCCAAGCAAAATAACAGTAATTTCATCGGCCGATGGAAAATTATACCTTCTACGATCTGCTGCAGTATTATAATGATGGTATGCTGACAAGTTTTGGCCTGCTCGAGAGGATTCTTCCAATATTGCAAATGCCTGACGATATTTGTATATAAATAGATTATTCGCCTCCATGGAACCTTGAATTATTTGGAAGACATCAGTACGTAAACGTGGATTTCAACATTCCCTAATTTGCAATGCCACATCTAGATCGTATATGAATAATTATGCATATGAAACTTCATCTTCAAGCCATGGTTCCAGTAATAAGGCCCCAGTACGATGACGTAGCTCACCATGAATGGTGAAAGAAGTGGGACCCCTACTTGTGAGGACTCTATCATCCATCTGGACACCTAGACTCGTAAATGCATTATACTCCCTAATATGATTCTGAAAAGACTTGCATTGAACATCGTTGCCATCAAATAAATGTTTAATTTTCGATGGGGGTTCAATGATATTTGGCAAACGAACTTCTCCCTGTTAGCAACACTTTCCAAATAGGGGGCTCACTTTCAATATGACAGATAACCTTTCGTCCATCCAATGTAAAGCATGACAATAAGGGCACGAAACAGTCATGGGGCAAAGAAAATCTCTACTAAAGTCGACATATGATTCTCGAGATGTACGCATACTTGCAACATTATTGACGCCTGATAGAGTGGATCTAAGTATACAATGAAAGGAATGTGTTAAGGAATATAAAAAATGTCATTAGATAAATTTTCAAATAATAAAAGATACATAAATGATTTACCTAGGGTGGTTATCTTCAGTTTGGGGGAGACATTCAGTACTAACTTTATCAGTGGCAAGTAGATTTTGAACAGTTTCAAATGATTCACCGGGGACGACATGACTAATAAATGGGTCGACTTCAATTTGGTTAAAATCTTGACAGAGGTTGTAGGGTAAAACTATTGGGGTCATATAAATTTGATCAACTAGGATTGGTAAACTATTAGTCAAAGGACTAAGTCTTTGTAGAGGAAAGTTCGATTGATCAGGGGTTCTTAGTTGTATAAAATTCTCAGTTATTGTAGAAGGGAGTTAAAGCCTTGCATTAATAGAGGACTATTATGAAACCCTTAATCGCTTAGGAAAACGTTATGTGCTAGCAAGGGTAGGTGGTGTTATTGACTTGCGAACATTAGGAGCCTGACCAGATGATTGATTGACTACTGTATTTTGTAATTGAAGTTCTCTTTCTCGATCACGTCGTTGTCATTAGCCAAGCCCACGTTTTGAGTTTAAGCTATTGCATGGTGCCATATATTCAACAGTTGTGGTGGATTGTGGTGAAGAGTGATGGTGATTGATGGATGTAGGTTCTGGAGGCACAACATCACATGAAGATTGAAAGAGAGAAAGTCTTTCACGTTCTCGGCATTGTCATTAAGCCTGAACATGAGTTGAGATTAAGTTATCAGATTGTGTTAAATTTTTAGTAGACGGGAGAGATTGGGCTGACAAGCAGACTTCATTTGTAGTTGGCAAAGGAATATATGTTTCCCGTTCTCGTTCCCGTTGCATTCGTTTTGCCAGGGAAAGTTTTGAGATTAAGGGTACATAGGGTTCCTAAAGAAGAAAAAGATTATCAGCACATAACGTGAAAATAATGAATGGGTTTTGAATAATGGTCTTATATAGTACTATTAGTAATGGAAAGTGGTAATTGTTTGGTATTTAAAATTAGGTAAATATTTTAAATCGTATGGTGTATAGCAAGATGGTAAATTAAAGATGTACATTATTCATAATGGTGTACTTAACATTTAAAGTCACCCAACATGGTAAATGAAAAATGTGACCCCATAAGTGGAAGGAGCATTATAAAAGCAAATAAGGTAATGTTAAAAACATACCAATCCAGAAGAGACATTCCCCTTACCCATCCAAGATGCCTATAGAAATAATTAAAGCATATAAAAAGAGATGAAAGAATTATAAGGTGCGAATTTTTTTAACTGGAAAAAGAAAACTGTGGAAAGTTGCTGAGAAATATTTACCCTAATAGGCGCCACATTTGCTTTCACTTTCTCCTTACTTTTTTCGTTTCCATTGTTATGTTGAGTATGCGGCTATGTAATTGAAATAACATCGACGACATTAATGAAATGTTAATAAGAACTTGATTATAATAATTATGAAGGGAAAAAACATATAGAGACGATTAGTTACCATAACACAAATAACATCAAGTTGAACATCATCACGTATAACAATACCTCTGGTATATTTTTGCGGTCTTTGAATATATATAATATGAAGGCAAAGTTGAGAGGTACAATTAAGACAGAGTGGGTAGATTAAGAAAAAAAATGAAGAACACGATAAGAAAATAATGAGAACAAATAGAGTCATTACCATTGAAATGTTAAACATACCACTTGTGAAGATTCCTTCTCCTTCCCTTTCCCTTTATCCACATTAGGTGCCACGTTTTATTTTCCATTCCCCTGCAAATATGGAAAAAGGAAAAAAGTAAAACAAACTAACAATGAAGGAAATTGTTAATAAGTATGAAGACACAAAATAGTTGCATTATGTTACAACAAAACGAATGGAATTGAGGCGGGATTCATCATGGATAACAACACCAATATTATTTATGCCCAGCCTTTGAATTTGAGTGAAAATGCAATGTTTAAAGTGAAAAGCAAAACACGTAGTTTCAAAATAGAGGAATAGAGGAGAGGGGGTAGCTGTTACAGCATTTTGTGCATCTTCATTAACCTTTAAGAAAAAACAAGAGTAAAGAATAGAGTTAGTAGGTTGAAAATGACATAATTTAAGGCCCGGGATAGAAGAACTATAAGTAACATACTATGCCAAATATAGTAATGTCCTCCATGTGGATAAAGAAGTCAACTATCAACTACAAAATAAAAAGATGCATAAGTTATTAATAGAAATTAAACTGTTTACTAATCGAAACATGTGCAATCTAAACATACATTATGTTTATTAAAGTAAAATGATCTAAACATGTGCAATACGACATTGTCATGAAGGTCTGATATACATGCTATATCTCATATAATATCAGATTGGTACACATGCCAGATCCGAACTCCTAAATTACCAAACACTTACTATACATGGTATATCTGATATATATGGTATACCTGCCATATGAACTGAACTGCTATCCAATCGAACCGTTATTTTACATTTGCTATACCAGCTATACGTGCTATACCTGGCATTTGTTAGCAGTGCATTTGGTATACCTGATATACCTTATATTGAAATGCTATTCACCCTATTGAATAACTATATTACAGAAAACATAACGATTCAACTATAACTGCTATACCTGCCTATTCTAAACACCAATTTTCTAAACCTGATATACCTTATGTTGACCTTCTATACCCCCTATTGATAACTGTTATACTTGATAAATAATATAATAAACTAATCTTATATTACACAGTTTTAGTAATTGATAATTGTTATAACATGGTCTAATTTGTCCTGAAAATGGTCTAATGTCTAATGTTTCTTGAAGAAAATGGTCAAATAGTAAAACTGAAAATGGTAAGGATATGGTATAATGTGTCCTGAAGAAGTGCACTTTGCATCAACAATTTAAAAACCTAAAATAACATACATGAATAGTTAAATAAAAGAAGAACAACATAAAATTATATACTAATCTAATATTACATAAACTGTTATGCATAAACTGTTTACTAAACTGTTATACTAATCAAATATTGCATAAAATGTTATACTAATCTAATATACTAATAGTAATCTAATATACTAATCTAATATTACATAATGTACTTATATACTAATCATAAATGCATAAACTGTTTAAGTTTCAGCAGTAATGTAATATGTTAATCTAATATTAAACAGTTAAAGTACTTAATATCTATTATATCAAGAGAAGGAAAAGCAGGTCTAATGTCTAATATACTACTCTAATATTACACATGATTCTCAATTTAGTTTAGAGGAGCTATGACAACACGTACATAAGGACGGAGCAGGGGATTAATCTATTGTGCATATCAATACAATAGACTACTGAAGCGATAAGTGCTATACCTGGCATTTGTTAGCGGTCCATTTGGTATACCTGATATACCTTATATTGAATTTCTATTCACCCTATTGAACAACTATATTACAGAAAACATAGCGATTCAACTATAACTGTTATACCTGCCTATTATAAACACCAATTTTCTAAACCTGATATACCTTGTATTGACCTTCTATAAACCCTATTGATAACTGTTATACTTAATAACTAATCTAATATACTAATCATATATTACACAGTTTTAGTAATTGATAATTGTTATAACATGTTCTAACGTGTCATGAAAATGGTCTAATGTCTAATGTTTTTTGAAGAAAATGGTTAAATAGTATAACTGAAAATGGTAAGGAAATGGTCTAATGTGTCCTGAAGAAGTGCATTTTGCATCAACAATTTAAAAAAGTAAAATAACATACATGAATAGTTAAATAAAAGAAGAACAACATAAACTTATATACTAATCAAATATACTAATCTAATATTACATAAGTTGTTATGCATAAATTTTTTACATAAATTGTTATACTAATATAATATTACATAAACTGTTATACTAATCTAATATACTAATACTAATATAATATACTAATATAATATTACATAATATATTTATATACGAATCATAAATGCATAAACTATTTAAGTTTCAGTAGTAATGTAATATGCTAATCTAATATTACACAGTTAAAGTACTTGATAACTATTATACCAAGAGAAGGAAAAGCATGGCCTAATGTCTAATATACTAATCTAATATTACACACGATTCTCAATTTAGTTTAGAGGAGCTACGACAACACATACATAAGGAGGGAGCAGGGGATTAGTCTACTGTGCATATCAATACAATTGACTACTGAAGATACAATACTAAGTATTAGTACACATACTTAAGGTGCGAAAATGAAAATTTTCCTTATTTCCGTTATGTCGAGTATTAGTGTTTTGGAACCCCCAAAGGTAATCTATAAAGCATTTGTGTGGTTTTCTTTTTATGTTTGGAGGGTGTGCATCGTGCCAATGTTTGGAGGTATTTTTTTTTAGTATTGGTACGCCTTTATCTGAGTATTAGTACTCACCAAATGGATTAGCATATACATGAAAAAGGGGTTTAGTACCCCAAACCCCAAACACCGATATGAGGCTTAGTACCCCTTTTTCTGAGTATTAGTACTAATACTCTAAACATATACATGAAAAATACCCCTTTTTCTGGGTATTAGTACGCGTTTCTATTTACATGATACCCCAAACTTAATTGAAAAAAGATGAAGGAGCCAATGAAAAATACACCAAATACATGAAAAATACAGTAATTATGATAAAAAAGAAATTGGCCAAATGAGAAAATTGTGTAAATATAAACACGCATCAACTTCAAACAATCTATCCTTCTAACAATCTTTTTCTATTTGGAGGTTGTGCATCGTTCCCCCAGCCTCATGAGGAGTTTTACACACGATTCTCAATTTTGTTTAGAGGAGCTACAACAACACATACATAAGGAGGGAGCAGGGGATTAGTCTACTGTGCATATCAATACAATGGACTACTAAAGATATAGGTATTATACTTGGCATTTGTTAGCAGTCCAATTGGTATACCTGATATACCTTATATTGAATTACTATTCAGCCTATTGAACAACTGTTTACATAAACTGTTAGACTAATATAATATTACATAAACTGTTATACTAATGTAATATACTAATACTAATCTAATATACTAATCTAATATTACATAATATATTTATATACTAATCATATATGCATAAACTGTTTAAGTTTCAGTAGTAATGTAATATGCTAATCTAATATTACACAGTTAAAGTACTTGATAACTATAATACTAAGAGAAGCTAAAGCATGGTCTAATGTCTAATATACTAATCTAATATTACACACGATTCTCAGTTTATTTTAGAGGAGCTAGGGAAACACATACATAAGGAGGGAGAAGGGGATTAGTCTACTGTTCATATCAATACAATTGACTACTGAAGATACAATGCTGAGTATTAGTACACATACATAAGGAGCGAAAATGAACATTTTTCTTATATCCATTATGTTGAGTATTAGTGTTTTGGAACCCCCAAAGGTAATATATAAAGCATTTTCATGGTTTTCTTTTTCATTTTGTAGGGTGTGGATCGTGGCCCTGTTCGGAGGTATTTTTTTGAGTATTGGTACGCCTTTTTCTGAGTATTAGTCGTCACCAAATGCATTAGCACATACATGAAAAAGGGGTTTAGTACCCCAAACCCCAAACACCGTTATGAGGTTTAGTACCCCTTTTTCTGAGTATTAGTTCTAATACTCCAAACACATACATGAAAAATACCCCCTTTTTTTAGTATTAGTACGCGTTTCTATTTACATGATACCCCAAACTTAATTGAAAAAAAAAATGAAGGATCCAATGAAAAATAACCCAAATAGATGAAAAATACCATAAATATGATAAAAAAGAAATTGGCCAAATGAGAAAATTGTGTAAATAGAAACGCGCAACAACTTCAAACAATCTATCCTTCTAACAAACTTTTTCTGTTTGGAGGTCGTGCATCGTTCCCCAAGCCTCATGAGGTGTTTTACGCACGATTCTGAATTTAGTTTGGAGGAGCTACGACAACACATACATAAGGAGGGAGCAGGGGATTAGTCTACTGTGCATATCAATACAATGGACTACTGAAGCTATAAGTGCTATACCTTGCATTTGTTAGCAGTCCATTTGGTATACCTGATATACCTTATATTAAACTGCTATTCACCCAATTGAACAACTGTTTACATAAACTATTATACTAATCTAATATTACATAAACTATTATTCTAATATAATATACTAATACTAATCTAATATACTATTCTAATATTACATAATATTTTTATATACTAATCATATATGTGATATGCCCAAAGTGCACCTTCCCGTTCAGAGACACTAACCTCGACCTGACTCACAACCGAGGTGGTAAAGGCTCACAGTGACCAACAGTAATATCGTCCGTCATAAGGTCGGCTCTGGAAGACATTGAAATAACCTCATCATCAAGGCTTATAAATGGGTTCAGAAATACATCCACAATATCCACCCAGGCTGATGTTACATTGTGTCAACCGAGATCAACTAGGGACATGGGTTCATCTTGTATCGGGTTGGCCACAGTCGATGTTGCCAGCATCCCCTCTAATAAGCCTTGCATATGACCACAAATGCATGCTGTCGGCCTCAACCGAAATTATAAGTATCATCTGAGACCATCAAAATCCTCATGGGTTCAATCAGCAATCATCATGTCATCATCGTCCTTGGACGATGTTACACCTCATGCCTAACCTCAGTCGGGCATCCTGGTCGAGGTCTTTATGGAACATGGATCTCTTACAAGTCAAGGGTCATACTCTGCCAACCTCGTACTCACCCAAGTCGAGGTTGGTATCAAGCTAAGACAGCCGAGCATTGACAAACATATACAAGGATAGGAACACGTGAACAAAATTAGTTGTAACCGAATCAATCCCCTCACATGGGGGAATATTTCATCAGTATTCTCTACATGTGACAGTGACAGATGTCTTCATTAGATTGGCTAGATCAACACGTACATGCTCATTGCATGCATGGGGGGTACATTACACCCCCCATACTATATATACTTGTTTTCTCTTACCTTGAGAGGGATCCAAAATTAACAAGCCTAGCTGAAACTCTGTCCAATTATATAGTAGAGAGAGAAAGCTTGTGAGGTTGTATCCATGGCCGTTAGTACCTTATTTTAGTGACTTACTCATTCACTTGCATAGTGGACGTAGGCCTAATTGGCTGAACGACTTAAACATTTGTGTTCATCCTCTTCTCCTCATCTCTATATCTTATACTTGTATATACTCGAGATGCCATTATTATCACTAATTTGAGCTTACGAACACCCCGAAGGGTGTTATTGTTTCCAGCATCATCATTTTGGCACCGTCTGTGGGAACGAGAAGTAATCCCTTCCTCATTTTTTGCTTAACCTTACTGAAGACTCTGGTGGTGAACCAGGCATCACCCCTTGCGTGGAGATGTTTCACCATTGAAAGAGGTCCTTTAAGGTATTAAGCTCATCTACTTCACAAGCTATTTAGTTTTAACATATGGCACCGAAATTGCCACCACCTCTTCAACCACTTGGTGCTGGAGGACCTAGTTCCAGCCAGGCACCCCCAGTCTGAAATGGCTGTGGTGGTAGCAGCCTTGAGGTCTTTGACTGAAATGAAACAAGAAATGAAGGAGCAATTTGCATAAGTCAGTCAAAATATAATGAGGCTACTTGGGGTCTCACCGAAGATGATTACTCCGGTGGCAGCCCAACCCCATCCTGAGGCCACGGGACCACCCCAGGCACCGCGAAAAGACTAACCTGCACCTTAATGGAGGAGGGACATTGCTGACCCTTGGCGTTTGCGTCTGGGGAGGTAAGGACACCCTTGACCTGAGGATAGGTATGATGATATGGAGGCAAAAGACGCCCCAGAAGATTGTTGGGAGCCGTATGAGGTTTCAAATAACATAATGTGTCCTATCAAGCAGAGCCGAGGTTGTGGAGGTAGAAGATGTGAAGGTGCCCAACAAAGAGGATCAGCTTTTGATCGATTGAGCAGAGGGTTAACCTTTGAAAGGCTCGGCCCAGTGAATGACCTAAGGCAGAGGTTATCCAAGTCACGAAGTGCCGCTGGATCTCAAAAAAGAGATGGGTAACGTCGGCCTCATAATGGCCGACCTCTTGGCCGAGACAGGGAACAAGAGGAGGTCAACAAAATCTATCTTCTTTAGGATAAGATATGAGACCTCATCAAAATCTGAGACCCATTGCAAAGAGGGTTCTCGGAGGGTTCTCCATTTGTGGCTAAGATAGTGAACTTCCCAACCCCTGCCAAGTTCAAACCACCTACGGTGTCTCCCAAGTATGATGGTAGCATTAACCCTGTACATCATATTCAGATGTACCAGTCCGAGGCAGACATTCAATCAATACTAGATGAGATGAAGTGCAGGGACTTCTCCGGGACTTTAACGGGACCTGCACACATCCGGTTTACTTCTCTTACGAAGAACTCAATAGAGAACTTTAAGGGCTTGGCTGAACGGTTCATCCACAATTTCTATTTTTGGGTGAGACCTCAAAAGAAGACCACTCATCTGCTATATGTCAAACAAGTCAAGAATGAGAGCCTGAGAGACTACATCGCAAGATTCAAGAAAGAAAATTTGGAGGTTGAAGATTATGAAGAGAATATACCTACGATCGCCCTCATAGGAGGTCTCCAGAAAGGGAAGTTGTTGTGGAAACTTGCAAAAGACCCTCCCAAGTCCATGGCAGAGCTATTGGCAACTGCAGGGAGGGTCATGAATGCTGGAGAAACCATGGCCGCAAAGTATGAGGATGATTATAGAAGTGGCAGTGGGAGATTCCAAAGAAAGAAAGATGGAAAGAAGAGGTCAGCCGGCGATAAGTTTGCACGCTATACTCCTCTAATTGTGAGGTGTGAACACATCATCAATGAGATAAAAAATGATCGATCTTTGAGATGGCTAGAGAAGCTGAAGGCTCCTCCGCATAAGAGGAACAAGAACGTGTAGTGCGAGTTCCACCAAGACCATGTACATGTTACAAACAAGTGATTAGCCTTAAAGGATGAGATCGAGAAGATGTTGAAATTCGGAAAGTTGAGGAAGTATGTTGATGGTAAGGCCCCTAAGAGGGGAAAAGATAACCCTAAAAAGAAGAGGGGCGACATATGTTGAGATGACACTCCAGCAAGAAGAGATGATGACTCAGATGGTGATGATGAGGACGATCCGGACCTCCCACCAAATGATGACAACGCCCTTGTGAAGAGGGTTAGTATGATCTCCTTCGGTGTCGGCACCATATGTGGAGGACTCAGAAGGGGTGGTTCTGAAGTATCTGACCGAAAAGCTCATGTGGCAGAGGCCAAGTCCGTGGCCAAAGTAGAGGTCATAAATCTAGCATCTTCAGAGGCAAAGCAGAAGAGAAAGAAGGTGGATATGGACACTCTTATAGTTGGGTTCTCTCGACTCAACTTCAAAGGTATCCTAGCTCCGCATGATGACCCTTTCGTAATCACAACAAGAATGCATGGATGCGAGGTACTGAGAATTCTCGTAGATGGAGGAAGTTCAGCAGATGTGATGTTTTGGCCCTGCTTCAAAATCCTAGGCCTTGGCAGAGCTAGGCTGGTACCCTATCATCATCCGTTAATGGGTTTCAGCGGTGAAAAGGTACATCCATTGGGCATGTATGAGGTGGACATGCAAAAGGGCAACGAGTGGCCTAAGAGGTTGACCCGAAAGATCAATTTTTTCATTATGGATGAAAACGTCTTCTTGGCCTATAACCTCATCTTAGGAAGAGTAGCCTTTAAAGAATTTGAGGTCGTGCCGTCGACGGTCCACCAGATGCTAAAATTCCCGACCCCCTATGGGGTAGGGAAAGTGCAGGGTGACCAGACCGTAGCACGAGAATGCTACTTCAACTCGATCGAAGAGAGAGAGGCCCATAAGAGAGCAATGACCACATATAGCATTGATACACTTGACCATAGATATAAAACGAAGTTAAAGAAAGGAGAGGCAGCATAAGAGGTAGAATCCATCATCCTCAATAAGGATGAATCGAAAAAAACTGTCCAGGTCGACAAAGCCTTAAAAGCAGAGATCAAGGAAGAGCTGATAAAATTCTTGAGGAAGAGGCTGAGTGTCTTCGCTTAGAGCCACACGAACATGCCTGGCATTGACCTGGAGGTTATGTGCCATAAAATCAACGTGGCAGAAGGTGCTAAGACAATCAAACAAAGACGAAGATTTTACTCTAGGGAGAAGTATGACGTTATCAGATAAGAGGTCAGAAAGTTGAAAGAGGCAGGATTTATCAGGGAAGTCATATACCCGTAGTGGTTATCAAATGTCGTCATTGTACACAAAGCTAATGGAAAATGGAGGATGTGCATAGATTTCACCGACCTGAACAAATCTTGCCGTAAAGACAGTTATCCCTTACATCGAATCGATCATATGGTAGATGCCATGGCAGGGCATGAGCTCATGAGCTTCATAGACGCATATTCATGCTATAACCAGATCTTCATGGATGCTGAAGACTCAGAGAAGACAACTTTCATCACTGACAAGGGGACATATTGCTATAAGGTTATGCCCTTCAGCTTGAAAAATTTAGCAGCCACATATCAACATCTTGTGAATAAGATATTTGAAAATCAAATTGGCAAGACTATGGAGGTGTATGTAGACGATATGTTGACGAAGAGTTTAAAGGCCTGCACTCATGTGGCAGACCTAGAAAAGACCTTCGATACCATGAACTTGTACATAATGAAACTCAATCCAGCGAAGTGTGTCTTTGGGGTAGGATATGGGAAATTTCATGGATTCATTATCAATCAGAGGGGAATAGAGGCAAACCCTGAGAAGATTAAGGCTTTGCTTGACATGAAGACACCAAGAAGTATCAAGGACGTTCAGAGGCTCACTGGAAGAGTAACTGCACTGAACAGATTTGTTTCCAGAGCAACGGACAAGTGTCTTCCATTTTTTAAGGTGCTTAGAAAGGCCTTCGAATGGGACAAATAGTGTGATGAGGCATTTAATCAGCTGAAGTCCTATCCCAGATCTACCCTTATCTTATCTCTCCTTTTACTCGGAGAGAAGTTGTATGTTTAACTAGCAGTCTCTGAGTCAGCCATAAGTGCGGCCATAGTGCGGGAAGACGATGGGGTGCAAAGTCCTGTGTACTTTAATAGTAAGGCCCTTCAAGGGTCTGAATAGAACTATCCTCGAATGGAGAAATTGGACTATGCTTTGACACACGCATCTAGGAAGATGAAACCCTATTTTTAAGCACACTCTATGGTCATCCTCACTGACTCCCAACTAAGGCAGGTCCTCCACAAGCCTGGGAAGTCATAAAGATTGATGACTTGGGCCATTAAGTTGGGAGAGTATGACCTTACTTATCAACCCAGGGTGGCCATTAACGGGCACGCACTTGTAGATTTTATTTCCGAGTTCACATGGGAAGAAGCCGAGGTTGAGAACAATCCAATGATCGCAGAGGGATCGAATAGTAAAGTCTTCCGAGACCCAAAAGAGGTTGTGTCCAACAGAGCCAGAAATGCAATAGCTGAAAATGAGGAGGATAGGTACCTCTTCAAGTAAGGAACCCTGTCAGATGGGAGCTTTTCTTCGAATGAAGACGTATGGAACCTCTTCATTGATGGGTCTTCTTACGAAAGTGGAAATGGTGCAGGGCTGATACTATCAGCTCCGGATGGTACCAATGTTGAATATGTGCTAAGGTTCAACTTCAAGGAATCAAACAACGAGTCAGAATATGAGGCCATGATAGCAGGCCTCTCCCTAGCAAAGACCCTTAGGGTCGATCGACTCCTACTACATAGTGACTTAAGGTTAGTTATCAACCAAATGTTTGGAGTTTATGAGGCAAATGATGAAAGGATGGCCAGATACCTGAAGAGGGTAAGAATGATGCTAGAAGGTTTCGAAGACGTAAAGATGAAGAGGGTACCCTGACAAAACAGTAACCATGCAGATGCACTAGCAAGGTTGGCTTCAATAATAAGTATAGACATCAGAAGGACAATTCAAGTCGAGATCCTTCTCAAATTGACCATTGAGGAAGAAGAGGTTACCAACCCTTGCCTCAACTTGAACCTAGGGGACTCCTGGATGGACCCCCTCATTAGATATATCAGAGAGGGAGCGTTAACAGAATCAAAGCTAGAGAGGAGGAAATTGAGGTACTGAGTTGCAAAGTTCTCAATAATAGAAGATATCCTATATAAGAAAGGATTTCTGTTACCTCTCCTCAGATGCATTCATCCTACAGAGGTCCCCCGCATCCTACAGGAGCTGCACGAGGTTTCTTTCTCATGTCACATAGGAGGAAGACCTTTGGCCAAGAGGATTATCACACAAGGATACTGGTGGTCGACCTTGGCCAATGATGCTGCAGCCTACGTGAAGAGGTGCGAAAAATGCCAAAGATTCTCCAATATTCCCCATCAACCTCATGAGCCTACGAGGTCAATAAGTTCCCCTTGGCCATTCGCAATATGGGGGATTGACTTGGTGGGTCCTTTGCAAAGGGATGTGAATAATTACCGATTTCTGATAGTAGTGATTGACTATGTCTCCAAGTGGGTGGAGGCTGAGCCGATGATCATGATTACAGAGCAAAATACCTTCCAATTTATCTCAAAGTGTATCATATGCATACATGGCCTCCCTAACACCCTCATCTCGGATAACGAAACCCAGTTTAAGAATTCTTCTTTAGAGAAGTATTGCGAGAGAGTTGGGATTAAGAAAAATTTCTCTTCTCCTGGCCGACCTCAGGTAAATGCTCAGACCGAAGTCATAAACAGAACAATCCTTGACAGGATCAAGAAGAGGTTAGAAGAAGCTAAGGGGAGATGGACTGAAGATGCTTATGCTGTGTTATAGGCCTACCGAACAATGACCAGGACACCAATGGGGGAAACCCCATTTATGTTAACACATGGCTCAGAAGCCGTCATACCAACAGAGGTAGGACTCCCCACTCACAGGGTTCAGACCTATGACCCTGAGAGGAATGGGGAGGAGAGAAGACTTGACCTAGATTTGATTGAGGAAAGAAGGGAAGATGCCGAGATCAGACAAGCAGCCTACCAGTAGAGAATAACAAAGTTTTACAATCAAAGGGTGGAATCAAGACCCATAGCTGTAGGATACATAGTGCTGAAGAAGATGTTGTAGAAGGCAAACAAGCTTCACGTAAATTGGCATGGACCTTATAAAGTGCTCGAGGAGGTTATACCCGGAACCTACAGGCTAGAAAACCTTGAAGGGGAACCTTTATCCAATCCATGGAATGCAGATCATCTGAAAAAATATTACATATGATGTTGCAATGGTTTCTATGTAAATGTATCATCTTCTGAAAAGATTATTATTGAAAATATCAGTTCCTCTATCAAGTCTTGGTTCATTATGCTTTAATGGTGGAATTTATGGGGGTAACATCTTAGTTGATGACCTCAGTCCTTAAAAACACATAACTTGGTGACAAGGTCTGAGATGAACATCATATTTGGATGACCTCGGACTTTAAACATCATTAATTCAGTGAAATTTATGGGGGTAACATCTTAGTTGATGACCTCAGACCTTAAAAACATCATAACTTGGTGACAAGGTCTGAGGTGAACATCATATTGGGATGACCTCAGACTTTAAACATCATTAATTTGGTGAAATTTATGAGGGTAACATCTTAGTTGATGACCTCAGACCTTAAAAACATCATAACTTGGTGACAAGGTGTGAGGTGAACATCATATTTCAGTGACCTCAGACTTTAAACATCATTAATTTGGTGAAATTTATAGGGGTAACATCTTAGTTGATAACCTCATACCTTAAAAACATCATAACTTGGTGATAAGGTCTGAGGTGAACATCATATTTGGATGACCTCAGACCTTAAACATCATTAATTTGGTGAAATTTATGGGGGTAATATCTTAGTTGATGACCTCAGACCTTATAACATCATAATTTGGTGACAAGGTCTGAGGTGAAACATCATATTTGGATGACCTCAGACCCTAAACATCATTAATTTGGTAATATGTTACAAGGTTAACATCATAGTTTAGTGATGAAGACACCATTATATTGCATGACACATAAAAACATTTGAAGGCAGGAGAAGCAAAGTTCTCCACAGGGAATGGTATAGCACAGAAGTTAGAGTTACAGGACAAAAGCTAATAGAAAATGTCATCAGAGGTTACAAATAAGAGCTTCACAAAATAAGGCCTAAGTGTCTGCCAACTCAGGGTTAGAGGCCATGCCTCCACTTCCTTGGCCAATGTTGGTCATTTCTACTCCATTATCTTGAGGATTAACGTCTTCAGCCCTTGTATCTTCTGGTTGAGCAGTCTCGGCAGGCGCAACACCTCCTTCCTCCTCGACCTCTTATAAGCCCTGAGCAAACCAAGGATCAGCATAGCCCAGACCAATGAAGTCCGAGGCTGCTAGGCTCCCTGACTCCTTCTCTTTCATTTCAACCCATTTTCTAGGGGCCTTAACACCCCTTTCGAGGTATTCAAAGCCAAAGCTGACGAATTCATCATAGACCTTCTAGTGTTCCAAGATCTTCTCTGAGGTGTCATCCAGACAAACCCTCACAGCGACATCAACCTTGTGTTGGAGATAGTCAGCCTGGGTCTTCAGAGAAGAGATGTGATCCTTTTTAGGCTGGCTCATGTCCTTCTCCAACTGCTTAACATTAGCTTCAGACTTCTCGAGGGAATCCTTCAGACGCTCCACTTCAGCATGCAGAGCGACCTCTATCTTATGGGCCTCTCTGTCCTTCTCAATCAGAGGGAGCTTCCTTAGAGTCCAGTCGACAAATTGGTGCATGCTAAAATATTACTTGGATACATAGGTGGAGGTAAAACTCGGCCAGCAAAGGGGTGTCTAGAGAATGGCAGAACCGTTTATTAGCATCTGTCATCACGGAGCCGATAGCATCCAAGGCCTTCATACTTTGGCCAACAAAGCTATCACCGATCTTCAGCTGCTCCAGACGAGCAACTAACACATCCTTAGAGGAGATGGGGATCACGCGATCCCCCTTAGATATTTTCTTCTTCTTCTTCCTCTGATCCTCAGGGGTAGGGTCATTAGATTTCCATTTTTTGGAGGCATCGACCCTTGAAGTGGTAGGAGTAGGGGGAGGCGCATTCAGGCCTTCTTTCATAGATAATTTTATGAGGCTGGGGGCTACTATTTCCCATATACCGTCTGATATTCCTTCTGAGTGATCTACAAAAAGAAAGGTGTGAGCTAAAAGATCAGAGACATAACAAAATCAGAGGTATAACTAGTTGAAATGATAAAGTAACTTAAGGAGCTCGGTCAGAGGACTCCCCCCAAGGCCAATTTCAGAGAGGTAGTAGGGGGTCATCAAATTCTTGTACTTGACCAATAGACGATGTTCCCCCTGATCTTGAAGGTCTTTGACCTTCTGAAAGTTATTCTGTCTTAACTTCGAGTTGGCCCTAGCAGCCATTGACACCTTTCCCCATCTCAGGGGTATTCTCGGCTCTAAGGATGAAGACGGGTAACAGGGGATGGACTTCCATAACCCTGAGGTGAAGAAGTAGCGTGGTTTCCAGTTATGGTTCGATGTCTGGGTAACCAGCAACATCTTCTTATTAGACTTTCGAGCTAGAAAGTGGTATTAACTCGGATGATTCCTTACAGAGGAGGAAACGTAGCACCATGTGAAGACCTAGACGGGAAGGTCTGAATGATGGAATTCCCTCTATAAGACGATATCCCCAATCATCACCCTCCAGTTATTGGGGGAGAGTTGGGAGGGAGCCATGTTAAAAAAGGACAATATGGCCCTAATTATTGGATGAATGGGAAGACGAAATCCTAACTTAAACATCTGCACATATAAGCAAATCTCACCATCTCGGACACCAAAGGCCCTCTCATCCCTCAGAGGCCTCCTAAGTTTTATGGAGGGACCTATGGAATAAAGATGCCTGAAGACTAGGAGATCGAGTTGACTGACAGTGCTCTCTATCTCGGCTGCCTCCGAGGTGTTAAGATCGCTTTCACTACCATCATCCTCATCCCGAGAAACATCGTCTTGGGCAGGTGAGGGAGCACCATCAGGGAATCTCTGAGCGAACTCAGCTCTGGTGGCAGACGACAAAGGGATGGCACTAATAAGAGGTGGGAAGGCAACACTTGGCCCAACAACTTCAACGTCTGATGAAGTATGTGAAGTGCTAGAATTTTTTTGAGACGAGGCACGGCTTGAAACCTCGGCTTGATCAGGGGCTTCATCCATCCTACTGGAATAATCCATGGCTTCTTGAAATAATCCACAGACATAGGGTCTGAGGTGGACGACGCAGACTCAGACATCAGAGTGGGTTCTACTAGGGCCTCTAGTGGCACAAATGGCTCATGATATATCACTTTTCAGAGGGGGCAGAAATATAGGTCTGACGGGGAAGACCTTAACCCTACGAGCTTCCTCTTGGGATCACTCTATCTTCCTAATCTTTTCTATGGTCTTCTACCTAAGAGAGGGGAAATCCTCTAAAAGATGGTATAAAGGTCTGAGCATGTAAGGACGAGACCACGGTACTCAAGGCCATAAACAAATAACTTGGATTAACCTAATGAAGGATCTAAATGATACTTTTGAACAAGAACAAGTATGAATAGTCTTAAATGTCACTAAAAAACCCAATCTCACACCAGAAATTATAGAGATGGAAATTAAAGGAAGAAAATGGTAGGACAAAGTGGAGAGGATACCTGGATGATCGTAGAATAAGGGGAAGGAGATGAGAATTGAACAAACACTTCATAGTAGCAGCAAAAGCTCTTGAAGAGAATGTAGTTGCAGAGAAAAAGCACTGGCGGAAAAAGAGAAGAGAAAATGAAGAAGAAATAAGGAAAGGGGGGGTTTTAAACCCATAATCATTTTGGCACGTGTCCCAAGGCTCATCATTGCCTTGGGAACCCAAAGGTTCAAACCATGAATGCACTCTAATCACTTAAGCAAGTGACATGTGTGAAGATAGTATTGGCACATAAGAATATTTAGCCTCGGCCTGACAAATACCGCTCAATCACCTACTCACATAGGTAACTAAGGGCTAGGGGGTGATTGATATGCCCAAAGTGCACCTTCCCATTCAGAGAAACTAACCTCGGTCTGACTAACAACTGAGGTGGTAAAGGCTCACAGTGACCAATAGTAATATCGTCCATCACAAGGTCATCTCTGGAAGACGTTGTAATAATCTCATCATCAAGGCTTATATCTAGGTTCAGACATCCATCCACAACATCGGCCCATGTCGATGTTACATTATGTCAACCGAGATCAATTAGGGACTTGGGCTCAACTTGTATCGGGTCGGCTATAGCCGACGTTTCTAGCATCACCTCTGATAAGCCCTGTATATGACCATAAACGCATGGTGTCGGCCTCAGCCGACGTTACAAGTATCATCTGAGACTATCAAAAGCCTCATGGGTTTAATCAGCAGGCATCATGTCATCATCGGCCCTGGCCGATGTTACACCTCATGCCCAACCTCGACCGGGCATCCTGGCTGAGGTCTTTATGGAACATGGATCTCTTACAAGTCAAGGGTCGTACTTTGCCAACCTCGTACTCACCCAAGCCGAGGTTGGTATCAATCTAAGACATCCTAGAATTGACAAGCATATGCAAGGATAGGAACGCGTGAATAAAATTAGTTGTAACCGAATCAATCCCCTCACGTGGGGGAATATTTCATCATCATTCTCTACACGTGACAATGACAAATGTCTTCATTAGATTATCTAGATCAACACGTACATGCTCATTGCATGCATGGGGGGTACATTACACCCCCCACGCACTATATATACTTTTCTTCTCTTACCTTGAGAGGGATTCGAAATTAAAAACCCTAGATGAAACTCTTTCCAATTATAAAGTAGAGCGAGAAAGCTTGTGAGATTGTATCCATGGCTATTAGTGCCTTATTTTAGTGACCTTACTCATTCACTTGCACAGTAGACGTAGGCCTAATTGGATGAACCACATAAACATTTGCGTTCATCGTCTTCTTCTCATCTCGATCTCTTACACTTCTATATACTCGAGCTGCCATTGTTATCACTAATTTGAGCTTACAAACACCTTGAAGGCCGGTGTTGTTTCCACATCATCAATATGCATAAACTGTTTAAGTTTTAGTAGTAATGTAATATGCTAATATAATATTTCACTGTTAAATTACTTGATAACTATTATACCAAGAGATGGAAAAGCATGGTTTAATGTCTAATATACTAATTTAATATTACACAATATTCTCAATTTAGTTTAGAGGAGCTACGGCCACACATACATAAGGAGGGAGCAGGGAATTAGTCTACTATGCATATCAATACAATTGACTACTGAAGATACATTGCTGATACATAAGGAGAAAAAATTAACATTTTTCTTATTTTCGTTATGTTGAGTATTAGTGTTTTGGAACTCCCAAAGGTAATCTATAAAGCATTTGTGTGGTTTTCTTTTTCTGTTTGGAGGGTGTGCATCGTGCCCCTGTTTGGAGGTATTTTTCTGAGTATTGGTACACCTTTTTCTGAGTATTAGTACTCACCAAATGCATTAGAACATGCATGAAAAAGAGGTTTAGTACCCCAAACCCCAAACACCGACATGAGGTTTAGTACCCCTTTTTCTGAGTATTAGTACTAATACTCCAAACACATATATGAAAAATACCCCTTTTTCTGAGTATTAGTACACGTTTATATTTACATGATACCCCAAACTCAATTGGAAAAAGATGAAGGAGCCAATGAAAAATACCCCAAATACATGAAAAATATCATAAATATGATAAAAAAGAAATTGGCCAAATGAGCAAATTATGTAAATAGAAATGCGCATCAACATCAAACAATCTATCCTTCTAACAATATTTTTCTGTTTGGAGGTTGTTCATCGTTCCCCCAGCCTCATGAGGAGTTTCATGCACGATTCTCAATTTAGTTTAGAGGAGTTATGGCAACACATACATAAGGAGGGAGCATGGGATTAGTCTACTGTGCATATCTGTAAAATGGACTGTTGAAGATACAATGCTGAGTATTAGTACACATACATAAGGGGAGAAAATGAACATTTTTCTTATATCTGTTATGTTGTGTATTAGTGTTTTGGGACCCCCAAAGGTAATCTATATAGCATTTATGTGGTTTTATTTTTCTGTTTGGAGGGTGTGCATCGTGCCTCTGTTTGGAGGTATTTTTTTGAGTATTAGTACACCTTTTTCTGAGTATTAGTACTCACCAAATCCATTAGCACATACATGAAAAGGGGTTTAGTACTCCAAACCCCAAACACTGATATGAGGTTTATTACCTCTTTTTCTGAGTATTATTACTAATACTCCAAATACATACATGAAAAATACCTCTTTTTCTGAGTATTAGTACGCGTTTCTATTTACATGATACCCAAAATTTAATTGAAAAAAGATGAAGGAACCAATGAAAAATACCCCAAATACATGAAAAAATACCATAAATATGATAAAAAAAAGAAATTGGCCAAATGAGCAAATCGGGTAAATATAAACGCGCAGAAACTTCAAACAATCTATCCTTCTAACAATATTTTTTCTGTTTGGAGGCTGTGCATCGTTCCCCCCAACCTCATGAGGAGTTTTACACATGATTCACAATTTAGTTTAGAGGCGCTACGGCAACACATACATAAGGAGGGAGCATGGGATTAGTCTACTGTGCATATCAGTAAAATGGACGACTGAAGATACAATACTAAGTATTAGTACACATACATAAGGAGAGAAAATGAACATTTTTCTTATTTCCGTTATGTTGAGTATTAGTGTTTTCGAACCCCCAAAGGTAATCTATAAAGCATTTGGGTGGTTTCCTTTTTTGTTTGGAGGGTGTGCATCGTGCCCCTATTTGGAGGTATTTTTCTGAGTATTAGTACGGATTTTTCTGAGTATTAGTACTCACCAAATGCATTAGCACATACATGAAAAAGGGGTTTAGTACCCTAAACACCAAACACCGTTATGAGGTTTAGTACCCCTTTTTCTGAGTATTAGTACTAATACTCCAAACACATACATGAAAAATACCCCTTTTCTGAGTATTAGTTCGCGTTTCTATTTTCATGATACCCCAAACTTAATTGAAAAAAGATGAAGGAGCCAATGAAAAATACCCCAAATACATGAAAAATACCATAAATATGATAAAAAAGAAATTGTCCAAATGAGCAAATTGTTTAAATAGAAACGCGCAGCAAAAATGGACAATACAAAATAAAAAATTAACAATACAAAATGAACAAAAATGGAAAACCATACCCTAGAAGAATGAGATGAACCGTGAATATTATGAGATCGCAAAATCTACTTCCTTCTTCGTAGTACTCAGCGAGAAATAGAATACCTAGAAAAATTACCAATATGAGTTGTTAAAAATTGCATACAAGTTTGAGAGAAATAGAGAAGGAATACGAAATCATCGTTTTAAAAAATAGGGAATGAGAAGGCTGTTTTAGGCATTTTTCAAAGACATGGTGTAAACTCATAATATGTGAGAACTCATAATATGTGAAAACTGATGTGCAACTACATTGTATATGTGTCAGTCAATAAGACGATAAGTCAATAAGATGTTTTTACGCATTTTTTCAAACACATGTGAAAACTCGCGTGCAATCACAATAGCAACCAAGAGAATAATTTAGCAACAAAGTAGAGAAGAACTCCAATAGAGAAGAAAATAGTGATACCAAAATGAGTAATAGAGCAGAATTTAGAAACAAAAATAATCAAACTGAAATCGAGCAACTTATACCGAAACATGAATCAAATAAACAAAGTATGCTACCAAAAAAAATGAAGCAAACAAACCAAACAAACATAAATTGGACAATGTTACAAGATGTAAGTCGGGTAACTTATACAGGCACATGAATCAAACAATCCAAAAAAAGAAAAATTGGACAATGTTGCAAGATGTACCTCCACAATGTTGCGATATCGAGAGAGGAAATCGGGAGAGAGCGAGAGAGAGAGAGAGAGAGAGAGAGAGAGAGAGAGTTGAGTGGATATGAAAACGGAAATTATATGAGCAGACCTATTCGTGAGAGGTTGAGTGTAGTGGAGGTTCATTGGGTATGGTATGAGGTGATTAATCATGAAGTGATTGAGGGGAGAGTATGGTTGTTTACCAAAAAGTCCTCTTATTTGAATTAAAGTGAAAAAGAGAATGAGAAAAGAGGGGGAAACTTTCACCATTATAGTCTGACAAAATGTGAGCCATTGGATTCAATTTTGGTCCATTCAATCCAAGCCCCTCATTAAGTTATCATCTTATGAAATAGTGGAATTTTTTTTACTCCTTATGTATGTATGTATGTATGTATGTATGTATGTGTATGTATGTATGCATGTAAGTATGTAAATATATGTATGTATGTATGTATGTATGTATGTATGTATGTATGTATGTATGTATGTATGTAATTTACCCAACTATGTTCTATATAATATCAATTACATCTATATGTTCTAATCTAAAAAAAAAAAGTTCAACTATCGTAAATCAAATATATCGTAGGCATTCCACTAAAAATGATCGCTTTATTAATTCTTTACGAAACCACTCTCCATAAACCTACAACAAAATAAATGAAACATTATAATCACTTGAAATAACTAGAAACCAAATTATAAACTAAATCTTATCGTGCCCAAATTATATACAACCAGTCTAAATTATTTGTTATACAAAGAACAACAAACCCTTTTATTTATAAACATAAGGGCAGTCAACAAAAAAAATTGTGATGAACCTCAAAATACCAAATTAACCACACAATCATGATTTGATTTAGCATATGGAAAAATAATAATAGAATTGTTGTACATTTATTTATTATGTCACAATAAATCAGGGAGATTGACTAAGCTCCTTACTCTTTGACTTCTTTGTATACTAGCTAAAGGGTTTATTATTGGGCATAAGTTATGACATTCACAGGACACAAAACTAGCCCTAAATTAAAAATGATATATCATGCACGTGCTAATATTTTAGGCCATACTGTGATCCTGTATCATCTTCGTTAAATAATTATGAATCATGTTATCTTATTATGTATATTTATTAGAGTTTTCGCTCATGTTTTAAAAGTTATTAAGTTTCATTGGGTGTCATAATTATTAATTGTTATTCTTGTAATTTCGTTTTATACATGTTTTTTAAGGTACAAAAAATGTGTTTTTCTGTCATATGATGTATACATGGTGTTTGTCATGTCGTGTCATGGTGTTTGTCATGTCGTGTCAACCTAGACAAAATGATGGAATCGGTTATCTATATAACTTATGTGAATTTAATTTATCTATATTCATTTTTCTATACTGTATTGTTATAACACTGGAAGAATTTCCATGTTCATTAAAATGACCCTTCAAATGGATAAAACTTCAAAAGGAAGTTTCGAATACTATCATTTATTGATTCAAATGAGAAATAGAGCATTCATCAATATGTAAATATAAATGTATCTCACACTCAATACACTAGTGTCATAAAAACAATGGTCATATGAAGAACCCAACACTCATAAGGTTCTGTGGGGGCTTATTTATTTTACAAGCTCACAAGTATAGCCGACTAGCCCAATGTGCCAAGTGGACTACCTCACCCAACTCAAACATTTAATTTAGACCCTTGTATTTAACACATTTTTAAATGGATGGAGATAGACACTACAAACAATCTTGGTAAAATATTCAGAACAACTACGATCTATCCACAAGTTGATTGAGTTACTTGCAAAATTTAATCACTTAAAATCATAACTACAAATATAAATGCTGACTCGGGGCAAAAGGTATGTAACTTCAATTATTTGCGAGACAATAATAGAAAAGATTAACCATTTTGTGGACGTAGGCAAGTTATCGTAGCATGTATGTTTGGTGTTGTGTCGTGATTAGTTATTTTCTGCTTGATATTACTTTCTAGATTATTCATTGTGAAAATTTTTGCACTCACAATTGGTACCATTTGTGGGAAATGATTCTTTTTATTACAAAAGAACTTGTCGAAAGAAAGCATGTGATGTCTCACCAAAGCATCAATCTTCCTCAAATTGGTGACGTGTAGGCTGATCTAGTTCCACATAGGGACAGGTATGAGATTCGCCAACCATAAAATCCTATGTTTCGCTAAGAGGAAAACTTCTGATGAATGGTATGGAAATCCTAGGTCTACCCAGATCTATTAGTTGGTCATTTCTTATGAATATAGACTCTAAGAGAAGGAGGAGGCAACACGCCTTTAGATGGAAGATATTGTTCACCGACAGAGGCGGCTTGGAAGGATGGAGAGAAACCTCCCTAAAGATACGATAAAGTGTTGTGATATATTTTATAGTCCTTAGGTGAGAAAGACTTATATCCGGTGGAGGAGATCCAAGCGCGACTAAGTTCGATCCGAGCACAATAGGTTAGAGATTGATGGATCAGAGCGGTGCAGATCAGAGAGGGAACATAAAAAGAATGATCATCAGGGTGAAGACATCAAAATTATTATCCGTAGTGAGATGGGCCAACATTTGACCAATCAAAGATTGGTTTTTCGACCATATCTCTGCTACACTAGTCCCTGACGAAAAAAGAGGCGAACACCATCGAAGACCTCATGGAACGTATAAAAAATATGCCAAGGTTAAGGATGCAGTTTACTCTACACTAGGAGACAATGGTTTTGTACAGTCAACCAAAGGAGGAGACGAAAGAGACACTCTAAATAAAAACAGCAAGAATAGGGGCAAGAATGACTCCACGAATGGGAGCAAGTTAGATCGCTTAAAGGCTTACCAAGCTATTAACACATTATTCATGGAACCAATCTATAAGATATTGAGCAAGATCAAGGAACTGGCATTTGTCAAGTGACCTAAGAAGAGGGGTGGTGACTCGATAAAGAGGAACAACATGCTGAGATGCGCATTCTAGAAGGAAGGCAGCCACATGGAAGAGAATTGAAAAAAAAAAGTCGCACATGGAAAAGTTAACCCAAGATGGACATTTAAACGACTATGTAGAAAATAAAGCTGACAAGATCATAGTCAATGTTGACCAAAAACTAGACAATTCCCTTGATGACAACATGGGACAAAAGTTCGCGATGATTCAAGGAGTATTAGACCTGAAGAAGATCTAAAGGAAGATTGTTCGGATAGAGGTGAAAAAGGTCACAACTGTCATAGAGGCATTCCAGATTGACCCTGACAAAATCCAAGATGGTAAACACCGACAATCAGAAGATGTCAACTACACCAAACATATCGTCTTTAGAAAGGAATATCTGATATCAGTGAGGAATCGCACCACGATGCACTCGTAATCCCTCTTAGGATTACAAATTAGGAAATCAATAAATTGATGGTATACTAGGGAATCTTATCGGAGGTAATGTACCTAGAGATATTCCACAAGTTAAAAATTAAATTGTCTAACCTCCAGGAGGCCATAGTTCAATTGGTTATCTTTGCGGGAAAGATCACGATGCCATTAGGAAAGATAGTCCTGTCAGTTAGGGTAGGCAATGTTTTAAAATGGATGAAATCTTGGTGGTAGATATAGAATCACCATATCATGTCATGCACCATGTACATACCATAAGAAGTTCAAGTGTGTCACCGAATGGGGTATGGTCGAGATTTGTGGTGACAAGGCCACTGTAAAGAATTGTTTCGTCGCCGCCATTCTCCCCCGGAGGGAGAAGAAAAATGAACTAAAGGTCCCTCCAGAGTAATACCATGATGGTGCTACACCCTTTAAATATCAACTACGACATCGCCAACCATAGGTGGAGGAGACCAGGATCTACCCATTGATAGGGTCATTGAAAGCTTGCACGTAGATAGTGCTGACGATAACTTGTCGGATAGAAAGTTTTTGATCGAAACTTCTCTTGTCGATCATAAAAAGAAATAATTTATTTACTTTTTAAGAAGAAATTTGAATGTTTTTGCATGGGAGTTGTACGATATACCTAGGATTGATCCCGATGTAGCCTGCCATGGTGTCCACATTGACCTAAACTTCAAGATGGTCACTCAGAAGGCATCGAAACATCCCCCGAGAAAGCCATAGCGGTGAAGAATGTGGTAGGGAACAATCTCAAATAGCTATCCAGTACGGGAAGTTCAGTTCCCAGAGTGGCTATTTAGCCCAATTAGAGTGTGAAAGAATAATGACGACTCGAGATTTTGCATCGATTTTACTGATGTTAACATACCCAGACCCAAAGATAACTTCCCTCTGCAGAAGATTGATCAACTAGTTGATGCCATGATAACTCACGAGACAATGAGTTTTCTAGATGCCAATTTAGGGTCCCATCAGAACAGTTATTCGACCCCAACTAGGAGAAGAAATCCTTTATAATTCCAATAGTTTTATATCGTTACAAGGTCATGTCATTTGTCCTGAAGAATACAGGGACAACTTATCAGAGGTTAGTAACAATGATGTTCAAGTAGCTGATGGGAGAAACCGTGGAAGTCTACATCGATGACATATTGGTCAAGATAAAAGACAAAGACCACAACCTCAAACACTTGACCAGAACCTTTGAAACATTGAGGAAGTACCAGACGAAACTCAATATGAGTAAGTGCTCATTCGATATCCAGTCAGGAAAGTTTCTAGGTTACCTAGTCAGCAAGAGAGGCATTGAGGCCAATCTAAATCAGACAAGATCGACGAGATCAATAGGGTCCATCCATAAAGGACATTTCAATATATTCATAAGCTTAGTGGCATGCTCGTATCACTAAATCTCTTCATCTCCAAGTCCTCAAAATACTGTCAATCATTCTTTCAGCTCCTAAAAATTAATAAGGGCCTCGTGTGGAATGATAACTTCTCAAGAGCTTAAGAAGATATTAAATCCTACCTTAACAATCCACCCCTACTAGCAATCCCCGACGATGTAGATCCCCTGTACCTATACCTCGAAGTAACAAGCCACGTTGTTTGCTCAACTGTGGTATGTGAAAAGGAAGGTAAATACTATTATGTCAATTACGCTATCAAGATGATCCATGATGCAGAACAACGCTACTTACCATTGGAGAAGTTAGCATATGCTCACTTAGTTTCCTCAAGCAATATGAATCATTATTTTGAAGTCTACTTAATAATTGTAATCACTTCATTCCCCCTCAGAGTTGTTATTCAAAAAGTTGACCTCTCTAGATGACTGTTAAAATGGTCGGTCAAACACAAAAATGTTGATCTTCAGTTTCAGCAAAAGAAAACGGTTAAGGGATAAGTTTTAGACGATTTTATTACAGAATTCATGGGAGACAAGCCAACTGCCTAATAGATGATGGAGTAATCATCAAACAAGGAAGTACAGTCCAATTACTAGACCCTATATGTTGATGGAGCCTCCAATTCAAATAGAGAAGGAGTAGGGATTAGCCTCATCACACTAGAGGACACCATCATTGAATAAGAAATTAGGTTGGGACTTAAAGTCTCCAACAATTAATCAGAATAAAAAGCACTAATAGCTGGTTTACACAAAGCCCAACTACTGGCAGCAAATCACCTCAATGTGTTTCGACGACTCCAAACTCGTCTCTAAATAAGTGATCAAAGATTTCAACACATAAGATGATAGAATGACAGGTTACCTTCCCGTGGTGCGAGAGCTTATGCCAGAATTTGAGGTTGTCCACATTTAGTAGTTCCCCCTGGGGGAAAAATAATCATGTGGATTTTGACCTCACAAGAACTGTCCAAGTGGAATTCCTCGCCTAACCAGGCATTGACAAGATAGTGATCCTTGAGAAAATCCTTTTCTTAGAAAGATATTTTAGTTGGATTCATCCAATCACTTTCAACTTATGGGATGAGTCATTGCCAGAAAATATAAAATTGGATCACCAAATAAGGGCGAATGTGGCACATGTCTATCTTGATACAGGAGGGAAGCTCTATAAGAGATCCTTCAACAGGTCCTTACTTATAATAAATCCACTCGTAAGACATCGAGCAATTTCTGAAGATGGTATTTTTTGGGATTCATACCGTGGGAAGGTCATTAGAATTTCGAGCAAAGAAAAAGGGCTATTGGTGGAGACACGTACGAAAAGAGGTAAGTATATATGTTCATAAATGCAAAAAATTCCAGAAGTTATCCCCTGTGGTTCATCAACTAGCTAGTGACCTTAAATCCTTGATGAATCCTTCGCAATTTGCACAAAGGGGGTTGGACATTGTGGGACCACTACCTATTGCACATGGGAATTGCAAGTATCTGTTGTCCAACACATATTACTTGAGCACGTGGGTAGTGGCAGAACCACTAACCAATATTTGAGATACCGATACAGAAGGTCCATCTGGAAGAGCGACATAACACGTTTGAGGGTACCAAGAGCTATCATCACCGATAATGGCACAGAGTTCGAGAGTGTTTTCTTCTAAAACATCAGTGATAAGCACGATATGAAGTATCACTTTAGCTCAATAGCCTAACCCCAGAGAAAAAATCAAGTAGAATCTTCCAACAAGATGATGCTCGATGGTACAAAGAAGAGGCTGGAAAGAGAAAAAGGTTCTTGAGTGGATGAACTCCCTCACATTCTCTAGGGCGATTGTGCCACGTCCAAAAGACCTATCGGGGAAATACCATTCGCACTCACATACGGAACGGAAGCCATTAGCCCACTTAAATCAGGTCTTCCTACCATGAGGACCAACTTGGTCGACTAATGGCTAAACGACGATGCCTTGAGTGTCGATGGGTTGCATATTTATTGTAAATGAGTCGCATGATTTACATTGATGTTATTGGAGGTATTTCTCAAAAGTTTTGGGATCTGACCGAAATCTATGAACATTTCCTCATCACAAGTATTGTTATTATTTTAATAATAATAATAATAATAATAATAACAATAATAATAATAATAATAATAATAATAATAATAATAATAATAATAATAATAATAATAATAATAATAATAATAATAATAATAATAACATTTCCTCATCACAAGTATTGTTATTATTATTATTATTATTATTATTATTATACAATTTCAGCAGGACTGAGTAGTTGAACTTCCAGCATTGGAAATTTAGTCATTATCCTAAGAGTAGGAGTGTTGTTTCATTCAATTATCATTTGTATGTAGGGGTTTGGTTTAGAGGTGGTTAGTATTGTAATTCTTTCTCTTAGTTGAGACATTTGTATAAAAGAAGTTTGTATATATATTTGAGTTTTAGTTTATATAACGTTTCCGGCCTGATCACCTGGGCATGAAAATGTGGGGGAGTTATAGTTACATAAACCAAGGGATTTTTGTTCAAGGGGGTCCTAAGCTACGAGAGGTAAAATTGGCCGAGGAACGTGTTTGATGATTTACTTTACACTCTAGAGATGATTAAAAGTATTGATATATGAGAGTATACCCACCTGATTGTGATAGGGCTCAGGGGTTCCTAGGGGAACAAAATGTCATTGAAGAATTTTGACCTAGTTGTTTAGAGTTATCAGTTAGTGAACTTTTAGGGTGTTAATGCGTGGGAATACCCTATAGGCTAAGGTATTCATAGTAGAACGTGTTCATATTGTTGAACAAAACAAAAGGAAAATTGAAAACGAGCAGACGTATAGCTTGATATTCAAGAGAGAGATCACGTGTTGTTAATGATATTTCTAGTGGGGAAATTGGGGAAGGAGGTTTCCAATAGGGATTAGGCCACCACTGGAGAGATCCTATTAAAAGGCTTAGTTTGGGAGAGGCCAATGTTGTTTGAACTAACCTTATCACCATTACTATATGCGATGTTTTTCCACAAGGTCACGATGGAAAGAATTCTTGAATGTCAAGTTTGTGTTTCAACGGTTATATTCGTTTGGAAAGGAGGATTGCCGAACGCGGTGTTACTTTGAAAAATACTGTATTATATGATAGATCATGGATGTAATAAATTATTTTATTATAGTGGGCGGAACAAGGAGACGTTTGATAAAACTTTTGGGTGGAGAGGTGGAATACGCTGAGAGAAATATATTTGGAAAATGCTTTCTTAGTCATTTGGACAATTACCCTGACCATTATTTCACAGGGAGCTCAGGCCTAGTTGGTGGATTATTTTAGTTAGTTAAAGGTAAAGTAACAATAACTGGGAAGAGATCCTTCCTCCGTGATCAGACTAGATGGAGATTTATGGTTCCAGGAAAGACTAGAAATGCCCAAGGATCCAGAAGTGTAAAAAATGATGGTACTTGAGGCTCAGGGGGTCACAATACACAGTGCAATCTCGGAGGGGAAATATTTACTAGGATATGAGTTAATCATATTGGCGGTGCATAAATGAAAAGGGATATTTCTGGTTATGTGAAGAGGTGTGCAACTTGTCAATTACTGATGGTGGATCAGGAATGAGATACGAGAGAGTTATAACCTTTGGAGCACCTTAATGAAATTAAGAGTTCATTTCGATGGGTTTTATTTTCGAGATACCACGGTCATGGCATGATCATGATTCTATTTGAGTTATTATGGACAAATTTACGAAGCTGACCCATTTCATACCTGTTAGGACTAATTATTCTGCAAAGCAATACACCATGTTATTTATAATCAAGAGAATGAGATGTGACACCCCGACTAATTAAATACCGGGTAGTTACTCCTTTATAAAATCAATTCAAAATGCCAAGTTGGCTCAGTTAATAGCATCACTGTCAAAAACATTTTATTATTACTAACCACCTAGTATTTAAAAAACAAGATGCCAAATTTTAATTTAAGTCTGATTAACATGCAACAAGTGTAATGAAGAAATAAATTACACCATACACCATACTGAAGTAAGATGAATAACCATCACAATAGAGTAAATAAGCCTGGAGGAAAAACTCCTCACTACAATCCCATAACTGAAAAGTAAAACGAATACTAAAACAATACAAGTCCAAGTCTGAAAACTGAAATATAAAAGATGTCTCTAAAGAAATGGGCAACATGCCCTACAATTGATAGATGGTGACTCTGGAATCCAAAAGATAGAAGCATCTACATGCAAATCCCTATAGCTTCCACAAGCAGCTACAGCTCGTCACCTGAATGAGTATCCTATGCTTGGTGTCCCTGTGGCTGGGCACCTAAAATGGTTTTACAAAGAAAAAGAGATTTGAAAAGCAAACGGGTCAGAGCCCGAATGTGGAGTTATATTTTAAAAACCTGCAAGTGCTTTAAAAACATTTAAAACATTAAATGCAAAGTACATGTTAGGACGTACACTCGCATGATATCCTCACCTCTCATCTAACTGTGCACTCCTAACGTAAGTACCCATCTATAACGACCCATACTACTAGCTAACTGACAACATAACTAGCTAGACTGCCAAAGGTTCTACCCATATTACTCGGTTCCATTTAACATAACAACGCTCGTAATTAACTAGAGGTTTAACGTAAACTCAGTTACTAAATATGCCATTGATATAACTATCAGTTAACTCATTATGTATCTCGAAACAATACCGTAATATTTTTACAACATTAACATGAGGATTCCCATTAATTTAATGTATATTATTCATATCATAAATATACAATACAAGCACCCCGCAATCTAAGCTGTAGTGCACACATACTCTGCTATCCATCCCGGTACATCACGTACATAAGGATTACATATTCCGAATCTCTCAGGAATAGTTTACCGATAACAACATCACAAATAATGGAGGCGAACACAGTCACCATCACATGGGTCACGCACATACCTACGCTCCCATGATCAGCGGACTTATTAATATCACAATAAGTCTTTCTATGACCTATGTTCATCGAGGTACCAGTCTATATCCCCCCCGTAGGCACACAAGGATTAGAGGGTCCTAAGCGAATGCAACCTCCCGTGATAGCAAGTATGGTATGTATGTCATACAAACAATCCATATACCAATACTAAGTAAATACACATCTTAGTAATACCGTATTTTAATCGTAGTACATATCGCATTCTTGTACTAACTATAATAATCACAATTCGTACTATTCCGGTTTGTATTTGTACGTGCTATAATTCATCCTCACATCGTAGTAGACACTCACGTCTCAACCCAAATGGTTCATCGAATATAACTCTCGTATATAATTTACTCCTCTCAATAACCCAAAAGTCCCAAATCTAACCTCACATCAATAAAAAAGTCATCTATATCCTCGAACAAGTTTACGGGACTCCAAAAATTAAAACAGTCCAAAAAGGACCAAACTGTCAACTCGTTAGAAGTCTTGTTCGAACGAGACTTCGAACGAGTTTGGACTGTCAGGTCGTTAGAAGTCTCGTTCAAACGAGGCTGTTCGAACGAGATCCAGTTCGTTCGAACGAACTGTCCCTTCTAACGATATCTCGTTCGAACGAGATATCGAACGAACTCACTACTCGTTAGTAACGACTGGTCAACTCGTCAGAAGCTCATTCGAACGAGTTCGTTCGAACGACTTGGGGGCTGCTTCTAACGAGCTACCAGTTTCGGCCCAGATTTTTCCCATCTCGTTTTTCACCATTTTTATCACTTCAATCCTTCTCCAAAGTTCGTTCTAACAATGATTTAAGTCCTCTAATCATACTAAAACATGCTTAGGTCATAAACTAACGTCTTTTAAGGCAATAAGGCATCCTAAACATCATTAAATCCCAAGATTTTATACTTTTCCCCAATATCATCAAGAACATGAACCCTAGATATATATCAACATCAATTTCCAGAATTTAATTCGTTTTTCCTTCACCCAATCATGTATAACATCAGATTAATTGTCTCCAAACTATTCTACATGCAATTCTCTTCACAATTTCTCAAGTTCTATGATCTAAACTTCATGGGTTTTCATATTTATTCAAGAACAAACCATAAATCCGAATTTCTAACATGGAAAAGACATTCTAAGAAATTAAATGGAATAAAGTCACTTTCCTTGGTTGTCTCTGAGTTTGGTGTAGATTAGATGAAGTTTTCTGCAGAAACTCCTCTCTCTCCAAGCTCTTCTCCAATGGTGGCTTAAGGTGGCTAGGGTTTGATTTGGGGAAGATTGTAAACCTAATGTTAGCCTCCGTAGCTTAAAGGGTTAATATGGGTTGGTTATGGGCTTAGTGGGTCAATATCCACATCAGATTTACATCTCTAATTTTCGTCACTTTTAATTCCTAAAAATATAAAATTACCAAAATACCCTTTAAGTTACCGGTATGGCCTAAAAATACCCCGGGACCCAAACTATACCCCCGGCTAGTGTTTTCTGACTATCTCGACGCTTCCGGACGCGTTGGCGCACTCAAAACGACCATACGGATTATAGATTTTAAATTCACTTTTATTATCAAAATATTATACCGTGACGCGGCGGTCCCACGCGTCTCAACAAAATTTCTAAAATGCCGTATATAAATCTCACGACAAATTTTCATAGTACCAAATACATATATAATCATATATGCACATAATCAAATACCAATTCGCATCTCATTAGTATTTATAACCCGGATTAATTTCCAATTAATACGCATTTAATTAATTAATCCCAAAAATAAATATAGACAAAAGTACGGGGTATTACATACTTCCCCCCTAATAACTGAATTTCGTCCCGAAATTCAAAACTAGAAAGTACCTGCTAAAAATAGCTCTGGATCACGTTCACGCATCTCATCCTCGCGCTCCCATGTGTACTCCTCGACGTTATGATGTCGCCACTGAACACGTACTAACGGGACTATCTTTGACCGCAGTTTCCTCTCGCTTCGGTCCAAAATAGCAATTGGCCCCTCCTCATAGGAGCTATCCGGCTGGAGATCATTGTCCTCCACAGCGATGTGAGAATGAGCTAGATCATCTCGGAGATATTTCCTCAGCGAGGAAATGTGAAACACATCGTGAATCCGATGCAAATGCTCCGGTAACCCGAGTCTATACGCAACTAGTCCGATCCGCTCAATAATAGGAAACGGCCCCACATACCTCGATGCCAACTTCCCCTTCTTCCCGAATCGCATAATCCCCTTCATCGTAGAAACTCTGAGCAAAACCTGGTCCCCCACTTGGAACTCCCTGAAAAACCTCTTCGCATTAGCATAACTCTTCTGCCTGTCTTGAGCTACCCGAATGCGACTTCGAATCAACTCAATCCTTGCCGAAGTATCCTGAATCACTTCCGGCCCATGTAGTTTGTTGTCCCCCACCTCCAACCAACATGCTGGGGAACGACAAGGTCTACCGTACAATGCCTCAAACGGAGCCATGCCAATCGTGAATTGATAGGAGTTGTTGTAAGCAAACTCCACCAGTGGAAGGTACTGCTCCCATCCACCCCCGAATTCTATAATGCACATGCGTAGCATGTCCTCCAACATCTGATTGGTGTGCTCTGTCTGCCCATCGGTCTGCGGATGATAAGCCGTACTCAACCGCAATTCCGTGCCCATGGCCTCCTGGAAACTCTCCCAAAACCGCGAAACAAATATCTTGTCTCTGTCAGACACGATATTCATGGGCACACCGTGAAGTCTCACAACCTCTGATATAAAGAGCTGGGCATACTGTCCCGTTGTGTAGTCAGTCCTTACGGGTAAGAAGTGAGCGACCTTGGACAACCTGTCCACAATTACCCAAACGGAGTCGTGACCCCTCTGCGACGTGGGTAACCCTGTGATAAAGTCCATGGATATGCTCTCCCATATCCACACCGAGACCTCCAATGGCTGTAGCAATCCTGCTGGTTTCTGATGATCCACTTTTACAAGCTGACAAGTGGCGCATTTCGAAACAAACTCAGCGATATCCCTCTTCATACCGCTCCACCAATACTGGCGTCTCATGTCCTGGTACATTTTGTCCCCTCCGGGATGTACCGCGAACCGTGAGCCGTGCGACTCTGCCATCACATCTTGCCGTAATTCTTCCCCTTCCGGAACTACCAATCTCCCATTGAAGCGCAATCCCCCGTCTGAGCTAACGGTATAGGACTCGGCTCCCTCTGCAAGTAACCGAACTATCTGCTCCTGACAGAACGAGTCATTAGCCTGTGCCCGCACTACTTTCGTGACAATCTGTGGGGTAACGGTCATCACAGACATGAAAGATGGGGCCACTGCATCCTGGTGTCCCAATTCCTTCCACTTTTCCTTCCACACCTCTGCCACCTCGTCTGCTGGCCTACGGCTCAACGCGTCTGCTACCACGTTAGCCTTACCCGGGTGGTACTGGATGTCGAACTGGTAGTCTTTCACAAACTCAAGCCACCTACGCTGCCTCATATTCAGCTCCTTCTGTGTGAACAGGTACTGTAGGGACTTGTGGTCCGTGAATAGTTGGAACTTCTCCCCCAAAAGATAGTGCCTCCAAATCCGTAGGGCAAATACTACCGCTGCCAACTCCAAATCATGCGTGGGGTAATTCTTCTCGTGAGGCTTAAGCTTACGGGAAGCATAAGCTATGGCATGTCTCCCCTGCTGCAATACACCTCCAAGTCCTTGTAAAGACGCATCGGTGTAAACCAAATACTCAACTCCCGGTCTCGGCAATGCTAACACAGGTGCTGAGGTCAATTTGTCCTTTAACTCATCGAATGCCAACTGACAGGCATCACTCCAGATAGATGGCACACCCTTACGAGTAAGATGTGTCAAAGGACCTGCTATCTCCGAGAAACCCCGAATAAACCTCCTGTAGTATCCTGCTAGACCCAAGAAACTACGAATCTCCGTTGGTGTCGTGGGCTGTCCCCACTCCCTCACCGCTGACACCTTTCCCGGATCAACAGATATTCCCTGGTCGGAAATAATGTGACCCAAGAACTGGACTTCCTTCAGCCAAAACTCGCACTTCTCGTATTTCGCATACAACTCGTTCTGGCGAAGTGTCTGCAAAACCTGCCTCAAATGCTCGGCGTGCTCCTCCTCTGTTTGAGAGTAAACCAGAATGTCATCAATGAAGACAATGACAAACTGATCTAGGAAATCCCTGAACACTCTGTTCATCAAGTCCATAAACACTGCTGGAGCGTTGGTCAAGCCGAAAGGCATAACCCGAAACTCGTAAGAACCATATCTCGACAAGAATGCGGTCTTCGAGACATCCTCCTCCCTGATACGCAACTGATGGTATCCTGACCTCAAGTCAATCTTCGAGAAGAAAGAAGCTCCTCTCAACTGGTCGAATAAGTCATCGATTCGAGGCAACGGATACTTATTCCGTATCGTGACCTTATTCAACTCTCGGTAGTCCACGCACAATCTCAGTGAACCATCCCTCTTCTTCACAAACAAAACTGGAGCGCCCCAAGGTGAGGTACTCCTGCGAATAAAGCCCTGCCGAAACAGCTGCTCTATCTGATCCCGTAGCTCTCGCATCTCAGCTGGAGCCATACGGTACGGTGCACGTGCTATAGGTCTCGTACCCGGTAGCAAATCTATAACGAAGTCTATCTCTCGACTGGGTGGTAAGCCTGGTATCTCCTGAAACACATCTGAATACTCTCTGACAACCGGGATCGAATCCAAAGGAATCATAACTTCCCTAGAGGTATCCTCCTCAATGTAATACAGATGAGCGGTCGATCCTCCCTCTGGGCGAAGCATCGCCACTACAAACATCTCTTGCCCCGGAATGGCAAAAACAATGCTCCCGCTGAAGCAATCAATCATGGCCCTATATGCGACGAGCCAATCCATACCGATGATCACATCGTGAACATGCATGTCTAACACTAACATGTCTGCAGGCAATACCAAACCACCAATCTCTACCCCCACTCCCCGGCATATAAAGAAAATAAGTGACCCATCCCCCAATGGTGAGTCGACACATGTCACTGTGCTCTCTGCCGTAGCTAACAATCCTAAAGCTTTCGCAAAGTGTGTAGCAATAAAACAGTGGGTAGCACCCGTATCAAATAACACCCGACCCATAGTGCCATGGATTGGAAACGTACCCTCAATCGCGGGCGGTGCCTGAGGAACTGCAGCCTGGTTGACGTTGTAGACACGTCCATACTGTAGCTGCCCCTGCTGAGGTGCTGGAATAATCTGTGGTGGTGCAGGAAGAGCGGCGGGAAACATAGGTATCTGTGGCTCCTGGCGAGCACCCTGCTGCTGCTGCTGTGGGGCCCTGCCCCTATCAGGACAATCCTGCTTCTTATGGCCAGTCTTGCCACAAGTAAAGCACTTCCCTGGGAAGTTCCCTCCCCTCTGCCCCTGCTGTCCCCGGCCCTGGTGGCCGTTACCATTCCTCCCTTGGCCCTGCTGGCCCTGATGAAACTGCTGCCCATTCTGCCCCTGCTGGCCCTGATGGCCGTTTGGACCCTGATGGCCCTGGCGGAAACCTCCCTGTCCCTGCCTGTAGTTCCCTGACCGGAACCTCTTATTGTCCCCCTGCTGGGTACCCTGCTCATTCAGTCTCTGCCCCTGACCGGTTTGTGCCCCGCTGGCACCATGTCCTCCAGTCCTGCCCTGATGGCTAGACTCCCCCGACCGCTTGCCCTCGTCCATATGAAAATGGTGGTCCTGGCAGTGCAATAATGCAGCGTTAACCACATCAGAATACGTGGCCAACGATAGGTTCCCTAGCAGATGCTGACGGATCCTCCAATTCAACCCGTCGGTAAACTTCTCTATCTTCTTCTTCTCTGTTGGAATCTCGTCTGGAACGATATTCAACAGGTTAGTGAACTCGGACTCATACTCGACCACTGTCTTGCCTTCCTTCTTCAAACTCATCAGCTTCCTCCTCATCTCTGTATTAACTGCGGACGGAAAGTACTTGCGGTCAAACCGCACCCAGAACTCCTGAATCGTGAGGGTATCCCTCTCCTCCGCGGTGGTAATGGACTCCCACCACTGCAGCGCAGATCCAACTAGCTTGAAAGTAGCTAGCACCTGCTTCTGAACATCAGTGCACTCATGCATCCTCAAGTGCCTCTGCATGTCTTTCCTCCATTGGCTCGAGACAACCACATCTGAGATTCCTACAAACTCTGGCGGATGCGCTTTCTGAAAAGCGTCACGTACACGTTCCCAAGCAGACGGGAATGCATTAACCTATACCGGCGCGGCAACCGGCGCCTGAGGTGGTGCCTGCTGAATCACGGCAATCGCGGCATTTACCGCTTGGGCTACTATAGCAGCAACCTCAGCGGCGTTCATCATGCCCTGAACTGGAGCGGGCTGGGGTTCGGGCGTTGCATCCCTGGGAACTCGTCGTGCACGTCGTGGAGGCATCTGAAATAAGAACAAAGTTTATAAGTTCACGGTTTATAAACTTAATATAGCTGAAGAACGAAACATACACAAAAAGAGTACAACAGTCCTAAAATATAGGGCTCTATATCAAAGAAACGTAGCGGAAACATAATAGCCGTACAGATCCTAAAGGACACTAGAACCTGATGCTCTGATACCACCTGTGACACCCCGACTAATTAAATACCCGGTAGCTACTCCTTTATAAAATCAATTCAAAATGCCAAGTTGGCTCAGTTAATAGCATCACTGTCGAAAACATTTTATTATTACTAACCACCTAGGATTTAATAAACAAGATGCCAAATTTTAATTTAAGTCTGATTAACATGCAACAAGTGTAATGAAGAAATAAATTACACCATACACCATACTTAAGTAAGATGAATAACCATCACAATAGAGTAAATAAGCCTAGAGGAAAAACTCCTCACTACAATCCCATAACTGAAAAGTAAAACGAATACTAAAACAATACAAGTCCAAGTCTGAAAACTGAAATATAAAAGATGTCTCTAAAGAATTGGGAAACATGCCCTACAACTGATAGATGGTGACTCTGGAATCCAAAAGATATAAGCGTCTACATGCAAATCCCTGTAGCTTCCACAAGCAGCTACATCTCGTCACCTGAATGAGTATCCTATGCTTGGTGTCCCTGTGGCTGGGCACCTAAAATGGTTTTACAAAGAAAAAGAGATTTGAAAAGCAAACGGGTCAGAGCCCGAATGTGGAGTTATATTTTAAAAACCTGCAAGTGCTTTAAAAACATTTAAAACATTAAATGCAAAGTACATGTTAGGACGTACACTCGCATGATATCCTCACCTCTCGTCTAACTGTGCACTCCTAACGTAAGTACCCATCTATAACGACCCATACTACTAGCTAACTGACAACATAACTAGCTAGACTGCCAAAGGTTCTACCCATATTACTCGGTTCCATTTAACATAACAACGCTCGTAATTAACTAGCGGTTTAACGTAAACTCAGTTACTAAATATGCCATTGATATAACTATCAGTTAACTCATTATGTATCTCGAAACAGTACCGTAATATTTTTACAACATTAACATGAGGATTCCCATTAATTTAATGTATATTATTCATATCATAAATATACAATACAAGCACCTCGCAATCTAAGCTGTAGTGCACACATACTCTGCTATCCATCCCGGTACATCACGTA
Organism: Sambucus nigra; assembly: GCA_949130495.1. Classification (NCBI taxonomy): domain Eukaryota; kingdom Viridiplantae; phylum Streptophyta; class Magnoliopsida; order Dipsacales; family Adoxaceae; genus Sambucus; species Sambucus nigra. The sequence goes on along the minus strand of OX422217.1, from coordinate 51,062,898 downwards.
CATAAGGATTACATATTCCGAATCTCTCAGGAATAGTTTACCGATAACAACATCACAAATAATGGAGGCGAACACAGTCACCATCACATGGGTCACGCACATACCTACGCTCCCATGATCAGCGGACTTATTAATATCACAATAAGTCTTTCTATGACCTATGTTCATCGAGGTACCAGTCTATATCCCCCCCGTAGGCACACAAGGATTAGAGGGTCCTAAGTGAATGCAACCTCCCGTGATAGCAAGTATGGTAGGTATGTCATACAAACAATCCATATACCAATACTAAGTAAATACACATCTTAGTAATACCGTATTTTAATCGTAGTACATATCGCATTCTTGTACTAACTATAATAATCACAATTCATACTATTTCGGTTTGTATTTGTACGTGCTATAATTCATCCTCACATCGTAGTAGACACTCACGTCTCAACCCAAATGGTTCATCGAATATAACTCTCGTATATAATTTACTCCTCTCAATAACCCGAAAGTCCCAAATCTAACCTCACATCAATAAAAAAGTCATATATATCCTCGAACAAGTTTACGGGACTCCAAAAATTAAAACATTCCAAAAAGGACCAAACTGTCAACTCGTTAGAAGTCTCGTTCGAACGAGACTTCGAACGAGTTTGGACTGTCATGTCGTTAGAAGTCTCGTTCGAACGAGGCTGTTCGAACGAGATCCAGTTCGTTCGAACGAACTGTCCCTTCTAACGATATCTCGTTCGAACGAGATATCGAACGAACTCACTACTCGTTAGTAACAACTGGTCAACTCATCAGAAGCTCGTTCGAACGAGTTCGTTCGAACGACCTGGGGGCTGCTTCTAACGAGCTACCAGTTTCGGCCCAGATTTTTCCCATCTCGTTTTTCACCATTTTTATCACTTCAATCCTTCTCCAAAGTTCGTTCTAACAATGATTTAAGTCCTCTAATCATACTAAAACATGCTTAGGTCATAAACTAACGTCTTTTAAGGAAATAAGGCATCCTAAACATCATTAAATCCCAAGATTTTATACTTTTCCCCAATATCATCAAGAACATGAACCCTAGATATATATCAACATCAATTTCCAGAATTTAATTCGTTTTTCCTTCACCCAATCATGTATAACATCAGATTAATTGTCTCCAAACTATTCTACATGCAATTCTCTTCACAATTTCTCAAGTTCTATGATCTAAACTACATGGGTTTTCATATTTATTCAAGAACAAACCATAAATCCGAATTTTCTAACATGGAAAAGACATTCTCAGAAATTAAATGGAATAAAGTCACTTGCCTTGGTTGTCTCTGAGTTTGGTGTAGATTAGATGAAGTTTTCTGCAGAAATTCCTCTCTCTCCAAGCTCTTCTCCAATGGTGGCTTAAGGTGGCTAGGGTTTGATTTGGGGAAGATTGTAAACCTAATGTTGGCCTCCGTAGCTTAAAGGGTTAATATGGGTTGGTTATGGGCTTAGTGGGTCAATATCCACATCAGATTTACATCTCTAATTTTCGTCACTTTTAATTCCTAAAAATGTAAAATTACCAAAATACCCTTTAAGTTACCGATATGGCCTAAAAATACCCCGGGACCCAAACTATACCCCCGGCTAGTGTTTTCTGACTATCTCGACTCTTCCGGACGCGTTGGTGCACTCAAAACGACCATACGGATTATAGATTTTAAATTCACTTTTATTATCAAAATATTATGCCGTGACGCGGCGGTCCCACGCGTCTCAATAAAATTTCTAAAATGCCGTATATAAATCTCACGACAAATTTTCATAGTACCAAATACATATATAATCATATATGCACATAATCAAATACCAATTCGCATCTCATTAGTATTTATAACCCGGATTAATTTCCAATTAATACGCATTTAATTAATTAATCCCAAAAATAAATATAGACAAAAGTACGGGGTATTACATGAGACTACTTGGGGTGCCATTGTATATCGAATGAGACAACTTTATATCCCATATTTGGAAGTCATCTCGATATGTGATGGGATTTTAGTTCAATTGAGCATGTCTTTCACCCTCAGTCGTATGGCCAGACAAAAAAGGGTGAATACGGGGTTGATGAATATGCTTAGGGGATGTCTTTCACCCTCAATTTGTGTGTAAGAGCTTACGAGAAATTGGGATGTACATTTTACCTTTGATGAGTTTGCCTAATCAAAAGCCACCAGAAGATTATTGGAATAGCACCGTAAGAGGCATAATATGGATGTCTAGGTCATTCACCTTGTTGTTGGGCAGGCATAGGTTAGTATAAGTTCTTTACACCGTACCTTATTCGGGACACCTTGGGGAATGTGAGACTCACCATAATGCACATGGGAGTATCATAAAAACATTATAAGGATTAGGCAGAGAAGAAAGAGTCTGAACTGGAATTACAAGTTGGGGACCATGTGTTATTGAGAGTCTCTCCAATGAAGGGGGTTGTTAGATTTGGAACAAATGGTAAGTTAGCTTTGCATTATGTAGGACCTTTACAATTATTGAGAAAATGGTCTCGGTACATATCATTTGGCATTGAACATTCACCTTCAGAGGGTACTTTATGATTTTTACATATCCTTGTTGAGGAATGATTATGAATATCAACACATAAATCTCGGTAGTCTTGAATTATAGGAGGACATGCGGGGAGAGGTATTCAGAGTTTTCCAGCCAGGTATAGTCTGAACTTGGACGAAATTCCTTGAATAAGAGGGGAGGAATGGCCCTATGCGTTGTTCTATATATATATATAAATAGAATATTTCGTGTGTTTGAGTGACATTTAACGTCACAAACTATTTATACATATATTAATAAATTTTAATAATTAAGAGACAGCAAAACATTAATAAATATTTTGATTATGATTCAAGTAAATTATGATTAATTTTGCTAATAATTAATATATGTAATATTTACTATAATTTGTTATGAGTATGGTGGATTATGAGTTCTACGAGTAATTGAAATGATGATTTACTGAACTTAAAATATGGAAGGGAAATTTTTAGAATAGTTTAAGGGCAATTTGGGTTAGCTACTTAAGACCCCAAATTGGGCCCAAGACCAATTAGGGCATTAAGAGTTAGTGATGAGCCATTAGGAGGACCATTTAAAACCAAACACAAAATTGGCGATCTAATACCTTGGAGAGGAGAAGGTTGAAAATGAAGAAAGAAGGTTTTGATTACTGGAGCCCTCGTCTTCACCAAATTGGAGAGAAGTTTAATTTGAATTCTTGTATAATTAAATTTGTTGTAAAGTATGCTTACTCATTCGAATCAAAACCATAACACAGTGATTAGATTATGATTTAGATGATTTAAATCATGTAATTTAGTAACTAACACAATTAGGAATTAATTATGATTGATTTACATCCTTTTGATTGAAACTTCCCATAAATTGATGTGTTTTGATTAGATAACGAATATTTTTGAATTTGTTAATATAATCCATTCAAAACCCTAGTATATTATGTGTATTACATAGATAATTGAAATCAAATTGTTGAGAAATGGAATGGTAGGGTTCATGAGAGAGAAAATGGATTTTATTTGGGTTATTAATCTTTAATTTTGATTTTAATACATCAATTGTGTTCAAATCATGTTTTGTGTGCGGATACATTGTTTATATATTATGTTAATTGTTCGAGGGGGAAAAATCGAGCGTTCGTGTAAATACGCTACTCGTTGTTATCGGCTTCCAACCGCAATATAAAAATCTAAACTTTAACTACACTCTTATGGAGTATAGCGATGAGTCTGGGTATCGAATCCACATGGAATGTTTGATAGATTTTAATTGATTTACTACTTCAAAAATAAAGTGTGAAAGATGATGATGGGGTGAGAAACGAAAAGTGGAAAAATAAAGAAGTTAACTAAAACTAATTGGAAAATTAAGGTAGGAACGCAATCCCCCAACTCCTATTATGTTTCCCAGTACAAAACTAGTTGTAAATTAATTAATTGATCAAATCCGGTCTTTATTACTCTCAATCATTACATATATGAGGGATCGTAGCCCGCATCATACATAATCAAGAGATTAGTAAACCAGTGTCGTATTAGCTACACGCGTGTTGCACTCTTAAGCATACCGGTTACCTAGGGCAAACAAGATCATCAAAAGTCCTACAACGGTTTTGATCACCAAACTACACAATCTAATAAATTATTAAATTTAAAGAACTAATTTTATACCCATGCAAACCACATCGGGTTGGGTTCATGCATCCCAACCCTTAAAAATCTAGCCTAACATAGTAAAATTAGTGAAACTACATTATCTATGTTGCATGAACACATAACTTCTTGGAAAGAGAGAGTAAACATGAAAAATAGTAATAAAAGTTCTAGCAATCAAAGTTTCGAAGATTGAAGAACAAGAACATGCAAGAAGAAATCAAAGATTGAAGAAAAACTTGAAAAGCTCTTGAATAAAAGGTGCGAAATATGTAAATTCTTCTCCTCGATGTTCCTACTTGTTATTAAGCTTTTAGATGAATGAAATCTTAATAAAAAGAGTTCTAATGACTAAATATATAGGCTAGAGGTCGTTTAGAAGAGTCCCCAAAATGTAAAACTCTTTTGGCTAAAAGATAGAGACAAAATAAAAATCCCGCATCTGGCAATTTGTTACATTTAGAAAGCGTGACTAATTTTGTAATGGATCTGGAGCGTGACTAATGGCCGGATCGATCCCTTTTTCATGAAAACCGGATTGGTCCGCTATGAAAATTTAGGCGGAATCTCTGTTGGATTTCTTCTCAACTTCAAATGAGCATAACTTCTTCACCGTAGCTCGGATTAAGGTGCCATTTTTTCCAATGTTCTTGTAACTGAAAGATATACAACTTTCTAGTTGTCCCCACATCCGTACTATGGCTGAAAAATTACAAAAATGCCCTTGAACTTTCTATTTCTTGGTTTCCTTCATTGTTTTGATTTTTCTTTTCCTTCTTTCTTGCATGAAATACTTCTAAAACACATAAGAGATACACAAAATAAGAAATACCTTCCAAAAAGGGTTAGTAGTATAAATATGAGACAAATCCAAGATATGTACACCGCACGAGATCATAAAAATACCGAAATTAAGGGCATAAATGTGAAGAATTTATGCCTAATCAATCCCCGTAACTTAGAACTTTGTACGTCTCGAGAAATGTAAAAGCATAAGAATATGAGTTAAGGACCCTTAAAAAACTTTATTGGGATAGAATAAATTTTTTGCGGGCAAGCGATTGCATTTAGCGTATGCAATAAGCCTTTAATCCCCTAGGTTACCCTAGTAGGACGAGTGTTGTCTCGTGAGGATTTGCAGTGAATATACCCACAAAATTCGTTATTGACTCAAAGAAAATGCAAAATACTTAAAAAGTGTACAATTTAAACTCCCCAAAAATGGTCACCTTAAAATAATATTCAACAGTCTCAAAAAATAGTGTGTGTGTGTGTGTGTGTGTGAGCGAAGCCAAAAATTAAACCGCTAATTTCCACCGATTGATCATTACATTACTTTTCGAAAATTAGTTTTGATTTCAAAATCTCATGGGATGCACTCACAAACGAATCACTCGAAATGTGGATATTTTCTCTCGATATGCGTGATTTATAAGAGTAAATAATATTAGACACAAGGTCACGCACACAAATTAAAAGACGTAAATATTTTAGGTGAAAAGATCTCATCATCAGAATAGGGAAATGGGAAACATTGCCTCTTTGTCACGCCATGTAATCTCTTTTATTATCTTTTCTGGCTTAGCTCTCCACGCGGAAAATAATTTTGTAATTCGAACTCGGTTAGGAATTTTTTGGATTTAAGGTGTAATTGGGTAACATGGAAATGGTTGGGAAATCTGGAATTGGAAAATATTCTTATGATGTCCGTTAGTGCTTTTTCAGTTTGTTTCTCATTTTCTTTCCTTTTTATATTTTTTTCATGTTTTCCTTTTCTTGTTATTTTTGTTGAGCATGCGTATATTTTTCTTGACCCTTTTTATTCACTTTTCGGACTTATTTGATGAATATTTGATTTTCACAATTCTAGGCTAATTTGAATTTTTTGGGTTGTCAAGTGAAAGGAAAAAAAATTATTTGGCTCAAAATGGTTAGCAAATGGATAATTTTTCACGGCTTTTTCAGGCCAATACTTTTGGGTGACAAACGAGGGACTACTTCATTGCCCAAATTACCAATTAGTTCAGAGATATGTTACTGCACGTTATTTAAGACAATATCTCGCACATTTCCCATAACCGATCAAAACAATAAAATAGAGATCATCAACGACTTATTAAAACACTGAAAAGAACTTTGAGTTAATCATCAATTCGGATTGATTTAAAAACTCGAAAAAGTGATAGGCTCAAAATCTCACCGGGTTTGTTAATCTCCACACTTATTAGTTAAGTCGTCAATTTTCGTTCAATTTCCATCCTTGGTTAACTTTGGCTTTGTGCATTTGATTTTTACAACTTGAGACAGAAAAAAGTGACACTTTTGAAGATTTTAAATTCCAATATTTATTTATTTTGAAGAAAAATATTTTTGGTTTTTTCAAAAAATTTCAAATTTTTTTGGAAATTTTTGAAATTTTCTAAAAAAAACATACTTTGGAACGAACATATGATCAAATCAATGAATCTAAACAATAAACAGGAAGAATATCCCACACCCCCTAACTTAAATGGTGCATTGTCCTCAATGCGAATCAAGAACACAACATAAAGAGAGGAAAATAAAGATATTATCCAAAATGGAGCGATCCCCGATGAGTACGAGTCTATTGAATATACGAAACATGTTAGAACCAAGCATAACAAAAATAATAACAAAGAATTTAACTAATTACTCTAAACTATAAAAAAATAAAAAGGAATAAATAAAATAATTACTATTTATAACCTACAATTTGAACTTCTAATAAATCATATACTAGAAGTCGAAAAATTTGAGGGTCCACCCAAAATACAATTTGACTTTGAGGGATAATCGGTGTACCCTCATTTTCATGCAAGACTTATGGAAAATAAGAATTTCGTCTGAACAACGGAAGGCATGTGTGAGGTGGAAAAAATAAACCATCACCAATTAATATTTTTAAAGTGATGATGGGGGATTTGGGTGCTAAGGGGGACAAGTACAATTGGAATGCTAGAAACATAGAATCACATTCCAAAAAAATTTCAAGTAAGATGGGAAGCGGGGCACACAAAAAGGGAAAGTCCATATTGGAAAATAATTCAAGTAACGATTCATTGTCGGTAAAAGATTTAAACATTTCAAAACATTCAACCGACTTATAGGAAACTAGCGGTACTTCTAATGCTTCAATAACGGTGAACGAAAATGGTGATGAAATAAATTCAACCTCAACTGATTCGTCATCACTTGGAGATTGAATTTCAAGGGATCGAGACTCACTTTCAATGAGATGTTCTTCCAAAAATTGAGGTGGCACACAAGTTTCAATCTCCTATTTGTTTTCCAAATTAGAACGCATCTCATCGCAAAGTGAGATCATTTCCGTAACAAGACCAATATCCATCGCGCTTTGGGTGAAAAGAAAATCGAGTAATTGTTTGATTAGAGAAAGTATTTTTTCCTCAAAAGTAGGATTCCTTGGCTCTATAACCTCGAAAGAAAATTAGTCATTGGATTAGAATAATGCATCCAACTCTTACTCCCCAAAATGATTTTTTCCCGATATTTGTTTTCAAGCCTTTCATATTCATGAATTAAAAACCACTCACCCATTTTAATAGGTCAAGGCGGAGATTCTTGAAAAGAAAAAGTTTGAAAACTATTCCCATATGAACCATTATATTTATCGAACTCACTATAAAAAGACATGATTACCGAATAGTATGTAAACGGAAAATCCATGTAAAGAGGTGTGTGGTTGAGGATTCAACGTTTCTTGGTTTTCAATTGTGCAATCCTGCAAAAAGTTTAAAACAAGAAAATACATAAGAAAAAAATATCATACAAAAGTAAATTAATTATAATCTATAACAAAACACTCCCCGGCAACGGCACCATTTTGATCGAGGTAGAAAAAATGAGCATCCGTGTAAATATGCTAGTCGTTGTTATCGGCTTCCAACCACAATACAAAAACCTAACATTTAACTACACCCTTATGGAGTATAGCGGTGAGTCTAGGTATCTAATACACATGGAATGTTTGATAGATTTTAATTGATTTATTACTTCAAAAATAAAGTGTAAAGGATGATCATGGGGTGAGAAATGAAAAAGGGGGAAAATAAAATTTTTAACTAAAACTAATTAGAAAATTAAGGTAAGGACACAATCCCCTAACTCCTAGTATGTTTCCCAGTACAAAAGTAGTCGTAAATTAATTAGTTGATCAAACCCAGTCTTTAGTTCTCCCAAGCATTACACATATGAGGGATCGTAGCCCACATCATACATAATCAAGAAATGAGTAAAGAAATGTCGTATTAGCTACACGCGCGTTGCACTCTTAAGCATTTCGATTACCTAGGGCAAACGAGATCAAAAGTCCTACAACGGTTGCGATCACCATACTAAATGATCTAATCAATTATTAAATTTAGAGAAATAATTTTATACCCATGAAAACCACATCGGGGTGCGTTCATGCATCCCAACCCTTAAAAATCTAGCCTAACATGGTGAAATTAGTGAAACTACGTTATCTACTTTGCATGAACTCATAATTTCTTGGAAAGATAGATGAAACATGAAAACTAATAATAAAAGTGCTGGAAATAAAAGGTACCAATATTGAAGAACAAGAACATGCAAGAAGAAATCAAAGATTGAAGAAAAACTGGAAAAGCTCTTGAATTAAAGGTGCAAAATATGTAAATTCTTCTCCTAGAGGTTCCTACTTGTTATGGAGCTTTAACATGAATGAAATCTTAATAAAAAGAGTCCTAATGACTAAATAAATAGGTTAGAGATCGTTTAGAAGAGTCCCCAAAACATAAAACTCTTTTGGCTAAAAGATAGGGACAAAATAAAAATCCCGTATCTGGAAATTTGTCACACTTACAAAGCGTGACTAATTTTTTAACGGGCCTGGAGCGTGACTAATGGCCGGATCGATCCCTTTTTTATGAAAACTGGATCGTTCTTCTATGCAAATTTAGGCAGAATCTCTGCTGGATTTCTTCTCAACTTCAAATGAGCATGACTTCTTCAACGTAGCTCGGATTGAGGTGTCGTTTTTTCCAGTGTTCTTGTAATTGGAAGATCTACAAATTTGTAGTTGGCCCCACCTACGGACTATGGCTGCAAAAATTACAAAAATTCCCTTGAACTTCCCATTTCTTGGTTTTTTTCATTTTTTTGAGTTCTCTTTATCATCTTTCTTGCATAAAATATCTGTAAAACACATAAGAGATACACAAAACACAAAATACTTGCCAAAAAGGGTTAGTATCACAAATATGAGAAAAATTCAAGATATTTACACCACATGGGATTATAAAAGTACCTAAATGAAGGGGATAAATGTGAATAATTTTTGGTTAATCATGAATCATATATGACATTTTTCTGATCTTTATGCAGGCTTGAATTGAATTTTATTAAGTTGGAGAAGACAATCCCCCCCGGGGGATGTTTGAAAAACACTGAAGCATGCGGTTGACCGAACTTGTTCTCGCAATTGACCATTGCCATCAGATAATTTGTCAAATTATCTATTTATTTTTCGTTTGAGAGTTGGGTATTTAGTAGTTTGGTTTTTAGGATGATTACTGAGCTAAGTTGATACATATGATTTGTATATAGTATGAATGGGATGACTTTAATTTAAGGTGATTGATGTATATCTTAATCTCTTTTAAATAAAATTATAGTGGATAAATTTAGTCGGAACTTGAATTCCGTGGTTAAGATATATATTAAATATTGTGTTATTTATTTGATATATAGCATCCGTTATTACACGTGGCGAACATACTAAGTGGGAGGGGAATTCCATTTAAAACGGGTGCGTACGACACAAACCTCTATAGTACCTCAGTGAGTAGACGAGATACCTTAGTCAAATTTTACCCCTTGGGTCCACATCTGGATAACCGTGTCTGAGATATATTACGGGGATATTTCCTTTGTATAGACATGGGTATGGTAGTTTATACGATTTATGGGTAGGCGTGGTGATTTATATCTTTTCGTAATGAGATTTTAGGTTTGGGATGACCAAAGTCTATAGGTAGTACGCGTGAGTGATCCTCGAAGGCATTAAAGATAGACCTTTATTGCTTGACTTAATTATTTAATCCTTAAAATCTTAGACTATATTAATTTCTTGATAATATTTGACTTTGATTAGTGTATTGTTATTCTGAACTTCAATTGCTATTTTTATATGTATAGAATAATACTTAAACATGGGGTAACTTGGTATTTGGATTCTTAAATCCGTATTATATTAGAATTACAGGGTGGGGTAAATCTAAGAGATGTTAAAATACTAGAGGTAGATGCATAGTTATGAATCATTCCAACAGTTGTTATACTTTTTGTGAGTACAAGAAATATCACAATAAAGAGATCCATGAAAATAAGCACAAGGAACATGAAGTAATAATCACACACAATACCGATATACGTGGTTCGACAATTTGCCTATGCCCACAGAGAGGTTACTATTTATTAAAGTGTCTCTCAATATTTCAGATTACACCCCTTTGCCCCGGGTCATGGTGTAAAATTTATAGGTGCATTCAAATAGAGGTTGTGTTGTTCAAGGAACTCAATTAACACGTTGAATATATCAATGAGCACCTGAATATATCTTCTGTGATTATTGGAAACTGATTTGAATATATCCGTAAGTGTTGTAGTGTATTTCAAATTCCTATGTGCGAATTAAATAATGATTTGGGTCTGGTAGTGCTTTGATTTATCCGGGTTGGTCGGGTACTCTCATGGGCCATGTTAAATGGGTCCCCATAATTGTTCCTAAAATCTCTGGGCTAACAGTTTGGGTTAATAGATTTTAATGAAGTCTAAGTCCCAAGGCTGGGAAGAATGTCAAAATCGGCATGGCACATCTGTAATTCACGAGGGAAGATGAGGGTACACTTTTCCTTAGGAGAAAATGAAGTTCAGATCTTCTTGGGGAAGAACGATTCATCAGTTGGGATATTTAAAATTTGTTCATGTCCAACTTAACCATCAATTCGCTAGTTCTAGTCATCTATGTACAAAGTATGCCTCCGAGCTTCCCAGTTGTTCTCTATTTCAAAATCAAAGCTTTTCTTCATGAGTGTTTCTTCAAAGCTTCATCAACACTTGTAAGTTACAGTTCTATCTTTTCCCCAGTTCTTCTCTTCTGCGAAATGTCTTGTAAATATAGCTAGGGTTTTGTAGACAATGGCAATGCTTGACAATAAATCCATTCATGAGTCTAGAAAATTTTATAGTATTCCTATTTGGGTGGATATAAAGTGTACACCATTCCCCCAAAATGTTCGTGCTGTAGAAGATGGTCACTAGATTCATACTCTTTTGATTTCTTAGGGAGGTTTAACATTTCCTCCAAATCCTTTTTTTCTAAAATTATTTAGGTATTTTGAGGTAGTACCTACCTATTGTTATCCAAATGTTTGGAAGATCATTAATGGGGTCAATATGATAAATGAACTATATGGAACCAATTTAGGGCTTGCTGAGATTTTCTACTATTATTACTCTTCGTGTACAAGTGGGGGAAATTTGTATATGAAGGTGATAAGTGTTGTTATCCAAATGTTGTGAGTGTTCATAAAGGTGGGTTGAATGAAGGCTGGAGGGAGCCTATGATGATGTTGAGTTCCAGATACCCTTTGTTCGACAAGTGAGTTTTAAGAAAGGATGGGACCAGGCCTTGGTTGTTTTTGGTGTTCCTGTGAATTTTTTCCTCTACACCCAACACAGATTAGGCCCCAATCCTATAGATGCTGAGGAGCATTTGATCGGCCAACCTACTATTCTGATTGATACGAAGCCCATTCATCCTGCTGCATGGATCTCCTTATTAATCAAGTTACGGGGGACCTTGGTTCGATCATGGTGACTGGAGACCAGGCTGCTAGGGATGCTGAAAAAGGAAGATGTTCAACTTCTTCTGAGCAGGTGTAGATACTTGAGTTGATATGATTTCTATTTTTTTCTTCTTTTTTTTTGACGATGTTGTGTTGTAATTTTCCAAGACCTATACCGAATTATGCCTACTTTTATCTAATTGAAAAAATAAAACATTTCCTCTCTTGCATATATTATCCTATACTTAGTGTTTTTTGTTACTTATGTTTGCCAATATCCATTAGTCGTCTTGTTGGTTGTAGCTTCTTGATCTGGATGAATATATTCATTCTGATTCCCAATTAAGATAGATCCTAAGATCAAATATCGGCATCTAGGCTTGCAGAGGCTTTATAAATATCTACAAATCCTTAAATATAATAACCTAGCAATATAAGGATCATGATGATCTAGTATCCAAATTTAAGGAAAATGTTGAAAAGATAGAGGGGATTGGAGCTTCGGTCCAGGAGTAAGTGAATTCCTTAAAAGCCAAACTCATGGACGCCACTACAGTAAATTAAGTGGGGGAGTTAATTCAAAGAGAAAAAGATGAACTAGGGAGGTAAGTTGCTCGGCTAAAGGAGAACATTACATTAGTGCCCTCTCCATTGCTGCGAGGATATTTTTCATCATCAACTGGGACAATTAGAGATACAAACCAAGCTCTATGGAGGGAAGTTGTTGAGCTAAAGGGAGATGTCCAACGAGCTTATGTGATTGCTGCTAGACTTCAAATAGATGTGATAAATTAAAGGAATCTATTCCTAATGGAACCTTGACATGCCTGGGCAGATGGTTATGACTAACGCTGTATCGATGACCCAGAAAAATTAAAGGAAGTCGGAGACCTTTCTTTTGCCCAGGGATGGCTTAGTACCTTTAGGGAGGTGAAAACGCCCAAGGAGCCCAAGTCATGGTATAAGTACCAGATCGATTATGGATCTTACTATCATAATCCCTTCTCAAGAAATGACAAGTGGATCCCGATAGATGCTATCTATGTCCGCCTTTTAGAGAATTACTTAGAAGATTGTGGATAAGAGTTTGTCCCACACCATTATGATGGCCGAAGAGCGCATGTTGTAGACTTCCTTTCTCGTCATCCTGGGTCATCATAAGTCTTTTGTTTATTCTTGTTTTCATCATAAATATAACTTCTCGTTATAATAAATAAAAAAGAAATTATTTATAAATTTTTGATGTTTTGATCCTTTGATGACTAAACACGCATTATTGATTTCTTATTCAACATATTTATTGACCACATAATATTAATTGACCAGTATGGGACCTTTGTTGTCAAGGTTGAGTTGGACGTAATTTTTATCATTTTGAGCTTCTCAGTTGGCTAAATGGTTTCAAGAACTACTGTTAGCCATATGTTGTTATGTGTTAGAACATTTTCCCAGTTCAATATGCCTTAGTAGTATAATTACTTCTTATTTACCTTTTAGGTTGAGTTCTCACACTCCCCTTGGACAAAGTAAGATGATTGCGAGAATGTATCTGGTAAATGGGACATCCACCTTAATAGGTTTTCTATGACCAACGGAAGTTGTCCTTATTGCGTAAGGATCCATTATAGGGGTTTTGATGTTGCTGGGGAAACTCAAGAGGTCTTTTGTGTTTGTAACAATGACCTGAGGGTTGTAGAAGTTAAAACTCTATTCGACATGTGAGGTTCCCTGATTCCAAGAAGGTTGATCTATTTATTAAAATCTCGAGAGTTTAGCCATGCACTAAGGAGTTATGATTCGAAAATGGTGCGTACTAATGAGATGTAATCAAGAAGAATTAAGCAACCAACGAAAAATATAAAAGAGAAGTGGCCAACTAGCCTTTATTTAATGAATATTGTCTAACGAGCAACATAATTTTGAAAATAAAAATTCTCTTAAACTAAATTTACAAATTAAAGATAAAGAAGGTAAAAAGTTGAACTTCTTGTGATTGCTTGCATTCCAGGCTCTTGGTATTTACCTGCCCTCCATCGTTTCCAAGTGATATGCTCATTGAAGGTCATACCTTATCACTTCAATGGGCCCTTCCCAGTTTGATCCCAGTTTACCATCCAATGGTCTCATGTCACTACCTAGGACTTTCCTTAGGACATAATCTCATACTAGAAATTTTCTCGAATTGACTTTTATTATCTACTTCCTTGCCAATTACTGTTGGTGGGAAGCTAACTTGATAATTGCCAGTTCTTTCGGCTCATCTTCTAAGTCAAGTTTAGTGCATAAGGCATCATCATTAATGCCTTAGTAAACGAAGGTGATTCTCAGAGTGGGGAGACCTTCTTCCAGTGGGATGATAGTATCCATCCCATAAGCGAGCGTGAATGGTGTTTCCCTAGTTGGTCGCCTAGAGGTGGCATGTTAAGCCCATGAAACATGGGGAAGCTTGTCCACCCAGCCACCTTTTGCTCTTTTCAAGAACTTTTTGAGTCCATCTAACATGGTATTATTGGAAGCCTCTCCTTGTCCTTTACTTTGGGGGTACGCCACACATTGAAGTGATGCTTGATACCATGTTCATCACAAAAACCATGGAAAAAACTACTTTCAAGTTATGCATCATTCTCAGCGATGATAGTCCTTACTATCCCAAAGTGTGGTATGATGTTTCTCTAGATGAACCTAGTCGTATTTGAGTCACGAACGTTTGCCAGTGGTTCTGCCTCTACCCATTGGGTGAAGTAATCTATGCCCACCAACATATACTTGCGATTTATAGACATGGTAGAAAGTGGTCCCACTATGTCTAGCCCCCATTGTGCGAATGACCATGGGCTTATTAGTGACTTCAGGTCGCTGGCGGGCTGGTGGATCTTTGGAGAATGCTTCAGACATTTCGCACACTTCAGGGCATAAGCGCCTGCATCTTTTTGAAAATGATGCAACTAGAAACCTTCTTTAATTGCTCGAAAGGCTAAAGATCTTCTTCCTCCTAGACTCCCATAAATGCCCTAATGAAGTTCTCTAAGTACTTTCTCGGTGTCATTTAAATGAGCACATTGGTGATAAGGACTCATGAATGACTTCTTGTAGAGATTACCTTTTGGGGAGAAATAAAAGAGGGTAGCCTTGACCCTTACTTGATGGGTCAACCTATTTTTTATCAGTCCGTATGTCTTTTCGTAAATAATTGGCGATGGGATCCATCCAACCGGGGACCTTTTATATGAGGAGGTCCTGCTCAGCTGCGACACTTTGGTTGATACCTGGTTACGTGGGGAACACCATCT
Organism: Sambucus nigra; assembly: GCA_949130495.1. Lineage (NCBI taxonomy): Eukaryota > Viridiplantae > Streptophyta > Magnoliopsida > Dipsacales > Adoxaceae > Sambucus > Sambucus nigra. Next base: position 51,047,538 of record OX422217.1, on the reverse strand, counting down.
GGATAGTTTCCTTAGGCTAATTAATTATTGACTTTAGAGTCTCTAAGGCATTGACGTGACTGTTCTTCCCCCGGGGAATTATTGAATGTCTACTTTCTCAAACCCCCAATAAGTCCTATTACCACAGTGAGTTAGCGTACCATCCTATCATCTTTACCATTGGAGTTCCCACTTAACAACTTCGACACCATTTTAGAGTCGCCGAATACGTGAAGGTGCATTGCCCCTAGTAATTGGGCCTTGCGCAAGCCAGTGATTAGTTCTTCATATTCAGCTTCATTGTGGGAGGCTTTGAATCCCAACCTGATTCCTTGATCAATCATAGTTTCTTCTAGGGTGATGAGAACGATCCCTACTCATGCAACTTTGGCAATATAGGCTCTATCAACATATAAGGTCCAGTTTTTAGTCCGTGCTTCCTCATTTTTTGACTGCACCACTTCTAATTGGTCGATTGTCTATTCTCCTATAAATTCATGATGAAATCTACTACTACTTGTCCCTTAATTATCGTTCTTTGATGGAAGTGGATATCAAACCTTCCAAGCTCGACCGACCATTTGGAAGTCATCCAGAGAGGTCATCTTTTAGGAGAATGTCATTAAGAGGTTAGGAAATGATTAAAGTTATTGAATGGGCTTCAAAGTAATGTTATAAATTACTCAGGCAGATTACAAGTGCACACGTGAGTTTCTCGAGATTAATATACCGGTGTTATGCATCCAGAAGTGTCTTCTTAGCATAATAGAATAGGTGATAACCCCCTTCGTTTTCATATACCAGGTCCGAGTTTATAACGGGATACGATATTGTAAGGTAAAGGTACAGTGGGTCTCCATTATTTGGAATTACATGCAGGGGTGGCTTGCTAAGGTAAGATTTTATATCTTCCAAATCGCATGAACAGTCATCATTCTTTATGAGGCCTTTACCCTTCTTCAGGAGGTCAATAGCTAAAAAAATGGTCGATAATGTTCTGAAGACTTGGAGATGAATTGATTGAGTGCGATAATCATACCCGTGTGATTTTGAACATCTCACGATGTCTGGGGATGTTGGAATCTAGTGATAGCGTCTATCTGGTCTGGATTGGATTGAATTCCTCTTTTACTGACTAGGTAGCCCAAAACCTTTTCTAATTGGACGCCGAATGAACATTTACTCACATTAAGATTCATTTGATACTTCTTTAGGTTCTCAAAAGTTCTGGCTAAGTCTGTGAGGTGATCCACCTTGTTCTTTCTCTTGACAAACATATCGTCGATTTATACCTCCATCGTGTCACCCATTTGTCTCTTTGAACATCTTGGTGACCATTATCTGATAAGTTGCTCCCACATTACTTAAAATGAATGAAATAACCTTATAGCAATACAACCTAATTAGGGTTATAAAGGACCGTGCCAACCCCTCCTGGATCTCTATTATTTCTTTTCTTTTCTTCATTTCCCCTCCAGGGGAAAGGGAAAGGGGAAGAGGAAGAAGGTTATGTGCCGTTTTCATTAGGTGCTCTTCGACCGTTGTCTATGTGGGTAGTGTAAAAAAATGGAGTTGCTTACCTATCTGGCATAAAATAGGCAAAAGAATATGTCACCGCTTCGAGAGAGTGGCATCAAATACAAACCGATGCTTATTAAACCAATAGTTTAAAGGTTTGGGGGCTAAGTTACGGAACGAGAAGGTGTTGGGAACCCATCCCCTTCCTTTCGGTCTCTCGTGGGCTTCTGTTACTATTTTCCTTAATTTCTCCATGAAGTGTCTCTCTCTCTCTCTCTCTCTCTCTCTCTCTCTCTCTATTTATATATATATATATATATATATATATATATATATATATATATATATATATATATATATATATATATATATATATATATATATATTGGAGATCGGGATCACTCGACTCATATCATGGAAAATATAGAACAGGGTCATCCAAAGGAATGTTCAAAAAATAATAATTAGAAAATATGATATATGTGTTTTATCGGGGCATTGATCGTTATGATGGAACCATAACACGTGGTTGATAAGACACTCAAGTATGAATTACAAATAAGATATATATGAACAATATATAAATAAACTAGGAAAAGGATGAAAGTATGAAAGTAGAAAAATAGGACTAGAGACTCGAATTTTAACCCAAGATGCCTACGTAGCCTATAAAGGTATGAATCTCCACGTAGTTCGCATGCGGAATGATATCGGGGTTTATATCATAGATCAAAATGGGAATTTATTATACTTGTGTGTGTAGAAAAGGTATTTTAGTTTTCATAAAGTGTGGTGAATAATCCCATCGGTATTTTTAGGTATAACGCTTTTTTTCTTTGTTTTTCGGTTTTTTACAGTAAAATAAAGTATAAGCGACAATACAAATAAAATCGTATATTCATGGATGTGATCTAAAATAGTAAAAATACTAAAATAGGGAATAATGTGATCGAATGCAAAATTAAGAGAATTTAGAAAGAGAGTAAAGAATTTGGCCTCTTTTTGAGATCTTGATTGATGTTGAGCTTACTTAAAAGTGTAGAATTCTTGAGGATTCTACCTAAATTGGATATGAGGATGATGGGAATGAAAGGGGTGCGGGAATTCCACATAAGGAAACTACCCTGATTGCAGAAGAATTTTAATGAGATCACTTATGCTAATGAATCTGAGGTGTGATTGGTAGTGAGCTCACACCCTCCTTATATAGAGGGAATGTGTTTGTCGATCGGTATAGGTTAAGGCCCGCCTATCGACAAGTGATCCTAGACACACTGTCGATAGGAAGGAAAATGAACCTGCCAATTGGCAATCTCGTACAGATTTTTCAGGAAAAATGGTTATAGAATGCAATCCATAAATCCCAATCGTGCATGGGTCATACCATTAGAAATGTAATTCACATACCTTTAAGATCCCTTTGAGTCACTCCCAAGTTCGAGAGTTTACTTTGGGTCAAACAAGGCTTGGAAGTATGTGTCGCTCCTTTGGACGGAAGATCGTCAGATGGTAATGGATCATTTGTTCAAACCGTAAGTCCGAATTGCACACGAGGTGAACTATTGAAAGGTTATACAATGCACTTAGACATTAAAAAAATGTTCTCTCAGTTCAGAGAGTTAACTTTGGTGAAACAGAGCCCAAAACTGCTCGGCGACCTGTCGGAGTAAAATGGATTATTCGTCCTTACCATAAGGTGGATTCGCACATGGGATGGACCATTGGAATGGGTATTCAATGACCTTCAGATATTCATCCAGTTTCGTTCGAGCCAAAGAGTCGACTTCGCTCAAATGGAGGCCAGGAGCACCTGGTGGCCTCCAAATTAGTTTCTGATGGAAAATGAATTGTTCATCCAAACGGTTATGCTATTTCGTGCACGGGGTGGATTGTTGGAAAGGGTATTCAAAGACCTCCGAATATTAATTAAGATTTCGCTCCGATGATGAAGCTGATTAGGGTTAAATCAGATCCCAGGAGCGTCCAGTGGCCTGCAATTTAGTTTTTGGAAGTAAAATGGTTAATTCATTCAAACCATTATGCTAATTCTCACATAGGGAAGACCATTGGAATGGGGAATCAGAGCGCTTCAAATTTTCATTGAGCTTTCACTCTAGTAATAAAGTTGACAGTAGTTAAGTGGGGCTTGAGAGCACTCGACGGGATCTAGATCGGTACTCGGAGTATGACCTAGGGTCTGCGTTAAATGGGAAGGATGTAGGGACCAAATGAGAGGCTTAGGAGGTCCTAGATTATGGTGTAGAGCCCTTGAATAGGATAGCTTGGAATAAGAGAAAGCCGTCGAGTAGACACCAAATGATATTTGGGGAGTATGGTGGATATTGTGTGATCTAAAGGGATGAGGTTTACCGATTTAATACGTCGACGTTGATTTTGAGGTCCTCAAGTTGTGGCGACTAATTCTGAGGGCCAAGGTCAATTCTGGAGACCTTAAATAGAGGGGAGAAATTTTGCGGGTCGAGGCCGATTCTATGGGCTTAAGGTTATAATGACATTTTTGGCGTACCTTATGGTAGGGGCATCCAATTTCAAGGGTCGAGCCCAATTTTGTGTTCCCTAAGTGGTGGTGACCAATTCTGAGGGTCGAGGTCAATTCTGCATACCTTAAGTAGAGGCGGCCAATTTCGAGGGTCGAGGCCAATTTTGAGGGACTTAAGTTGTGGCGATCAATTTTGAAGCTTGAGTTCAAATCTATGGACCTTATGTAGAGGTGATCGATTCTGAGGGTCGAGGGCAATTCTTAGGGCCTTAAGTTGAGGTGACCAAGTCTAAGGATCGAGGCCAATTATGAAAACCTAAGGTTGTGACGACTAATTATGAGGGTGGAGGTCAATTCTGTGGGCCTTAAGTTATGGCAACCAATGCTGAAAGTCGAGGTTAAGTCTAAGTACCTAAGGTAGAGGGGATCAATTTGGAGGGTCCAGGACAATTCAACGGACCGTAAGTTGTTGCAACAAATTCCGAGGGACGAGGTCAATTCTAAGGACCTAAGGTTGTGACTACCAATTCTGACGATCGAGTCCAATTATACAAACCTTAAGTTGTGATGACCAATTCTGAGGGTGGAGGTTAATTCTGAGGACCTAAGGTTTTGATGACCAGTTATGAGGGTGGAGGCAAATTCTTGGGACCTTAATTAGAGGCGACCAGTTCTGTGGGTTGAGGACAATTCTGTGGGCCTTATGTCGTGACTACCAATTATGAGGGTCGAGGTCAATTTTGTGGACCTTATGTAGCGTGGTATTTTTCCTGGGAAAATTTTAGGAATCTATTGGGGAAGAAATATCAATATGGGGATTATATAAGTTGATTTGGGAAGAAGTGTACGGAATTCTTCTTGGGAACCCCCTTTTTTTTATTTATGTTGAAGATTTTGGGATTTTGCTGGGGAGTGGTAATGATTGTGCTGCTTTTTAGGGTTAAATTGGGGATAACCTGTGATTTTAATGTGGCTGCGAATTTTGGGAGTTAGACAATTGATATTCTTAGTGCAGAAGTTTTCCATTTTTTATTTAGTGATTTTGGGATTTTATTGCATTTTCTGGGACTTTTTATAGGAAGTTTCAGGGATCCGTTCGATAATGGCGCGATCTCCAAGGATTAATTGGGAAGACTAATAGGTAAGTTCCTATCGGTTTGGAGCGGCGATCTTCTTATCAGCATTCCTCTTAATCCCCTATAAAAAATGGGCGACCCCTCCTCATTTTTCAAACCTTTGAGTGTGAAAATATTCTATATTCTCTCTTGAAAATACCTTCATAAGTTATTTTTGCTTCGAGACTTCAAATGGTGGGCCCGTCTTACGAAGCATCCCCTCTTGAATGCTCCAGTGTTGATGATTGGGATGTTTTGTAGCGGTAGTCTAAGATCCCTCTTGCCTTGTGGAATAAGAAAAATTTTGAACTTTTTAATCTAGTTACTAAGGAGCACTTCCTTCTGTGTGAGCCTGCGTACCATCACTCTTCCAGGGTATGGAACCCTGATGGTTATGTAAGTATTGTGCCCTTTGGCAATATTTTTGTATTTTTCCTGTGATCCTCGAATGATTTTTTCTTCTTTTTTTTGCTAGAGTGATGTAGCCTATTCGAGCATGTGGTCCTGGGGGGACAACCGATTTTAAGGATATTTAGGAGCATCTCCCTCCCACAATATGTTGGATGGTATTTTTATTGCTGGATTCGATCGTCTGCAACTGGGTTTAGACGAGAAGTCACATTCCACTATGATTTTGTATGCTCTGGGAGAGGGTATCTGGACACTACTCACACCTTCCATTTGGGTGTTGGGGACATGACGGTTACTCCCATAGATGTGCAGCAACCACTGGGGATTGATTGTGGGGTTTTTAGATAGTGTTGGATCATACTATGAGGATAGCATCAGAGGCTATGGAGGTAGTGTTGGGATACGTGGGGAAACTTGTTTCTCAAGATTCCGTCCGCATTTATTCTGTTCAGGAGACATATTTGTGTAGGAGGATAGATGTGACTGACGGGCTATAGGTGAGGCGGATGGCTCCATTATTTATTTTTCTATTGTTGGGGGGATTCTTGGTGGTGACGAGTGGCGATGTCATCTATCTCTGGTTCTTGACGCTTTTGAGGACGTTTTTATGCGTCTAACTTTACGATTGGGGGAGCTTGACTCTGCCTACCCTTCATTCATCTTTAGATTCTTTTAGTCGATGCTACCACCAGACATTTTCAGGAGCCATGTACCTTTTGGAGGTAACCTCAGACATCACATTTTTTATGATTTTTCCTTTCATTTTCTTTTGTTGCTGATTCTTACCGTTTGCAGGCGTGGATTTAACAAGGGGTTTATACCCTAAATGGATGAGGACGTAGGGGAGTTTTACTAGATGTTTCGATGGCAAAAGTTTAATAGACGATCGAAACAGTCCTTGTCCTTGAAGGTAGTGCGACAGGCGCTGAACACCCTAACGAGCGGGCAGGTTATCTCATGGTTCCTTAGATTTCTTCTCTTGATATATTTTTTCTTATCTAGAACACCAATTTTTTTATCGGGGGTTTGTAGGTGAATTTTTACCCTTAGGCAATCGCTCCTCAGGACATGAGGGTGACAAGTATTCATGCCTAGATGAGGCGGTTATTGGCACACGAGTTTAGGTACATCTGATACCTAGGAGAGAGTGTGGTGCGGAAGATTATGGAGGATGAGGTGGTGGTCCCATCGGCGGTGGCCCCGAGACATATGAGGCGGGTTCAAGAGATCTCGGAGGAGGCTAGGGCGGCGATGATGGTTGGGGTGTCATATTCATTTTAAATGAGCACAATGGTGGGCTATGATTATTTCAATTTCATGGCAACCTAGGAAATGCCTTCCAGCATCTATGAGGTGGTATATATTGCTTTGCCTTCGACGGTTTCATGAAGGTTTACAAGTCGACTATTGGGGTCTTCCCACAACGTTGGTGGTTCTTCGTCATCAGTAGCAGTAGCGGCAACGGCCATGGAGGTTCCATTATTGAAACTTTCTCATTCTTCTTATAATATTAAGTTGCCTGAAGGGGGTCTTTGAGTATGAAACATCGCCCTAATGCAATGGATCACGCGGTGTTGCGAGTGACAAAGGATATTCTTCGAATAAAGGTATATCTCTTGCCCTTGGTTTTTCTTATTTCTTCTTTTGCTATGACTACTAATTTTCTTTTACATTTTCCTTGCAGTATGTTCGGGTGTCAACTACTTGTTTAAGGGATATTCGAGATTGGGTAACTTCCCGTCATCTCACATTCGTGATTCGATCCCTGTTCGTTCTTATTTGGTGTCATTTACCCCTTCCTATGAGGAATGTGGTTCAGTTAGTAGAGCCTCCTCATTGAGGGAAGCGTGTGGGTCTCCGAGTTGGGGGCCCTTAGGGGGAGAGAGAGAGAGAGAATGAGAGCGAGAGAAAGATAACGCATTTGCTTTTACGAGCTGAGTCTTGTTTGTTTTTTTGTTCTTTTTTGCAAAAACAAATGTAATGAAGACAATATATATATATATATGTGTGTGTGTGTGTGTGTGTGTGTATGTGTGTGTGTGTGTGTGTGTGTGTATGTGTGTGTGTGTGTGAAATGAATGGGACTTCATTTATTTGTCTTTGCTTTTAAATAAATTAATCAACAAATATTTTTTTCTTTGTTGATGAGACAACAAAAAGGATTAGAGTATCTTAAATTGAAACGATAAGTAAAAATACAGAGAAAAAATCTGGATTCTTTTCGGAGAAATTTGTTTTTATATATGTTTCTGATTTTGACAACAAACGATAGATGGAATTTTCTAAAAATAGGGGGATGTCATTAGGCATGCCCCTTGTCCTGCATATCGACAGCTCAATCTAGTCAAGTCATCCAAAAGTTTGATTGCACTTTCCCCAACCACTTGGTACTTGATGGGGTAGCCTCTTTTCTGAGTTTTAGATTATTGTCTATTTGCTCATCCTTTTTGTGTATAAAGGGGAGGTGAGGTATGGGTTTTTTCCAACCCATCCACATTTTCTTTATTTTCTTACTTCCTTCTTTCCTTTTGCCTTGTTGTTTCTAAAATGGCTCTTCTCGTTAGTGCATAATTTTTCTCCTATCTTGAAAGCTTAGTGGCCATGTGTTTGTATAACGTGGATAATGATGCTTTTGACATGCGTTCGGTTTCTTTGTAGTGGAACCGACCTCTTAACTAGAATATGCTAAAAACGACAACACAATTTTGGTACCCGGGGGATTGAGTTTTTCATTTCGGCTAGGATGACGCCTACTTGACTTATGAACAGTTTTTGTTATGCTCGGGATTAACCCTAGTGTGGAAGCGGCCATGCCTGAATTTTCTCGGCACCCTCAGGCATGATTGGCAGAGTTTCTCGTCATTTATCCTTTTTATGGCTTGACCTCTAGTAATTGGAGGAATGATCTCTCTCTGTGTCGTACTGTATTATGTGCATCTGCATGGTGTAGACATTATGGGCTATGCCGAAGATGTTGCCTTGGGACTTACTTCTAGGCTACTGCTAGTGACTAGAGACTTAATGGTGAACCATCATCTTTCTCATATAACTTCATAAATATCATATCATCGTAATCTTTCAGTGTTGATAATGGCAGAGACCCTGAATGGTCTAAATGTTAGGCGGCATGTCCATTCTGATTTTTTGAGAAGTAGCCTAGTTATGCTATTGATGTGGCTTTCTAAGAGATTCCATATGGCGATCCCTCCTGAATATCCCATGTAAGTTGTCCCAAAATTCTTCTCCCACTATAACCTAAACTTTAGCCCTACTATAGTGATTTGGGTAAACTAGTTTGTGGAGCACGGATATTGATGCCTGCTATTGTTGATGCCTTGGTAGGGGGGATTACAACCTGTTATGGAACTGGGGGAGTACCAGTATGTTCATCTAGTTGGACTTCAGCAGACATCATTCTATTTTTCTTGGCGTCTCCCGTGTCAATTCAGATGCGAGAAAATAGTGCCACCTCGAGAACTAGACTTCTTTCTAGTGGAAGATTCGACTGAAGGCTTGGGTATTAGACTAGGCTCTATGTGGGAGAATCGTCACTCGTTGACTATTCCTTCCCAATCTATTAGTAGGGTTTGGCACGTGTTTGAAGATTACATGAAATGGATATGGAGGAGGGAAATATCTAATCTATTGGCCAAGGAGACCGGTCAGAGATGGTTTTCCATGTTTGATACTATGGAGGGAGGCGCATTGGTTTTCTTCAAGTTGGTCTGAGCTTATCTTTCCATGGAGAGCGTTTAGTATACCATTCAAGCAAGGAAAGTTTGGGGGGATGATGATGGAGGTGTTTCTTCTGGTAGTTATAGATAGGTTCTTCATGAAGTTGGTATTTATTCTTGTGATGCTTTTGGTTTTGTGGGTTTAAATTTGGGAAGGCTTTTGGTAACTTGTTTATGAGTAGTTTTGGTTTTATATGTTTTACGACAATGAGGTTTGGCGGGGAAGTTGTTTTACTCCTAATGGTGATACTTTGTGTAATTGTACCTATTTTTTCCAGGATGGAAATAAAAAGGATTTGAATTATATTCTTGCGCCTCTTGATGATTTTTACATTTGAGTCATCTATACCATTCTTTAAGGCATAAACAATCCTTTTATTCATAAAAATGATAAAATGAACTGTCTTTCTCGGACGTAAAAAAAAAGAATAACATTTTGTGAAAAAGAAGGGGACCATGCCCATGTAAAGCATATGAGCTGCCTATGTACTTTATCGAGGCAAAAACACACGTTTTTATCGTCTTCAGACCACCTTACAAAAAAAAAACTATAACTACACTCTAATAGAGTAAATTGGCCAGTCTAGGTATCGATTCCACATGGAATGCTTGATAGATTTTAATTGATTTGTTACTTCTAAAATAAAAGTGTAAAATATGATGATGGTTGAAAAAGGAAAAATAAAAAAAATAAGGAAGTTAATGACGGTAATTAGATATAAACAAAGAAAAACAAATGAGATGAGGATCACATCCCCGTCCAGGGCTAAACAACATGTATAAATCGCTTTCATTCGAAAACATTTAATGAGCATATTCAATGGATTATAAACATCAAACATGAAGAAATTTAATTCAATAATGAAAGATTAAACATTCTTTCAAATATGGTCACAAGTGGATTAATTTTGGAATATCCCTATAAACACTAATGTTGAATGACAAATAAAGTTAAATGCCTAATATCACAACTTTAATACATGAGGTTTCAATTAAGTGTATTTCTACCAAAAATCCATCTTTGAAAGTTGAATACCTAATAATGGCAAAAATATGATCCCAACACTTGAACTACCTACTAACCATGATAGTGTTAGCAAAGAAAGAATCCATTAACAAGCACAAAAAATAATTAAACATAAATAACAGTGCTAGAATTTAAGGTTACCAAGGTTGAAGAACAAAAACAAGCAAGAAGAAATCAAAGCTTCAAGAAGAACCAAAAAAACTATTGAATTGATGGTGCCAAACTTGTAAATTGTTCTCCTAATTGTTTCTCTTTTATTAGGAGAATTACAGTGAATAATATCCATGTAAAATGAACCCTAATAACTAAATTTATATGTTAAAAATCATTTAGAAGAGTTCCCAAAACATAAAACTCTTTTGGCTAAAAAATAAGGCTAAAATAAAAACCCGCTTCAAATAATAGCATTGTCTTAAAGCATGACTAATGTTTTGTCATGGTTTTGGAGCGTGACTATTGGATGATCAGTTCCCTTAAATCGAACCGGTTCTAGTTATCCAGCCAATTGAACTAGTTCTACTTTATAACCAAACCGGTTCGTTTTTCTTATACCTCTGATTCTTCTCATCTTCAAATGCGCATGACTTTTTCACCATAACTCGGATTGAGGTGTCGTTCTTTCCAGTATATTTATGACTTTAAGATATTCAACTTTACAGCTTCCCCCACCTCTGGACTAAGGCTAAAAATTACAAAAATTCCCTTCAACTTCCTTTTCTTGGTTTCTTCCACTGTTTTTGTCTCTCTCTTCCATCCACTTGCACGAATTACCTATAAAACACGAGAGAAATACACCAAACATGAAATACTCACCGAAAAGGGTTCATTGCATAAATATGAGATAAATTCGGGTTAATTAGGATGTACATGATCATAATAAGACCGAAATTAAGGGGATACATATGAAATATTTATGCCTAATCAAATCCCTCTAACTTAGAACGTTCCGCATCTCGAGCAATGTAAAAAAATGGGACTATGAGTGAAAGATCCTTAAAAAAATGTATTATGGTATAATAACTTTTTCGTGGTCAAGCGATTACATTTAACATATGCAACAAATCGTTAAACCCCTAGGTTTCGCTAGTAGGACAAGTGGTCTTTCGTGAGGGTTTGCAGTTAATATACTCACAAAATTCGATTTTCATCTCAAAGAAAAATTAAAATACTTAAAAATAGTAGAATTTAAATTCTCAAAAAATTGTCACCTTAAATTCATATTCAATAGTCTTAATTTTTGGTGGGTGTGTGCGAAGTTGAAAATTGAACCACAAATTTCCATTGATTGATCATTACATTACTTTTCAAAAATTAATTTTGATTCAATTTCTCATGGATGCACTCATAAATAAATCACTCGGAATGTGAGTAAATATAATGGATCAAGAATTCACGCACATAAATTGGAAAGATCGAATTTATTTAGGTCAATAGATCTCATCATCAGATTACGGGTATTGGAAAATGGGAAATATCGCCTCTTGTTCACACCAACTAATCTCTCTTATTATCTTTCCGTGTCTTATCTCCCCACGTAGTAGTTAATTTTGTTATTCGGACTCGGATAGAACTTTCTTATGATGTTAGTTAGTGATTTTTTGGGGCTTTTGCTCCTTTTTCTCTTCTTTTTCCATATTTTTTATTTTTCACATTCTTCTTTTCTTGCTATTTTTGTTGAGCTTTATTCTCTTATTTTTTGCTAGCCCCATTTTGTTGCACCATTTGGACTTTGTTAACGAATTTTCTGATTTTCACAATTCTGGGCTAAATGGTTTTTTGGGGTTATCAAACAAAATGGAATATCATTTTGGGCTTATATTGGTTTGCAAAAAGATAACTTTCCACTACTTTTTTATGGCTCATGTTTTTGGGTAACAAACGATGGCCTAACTTCATTATCCGAATTACCAATTTTTTTACCCAATTCATCTCGCGATTAATTTAGTTTGGAGATATCTTTAGCGCATTTTTCAAAACAACGTCTCACTCATTCCCCGTAACCGATCAAAACAATGGAATAAAGATCCTCAACACCTTTTTTTGGAATCTAAATTGAACTTTGAGTTAATTACAACTCGGCTTGATTTAAATGCTCACAAAAATCGATAGGCTCGAAATCTCACTAGGTGGATTAATCTTCACATTTATTCGTAAAGTCGTCCATTTTTTCTTAATGTCAGTTTTTGGTCAATTTCGGCTTAGTGCATTTGATTTTTACAAATTGGGAATTTAAACAAAATTTCATGACATTTTTATTAATTTAAGTTCCAATTCTTATTTATTTTGAAGGAAAATACTCTTGGCTTTTTTTACAACAAAAGCATGCTTGGTAAATAACATGTGATCAAGTCAATGGAACTAAATAATAAATGGAAAGAATATCCCACACCCCCTAACATAAATGTTTCATTGCCGTAAATGCAAATCAAGAACACAAAATAAACACAGGAAAACAAATATATTTACCCAAAATGGAGCAATTCTCGATAATTACGAGTCCATTGAATCTACAAAACATGTTAGATCCAAGTGTAACAAAAATAATAACAAAATCTTTAACTTGTTACTCTAAACTGCAACTAAAAAAAAAAGAAAATGAAAGAAATAAGCTAACTATGTAAAACCTGCGATTTGAACATCTAATAAGTTAAACACTAGAAGTCGAAAAATTTGTGGGTCCACCCAAAATACAATATGGCTTTGGGGGATAATCGTTGTACCCTCACTTACATGTATGCCACTAGGAAAATAAGAACTTTTTTAGAAAAATTAAACGCATGTGAAAGGCGGAAGAAATGAACCATCACCAATTAATTTTTTTTAAGGATGATCGGGTATTTTGATGCCGGGGAGGACAAGTACAATTGGTATCCAAGAAAAATAGTGTTGATACCAAAATTAGTATGCTGATATAGAAAAATCATAAGAAGACACGTGTCGATCTACGTGGCACAATAGCAACGAGGAAGTTTATTTCCCCGACCAAGTCATACACACTCCGAGAAATAAGTGTACTCCGAGGAACTCCAATGCTCCGAGGAACTCCAACGCTCCGAGGAACTCCTGAACGACGAGCAACTAAGGCGGTCCGAGCTGCATCTCGGCCATAGCATTAATTGCCAAATAATCAACATTTCAACTATTCATTTAATGCTTATCATACAGACGTATACTCTTAAAGGGCATTAATTATTTACCCTTTCACATGTACATCCTAAGGGCTATAAATACATTGTATCACCCTCATTCATGGGGACCGGATTTTCTTGATAGAATTACATATCGAGAACTCCAAAACACTGGGCAATAACAGAAACAGTGGACGTAGGCCATTCTTATAAGGCTGAACCACTTTAAAATTATTTGTCTCATTTATATTTATCTGTGATTAAATAGTTAGGAGGAATCTAATTTTTTACATCAACAGATTGGCGCCGTCTGTGGGAAGCGACTGTTGTTATCGTTTTTCACCAATAATCATTCATCATCAATGGCAGATAATCCAGAATCCAGCAATCGAAACGCTGGAAACACTAGAAATCTTCCAAATCCCTCTGCACCATCAACTGCTCCAGATCTGGCTAGAATTATGACGAATCTGGCTCAAGGACAAACTGCCATGCAAGAAACAATGCGGCAACTCATACAAACCCTTCATGGCGGAGTACCTGCACATTCAGGACAGTGAAGTGGTCAGAGACAAACCTATTTACTTTCTTCACGATCCAGGCATACTGAGTTATATCGTAATGAGGAATCTGATGATTTCTCTTATCAACCTGGGCGAACTTCATCAATACGGGCCACATATACTGAGCAACGTATTACTCTCTCTCCAGAGAGGACCAGTGCCTTGGAAAGACTAAGCAGGGTGTCTCCTTTAAGTCGATTAGGCCCTAGGAGGAATAGGAGTCCACCTAAGACCATGTCGAGGAGTTTTCGACAACCATCAGATCTAAGAGAAGGATCAGCACAATCACGACCAGTTGCTCGTCAAGATAGATCTCAGCAGGCCACGTCAGATAAATCAATTGCTCGAACTTATAGGCCCAAGGAAGGAAATAATGCGTGGAAAGGTTCCATTCAGCGGTTGGAGGATAGATTGGGAGAAATGGCTAAGGTGAAGAATCCCCTACAACGAACTTTTGTTCAAGGGGAACCTTTTGTCTAGGCCATTGTGGATTTTTCTACACCGTCAAAATTTAAAGCACCTGTGGTGACCCCCAAATATGATGGAAAGACATATCATGTTCTTCACATAGAGCAGTATCAGGCTGCTGCTGACATCTATGTTATCCCCGACGAGATGAGATGTAGAGCATTCTCAGGAACTCTTACTGGATCTGCCCATATATGGTACACCAATCTTCCTCGGGGTAAGATTTCAACTTTCTTTCATTTGGCCGAGTTGTTTATTGGTAATTTTTGTTTTGGAGCAAAGCCAGTAAAACGAGTAGCACACTTGTTAAGTGTTAGACAAAAATCTGGTGAGAGTACTAGAGATTACATAACTCGTTTCAATAACGAGAAGCTGGAAGTCATAGATTATGAAGAAAAGATAGCAATCACCGCCTTCATGAGTGGGTTGTTGCCTAATAAGTTGTATTACACTTTGTCCAAAGATCCACCTACAACTATGTCACAGTTGATGGCAAAAGCGACCAAAATCATGAATGCCGAGGAGGCTATGGATGTTAAGAAGAATATGGATAAAGAAACCAAGGTGGAAGTCGACAAATCTAATAAGAAAGAGCATAAGGGCAATGGCGGTGACAAGAATTCCAAAAAGAATAAGTTGTCATGGGAAGTCCTAAAGAAATTCGATAATAATACTCCTTTGAAAATGGGTATTACTCATGTCTTGGAAGAAATCAAGAATAGCGAGGAGGTAAGGTGGCCAAAGAAACTGAAGTCAGACCCTGACAAAAGAAATAGAGATAAATATTGCGAGTTTCATAAGGATCATGGTCATATGACTAAAAATTGCATAGCCCTCCAGAATGAGATTGAAACGCTCATTAGACGAGCAAAGTTGTCAAAGTATGTTGATCGTAGAAATGAAAGAGGAAATGAAGACTGAGCAAGAGAGAGATCTAGATTTACTCGTCGGGCAGAAGAAAACAGGAAAAGAGATCATGAAGATGATACAGAGGATGACCCCGATCTTCCCAAAAGGCCAAGGCAACCAGAACGCGAAGTATTTTCAATACGTTTTGGAACATTTGATTGTAATGTTATTACAGGTGGAGATGCAGGAGGAGGAGTTCTTACTGCAGAAAGAAAAGCTTACCTCGATGAGGTTCAGGCTTGCTCATACATTCAACGGATAAATTTGGCTGAGGAGGATCATCCGAGGAAGATAAACAAAGAGAAGATGGTCACTGGTTTTTCAAAAAACGACCTTGCAGGTGTTCTTTACCCTCACGACGACCATTTGGTGATCAAAATGAGGATGAAAGAAGTAGTGATTTCAAGGGTTCTGGTAGATAATGGTAGTTCGGCAGACATTATGTTCTACTCATGCTTTGACAGTTTAAATTTAAAATTATCTCAATTGGATCCTTATCACAGACCTCTCCTGGGTTTTGCTAGCGAGAAAGTTTTTCCACTTGGGACGATCAAGTTGGATATATTCATTGGAACTTGGCCTGCTTGTCGAACATAAAGAATACGCTTCTTTGTGATGGATAAGAATGTTCAATCGGCTTACAACATCATCATGGGAAGAGTTGGTTTGAAGAAGTTCTAAGCAGTTCCATCTACAGTACATCAATGCTTAAAATTCCCAACAAATTTTGGAGTAGGAGTTGTGAAAGGTGATCAAAAAGTAGCTCGGGAATGCTATTATTCATCTGCCGAGCAAGAGGAGCTTGAAGAGTCGAGGAAAAAGACTACTACCTACCAGGTGGATGAAGGTACAGAAATTGAAACACTGGATCCCAGAGATGAATCCCAACTTGTAAAAGGACAGGTGGTGGAATCTACTAAAAAAGTTATTCTGGACGACGAACACCCTGAACGAACAACTCAGATAGGTTCGTCGTTGGATGCTTCAATAAAACAGAAGTTGATAACTTTCTTGAGAAACAGAAAGAGAACTTTTGCATGGAGTCATGAAGACATGCCATGAATAGATCCAAACTTCTTATGTCATGAACTCAATGTGAATAAGGAGATCAAGCCTGTAAAGCAGAGAAGAAGAGTATTTAGTCCCGAAAAGAATCAAGATATACAAGAGGAGGTCGAGAAGCTCCAGAAAGCTCGATTCACTGAAGATGTGAAATATCCAGACTGGTTAGCAAATGTGGTTATGGTAAAGAAGAAAAATAATAAATGGAGAATGTGTGTTGATTTCACTGATCTCAACATGGCATGCCCAAAGGATCACTTTCCATTGCCAAGAATAGACAAACTAGTCGATGCTACCTCGGGGCACGAGCTGCTCAGCTTCATGGATGCTTACTCTAGCTACAACCAGATCAAAATGAAACCTGGAGACAGGGAAAGTACTTCTTTTATTACCCCTAGGGGAACTTATTGTTATAATGTTATTCCTTTTGGTTTGAAAAATGCAGGTACGACATACCAGCGGCTGATGAACAAGGTTTTTGCCGAACAAATCAGTTGTAATATGGAAGTCTATGTCGATGATATGCTGACAAAGAGCAAGTAAGTTGCTGATCATCTAGTTGACTTAGGTCAGACCTTGGATCAACTGGATAAATACCAAATGAAGCTCAACTCGACGAAGTGCACATTTGGAGTACGAGAAGGAATGTTCCTCGGGTACATCGTCAACCAGCGAGGCATTGAGGCGAATCCAGAAAAGATCAAAGCTCTTTTAGGGTTGTGATCTCCAACGACGAAGAAAGAAGTGAAGAGTCTTATAGGACGAGTTGCAGTGCTCAACAGATTTGTATCCCGAGCAACTGATAGATGCCTCCCATTCTTCAAAACACTTCGAAAAACTTTCAATAAAAGGAGAGAGGATGGCAAAATATCATCATTTATTCATATTGATGGAACTATTTTACATCACTGATAATACTTGCGTACGTGTTCAGCATTCCATGCATTCTTAAATTCTTCTCCTTCTAAAGTTGTTATTCGGTAAGTTCCTGGTCGAACAACTTGTGTAACTCGGTAAGTTCCATGCCAGTTTGCTTCCCACTTATTGTGCTTCTGAATGACCCTCTTTAGCACGTAATCTCCCTCTTTTAAGTCGCATTTCTTCGCCCTCTTATTGTAGAACAGAGTTGTTCGTTGTTGGTAAGCAGCATTCCTAATGGCTGCCTCTTCTCTAACCTCCTCGAGCATGTCCAAATCCAATCTCCTCATTAAGTCGCTGACTGGGGAATTGAAATTCAGCACTCTATGTGTTGGAAGACCCAATTCGGGAGGTATTATAGCCTCACTTCCAAACGCCAGCATATATATGGTGATTCTCTAGTTGCTGTTCGGGGAGTAGTACGATAAGCCCACAATACTGACTGTAGCTCATTAATCCAATTTGTTTTAGCCTCGCTTAGCCTCTTCTTCAAACCATTTAGTAATGTTTTGTTCGTCACTTCAGTCTGTCCATTGCTTTGAGGATGGCCTGGTGCTGAATGAACCTTTAAAATGTTTGACTAATGACAATAGGCGGCAAACTCCTCGTTATCAAATTGTGTTACATGGTCTGTGATGAAGGCATGAGGGAGACCATATCGGCAGATGATGTTCTTCCAAACGAATTGGTACACCTTCTCGTATGTTATATCAATAAGTGGCTCAGCTTCTACCCACTTAGTAAAATAATCCACTGCGATGACGAGGTACTTGAATCTTCCTCGGGTCGTTGGCAGTGGTCCAACCAAATTAATTCCCCACATGGTAAATGGCCAAGGGGAAGTTACGGGTGTCAACAATGCTTGTGGAGTTCGTCGGATGGAGGAGAAACATTGGCATTTATCACATCTCTTATCATAGGCTATACAATCAGCCCTCATCGTTGGCCAGTAGTATCCCTGCGTCATCACCCTTTGCAAAATTGTCCGACCTGCTACATGGGCTCCACAGGACCCTTCATGGATCTCTTCAATCAATTCTTTAACCTCGGAGGGATGTACACATCTTTGCAAACCTGCCATAATTCCTGGTCTATACAAAACACCATTAGTTAGTACATACCGAGCAGCTTTAAAATTTAATTTCTTGGCAGCGAGCTTATCCTCCGGTAATACAAGAGGAGGTCAAGAAGCTCCAGAAAGCTCAATTCATTGAAGATGTGAAATATCCAGACTGGTTAGCAAATGTGGTGATGGTAAAGAAGAAAAACAATAAATGGATAATGTGTGTTGATTTCACTGTTCTCAACAAGGCATGCCCAAAGGATCACTTTCCATTGCCCAGAATTGACCAACTAGTACATGCTACCTCAGGGCACGAGCTGCTCAGCTTCATGGACGCTTACTCTGGCTACAACCAGATCAAAATGAAACCTGAAGACAAGGAAAGTACTTTTATTACCCCTAGGGGAACTTATTGTTATAATGTTATGCCTTTTGGTTTGAAAAATGTAGGTACGACATACCAGCGGCTGATGAACATGGTTTTTGCCGAACAAATCAGTGGCAATATGGAAGTCTATGTCGATGATATGCTGACAAAGAGGAAGAAAGTTGTTGATCATCTAGTTGACTTAGGTCAGACCTTTGATCAACTGGATAAATACCAAATGAAGCTCAACACGACGAAGTGCACATTTGGAGTATGAGAAGGAATGTTCCTCGGGTACATCGTCAACTAGCGAGGCATTGAGGCGAATCCAGAAAAGATCAAAGCTCTTTTAGGGTTGCGATCTCTAATGACGAAGAAAGAAGTGCAGAGTCTTACAAGAAGAGTTGAAGCGCTCAACATATTTGTATCCCGAGCAACTGATAGATGCCTCCCATTCTTCAAAACACTTCGAAAAACATTCGATTGGAATGATGAATGTGAAAAAGCCTTTCAAGACTTGAAGAAATATTTGGGAGCACCTCCACTGTTGTCCAGTCCAGTAATGGGAGAAAAGTTGTACTTGTACCTGGCAGTATCAGAGAATGCAGTTAGCTCGGCATTGATCAGAATGGAGAATGGAGTCCAGAAGCCAATTTATTACACAAGTAAGGCTTTCCGAGGTGTAGAGATCAGGTACCCAAAGCTGGAAAAATTGGCATTGGCACTAATTGAAGCAAGTAGAAGAATGAGGCCATATTTCTAGGCCCATACCATCGTCGTGTATACCGACATGCCATTGAGACACGCCTTTCATAAGCCAGCAAAATCAGGGAGACTGATGTATTGGGCAATATAGCTCGATGAATATGATATTGTGTATAAACCCAGATCATCACTAAAAGGGCAGGCTGTAGCAGATTTTATAGCAGAGTTTACTTATCCTGATACCCCCGAGGAACAAAAGTTTCTCGCTGATCAACCTGTGGATGTTATAGGATCAACAAACACAAGCTCAGACCAACTACGATTGGTAAAAGGGCGAGTGGATGTTAAAGAATCAACAAACATAAGCTCAGACCAACTCCGATTGGTAAAAGGGCTTGTGGATGTTGAAGGATCATCAAATTCGAGCTCAGACCAACTTCGGTTGGTAAAAGGGCGAGAAGAGATGATCGACGAGGAGCGAAAAATATCAGGGGAGGATGAAAGGAAACAACAAATATTTCACCAAGGAACTCTATCAGATAAGAAATTTGAAGACGAGTTACCTACATGGAGATTATATGTAGATGGGTCATCTTGCACAACAGGTTATGGAGCAGGGATTGTTTTGAACACCCCAGACGATATTGACATGGAATACGCCCTGCGATTCCAATTCAAAGCTTCCATTAATGAGGCTGAGTATCAGGCCATGATAGCCGGTCTTAATTTAGCAAAGATTATGGATGCGTAACAAGTGATGGTATTCAGTGATTCTCAATTAATTGTGAATCAGATGATGGGAACATATGCAGTTAAAGGAGAATTAATGGTCAAGTATCATGCAAAGGTGATGGAGTTGTTGGCAGAATTTGAGGCCATTCAGTTGATCAGAATACCAAGAGTGGAGAATGCACGAGCAGACGTAGTGGCCCGACTAGCATCAGCTACTCATACCGAGCTGCGAAGAACGATACCAATTGAAGTATTAGAAAGTCGGAGCATAGATGAAGACCTGACGATGAATATTATTACCCTTGATTTAGGACCATCTTGGATGGATCCCATCAGGGCATATATTGAGGAGGGAGAATTACCGGAGGATAAGCTCGCTGCCAAGAAATTGAAGTTTAAAGATGCTCGGTATGTACTAACTAATGGTGTTTTGTATAGACGAGGAATTATGGAAGGTTTGCAAAGATGTGTACATCCCTCAGAGGTGAAAGAATTGATTAAAGAGATCCATGAAGGGTCCTGTGGAGCCCATGTAGCAGGTCGGACACTTTTGCAAAGGGTGATGACGCAGGGATACTACTCGTCAACGATGAGAGCTGATTGTGTAGCCTATGCTAAGAGATGTGATAAATGCCAACGTTTCTCCTCCATCCGACGAACTCCACAAGCGTTATTGACACCCATAACTTCCCCTTATCCATTTTCCATATGGGGAATTGATTTGGTTGGACCACTGCCAATGACCCGAGGAAGATTCAAGTACCTCGTCGTCGCAGTGGATTATTTTACTAAGGGAGTAGAAGCTGAGCCACTTATTGATATGAGATATGAGAAGGTGTACCAATTCGTTTGGAAGAACATCATCTGCCGATATGGTCTCCCTTATGCCTTCATCACAGACCATGGAACACAATTTGATAACGAGGAGTTTGCCGCCTATTGTCATCAGTCAACCATTTTGAAGGTTCATTCAGCACCAGGCCATCCTCAAAGCAATGGACAGAATGAAGTGACGAATAGAACATAACTAAATGGGTTGAAGAAGAGGCTAAGCGAGGCTAAAACAAATTGGATTAATGAGCTACAGTCAGTATTGTGGGCTTATCGTACTACTCCCCAAGCAGCAATTGGAGAATCACCATATATACTGGCGTTTGGAAGTGAGGCTGTAATACCTGTCGAATTGGGTCTTCCAACACATAGAGTGCTGAATTTAAATTCCTTCGTCAGCGAGTTAATGAGGAGATTGGATTTCGACATGCTCGAGGAGGTTAGAGAAGAGGCAGTCATTAGGAATGCCGCTTACCAACAATGAACAGCTCTGTTCTACAATAAGAGGGTGAAGAAATGCGACTTAAAAGATGGAGATTACGTGCTAAAGAGGGTCATTCAGAAGCACAATAAGTTGGAAGCAAACTGGCATGGACCTTACCGAGTTACAGAAGTTGTTCGACCAGGAACTTACCGAATGGCAACTTTAGAAGGAGAAGAATTTAAGAATGCATGAAATGCTGAACACCTACGCAAGCATTATCAGTGATGTAAAATAGTTCCATCAATATGAATAAAATGATGATATTTTGCCATCCTCTCTCCTTTTATTGAAAGTTTTTCGGGGAATACTAGTGTGTAACACTACGCTGCTCGGCAGTAAAAACAACATGATAGTTCAAGTTCAGACCAACTCCGGTTGGTAAAAGGATGAGAACACAATGTGATAGTTCAAGATCACACCAACTCTAATTGGTAAAAGGGCGAGAACACGACATTCCTAAAAATACCAGCTCCGGTTGGTTAGGAAACCATACTCCTTTGGTTAGGAGGCTGACATTGGCTCAGACCAATTTTAGTAAAAGGGCAAGTGGACATGATAGTTCGAACTCAGACCAATTCCGGTTGGTAAAAGGGCGAGAACACGACATTCCTAAAAATACCAGCTCCGGTTGGTTAGGAAACCATACTCCTTTGGTTAGGAGGCTGACACTGTCTCATACCAATTTTGGTAAAAGGGCAAGTGGACATGATAGTTCGAACTCAGACCAACTCCGGTTGGTAAAAGGGCGAGAACAACATTCCTAAAACTGCCAACGTGTTTGACTAGGTAGCAAAATATTCCTAAAAATGCCAATCTCGGTTGGTTAGGAAACAAGATATGCTCTCAAATGCCAACTTATGTGAGTCGGGAGGTAAGATTATTCTAGAAAATACAAAATATTCCAAACTGTACAAAGTATGGCTGGTCGGGGATAAAAACCCACTAACTGTAGTTGGTCGACGAGGAGAAAATATTCCAAACTGTACCAAGTATGGCTGGTCGGGGATAAAAACCCACTAACTGTAGTTGGTCGACAAGCACAATTTAACAACCTTGGTTGGTTGGAAAAATTTTCAACATTTTTATACTCACTACTTTATTATTAAGTGATTGAGCAACATTACTGATACTTGTAACTTTTTTATTACTAAGTTGGTCGATGAACCACACAATATTGTTATGCAAGCACAAATATAAAGTATTTGACAAGTACAAGACAATAGCAATACAAATTTGCAAACAAAAATGAAACTCTTTCATTGAATTCAAAATAAATTACACAAATTTATTACATTGATATTAAATTGTGTACTAGTTATTACATTAGAATTTCATATTCTACTAGTCTTTTACCTTCTGCTTTTGAAATAGGCTCCTCGCCAGCAGGAGGATCTTCCAGGCAAAGGGGAGAATTAATGAAGTTAGGATCTCGAAGTATTCTGACGTTCATTATTGAAGGTGTATCCAGTAAATGCTCAGGACGAGATAATTTTGCCTGTGAATGAAGGGCATAGTCACCAAGATACTTGGAGATCAAACAACGAGGAATGGCCCGAGCAGGGATCCAGCTCATATCAAGCTTGAAGGGAGGAATTGGTAGATCGAGCAGCCCAGGAGCATGGTAATCCCATAAATAATGACCTTGCTCTAGTTTCAGTACACCCAGGGTGTTCAACCATCCCTATTTGTAGCCTTCATTATTAGCATTTTCAATACGATCATCCAAGTGACAGAGGGCTTTTTTTTTGTAGCCTGCCATCCAGAATTCACGAGGTTGTTTATGGAATTAGAAAGTTAGTCTCTCTAACTGCTCATGAAGGTTTCTGGCAAAAATATCCTAATGATCCAAAGCAGAATTCGTCGCAGCAAGTTGATCCTCCAGAGTTTGGACTTTCTTGGACAGTTCAGATAAGGCTCGATCTTTTGCCACCAATTGGAATTCCTGGTTCTCTAACGCTGATTGAGTACGAGCTTCTTCAATAGTAGATCCTACAAATCATAAGGCAAACATCATCAACAACCACGAAATTAGATCCTACAAATCATAAGGCAAGTGGTTATTTGCAAAATAAATTGAGTTATAATACCCATATTTAAGCTTGATGAAGAACACGGTTTTTATTGAATTTTTGGGGGTAAAACACATGACTATTATCCATGATTGATAGGGATTGCATGTCGAACATTTTTGGATTTCCAAATATTCAGATATCATAGAAAACTAGATGATTGAATTGATTAGGCATAAATATTGTATATTTATCCCCCTAATTTTGGTACTTTTGTGAACCCGAGTGATGTAACATATATGGATTTGATTCACATTTATGCTACTAACCTTCGTGGCAAGTAGTTCGTGTTTTTTGCTTCTCCTATTGGTTTTACAGGTTAATTATGCAAGCAGTGCAAAGGAGGAAGCAAGACAATGATAGAAAAGCTAAGAAGGCAAGTTCAAGGGCAAATTGGTAATTTTGTAGCCATATCCGGAAGGAGAAGTCAAATGGAAAGTTGAAGAGCTCGGAACAACGAGAACATTGGAAGAAACGGTACCCAAATTCGAGCTACGGTTGAACAGTTATGCTCAGTTGAAGTTGAAGAAAAATCCAAGAAAAGAAGAGAAAAGTCAGAAAAATTCTAAGTGTTGAATCCAGGCCAGCACACATTCGCAAACCCCAGGCCGAACCGGTTTGGGGGGGCGAACCGGTTCGCAGGTACACCCAAACCGGTTCGGGGTACCTGATACGCAAATTTTGCCTTTCATGCTGATTGGTTCCCAAGTCTCCTATTAGGTTTTTAACACTCCAATATTGTAGGGAACGTAGGTAACAACTTAGGAGCAGCCATTAGGAGTAGTTTTACTCAGTTTTTGATAGAGGAAAAGGAGAGGAACATCTAGGAACATCAAGAGATTATATTGCTTTAAGATTTCACTATTTCGGGTTTGCTTTTCATGTTTTGATTCGAGATTCTTGTTGTTGTTCTTGCATGCGTATTTTCCGTAGTTGATTCAATTTATTGCTGCGTTCATCATATATATTTACATGTTTAAATCTAGTTTTGTCATGAATTCATACACATGCAACGTTATTATTTCATGCGTTAGTCCATTTAACATGTCCGGCTAGGTTCTAAAGGTTGGGATGCATGAACCCAACCTGATGTGTTAGTGCATGTGTATAACATTAATCCGATGAATTTAATGGTTAATTTTGACCGTATCGCGTAATTTCATAATGATTGTGGATCTTTATATCTCGTTTGCCCTTGGGTACTCGTGATGATTTAGAGTAAAATTTGAATGTAATTACCGTGATACCGATTTACTCATCCTCAGATTAAGTATGACGCGGGCTTGAACCTCGTATACATAATGCTTGGGAGTACTAAATTCCGGGTTTGAATTAATCGGATAAATTTTTTATTGACGTTGTCACTACACTACACTAGGGTTGGGGGATTGTATTCCCATCCTATTTTCTCATCATTTAAGTTTAGCAATTTCAATTTAACTCTTCATTCTTCATTTAGATAATTTAGTTAGTTGCATATTTCATCACAACTTCATAATTGCATTTAGTTTAATCAATCCCAAAAACCCAAAAACAATCTTTTCATTTCTTCTTAGAGTCATCGTTAGGATTCCTCCGTCTTATCCCGTCGTCACAACTTCGTTGCCCTTTTTCCCTGAGGATCGATACCCGACTTGTCGGATTATTACTTGAACGACAGACTTACACTTGAGCCTAGAGAGTACACACTTTAGAGACACATTCTGAGTCGTGTCAAGTTTTTGGCGCCGTTGCCAGGGATCTAGGTAGACTTAGGATTAGAGTGAGCCAATCCAAAGCTTTGACCAAAAATTAAAAAAAAAAAAAAAAAAAAATCACCATCACCTCTCCTAAGCTTTAATGCAAAATTCTGAAACCACTCCCACACCCCATAATACTCCAACCATCATTCACGAAAATCCACTTGTTGAGTATAATCCTGATAGTCCCCACACTCCGAACGCCCCACAGTTCTGGATCCCACCTCCCACACCGTCACACTCAATCTCTAGCAACACTCCCTTCTCCTTCGTAGGACACACTTCGAGCACACCCGGTGAGATCACCGAGTCATCAAGTGAGAGAGATATGTCGCAACACAGTAATGCACCTACCGGTGAGGACGAGCCCCCATACCGCCCGTTGAGAGAATTCTTATATCCCGAGTGCACTGTCACTCCGGGATGCATTATACTCACGTATAATGCCGGGCAGTTTCGTTTCAAAAATGGGATGATCCAGACGCTACCACATTACCACGGTATGGATTCTGAAAAGCCATACCTCCACATAAGGGAATTTGAGGACGTGTGCGATACTCTCAACGATCAAACCTGCACATAAGAGGTAATCCGCCTCAAACTCTTCCCCTTCTCGCGTAAAGATAAAGCTAAAGATTGGCTATGGTCTTTACCTCTAAGATCGATTCCATCCTGGAATGAGCTACAGTCTAAATTTCTCAAGAAATTCTTCCCAACACATCGAACAATCTCTATAAAGGCTCAAATTCAAGCATTCAGGCAACAAGAAAATGAGCCATTCCAGCAATGTTATGAACGTTTCAACGAGTTAGTGGCTTCATGCCCCCATCATGGATTCGATCCATCGGAAATCATCTCCTTTATCTATAACAGGTTGAATCTTAATTCTAAACAGCTTGTTGAAACCATGGGAAGTGGTCCATTTGTCGACCTAGATGCCCATGACGCTGATCTTTACATGAGGTATGTCGCCGAGACTACCCAATCCTGGGATACCTCTGATCCGAACGCTCAAAACCGAAATCGACAATCTACCACCGCTCCGTCGACGTCAAGTCTATTCCACGTAGATAAGAATTCTATGTCGGACTGTCGGTTGGACACCATTGAGAAAGGACTGCGAGACTTATATGAGGTAGTTGGATCTATCAAAAATCCTATCGTAATGGTGTGTGCAATTTGTGAGGCGGGGCATTCAACTGAGGAGTGTCCGATGATACCCGCCTACAAAGTAATGTTGCAGGAGCAAGTTAGTGGGATAGGAGGCTTTAAGGGTAATTTCGGTGCCCCGCACGGGAATTCATACAACCCTTCGTGAAAAAACCATCCCGGTTTTAGCTACGGGCAACAACATGCCGCAATGAACCCTCCTTCGCATGTTGCCCCTCCTCCTCCACAACAATTTCAACAAGCTTCGCACATGCAGGGACATATGCAAGCACCACCACCTCATGGAAATTATATCCCGCCACAGCGGAGAACTTTCGAGGATACCATGAATCAATTCATTGCAAACCAGACCTCAACTAATGCCAAATATTATCGTCTGATCGGCGACATAAATGCGAATCTGTCTAAAATACAATCCTCGTTAAGTGTTCAAGAGAAGGGCAAATTCCCTGCCCAAGGCCAACAACCTCCACAAGGTCAAACTAGTGTTAGCTCCACATCCATTGAACATCAGGAGCAATGTCAAGCAGTGACCACTCTTCGTAGTGGAAGAGTCGTTGATTTATCACCTCCACCACACGACACAACAAAAGACAAGGAGATTTCGCCCGGCATGAAAGAGGCCGAAGATGCCCCCTTGAACGAGAGTGACAAGGAAGACACTAGTGAGCCTGAGGTGGTAGTGAAACCACCTTCCGCAGCACCATTTCCTCGAAGGTTAATTCCCGCTCAAAAAGGAACTCCACGTGATGAAGTGCTTGAAGTACTTAAGTAGGTAAAGCTAAATTTACCCTTCCTTGATGCCATTAAGCAAATTCCAGCCTACGACAAAGTTATTAAAGATTTGTTGACGGTAAAAAGGAAGATGAAGGTAAAAAAGAATGTCTTTCTAGCTCAGAATGTGAGCTCCATTCTACTAAATGATCTCCCGCCTAAATTTAAAGATCCCGGTGCACCCACCATATCATGCATCATTGGAGATAATAAAATTGAGAAAGCCTTACTTGACTTGGGAGCAAGTGTAAACATACTCCCTTACTCCATATATAGGCAACTTGATTTGGGCGACCTCAAGCCCACAAAGGTCACTCTCCAATTGGCGGATCGAACAGTGAAGATCCCACGAGGCATAGTCGAGGACGTGATCGTCCAAGTTGACACTTTCTACTTCCCGGTAGATTTTGTCATTTGGGACACGGATCCCTCCTTTAACTCGAGCAATCATGTTCCCATCATCCTTGGACGCCCTTTCTTAGCTACAGCTAATGCAATCATCAACACAAGAAATGGGCGAATGCAACTCACTTTTGGGAACATGACCTTGGATACTAACATCTTCCACATAGGCCAAAATGCAGGGGATGAAGATGATCTTCATGCGGTGAGCCTCATAGACGAGGTAGTAGAAGAGTATTTTGAGGAAACTTTTTGTGTCGACGCTCTAGGATCCTATTTAACGACGAGCTATGAGTGTGAGGGGATGGATACCCACTTTGAGAGGGAGGTTGGAAGGTTGAGATAATTACTCGATGAGAGTACGTCGGACGAGGATGTGAGAGTGGTTAATTGGGTTTCTAGGTTCGAGGAATTACCTCCGAGGGATACACACATGGCTCCCTCCAGTGAAAAATTTCCAACCCTCGAACTAAAAAAAATCCCCTCCCATATTAAATATGCATACCTAGGAGAGGATGAGACATTTCCTGTTGTTATCTCCTCTAGCCTAGATGAAGGGCAGGAGGGTAAATTGTTAAGAATTCTGAGGAAGCACCAAAGTGATTTTGGTTGGTGTATCACTGATTTGAAGGGGATAGGTCCTCTAATTTTCACTCACAAGATTCATCTTGAAGAGGATGTTAAGCCCTCTAGAGAAATGCAAAGAAGACTGAACCCCAACATGAAAGAAGTCGTGAGAACCGAGATCATCAAATTATTGGATGCCGGGATTATCTACCCAATTTTGGATAGCAAATGTGTGAGCCCTATTCAAGTCGTCCCGAAGAAGTCGGGTATGACTGTGATTGAGAATGCTAAGGGAGAGCTTGTTCCCCAACGCACCACCACCGGTTGGCGCGTTTGCATTGATTACCGGAAACTCAATGCGGGAATGAGGAAAGACAATTTCCCTATACCATTCATTGATCAAATGCTTGAGAGAGTTGCGGGCCACCCTTACTATTGCTTCTTAGATGGTTATTCCGGATATAACCAAATTGAGGTAGATGTGCTTGATCAAGAGAAGACGACCTTCACTTGCCCTTTTGGTACGTTTGCCTACAAACGTATGCCATTTGGCTTGTGTAATGCACCCGCGACTTTTCAAAGGTGCATGTTGAGCTTATTTAGCGACATGGTCGAGAGAGGACTCGAAGTGTTCATGGACGATTTCAGCGTTTTTGGCACCTCTTTCGATCATTGTTTGGACAAGTTGGAAAAAGTACTTACCCGATGTGTGGACAAAAACTTAGTGCTGAATTGGGAGAAGTGCCATTTCATGGTCACTGAGGGAATAGTTCTTGGCCACATTGTTTCATCCAACGGAATAGAGGTTGATAGGGCTAAGATAGATGTCATAGCTGATCTTCCCCCACCGAAATCGCTAAAAGACGTGCGCTCTTTCTTGGGCCACGCGAGGTTTTATCGAAGGTTCATTAAGGACTTTAGTGCCATCGCTAGGCCCTTAAGCAACCTACTTATGAAGGACAACCCATTTGAGTGGACAGAGGCATGCCAAAGCTCCTTTGATAAGTTGAAAAACATGCTAGTGTCCGCTCCCATCATGCAAGTTCCGAATTGGTCATTACCATTCGAACTTATGTGTGACGCAAGCGATTACGCGATCGGGGCCGTTTTGGGCCAACGTAAAGATAAGCAAGCTCATGTCATCTACTACGCTAGCCGAACTCTTACCGGACCTCAACTCAATTATTCTACCACGGAGAAAGAGTTGCTAGCGGTAGTCTTTGCCCTCGATAAGTTTCGTTCCTATCTCATTGGTTCTCCCATCACTGTTTTCACCGACCATACGGCTTTAAAGTATCTACTTGCGAAGAAAGACGCCAAGACGCGCCTCATAAGGTGGATCCTACTCCTACAAGAGTTCAATCTCTCCATCAAGGATAAGAAAGGAGTAGAAAACATCGTCGCTGACCATTTATCTCGGCTTTCGTCCGACGTACCTAGTGATCCCATACCCATAGACGAGCATTTTCCGGATGAGCAACTATTTGCTACTTCTTCGTATCCCTGGTTTGCAGACATAGTGAACTATCTTGTCACGGGAGCCATCCCTCCCGATTGGACACCGCAAGATAAGAAGAGGTTTCTTAATTGGTCGTGCATGTTCTTTTACGATGATCCTTTCCTCTTTAAATATTGCGCCGACCAAATCATCCGACGATGTGTACCGGATGACGAGATCCCGAAAGTCATCCAGTTTTGTCATTCGGAAGCATGTGGAGGCCATTTCTCGGTGAAAAAGACGGCCGCTAAAATTTTGCAAAGCGGCCTCTATTGGTCCATAATCTTCCGGGATGCAAATGACGCTTGCAAGTCATGCAATAGGTGCCAACGAATGGGAGCCATTTCTCGACGCGACATGATGCCCCTTACCCCCATACTCATCATTGAGATATTTAATTGTTGGGGTATTGATTTCATGGGTCCCTTTCCACCGTCTTTTGGTTTCCTATACATCCTAGTCGCGGTAGACTATGTTTCTAAATGGGTGGAAGCTATAGCTACTAGGACTAATGACAACAAAGTGGTGATAAAGTTCCTACAGGAACACATACTTTCTCGCTTCGGTGCACCGAAAGCGATAATTAGCGATAATGGCACGCACTTTTGCAATAGGCCATTCAAGAAGCTCATGAGAAAGTATGGCGTCGTCCACAAGGTTGGGACGACATATCACCCACAGACGAATGGGCAGGCCGAGCTAGCGAATCGGGAGATCAAGAACATTCTTGAAAAGACCATCAATCCTACCCGGAAAGATTGGTCACTTAGATTGACCGATGCACTATGGGCCTATCGTATCGCATTTAAGAATCAACTTGGCATGTCCCCTTTACGTTTTGTGTATGGCAAGCCTTTCCACCTTCCTGTTGAGCTCGAACACAAAGCGTATTGGGCAATTAAGCAATTGAATTATGCATTGGACAAAGCCGGTGAAGCCCGTAAGCTTCAATTGAATGAGCTAGAAGAACTACGCAATGATGCGTATGAGAACGCCAAAATTTCAAAAGAGAGGATGAAACTTGCTCATGATAACAGCATTCGACGAAAAAAGTTTCACCCCAGGCAAAAAGTTCTTCTCTACAACTCTAGGCTTCACCTCTTTCCAGGTAAATTGCGGTCACGATGGTCCGACCCGTTCGTCATGAAGAACGTTTTTCCCCATGGAGCTATTGAACTAGAAGATTCAAAAGGGGAAAACACGTTCAAAGTAAATGGACAACGCCTAAAGCCATATCTAGAGGCATGTGCAGAAGAGGTCGACACAATTTGATTGTCGGACCCCGTTTACGGGGCCAATTGAGCTGAGAAAGTGAGGTCGTCGCACCCCCGACGCGAATGGGGTGAATTTGTATGTATAGTAGTCGTGTGTGAATAGGTTAGTTAGGAGTCAGGAGCCTGGGTTACAAAAGAGATCGGTTCGCACGCATTTTGAGGGAGCTAGTACGTATCGCGATGTTGAATTCGAGGATTTTTAGGGAGCCCTAGGGTCTAGAAGGTTTTTAGGGGCCTTATGCACAAGTTAGAGGATGATAGAGCACTTCGAAACGGAGAGAAGAGTCTTACAGGACGAGTTGCAGTGCTCAACAGATTTGTATCCCGAGCAACTGATAGATGCCTCCCATTCTTCAAAACACTTCGAAAAACTTTCAATAAAAGGAGAGAGGATGGAAAAATATCTTCATTTATTCATATTGATGGAACTATTTTACATCACTGATAATACTTGCGTATGTGTTCAGCATTCCATGCATTCTTAAATTCTTCTCCTTCTAAAGTTGCTATTCGGTAAGTTCCTGGTCGAACAACTTCTGTAACTCGGTAGGTTCCATGCCAGTTTTCTTCCCACTTATTGTGCTTCTGAATGACCCTCTTTAGCACGTAATCTCCCTCTTTTAAGTCGCATTTCTTCGCCCTCTTATTGTAGAACAGAGATGTTCGTTGTTGGTAAGCAACATTCCTAATGGCTTCCTCTTCTCTAACCTCCTCGAGCATGTCCAAATCCAATCTCCTCATTAAGTCACTGACTGGGGAATTGAAATTCAACACTCTATGTGTTGGAAGACCCAATTCGACAGGTATTACAGCCTCACTTCCAAACGCCAGCATATATGGTGATTCTCTAGTTGCTGCTCGGGGAGTAGTACGATAAGCCCACAATACTGACTGTAGCTCATTAATCCAATTTATTTTAGCCTCGCTTAGCCTCTTCTTCAAACCATTTAGTAATGTTCTGTTCGTCACTTCAGTCTGTCCATGCTTTGAGGATGTCCTGGTGCTGAATGAACCTTTAAAATGTTTGACTGATGACAATAGGTGGCAAACTCCTCATTATCAAATTGTGTTACATGGTCTGTGATGAAGGCATGAGGGAGACCATATCGGCAGATGATGTTCTTCCAAACGAATTGGTACACCTTCTCGTATGTTATATCAATAAGTGGCTCAGCTTCTACCCACTTAGTAAAATAATCCACTGCGATGATGAGGTACTTGAATCTTCCTCGGGTCGTTAGCAGTGGTCTAACCAAATTAATTCCCCACATGGCAAATGGCCAAGGGGAAGTTATGGGTGTCAACAATGCTTGTGGAGTTCGTCGAATGGAGGAGAAACATTGAAATTTATCACATCTCTTAGCATAGGCTATATAATCATCCCTCATCGTTGTCCAGTAGTATCCCTGCGTCATCACCCTTTGTAAAAGTGTCCGACCTGCTACATGGGCTCCACAGGACCCTTCATGGATCTCTTCAATCAATTCTTTCACCTCGGAGGGATGTACACATCTTTGCAAACCTGCAATAATTCCTCGTCTATACAGAACACCATTAGTTAGTACATACCGAGCAGCTTTAAACTTCAATTTCTTGGCAGTGAGCTTATCCTCCGGTAATACAAGAGGAGGTCGAGAAGCTCCAGAAAGCTCGATTCATTGAAGATGTGAAATATCCAAACTGGTTAGCAAATGTGTTGATGGTAAAGAAGAAAAACAATAAATGGAGAATGTGTGTTGATTTCACTGATCTCAACATGCCATGCCCAAAGGATCACTTTCCATTGCCCAGAATTGACCAACTAGTAGATTCTACCTCAGGGCACGAGCTGCTCAGCTTCATGGACGCTTACTCTGGCTACAACCAGATCAAAATGAAACCTGAAGACAGGGAAAGTACTTATTTTATTACCCCTAGGGGAACTTATTGTTATAATGTTATTCCTTTTGGTTTGAAAAAGGCATGTGCGACATACCAGCAGCTGATGAACAAGGTTTTTGCCGAACAAATCAGTGGCAATATGGAAGTCTATGTTGATGATATGCTGACAATGAGCAAGACAGCTGCTGATTATCTAGTTGACTTAGGTCAGACCTTTGATCAACTCGATAAATACCAAATGAAGCTCAACACGACGAAGTGCACATTTGGAGTACGAGAAGGAATGTTCCTCGGGTACATCGTCAACCAGCGAGGCATTGAGGCGAATCCAGAAAAGATCAAAGCTCTTTTAGGGTTGCGATCTCCAATGACGAAGAAAGAAGTGCAGAGTCTTACAGGAAGAGTTGCAGCGCTTAACATATTTGTATCCCGAACAACTGATAGATGCCTCCCATTCTTCAAAACACTTCGAAAAACATTCGATTGGAATGATGAATGTGAAAAAGCCTTTCAAGACTTGAAGAAATATTTAGGAGCACCTCCACTGTTGTCCAGTCTAGTAATGGGAGAAAAGTTGTACTTGTACCTGGCAGTATCAGAGAATGCAGTCAGCTCGGCATTGATCAGAATGGAGAATGGAGTCCAGAAGCCAATTTATTACACAAGTAAGGCTTTCCGAGGTGTAGAGATCAGGTACCCAAAGCTGGAAAAATTGGCATTGGCACTAATTGAAGAAAGTAGAAGAATGAGTCCAGATTTCTAGGCCCATACCATCGTCGTGTATACCGACATTCCATTGAGACACGCCCTTCATAAGCCAGCAAAATCAGGGAGACTGATGTACTGGGCAATAGAGCTCGATGAATATGATATTGTGTATGAACCCAGATCATCACTAAAAGGGCAGGCTGTAGCAGATTTTATAGTAGATTTTACTTATCCTGATACCCCTGAGGAACAAAAGTTTCTCGCTGATCAACCTGTGGATGTTACAGGATCAACAAACACAAGTTCAGACCAACTCCGATTGGTAAAAGGGCGAGTGGATGTTAAAGAATCAACAGACATAAGCTCAGACCAACTCCGATTGGTAAAAGGTCTTGTGGATGTTGAAGGATCATCAAATTCGAGCTCAGACCAACTTCGGTTGGTAAAAGGGCAAGAAGAGATTATCAACGAGGAGCGAAAAATATCAGGGGAGGATGAAAGGAAACAACTAATATTTCACCGAGGAACTCTATCAGATAAAAAATTTGAAGACGAGTTACTTACATGGAGATTATATGTAGATGGGTCATCTTGCACAACAGGTTGTGGAGCAGGGATTGTTTTGAACACCCCAGACGAGATTTACATGGAATACGCCCTGCGATTCCAATTCAAAGCTTCCAATAATGAGGCTGAGTATGAGGCCATGATAGCAGGTCTTAATTTAGAAAATATTATGGATGCGCAACAAGTGATGGTATTCAGTGATTCTTAATTAATTGTGAATCAGATGATGGGAACATATGCAGTTAAAGGAGAATTAATGGTCAAGTATCATGCAAAGGTGATGGAGTTGTTGGCAGAATTTGATGCCATTCAGTTGATCAGAATACCAAGAATGGAGAATGCACGAGCAGACGCACTGGCCCGACTAGCATCAGCTACTCGTACTGAGCTGCGAAGAACGATACCAATTGAAGTATTAGAAAGTTGGAGCATAGATGAAGACCTGACGATGAATATTATTACCCTTGATTTAGGACCATCTTGGATGGATCCCATCAGGGCGTATATTGAGGAGGGAGAATTACCGGAGGATAAGCTCGCTGCCAAGAAATTAAAGTTTAAAGCTGCTCGGTATGTACTAACTAATGGTGTTTTGTATAGACGAGGAATTATGGCAGGTTTGCAAAAATGTGTACATCCCTCCGAGGTGAAAGAATTGATTGAAGAGATCCATGAAGGGTCCTGTGGAGCCCATGTAGCCGGTCGAACACTTTTGCAAAGGGCGATGACGCAGGGATACTACTGGCCAACGATGAGAGATGATTGTGTAGCCTATGCTAAGAGATGTGATAAATGCCAACGCTTCTCCTCCATCCGACGAACTCCACAAGCATTGTTGACATCCATAACTTCCCCTTATCCATTTTCCATGTGGGGAATTGATTTGGTTGGACCACTGCCAATGACCCGAGGAAGATTAAAGTACCTCGTTGTCGCAGTGGATTATTTTACTAAGTGGGTAGAAGCTGATCCACTTATTGATATGAGATACGAGAAGGTGTACCAATTCGTTTGGAAGAACATCATCTGCCGATATGGTCTCCCTTATGCCTTCATCACAGACCATGGAACACAATTTGCTAACGAGGAGTTTGCCGCCTATTGTCATCAGTCAAACATTTTGAAGGTTCATTCAGCACCAGGCCATCCTCAAAGCAATGGACAGACTGAAGTGACGAATAGAACATTACTAAATGGGTTGAAGAAGAGGCTAAGGGAGGCTAAAACAAATTGGATTAATGAGCTACAGTCAGTATTGTGGGCTTATCGTACTACTCCCCGAGCAGCAACTGGAGAATCACCATATATGCAGGCATTTGGAAGTGAGGCTGTAATACCCGTCGAATTGGGTCTTCCAACACACAGAGTGCTAAATTTCAATTCCTTAGTCAGCGACTTAATGAGGAGATTGGATTTGGACATGCTCGAGGAGGTTAGAGAAGAGGCAGCCATTTGGAATGCTTCTTACCAACAACGAACAGCTCTGTTGTACAATAAGAGGGTGAAGAAATGCGACTTAAAAGAGGGAGATTACGTGCTAAAGAGGGTCATTCAGAAGCACAATAAGTTGGAAGCAAACTGGCATGGACCTTACCGAGTTACAGAAGTTGTTCGATCAGGAACTTACCGAATGG
Source organism: Sambucus nigra (assembly GCA_949130495.1). NCBI lineage: Eukaryota > Viridiplantae > Streptophyta > Magnoliopsida > Dipsacales > Adoxaceae > Sambucus > Sambucus nigra. Next base: position 51,011,741 of record OX422217.1, on the reverse strand, counting down.
CAACTTTAGAAGGAGAAGAATTTAAGAATGCATGAAATGCTGAACACCTACGCAAGTATTATCAGTGATGTAAAATAGTTCCACCAATATGAATAAAATGATGATATTTTGCCATCCTCTCTCCTTTTATTGAAAGTTTTTCGGGGAATACTAGTGTGTAACACTACGCTGCTCGGCAGTAAAAACAACATGATAGTTCAAGCTCAGACCAACTCCGGTTGGTAAAAGGATGAGAACACAACGTGATAGTTCAAGCTCAGACCAACTCTAATTGGTAAAAGGGCGAGAACACGACTTTCCTAAAAATACCAGCTCCGGTTGGTTAGGAAACCATACTCCTTTGGTTAGGAGGCTGACAGTGGCTCAAACAAATTTTAGTAAAAGGGCAAGTGGACATGATAGTTCGAACTCAGACCAATTCCGGTTGGTAAAAGGGCGAGAACACGACATTCCTAAAAATACCAGCTCCGGTTGGTTAGGAAACCATACTCCTTTGGTTAGGAGGTTGACACTGTCTCAGACCAATTTTGGTAAAAGGGCAAGTGGACATGATAGTTCGAACTCAGACCAACTCCGATTGGTAAAAAGGCGAGAACAACATTCCTAAAACTGCCAACGTGTTTGACTAGGTAGCAAAATATTCCTAAAAACGCCAATCTCGGTTCGTTAGGAAACAAGATATGCTCTTAAATGCCAACTTATCTTAGTCGGGAGGTAAGATTATTCTAGAAAATACAAAATATTCCAAACTGTACCAAGTATGGCTGGTCGGGGATAAAAACCCACTAACTGTAGTTGGTCGACAAGCACAATTTAACAGCCTTGGTTGGTTGGAAATTTTTTTTAACATTTTTATACTCACTACTTTATTATTAAGTGATTGAGCAACATTACTGATACTTGTAACTTTTTTTTTACTAAGTTGGTCGATGAACCACACAATATTGTTATGCAAGCACAAATATAAAGTATTTGACAAGTACAAGACAATAGCAATACAAATTTGCAAACAAAAATGAAACTCTTTCATTGAATTCAAAATAAATTACACAAATTTATTACATTGATATTAAATTGTGAACTAGTTATTACATCAGAATTTACTGATCTTTTCCCTTCTGCTTTTGAAATAGGCTCCTCGCCAGCAGGAGGATCTTCTAGGCAAAGGGGAGAATTAATGAAGTTAGGATCTCGAAGTATTTCGATGTTCATTATTGAAGGTGTATCCAGTAAATGCTCAGGACGAGACAATTTTGCTTGTGAATGAAGGGCATAGTCACCAAGATACTTGGAGATCAAACAACGAGGAATGGCCCGAGCAGGGATCCAGCTCATATCAAGCTTGAAGGGAGGAATTGGTAGATCGAGCAGCCCAGGAGCATGGTAATCCCATAAATAATGACCTTTCTCTAGTTTCAGTACACCCAGGGTGTTCAACCATCTCTGTTTGTAGCCTTCATTATTAGCATTTTCAATACGATCATCCAAGTGACAGAGGGCCTCATTGTAGCCTGCCATCCAGAATTCACGAGATTGTTTATGGAATTGGAAAGTTAGTCTCTCTAACTGCTCATGAAGGTTTCTGGAAAAAATATCCTTATGATCCAAAGCAGACTTCGTCGCAGCAAGTTGATCCTCCAGAGTTTGGACTTTCTTGGACAATTCAGACAAGGCTCGATCTTTTGCCACCAATTGGAATGCCTGGTTCTCTAACGCTGATTGAGTACGAGCTTCTTCAATAGTAGATCCTACAAATCATAAGGCAAACATCATCAACAACCACGAAATTAGATCCTACAAATCATAAGGCAAGTGGTTATTTGCAAAATAAATTGAGTTATAATACCCATATTTAATCTTGATGAAGAACACGGTTTTTATGGAATTTTTGGGGGTAAAACACATGATTATTATCCATGATTGATAGGGATTGCATGTAGAACGTTTTTGGATTTCCAAATATTCTGATATCATAGAAAACTAGATGATTGAATCGAACTATTAGTTCAACAAGAGCACTTCTAAAGTCAAATGATGAAGGTTACACTGTGCTCTCTCTTCGAGTGTATCTTATGAAACCTTGAGTATACAAGTGCTCAGCTAATTTCATAAACAACTGAGGTCCAAAGCCTAATGCACTTGAATCAACCTTCAGTATTTAGACAAGAAGGGAGACTCCTTCTTTCATGTTTTTCTGATATAATAGTAATCTTTATACACAATCATTAGACATAACAATGAAGTAAACTTTACAAAAACAAAACAAACCAACAATTAATTTTTACCATTAAAACACACCCAGGTGAAGAAGATACCTGAAAAAATGCAAGGAGAGAAGTAAGGCCATTAAGACAAGCAAGAGCGACATTGATAGTCACTATGGGATTGGGATAAAAACCTTCATCTCTGAATTCCAACATCACACCACGCGCCAATTACCCAACTATCTTTCTCTCTCTGCAAGAAATGAGGTGTCTTTGTGAATTAATATTATTCGGTGTACATTTTTAAAATGATATACATTTTTATTAGACACCTCTGTATTTCAAGAGTAGAGATGTCCAAAATAGATGCCTATGTCATCTAAAGTTAATATATCAAGAATCGATCAAATGAAAATGGACAAAGTGATTCGGATCTGTAAATTGTTTTGATTTATGAATTTTGACATCACGTTGCAAAATGTGCGTGTGTACGTGAGAGAGAGAGAGATAGAGAGATAGATAGATAGATAGATAGATAGATAGATAGATAGATAGATATATAGATAGATAGATAGATAGATAGATAGAGAGAGAGAGAGAGAGAGAGAGAGAGAGAGAGAGAGAGAGAGAGAGAGAGAGAGAGACTTCAAATAAGAGTGGTCACGTGAAGAAGATTGCACATGTCAAATAAGCAACTAAACATAAATACTACCTCTGTCCTTATTCCTAGTGCCACTTATACTACCAAAACTATCACTAAGGTAATGAGGGTGAAATCTTGCCAAGCTTCACAAATTAACCTCTATAAAACAAAATTCAAAAATGAATGACAATGGTAGAAAAATACCGTCAACTAAAACGAAAACAACTCTTCAAAAATAAATAATATACCAATAAACTCTTCCTCTTTTTTACGGTATCTATATTTGATCCAAAAATACATTGGTAAGTAACGCATTCAATTAAACTAGTGCATTCAGTTCAAATTAGTACACTGTACCAGAAGAGGGATATAATATTTTGAGTTTTTCACGATTAAGTAGTTGGAGAAACATTTTTGTATATAAGTCACGTGCTTTTAGCTACTACGGAAATTTTTTATTCCCCCCCCTCCCCGTACTTGTAGACGGACAAAAGAAAAAACAAAATCAATTTCCATTTCTAACATAATCAAAGAATGCATGACTAGATTGATTGTCATATCTGTTAGATATCCCCATCCACAAGCTCACCTTCAACAATTCTCCTCTCGTACTCCGTTTACTTCTGATACAATAAATACAATCCAAAATAAAGAAATATGAGGACTACAGTACTGATTGCATAAAGGATTAGTTATGTTCATAAAAAAGAAGGTATAAAAATAATTTTAATACAATAACTTTCTGCTTTGTAATATACTTTATAGAAAGGCCTAACATTTTTTTCCTCTAAAATATTGGATCTTTTTGTCAGTCCACTATAGATATTTTATCCTCAGTACCGAGCAACTGATTGAAATTGCCGTACAAATTGAACAAATGTACCCAAGGTTCTCAAGTTTATAAAAACTAATCCACTTTTAGTTTGAACATGATTAAACTAATCCTCTCATAAATTTCTCATTGAACTGTACAAAATGAAGTTTATGAAAAAATCAAGCAACTTCAACATATTGGCAACTTCAAAGAACTTGTAAACAAAGGCTTATGATCAAGAAAGAAAGTGGTTCAGTTATTGTTTATTAATAATTTGGATAAAATAGAGGCTTATTGTCCCATGTGGTGTGGGTATGTTAGAATCACAAAATAAGATGGAGCGAGAGGCAGAGAGAACCTAAAGCAGATAAGTGGATATAAAAGGAAGCATACGGCTATAATGCATCACCCATGTTATGAATAAGGTTGAAACAATTGGTGAGTTAAACAATACACAAATTTTTTGTTATCCCGTTCTTTTATAAGATACAATCAAATGTTGAGCATGTAAAACTAACTAACATTTCATTCCCCTATTGAAGATCTTGTACTCTAGATCATAAATTTGGTCAAGTCATCTAAGTTAACTATGTGTTGCCACTTGTCAAGATGAATTTTATTGGGATACTCTGATACTAACTAATAATTTATAACTGGATTTAGTGAAGTCATCTAGCTAGTTCAGTTGATTTCTTAAACTTGAACATCTCCACTCCTACCGTCTTTAAAAATAACTTCCATTTTTCCTATGGAATGAAATCTTCTAAAATAAATTTCCCATCGCCCTGGACATTCTTATCATCAAAGACCTTCAAAAATGGTGTAATGAGCGCTATCTTTGAGTTATTTTTTTGTTCCAATATCTACGGAATTGGAACGCCAACTTTATGTTACATCAAATCCCCCTATTATATCTTTCGCTAGCAGCATGATTTTTTTCTCGTTCGAGATGCTACATATGTATATGTTTTTCTATCATAGGCTTTTGGTTTACCAAGTATGGTCCACCGTGCTAGATATTGGTGCAATATCCAGTGATCACAAAATTTATCCGTGGTGTGTAATGGTAGGAAAGAATTAAGGAGCTATTGTGCCATTAATGGGAGAAGTCATTTTTATGATTTACTTCACAATGGATAAAGGATTAGATGATGGAAACTTTATTGCAATACAATTATGAGCCCCACATGTTCATGAGAGTGCGTGAACACAACCAAAGTCTCCTCTTGGTCACTAAATATACCGAGATGTTTGGGGTTTGGTTTGGGTGTTCACCCTTTAACGACATGTTTTTAAGCTTACTCTAGATACTTAACATTATCATCACATTCTCAATCTGGGAGTCCGTGACTACGCGGTTAGTTTGACGAGACTGAAAATGTGTCTCAGAAATGCGTTCACTCTAGGCTCAAGTGCAAGCCTGTCACTCAAGTAATAATCCGATAAGTCGGGTATTGATCCTCAGGGAACTAAGACAACGAAGTTGTAACGACGGGAAAAGACTAAGGAATCCTAACCTTGACTCTAAAAAGAAAAAGAGAAAATGATTTGGTTGTGGGAATGATTAAACTAACTACAATTATGAAATTATGAAATTATGAAAAGATGAAATTACACTAAATTACCTAAAATGCTAATGAAAAATGGTTTAAAACTTTAAACTATGAATGAGAAAAACAGGACGGGAATACAATCCCCCAACCCTAGTGTATTGCAGTTATAATACTAATCGTATATTTAACTGATTAATTTGACCCAAAATTTGGTACTCCCAAGAATTACGTATACGAGGTTCAAGCCCGCGTCATACTTAATCGGAGGATGAGTAAATCGGTATCGCGATAGTGACACTCGAATTGCATTCTAAATCATCACGGTTACCCAGAGGCAATCGAGATATAAAGATCTACAATTGTTGTGTACCTACGCAATACAATCGTAATCAATCACTAAATTCAGAGGACTAATGTTATACACATGCGACTAACGCATCAGGTTGGGTTCATGTATCCCGGCCTTAGAAAATCTAGCCTAGCATGCTGAAAGTGATGAAAATAGTGTTCGATTTGCAGAAAACCATGATTAATCTAAGGAAAACTTATAAATTGATGTAGAAAGAAATTTAAGAGAAGAAACAACTCACTAGTTTTACCAAAGCAGTAACTACAGAAATTACGAATACTAGTAATCAAAGAACTTCAGAATAATCTTCACTATTGCAATTAAAACTGGAAATTGTATCCAAACTAGGGTTTGTGGAAAAGAAAGGAAAATTCTATTAATTCCCCCTAATTCTCCGTGAAAATAATTATAATAAAATGGGTTTTTATACCCTACAAGAATTTTGGAGTTTCAGCTGCACTAGGACTCTTTTTAGGAGAAGATAAGATTTGCAAATCTCGATGGCCGGACCGGTCCGGGGTAGGGGCGGACAGATCTGCCTCCCAAGCGGATCGGTTCTTTTTATTTTTAGGCGCACCGGTCAGTGGCGAACCGGTTCTTTTATTTTTCACCCTCCTTCCGTTTGCTTCCGATCCGGGGTCTTCTGGAGGTTTGCACAGCGGACCGGTCCGGGGTAGGGGCGGACCGGTCTGCCTGTTCGACTTTTTTCCTCATCTTTGACTGCTCATATCTTTTGTTCCGGAACTCCGATTGAGGTGTCATTTCTTCCTATGTGCTCATGAGTGTGATATCTTGAACTAATCTTTAGGTACATCATTCGAATTCCGAATAAAAATTATGCTTTTACCCTTTTGACTTTCCTTCTTGTCTTTCGTTATTCTTCGGGTCTCCTTCTTTCGTTTCTTGACATCAAATACCTGCAAAACTCATACGAAATACCAGAAACTCGGTGTACTTGTTAGGATAAGTCAGTAGCAAGATTATGAGATAAAGTCAAATCGATTACGTTGTTCGAGGTGCTAAAAGTAACTAAATTAAGGGATAAATTAGAAAGAATTTATGCCTAATCAAACCCCCCATAACTTAGAACTTTGTACGTCCCGAGCAATGTAAAAGAATCCTTGCACGACTCGATTCTTGAAAAATATTTTATTAGGATAGATTACCTTTTTCGCGGGCAAGCGATTGCATTTAGCGTATGCAATAAGCCTTTAAACCCCTAGGTTACCCTAGTAGGGCGAGTTGTGTCTTGTGAGGGTTTGCAGTGAATATACCCACAAAATTCGTTATTGGCTCAAAGAAATATCAAAATACGCAAAAATTATATAATTCAAACTTTCCTAGAAAATAATCATCATCAAGTCACGTTCAAGAGTTTCAAATCATTGTGCGTGTGTGCGAAGCCTAAAATTTAACCGTGAATTTCCACCGATTGACCATTACGTTACTTATTTGAAAATTCATTTTGATTTCAAAATATCATGGAATGCTCTCTCAAACGAATCACTCCAAAAGTGTCTATGCGTGATATAAAGAGTAAATATAATGGACGCAAAGTCACGCAAACAAGTAGAAAGATGGAAATTTATATTGACTAGAATCTCATCAACGGAATACGACTTTTCAAAACGGGAACATTGCCTCTTATTCACGCATTCAATCTCTTTTCATTATCTTTTGGTGTCTTAGCTCTCCACGCGGTAATCAATTTCGCAATTTGGACCCGGTTAGGACTTTTTCGGGTTTTAAGGTATATTGAGTAAAATGAAAGTGGTAGAGAAGGTTGGACTTGGAAAAGCCATTTATGATGTCCATTTTCGCTCAATTTCCATCTTTAGTCAATTTAGGCTTTGTGTATGTTGAATTTTACAACTTGAGACTTTAAACCAACTTTTAATGATATTTTTGAAAATTTTGAATTCCAATTTTTATTTATTTTGAACAAAAATATTTTTGGATTTTTCAAAATTTTATGATATTTTTTTTTGGAAATTTCTGGGCATTTTTGAAAATTTGTGACGTTTTAGGAATACGCACTTGTGACCCCCCCCCCCCCCCCCCTAACTTAGACTTTTACATTGTCCTCAAGCAAAAAGGACTGAAATCTAAACAAGGCAAAATAATAAGTACGATAAATAAAACAAACAAATGGAGAAAAATTCACATTTTATAACAAACAAGACTGTGGTACAATTACAAGGAAAAGCATTCAAACATGTGAATAGGGAAAAAATAAGTAAAAACTGCAGAACCACATCAAGCTTCACTGGGTCGGGGGATGGGAAGAACCGGGCGCATCGGGGCCATAGGGGTAATAGAAATAGGGTGGCAGTGGCTCATTAGGATCCCCTTAGCGGTGATAAATGTCCGCTTGGAAACAGAGTATCAAGTTCGTATCGCGATGGTAATCGGTCAAAAAGTTATCGAAGTTCACCTCGAGTGCCTCCATTCGGTTGGAGAGGTCGCTACCCACCCACTCAAAATTCGGGTCATCCTCTTCGTCCACCGAATCTTCATCCAGACCAACATCCCCCATTTCGACATTTGCACCGGCTGCCTCTTCTTCCTCGTCGCTCTCGCTCGAGGCAGCCTCTTCTTCATTATCACCTCCTCACCGTGCTCATAGGACAGCTAGATGTTTAGTGCTCTTAGTCCGGGTTCCCTGGCCAAAAGGACCGGGAATGCGGGCATGATCGAGCGGCGCCGCTATTCCAGGATCTTTGAGGATAGAAGTGATCAAACGGGCATAGGGCAATGGGGCAGCACCCATCTCATCCAAGGATGCGTTGATGATATCGGCGTATAAGGTTCGGGCCAGGTCGATGGAAGTGTGTGGGTAAAAAATATGGTAGGTCAAAGTGGCCTGCCGAGGCCGCATGGCGGAATCATTGGACGTTTGCAATATGTTGGCGCACACAATCTGAAAAGGGAGGCGCGCCTTCTCATTAAGGCGTCCAACGACGACGGTTTGCCCCGTCCAAGCCACATCTGCCGTAATCCGGGCCATGATAACGTCCTTGGCGACCGGGGGGACGTTTCATGGATAAGTGAATTCGAGAACGTCCGAAACATCGTACTTAGCCAACTTGGCCGTGAGAAGGGCCAAAGAAATTGGGATGACATTCCCATCCACATAAGCTTGGGCCTCGAATTGGCCCGTCCGAACTAGGGTACCATAAAAGGATCGGACTTCGGTTGCCTAAACCGCTTCATAGGGTTCATTGAGGAATCGGCACCACCCCCTAGCCATGAATAGGGCGGTGATGGAGTTGGGCAGCCCGGTCCATTGGACAACGCGATCCATATAGAGTTTGCGATCCAAACTGAAAAACTGATGGCACCGTCTCTCCTCTTGGCGGGAGAGGAATTCGCCATGACCAGAGGGTTGGATGTCGGCTGAGTCATACTTAGTGGGGGAAGCGCGTTGGTCCATGAGAACAAGAGATATTTTAGGCTTGGAAAACTAGGGAGGGAGAAGAGAAGAGTTTGGTTGAAGGTGTGAAGAGAAAGATAGAGTTTGGGTGTGTATTTATAGGTGAAAGGGTGTCGGTAGGGGTTAGATTTGGAGGGAAAGGGTTCGGAGGGAAAGGGGGGTGAATTTGGGAGGGAAATGGAAGGGTTGGGAGTTGGTAAGATGAATTGGAGGGAATGAATGGGATTGGGGAGAAGGGGGTGAATCTTGGGAAGGCTTAAAAACAGACCTGCAGAAGGCGGACCGGTCCGGGGTATGGGCGGATCAGTCCGATATTTTAAATTCAGGCAAATCCGACTAGCGGATCGGTCCTTTTAAAAATTAAATGAAAAGATCCGGGGAGGACCGGTCCGGCCCTAAAATAAAGGAGCCAGTCCGGCCCAGGGTTTTTGGGATGGATTTTCCCCTAACTTAATTTCGAACGCTCTTCTCTGAAATTTTTTTGCTTTCACAACATACTCCGGATTAATATGGATTAAAAACCTCACGGTAGCCATTACCAACGCAATTCGACTCAATGTTACCTAAACATGCGAATGATATTTTCCGAATGTACTTTAATCCTATCGACGCTCACTACACACACGACTCTCTGTACACACACAACTCTCACCCCATACGCATCGGGGGTGCGATGACCTTGCTGTAATAGCTCATTCTACTTCCTAAATGAGTTTCGACAACCAAACGGTGTCGACTTCTTCCGCACACGCCTCTAGATATGGATTTAGGCATTTTTTATTCACTTTGAATGTAGTTCCCCCTTTTAAATCGTCTAATTCAACATCTCCATGAGGGAAAACATTCTTCACAACGAACGGGCCAGACCATCGTGACCGCAACTTGCCCGAAAAGAGATGAAGCCGAGAGTTATAGAGAAGAACTTTTTGTCCTGGATGAAACTCTTTGCGTCGAATGATGTTATCGTGTGCGAGTTTCATCCTCTCTTTGGAAATTTTAGCATTCTCATACGCATCATTGCGTAGTTCTTCTAACTCATTCAATTGAAGTTTGCGGGCTTCACCGGCCTTATCCAAGGCATAGTTTAATTCCTTGATTTCCCAATACGCCTTGTGCTCTAATTCAACGGGAAGATGGTAAGGTTTTCCATACACAAAGTGCAAAGGGGACATGCTGAGTTGATTTTTATATGCGGTACGATAGTCCCATAGCGAATCGTTCAATCTAAGTGACAAATATTTTCGAGTAGGATTGATGGTCTTTTCAAAAATGTTCTTGATTTCCCGATTTGCTAGTTTGGCCTGCCCATTCGTTTGTGAGTGATAAGTCATTCCAACATTGTGAACGACACCATACTTTCTCATTAGCTTCTCGAATGGCCTATTCCAAAAATGCGTGCCATTATCGCTGATTATCGCTTTCAGTGAACCGAAGTGGGAAAGTATGTGTTCCTGCTGGAATTTTATCACCACTTTGTTGTCATTTGTCTTGGTAGCTATAGCTTCCACCCATTTAGAAACGTAGTCTACCGCAACAAGGATGTATAGGAAACCAAAGGACGGGGGGAAGGGATCCATGAAGTCAATATCCTAACAATTGAAGATCTCAATGATGAGTATGTGGGTAAGAGGCAACATGTCTCATCGAATAATGGCTCCCATCCATTGGCACCTATTGCAAGATTTGCAAGCATCGTTTGCATCCTGAAATATTGTGGGCCAGTAAAGGCCGCATTGCAGAATTTTAGCGGCCGTATTTTTCGTCGAAAAGTGGTCTCCACAAGCTTTCGAATGACAAAACTGGATGAATTTTGGGATCTCGTCATCCGGTACATATCGTCGGATGATTTATTCGGTGCAATATTTAAAAAGGAATGGATCGTCATAGAAAAACGTACGCGACCAAGTAAGAAACCTCTTTTTATCTTGCGGTGTCCAGTTAGGAGGGACGACTCCCGTGACAAGGTAGCTCACTATATCCGCAAACTAGGGCAAAGGAGAGGTAGCAAAAAGTTGCTCATCCAGAAAGTATTCGTCTATGGGTATGGGATCACTAGGTACGTCAGACGAAAGCCGTGATAAGTGGTCGGCAACGATGTTTTCTACTCCTTTCTTATCTTTAATGGAGAGATTGAAGTATTGTAGGAGTAGGATTCACCTTATGAGGCGCGTCTTTGTGTCTTTATTTGTAAGTAGGTATTTCAAAGTTGCGTGGTCGGTGAAGCAAGTACTGGGAGAACCGATGAGATATGACCGAAATTTATCAAGGGCAAAGACTACTGCTAGCAACTCTTTCTTCGTGGTAGAGTAGTCAAGTTGTGGTCCGGTAAGAGTCCGACTAGCGTAGTAGATGACATGAGTTTGCTTATCCTTTCTTTGGCCCAAAACAACCCCTATCGTATAATCGCTAGCATCACACATAAGTTCGAATGGAAAGGACAAATTCGGAACTTGCATGATGGGGGTGGACACAAGCATGGTTTTCAATTTTTCAAAAGATATTTGGCATGCTTCCGTCCACTCGAATGGTGTGTCCTTCATGAGTAGGTTGCTTAAGGGTCTAGCGATGGCGCTAAAGTCCTTAATGAACCTTCGATAAAACCCCGCGTGGACCAAGAAAGAGCGCACATCCTTAAGCGATTTTGGTGGGGGAAGATCAACTATGACATCTATTTTGGCCCTATCGGCTTCTATCCCCTTGGATGATACTATCTGGCCAAGAATTATTCCCTCGGTGATGAAGAAATGGCATTTCTCCCAATTCAGCACTAAGTTCTTTTCCACACACCGGGCAAGTATTTTTTCCAATTTTTCTAGACAATGATCGAAAGAGGTGCCAAAAATGCTAAAATCGTCCATGAACAATTCGAGTCCTCTCTCGACCATGTTGCTAAATAAGCTCAACATGCACTTTGGAAGGTCGCAGGTGCATTACACAAGCCGAATGGCATACGTTTGTAGGCAAACGTACCAAAAGGGCAAGTGAAGGTCATTTTCTCCTGGTCAAGTACATCTACCTCAATCTGGTTATATCCGAAATAACCATCAAGGAAGCAATAGTAGGGGTGGCTTGCTAATCTCCCAAGCATTTGATCAATGAATGGTAAGGGGAAATGATCTTTCCTAGTTCCCGCATTGAGTTTCCGGTAATCAATGCAAATGCACCACCCGGTGGTGGTATGTTGGGGAACTAGATCTCCCTTAGCATTCTCAATCACTGTCATGCTCGACTTCTTCGGGACGACTTGAATGGGGCTCACCCACTTGCTATCTGAGATTGGGTAGATAATCCCGACATCCAATAACTTGATAACCTCGGTTCTCACTACTTCTTTCATGTTGGCATTAAGACTTCTTTACATTTCTCTTGAGGGCTTGACATCCTCTTCGAGATGGATCTTGTGAGTTCAAATCAAAGGACTTATGCCTTTCAAATCAGCAATGCACCAACCAAAAGCACTTTGTTGCTTCCTGAGAATTTTTAACAGTTTACCCTCCTGCTCGTCGTCTAGGCTAGAGGAGACGACAACAAGAAATGTCTCATCCTCTCCTAGGTATGCATATTTAATATGGGAGGGGAGTTTATTCAATTCTAGGGTTGGAAATTTTTCGCTAGAGGGAACCATGCATGTATCCCTCGGTGGTAACTCCTCGAATCTCAAAACCCAATTAACATCTCTCGCATCCTCGTCCGACGTTCTCTCATCGAGTAACTCTATCAACTCCCAAACCTCCCTCTCGAAGTCGGTGTACGTCCCCTCACTCTCGTGGCTCGACACTAGACATGACCCTAAGGCATCACCACAATAATTCTCCTCAAAGTACTCTTCTACTATCTCATCTATGAAGCTCACCGCGTGAAGATCATCTTCCTCCCCCGTATGTTGGGCTATGTGGAAGATGTTGGTCTCTAAGGTCATGTTCCCAAAGGTGAGTTGTATTCGACCATTCTGAGTATTGATGATTGCGTTAGCCGTAGCTAAGAATAGGCGCCCAAGAATGATGGGAACATGATTTCTCGAGTTGAAGGAGGGCTCCGTGTCGCAAATGACAAAATCTACCGGTAAGTAGAAAGTGTCAACTTGGATGATCACGTCCTCGACTATACCTCTTGGGATCTTAATAGTTCGATCCACTAATTGGAGAGTGACCTTTGTGGGCTTAAGGTCGCCCAAGTCAAGTTGCCTATAGATGGAGTAAGGGAGGATATTGACAATTGCTCCCAAATCAAGTAAGGCTTTCTCGATTTTGTTTTCTCCAATGATGCATGAAATGGTGGGTGCACCGAGATATTTGAATTTAGGCGGGAGATCATTTAGTAGAATGGAGCTCACGTTCTGGGCTAGAAAGACATTCTTCTTTACCTTCATATTTCTATTTACCGTCAATAAGTCTTTGATGACTTTTCCATAAGCTGGAATTTGCTTAATGGCATCGAGAAAAGGTAAATTCAGCCTGACTTGTTTTAGCACTTCTAGCACGTCTTCACGTGGGTTTCCTTTATGGGAAGGAATCAACCTTTGAGGAAACGGTGTTGCGGAGGGTGGTTTCACTACTACCTCAGGCTCACTAGTGTCTTTTTTGTCACTCTCATTTAAGGGGACATCTTCGGCCTCTTTTGTGCAAGGAATAATCTCCTTATCTTTCGTTGTGTCGTGTCCAGGAGGTGATAAATCAACGACTCTCCCACTATGAAGAGTGGTCACAGCTTGGCATTGCTCCTGATGTTCAGTAGAGGTGGAGCTAACACTAGTTTGACCTTGGGGAGGTCTTTGGCCTTGGGCAGGGAACTTGCCCTTTTCTTAGACACTCAACGAGGATTGTATCTTTGACAGATTCGCATTTATGTCGCTAATCAGACGATCATATTTAGCATTGGTTGTAGTCTGACTTGCGATAAATTGATTCATGGTATCCGCGGTGGTGGGATATAAGATCCCGGAAGTGGTGGTGCTTACACATGTCCTTGCATGTGTGGGGCTTGTTGAAAGTGTTGTGGTGGAGGAGGGGTAACATGGGAAGTAGGGTTCATTGCAGCATGTTGTTTCCCTTAGCTAAAACCAGGATGGTTTTTCCATGAAGGGTTGTAAGAATTTCCGTGCGGTGCACCGAAATTAACCTTAAAACCCCCTATAACACTAACTTGCTCTTGAAGCATCACTTTGTAGGCGGGTATAGTCGAGCATTCCTCAGTTGAATGACCCGCATCACAAATCGCACACACCTTTTCAACGGGGTTTATTATGGATCCATTTGGTCCTCTTCCACATATCCCATATAGGTCTCGCACTTCTTTCTCAAGTATATCGATCCGACTGTCCTCTATAGAACTCTTTTCTACATGAAATAGGCCGGATGCCGTCGGAGTGGTGGTCACTTGACGATTTTGATTTTGAGCATTAGGGTCAGATGTATCCTAGGATTGGGTAGTCTCGGCGACATACCTCAGGTTAAGCTCAACATTGTGGGCGTTTATGTCGACAAAGGAACCACTTCCCATGGTTTCAACAACTTGCTTGGAGTTAAGATTCAGCCCATTATAGAGAAAAGAGATGATTTGCGCTGCATCAAATCCATGATGGGGGCATGAAGTGACTAACTCATTGAAACTCTCGTAACATCAATGAAATGGCTCATTTTCAAATTTCCTGAACGCTTGAATTTGAGCCTTTATGGAGATTGTTCGATGTGGTGGGCAGAATTTCTTGAGAAATCTCTATTATAACTCGTTCCAAGATGGAATCGAGCTTGGAGGTAAAGACCATAACTAGGTCTTAACTTTATCTTTGAGTGATAACGGGAAAAGTTTGAGGCGGATCACCTCTTATGTGAAGGTTTGATCATTGAGAGTGTCGCACACATCCTCAAATTCCCTAATGTGGAGATATGGCTTTTCGGAGTCCATACCGTGGTAATGTGGTAACATCTGGATCATCTCGTTTTTAAAGAGAAATTGCCCGGCATTATACGGGAGTATAATGCATCCCGGAGTGACAGTGCGCTCGGGATATAAGAATTCTCTGAACGGGTGAAATGGGGCCTCTTCCTCACCAGCAGGTGCATTACTGTGTTGTGACATCTCGCTCTCACTTAACGACTTGATGCTCTCACTAGGTGTGCTCGAAGTGTGCTCGGAGGTGTGTCCTAGGAAGGAAAATGGAGTGTTATTGGAGATTGAGTGTGACGGTGTGGGGGGTGGGATCCAGAACTGTTGGGCGTTTGGAGTGTGGGGGCTATCTGGGTTGTACTCAACTATTGGATTTTCGTGAATGCTGGTTGGAGTATTATGAGGTGTGGGATTGAGTTTAGAATTTTGCATTAAAATCTTGTGAGAGATGGTGGTGAATCTTTTTCTACTTTTTTGAGTTTTTTATGTTTTTGTATTTTTGGTCAAAGCTTTAGATTGACTCGATCTAATCCTAAGTCTACCTAACTCCCCGGCAACGGCGCCACAAACTTGACGCGATTGAAAATGTGTCTCGAAAATGCGTTCACTCTAGGCTCAAGTGCAAGTCTGCCGCTCAAGTAATAATTCGATAAGTCGGGTATCGATCCTCAGGGAACTAAGACAACGAAGTGGTAATGACGGGAAAAGACTAAGGAATCCTAACTTTGACTCTAAAAAGAAAAAGGGAAAATGATTTGGTTGTGGGAATGATTAAACTAAATGGAATTATGAAATTATGAAAAGATGAAATTACACTAAATTACCTAAAATGCTAATGAAAACTGGTATAAAACTTTAAACTATGAATGAGAAAAACAGGACGGGAATACAATCCCCCAACCCTAGTGTATTGCAGTTATAATACTAATCGTAAATTTAACTGATTAATTTGACCCAAAATTTAGTACTCCCAAGCATTACGTATACGAGGTTCAAGCCCGCGTCATAGTTAATCTGAGGACGAGTAAATTGGTATCACGATAGTGACACTCGAATTGCATTCTAAATCATCTCGGTTACCCAGAGGCAACCGAGATATAAAGATCTACAATTGTTGTGTACCTACGCGATACGATCGTAATCAGTCACTAAATTCAGAGGATTAATGTTATACACATGCAACTAACGCATCAGGCTGGGTTCATGTATCCCGATCTTATAAAATCTAGCCTAGCATGCTGAAAGTGATGAAAACAGTGTTTGATTTGCAGAAAACCATGATTAATCTAAGGAAAACTTGTAAATTGATGTAGAAAGAAATTTACGAGAAGAAACAACTCACTAACTTTACCAAAGCAGTAACTACAGCAATTACGAATACTAGTAATCAAAGAACTTTTGAATAATCTTCACTATTGCAATTAAAACTGGAAATTGTATCCAAACTAGGGTTTGTGGAAAAGAAAGGAAAATTCTATTAATTCCCCCTAATTCTCCGTGCAAATAATTATAATAAAATGGGTTTTTATACCCTATAAGAATTTTCGAGTTTCAGCTGCACTAGGACTCTTTTTAGGAGAAGATAAGATTTGCAAATCTCGATGGCCGGACGGGTCCGGGGTAGGGGCAGACCGGTCTGCCTCCCAAGCGGATCGGTTATTTTTATTTTTAGGTGGACCGGTACGGGGCGTACCAGTTCTTTTATTTTCACCCTCCTTCCGTTTGCTTCCGATATGGGGTCTTCTGGAGGTTTGCATACCGGACCGGTTCGGGATAGGGGCGGACCGGTCTACCTGTTCGACTTTTTTCCTCATCTTTGACTGCTCATATCTTTTGTTCCGGAACTCCGATTGAGGTGTCATTTCTTCCTATGTGCTCATGAGTGTGATATCTTGAACTAATCTTTAGGTAAATCATTCGAATTCCGAATAAAAATTATGCTTTTACCCTTTTGACTTTCCTTCTTGTCTTTCGTTATTCTTCGGGTCTCCTTCTTTCGTTTCTTGACATCAAATACCTGCAAAACTCATACGAAATACCAGAAACTCGGTGTACTTGTTAGGATAAGTCAGTAGCAAGATTATGAGATAAAGTCAAATCGATTACGTTGTTTGAGGTGCTAAAAGTAACTAAATTAAGGGATAAATTAGGAAGAATTTATGCCTAATCACAGTTCTTACGAGTAACATTGGTCATGTACGAGGTGTTCGCGCATCTTACGTGGACATTTGGGAGCTGGTTTGGGTTTTCAACCTCTATCGGGCATGCTTTTAATGCTAATCTATATATTTTGAAATTATAATTGTATTCTCAAACTGAGAGTCTCGTGATTACGCGACCAGTTCTTACGAGTTACATTAGGTTCATGTGAGGTGTTTATGCCTCTAAGGAGGTTGGTTTGGGTTTTCACTCTCTAATGTCATGTTTTTAAACCTAATCTCGCTATTTTCAAATTATCGTCATATTATCAAATCGAGAGTCCCATGATTACGCGATGAGTTCCTATGTGTAAGATTGGTCCCATGCGACGTGTTTGTGCCTCATACGGGGCAATTTGGGGGGTTGGTTTATGTTTTCACCCTTTAACGACTTCTTTTTAATATTAATCTAAATATTTTTAAATTATCATCATATTCTCAAGCCGAAAGTCCCATGACTATGCAGCCAGTTCTTATGAGTTACACTGGTCCTGTGCGAGGGGTTCGTGCCTTTTATGGGGACATTTGGGGGGTGATTTTGGGTTTTCATCCTCTAACGGTTTGTTTTTAAGCCAAAGTCTAAATATTTTCAAATTATCATCATATTCTCAAACCGGGAATCCCGTGACTACACGATCAGTTCCTACGAGTTACACTGGCCTCGTGCGAGGTGTTCATGCCTTTTACAGGGCCATTTGGGACCTGGTTTGGGTTTTCACCATTTAACGACTTGTTTTTAAGCTTAATCTAGGTATTTTCAAATTGTTGTCATACTCTCAAATTGGGATGTAGGGGGAATAAACGGATTGGAAGGAGTTGCAGTGTTTGTAGATGGTAATGCATGAGGACTATGCCCAACACAACTTAGATTGGAAATAAAATGAAACTATTCTAACAAGCCCCAATAGATTTTTGTTATTTCATTCCACAATATTTTTTTTCAAAAGATTGAAAATAATACGAAACTAGGCTAAGAAGCCACAACTTAGTTACTATCACTAATGGGTAAAATCATAGAAGATTGAGAAGTACCTTAAGAAACATTGACACCTATATACACAGGACTCCACTAAAAGATAGAAACAACAATAATGTGTTTTATTGGAAACCCAGAAATTTGTTTGGAGACATTTTTACGGCAATAGTAACATCCTCTACTCCGTCACTACTCATAATCGACCAACCATCGTCGAGAAACCCATTGACGTATTCATTGACCCCCCTGAGAACTAATTCCCAAAATTTTAGGCAAGGGAGAGAGTTGATAAAAACAAATATATATAAAGAATCCCTATCAGATAGATTCAACAAAAATAAAAAAAATTACAGTCTTGCTGGCTTTACATTACACATGTTTTGTATTAACATGTTTTATAATGTCATGAAAACAGAGGAAATTGTGTCCAATTTTTTTGGTTTATGAACTATTATGACTTGTAATATTTTTAAATTTGTATGTCTATTAGTTTATCAACAACGTGTCACATTCACAATTTATGATTTTTCTTTATTTTTTTTGCAAAATATAAATAATTTTTCTTTCATATTTGAAATTTCTTGATTTTCTTAATTTGTTTTAAAATAATAAATAAAGTTTTTGAAAAAATATATATTTATCTCAAAGGACAACTACAACTGTCTATTAAAATTTTAATTTGGCGCTGCATTTAATGCACCAAAATTTATTTGGGAGAGCTACTGTTGTCCATAATACTTCGTTTTAAAGGACAGGAACATCTATCCTTATAAACATATAGTAGTATTTGTATTTAAAAGGAAAGAGCTAAAAGCATGGTATCTTGCTTTCCTAAAAACTCAAAAGGGGTAGCACTTGCTCTCCTTTTAGACTTTTATGATGGTCATTAGATAGGACACCTCTTTCTATCCCTATAAATGTCCTAAATACTATTGGGGTCAGCAAATTAGATGTCCTTAATTGTCATTTTTCTAATAATGAAGGTTTAAACATTTCAAAAGTTTCCACTAACTCATAGGAATCTAGTGGTACTTGTAACAGGTCAATAACGGAGAACGGAAATGGGGATGAAATAAATTCAATCTATAGTATTTTGTCATCACATAAAGATTGAATTTTAAGCGAGCAAGACTCACTTTCAACAAGACATTCTTAAAAAATTTGAGGTGAAACACAAGTCTCAACCTTCTCTTTGTTTTCCAAAGAAGAACTAGTCTCCTTGCAAAGTGTTTCCATTTCCTAATCATCACTAAGGATCTTCTTCATGTCTTGTATGTAAGGAATGAAGGTTTCTTTCAAAGTAGGCTTCCTTGGCTCTAGCACCTCAGATTCCTCATTTGGTCGAAAATTTTCTTCAATTTCAAAAATATCGGAAGACAAATTATCATTAAGTTCGAATAATTCATCCAACTCTTTCTCCAAAAAACAATTTTCTTCCTAATACTTTTTTTCAAGACTAACATTCTCAAGAATTCGAAGTCCTTCACTATAGTAATGGGCGAAGGCGTGGATTCTTGACATTGAAAAGTTTGAGAACTATTCCCATACAAACGTGAGTTTTTGAGGCTTTCCTTCTCAATAATTCGAAGACCTTTACAAATGGTAATAGGTCAAGCCATTGATTCTTGCAAATAAAAAGATTGATAACTATTCCCAAATAAAGAACCATTATAATTACTGAAATCATTATAAGAAAAAATGATTGTCGAATAGTTTGTAGATGGACAATCCACGTAATGAGGTGTGCTGCTAAGGATTCAACTTTTCTTGGAGAGCAATCGTGCAAGCCTGAAAAAATGGTTAAAACCAAAAAATACAAAAAAAATTATATTGCAAAATTGTAAATCAATTATAATCAATAACAAAAGAGTCTCCGGCAACGACACCATTTTGATCCAGGTGAAAATGAACGTCCCAATAATAAGCTAATCATTGTTGTCGGCCTCCGATCGTAATACAAAAAAAAATTTAATCATTAATTACACTCCAACAAAGTATATCATATAGTATGGGTATCGAATCCATAGGTAATGTTTGATGGACTTTAATTGATTTATTACTTCTAAAATAAAAGTGGAAAAGATGATGATGTTTGAAAAGGGAAAAATGTAAAAAAATAATGTTAACTACGCTAATTAGAAGTAGACAAAGAATAAGAAACGGGATTAGGATCACATCCCTGCCATGGGATAAATAATGGATATAAAGGATTCTCATTCAAAAACATTTAATAGAGTATATTTAATTGATTATAAACATCAAACATGTAGAAATTTAATTCAATAATGAAGAAAAACTTTCTCTCGAATATGGTCACAAGTGGATTAATTATCAAATATCTCTATAAACACTAACGTTGCATGAAAAAGAAATTTAAACACCTAATATCCTAATTTTAATGCACGAGGTTTCAATTTATTGTATTTTTACCCAAAACCTAGTTTTGAAAGCTCAGCGCCCATTAATGGCAGAAATATGATCCAAACCCTTGAACTCCCTACTAAATATGATAATGGTAACAACACAAGAATCCATTAAAAAATGTGTAAAAGTAATGATGCAAAAACAACAGTGCTTGAATTTAAGATTGCTAAGGTTGAAGAACACAAACATGCAAAAAGAAATCAACGCTTAATGGAGAACCGAAAAAGCTATTGAATTGACGGTGCAATACTTGTACATTGTTCTCCTAGATGTTTTTCTTTGATTAAGATCTTTAAAATTAATAATATCCATGATAAAAGATCCCTAATAACTAAATATATAGGTTATAATTCGTTTAGAGGAGTCCCCAAATCATAAAACTCTCAAGGCTAAAAAATAGAGCCAAAATAAAAATCCTGCTTCAAATATATTTGTCACGATTTTTAAAGCATGACTAACGTTTTGTCACAGTTCTAGAGAGGGAAAAATGGTGAACCAGTTCCCTTAACTAGAACTGGTTCTAGTTTTCCATCCGATCGAACCATTTCTACTTTAGAACTGAACCGATTTATTTTTATGATACTTCTGATTCTTCTCATCTTTAAATGCGCATAACTTATTCACCGTAGCTCGGATTGAGGTATCATTTTTCTTGTATTGTTATGACTTTAAGATATTCAACTTTATTATTTCCCCCACCTCTGGACTAAGGATACAAAATTACAAAAATGCCCTTCAAATTTCTTTTCTTGGTTTCTTTCGTTGTTTCGGTTTCTCTATTCTATCCACTTGTATGAATTACTTATAAAACACGAGAGAAATACATAAAACACGAAATACTCACAGAAAATGGTTAGTAGCTTAAAATGAGATAAATTTGGGTTAATTACGATTTCCAAAATCACCAAAAGACCAAAACTAAGGGGAAAATATAAAATATTTATGCCTAATCAGTTCCTCTAAGGGTTTTTGAAAATTTTATGAGCTATATTTTGAAAGAAAAAGTTATTTTTAGAGGACTAGGCCCCATGTAGTTCTAAGTAGGGTGGAATAAAGATTTTTTTAGAACAGAAGGGAGATGAGAGGAGTCGTAGAGCATCGACATTTTAGACTAGGGGTATAATTTCTTGATACCATCCAGGTTGACTTGACACGCCATCTTAGCAGATACATTAACCAGGATCTTCTTCATGATGTAGTGGACACTCTTATTCGGCCTGAATTTCCCTCTGGGGTGCGAAATGTGTTCTATAATTTCTTTGAGGTCCAAATCCCCTTCTCGAACACCACGATCCTTGACTCTTCGATTAAATGATCACGCTATCGGGCGATGGTATCCATGTATATGATATAGAGCCTTTAGCCTCTTTTCATCTAAGAGTGATAACTCATCAAAGCGTCATTGGTTCCAGTTTTCTTCAGTGAGTTTGCTTTCAAGCATAACACGTAATGAAGGTATATCCAGTTCAATGTGTAGGAATGCTTCCATGCCTTATACCAAAGAGTGAGGGTTAGCCCTAGTGGATGCTCGAACTGATTTATAGTAACCCCATAGGGCGTAAGGGATCAGATCGTCCCAATCTCGACAACTCTCGATCATCTTACTAATGATTTCTTTAAGGTTCTTATTGTCGACCTCAATTGCACCGTTGGTTTGTGGTTGGTAGGGAGATGATTTGTGTCTATGAATCTCGTACTCATCGACCAATTTGGTTAATTCTACCTCAATTTGTAATTCTTTATCTGATACTATCTCATGGGGAACCTCGTATCGGCAGATGATGTTCTTTAGGATGAATATGGATACATTTTTTGGCATTCATCACTTCGTATGACTCGACTTTGAACCATTTAAAGATGTAATGAATGGAGACTAGGATGATCCCATTGCCATTGGCGGCCTTGGGGTGACCTTCACTATGATATTGATGCCCTATGTGGGTAACGACCAAGGATAGGTCCTATGGTATAATTCTCGCGGAGGCAAATGCTGAGGATTGGCCAATTGTTGGCATTTAAGGCATCTTCAGACATAAGTGGTACAATACTGAATAATCGTGATCCAATAGTAACCCTATTAGCTAATCCTTTGGGTGAGCATATGGACGTTCATGTGGGGTCCGTATTCCCCACTTTGGATATTTAGCATCGTTTCTTCAATGCCTGCTCCTGTGATAACCTAGGTGGGTTCCATTGAAGTTTCACTTAAACACTGCTTATCGCAGATAATCTACTGGGTAACCAGTTTGCAGTGGGTTGGTTGATATTCCTTATTGTCATCTCGGGGTTATTTATCGTGTTTGAGGAAGCACCAAATATTGTAAGACCAAAAATCATCCATTTCAGAGTCCTCTTCTGTGACGAGCTCAATGTGGTAGTAGTGGTATGGTTTAGCTTGTTTCCAAACTAGGAAAGGGTCCATTGTTATTCCTTCAGACACGTTGACCATAGAGTCCTGAGTAGTAAGGCCATTGGCTAAGTTGTTCTTTTCTCGAAGCAAGTACTGGAAAGTTATATCTCAAAACTAGGAGGCTAGTGGTTTTTGGTGGGCGAGGAAGTGTAAGATCTTTTCATTTTTGACTTTCCATATTCTAAGGACTTGGCCAATGATGAGGGCAAAATCCCCATAGACATCGAGGAATTTGATGCCATTCTTGAGTGCTACTTTGGGGCCTACAGTGCATGCCTCGTGTCCGATCTTGTTATTGGTGCAGGGAATTTCTAGCTTGATGGTAATGGGTCTGTGACAGTCACCAGGGGCGGTTAGGAGTATCCCAATGCCATATCCTTTCTTATTGGCTACGCCATCGAAGAACATTTTATGTGAGTGGTTTTCCTGAGACGTGCAAAGAATATCTTCATATAGGAATTCAGAATCCCAAACATCGTCTTCTTCCATTGGGTAGTCAGCAAGGTAGTAAGAGATGGCTCTCTTTACTTGCTTTCTACGTGTCATAAACAATATCAATCTTAGCTAACATCATCAACCATCAAGCCATTCGACTGGATAGAGAAGGTTTCTAGGGAAGGTATTTGATAGGATCTATTCGGGACACACATTTAATTGTAAGAGTGAGCATGTAGTGCTGCAATTTCCAAGTGACCTAGATAAGGGAGTCACATGCTTTATCTAAGGCAATGTAGTTGACTTCATATTTGGTGAGTTTGTGACTTGAAAAGTAGGTGACTGTTTCTTTGGGGGATTTTTTAAGGTATTAGGCTAGAAAAGCCCATGACACCCCACCTAATTAAATACCGGGTGATCAGTCCTTTATTAAATTTAAAATAGAATATCCAAAATGGCTCGGTATTAGCATCACTGTCGATTTTTTTTATTAATTACTAACCACCTAATATTTAAAAAGTGAGATATCAAATTTTATCATATGAATTCACCACAACCAGACAATTTAATACTAAATATTCACCATTCAATAGATAATTTCTTAGGAAAAAAGCTGACATAATGAAATAAGATGAATCTGGAGTAAACACTTCCAGAATAAGATCCCAATACAATAGTCTGAACTGTAAATAAATAATTGAAGATGCTATCTCTAAATAGTAATGGGCAACATGTCGTAACTGATATGAATGACTATGAAAGAATCATTGATAGATATGGAAGAGTCTAGTATCGAGGTCCGATAACTTCCAGAGCAGCTACAACACGTTAACTAAATGGAACTCCTATGCTTGGCATCCTGGTGGCTAGGCACCTAAAAGGGTTTTACAAAAACGAAATATATTTGGGAGAAAATAGTTCAGATCCCGAGTTGAAAATATTTTTAAAAACAACAAGTATTTAATTGCATAAATACCGGATAATAATATACATGTTAGTCTCATGCCCTCACTTGACATTCTCACATCTCCACTTTCTAACCCATCCTAGTTATGCTAGCCTATTTAACTAGTTGGATTCGACCCTCTTCTTTAATTCCTATGTCATTGTTCCCACCTGTATTACCCGAAGAATACGTATTAACATTTCCTATAATTATTAATCGATTTCACGTATCTTAATAATCATATAATTTCCCACATGTTTACATTATACTAGATATAACAGTCTATCTCACATACTAAGCAACACAGTAGAGTAATCACAAGTATATATTTATATCACTCTCAATACATATACACAAATACGGCACCCCTATGCTGAGCTGCGGTGTATCTATACTCTACTATCGAATCGGTACATCACGTACGTAAGGATTACGAGTTTCGAATCACTCAGGAATCATATCAATACAAATCACACACATTGGAGGCGAACATAGTTCAGATACCCATGGGTCACGCACATACCTACGCTCCCATAGTAAGCGGACTTATCAACTCACCGATGAGCCCTTCACAGTCCTATGTTCTGAGGCACCAATCTAAATTTCCTCCAAAAGGCACACAAAGATAAGATTGTCCCCTTTCTAAAACCTCCCGTGATAGGAAGTATGGTAGGTATGTCATACACATAAGCATCCATATACTAAGTAATCACACAACCTAAGCACTTGCAAATTCAACATAGGTATATGCAAGTCCCATATTATAAGTCTCATACGTAGTATATTTATCTCCCGAATATCCTACGTATAATTTAATTTACATAATTACTCTCGCCGTATAAATTCAATTACCTTTCCCTATCCCAAAGGGTTATTAAGTTTCCCATATATTTCTGAGGTTACTTCAGTAATTATAATGTCCCCTTACTACTGGTACTAACCTTAAGTTATCATCTATCCGATTTAAATCCCAGTTTATATAACTTGCAACCATAACTCACTCGGTGAACACTCGTACATCTATCGATCAATCCCCTACATAACCACACTTTTTGGGCCTTAACTACTACCCTACAGACCTTCCCTAAGTCCCATTATGATTAATTTATCATCACTAAAGATTCTTGCAGGTTGGGATTAGATCAAAATTTAAAATGAAAATAAGTCACAAATTCTGGAGGCGTCGATTGATCGAAGGAAAAGGGTCGATCGATTGATCTCTCATATATTGGTCTGTGATTTTCTACAAATTTAAGCCTACGGGTTTCATCAATTTTCAACACCAAATCCTCCATTATAGTGTCCAAACTTCCAACCCAATATAACTAATGTTGTACTAACTCATAATAATGATTTTTAACATACCAGAAACCTTAAATCATCAAGATTCATCAACAAATCAACTAGTTTCCAATTAAATTCTCTAGAACCCTAGTATATGATTAAAACTCTAGTTTTCTCTACATATCAATTTCAGATTACATATAGTTTCTTCTTGTAATATAAGTGGTTCAATCCTTAACATGAGTGCTAACTAGAATATGATTTTAATCAACAAAAATGTCCTCTACACGCATAAAATTTATTCTTAAATCATATTCTCCTAACATGGATATTTTATCTAATTAAATTTAAGCATGGACAATACATTCCTTAATGTAGCAGGTCTGATACTTTGGTGAAGATAGTTATAATCACGTTCTTCACCTTTCGATCTACACGTTGGTGGTGATGGTGGGGAGAGAAGGTGGCTCTAGGTGGTTGCTCCCCCTCTAAGACACTTCACCTCCTTGAGAAACTCTTCCTTTTCTTGTAAAATCTCTCACACGTTCTCTCCTATGGTTTCCTATGACTTTAAATATTTCAATTCCTTGTTTTATTATCCAAATAGTTGGTTTTAAAGTGGCAATTCCCATATCTCTTCATAGGATGGAATTTCAAAGGTTAAAAATTGACTTTTCAATTTTCGGGTCGACCGAGGAATGTCCCGAGACCCTATACATATGCCCAAATATAGTTTCCAGGCTATTTCGACCCTTTCAAACACTTTGGCACACTTGAAATGACCATCAGGATGACTTAAAAATAAATTACTTTTTTATTTCATTAAATTGCATTACGATGTGATTGATACGCGCGTCCTGAGTTAATCACCATAACTGTCATCTTATTCACTCATGACAATTTCAATAAATTTATAATCACATATTATTATACTCACAAGTAATATTCAACATAATTCATATCAATAAATACTAACTGTCATCACGCTAGTAAATATTTATTCAAATCCGAATTAATTATAAATTAATTTCCCAATTTAAATATAATTAATCCCATAATTAAATATCATTAAAATTACGGGTTATTACAAAGCCCTAACTACGGCATTTGTTATAGTCAAGTATAAGAGTACTGGGAGGCCTGGCTGCAGTGGTATGAGTACCGGAGGTTGAGTTAGATATAACTCTAATTCCAACCTTTTTAATATTTTCATCTGTAGGAAAAATACCTTTGAGAATTTTCCATACTAGCACCATCATCTTTGTGGGGATACCAGGATACCAAATGAATTTGGAAGACAACATTTGAGAACTAGACATTGTAATAGATTCCCAAGTCGAAGAAAAGGAGAAAGCGCATGAATGAGATCCAGTCCACACTAACTCATCTTTGTATTCATTCCAAATTGGAGTCCGCTTAATTTGGTTAACTAACTGAAGATGTAGAAACTGATGTTACTTGTCACAATCCCAAGATCTATCTTCTTTCCAAAAACTCATTTACTTTATTATTCCTGGGAATGTTAAAGAAGTCACCAATTAGGCCAGAGTCCAGCCAAGTGTCCCAAGAAAAATTAATGTCTCCCAAGCTTAAATTCCACTTTATATGAGCTTCAGCAGTGTCTCTAATGTAGTTCATCCTTCCACAGGTGTTTGCGAATGATTATTGAGTCACTGAGAAAGGATGATTTTTTCGATAGTACTTTTCCTTGATGAAATTTGACCACAAAGATTCAGTGAACCTGAGTTTCCACCAAAGCTTCATAGCCATAGCATTGTTGATGTCACTCAAACTCCTGATTCCGAGACCACATTCTTTGATAGGCTTTGCTATATCCTTCCATTTATAACAATGATTCTTTACTTTATCTTGTGAAGAACCCCAAAAAAATATAGCAAAAATGGCTTCAATGGTTTGAAACACTTTTTTGGGAGGGTTGAAAGCTGCAATAGTATGAATAGGAATGGAAAATAGAACACTTTTAAGAAGGACCAACTTTCCTCCCAGTATTAGCATCCTTGATTTCCATCCAGTGAGAGTATATCTGATTTTTAGAATGAGATGGTCAAAATGGGAAATCTTCTTTCTACCTGCAAATAAAGGACAACCAAGGTATAAAATAGGAAATTTTTTGCTAGAAAAACCAGTATTTATACCCTTATTAGTAGTGACAGGGCCTGATCGACAAAACAATTAGGGTGTAATAGAAAATACGGGCAACCTTTAAGGGGTTTGGGTGAGTATATGGGTAGGGAGAATGATTTATTTGGTACAATATGGGAAGATGGGTCAAATTCTAGATTATTTTCTTGGAATATAGAAATGGTATGATTTGGAAGTGGGTTGTGAGTTATGTTGGGTTTAGGATTGGCTTATGGGGTGATGATACCTCGGTTAATAAGACCATGAATTATGTTCTGGAGTTAGAAGCATTGATCAGTGGTATGCCCAAAATTTTGCTCAACACCATTATGGTCCTCAGGTTTGAATTTTTTTGGAAGACGGTTTGGTAGTGCACGATGGTCTAAAGGTTTGTTGAGATTTCATCTTAGTAGGGATTGGTATACTTTGGAAATGGGATCATGAAGCTCGGTGTATTATTTTATGGCTGTACTAGCACAGATTTCCTTTGTCCATGAAGTGGTAGGCTATGATATGTTGTTGATGGTTGAGATAATGGAGTTGGAAGTTTTTTATATTTTCTTAGAGTGAAATGTCCGGATAATTTCTTTGGTTCAACTTTTGTATTGGAAATATTTTACTCAATCTCCACTCCTGCTTCCCAAAGGGCTCAGAAGTGTGTGTAGTACTATCCTACCATTGTTGTTCGAACATGGGGTGAGAAGTTTTTCTTCACAATGCTAACTTTCTCCTATTCAGAAGGTCGGTTGGCCATAGTAATCCCTTTCTCTCTCTACCTTGCTATGAAATTATTGATAGTTTCACTAGGGTTTTCCTTGATAATTTCTACATCATATCATATAAAGTTAACTCCTCGTTTTATTTTTATTGTGATATGAAATCACGGGCAACATCCTCCAAACTATGAATTCTAGATTCGTCGAGGGATTGGAACCAATGAAGAGAGTTGTCTTCCAGAGTCTTGTGGAACATCTGAGCCATTATTTCTTCGGAGGCACCTAGGAGATTCATATCCCAGTCCTAGATTTCAGAATAAACAATTAGGGGCCCGCTACCACTGAACCTCTCAATTTTGGGCATCTCGAATTTTTCTGGCGACCTTGCCTTAGGGTATGGAGATATATGGGTGAAATCCATGTCGTTCCTAGAGATTCGGACTTGGTCAAATTTCTTGGTCAACAGTTTAAGGTCCTCCTTGACCATGTTCAACTCTTCTTCCTTTGAATCGATGGGTACTGACAGGTTATCACCTAGATGGGAAAAAATCGGTATATGAAGCTAAGCTCGCGGTGTCCCATTTATCGGAGGCGTATATGGAGCGTGCAAATATTCTTTTAGGAGAGAAATATGCTCAGGTGAGAGTGGACCCATAGCTTGGAGGAAAAGGACATCGGGATCCTTGAGAACTAGGATTCGGTTTCGTTTCATCTCGTGGACCTTAGTTTGAAAGTTGTCAATCTTGGCGATAAGCTAGGCTAGGAACGTCACCAAATTTGGATGGACATTCGGTACTGGGTCTGTGTTCTTCATGGAGAGACGGTGGAGGTAGATTTTGGACACGGAGGAAGTAGTGGGAGAAAAGACAGATCTTTGGGGTGACTTAACGGAAGGCCGAAGACAACAAGGAGCTAGTCCAAGGGTCTAGTATGTGATCGATCGGAGGAGGAAAATAATTCAAATTTATTTTCGAAAAAGAAAAGGGAAAAATATTATTATTGAGAAAGGAGGAAAATGTTTATGAGAAAATTTGAAAAGGGAAGGAGAAATTAATTTTTGTATGTTTTTGACAAAATAAGATAAAAAAATGTCTATTGACATTTATGATAAAAGGAAGGAAAATGTTTTTGGTATTTTGATAAAAGAGGGGAAAGAAAATGTTTTTTGACACATTTGATAAAGAAGAAAAACGATAGAATGGTCTCAGCATGATTATTATTATGTTAATGTTTTCACTTTTTTTAGGTCTACCTATATGTAAAAGGAATTCTCGAACGGGACCCAAGCCTGGGAAAATTGGGTTTGAAAAAATATGTTAAACATGGGTTGACTTGTTGCCAGACTCGTGGGCAGGGTCCCATTTTGTAAAATTATGAAATCGCGTGAAAAATTTGGGCAACATGTCGACATATTTTTGTAGAGTTTTGGGTAGTAACCGAAAAACTAAATATGAGTGTCCTAGGTTTGACGCCTATATGAGGTATGTAGTTGTTGGGCTAATTCGAATGGTTCCCCCCTTTGGCTTGACTTCCACGATATACAACTTTGTTTTGAGGGTAATCGGTACGTGTGAACAAGACATTTGATATACCTGATTGTATGCGAATTGCTTCACTATATGCCTCATGGGGACAATACATGTGAGAGAGATTTCTATAAACTCAACATTGGTGAACGAGCTCCCTGCTATATAACTCCCGTCATGACTTCTGTCAAGCAATACGATGCGGGGCGAACCATTCGATATACGTTGAAGGTACTTAGCCAATGGAAGGTGAGAGTCATATTACTTAGTCTAACTGCGAACCGTCGGATCAGCGCCCATCAAAAAGGTACCCCCCAGATACGAGACAAAATTTGGTCAATACACATGCTTTTGGTGATGTATTATGCAAAATTCATGATTCTTGATTAGTATATTATGCATAGAGTATTTTATTTGCCATGATCACTATACTAATAAGGTACTATGTACAAAAGATAAATCTAGCATGGAGATTACACTAAACACGAATATGTGAATATCTATAAGTGAGTGTGTGGTAGTGAACCTAAGCATGGATCATCTACAATTTTCATGTGATGTGTGCAATGAACATGGATAAATGTAGTAAGTTGAGGTGTGTGATAGTGAAACCTAAGCATATATATTCTAAGTGGTGTGTGCAACATGTGGATGTAAGTAATCCTGTGTAAGTAGTGTGAGGTGTATATGGAGAGTATCTACAAGTATGTGAAAAGTGAGTGAGATAAGCATGAGGTATATCTATATAATAAGTAGTAATGGTGTTTTCACTATTCCATAACTTTATAAGACATTTAACGGTTCAGATCGACCAACAAGACACTAATTTAAGGGTGAGATTGCAATCCCCACCATAAGCTCTACAACTCACCACACCTTTTTTTATAATTTACATGGCATTTACAATTTTAACATACTAAAATTTCCCCCCCCCCCCTCTTTTTCCATCTAAAATTTCAGTATAATTCAAATATAAAGGGTATATTAGTAATATATCAAAAAAAATATCATGAGACCTTCAACCCTCTTAGAATTGTTTTAGTTAACTTTGGAAGATTCTAGGGTTTGTGTGTTTTTCATTGGACAATTTTAAAAGCCTTTGGACATGTTTTTTTTTTTTTTTTGGGGGGGGGGGGGGAGGGGGGGGGGGGGACTCACCAACAATGGAGTGGTTGGAGTACCTAACCTAATATATGGGTCATATCAGATATCTTCACGCAAAGGTAAGTACAAAGAGAGAGAGAGAGAGAGAGACTACATTTGTGTTTTGAACTGAGACTACATTTATGCTGGAGAAGGTGGTAGCTTAGATGACGAATTTTTTTAGAGGTACTATACCTTCTTCACTTTTATTTTCTGTTAATGTTCTTTTTATTTTTTGCAACGAAAAGTTTAATATACCCGCTTCACTTTAACAAATGCTTTTCTGTGTTTTTGGAAGATAACGCTTTCTTCACTTTAACAAACGCTTTCTTTCGCAACAGGTGGTTTTATGTGGGTTCATAACGCTTCGTTTCTGTGTAATAGAATCACTACTATCGTACACTGTCTCTTATTTCACAAATACACATGCAGCCCCATCTCTCTCTCTCTCTCTCTCTCGGCCTCACTTTTTTCTTCTTCCATTACATATTCTTTACAAAGATGTTTCTTAGTTATATTTGTTTATTTGTGTTTATATTTAGGTTTTACGAATTTGGGGATTTTCAGGATATTGAAACCGAAAGTTTTCGGAATGAATTTTCATAATTTTTATTGCATCACTTTTGTAGCTTCTTTGATTCATTTCAAAATTAAATTTCCTCTATTCAAAATGAGGGTTTTCAAGTTGTTGTTTCATCTGGATACCGTAAGGTACTTTCTATCCGGGGTTTAGAAAACCTCTAACTTCCAATTTGAGTTTTACTTAAAAAAAACATTTTGTGTGCATTTGTTTCATATTTGTATGGGTTTGTACGGTTGCTTGAAAAGGATTTGTACAAATTTGTAAGGGTTTGTTTCAGATTTGTAAGGGTTTGAGCTCATCTATGTCCTGTATGCATTCATGTAAGATTACTTGAAAACATAATTTATTTTCTTGAAAGAAAAGTTTTAGATTTGGGCCTTCTCCATTGTTAGTACTTCTGTCTATGTTAATCTTTACTTTATTTTCTTATTTTTTTTCCTTTAGTGTCATAGATCCTGCAATATCACTTATAGAAGTGAAGTTGGATTCGTTATCATCATATGATTTTATTTTATATATTTGATCTGTAATTTTATATTTGTGTTTAGTTTTATAGTAGTTTTTCTTCTTTTCCAGATATGGGTTTGTTAAATATTATGTTTTACATTTAAATTTTATATTTGAGTTTTGTTAAATAAACAAAGGCATAACGATAAATTTAATTTGTACACAAACATGACACTACTAGATATATTTTAACTTTTTGGTTGAAGAAAAATACTGATTTTGATTCTAAACAGGGGTTTGTTAATTATATTCCTACAGGGGTTTAATAAATATCTAAAGAAAATACAATTAGTTTATACCAAAAAAAACACAAATAGTTTATGGAACTGGGTTACAATTTTATTTCGTTTAGTGTGTAACGAGATAGTCCTTTGAAGTTTGAATTATATGTGTGTATGTATAGTCCCCAATAATGTAGTTCTTCCCAATGCACACTATTGTTTGGCTCAAAAAAGCAAGCCGACACCTATAGCATGAAAGTTATATTTATAATGACACCTTTAGAAAGTTTATTGACTATTGTTGGGCTAAATAACCTCTAGATTACCCGTGGGCATGTTAAAATAAAAGGGGATTTTAATTCTCATAGAAATGATGGAGTTGGCTGCAAAAAGTGAATCTCAAGTTTAGATCGGTTCCTTCACGCCGTTAATAAAAACGAAATTCTGTTGTGACGGAACATGGGGGCATGGGGTCATTACAAACTTTTTATTTTAATCCTAAAAGTTTATTTCGTAACCATAAAAAAAAACTTTTTCACTCTCAATTTATATAAATAAAATGTACATTAAAATTATATTTAAAAATCATCCTAAAAAAATCAAGTTCTATTTTATGGTATTTTTAATCCAACACCAGTTATTATTATACACACTCCAAAAATGATTTTTACCCACTTTGGTATGATGTGAAATCTTATTTTATTTTATCTGACATAAAACAACTCAAATAAATATCACATTATGATATTTAAATCTTTTTTCAATAAAACATGAACATAATCCAAATAGAAGTGACACAGCACCAAATGACTTGAAACAATATTTTTTTACTTAGCTAGAACATGACCAAAGTAAAGACACAACATGAAATATTTTTTTAAACAATAAAATAAAAATGACACGACATGAAAATAAAAATAATATGTCATGATGTGTCGTGGTATTTTTATTTTAGTCACTTTGTTTTTTGTTGAGGAAAACATTGTGTTATGTCGCTTACACTTAGGCCGTGTTTGAGATATGCAAAAAAATATTATTTCATGTCATGTGTTGGCGTCTCACTTTTTTTTCGACCATGTTTTTTTTTGTTATAAAAAAGGATTGAGCTGTGTCATAATGTGATGAGATGAAAGGAACGTTTTAAATAAAGACAAACCTAATTAGTAATTATACCAAAATTAAATATTATATTTTATGTTTCAAAATTGTCAATTTTCTCATGTAAACCATGTCCATAATGTTTGAAGAAAACACTGTGTGTTTGTTTGGTTATGTTCCAACACGCAGTGAGTTTGACTTAAATTATACACGATTCAATATTTTCAAAATTGGCATGGACAATTTTTGGACTATTTATTATTCCTATAAACTAAGGATATTATGGTTTAGTTTTTAAAAATTACACATTGTTTTGTTGTGGAATGAAAAATTTGTCATTTTGCGATTACGTACTTTTGAAATTATCGACGTTTTGCAATTACTTACTTTGAAATTTTTGTCATGCCTTCAGGAATGGGCATTCCGCTAGTATATATATATATATATATATATATATATAAGAAAAGTTAAAGT
This sequence comes from Sambucus nigra, assembly GCA_949130495.1. NCBI lineage: Eukaryota > Viridiplantae > Streptophyta > Magnoliopsida > Dipsacales > Adoxaceae > Sambucus > Sambucus nigra. Next base: position 50,977,776 of record OX422217.1, on the reverse strand, counting down.
AGAAAAATGGAACATACATGTAGGTGCATACGCACACAAATAGAAAATGATAGCACCCGTGAAAAAAACATACATGTAGTCATCCTATATTTCACAAAACAGGCAAAAAACATGTCGTCGCTTCGAGAGAGAGACATGAAAGACAAACTAATGCTTACGAAACCAATAGTTCAGAGGATCGGGTCAAAGTTACGGAATGGGAAGCTGTTAGGCACCCATCCCACCATTTCGGTCTCTCATGGGCTTCTGATACTATTTTCATTAATTTCTCCATAAAGTGTGTGTGCGTGTATATATTTAAAATAGAGATCGGAATCACTTGACTCATATCATGGAAAAGATAGAGCAAGGTCATCCAAAGGAATATTCCTAATATAATAATTAAAAAATATGATGTATGGGCTTATCAAGTCATTGATCGTTAGGATGGAATAATAACAAATGTTGGATTAGACGTGCAAGTATGCATTACAAGTATGATGTATATGAACAATATATAGATAAACTAGGAAAAGGATGGAAGTATGAAATTAGGAAAATAGGGCTCGAGTCTAGGATTTTAACCCAAGACACCTACGTAGCCTATAAAGGCATCAAAGTCTATGTAGTTTGCATGAGACATAAGGGTGGGGTTTATCCAATAGATCCAAATGGGAATTTATTGTGTGTGTGTAGAAAAGGTATTTTAGTTTTGAGAAAGTGTGGTGAATAATCCCGTTGGAATATATAGGTATAACCCTCTTTTTCTTTATTTTTGTTTTTTTATAGAAAATAAAGTATGTGAGATAATACTAATAAAATGGTATATTAATGCTGGTGATCTAAAGTAGAAAAATACTAAGATAAGGAATAAAATGATTTAATGCCAAGTTAAGAGAATTTGGAGAGAGATTAAAGGAATGGACCTTCTATTGAGTTCTTGATCCTGATATTGATTGATGTTGAGCTTCTTTTCAAGTGAAGAATGTTGGAGAATTCTTGCTAAATTTGGTATGATGATGATGGGTAGGAAAGGTGGGAGAGAATTCCACACAAGGAAACTACATTGGTTGTAGGAAATTTATAGTGACATCATTAATCCTGATAGATCTTAGGTGTGATTGGTAATGAGATCATGCCCTCCTTATATAGGGGAAAGGTGGGTGTAGATCAACAAAGGTCATGGCCTGTCTATCGGTAGGTGACCTTATGGAAATGGACCTCCCAATTGGCAGTCTCGTGTCGATTTTGTTAGAAAGCGCTCGTCGTTCCTTTGGACAGATGATTATTGAATGGTAATGGATCGTTTATCCAAATCGTAAGTTCGAAAAGCGTACATGGTAGACCGTTTGAAATTTTATGCAATGGACTTCCACATTTCAAAACGCTTAGCTCAGTTCTGAGAGTTAACTTTGATCATGATAGAAGATATAAGAAAGCATCCAAATGGAGCTTCCACTTCGACAATGATATTTCACATGGAGAGTGGAGGCATAGATTCAACTAGGAGGCATGGGCATGATAAATTCTACTCCAGGAATGCCAGGTCTCGGTCTCAGAACCTTAGAAATTCCAAAATCCCCAGAAGTTTGAATTTTGGAATTGTGGCACGACTAGACATTTCAAGAACGAATGTTGTTCCCGAAGAAAGACACAAAAGAGAAACCTGAAGCAAACGTTGTTTCAGAAGAAGTGAATGATACGCTAATATGCTCTTTGAAAAGAAAGACTGAGTCCTGGGTGCTGGACTCTGGAGGATCATTCCATGCTACCTCAAACAAATCATTGTTTAATTGTTATTTACTGGGTAACCTTGGCAGGGTGTATCTTGGTGATGACCTGTCGTGAGATGTGGTTCGAAAAGGTGAAATAAGGATCAAATTAATTGGATTTATGTGAAAATTGTAGGATATCAGACACTTCCCAGATCGGAGGAAAAATTTGATCTCAGTGGGCCAGTTGGAAAATGAAGGTTATGTCGCAACATTCAATGGTGAGACTTGGAAGATTTATTGAGGTGCAATGACCATAGCACATGACCAGAAGATTGGCACACTGTATATGACCATAGACACCCGTGGGTCAATTATGATTGTAGATATATAAGAAGACTCAAGCATGTGGCACTAGATACTTTGCTACATGAGTGAAAAAGGGCTTAAGGTTATACGAACGCTCAGCGTAAGCTACAAGCACTACAGTCGATTGATGTTGACTTGTGGAACAGTTGCATCTTCGAAAAGCACAAGAGGGCCAGTTTCCAAAGAACTGTGAGAACCTCGGAGCCAGAAATGCTTCAGATTGTTCACACAGACATTTGGGGGCCACCACTAGTCTCATTCATTAGCAAAAAGACTTACTTTATGACTTTCATTGATGATCGCTCCAGAAAGGTGTGGGTTTACTTATTGAGACATAAGTCTGAGGTAGACGAGGTGTTCGAGAAGTGGAAGGCCATGGTGGAGAATGAGATAAGGCTGAAGATAAAGAACTTAAGATCCGATAATGGTGTCGAGTATAAATTCAAAGGGGGTACAAAAATTATGTCTGGTTTGTCATTAAAAACTCGATGCAGATCTAATATGTTGAAATCAGTTACAAACACTAGTATAAAGAGTATATAAAACATAAGAAAATAAAACAGTTATCAAATCAAAGGATGTAATTAATATATCTAAATCAAAATTAGTAAATCAAATAATCAATCATTTAGAAACCAAACTAATTAATTAGAATTCAAAAAAAGAAAAATATCAAGTAAAGAATAGTTCTCGATAAACACATGAACCATTTATCTTTCGGAGGCTATAAGTCATAATTGTCAAAAAAATAAGCACCCAACTTAAAAACAATAAAAAAAACACCTCTTTGATAATCAAAACATTATTTGAACCCTCAACAGCAGGATTTGAACAGGCAAGTGTACAACACAACCATACAATGGCAACTAATAATATATAAATACCTGAAGAGCAATTTTAGGTCGTTTCATTTGCAACTACTGGAATACCTATAGATCAATTTTAGGTTGTTTGTAGAACCTTTGATCCTCTCCAAATGTAACAATGCTAGATTTGTAAAAAGTAAAATAAATTGCCAATAACTAGCAGTCCCCTATTCCAACCTCACTCTCTATCTCTAAGAAGTAACAGTGCCTGTAAAATAAATTTGTTCAGCTTCTCAACAATTATAGGATGATATTCACAATAGTTGAAATTACATATACCATTGAGTGTCTATTGTTAAATCAATGTGAAAAGCAGTCGTTAGCAACTTAATAATGCTGCTCCAAAAGAGAAATATACAAAATTGCAAAGACAACTTAAGTACAAATAATGCCCCTATTACAATATTATTCAATCCCGAGCTCTTTAATGAAAATAAAGTAATAAAAATTCCCAATATCTTGGTTATACTATTAATCATCTAATATGAACTCATATAACCGTAGGGGATTATATAAATAAAGGGCATTGCTAAACTAATCATCATCGTCGTCATGGAGCGAGATAGAGAGAAAACATTTGGGTCTTACGATGCTATTGTAAAGGGGAGTAACTTGTCTATAGTTGGTTTATTGTAACATTCCTTCTAAACATAAAATGTGTTTAACATCACTTTAATTAATTGAAACCCAAATTGCACACCTTGGCAAAACACAAACTAAAACCCAAATTGCACACCTTGGTAAAACACAAACACAACTAATGAGTAGTTATGAACGAAATTATGTGAAAAAAAACTACATAGGTCCAAAAAAAAATAATTTCATGCCTAAGAAATCTCGTATACTTACAACAGGCCACATTCAGATGGTAGGTCAGGGCCTATACATCTCAATTGTCATTTTATAATTTCCATGAAAATAGGACCAATAAGTATTCTATATGCCCGTGTTAATGGGGGAAAGGGTCATCAAATGCTCTGAATGCTAAAATTTCATATGTAAACTCAAATTGATTCATTCTAAAATCATTTCTTATTGATCGAATAAATAGAAAAAAAAACATATGAATTTACATATACGTATAACCAGACCAAAGCACAAATGCATATAGTATTTTGCAACACCTAAATCCCAAATCTTATTTATGTCCAGTAGTTTTGAGATGAAATGGAACCACGAGCATATATGACAATCGTAGCAGGCATATAGGACATGAAATATAACCACGGGCCCAAGATGCGCCGCAAGAATATCATAAATTCTATATCACAAGAAATAGCTTAGATTTTGTAATGGTGGAAACCTCGACTTTTATTGAATATTTAATGAGTTGTAATCATCAAATTCTCTCCATTGTTATAATTTTTACACCAATGGAGAATATCATGTTCCTTTCCTTTCAATAATAATCCTGTAATAGAGAATGTATTTCAATATAAATGTATTCGAACGAATTTGTATACAACTAATAGTTCTAAAAAAGCCAATAATTATGTGGTTTTGAAGGGAGGGGATTAGAGAATTAACATAATCTTTTATCGCACAATAGGTATTCCAACTCTAACGAATTGTCTAAGTATTTTCAATACAACCACAACCATTAGAAAACAAATGTGAAAATAAATGTAAGAGAACTCAATGATATTGTACCATTGATGATGAAAGAAATAATGTAGAACAAAAAACCTCTGATTAATATATCCTTCAATTGAGCACCATCAAGAAAAAGTTGGATTATTTTCATAATATTGAAACACCAAAATAATAACACTTTTAGATAGAGTTCGAACAAAAATTAAATTCCTCATTTTTTAAATCAACCAACAATTAGATATAATGAGATAGAATTTCTGATAGATTGAAGCACTAAAAATAAGAAAAAAAAAAAGTGAGAAATCAAATTTGAGATCCACACAAAAAAGTCTAAATTTAAGAAAAAAATTCAAAATATAAATCTAGAAGTAGAGAGAATGTGTATACCTGATGTAACTATCACATATCCAAACTACCAATAAGAGAGAATAGTTGTTTTGCTTAGATCTGCAAACACAAAACATATTAGATCTGTAAAAAATAAAATAAATTGGATCATAAAATAAAAATAAATCCCAAAATGTGAAATTAAAATTAAAAACCCTAATTCAGATCTCCATTTAAGGACCCCAATTTTAAAAACTTTCTCTTTCAAGGTCAATTTCCTTTTAAATGCGCAATAAAATGGTTCAACACAACAATTTAATTTTCCAAATTTAATTTTCTTTTCTTTTCGTAAAAAGATGAAAATTAAATTAAACAGAAACTTTAATTTCTAAAAGTAAAATTAAAATTAAACCTACATAAGTGAATTATGATAAACACAGGCACACACACACACACACACACACACACACACACACACACACACACACACACACACACAAAATTCACTCAAACTAAAATTACCCAAATAATTAAACATGCACCATTTTAATTAAGATTGCGAATTAAACCATATTTTATCTTTTTACCCTAAGCATGCGTTCTAGCTGATTTTTGCAACAGATAAAATAATTTCACACTACGTCGCGATGTACGAGGAAAGTGAAAAAAACATCGGAGGGCCCTAGCCTTAACTCCACTAAGTACGGTATTTTTACAAGTACAAGACAAATGACTTATTCAACTCGACTCAACTCCCTTCAAGCCACTCACGTGTCTTCTTGTACCAACCTCCGCTTAGTCGACAATCCCGGAATCCGCCGGAACCTTGAAATCCACCAATGAAGCTTTAGAAACCCTTCAACCCTTGCACAATGACTTTCACCGTGTGTATATGCCGTAGCAAAACAACGAACTCCTTCTTTATGGAATGTAGAAGTAAACCCAAATGAACTCGTCAATTTGGTAGAGTAAAACTCGGTGCCAAACACTCTCCAAGCAAAGATATATATGAAGTACTTGGAATAAACTAATATGGGTGTAAACAAAAGTGTTTAAGAATGATTTTCTTGAAAAACAAACACTCAAAAGATGAACTTTTTCATAGAAGAAAATAATCTCTCAAAAACTCTCTTTAGAGATTGTAGAAGATGAAACAATTATTTTTTCAAAGTTTGTTCCCTCACATAATAATTCTAGAAAAGTTAGTGGGAACAAAAGAGTGGGATAGTGGAGAAAAACTGCCAAAATATTTCCCCGCCTGAAATATTGTTCGAACGAGATTTTCATTCGAACGAAGTCTCGTTTTAACAACCTTCTAACAAAGTTCCAGTGTCCAAAAGGGAAAAGTCATTGGCAAACTCGTTCGAACCACAATATCGAATGAACTGACTGAATGTTCATTTTTCAATTTTAAGCCCAAAAACTTTATTTTAAATAAACATTACACCCAATAAAAATTATTCCACGTCTCCTACAAATATATAAAAGCATTCATACCTTTGGAGACTTGAAATATGATGTTGATGATGTGAAACTCGGCAATTGATGTTAACTTGAAATGCTGGCCACTACGTCTTCAGCTTTAAGTGTCATAGGCTTGAAGGAATACAACAAGAACACTATCCTATGAATCAAATGTTTTTTTTTTCGAAATTGATCCAACACTACATTAAGACTCAATCGGAGACTTGTCTCCTTACAAATATCCCCCTTTGGATATTCCGGGATAAAAACCAAACCAAAATCCTAAAGGGTCGTCAAGCTCTACTATACTCAAAAACATGTCCTACCCAAAATAAAAAATTACATAGCTTGACTCAAAACCCAATGATGAATAGCTTTGCCTATGAAAGGTTGCTGCTTAGTAGAATTCCTGCACACTTAAGCAAACATTAAACGCATAATGAATATCAAAGTATTAAATGCAATTAAATGAAATACTCCCCCTAAATTAATTATCCTTTATCAACTAGGATCAACATAAGAAGATAGCGCTCTCCCCCTAAGTTAAGTTTTATAAACTAAGATATGAATTGGAATAGGATTAGATACCATTTCTCCCATATCATTCTCCCCCTTTTTGTTTAGGAATAGACAAAGGATAAAAGAACTAATTAAACAAAGATAATCATAAGGTGACAAGAGCATGAAAGCATATGGGCAACAAAAGCATAACTAATCAATACAAATAGAAAAGGATACCAATGAAGATGCAAAAAATGATGCCAATTTGATACAAAAGATACTACGCATGTAATATCAACCAAAATAGGCACCAAGATAGATACCAATTATGAATTAGAAGCATGGATGGACTAACAGGAAAGGCAAAGACAAATAGACTACCATGTATATGAGTACATAATAAATATGATTGACGCACATATACTAGGTATAAACGCCATACATGCCAAAAAATACATTAAGCTTTTCACACTCGTTTGGCAAAAATGTGTCCAAATAAATATGGTAAACGGAAGTGTAGGGGTGTGAACTAGTAACAATTAAATTTAGATCTAATCACTTAAAAACATGTTCACGGAGTTCTCATTTGATTGCAAACCTTATTAAATTTTAATATAACCTCATGTGACAATATAAATTGAACTCAATGAACAAACATACACAATGCATACAAGCCTAGAATTTTGATGACTCTACAAACCAATAGAGTCATGACAATGAAAGCACAATGAGGATAAACGGACATTGTGCAAACTGTTGATATACCATCCAAACTCCCCCAAAATATGCATATAGTAATGGAACTATTATATCAACTAAACAAAATAGGCCTTGGCAAATTATTTTTCTTTTAATGCCATATTTTTCTTTTAGGCCTTTGGACCACGTATTTCTTTTAGGTCCATTCCAAATGGTGGCTTACTCGCAAAGGATAAATTTCCTTTCGAAGCCCTTCCCCGTGCACACATATAACAATTTTTATCACGCAATTCTCACATGCAACGGATTTAACATGCACAAGTGAGCTTACAAAGCTCAAATATACATGTGAAGTTAAAATATGTAGATGACTAGATTGGTAGGAGAACACCTTACAAAGCTTAAATATACATGTGAAGTTAAAATTTCAAGTGAGCTCGTGCTTGTGTGAATTGAGGCATGTAAAAATAGACTCCATTATAGCAACACAAAATCCAACTACTCCATGTAATCATGATAAAGAACATTTTAAAGATTGACAATCTTAACTAAAAGTATATGCCACATAAAGTGTGTCAAATTAAAATACACACAATAAAAAATCTTTTTGAGTTTTTGAAAATTTTAACCTAACAAAAAAAAATATTTACTCAAAAGACAAACAAAAAGCATTTGCAGTTTTCATTAAGCCTAAATTACTAAAACGATAAAACACAAATGATAAGAAAAAGGCTTTTTGCATTTTTCATTTAATGCAAACTAAAATAAATATAATACAAAAGATAAACAAACATCATAATTCTAGCGTGAGATATATGATAAGGTAATAACTAGAAAATGATAAACAATCATACAATTAGCATGATAATATAGCATGAAGCACAAAAGATAAAGTATGCAAACAAAACTGACATATTCAACCTTTATATTTAGTAACGGAGGTATCGTGTGAAAGTAAATGAAAATAAAAAATCCTAGTTTGTAAAGCAACCAAGTCGGCTCTCCTAATCCAAACTAATGAAAAATGACTATCTCGGGATATATGAATCTTTGCTACCTTGGTTGCCTTACGTTGGGATTTTATAGGACCTCGTTTAAGATCAAAGAAAAACTTCCTAAGATGACCTTTTCGTCCACAATGTGAGAACCTAAAGACTCAGGAAAAATACTTTCCTAAGGAATGATCTATAATATTGTTCCTAGAGGATTCTCCTAAAACATTGATTTTGGCTTTATGTTGATTCATTACAAGTATCCAAGCCTAAATCACAAGTGTCATTTTTAATTTGGATCGTTCCTAATATTTTATCTAATTTCTCCGAACAACACTCCAAATTAAATTTGACTTTACTAGAGTCTTTTAATTTATTTTCTAAATCTAGAATGTGAGACTCTAATAAAACATTGCGCTCTTCAAACGCGAGAAGCTCCTTTTTCAAGGATTCCATTAAGCCCTTAAGGCTATCTCTCTCACTTTCAACATAAACTAGCTTCTCTCGAAGACCTCTCTCTTATGTCTTAAGGTCTTTAACCAACACACTATCATCAACGACCTTGACACACTCTCTTAAAGTAGCTTCTAACTTCAAATTTACTCTTTTTAATTTAATAGATTCTTCATATAATTCTTGAAATGCAAATTGAAGTTCACTCACATTGTAAGGACATTTTGTCCAACATACTTGTATATGTCATTAGCCGTAACACCGTTGAAGAAATTCAAGTCCATATCGTCATCAACGGAATCCGAGTATCGAATCAAGGAAGGAATCAGAAATCCAGTCAGCCGAACCGGTCCGCCTCAATTAAAAAGGAACCGATCCGCTGACAGACCGGACCGGTCCGCCAAGAAATTAAAAGAACCGATCCGTTGCCGGACCGATCCGCCTCCCTGCCGGACCGATCCGTCTTGCACATTGAAGCCAGTGAGCACCGAACCGAATGCGAACCGAATCAGCCTCAAATTAAAAGAACCGATCCGCCATCGGACCGATCCGCATAAGGCCCGGACCGGTCCGCCCTGGATAACCACGAACAGATCGTGTGCAGATTTTTAGGGCAAATGAATTCTTATTTATACCACGATCGGGGAGTTGGTTTCAAGAATGCTTATACACGATTTCCAGAGTAGATAAACTCTAAGGCCTTCATCGTATTTGAGTCCATTGATTCATACCCATGATTCACACAACTTCCAAACCTATTGTGAATCAATTCTGGTAACCCAAGAACACCATTGATGTTGTTCAACCCTTTGTGAAGTGGACCGCTTCTTCCTCTTCATTGCAGCCCTACTGGAAAGGGATATTCCAGCCGCGACTACAGAATCCGATACCCGAGGGTAATTCTTAGTCAACCTGTATTTCATTGTAATCCGATTGTAAACCGTCTTTTACAAATTATAGTGAATATACAAATGGTTTTGCCCCTGTGGGGGATTTTTCCTTAAACTTTATGTGTTGAATAATTCTTGCATGATTTCATATTGTTTCAATCACACCTAGTTGCATGCTTAGGGTTAATTTGGGTTAAAAATGGTATTTATTATATTATTTCTTAATTGAACGCAAGCGCCAACTCTTTCAAATTGGTATCAGAGCCGGTTACGCTATTCTATCGCGTATTCCTTTCTTCCGCAAATTTTTTCTAAAGATATCAATTTCTGAAATAAATTGATTTTTTTGAAAAGAGCGTGTTCAAATGGAGAAGTCATATTATAAAATGCCTATTTTTGACGGGACAAATTATGCTTATTGTAAAGCCCATATGAGGTCGGCTTTAAAAGCCATTGATGAACGTGTCTGGATTTTGGTTGAACGAGGGTGGACTCCTCCCACCGTGACTGTTGATAATGTGACCAACTTGAAACCTGACATTTCTTGGACTGATGATGAATTTAAATGGTCATCTTTTAATTCTAAGGGTCTAAGTGCCATTTCTGGGTCTGTCACACCCGATGAGTTCAAACGCATAATGACGTGCACCACGTCAAAAGAGGCATGGGATGTATTGCAACTTACCCATGAAGGAACAAATGATGTTAAAGAGTCAAAATTGCAAAATTTAACAACTCAATTTGAAACCATCACCATGCATGAAAATGAATGTTTTGATGAATTTTATGCTAGGCTTTCTGACATTGTTAAAACTAGCTATAATCTTGGTGAACATATTACAAATGCTAGAGTTGTTAAAAAGATTCTTCATTCCCTTCCTAAGCGTTTTATACCTAAAGTCACTGTGCTAAATTCCTTGGGTAATTTAAATACACTAAAATTGGAAGAACTGGTAGGAGATTTACAAACTTATGAAATAGACATGTTTCCTAAATCTGCCAAGCCAAAAGATAAGGGAATTGCCCTTAAAGCCCAAGAGAGAAAAAGTGAGGGGTCGGCAAGAAAGAGAGTCGAGTCATCTAGAAAGATATAAACTTCTGATTCTGAATGTGAATTTGACATAGATGATTTGGCCTTATTTGCTAAAAACTTCAAGAAAATTCTGAAATTTAAAAAGGGTGGAAATTTCAAAGATAAAAAGAATTTTCAGAAAAATAAGTTTGAAAAGAAAGATTTCAAAGAACCCCCTAAATACAGTGAGAGGTGTTTTGAGTGCGACGGTAAGGGACACAGAGCGTTTGAGTGTGCCACTCTCTGAATAGGGAAAAGGGTAAAGCTGTCCTAAATGCTACCCTTAGTGACGACAGTGAGGTCGAGTCGGTGGACTCGGGAGATGAGTCACCGCATGAGCGTAACTTCACCGCGTTCATGGCTAGTCATGTGAGTACTCCTAGTGCATCTCACGACAATGAGGATACTACTTCACAGGGACACCTCGACAGCGAGAGCGAAGAGAGTGAGGGAGAAGAGGAAGGTAGTGAGGACGAGAGTAACCTTCAACGCGCCTACGCCAAGTTATATAATGAGTCTTTCAAAACTAAAAAACGTAACAAGGTGTTAGTTCTTAGCATCACCGCGTTAGAAGAAGAGTTAGAAGAGACAAGAGATAGAGAGTCCTCCACCTGCACCGCCATGAGAGAGAGAGAGTCTGCCTGGGTTAGTAAAGAGAATTTTCTTAGAGAGAGAGAGAGAGCAGTTTTGAGAAAGAAAAAGCAGACTTGACTAAACAAGTGGCTAGTCTTACTAGTGAGCTCCAGTCCTCCATGGAGACTCGAAAGAAACTTGAAGCCCTTGTTGCTCAGCTTACTCATGACCTTGAGATAGCTAGGAAAGTCAAGGTACAAATCGAGGACAAATCTGGGAAGATGGGAAAGATGCTCCTCGGTCCCGCTTTAGGTTTTGGTGACAGGCAAGGAATAGGTTTTAATGGTGCCTCCACGTCCCAAATTGCACCCGGACCAATTCCTGAGTTTACTACGACTCCTTATGGCCGTCATAAAAAACCAAGAAGGAGAGTTCGATCAAGAAAAGCAAACCAAGGTCCTTCTAATACTGTGCCCTTTTGCTCCCATTGCAAAAGAAATGGACACCTTAGGGAGTTTTGCTATAGATTTGGTCGGACACGACGTACTTTTACTCCTCCACATCATACTGATGAGTTTGCTAGTCTGAGAGAGAAAGTTGAGTTTTTAGCCGCCACATCACAGAGTTTGATGGAGGAATTCCAACGAATGTCCTCAACATCACAGAGTTTCATGTTGCTCTCAAAGCACATAATACCTCTCAGTGGTATTTTGACAGTGGATGCTCCAGACACATGACAGGTGATGTCTCCCTTTTTACTCAGATTGAGGAGTATGATGATGGGAAAGTTACTTTTGGAGATGGGAGTAAATCTAGCATTGTAGGACGAGGTACTGTAGAGTTACCAGGACTTCCTAAGCTAGAAAATGTCTTGTATGTCAAAGGTTTAAAAGTAAACCTTCTCAGCATCAGCCAGCTGTGCGACGATGACTTTGCAGTAAAGTTTGACCGGGAAGCTTGTAAGGTCTATAATCAAGCCGGTAAACTATTAGTGCAAGGGGTGAGGACAGAGGATAACTGTTATGGGACTGAGCCCAAATCCTCACTTGTCTACAACAACGCCACCATCACTCCTATGGATCTGTGGCAGCAACGTCTAGGTCATGTGAACGTTAGAGACTTATCTCGTTTAGTTAAAAAGGACCTAGTACGTGGCTTACCATCTCTTGGAAAGCCAACTTCCATGATTTGTGGACCCTGTCAGTTGGGAAAGCAAATTCGTAGTCCGCATAGGAAGTTGAATTCCATTACCACCTCTCGTGTTCTTGAGCTGATTCACATGGATCTTATGGGTACCACTCGTACTGAGAGTCTAGGTGGTAAGAGATACATTATCGTGATGGTGGACGATTTCTCCAGGTACTCCATTGTAGGTTTTCTGAGAGTGAAATCCGATGCTATAATATTTTTAACGACCAAGTGCCGTGTCCTGCAAAATCAACACGGTGTCACTATTAACAGAATACGTAGTGACAACGGCACTGAATTCAAGGAAGCAAAGGTGGATTTTTACTGTGATAGCCTTGGGATCAAACATGAGTTTTCAGCTGTGAGAACTCCTCAGCAAAATGGGATTGTTGAGAGAAAGAATAGAACGATCCAAGAGATGGCTAGATCTATGCTTCTAGGTCGTAAAGTTTCTAGGAGATTTTGGGAAGAGGCAGTGTCTACTGCATGCCACACAGTGAATAGGGCCTATCTGCGTCCACACACACTACAGACACCTTATGAGTTGTGGACCGGCAAGAAGCCCAACCTGGCGTATTTCTGTGTTTTTGGGAGTAAATGCTACATCCTACGGGATAGAGAGCAATTAGGAAAGTTCGACTCCCGGAGTGGCGAGGGAATATTTCTAGGATATTCATCGAATAGTAGAGCATACCGGGTTTTTAACCTGAAGAGCTCTAAGGTTATGGAATTAATAAACGTCACCGTGCAAGATGATGAACCCCCCGCGGTTATTGATCCCAACCTTCAGTGTGAGGATGAGGACGTTTCTGACAGTGATTTCCCTGTTCCTCTCCCACACTCTGTGGACCCTATTCCTGTTTTAGGGGACACACCTGCTTGGGTTCACAAGAGTCATGATCCTTCAGCCATTGTTGGCGATCCCACTCTAGGGGTCAAGACTCGTGCTCAACTAGAGAACGTTGTTAGTCATCATTACTACACGTCCAAAGTCGAGCCCAAGAATCACAAAGAAGCACTCAAAGATGAACATTGGATATCTGCTATGCAGGATGAGTTGCTTCAGTTTAAGAAGAACAATGTCTGGGAACTTGTCCCCCGACCTAGTGATACTAATGTAATTGGTACCCGGTGGATCTTCAAGAATAAAATGGATGAAAATGGTACCATAACCAGAAATAAGGCTAGGTTGGTCGCTCAAGGCTACACACAGATAGAGGGTGTATACTTTGGGGAGACATTTGCTCCTGTTGCGAGGCTTGAGTCCGTCCGTTTACTACTCGCCATCGCATGTCATCTGCACTTCAAGTTATATCAGATGGATGTCAAGAGTGCCTTTCTGAATGGCATTCTACAGGAGGAGGTTTATGCGGAACAACCAAAAGGGTTTGAAGACCCTCAGCACCCTGAGCACGTCTACTATCTGAGGAAAGCCTTGTATGGTTTGAAGCAAGCACCCCGTGCTTGGTACGAGAGGCTTACTTCCTATCTCTTAGCCCGTGGCTTCAAGAGAGGGGGAGTTGATATGACGTTGTTCGTCAGGAGAGATGACGGTGCTATTTTGGTTGCCCAGGTCTATGTGGACGACATAGTCTTTGGATCCACATGCTCCCAGCATGCTCACCACTTTGAAGAGGAGATGAAAAGTGAGTTTGAGATGATCATGGTAGGTGAGCTTACATTCTTCCTTGGTCTCCAGGTTCGTCAGCTAGAGGATGGGATGTTCAGCTCCCAATCCAAGTATGCTAGAGACCTAGTGAAGAAATTTGGTTTAGACTCCGCTAAGCATGCTCGTACACCTATGAGTACCACTACCAAGCTTAGTAAGGACACTTCAGGCAAGGACGTAGAGCAAACCTTGTATCGGAGTATGATAGGCAGTCTTCTCTACTTGACTGCTAGTCGTCCCAACATTGCCTTTAGTGTTGGAGTCTGTGCACGTTATCAGGCGTCTCCTAAAGAGTCACACTTACTCGCTCTAAAACATATTATCAAATACGTGAGTGGGACTCTCTCATACGGTATTTGGTATTCCTTTGATAACGATGACCGTTTGTCCGCCTATTCGGATGCTGATTGGGCTGGAGATGCAGATGGTTGTAGGAGCACTTCGGGTGGGTGTTTCTATTTTGGTTCTGCTCTTGTCTCTTGGTTGAGCAAGAAGCAAAACTCCATCTCTTTGTCCACTGCGGAGGCTGAGTACATCGCCGCCGGGAGTTGTTGCACGCAACTCATGTGGATGAAGCAAATGTTGGAGGATTATGGGATTTCACAGGACACCATGACCATTTCCTGTGATAACACGAGCGCGATACACATATCCCGCAATCCTGTCCAACATTCGCGCACAAAGCACATCAGGTTACGCGAGCACTTTATACGTCAGTTAGTTGAGGAGAAGGTCGTAACCCTGAGTTTTGTTCCCACGGACCGTCAGTTAGCCGATATTTTCACGAAACCTTTAGATGCCCTTAGATTTGAGAGTCTTAGGATGTCTTTGGGGATTTGCACAGTTGACTGAGGGTTTGGTCCATGTCTAGCGTAGGTTGCATTGTCATTTTCATATCCTCTGTTACCTATTGCTAGATTGTACTATTAGTGTGTTTTACTTATTTTTGCTTTTCATTTTTCTTTGAAAAATACAAAAAGATTTTCTTTTTAAAAAAAAAAATTTAGAAAAACACAAAAAGATTTTATTTTGATAAAATTTTTGAAAAATTCAAAAAAAAAAGATTTGCCTTTTATGGATGAGCATTTAAGATAGCCAAGTCACAACTTCATTCCATATATCCATGTGACTGTTTGATAGTGATTTGAGAGGCTACATCATTTCATCCATGTGCTTAACATTGATTGGAGTCCTTGAGATGTAATTAGTGATATTTCCTACATGCTTGACTCCTATATCCTTTAATGCACACATGCACGGCTATATTTGATTATTGCACTTGTCTATCTCATGTTGGCTTACGTGTTTCCATCTCAATCATGTCTATACAATGTATAAAATGCGATAAAACTTGACAAGATTGGAATGCATGTAAAAACCGTTTTGGTGAGACTGTGTGTATATTTTCATAATGGGGAGGGGCTGCGAAAGTTGATTCTTATTCTTTGCGCAAAAGCCACCGTTAAAAATGACCTAACAAATGGAGGAATTTTAATATTCGAGGTCCTAAGAGGTTAAAAGAGCCCGAAAAAATTGATAAGGCAATAAAAAGAAATTCATGCCAAATATGGGCCATTTAGGTTACACCTCAATTCTCCAAAGTTTGAGAATTTAGAATGCCTCTATTCAATATAATATCCGAGGGAGTTTGGTTGGAGAATATAAACGGGTTTGCACTTCCTTGAAAGTCCTGAAAAAGCATGAAAATCATTTTGGACGTTATTGGTGTAGAAATCACTTTGTGCTTTGATTTGTAGATTTGATATAGTCAATGTCTTATATTTCCAATCTTTTACACCAAAGGAAGCATTTGAGTTCATTCGTTAGGAATATCCAATATTCATCGTGCACATATGTCATGCTTGTATGCTTTGATTTTCCTATCGAATTTTGATCACACCCATTCTTTTACGCTATCACCGACTTGGTTATTTTATGTTCACTCATTGTGTGATTTATGCCTTGTGTCACCCCGGTACTTGATTGCTTGATTTATTTCTCTCATTTGTCTATTTGGGGACATCATAAAAAGGGGGAGAATGAATTATCTTATTATGGGGGAGTTTTGATATTTTGAGTTTGCTCATAAATTGGTATATGTTTATCTCATTTCAAAACTCGATACGTCACTTGGTATTTTCTTTATCTCATGTGTGTAGGTACATCCTTGATAATCCCATGATGCACACCCTGATGAGAAAAGCGGTGTGATTTCTGATCTGAAGATTTGCAGAACAAACGATGCAGCCTTTATCATTTGTACCTCTTTCAGTTTTGGGTTCATGGAAGGGTAGATTTGTATAGGCATTTTTGATTCTAGATAATTCGGATTTTTTATGTATGTTCCAGCATAGACATAGGGGGAGATTTGTAAGGAAATTTTGTCCAACATACTTGTATATGTCATTAGCCGTAACACCGTTGAAGAAATTCAAGTCCATATCGTCATCAACAGAATCCGAGTATCGAATCAAGGAAGGAATCAGAAATCCAGTCAGCCGGACCGGTCCGCCTCAATGAAAAAGGAACCCATCCGCTGACAGACCGGACTGGTCCGCCAAGAAATTAAAAGAACCGATCCGCTGCCGGACCGATCCGCCTCCCTGCCGGACCGATCCGTCTTGCACATTGAAGCCAGTGAGCACCGAACCGAATGCAAACCGAATCAGCCTCAAATTAAAAGAACCGGTCCGCCATCGGACCGATCCGCCTAAGGCCCGGACCGGTCCTCCCTGGATAACCACGAACAGATCGTGTGCAGATTTTTAGGGCAAATGAATTCTTATTTATACCACGATCGGGGAGTTGGTTTCAAGAAGGCTTATACACGATTTCCAGAGTAGATAAACTCTAAGGCCTTCATGGTATTTGAGTCCATTGATTCATACCCATGATTCACACAACTTCCAAACCTATTGTGAATCAATTATGGTAACCCAAGAACACCATTGATGTTGTTCAACCCTTTGTGAAGTGGACAGCTTCTTCCTCTTCATTGCAGCCCTACTGGAAAGGGATATTCCAGCCGCGACTACAGAATCCGATACCCGAGGGTAATTCTTAGTCAACCTGTATTTCATTGTAATCTGATTGTAAACCGTCTTTTACAAATTATAGTGAATATACAAATGGTTTTGCCCCTGTGGGGGATTTTTCCTTAAACTTTGTGTGTTGAATAATTCTTGCATGATTTCATATTGTTTCAATCACACCTAGTTGCATGCTTAGGGTTAATTTGGGTTAAAAATGGTATTTATTATATTATTTCTTAATTGAATGCAAGCGCCAACTCTTTCACACATCAACCTCTTCTTCATTTTCACTCTCTCTCTCTTCTCCACTCTCACTACCATCATCTTTTAGAGCTTAACTAGCAAAGGCCTCAGAAGTGTTATGTATTAAGATGTCATCATTGGATGATTTATCACTATCAATTACATAACTAGCAATGAACGGGGCAAAGTTACGCTAAATAGGGGAATCGGTTCCCTCTTCCTTATCACTATCACTAAGGGTTTCATTGTAGAAAATTGGTTTCTTACCCTCTCTCCTTAGTTTAGTTGGGCACTCAAAAGCCCTATGGCCATACACTTCACAACTATAGCACCTTTAGACTCGTCCCTACTTAAATTTTCATTAAAAGTATTAGGGATCTTTTCGGCTTTGTCATGCTTAGATTTTTCAAATATCTTAAAATAATTTTTAAATTTGTCTTTTTTAAATTTAAGAAATTTATTAAACTTCCTTGCAAACATAGCCATATCTTCCGAGTCACTATCACTTTCACTCTCTACTACTTATTTTTCCTCCTTTCAAGCTTTCAATGCAATGCCTTTATCTATTTTCTTTTCAGTTTTGGAGGGAAACATGTCCAGTTTATAGGTTTGTAAATCACCTACGAGCCCTTCTAATTTCGTAAAGGCTAAAGTGCGTAAATAATTTAACACGGTAACCTTAGGAATAAATCTATCGGGTAGGGACCTAAGAATTTTCTTTACAACTCGGTTTTTGGGTATTTTCTCTCCTAAATTCAATGAAGAATTTACAATATCGGAGAGACTAGCATAAAATTCATCGAATGTTTCTTTTTTATCCATTTTGATGGTTTCAAATTGAGTGGTGAAGTTTTGGAGTTTAGAAGCTTTTACGACATTTGTTCCCTCGTGAGTGAGTTGTAGGATATCTCAAGCTTCTTTAACGGTTTCACACGTCATGATACGTCAGAATTCATCCGGTGTGACCGTGCAAAATAAGGCATTTAAACCTTGGGAATTAAAATTTCCAAGTTTAAATTCATTCTCACTCCATCTATTTGCGAATTTGGGGACACGCTCATTTTCTACCAAATATGTGGGTGGGGACCACCCGTTAACAACTGACAACCATACCCTCTCATCGATAGACCTAAGTGACGATTTCATGCACGCTTTTCAATACGCATAGTTAGAGGTTCTAAAAAATGCGGGGCGTGATTGAGGCGTGGAGGCCAAGCCTTAAGCCTTAGAAGCCTAGGCGGGCCTAGGCGTAAAAAGGCGTGAAAAGGCGTTTAGGCCTTCTTAATATATTTTAATATTTTTTAACCATAAAAAGGTTATTAAAATACAAAAAATTCACATATCATAAAAATATGTCTGAATATATGCAAATTAAAATACTATCTGATTATTTTGGATAAGATAGTGGTCCAGTTTGTAAACAAATTCTTTAAAAGACGACATCGTTTCACTTAGGCATTGTTGTTTTTAGAAAAATGTGCGTCGTAAGGGTTTTACCAAGAATAAGGCGTGAAAAGCGTAAGGCGAGGCGTTTCTCCTAAGCCTTAAGCCTAGGCGGGTTTTTTAGAACAGTGGTTAGAACCAACAAAAACAGGAAATTTTGAAAATGGGGAAAATTTCATTTTTGACCAAAATACTTAAAGGACCTTAACGCAATAAATTAGCGCTCCGGATCTGATACCAATTTCAAGGACCCCAATTTTAAAAACTTTCTCTTTCAAAGTCAATTTCCTTTTAAATGCGGAATAAAGATGGTTCAACATAACAATTTAATTTTTCAAATTTTATGTGATTTTCATTTCTTAATAAGATGAAAAATTAAATTAAACACAAATTTTAATTTCTAAAAGAAAAATTAAAATTAAACCTAAATAAGTGAATTATGATGAACACACACACATACACTCAAAATTCACTCAAACTAAAATTACCCAAATAATTAAGCATGCACCATTTTAATTCAGATTGCGAATTAAACCATATTTTATCTTTTTACGCTAAGCATGCGTTCTAGGTGATTTTTTACAAAAGATGAAATAATTTCACACTAGGCCGCGATGTACGAGTAAAAACTCACAACGGGAAAACACCTCGGATGGCCCTAGCCTTAAGTCCACTAAGTACGGTATTTTTACAAGTACAAGACAAATGACTTACTCAACTCGACTCCACTCCCTTCAAGCCCCTGACGCGTCTTCTTGTTCCAACCTCCACACAATGAAGCTTTAGAAACCCGTCAACCCTCTCACAATGCCTTTCACCATGTGAGTATGTCGCAGCAAAACAACGAACTCCTTCTTTATGGGATGTATAAGTAACCCCAAACGAACTCTTCAATTCTGTAGAGAAAAACCCGGTGCCAAACACTCTTCAAGCAAAGATATATATATGTGGTACTTGGAATAACCTAATATGGGTGTAAATAAAAGTGTTTAAGAATGATTTTCTTGAAAAACAAACACTCGAAACATAAACTTTTTCATAAAAGAAAATAAGATCTCAAAAACTCTCTCTAGAGATTATAGAAGATGAAAAAGTTATTTTTTCAAAGTTGGTTCCCACACATAATAATTCTGGAAAAGTTAGTGGGAACAAAAGAGTGGGATAGTGGAGAAAAATTGCCAAAAACTGTCAAAATATTGTCCTGCCGCAAATCTTGTTCGAACAAGATTTTCCTTTGAACGAAGTCTCGTTCGAGCGAACTTCTAATAAAGTTCCAGTGGGCAAAAGGGAAAAGTCGTTGGCAAATGATAAAATGCTTTTTGGTGTATTTTTTTCGTCGTTGCTTGAAAAGCTCCTCTAATCAAAATCCTCAAATTACCTACAAATATATAACAATCTCAAGTGTAGAGGTAAGTAAGAGTATCAATCCACATCAAGGGGGTAAGCTAGAGACAAACTCAATTGTAATTCAATTTTTATTTTCTTTTTGGGTTTGTACTTTTTCTATTTTTTTTTAGCTTTTAAAATATTAAAACAATTTTCAAGGGTGAGGATGTGAAATAAGACTAAACTAAACTAAATGAGAGATGATAACAACTAACTAAAAAGTGACTAAAATGGAAAATAAAGTCTAACACTAAAACAAGAGATAAAGTGAGGTAATTGTGAGAACAATTAAGGAGTGGGATTACAACACAAATTTTAGCTATTCTAATTAATTAATTTAATTAATTGAATTCTCCCAAATTAAAATCAAACTTACAAATCAACTCTCGTTGCAAGTGTCATTTTAACAACTCTAGAGAAATAGATCTACACTCCTTTTAATTAATTACCCGCTAGGATTGATCGATTTAAATTTATGTAGTTTTAGAAAATGAATTTTAGAGTTGAAATTCAAGTAACAATACCCCACTTAAGAAACCCATATCTCTAGTTTGAATCTAAAATGGGTATTATAAGTATAATTTCAATTTTCTCTAGAAAATCATTTACCCTCTATCGAGGCGTAAATTTAAGGGTAAGGGATAAAAAATAACATTCAAAGGGAATTTTCAAGTAATCAAACTAATTAAACTAAAATAACATCAAATAAGGATTTCCCCCCACCCCTTGAAAGGAGATTTAGCCTAACATAATATAAAACATGATAATCAAATAATCAATAGGCATTTAATATAAAGGCGAAACGAGAAGAACAATGAAACCAATCTCTTGAATTTAATTGACTCCAATCCTCCAATTTGAAGTATACAACCCTCTTAATTGAGCATCCAAGTAGTTTGCAATAATACTCACTCAATTAAATCTCATACAAAATTTCTCCTCATAAATCTCTAAAAAAAATAAAACTAAAACTATTTACAAAATATTTTTGTACTTAATTTTCTACTCTAACTATCTCTCTTTATTTTCTATGATCTCTTTTATAGTAGATGCATGGCACACATGGGCTAAGGGGTATTTTTGGTAATGGGCTAGGGTGAACATGTGGGAGAGGTGTGGGCACATGTGCATGGGGTGTGAGGTGTGAGGATATTTGGAAAGTGGGGTAATGGAGATAATAATCTGATTTTGTTAAAAAGGGGTTGTCGGTAAAATGGGTTTTTAAATGGGATATATGGCACATGGGGAATTTATTTGGCTTAGTTTTATTTTGGTTTTGTCCTTGGTTTTTAACAGGAGAACGATTTGGGTTTGAATGGATATGGGGTGTGGGTTTGGAAGATATGGGTTTAGCGGGATTGAGGGGGTTTAGGTTCGAATCTTGGGAAGTGGGTCAGGCCAGTCGCGGGGTTAAGGTAGGGGGTCATAGGATCGGGTTATGGGGGTTTGGTACCGGGTTGTGGAGAGTTGCTGGTGGTTGAGGGTCGTATGGAAGGTCGCCCGGGTTTGGGCTACCACCGATTTGAGTCAGGGGGCTTGGGTCAAGGACGCGGGTTGGAAGTCCATCGGCGGGTGGCTGCTCGCGGGTTGGGTCCCGCCGACGGTGGGTTCGCCGGCCGGAGCTGGTGGGGTTGGAGGGTTTGTTGGTTATGGGTATTTTTGGTTATGTAGTGTGTTAGAAATGGTGGATGAGAGAGAAAGGTTGGTTTAGAGGTTGAAGATGATGTTGGGTAGGATTATGGTGTTGTGAGGGTGTATGAGTTATGGTGAGGTTGAGGGTGTATTTGAGTATATGGTAGGGATGAGGGTTTGTTTGTATGTAGTTTAGTGTATGATAGGTGGGTGTGAGTGGGTTTAGGCGTAGGGGGGTTTATGTGTGTTTTATTTGGACACCTAATAATAACATAAAAAATTAAAACTAATAAAAATAAAAATAAAAATCTAAAAAATAAAAATCCTACTTCTAATAATAAAATAAAGACTCAAATTAAAAATAAAACTAAAAAAATAAATAAAATAAATATAAAAAATAGAAATCTATTAAACTAAAAACTAAAACTCTATAAAAAAAAGTAAAATCTAATAAAAAAAAATGAAATCCTAAAAAACACTATTCCTAATAAAAACTAATAAAAAAAATTACACCAATAAAATAAAAATAGAAAATATAACCTCGAAATTCTAAATAAATCTAAAATAAAAATTAAAAAAATAAAACAACACAAAATAAAAATCTAAAAAATTTTATTAAAAAGGGACAAACAAAACACACACAGGGTTTGGGGTAGGTTTGGGCTAGGTTTAGGCTAGGTTAGGGTTACGGGATTGGTAATTAGCACCATGAAATGCGCATTTGCCTCGATATATAGCTTTTGACTCCGCAAACGGATGTTTGACCTACAAGATAAACCTTTAAGCACATAAGACCCATATTGTCGAGAATTAGCAACTAAAGTACGTCTATTCGGGATATAAAATGTACACTTTTGGGTGCTTATTAGCAAACTCATTCGAACGACATTCTCGTTCGAACGAGTTTGCCATTCAAATGACAATATCGAGCAAACTGACAGAATGTTCATTTTCCGATTTTAATCCCAATAACTTTGTTTTAAATAAACATTATACCCAATATAAATTATTCCAAGTCTCTAACAAATATATTAAAGCATTCATACCTTTGGAGACTTGAAATAGGATGTTGATGATGTGAAACGAGGCACTTGAAACTCGGTAATTGATGCTCACTTGAAATGCTGGCCGCTACTTCTTCAACTTTACGTGTCATAGGCTTGAAGGAATACAACATGAACACTTTCAAATATTTTCTTTTGTCCGGAATTGAGCCAACACTACATTAAGACTAAATCAGAGACTTGTGTCCTTACAATTTTAAACCCCCAATTAAGATCTGCAAAACAAAAAAAGACAAAACAGAAAATCCCTAGCTTGGATTACCTACCCATAGCGGGGGTAAGAGAAAAAATCCCTATCTTTGAGAAGAGCTTGGAGATGAGCAGTTGAGGCCGACAACGGTGAGGAAATAGAAGGGCGACAGTGGCGAGAAGGGCGACTGAGTTCAAGAAGAGAAGGAGTAGGGTTAGTCTTTGTATTCAGGTTGATTCGTGTTTTCTCGCCATTTGTCATGTCACAATGTTTAAACCGTGTGACAAATATCTGACTCTTAGATCGTCCCAAAAAATTCGATCTCGATCGTTGATTTGTTGGAACATTAAAACACCCTCCTCTCATATATATATATATATATATATATATATACACACACAAATGCTTGTGTTGACTCCAACCACTATATGAGTTTTTCTCCTCAAGTAATTGTGCCTAGGGCACTATCTATGGTAGAATAGAGACCAGAGACTTTTTTTAGTGTTGACTGGGGTTACATATAATAAATCACTAATTATTTTTACATTTTTCAAGAATTTCATGGACATTTATCTCAATTTCCCAAAGACTTCTCAAAATTTTGTTGTTTGTTGAATGTTTAGTGGCAATTTTGTAATTATATAAAAAATCATAGATTGAGATATCTCATCCATTCCTATCTATAGAAACTAAACCCAGTTGCGACTATGTTGAGACATTACAAATATGTGTGTGTGTGTGTGTGTGTATGTGTAACAACCCGTGACTTTGGAGACCAAGAAATTAAATTTTTGGGAAAATAAAATTTAATTGAATTGGAGAATTTTAAAATTTGGGAATTGTGGTCCAAAAATAGAGAACATTTCAAAGTATTTCGGATGATGATTTTGAGGGTACCATCGATCCCGGAAGGGTCGAGATAGTCAAAATGACTGTCATTGGGTTTTATTTCGGCTCCAAAATGTTTTAAGTCAGTTTGACTCGAATTGGAGTAAACGACTCATTTAAAGTGTGTATTAACATTTAAAATTAAAGGCTTAAGAGGCTGACGGATCAAGCCATCTCATTTAGAGAAAGAGAGAAAGAGAAAGAAGAGAGAAAAGAAGAAGGAAATAAGAAGAAAGGAAGAGAGAGAGGAAGAAAAGCTTGGAGATCCCGGCCCAAACGCGACATCGAGGAAGATCCAACCTCTAAAAAATCAAGGCAAGTGTTTAATCTTGCTAAATAAGTCATTTGTGTATTTCATTTCATAACTTGTGGGTTAAAGAAATGGTTTTTTGGGTATTTATAATCAAACCTAGATTTTTGGGTTTAAATCTTGAAATCAATGTTTAGATATGGATTTGATGGTGTAGAAATGTTTGGGATCAACTTTGGGTTGATTTGTTGGCTTAGAATCATGTTGTGATGAAGGTTTAGGGGTTAGAAGTGAAATTTTAGGGTTTAGAATTCGTGGGTTTTTATGAAGAAGAAGAACCCTTCAAATTCTGCAGACCTGAATCGATTCGCCCCTTAAGCGAATCGATTCGACCTAGGCAAATTGGCAGGTCTACATTGAACGAATCGATTTGGACCCAAGGGGAAGCGATTCGGCCTGAGACAGAAGCCCAGGTATTTGGACCCGAATCGATTCGCCTTGGAGGCCGAATCGATTCGCTAGGCCGAATCGATTCAAAAACAGGGCATTTTGAGGAATTTTCTCTAGAATGATTTCTAACCCTTTTTGGTTGGGTTTATTGAATTGGGGCCTTCTCTTATGATGTAAGAGATATGTTTTGGAGTTATATAAGGGGTTTCTCACACGTTGTGCTTATGGGGACTTCTTGGGATAATTTAGGGAAATATGTATCCATGTATGAAATAGAGTTAGGTATAGAGATAGTGAGAAACCCCATTGGGTATGGAAATCCTAATATTAGATCACGAGAGTGAGTCTAGATACGTGGTGAAGTTAAGAACTCTTATAGAGAGAGTGGAGAGGGCATGGCTCGTAATTGTAGGCCGAAGGTAGTGCCAAATCCTTATGGTAAGTAGGATTCTTTTGAGATTAAGGTTTGGGGACCGAAGAGTGAGAGGGGTCACGTATCCATAGAAATGTTTAAATTAAGGAACAATCGGTAACCCAACCGGAGTAAGGGGTTTATATGATCAATCGAACCATAGATGAAATTGGGAACGATTTGGATCGTACTATCAACTAGAATAAGCGGTAGCATAAATTCTAGTCACGATAGTTTACAAATAATTGTGTGGAAATAATATTTGGGATTCCAATACTTGAAATGAAGTTGGGATAAGTTGAGGTTTATAGGCTATTATTCATGTATATGCCAATGGTCAAATAGTACTAGAGATAATTTTGTACTTCCGAAAGTAGATGAAATGTGTAGTGATGGTTTCCTACACTAAACTTTGGGTGATAACCCTAATGTTGGATATATGAATATATATTTTTGGGATACTATTCATCATAGGAAAAAGGGATGAATATGCTTCAAGTGAGGGATTGTATTCACATATTGAGGTAAATTAAATGTGTTGGGGTGACGGCTAGTATATTGAGGACTATGTATACCTATAGCCGAGTTTATATATCTTATACAAATAAGCGAGATATAGTTTGTGTATATATGTATGTGGATATGTGGATATATATATCTGTATGGATATGAATATATGGATATATTTATGTTGTGAATATCTAAACCGTATGTGATGGTTTAATGTTTGATCATATGATGGGATCATATGGATGTATGTATATTGTGCATGTGAACGATATATATACTTATGTGGTTAAGCATACCCCGCTCATGCTGTCATTGGGAAGTTTTCGTGCAGAGGGTGAGCATCCTGGCTCAAGGAGCAGGGTGTGGATATTCCCCAGGTCATAGTCGTCCATGGTGTTATTACGTGATATGCATTTTTTGGGGGGTGGGACGTGGTGGGTATGTCTCGTCTCACTGACCGGTTAGTAGCTATGACCGCTTCCCAGGATGTCGTGTGTGTGTTTTTGGCCCCGATGTCGGTGATATTGAGTCCGACCGTGGTCCCCAGGATGGTATGTGAGTAAAGCCCTGGAAGATGATAGCATGGTGCAGTTTATCGGCGCTATATATAGCCGGGTATATTATGTGCATGGCCATTGTACATCAGATGTGGTATGTACACTTGGCCATGGGTATAGATGATGGTATATATATATATATGGTTAGAATGAATGCCTATATATATATTTATATATATCCTATAGATGAAAGGATATGGAATCTTGTTGGAGTACATCTTGGATGATTATGTTGTACTAGATTATTGGAGGTTGATGTATCGCATTTAAGGAATATTTTGGTTATATCATCCCAAGGATATTATTGGAGATTTTGAGTTGTTCTTATATGGTAATCTAAATATAGTAAAATTGTATGTATGGAATAATGGATCTCTAGGATCGACATTGTCAACGAGTAGTGTAACGGGGCAGTTCCTTGTTTGGATTTCGCTTTGCGAGATACCCCACGCACGAAACATAGTGCAATGTTGAGATTGGAGAGAAGTTTTGTCAATAATAATTGGTATGCATGATATTTCGAAATTAAATCCTATGTTTCAACCCTAACATATATGGGTAACATATTAAGAATTATAATTGATTAAATTATAAACTGGAATCCATTAATCCTAGAATGGTATAATTGTTTGAAAATAATTTAGTATGATTAGTAAGGGGTGGGTTCTTGGGTATGCTAGGAAGGCAGGTACTGGGGGTTAGGCTATGCCTATGTTTAGTTAGGTTGTCCATATAGGTGGGGTAACTTAACTAAAATTTCAGGACGCGAATAGGTGCGCGTCGTTAGAGGAGAGGTGAGTTGGGGTTTCACGAGAGTGCGATTCGACTTTAATTATGAAATAAGTGCATTGATATTTATTATGCATGGTTAACACACTTGCTAAACATTTTCACAACTCGGGCTCTGACCCGTTTACTTTTCTCTCCTACATGTATATATATATATATATTAGTAGAGGTGTCCTACCGCATGGATGCCGGATGACCTTCTATCCAGAATCTTGGGAGCCGTGACAGGTGCGGACTGTTGCAGGGTGTAGAACGCAGTCGCTTCCTATTTCTTTAAAAATCTAGGTAGTATTCATATTGTATATCGGTTTTACACCCCAGGGATATTTATAAATGTTTATATTTATTCCATTTCAGTTATTGTATTGTCTGTGACTCGACAGCTTATTCGGGTATATTTCTGTGTAGTATATTCATTTGTAGTTACTCATTTCATTTTATTCTAGCATTTCATTTATCATGGTCCTTGTATGTATCTTTATTTTCTTTCTTAGTAGTTTATAGTGTTGGTTTGTTATCTAGTTTATGTTTCATTTAATTTTTAGCATCTCGCTTATATGATATCGGGTAGTTAGTCTATATTATATTTGTACCGACAGTTAGTGTTGAGACTGAGCCATCTGAAACTCCCGATTTAATGTAGTATAGGGCTGGACACCCGTTATTATTTTAAGCGGGTTGTTACAGATGGTATCAGAGCATCAGGTTCTGGAGTCTTTAGGATTTGTGTTTTTTTTTTGCATTCTCCCGTTAACGTTCTTGATATAAAGCCCTACTATTAGGATTGTTGTGTTCACTATTTTTATCTTCTTCTGTGAAGTGTATTCACTTGATCGACGTTCTGATAACAGCTGCTCTCGTTTAAGACGTCACCTAGGTTATGTTGTCTAGGAAAGAAGAAGATTATAAATACAATACCCATAATATATTTCGGGTACGCTTCGATTGGAGGTATTTGTTTTCCCGATTCAGGAAAAAATAAGAAACAGAACTCTAGCAGTTGTTCAAGGTGACCTATCGTTGGTTGAGTAAGAAAGGGAAATTTACTCGAATGGCGAATCTTGGACTTAGTAAGGTAAGTCTGAGGAGAGGTATGTAGTGTAGTCTTTGGGAGGTTTATATTGAGAAACTCATCAACCTTTGTTAGGAAACTTGGTGTTGTTGAATTTTATTGATGTGAGGTAGGTGGCATTGTCCCAATATCAGGAGTATTGCCTTCTGGGATGAAGGCGTAAGAAATTGGAGACTCAGGCTCGTTGAGTAGGACTGATGGAGTTTTCGGTAGTCACAATCGCGTTTTGTCCTTCAAAATGGTTATTAAGGATTTGGAAGAAGATGTTTCTCTTGTGGAGAAATAGGTTTAGGAATAATGATTGTCCTGGAAGAAGTAGAGGACCCTGAGTTGAGATTCAAGGACGAGGTAAAACCATTGGATTATGGAAGTATAAGGTAGAATACCTTTCTTTGGGTTTAAGTCACGCTTTGTGCGATATTGGGAATGCCGCGCGTTAGGTATGATGAGTAGTTAGCCGTTACACCGTTAGGGTGTATAGAATTTTCCTAGAAGAAGAAGCGAGTCAATATGGCCTTTGTATGGCCTCTTTGGAGATAATACACCTTCTCGTGAAGAGATAGTAGGGAGTTGTACTATTGAATTCCGGAAGTGCAAAATGTGGAGGTTTGTTGAGTAGTGGTTAAAAGGCTATTATCTTATGGGTAGCTTAGGGCGTGTAATTATAGTGTTCCAATGAGGGAAGGACATACTTGTAAATAATGCTTTGGAGTGATGTAAAGGATTTGTATGACTGAGAGGTTCAGAGTTGAGTGGATTCATTGTTGAGCGGAGAATTTAGCTCAGGATTGCGCTAGTCTTGTGAACTAGATGGTGGTTAGGGTATTGTATTTGTTGAGGCCTTGTGTCCTAAACATAATGTGTTTGTTTGGCGTATCAAAAGATGAGGACTTTAGTTATATTATATTGTTGTATAGGCCTTCGGGAAATATCTAAAATATGAAAATCTTTTATAAAACCTTAACCCTGGTTCAACTAATCTCAATCCCTGACCTAACTACACAGTAGTGTATTGGGAGGGTTCCTTGTTTGGATTTTGCTTAACTCTAGGCTCAAGTGTAAGCCTGTCGCTCAAGTAATAATCCCAGTAAGTCGGGTATCGATCCTCAAGGAAGAGGGACAACAGAGTTGTGATGACGGGAAAAGACGGAGGAATCCTAACCTTGACTCTAAAAAGAAAAGGAAACATGATTTGGCTTTTGAGATTGGTTACAGCTAAATGCGATTATGAAATTATGAAGAAATGAAACTACACTAATCTACCTAAATTATGAATGAAAAATAGTCTGAAACTTTTTGTTTAAATGATGAGAAAAATAGGATGGGAATACAATCCCCCAACCCTAGTGTAGTGCGGATATAATATTAATCTTAAATTTATCTGATTGATTTGACCCAGAATTTAGTACTCCCAAGCATTATGTATACAAGGTTCAAGCCCACGTCATACCTAATCTGAGGATGAGTAAATCAGTATCGCGATAGTAGTGCTTGAATTGCACTCTAAATCATCACGAGTACCCAGAGGCAAACGAGATATAAAGATCTACAATTGTTGTGTAACTACGCAATACGATCATGGTCAATCATTAAATTTAGCGGATTAATTTTATACACATGCACTAACACATCAGGCTGGGTTCATGCATCCCGGACTTGGGAAATCTAGCCTAACATGTTGAAAAGAATGGAAACAAGGATTAATATGCAGGAACTCATAATTACTCTAAGGAAAATAGGAATTAGATGCAGGAAAGAATTAGAATTAATAATTTCTCACTAAAATTATCCAAGCAATAAGTGAAACAATGAAAGAAACTGATACTCACAAAAATCCCTGAATAAAATCTTCAATCCTTGAGTTAAATATGAAATTATTAACTAAACTAGGGTTTTTGGAAAAAGAGAGGAAAATCCTACTAATTCTCCGTTCCTATAACAATAATAAATCGGGTCTTTTATACCCTACAACAATATCGGAAGTCAGCTGCACTAGCAGTCTTTTTAGGAAGAGAGAAGATTTTCAAATCTCGATGCCCGGACCGGTCCGGGGCTTAGGCGGACCGGTCTGCCCCCAAGGTGGATCGGTTCTTTTTATTTTGTGGCGGACCGGTCCGGGGTCGGACTGGTTCTTTTAATTTTGGCCTTCTTCGGTTTGCATGCTATCCAGGGGCTTTTGGAGTTTGGCAAGGTGGACCGGTCCGGGGTAGGGGCTGACCGGTCTGGGTATTTGACTTTTTGTTCCTCTTTGACTGCTCATAACTTTTGTTCCGGGATTCCGATCGAGGTGTCGTTTCTTCCTTTATGCTTGTGAATGAGAGGTCTTCAACTACTCTTTAGGTACTTCATCTGAATTCCGGGTGGAAATTATGCTTTTGCCCTTGAGACTTTTCCTTCTTTCTTTCTTGATTCTTCCGGTTTCCTTCTTTCGTTTCTTGACATCAAATACCTATAAAATCACTACAAAATACCAGAAACTCAGTGTACTTATTAGGATCAGTCAGTAGCACTATTATGAGATAAATCCAACTCAATTACGTTGTTCGAGGTGCTAAAAGTAACTAAATCAAGGGATAAATTAGGAAGAATTTATGCCTAATCAAACCCCCCTAACTTAGAACTTTGCGCGTCCCGAGCAATGTAAAAGAATCCAAGCATGGCTCAACTCTTTGAAAATCATTTTATTGAGATAAAATACCTTTTTCGCGGGCAAGCGATTGCATTTAGCATATGCAACAAGCCGTTAAACCCCTAGGTTACCCTAGTAGGACGAGTGTTGTCTCGTGAGGGTTTGCAGAGAATATACCCACAAAATTCGTTATGACACAAAGAAAATTCAAATTATGCAAAAATTGTGCAATTAAAACTTTTTCAGAAAATAGTCATCATCAAGTCATATGTACAAGTCTCAAATTATAGTGCGTGTGTACGAAGCGGAAAATATAACCGCCAATTTCCACAGATTGATCGTTACGTTACTTATCCGAAAATTCGTTTTGATTTCAAGTTCTCACGCAATGCTCTCACAAACGAATCTCTCGGATTATGGGTATTCTCTCGGTATGCGTGATATAAAGAGTAATTGTAATGGAAGCAAAATCACGCATACGGTTAGAAAGACAATTTTTTTGTGGTGAAAGGACCTCATCAAAGGATTACGGTTTTAAAAACGGGAACATTGCCTTTATTTCGCGCACTTAATCTCCTTTATTATATTTTGGTGTCTTAGCTCTTCATGCGGTAATCAATTTTTGCAATTTGGACTCGGTTAGGACTTTTTCGGGTCTTTAGGGTATATTGGCTAAAATGAAGGAGGTAGGGAAAGTTGGAAGTGGAAAAGTAATTAATGATGTCCATTTGTGCTTTTTTCGGGCTATTGCTCATTTTTTTTTTCTTTTTTCTATTTTTTTTTGTTTTTCGCTACTTTTCTTTTCTTGCTATTTTTGTTGAGCATAACAAATTTTTCTTGCCCCTTTATATGCACTTTTGGACTAAATTCTGAATTTTTCCATTTTTCACAATTCTGGGCTATTTGGGTTTTTCGGCTTCGGCTCAATTTGGGTTGCAAAAAGGGTGATTTTCCACGAGTTTTTTTGGCCAATATTTTTGGGTGACAAACGAGGGCCTACTTCATCGTCCAAAATACCAATTGCGTTACCATGTGCGTTTCAAGATGAATTTAAGTTTATAGACTAATTTGGCACGTTTTTCAAGGCAATATTGTGCACATTTTTCAAAACTTATCAAAATGAAAGGATTGAGGTCTTTAACAACTTTTTAGGCGCTGAAAATAACTTTGAGTTAACAATTAACTCGGATTGATTTTAAAATTCGCAAAAAGTGATAGGCTCGAATCTCACCGGGTTTGTTAATCTCCACACTTATTCGTTAAGTCGTCAATTTTCGCTCAATTTCCATCTTTGGTCAATTTCGTCTTTGTGTGTGTTGAATGTTTACAATTTGAGACTTTAAACCGACTTTCAATGATATTTTTGCAAAATTCGAATTCCAATTTTTATTTATTTTGAACAAAAATATTTTTGGATTTTTCAAAATTTTATGATTTTTTTGGAAATTTCTGGGCATTTTGAAAATTTGTGAAGTTTTAGAAATATGCACTTGTGACCCCCCCCCCCTAACTTAGACTTTTGCATTGTCCTCAAGCAAAAGGGACTAAAATCTAAATAAGGCAAAATAATAAGTGCGATAAATAAAACAAACAAATAGAGAAAATGCAGTTTTTATTACAACAGGACTGTGTTACATGTGCAGGAAAAAACATACAACTGTGAACAGGGGAAAACAAAGAAAAAGCATCCAGCACCATATAAAGCTTCACCGGGGTGGGGGTGGGAGGAACCGGGCGCATTGGGGACATAGGGGTTCTGGTAGTAGGAAGGCAATGGCTCATTAGGATCCCCTATGCGGCGATAGATGTCCACTTGGAAGCGGAGGACAATGTCCATGTCGCGCTCGTAGTTGGTCTGAAAGGTGTTGAAGTTCATCTCAAGCACCGACATACGCGCGGATAGGTCCGCGCCCTCCCACTCGAAATCTGGGTCATCCTCCTCGTCTGCCGACTCCTCATCCGGACCGATATCCCCCATCTCGACGTCCTCACCGGCTGCTCCTGCTTCTTCCTCGCTGTCGCTCGGGGCAGCCTCTTCATCACTATCACCTCCCCGCCTAGCCCGGAGGACAGCTAACTCTTTGGCACTTTTGGTGCGCGTCCCTTGGCCGAAAGGACCGGGGATGCGCATATGGTCGCTCGGCGCCTCTATGCCAACATCCTGAAGGATGGAAGTGATCAATCGGGCATAGGGAAGTGGGGCGGTGCCCTTCTCATCCAAGGACGCGTTAATGATATTCGCGTAAAAGGTTCGGCCCAAATGGATGGAAGTTTAGGGGTCGAAGAGCTGATACGTCAAGGTGGCCTATCAGGGCCTCATGGCGGAGTCGTTGGATGTTTGTAAAATGTTGGCGCACACGATTTGAAATGTGAGGCGCGCCTTCTCGTTGAGGCATACGACAATGACGGTTTGCCCCGTCCAAGCCACATTCGGCGCAATTCGGGCCACGATGGTATCCTTGTCGACCAGGGGGACGTTTCGGGGATAGGTGAATTCTTGGACGTTCGGGACGTCAAACTCGGCCAACTTGGCTGTGAGACGGGCCAAGGAAAATGGAATGCGGAAAATGGAATGGGAGTCCCATCCACGTAAGCTTCGGCCTCGAATTGTCCCGTTCGGACTAGGGTGCCATAAAATGCGCGAGCTTTGGTTGCCCAAATCGCTTCGTGAGGTTGGTTGAGGAATCGGCACCAGCCCCGAGCCATGAATAGGGCGGTTTCGGAGTTAGGTAGGGCTTCCCATTGGACAGCGCGCTCCATATGGATTTTGCGAACCAATCCGAAGTATTGAGTGCACCATCGCTCCTCTTGGTGGGAGCGGAAGTCGCCGTGACCGGAGGGGATGATCACGGTGGAGTCGTATTTGGTGGGGGCAACACGGGGGGCCATGGAAATAGTAGGGATTTGTGGCTGGGAACACAAGAGAGGAAGAAGAGATTATTTGGTTTGAAGGTGTGAGGAGAAGGGGAGGGTTTGGGGTGTATTTATAGTGGAAAGGGGGAGGGGAGGGGTTGGTTTTGGAGGGAAGGGGTTTGGAGGGAAAAGGGGATGGATTTGGGAGGGAAAGATTGGGGTTGGGAAGAGGAAAAACGGATTGGAGGGAATGAATGGGATTGGGGGGAAAGGGGGGTGAATCTTGGGAAGGGGAGAAGACAGATCTGCAGAAGGCGAACCGGTCCAGGGTAGGGGAGGACTGGTCCGGACCTTTGACTTTTCAAACCCTCGACAGGTGAACCGGTTCCTTTAAAATTAAAAGGAACCGGTCCGCGGTCGGACCGATCCGCCTAAAAAAGAAACCGGTCCGCCCCAAGGTTTTTAGGCTGGACTTCTTCTACTTCGGTTTCGAGCTCTCTTCTTCAAAAAATTTCACTTTCCCGATATGCTCTCTATCCAATTGGACTAAAAACCCTCTCGATTACGCTGGTCAACACCCTTTGACTCAAAATTCCCAAAACACACGAATGCTTCTCCCGAATGAAACCTAGTCCTAATGACTCTCAAAACACACACTCTATCACACACACGACTCTCACCCCATACGCGTCGTGGGTGCGACGACGTCACTTCAACAGCTCACGCAACCCCATAAATGGGGTCCGACAACCAGACGGTGTCGACTTCTTCTACACACGCCTCTAGATATGGATTTAGGTGTTGTCCATTCACTTTGAATGTATTTTCCCCTTTTAAATCGTCTAGTTCAACAGCTCCATGGGGGAAAACATTCTTCATGACGAATGGGCCAGACCAACGTGATCGCAACTTGCTCGGAAAGAGGTGAAGTCGAGAGTTGTAGAGGAGAACTTTTTGCCCGGGGAGAAACTCTTTTCGTCGAATGATACTATCATGAGCGAGTTTCATCCTCTCTTTCGAAATTTTGGCATTCTCATACGCATCATTACGTAGTTCTTCTAACTCATTCAATTGAAGCTTGCGGGCTTCACCGGCCTTGTCCATGGCATAATTTAATTGCTTAATCGCCCAATATGCCTTGTGTTCGAGCTCAACGGGAAGGTAGCAAGGTTTACCATACACAAAGCAGAAAGGGGAATTTCCGAGTTCGTTCTTATATGCGGTACGATAGGCCCATAGCGAATCGTTCAATCTAAGGGACCAATCTTTTCGGGTAGGATTGACGGTCTTTTCGAGAATGTTCTTGATTTCTTGATTCGCTAGTTCGACCTGCCCATTCGTTTGTGGGTGATATGTCGTTCCAACCTTGTGGACGACACCATACTTTCTCATGAGCTTCTCGAATGGCCTATTGCAAAAGTGCATGCCATTATCACTAATTATCATTTTCGGTGCACTGAAGCGGGAAAGTATGTGTTCCTGCAGGAACTTTATCACCACTTTGTTGTCATTGGTCTTGGTAGCTATAGCTTCCACCCATTTAGAAACGTATTCTACCGCGATAAGGATGTATAGGAAACCAAAGGACGGGGGGAAGGGACCCATGAAGTCAATACCCCAACAGTCGAATATCTCAATGATGAGTATGGGGGTAAGGGGCATCATGTCTCGTCGAGTAATGGCTCCCATTCGTTGGCACCTATTGCATGATTTGCAAGCATCATTCACATCCCGGAAGATTGTGGGCCAATAGAGGTCGCATTACAGAATTTTAGCGGCCGTCTTTTTCATCGAAAAGTGGCCTCCACAAGCTTTAGAATGACAAAACTGGATGACTTTCGGGATCTCGTCATCCGATATACATCGTCGGATGATTTGGTCGGCGCAATATTTAAAAAGGAATGGATCATCGTAAAAGAACATGCGCGACCAAGTAAGAAACCTCTTCTTATCTTACGGTGTCCAGTCGGGAGGGACGGCTCCCGTGACAAGATAGTTTACTATATCTGCAAACCAGGGATACGATGAGGTGGCAAAAATTTGCTCATCCGGAAAGTATTCGTCTATGGGTATGGGATCATTAGGTATGTCAGACGAAAGCCGAGATAAATTGTCGGCAATGACGTTTTCTACTCCTTTTTTATCTTTGATGGAGAGATTGAACTCTTGTAGGAGTAGGATCCACCTTATGAGGCGCGGTTTGGCGTCTTTCTTCGCAAGTAGATATTTCAAAGCCGCGTGGTCGGTGAAGACAGTAATAGGAGAACCAATGAGATGTGACTGGAATTTATCAAGGGCAAAGACTACCGCTAGCAACTCCCTATCCGTAGTAGAGTAGTTGAGTTGAGGTCCGGTAAGGGTCCGACTAGCGTAGTAGATGGCATGAGCTTGCTTATCTTTTCATTGGACCAAAACAGCCCCGATCACGTAATCGCTTGCATTACACATAAGTTCGAATGGTATGGACCAATTCGGAACTTGCATGATGGGAGCGGACACAAGCATGTTTTTCAATTTGTCAAAAGAGCTTTGGCATGCTTCCATCCACTCAAATGGGGTGTCCTTCATGAGTAAGTTGCTTAAGGGCCTAGCGATGGCGCTAAAGTCCTTAATGAACATTCGATAAAACCCCTCGTGGCCCAAGAATGAGCGCACATCCTTCAGCGATTTTGGTGGGGGAAGATCATCTATGACATTTATTTTTGCCCTATCAACTTCTATTCCTTTAGATGATATAATGTGGCCAAGAACTATTCCATCGGTGACCATGAAATGGCACTTCTCCCAATTCAGCACTAACTTCTTTTCCACGCATTGGGTAAGTACTTTTTCTAGCTTTTCTAAACAATGATCGAAAGAGGTGCCAAAAACGCTGAAGTCATCCATGAACACTTTGAGTCCTCTCTCGACCATGTCGCTAAATAAGCTCAACACGCACCTTTGAAAGGTTGAGGGTGCATTACACAAACCAAATGGCATACGTTTGTAGGCAAACGTACCAAAAGGGCAAGGGAAGGTCGTCTTCTCCTGGTCAAGTACATCTACCTCAATTTGGTTATATCCGGAATAACCATCAAGGAAGCAATAATAAGGGTGTCCCGCTACTCTCTCAAGCATTTGATCAATAAATGGCAAGGGGAAATGGTCTTTCCTAGTTCCCGCATTGAGTTTCCGGTAGTCAATGCAAACGCGCCACCCGGTGGTGGTACGTTGGGGAACGAGCTCTCCCTTAGCATTCTCAATCACAGTCATACCCGACTTTTTTGGGACAACTTGAATAGGGCTCACCCATTTGCTATCCGAGATTGGGTAGATAATCCCGGCATCCAATAATTTGATGATCTCGGTTCTCACAACTTCTTTCATGTTGGGATTCAGTCTTCTTTTCATTTCTCTAGAGGTCTTGACATCCTCTTTTAGATGGATCTTATGAGTGCAAATCAAAGGACTTATCCCCTTCAAATCAGCTATGCACCAACTAAATGCACCTTGGTGCTTCCTCATAATTTTCAATAATTTACCCTCCCGCCCTTTATTTAGGTTAGAGGAGATAGCAATCGGAAATGTCTTATCCTCTCCTAGGTATGCATATTTTATATGGGAGGGGAGTTTCTTTAATTCGTGGGTTGGAAATTTTTGACTGGAGGGAACCATATGTGTATCCCTCGATGGTAATTCCTCGAATCTAGAAACCTAATTAACCTCTCTCACATCCTCGTCCGACGTACTCTCATCGAGTAGCACTCTCAACTCTCTAACCTCCCTCTCGAAGTTGGTATACGTCCCCTCACACTCGTATCTCGCCGCTAAACAGGACTCTAAAGCGTCGCCACAGTAATTCTCCTCAAAGTACTCCTCTACTATCTCATCAATGAGGCTCACCGCGTGAAGATCATCTTCCTCTCCTGCATTTTTGGCTATGTGGAAGATGTTGGTTTATAAGGTCATGTTCCCAAATGTGAGTTGCATTCGCCCATTCCTCGTATTGATGATTGCGTTAGCCGTAGCTAGGAAAGGGAGCCCAAGGATGATGGGAACATGATTACTCGAGTAGAAGGAGGGCTCCGTGTCCCAAATGACAAAATCTACCGAAAAGTAGAAAGTGTCAACATGAATGATCACGTCCTCAACTACACCTCGTGGGATCTTCATTGTTCGATCCGCTAATTGGAGAGTGACCTTCGTGGGTTTGAAGTCTCCCAAGTCAAGTTGCCTATAGATGGAGTAAGGGAGGATATTTACACTTGCTCCCAAGTCAAGTAAGGATTTTTCAATTTTATTTTCCCCAATGATGCAGGATATGGTGGGTGCTCCGGGATCTTTGAATTTAGGCGGGAGTTCATTTAGTAGAATAGAGCTCACATTTTGTGCTAGAAAGACGTTATTCTTCACTTTTATCTTTCTCTTAACTGTCAAAAAATCTTTGATGACTTTGCCATAAGCTGGAATTTGTTTAATGGCCTACAGGAAAGGTAAATTCAGCTTTACTTGCTTAAGCACTTCTAGCACGTCTTCGCGTAGGTTTCCTCCATGGGAGGGAATCAACCTTTGAGGAAATGGTGCCGCGGAGGGTGGTTTCACTACTACCTCTGGCCCACTAGCATCTTCTTGGTCATTCTCATTTAAGGGGACATCTTCGGCCTCTTTCGTGTCGGGCGAAATCTCCTTGTCTTTCGTTGTGTCGGGTGGGGGAGGTGATAAATCAACAACTCTCCCACTCCGAAGAGTGGTCACAGCTTGACATTGCTCCTGATGTTTAGTGGAGGTGGAGCTAACGCTAGTTTGACAATGAGGAGGTCTTTGGCCTTGGGCAGGAAACTTGCCTTTCTCTTGAACACTCAATGAGGATTGTATTTTTGACAGATTCGCATTTATGTCGCCAATCAGACGATCTTATTTAGCATTGGTTGCGGTATGGCTTGCGATGAATTAATTCATGGTATCCTCGAGAGTTCTCCGCTGTTGCGGGATATAATTTCCTTGAGGTGGTGGTGCTTGCACATGTCCTTGCATGTACGGAGCTTGTTGAAAATGTTGTGGTGGAGGAGGGGCAGCATGCGAAGGAGGATTCATTGCGGCATGTTGTTGCCCATAGCTAAAACCGGGATGATTTTTCCATGAAGGGTTGTATGAATTCCCATGCGGGGCACCAAAATTACCCTTAAAACCTCCTATACCACTAACTTGCTCCTGAAGCATTGCTTTGTAGGCGGGTATCGTCGGGCATTCCTCCGTTGAATGTCTCGCCTCACAAATAGCACACACCTTCATGACAGGGTTTGGAATGGGTCCAGCTGGTCCTTTTCCGTATATCTCGCATAGATCTCGAAATACTTTCTCAAGAGTCTCCAATCGGATGTCCGTCATAAAATTCTTATCTATGTGGAATAGGTCGGACGCCGACGGAGTGGTGGTCGCTTGTCTATTTTGATTTTGAGCGTTAGGATCAAAAGTGTCCCAGGATTGGGTAGTCTCGACGACATACCTCAAGTGAAGCTTAGCATACTGGGCATCTAAATCGATAAATGGACCACTTCCCATTGTTTCAACAAGTTGTTTGGAGTTAAGATTCAACCCATTATAGTTGAAAGAGATGACTTGCGCTGAATCAAACCTATGATGGGGGCATGAAGCAACTAACTCGTTGAAACGTTCATAACATCGATGGAATGGCTCATTTTGAGCTTGTCTGAATGCTTGAATTTGAGCCTTTATGGAGATTGTTCGATGTGGTGGGAAGAATTTCTTGAGAAATCTCGACTGTAACTCATTCCATGATGGAATCTATCTTGGAGGTAAAGACCATATCCAAGTCTTAGCTTTATCTTTGAGCGAGAAGGGGAAGAGTTTTAGGCGGATTACCTCTTGTGCGCAGGTTTGATCATTGAGAGTATCACACATGTCCTCAAATTCCCTAATATGGAGGTATGGATTTTCAGAATCCATACCGTGGTAATGCGATAGCATCTGGATCATCCCATTTTTGAAATGGAATTGCCCGACATTATACGAGAGTATAATGCATCCCGGAGTGACAATCCGCTCGGGATATAAGAATTCTCTAATCGGACGGTATGGGCGCTCTTCCTCACCAGCGGGTGCACTACTGTGTTGTGACATCTCTTTCGCGCTTATTGACTCGGTGCTCTCACTAGGCGTGCTCGGAGTGTGTCCTAAGAAGGAAAAAGGAGTGTTATCGAAGACTGAGTGCGACAGTATGGGAGGTGGGATCCAGAACTGTGGGGCATTTGGAGTGTGGGGACTATTGGGATTATACTCAACAATTGAATTTTCGTGAATGTTGGTTGGAGTATTATGGGGTGTGGGAGTGGTTTCAGAATTTTGCATTAAAGCTCATGAGAGATGGTGATGAATCTTTTTGTGCTCTTTTTTTTATATGTTTTTGGATTTTTTTTTTCAATTTTTGGTCAAAGCTTTGGATTGACTCTATCTAATCCTAAGTTTACCTAATTCCCCGGCAACGGCGCCAAAAACTTGACGCGACTGAAAATGTGTCTCAGAAGTGCGTTCACTCTAGGCTCAAGTGTAAGCCTGTCGCTCAAGTAATAATCCTAGCAAGTCGGGTATCGATCCTCAGGAAGAAGGACAACAGATGTGACGATGGGAAAAGACGGAGGAATCCTAACCTTGACTCTAAAAAGAAAAGGAAAAATGATTTGGTTTTTGAGATTGGTTACAGCTAAATGCGATTATGAAATTATGAAGAAATGCAACTATGCTAATCTACCTAAATTATGAATGAAAAATAGTCTTAAACTTTTTGTTTAAATGATGAGAAAAATAGTACGGGAATACAATCCCCCAACCCTAGTGTAGTGCGGATATAATATTAATCTTAAATTTATCTGATTGATTTGACCCAGAATTTAGTACTCCCAAGCATTATCTATACGAGGTTCAATCCCGCATCATACCTAATCTGAGGATGAGTAAATCAGTATCGCGATAGTAGCGCTCGAATTGCACTCTAAATCATCACGAGTACCCAGAGGCAAACGAGATATAAAGATCTACAATTGTTGTGTAACTACGCAATACGATCATGGTCAATCATTAAATTTAGCGGATTAATTTTATACACACGCACTAACACATCAGGCTGGGTTCATGCATCCCGGACTTGGGAAATCTAGCCTAACATGTTGAAAAGAATGGAAACAAGGATTAATGTGCAGGAAAGAATTAGAATTAAGAATTGCTCACTAAAATTATCCAAGCAATAAGTGAAACAAAGAAACTGATACTCACACAAATCCCTAAATAAAATCTTCAATCCTTGAGTTAAATCTGAAATTATTAACTAAACTAGGGTTTTTGGAAAAAGAGAGGAAAATCCTACTAATTCTCCGTTCCTATAACAATAATAAATCGGGTCTTTTATACCCTACAACAATATCGGAAGTCAGCTGCACTAGGAGTCTTTTTAGGAAGAGAGAAGATTTTCAAATCTCGAAGCCCGGATCGGTCCGGGGCTTAGGCGGACCGGTCTGCCCCCAAGGTGGATCGGTTCTTTTTATTTTATGGAGAACTGGTCCGGGGTTGGACCGGTTCTTTTTATTTTGGCCTTCTTCGGTCTGCATGCGATCCGGGGGATTCTGGAGTTTGGCAAGGCGGACTGGTCCGGGTATTTGACTTTTTGGTTCCTCTTTGACTGCTCATAACTTTTGTTTCGGGATTCCGATTGAGGTGTAGTTTCTTCCTTTGTGCTCATGAATGAGATGTCTTCAACTTCTCTGTAGGTAATTCATCTGAATTCCGGGTGAGAATTATGCTTTTGCCCTTGAGACTTTTCCTTCTTTCTTTCTTGATTCTTCCGATTCTCTTCTTTCGTTT
Source organism: Sambucus nigra (assembly GCA_949130495.1). NCBI lineage: Eukaryota > Viridiplantae > Streptophyta > Magnoliopsida > Dipsacales > Adoxaceae > Sambucus > Sambucus nigra. The sequence goes on along the minus strand of OX422217.1, from coordinate 50,936,175 downwards.
CTTAACATCAAATACCTGTAAAATCACAACAAAATACCAGAAACTCGGTGTACTTATTAGGATCAGTTAGTAGCACTATTATGAGATAAATCCAACTCAATTACGTTGTTCGAGGTGCTAAAAGTAACTAAATCAAGGGATAAATTAGGAAGAATTTATGCCTAATCACTTAGGGCGTGTAATTATAGTGTTCCAAAGAGGGAAGGACTTACTTGTAAATAATGCTTTGGAGTGATGTAAAGGATTTGTATGACTGAGAGGTTCAGAGTTGAGTGGATTCGTTGTTGAGCGGAGAATTTAGCTCAGGATTGCGCTAGTCTTGAGAACTAGATGGTGGTTAGGGTATTGTATTTGTTGAGGCCTTGTGTCCTAAACATAAGGGGTTTGTTTGGCGTGTCAAAAGACGCGGACTTTAGTTATATTATATTGTTGTATAGGCCTTCGGGAAATATCTAAAATATGAAAATCTTTTATAAAACCTTAACCCTAGTTCAACTAATCTCAATCCCCGACCTAGCTACACAGTAGTGTATTGGGAGGGTTCCTTGTTTGGATTTGGCTTGCGAGACCTCCCCAGCACGAAGGTAGCTAGCGTCAAGAATTGAGGAGAGTTAAAGCTTGGGAAATTTCAAACTTTCATATATTTAATATGTTGCTATAGATTATATTATTGAGGGTTACATTACGATTTGAGGCTAATGGAGCCTAATTATAATTCTATGAGTGGAGCTCGGGTACGGGGTGTATGGGCGCCCTGGGTAGTAGTTTGTTTTAAAACTGATATGGTTCGACGTGAGAACTAGAAAGGATCGTTATAATGATCCTGAGGGTTGATGTAAGGACTAGATGAGATTGAGGTCCTAGGCATATCTTAAAATTTCACGGATGAAATTTTTATAAAGGGGGAAGTATGTAACAACCCGTGACTTTGGAGATCTAGAAATTAAATTTTTGGGAAAATAAAATTTAATTGAATTGGAGAATTTTAAAATTTGGGAATTGAGGTCCAAAAATAGAGAACATTTCAAAATATTTAGGATGATGATTTTGAGGGTCCCATCGATCCCGGAAGGGTCGAGATAGTCAAAATGAATGTCATTGGGTTTTATTTCGGCTCCAGAATGTTTTAAGTCAGTTTTACTCGAATTGGAGTAAACGAGTCATTTAAAGTGTGTAATGACATTTAAAAACTCGGTTTATTGTTTTAAAGTCATAAGAGGCTTACGGATCAAGACATCTCATTTAGAGGAAGAGAGAAAGAGAAAGAAGAGAGAAAAGAAGAAGGAAAGAAGAAGAAAGGAAGAGAGAGAGGAAGAAAAGCTTGGAGATCCCGGCCCAAACGCGACATCGAGGATGATCCAACCTCTACAAAATCATGCCAAGTGTTTAGTCTTGCTAAACAAGTCATTTGTGTATTTCATTTCATAATTCATGGGTTAAAGAAATGGAATTTTGGGTATTTATAATCAAACCTAGATTTTTTGGTTTAAATCTTAAAATCAATGTTTAGAAATGGATTTAATGGTGTATAAATGTTTGGGATCAACTTTGGGTTGATTTGTTGGCTTAGAATCATGTTGTGATGAAGGTTTAGGGGTTAGAAGTGAAATTTTAGGGATTAGAATTCATGGGTTTTTATGAAGAAGAAGAACCCTTCAAATTATGCAAACCCGAATCGATTCGCCCCTTAAGCGAATCGATTCGGCCTGGGCAAATTGGCAGGTCTGCATTGACCAAATCGATTCAGACCCAAGGCGAATCGATTCGGCCTGAGACAGAAGCCCAGGTCTTTGTACCCGAATCGATTCGCCTTGGAGGCCAAATCGATTCGTTCGGACGAATCAATTCGGAATAGGGCCGAATCGATTCGAAAATAGGGCATTCTGAGGAATTTTCCCTAGAATGGTTTCTAACCCTTTTTGGTTGGGTTTATTGAATCGGGGCCTTCTCTTATGATGTAAGAGATATGTTTTGGAGATATATAACGGGTTTCTCACACGTTGTGATTATGGGGACTTCTTGGGACAATTTGGGAAAGTATGTATCCATGTATGCAATAGAGTTGGGTATAGAGATAGTGAGAAACCCCATTGGGGATGAAAATCCTAATATTAGAACACGAGAATGAGTCTAGATACGTGGTGAAGTTAAGAAATCTTATAGAGAGAGTGGGAAGGGCATGGCTCGTAATTGTAGGCCGAGGGTAGTGCCAAATCCTTATGGTAAATAGGATTCTTTTGAGATTAAGGTTTGGGGACCGAAGAGTGAGAGGGGTCACGTATCCTTAGAAATATTTAAATTAAGGAACAATCGATAACCCAATCGTAGTAAGGGGTTCATATGATCAATCGAACCATAGGTGAAATTGGGAACGATTTGGATCGTTCTATCAACTAGAATAAGTGGTAGCATAAATTCTAGTCAGGATAGTTTACACATAATTGTGTGGAAATAATCATTGGGATTCCAATACTTGAAACGCAGTTGGGATAAGTTGAGGTTTATAGGCTATTAGTCATGTATATGCCAATGGTCAAATAGTACTAGAGATAATTATGTACTTCGGAAAATAGATGAAATGTGTAGTGATGGTTTCCTACACTAAACTTTGGGTGATAACCCTAATGTTTGATATATGTATATATATTTTTGCGAGACTATTCATCCTAGGAAAAAGGGATTAATATTCTTCAAATGAGGGATTGTATTCACATATTGAGGTAAATTAAATGTGTTGGGGGGACGACTAGTATATTGAGGACTATGTATACCTATAGTCGAGTTTATATATCTTATACATATGAAAGAGATATAGTTTGTGTATATATATGTGGATATGTGGATATATATCTGTATGGATATGAATATATGGATATATTTATGTTGTGAATATCTAAATCGTATGTGATGGTTTAGTGTTTGATCATATGATGGGATCATATGGATGTATGTATATTGTGCATGTGAATGATATATATACATATGTGGTTAAGCATACCCCGCTCATGCTATCATTGGGATGTTTCCGCGCAGAGGGTGAGCATGCTGGCTCAAGGAGCAGGGTGTGGATATTCCCCATGTCATAGTCGTCCATGGTGTTATTATGTGATATGCATTTTTTTTGGGGTGGGACGTGGTGGGTATGTCTCGTCTCACTGACAGGTTAGGAGCTATGACCGCTTACCGGGACATCTTATGTGTGTGTGTTTGGCCCCGATGTCGGTGATATTGAGTCTGACCGTGTTCCCCAGGATGGTATGTGAGTAAAGCCTTGGAAGATGATAGCATGGTGCAGTTTATCGGCGCTACATATAGCCGGGTATATTATGTGCATGGCCATTGTACATCAGATGTGATATGTACACTTGGTCGTGGGTATGGATGATGGTATATATATATATATGGTTAGAATGAATGCCTATATATATATTTATATATATCCTATAGATGAAAGGATATGGAATCTTGTTGGAGTACATCTTGGATGATTATGGTGTACTAGATTATTGGAGGTTGATGTATCGTATTTAAGGAATATTTTGGTTATATCATCCAAAGTATATTATTGGAGATTTTGAGTTGTTCGTATATGGTAATCTAAATATAGTAAAATTTTATGCATGGCATATTGGATCTCTAGGATCGACATTGTCAAGGAGTAGTGTAACGGGGCAGTTCCTTGTTTGGATTTCGCTTTGCGAGACTCCCCACGCACGAAACATAGTGCAATGTTGAGATTGGAGAGAAGTTTTTTCAATATTAATTGGTATGAATGATATTTAGAAATTAAATCCTATGTTTCGACCCTAATAATTATAATTCATTAAATTATAAGCTGGAATCCGTTAAGCCTAGTATGGTATAACTGTTTGAAAATAATTTAGTATGATTAGTAAGGGGTGGATTCTTGGGTATGCTAGGAAGGCAAGTACTGGGGGTTAGGCTATGCCTATTGTTGATGTAAAAAATTACATCATATCTAATTATTCAATCATAGATAAATAAAGACAAATAATTTTTAAAGTGGTTCAGCCTTATAAGAATGGCCTACGTCCACTATTATGTTATTGCTGAGTGTTTGGGAATTCTCGATTACAAGTTCAATCAAGAAATTCCGGTCCCTTACAATGAGGATTGTACAATGTATTTATAGCCCTGAGGCTATAATATGAAAGGGTAATACATTAAATGATTTACATGTGAAAGGGTAATACATTCATTGCCCTTTAAGCGTGTGCGTCTGAATGATAAGCATTTAATGAACAGTCAAACTGTTGGTTATCCTGCTATTAATGCTTTGTTCGATGTGCAGCTCGGACCGCCTGAGTTGCTCGAACTGCCTAATATTCTTGGTACTCAAGAGTTCCGTGGAGAGGTCTTGTTCCTCGGAGCGAGTGAGTTCCTCGGGGAAGCAGTGTTCCTCGTTGAAGTCTTGTTCCTCGGAGCGTGTGAGTTACTCGGAAGTATTTGTTGTTGCCACGTGTCTTTACTTTATTGAGCCATGTCTGCAGACTAAATTTGGTATCAACAGAACCCCTAATGTTTCATAGTTTCAAATTTGAGGAGTATGGAACATTCTTTCTCTGAATATGGTAGCTTTAAATGGTCCTCCTGATTTTTAGGAGTGTTTCCTTTGTATTTACTTTTCCTTCCCAATTCGTAGAATCAGGCTTTTTCGAATTTTTATGCCCGCTTCGATTCCCACGCCCCTTTTCATCTTTTTAGCCGTCGGTAATGAAATGTATACAAATTTATTACATTGATATTCCTATTCTACTCGTCTTTTCCAATCTGCTTTTGACACAGGTTCCTCGCCAGCAGGCGGATCATTTAAAGCCAGAGGAGAATTTATGAAGTTGAGATCCTTTAACATCCTGATATTCATCATGGAAGGTCGATCTAAGAGATGCTCAGGATGAGATATCTCAGCATTTGAATGGAGATTGTAGTCACCGAGATATTTGGAAATCAAGCTCCGAGGAATAGCCCGAGTAGGGATCCAACTCATATCCAGTTTGTATGGTGGCACAGGTAAGTCGAGCAGTCCGGGATCATGGTAGTCCCACAGGTAATGTCCCTGTTCGAGTTGCAGCACACCTAAGGCATTCAACCAGCCCTGCTTATAGCCCTCATTATTGGCATTCTGGATACGATCGTCCAAGTGGTATAGTGCTTCGTTGTATCCAGCCATCCAGAACTCCCTGGGCTGTTTGTGGAATTGATATGTTAGTCTTTCTAGTTGCTCGTGGAGATTTTTGATTAAGATCTCTTTGTTCTCCAAGGTAGACTTCTGCATGGAAAGATTCTCTTCCAAGTCCCTGATTTTCTTTGACATTTCAGCCAATGCCTGGTTCTTCGCCATCAGCTGGAAGGCCTGGTTTTCTAATGCAGACTGAGTCCTCTGTTCCTCGATAGGGATCCGAGATGCTCTTGCTCGTCCCCGAGGAGCTCTTGCTTGTCCCCGAGTAGATGTAGAAGGGCCAGCCCTTTTCAAGGTTTCCAACTCGTCTCTCAAGTTGGCGTTTTTGACCTCCAAGAACGAAAATCCCTCATTAGTCACTGGGATCAAGGCTTTTGAAGTGGAAGCTGCAGACTTCAACTGTGACAACTCCCTTTGCAGGTTGTTGTTCTATTTCTCTAATAATTCGGCACTTTGTCTGCACTCCTCGACCTCACCCCTCAGAGTTCTCTCCCTCACATCGTACCCAGCAAAAATCTTCTTGTAGCCCTTGTCGGCAATGATCTGCTGCTACTTCTTCTCATAACCTTCATGCAATAGGGCAGTGGATTCTTTGTATTGTTGCTGAAGATCCTCGAGGGTGCCTTGTAGATCCTTGATCATGTCATAATAAGACACATTATTGGCTACTGCACGATCAAGCAGACACTTCATATATTGGTATGCTTCAACTGCCTGTTCTGAAGCATCTTGGCCGAGGATATCGACGACTTGTGCTGCACTCAGGTCTGTGTGACCAGCCTTAAAGTATTCATTACATTGTCGCAACAGCTTTGTATCATGGGCAGATAGTAATTCCATCATGGCCAGAAACTAGCAGAGGAAGAAAAGCAATAATCAATAAGAATCAAGACAGAGTATGAAGAAGAGACAACAGTATGAATAAACACAAGTTCAAGTTTTATTATATCATAAAGGTTGGAAGTACAAGATTCAGAGTTACATATTCATGGTTACAATTGACAAAAGAAAAATATAAAGAGAAACCCGAACAACTCTACACCTTTTCCTTGTCTCCCAAAACCTTCTCGGTAGGCTGGGACGAGGAAGTAGGTTGCTCGGACGGAGTAGAAAGTTGCTCGGGGAGTGCCAGCAGTTGCTCGGAAGAAGTAATGATTTGCTGAGATTCCTCGTTAGCAGGATGGATGGTTGGGGGATGATCTCCCATCACCATAGAAGACTCTTCAGAGGAAGCTTCGTCCTCTTCTAAGTCTTTAGGAGTTGGAGGAGGACCAGGGATGGGTCGCTGAAAGAGTTCGTAATTTTCATCCACTTTCATCTCCTGTAGATCAGAGACCCATCCATCCCTAAAGTACTTGAGGCTGCCATAGTCCACTTGCGACAACATGGCAGCCAATCCCTTATTCCACTCCTTGTCCCAGCCAGCGCTGAAGGACTTCTTCACAGCTACTTTCCTCTTCAACTTCTCCGAGGAAATCTTCTCGGATAGCAGGTTATCAACAACTTTCAGTTTTCTCTCAACCTCCTCCTTCTGCCGATTTACCTCCCGAAGTTGAGAAAACTCCTCTTCAGTAACCTTGAGCTTATTCTCTAGCTCTCCAGCATTCTTGAGCTTCTCGTCGAGCTCCTTATTTCTCCCCTCCAAGTCCTTATTTCTCTTCTCCAACTCCTTGGAGACTTTAACAACCTGAGCTTTTTCCTGCTCGGTGGAGGAAAGTTTCTTCTCCCAGATAGCCTTGCCAATATCATACTTCTGACGAGAATCTTCCAAAGACCTCGTCAGGCCCACCAGAGCCTCCTCCACACCAGATGAGGAGCTCGAAGCTTTAATTGCTTTATCCTTCTTCAGAATTATATTGAAGCAGCTTGTCAACTATGAAAAGAAAATGAAAGCAAGGTCAGAGACAGATATAACAAAGGAAAGATGAAAAGTTCAAAGTAAAAAGACTTACAGAAGCAAGATGGCGAGCAGCCAATGAGGTAACCATGTCCCGAGAAAGGTTTTCCTCAGCACCTTGGACCTGGGGAATGATCCAAGACTTTACCGAGCTCATGGCAGAGCTCGGCGGAACAAAGGTAGGAACACCAGTTCCAGTAGCTGGGGGCTGAGTGATGGTGTCAGTCAAATTGACCGAGGAGCTCTTCTTCAGCCTCCTCGGGGGAACAGGAACAGTTTCGACCAAGGAAGAACTCTTGGTCAGTGATATTACAATCACTTCTCCTGGAGCAGCAGACCTGCTCGGGGCCACTAGAGGCTTCTCTACAACCTTCACAATAGCAGCAGCCGAGGAAGGCGTATCAGTTTTCTTTGTCCCCTCCCCTGGGACGTCAATCTTACTCCTTTTGGCCTCTCCAGCACCAGAGGCAGGCTTCTCGAAGAGAGGGGGAGGTCTTCTCTTCTTTATCCTTTCACTTAAAGAAACGTGTGACTCAGGCGAAGAGCTGGTAGAAGCTGGTACTGGCTCTACTTCACTTATTACCGGACGAGCAGTAAAAGATGTGGTGTAGCTCTTGTACTGCAGCAAATATGAAGCCGACCTAATGTGCTCGTCGGCAACAGACTGATGCAAACTCCAGATAAGTTTCAAATGTCTTATGTTAACGTCTGCTTCCTTTGGACACTTTCTTTTGTTGTCAACTGCAAATAAATCAAAATTAAAATATCAGTGGCACATTTTGCCAAACACAAAAGAAGCATTATTTCAAAATAAATAAAAGGAAATAAAAATAACCTCTATCCCATTGCCATAGGGAGGGCATCTGGGACCCTGATAAGCTTCATCTCCAGATAAAGGAGCATGTTGCCAATTTTTTATGACAACCCCATGTTCAAAATAATCCCTATTGGCATCCGGGAGATTTACCACTAAAGCCCTATTTAAAAATCTAGTTTTTAAATAAAAGGTGTTATCACCAACTGCCCATCTATAACAAAACATTATTTCTGGAATTCCCAAGCGAGTTCCATGGATTTGATTTAACCTATGAACCCCATTAACTATTTTCCATGTGTTGGGGGCTATTCTTGCAGGAACACCGTCAAAATATTGACACAATTCCAGACATAAGGGATTGGGTGGAAAAGCAAATCCACACTCAGCAATAAAAAGACTGGGGAACCAATGTCCCTCAGCCAAACGGAAATAATCAGAAGGCTCAGAAAGCTCTTCCAGAACAACCCAGGAAGGAATAGAAAAATCAAAGCGAAACTTATCAAGAGATTCAACAGGGTAATCCATGATGAATAAAAGAAATGAAGAAGAAGGAAGAAAATCTTACAGAAAAAGAGTGGATCTGATGACAACGAACGATGGAAGAGATGAATACACAGGAGAGAAAGAGATGACGGAAAACTCGAAGATACAAATTTGAAAAAGTAGAAGACGATGGGATTTTCTGTAGTGTTTAAATACTCTACATTGGGAAAAGGAAAATTAATGATTACAAAAAGAGACGATTACGTTACCGGCGGCTAAAAAGAGGAAAAGGGGCGCGGGAATCGAAGCATCCATAGAAATTCAAAAAATCCTGATTCTACGAATTTGGAAGGAGAAATAAATACAAGGGAAACACTCCTAAAAATCAGGAAGACCATTTAAAGCTACCATATTCCGAGAAAGAATGTTCCATACTCCTCAAATTTTGAACTATGAAACATTGGGGGCTTCTGTTGATACCAAATTTAGTCTGCTGACATGGCTCAATTGAATGATGACACGTGGCAATCTACATGGTAACAATAAATACTTCCGAGGAACTCACATGCTTCGAGGAACCATACTACAATGAGGAACACTGCTTCCCCGAGGAACTCAGACGCTCCGAGGAACTCAGACACTCCGAGGAACAAGAATTCCCCGAGGAACTCATAAACACCGAGAAGCTTAGGCGGTCTGAGCAACTCAGGCGGTCCGAGCTGCACCTCGAACAAAGCTTTAATAGTAGGATAACAAACAGTTTGACTATTCATTAAATGCTTATCATTCAGACGCACACGCTTAAGGGACATTGAATGTATCACCCTTTCATATGTACATCATTTAATGTATTACCCTTTCACATCACAGCATCAGGGCTATAAATACATTGTACAATCCCCATTGTAAGGGGACCAGAATTTCTTGATTGAACTTATAATCGAGAATTCCCAAACACTCAGCAATAACATAATAGTGGACGTAGGCCATTCTTATAAGGCTGAACCACTTTAAAAATTCTTTGTATTTATTTATCTGTGATTGAATAATTAGATATGATCTAATTTTTTACATCAACACCTATGTTTAGTTAGGTTGTCCATATAGGTGGGGTAACTTAAATAAAATTTCAGGACGCGAATAGGTGCGCGCCATTAGAGGAGAGGTGAGTTGGGGTTTCACGAGAGTGCGATTCCACTTTAATTATGAAATAAGTTCATTGATATTTATTATGCACGGTCAACACACTTGCTAAATATTTTCACAACTCGGGCTCTGACCCGTTTACTATTCTCTCCTGCATATATATATATATATATATATATATATATTACTACAGGTGTCCTACCGCATGGATGCCGGATGACCTTCTATCTAGAATCTTGGGAGCCGTGACAAGTGCAGACTATTGCGGGATGTAGAACGTAGTTGCTTCCTACTTTTTTAAAAATCTAGGTAGGATTCATGTTGTATATCGGGTTTACACCCACGGGATATTTATAAATGTTTATATTTATTCCATTTCATTTATTGTATTGTCTGTGACCCGACAACTTATTCGGGTATATTTCTGTGTAGTATATTCATTTTTAGTTACTCATTTCATTTTATTCTAGCATTTCAATTATCATGGTCCTTATATTTATCTTTCTTTTCTTTCTTAGTAGTTTATAATGTTGGTTTGTTGTATGTTCTATGTTTTATTTAATTTTTAACATCTCGCTTATATGATATCGGGTAGTTAGTCTATATTATATTTGTACTGACCGTTGGTGTTGAGACTGAGCCATCTGAAACTCCTGATTTAATGTAGTATAGGGCTGGCCACCCGTTATTATTTTAAGCGGGTTGTTACAATATATATGTATATATATATATATATATATATATATATATATATGTATATATATATATATATATACATATATATATATGTATATATATACATATATATATATGTATATATATATATATGTATATATATATATATATGTATATATTATATTATATTTGTACTGACCGTTGGTGTTGAGACTGAGCCATCTGAAACTCCTGATTTAATGTAGTATAGGGCTGGCCACCCGTTATTATTTTAAGCGGGTTGTTACAATATATATGTATATATATATATATATGTATATATATGTATATATATATGTATATATATATATATATATATATATATATATATATATACAGAGAGAGAGAGAGAGAGAGAGAGAAAGATCACTATAACTTTGAGCAAGACTGAAGCAGAGTTTATAAATATTTATGACTCTAGTCGGCCATGAAATCGTCATCATTGTACTCATCACAGTCCTCTTCACTAGATGACTCGTTATTGATAGTCTCTTTGACCAAAACTTGAGTAACTTTACTATAATTAGAGCTAATAGCTTTGAGTTTCATTTTCCTCCGCTTCAACATTTCCACTCTCCCTATACGTTCTACATGGATGAAAAGATGATAATTAAAGAAATGAAATGATAATTAAATACCAAGACAATAAACTCAACATAAAATGTCAAATCATTTTTCCCAACATTGAACACTAAACTTTGTTCTACAGACTCAACCTCCTTTATCGTTGCAACTGCATCAAACTGCAAGATACCATCCCAATGCAATTTTTTTGTTTAAAATATGACTAGCACGACTAATAATATTTACCACGAATTAAAAAGGACAATAAACAAAAAAAAAATGAGTAAAAAATGAATAACACAAGTTATAGTTTTCACATGAACACGACACGATTTCATATCATAAATTCTTGAGAGAAACACGACTTCTCATGTCAATTTCGGTTCGTTTTGTGTCGTGTTATCGTAAATGTACTCTTCTTAATTTAATTAATTAATTCCTTAATAATAATAATAATAATAATAATAATAATAATAATAATTCCTATGGTTTACTTTCTAATTGTTTAGTTAGTAATGAACAAAACTAAATGCTTTAATGGTGATTGAGAACTAGTTATTTTGAATTTTTTTATGATTAAAAAATCAAAATTTTAAAATTTGTTATAAAATATGTATGTAGTCGATCTCCACTGGTACTTCATAATTATTAAAGGTTCTATTGGGATGCCTTATTTTCTACTATAAATAAAGGTCATACCCCTTTGAGTATTTACATATTAATGAAATGAAGATATTATATCCCTTTAAATTCTCTATGTGTCCCCTTTATTTTACAACACGTTATCGGTGCGAGTTAGCTCTCACGTAATTCTAGACAATCAAACCATCGAGATAAAATCTCCTCGCATTTTTTTTTAATTGATCTTCTATAATTTTCTTGCGAAATTTCAAAGGTCAATCTTATTGTCGGTAATCTAACGAACTCTATGTGGAGTGTTGGTTAGCCAATAACTCAATCCAACTAATTCAATAAGAGCTACATTATATGAAAAGTAAATTTTCCCCATTTATGGATTTGTATAAATGGGCATGTGAATAATTATTTATTTACTTAAAGTATGTATAATTGGTGTTTTTGTTTGTGTTATTATATTGGTGGTTCCTCCATATCATAATCATCTTGGATAAAAGAATTGGCGTCGCTTGTTGTTGCTTATATCTATATAGAAAATTGAGGAATAATTATTTTTTCTTTCATGTTTCATAAATTAGTACAGGCAATGACAAATAATTTTTAGAGAACAATTGTTGTTCTTCTTTGTATTATTATATTTGTAGTTCCTCCGTACAAAAGTTAAAAATTATATTCCTAAATTATGGTCTATTTTTTTTTACCGTAGACTAAGAGTACATTAATAATTACTTTTTTACATATAATTATCTATATATTTTAATATGTTATTATCTGATAGAGCTTTGTCTCTTCATTGGTGTTTAAGAATTTTTTTTATTAGTGCTCTATTTGATGAAAATTTGAATTTCTTTAGTGTTTTTTTTAGATGTAAACCAAAGTCATCATTTTTTTTTAAAGTTCAATCCTCATAAAGTGATACTTTTTTTTGTTCTTCTATATAATGCAAGGTATGTATGAGAAATTTAACTGAATATGCATGATAAGTATTTTATTACTTATTATATATTTTTGGGAATTACACATTTATTGATTTTGACCCCATTCTTTTGGGGTGTTAAGAGTTCAATAGTCAAAATTTGATTACTTTCATATATACCCATTTTAATCCAAAAATGTTGGATATTTATTGTTCGACTCGTAAATTTTTACAAACTCATTTATGACTCCTAGGTTTATTTACAAGTTACAAGAAAATTAAAATTTGGAACCAGAAGTTGCACATTTTGTTGTTAAGACTCGGAGTTCCTAATTATCATTCAATGTTGGGACACAAACTTCCCATGTAGCTATTTTTATTTGTGTCTTGTAGTTCCCATAGAATAATTTAAATTTGGGACCAGAGGTTCGCAAGTCATTTTAAACTAGGACTCAACGTTCTCAATTAGTATTTAAATTTTGGACTCGAATTTCAAATAATATATAATTTAAATCCAAACTTGATGTTTTGGTTATTTCTATAATAAGGGTAAGGACATTAAATGTCCCATAATGATTATTTATAGTTTGAACCTAAAGTTCTAATTAATTTACCCCTTATCAAACATAAAGTTTGAATATAATTGGGCAGGGCATTTAAAGTCCCTAAAATTTTAATATTGTGATATGAAGTGGTCCTTATTATTTATAATTGAGATCTGAAGTTCCACAACAATTATTCAAATATGGAAATTTAATTTTCGCCGTTCAAACTTCTGGACGTGTAGAACCTAAATTATTTGCGCCTAAAGTGTCAAAGAAAATATATCGCAGTCAAACCTGGAGCTTTGATTGTCGAATTGATAGGGTATAGACCAAGAGTCTCCCAATTATATTTGTGATATGAAGATTTATTATCATTATCATTATTAGGACTAGAAGTTCACCAATTATTATTTGTAGTTGAGATATAAAAATTCTAATTTATTTTGAAAATATGAGGCGTGAAGTTCTCACAATATTTTAAATTATTTGGATCTCGAACTCTAACAAAAATATACCTTAAATGAAAACATGATGTCTTGATTATTTATGGGTTATGAATTTTTAATGTTCTCAAATAATTATTCATAATTTGGACATGAATATCCGAATATATTATTTTAGTTGGGATTGGTTTCAAAATAAATTGGATATTTAAACATATACGTTCAACTTTTTTCTTTTATTTTCTTTATTAAATGAAATATCGTTTTAAATACTCTATTATTAGTTAAAGGTTCATTTAACTATCATATTAATGATTTCACCATTAAACTTTTATCTCTTGACCATTCACTTCTTTTGAGTATTAATTGGTCAAAGTTCATAAAAATATTTGACACTTGTTCGGAAAATTCTCAAATATTTTTACCCATAATCAAACCCAAAGATTTGATAAAAAAGGATAGATAATTTAATGACAGTAATCATATTGAACATGATGTTCAACTATTTTAGGCCAAGGATGAAGTTTGGGCAGAACCTAAACATTTTTTTTCCCTAGCTAAATAATAAAAACATAAAGTGTCTTATTTCCGAGTTAAAAGTCTCTAACATATGTTCTATATTTTAATTATTCACATATATTTTGACTGGCACACACTTCAAAATCTATATTGAATCTTATAATTGACAATTTTGAACTGTCACTTTATATTGACATTTGTGTAGCAAGAAATGAAAAACTCACATTATTCTGAAAATCATTTTTTTTTCAAACTTGGTGTGTAATATTGTAAAAAGTTCAATTACTATTGAACCTAAGACTCCAGAAGAGCCTATGTGATACTATTTTATAGTACCCTCCCATTCATATGCGATGAGTGATATGAAAGCAATTTCTGAAGAAATTTTCTCCGTTTTATGGGAATTAAAATACATGGGTGCCATTATGATAAATAATGAAAAGTAATTTTGCATTACTTCTAGTGTTGAAAGCCAAAATCTTACACTGGGAAACCCCCATTTCATTATTCACGGGGTTGTATAATATAATTTGTTTGTTGCAAGAAATGCAATTTGTCATGAGCCTGAAGATCCATAGGGATTGAACCATTGATAAATGTAGTGTTTAATATTCATTTTATAAAATTTAAATATTAATGAGATAGTATTCCCATCGTTAATGAAAAGATATAACGTACCTAAAGTAAAATTGTTCCTTAAAAATGGTATGTTCTAGAAAAATGATGAGAATTGTCGTCAAATACTTCCACATTGTCTGGTCTAATCCCCCGTATAGTTAAATGCAAAAATTAAGTGAATAACGATATTGTAACATCAAATGAGATGCAACCACATGGATTACATACAAATACGCTTACCAAAATTATGTTCCCACTAGGATGAGATAAATTCGATAACAAATAAATGTGTTGCACGCCAGAAGCATGAAATACCTATAGGTCCCAACTACTAATAATGGAGGTCAAATGAAAACTTGCCTAAATAATGCTCGAAAGAGATTACGGACAACACTCCCGAATAGGATATGAAGAAAAGATCCACATGCTCTAAAATGCCAGAAGAGTTTATGGTATATTAAAAGACACAAGTCCTTGAAGTGACTATAAAGCCCCTAAAGTTGGCAAATGTACCTTACTTTAAATGATATATATATATATATATATATATGTTTTATAGACGTACATTAGAAAAGTGGGATCGTCAAAGACGATCATCGATGATATAATTATATATGTTGTAGCTATACAAATAAAGGACAATGATGATACAAATTCGTGTATTATAAATGGTTGTCGATAAAGAATATATTGGCAAAAATAAGAAAACTCCATGATGGCATAAGTTAAGTCTCTTAGTATATATGGTGTATTTTGACCGGTGGTAGAAACCCCAAAAGATATTAAACCTAATGGTTACGAATGGTTTTTCATAAGAATGTGAATTGTTAAAACTCACTAAAAAGTGCATGATTCATCTCACTAGGTTTCGCGAAGAAACCAAAATTGATTATATATGAATATACTATCTTGTTAGAGTCTAAAATACTTTTCAGATATCTAACTAGCTTAACAGTTTTTTAAAATATATTATATAAGACTCGTGAATATTATAACTGCTAATATATACGGTACATAGATGAAAAGTACATATAAAAATCCTACACGAAATTTATTTACTAGAAGCAAAGATAAGGACTACTTCCTAAAATTCATTAAGACGTTCATTGTAGAACAGGTCATCCAAATGGATATAGGTACAATCGTCTTAGTAAATATTTGTCTAAGGAAGGGTATGAAAACAATCATATATGCACATCCACTATTACAAAATTATCCTTAAAATGATGTGCCCCTGAAGAGATCAATTAAAATTCAATATATCGAAATTAGGAATTCAAAAATAAATGATCTTAGGGTTACTAGTTATTGTCTCGGCCTGCAGAACGAGCACAATTTCTGCTAAACTCAAATCCATTAGTTAAATGAATTGAAAAGTCTTGTAATGCTTTAACATATATTACGCATAAAAATTTTTATACTCATGGTCTCCGGTATTTTGAAATTATATTATCCATATTGTTCCTACGAGGATCGTAAATATAAATTTGGTCCTCAAGTACCATGGTGAATGTCATTATAGTATTTGGTCTAGAAGTACCATATTGTAAGTTATTAGAATATTCATATAGATGAAACAATTAATGATACATGATATTATAATGTATTTAATATCTTGGAAAGAAATGATTCTCATTGACGTGCAAAGCATGGGAGTAATATCAACATTATGTCACACATTCATGGAATTATTGGTATGATACTTTTTAAATCTAGCGATCCATGTCTAGTCAGTTATATAGATGATGGTTATCTTTGAGATCCTCACAAGGAACAATCAACGCACTTATTACTTGCCTCAAACAACATAAGTTCCTAATATTCCATATGCAAACAGCGGTGGTTGTATAGCCCAAACTCAAACACGCTCCATTAAGGGACATGTGACCAACAACTTTCAGTTCTTTTACATTCATGAACCG
Source organism: Sambucus nigra (assembly GCA_949130495.1). NCBI lineage: Eukaryota > Viridiplantae > Streptophyta > Magnoliopsida > Dipsacales > Adoxaceae > Sambucus > Sambucus nigra. The sequence goes on along the minus strand of OX422217.1, from coordinate 50,919,755 downwards.
AATAAGAGTTGTGAAACACAAAAATCCTAGAAGAGTTGTGATATTGAAGTCGAACACATTCGATGAAGTTACACTTTCATACCTCTTCATCGAAGTCTTATGAAAGTCGATCTTGTGAAGAAAAATAAAATTTAAGTAACAGTCGACAAAATCTATTCACTAAGTCAAAACCAAATTTTAGAAGGCTGTGTATGAGACTGATATACATTGACTCAATCATCAGAGAAACTCCATAATCAGGGGGAGTATCCAATCAGTGGGAGAATTTCATCAGGGGGAATCTAAGAACACGACATTTTGGACATATGTGGGTTGTTCTCTTCTTCTTTAACTAGGTTCTTTACCATTGGGTTTTCTATTTAAAGATTTTAACGAGGCAACACTAAGCATGTTTGACATCGATTCAGTGATCACTAAAGGTATAATCTTTTTCCTTCACTGTGTTTTTTTTCACTTGGTTTTAATGAGGAAACAATTATTGAATGATGGATACAGTGTACATCCAAGGGGGAGTAATATAAAATGTGCATTTATTTTATGTCCACTGGCATTCCATGTTTATTAAATGGTCTATTAGGATAACTTATTTTGTACTATAAATAGGAGCCATACCCCTTGAGTATTTACATATCAATCAAATGAAGAAACTCTCTCTGTAAATTCTCTGCGTGTCCCCTTGATTTTACAAAAAAGTTTCAAATATAACACACAATAATATTTCATCAAGAAAATATCAAAACTTAATTATATACCATTATGTTTCATGTGCCTTTGATTTGTGTCAAAAAATGGAACATGCTTCTAGATTTACCATGTCAAAAAATGGAACATGCTTCTAGATTTACTATGTCCGCAATACACGACTGATGTACTCTACTGAGATATTAGTAAAGTACCCATTTTCTTGTCTCTGTTGATCCTCATCCTAAGAATATGTTTTGTTGTGCCTAAATCTTTCATATCGAACATATTCAATATTTGCTTTATCAAATTTCTGATTTCTACCATATCTTGGTCTACCATAAACATGTCATCAAAATAGATAAGAAATATAATGTAGTCGGAATGAATCCTCTTGAAGTAGCAACAATGATTAAGGTTCCACTAAAAGTAGCCATTTTTATGCATGAACCCGTTGAACTTCATTAACCACTGTCGCAAGGCGGGCTTTAAACTGCATAAGCTCTTCTTCAGTTTTCATGTCAAGTTCTCCCTCAGGTAATATGTTTTGTGTGATATTCGTAACACTGGTGCAGAGTATAGGCGCCCCGATGAGTTAGACGTTCCATTTCGCCGAAATGGAAAGACATAGAGGTAGAAGAGCATTAGTGTGTTTGCGAGGTAGGATTTTGAACGTCCCGGTTATGTTCGTTAGGCAGTTATATCTTGATGACCGACGATGCAAGGTAGTAGTGTAATGGGAGGGTTCCTTATTTGGATTTAGCTTTGTGAGACGTCCCACGCATGAAACCGAGCGAATGTCGAAAGTTCATAAAGGTCTTCGGCGCTAAGGATAAAGTTAGTAATGTATTCATTTTACGTGTGCAGGAAAACACACCTATCCTAGAGTATCATGATGAAAAGCCAGTGGAGCCGTTAGCGCTGAGATAGGGAGATTGTAGTAGGTTAACTACGAGAAGACTGGTGGGTTATTCTTGGGAAGGATTAAATTTCTAGGTATAGGAAGAATTGAATCTCGAGTAATTCGAGTTGAGAGTACCCAGGTGTTAGCACCAGGCTGATAAAATGAGGCGCATTTTTAAAGAGTGTGTTACGTGTGTGACTTTTGCAATTGATGTGCAGATATGCACGGGTTATAGGGTGTGTGCGCACCTTGGTAAGTTGATTTTATATATCCTCCGAAATAGAGGGTGTTAACGAAAATGTTATTTATCCCTAATTAATTACATTTAGTTTATTTAATGTACATTTTAGTTTAACTTAATATATTGATTTTGATGATTCTAAACATATTTTTTAAGTTATTCTATAGATATTTCTTATTGTATCATATTTATAATATATTCCTATTCATATACCATTATATACATATATTTACTATATTATATAATATTTGTATTATGTCATATTGCCTTGATTACATATCTATTCTGACTGAGTTATACATGTTTATGTCAGGTTTTATTTTTCACGACTCAACATGCCTCGACTCTACTCAACGACATATTCAAGTAAAGGTATTTACGTGTGGATGCACATTTGTACTTGACACATTAGACACTCATGCATATATTAGCCGTGTTAATGTGATTCGTTGTCTAAATATTTTATAAAAGGGAAATTAGATTATTTTTACTGAAAATATTTTTTTTAAATCAAATTGGAACATGTTTTGTTTAAAATGAAATTTTCACTTTTTAAAAAAAATTTAAGAATTTATTTGAAAATTAGAATAAAGTGTTTAAAAATAATTTTCGACATTATTTTGTGACCTAAAACTAATATTTGAAACAATATTGTTGTTTTTAAAAATATCATTTCCTATTGATTTACTTGTGGTTCATAGGCATATAGCCTTAGGCAATGATGTTATATAGGTTTGTACCAGTTAGTGTAAAGTCTTAGATTTCGTCCTATTAGATCTTTGGAAAGATAGAAGTAGATTTCGGTTTTTGTGTTAGTGTACCCTTAAGGTTTTATCATCTTTTCATATAGGTTTATTTTTCTTAAACCTTAGCTGTATGAGTTGAACCTTTTAGGAGCCTTAGTACCTGTTTCCTCCTATTAACCATTTGGTTTTATAGAATAAAATAATTGTAGGGTTGTCAATTCTATTTGACCGGATCTAACCTATTTTTTTTTACCTGCCATCACCGATAGCATTCAACTATACATGTTGTACATGTTTAGCCTTTGACTGATTTGACCATATGGTTTAACTCGTCTAAAGGTCTAGTTTGTTGGGATGCCTCCTCGTTAATTTTTTTTATTATCGAAACCTTGCCTGGACAGCTCTTTTTTGAAAAATGATACGAGTATAAAAAATGATATCCAAAAAATTCTCAAAATGACATGAACAGCATAGCATACATTCTCTCAATTAACAACTTTACACCCAACACTTTTTATTCCAAGAGTAGTTCTACAGTGACCGAATTTTTGACAGAATTTTGGTGGACAAACTGATGTGGCGGGCATTTATTGGTTGGTTTCTAGGTCCCACTAGCGTGGACCCCAAAAACCAACCAATAAAATCCCGCCACGTCAATTTGTCCATCAAATTTCGATCAAAAATTCGATCACAATAGCATTTTTGTTATTCCAATCCAAAAAACACCACTTGTATTTTCTTACTTTATAAGTCTTTGCAACAAATTTTCTTGCCTTACAGCCTTCGGCGATGGTGTGATCGAATAACACTCCTAGCTATATAGGTTTGTACATGCCAGTGTAAAGTCTTAGATTTCGTCCTATTAGAGCATCCACAATGGTGGAGGGTTTGGACAAAAAAAATGGTAAAATTACATATTTGTAGACGTACAATGGGGATAGGCAGTTGCCAAAACTGGAGAGAGGAATGGTAAGGGATTTACAAAGTTATCGGTTGGCTGTTGATTCAGTAAAAACTTCTTACGATCTTCTGAAGTTCATAGGAACTTCCTACGAACTTCTTTTGTCCGTAAGAAGTTCTTACGAACAAAAGAAGTTCGTAGGAAGTTCTTACGAACTTCAGAAGATCGTAAGAATTTCTACGAAGAAAAGAAGTTCGCAGGAAACCTTTTTTATCCTCAGTGAAATCTAACACCGTTTGGGAGAATTCTTTATAAATAGGACCAAGTTTCGTCCAATTTCTTATTGTCTCCCTTTATAAATTATTATACTCTTCCAATTTCTCTTCCATTTTCTTTTTTTCATTTTAAATATATTATATTTCTATAAAAAAAATATGTCTTCTTCTCAACCAGTTATTTCTGGTACATCTCGACAACCTAATATGACTCCTTTTGAGGATGAAGTATTATGTACCATTTATGCAAAATATACAGCTCTAAGTATTGAAGGAAACTCAATATCATCGGGCACATTTTGGGACACTGTGAAAGATGAGTATAACGTCACGCATGAAATTACAATTACTCGTACAAGATCCATGCTATCAACACGTTATAATCATATATCGCATCAAATAATGCTATATATTGCAAAGCTTTCTCACCAAATGAATAATATGGGAAGCGGGACGAACGAATTCCAAGCGGTTACTAATGCACGCGATGCGTACCGCGCCGAAACCAACAAACATTTTACGTTCGATAACTGCTATCAAATTTTAAAAGATTTACCAAAATTTGACTTGAAAAATACAGTGGGGAACGACGACAGCCCTACACGTGTACGCGAAGATGATACTCCGGGGGTATGAGACGTACCGGATAGACCCCCAGGCAGGAAGGGTGAAAAACAACGTGCACGTCAACGAGCGCGTTCTGATAGCTTGGATTGTAACACGGCAGTACTCAAACATTGCGAAGGCTTCAATGCAATGTTTAAAAGCAAGCAAGAGTGGAAGAATAATCGTGACCTTAAATTTGACTCTCAAATGGATGCGTTCATTCAGATGAAGCGAGCTGATCAACTCACCAAAAAGCAGGATCAACTCGTGCGCCTAGGATGAGAGCAATCATACATCATGGAGCTGGATATGACCCATATGAATGAAATACAAAAGAAGTTTCATTTTAAAAGGTTCAATGACCTAACAACGATGGTTGTTGCGACCGAAGCTGCGATATTTGAGATGCAATCGAACTCTGCCGGGTCGTCTGGTCCAAGCGGTTCAATTAATGATTAGTAGTGTTTTTAAATGATGTATTGAACCCTCGTAATTGTATTTTGTTTTTTTTTCGTATATGGAGAGTGATTCACTATCCATCTTAATAAATGAAATGCCATCCTTAAATAGATGAAATGTGAGTATTGTTTATTCATTTTCCGCTTATATAATATTGTCGATTAAACTATTATTTTATATAGAATAACAAGTATATGATCACTATGACAATCCTACAAATACAAATTGAAAATGGAACAAACATAACATTTAACCACGTTAAAATAAAAAATACAATAAATTCATCAACCGACCATTTCATCACCGTGGGTGTTCCAAATGTGCTCTACCAAATCATTCCGTAACTGTTGATGTTTAGTTACGTCTCTTATCTTAGCATCCCGTATGAGGTAGTCGTAGAAATTAGTTTGGCCCCTCATAATTACATGTGTTTCATCATTCTTTTCGTACTCATTTAGCCATGGACAATCTCTACGTTCATCGTCAATAATCATATTATGCATTATAATGCACGATTTCATAATGGTTGATAGTGACGCCCTATTCCATAATTTACAAGGTTCCCGAACAAAAGCGAATCGAGCTTGTAATACACCAAACGCACGTTCAACATATTTTCTGCACGCTTCTTGGCACTTGCAAAATAGCTTTTGTTTTTGTGTAATACCATTTTGGTTCCTAAATGTTTTTACTATTGAAGCGTACGGAGGGTAAATGCCATCTCCAAGGTAGTATCCCATATCGTAAGAATTTTCGTTAACATTGTAATTAACGGGAGCTGCCGTCCCATTGCGCAATTCTTGAAAGACATTAGATCGGTGCAAGACATTCAAATCATTGCAAGAACCAGGCACCCCAAAGAATGATTTCCAAATCCAAAGATCGTAGGAGGCAACCGCTTCAAGGATTATAGTTGGTGACTCTTTACGACCACTATATTGAGCGTGCCATGCTGTTGGACAATTTTTCCAATGCCAATGCATGAAAGCTATGCTCCCTAGCATTCCTGGGAAACCTCTATTTGCATTTTGTTCGAGTAACCTTGCAACGTCGCCTTGTGTCGGATTTCTGCCGTACTGGGGACCGAAAATTAGTACAATTGCCTCTGTAAATCTAATAACAGTTTCTAATAGAGTGGTTTCACTCATAGCGTACTGCTCAGACCACACATCATGGGAACCCCCATTAGCTAACTGTCGAATTGCCCCCAACACTTTCTGATGAGAGCTTAAACCTTGACGACCGCAAGCATCATTCTTCTGAACAAAGTAGTTATCATAAAGGCAAATAGGTTCAAGGATGCGATTGAAAACACTATACCGCATCCTGAATCTCCTTCGAAAAAAAATACTCGTTGTATACCTTATCTTCCCCAAAGTAATCTTCCCATTGTGTGGCATGTCCCCTCTCTCTCCTACGATTCACTCGACGTCTCGTTTCGAGTTCTTTCCCATCGAGAATTATATTTTTTTCAGCACACCACCGGGTAATCTCCATCATAATAATCATTTCCTCGTCTGAATCATCGGATGATCCACCTTCATTAAATTGTCCATATTGGAGAAAAATATTCCGTCCCTCATCGCTAGAACTAGAGGAGTCCATGATATAATATGGTTACAAATTAATTTAGATGTAGAAGAAAAATTATACTCTACCTGTATAGTTTTACGATACACAAGTATTTATAATTTTAGGTAAACTCTTATATAGGTAAGTGTGCTATATGTAACTGTGCTATAGATAAGTGTGCTACAGATAATATAGGTAAAATGTAAATTTTTGTGTCCTATTGGTATGTGTGCAATACAAATTTATCTAGATCAGTGCGCTCGTTCAGCGTCAATAATATCTGTGTCCTTCCGTATGTAAATATACTGTATGATATTGGTAAGTGTGCTACTGATATTATCAGTGTTATTGGTAAGTGTGATTCATTTTGGGTTCAGGTTCTTCAGGCAATCAATATGTTGTATAGTTAATTTAGAAAGTTACTATGTGGTAACTTCAATCGTCTGCATGTTATTATTGTGCCTTTATATGTGCCTTTTTATAATTTATAAATTTATAAAATTACTACGTGATAATTTGTCAGCATTATGTGTGCCTTGGTATGTGTGCCTTTCTATTTTTTATCTTTCCATTGGTATGTGTGCCTTTGTATTATTATAAATATTTTTTATCATTGTAAAATAAATTATATCTTCGAAGGTTTAAAATTACCTATAAATAAATTAATTTTGATGTAGATGAAATATTATACTATACCTGAATAGTTTTACGGTACACGGGTATTTATAATTATAGGTAAAATCTTATATAGGTAAGTGTGCTACATGTAAATGTGCTACGGATAATATAGGTAAAATGTAAATTTATGTGTCCTATTGGTAAGTGTGCAATACAAATTTATCTAGATCAGTGCGCTCGTTCAGCATCAATAATATCTGTGTCCTTCCGTATGTAAATATACTGTATGATATTGGTAAGTATGCTACTGATATTATCAGTGCTATTGGTAAGTGTGATTCATTTTGGGTTTAGGTTCTTCAGGCAATCAATATGTTGTATAGTTAATTTAGAAAGTTACTATGTGGTAACTTCAATCGTCTGCATGTTATTATTGTGCCTTTATATATGCCTTTTTATAATTTATAAATTTATAAAATTACTACGTGATAATTTGATTTCTTTATGTGTCCCTTGGTATGTGTGCCTTTATATAGTTTTACTTTTACATTGGTATGTGTGCCTTTATATCATTGTAAATTAAAATTATATCTTCAAAGGATTAAAATTACCCATAAATAAATTAGAAGGATTGCAACAATTTTTTATCTACCATTGTCTTATATTTCAAAAATGGCTTCATCTCCCTACTATTCATCCATTTACAATGGGTCTTACACAGATATTGTTGGTAACGATTGGAATGGGAAAAAAATAATTTTCCAAACATATCCAATTGATACTTCTCGACGTTTTCTCAATGACTTTGGTCATATATTCATAATCTCTCCCAATTCGGAACCTAAAGACGGAGTTGTGTATCCTTGGGAACACCTCACATGTCCAGATAAATATGATGAAAGGTGTGACCTGGAGGTGCTTTACCATTACCATCACATATCCATGCCAAAAATCGGGTTGCCGCACTTTGGCCAATATTGTATCCCAAAGAGGCGGATATGTTTTGTCTTGATTTATTGGAGGAAGAGATATGGCAGATGGAGAGGCGCCTACAACATTATCACAAAGCACAATGCGCGATGCTATCAGGTTGTCACATTCAAGAACAATTAATTAACATATATAACGACTCTACGTTGGCATCAGATAACGATATTTCAGACTACACAAATTCCGGTTATGATAACTTTTCGGAATGCATATATGAAAATGATGGGGAAGAGTACGAACCAAATATATCAAACTACAGCAAAGAATATGTTGATTCAGATACGCAACGATCTTACTTACCTAAATGTTTAGTGCGCAATGGGAAACCATATTGTTGTACTTCTACTAGGTTCGACCTAAGCGTTTGAACACATACTCCTAATAATCATTTTGATCGTGTATTATTGTTCTTACTACTTAAGTCAATAATAAAAAAATTATATCAGAGCAATCGCAATAATTGTTTGTCATTATATCATATCAGAGCAATCGCAATAATTGTTTGTCATCATATCATAACATTTTTCAGAGCAATCGCAATAATTCTATGTGTAATAATTGAAAATAAATATGAGACATTATATCATAACATTTTTCATAAATATGAGACATTATACATCATAACATTTATCATCACAGTTACATTGAGACAACAATAAGAAAATTTATTCTTAACATTTTTCAATTGTACATTATACATCACTGGCGCCCGGGCCGAACTCAAAATCAGCACCTAACTCTGCATGTGAACCCGTGTAAGGGTCAGACCCAAATAAATTACCCCAACCTTGTTGGGCCTCATATGTCGGGACCGGGTCAGAGGGTGGGGCTAGGTGTGGTCTGTAATCGCTCGGACGACTTGAACTAGTACCACCCTCCTCAAACCCTCGACTAGGCATAGTAAAACGTGCTAGTCTACGCTCCAACTCATCAATGCGATCATCACGTGCTTTGAGTTGTTCCTCTCGCTGACGTGTCTCGTGTAATATTAAATGACGTAGACCTCGAATGTTATCTGCTGCCTCGACGTAGGACTGACGCCATTCTAACTGCGTCAAAGATTGAGCTGGAGGTGCGTTGGTTGAAAACTCAGGTCTCGGCACATCTATAGTATATGAAGCCCCCTCCGGTAGGCCTACGTCAACCGTCCAATTCTGCCTCGGTGGTTGGATGTGCGTAGAACCACCCACAGAGAACTGTGTCTCATAAACATGCGGATCATTTGTCGGTGTTGGTGCTTGCGGGATTCGCAACGTCGAAGGTGCCACTGAACCAACTCCAATCAAATCTACATTAACATATCTGGCAATCGGTGGTAGTATTTGCCCGAGGGCTACTGCCTTCCAATATGCATTATACTCTTCTTATGACACATCTCTTACGTATTGATTTGCGATAGGCCAATTTTGGGCGGCAGCTGCATGGAAATCATGTTCTGAGGCACAACACAAACTTGATGGTGGCTTGTCTGCGATACATATCCTCCCAGTCAATTTTCGGATGGCCCGATCACCCAAGTACCAAAAACCCTTAAATAGGGGATCCCAAAAAATCATCCGTAACCCCGATATCTCTCGAGCATATAAGATGACATCAGAGTCACGGTAAGCAGAAGTCTCGTATGGCTGCCATATAATGGACTCGGGTGACCGCATCTCAAGCTGATGTTGACTGCTTGAGATGTTAAACCGCTGTTATCCCTTTACTTTCTTTCTGTTCCCCCTCGACCATAGAAATATGCGGGGCCACGCATCGATAGACGGATCAACGAGAATAGGACATGTCGTGGCCATGTACTCGTGATGTAAATACTGCAAAAAATTTCAATAAATTTAATTCATTAGAATAAGTTGACGTATATTGTAATGAAACATAAATTTTAATAAATAAGATGAAACGATAATATACCTCGAGTATTTACCACATGCATTCAACGCTAGTCAACGATCGTCGACTGGCTTTGTCCAAAGACTATAAAATACGGGCATAAATAGCTGAACCCCAGTCGTATGTGCCGATGGCAGGAATATCCTCCAGATAATGTAAATAACCGAGGTCGGCAGTGGAGTGAGCATTTGGAAAAAATACACTCCCCAATATATAAAACAAAAATGCCCGAGCTATGATTGGGAACATATAGTCTGGTAACGGTCCAACCTTGACAAAAATTTCAATGTATTTTTTTAGGTCAGAAACTAGAATTCCCGCACCAGTAAACTCTGCATATGAATTTCTGGGAAAAATTCATTTATGGTATTAACAAAATTTGTATATTGTTCAATTCGTAGATTTTCAATCGGTCGTCCTTGTCCAATTGGAATGCCTGCACGAAGGTTAAAATTTTGTCATATATTTAAATAACTATGAATATGAAAACTATATTATATATTTCAAACAATCATTTATGAATTTAAGTACAACTATTTATTTTCACATATTGAAACATTAAGTAAATAGTTATTTTCATATATTGACACAATCGGAATGCGGGTACATTTTCATAATTTTTTTGTCGTATATTGAAATAATTATGAATGTAATTACCTAAAAATATATTTCAAACATTTAATTATGAATTTAAGTACAACATATTACTTTCACATTTTGAAACGATTATGATGCCGGTACATATATTTAAAAAATTATCATATATTTAAATAACTATGAATATGAAAATCATAATATATATTTCAAACAATCAATTATGAATTTAAGTACAACTATTTATTTTCACATATTGAAACATTAAGTGAATAAGAATAATTATTTTCATATATTGACACAATCGGAATGCGGGTACATTTTCATAATTTTTTTGTCGTATATTGAAATAATTATGAATATAATTACCTAAAAATATATTTCAAACATTTAATTATGAATTTAAGTACAACATATTATTTTCACATTTTGAAACGATTATGATGCCGGTACATATATTTAAAATTTTGTTATATATTTAAATAACTATGAATATGAAAATCATAATATATATTTCAAACAATCAATTATGGATTTAAGTACAACTATTTATTTTCACATATTGAAACATTAAGTGAATATGAATAATTATTTTCATATATTGACACAATCGTAATGTGGGTACATTTTCATAATTTTTTTGTCGTATATTGAAATAATTATGAATATAATTACCTAAAAATATATTTCAAACATTTAATTATGAATTTAAGTACAACATATTATTTTCACATTTTGAAACGATTATGATGCCGGTACATATATTTAAAATTTTGTCATATATTTAAATAACTATGAATATGAAAATCATAATATATATTTCAAACAATCAATTATGAATTTAAGTACAACTATTTATTTTCACATATTGAAACATTAAGTGAATATGAATAATAATTTTCATATATTGACACAATCGAAATGCGGGTACATTTTCATAATTTTTTTGTCGTATATTGAAATAATTATGAATATAATTACCTAAAAATATATTTCAAACATTTAATTATGAATTTAAGTACAACATATTATTTTCACATTTTGAAACGATTATGATGCCGGTACATATATTTAAAATTTATTTATATATTTAAATAACTATGAATATGAAAATCATAATATATATTTCAAACAATCAGTTATGAATTTAAGTACAACTATTTATTTTCACATATTGAAACATTAAGTAAATATGAATAATTATTTTCATATATTGACACAATCGGAACGCGGGACATTTTCATAATTTTGTTGTCATATATTGAAATAGTTATGAATATAATTACCTAAAAATATATTTCAAACATTTAATTATGAATTTAAGTACAACATATTATTTTCACATTTTGAAACGATTATGATGCCGGTACATATATTTAAAATTCCTGTTATATAATTAAATAACTATGAATATGAAATTCATAATATATATTTCAAACAATCAATTATGAATTTAAGTACAACTATTTATTTTCACATCTTGAAACATTAAGTATATATAAATAATTATTTTCATATATTGACATAATCGGAATGCGGGTACATTTTTCAATTTTTTTGTCGTATATTGAAATAATTATGAATATAATTACCTAAAAATATATTTCAGACATTTAATTATGAATTTAAGTACAACATATTATTTTCACATTTTTAAACAATTATGAATATAAGTAGAACGAAATAAGCCATAAATTATTATCGAAAAGCATTGTGAAGTCCAGCGGAGTGAACGCAAGCTCGACATATGGTAGTTTGAAGGTATGCGTCGTGTCCCACCAACGTTCGATCATCGCCGTCGCAATAAATTGATCGGAATTGGGCATCACCATAGAAAAGAAATGCGACATAAAACCGACACTGTCGATAATTATTTTGATATCGGGCTTTCTCTCTTGAATTAGTTTGTACAATTTCATTGGTCCCACCCAATTCCCCCAAAATTCGAATTTGTTTCCGTTTATTATCGGAGTTTCGCCGTTCGACGCATGTGATACTCTGTCGTAAATACGGGTATAGTTGTCAATTGCGAGATTCGACGACTGAATCGTCGCGGAAGAATCGAGAATTGTCATTGAAGTCGATCCGTGTTTTTTCGATTTCCCGATATTAATATATTTCTTCCATTTTCTACCTAATTCCATCGTGTTGACAATATCTGATTTGGAGGATTTTCTATATCTAGATTGGGACTGATTTGAAATTATATTTGAGAACAAATGGAATGATTTTTGAGAGTATATGAATAAATTTTGGAAAAATATATAAAATATTTGGACTGAATTATATGAGATTGGTACATACAAATATTGAGTAAATAAGAAAAGAAAATGGAGGAAGATGAAAATGGAGAAGATGCAGAAGACAAATGAAGAAGGAAGAAGAGGCTCTGAATAAATAAACGGATTGAGAAGAGTGGAGAAGAATGAAGAAGAAGGAAGAAGTTTCTGAATATATAAACGGAGGAATGTTACTGTTTGAATGTGACCGTTAAGTTCTTACGAACTTCTATAGTTCGTAAGAACTTCCTACGGACTTCATTTGTCCGTAAGAAGTTCTTACGAACTATAGAAGTTCGTAAGAACTCCACCACTATTTGCTGCCCATTTTAGCGATAGGTAAAACACACACACGCGCCTCACACGATGTTAAATTTACCTCTCGCTCATATACACCGCTACGCATGCTCTTAGATCTTTGGAAAGATAGAAGCAGATTTCGGTTTTTGTGCCAATGTACCCTTAAGCTTTTGTCATCTTTTCATTTAGGTTTATTTTTCCTAAACCTTAGCTATATGAGTTGAACCTTCTAGGAGCCTTAACACCTGTTTCGTCCTATTACCTATTTGGTTTTAGAGAATAAAATAATTGTGGAGTTGTCAATTCGATTTGACTCGATCTTAGATATTTTTTTTACCTGCCATCACCTATAGCATTCTGTCATACCTGTTGTACCTCTTTAGCCCTTGACTGATTTGACCATATGGTTTAACTCGTCTAAATAAAGGCCTAGTTTGTTGGGATGCCTCCTCGTTAATTTTTTTTATTAATTCTAAATGAACCGCCATTTTAAACCGTCTCGAAACTTCATTCTTTTTTTTTTCTTTTTTTTTAAGTTTCTTATACTTTTGTTTTTATATAAAAAAATAGTTTTTCTATTATTGTAAAAACAGAAGTTTTTTTATATAAAAAGAAATAGTTTTTCTATTAAATAAAAAAATAGTTTTTTATTAAAAAAATTCATAAATAAAAATAAACTATGTTTATTGACATGGTGATATCGCAATTGATTACTGCCGCTGGCGCGAACCCGCGTTCCAGGTCCCCCATTATTTGTTGAATGTGGGTCCGCGCCATCGACACTAATTAATCGCGATATTTTTTCAATAAAAAATATCACGATTAATTAGTGCCGTTGGGGGAGACCCTCATTCCAGGTCCCACGTCATTTGTTGAATGTGGGTCCGCTTTAGCGGCACTAATTAATCGCGATAATTTTTATAACACACATCATTTGTGGATTGTGGATCAGCACCAGCGGCACTAATTAATCGCGATAGTTTTTCAATAAAAAATATCGCGATTAGTTAGTTCCGCTGGCACTGACCCACATTCCCGGACGCACATCATTTGGTGAATGTGGGTCCACGCCAACAACACTAATTAATCGTGATATTTTATTGAAAAAATATCACGATTAATTAGTGCAGCTGGCGCGAACCCACATTCAACAAATGATGTGAGTTCGCTCTAGCGGCACTAACTAATCGGGATATTTTTTATTGAAAAAATATCGCAATTAATTGGTGCCGCTGGCTCGGATCCACATTCAACAAATGATCTAGCCCTGAAATGTGGGTTCGTGCCAGCGGCACTAATTAATCGCGATATTTTTTCAATAATAAAAAAAAAACTGTTTTATAGAATTTTTATTAAAAAATATATATTTTTTTATTTATGAAAAAATATTTTTTTATTAATTTTCATTAAAAGATGTTTAATTTTAATAAAAGAACATTTTCTATATTAATAGAAAAATTATTTTTTTTAAATGTAAAAAACTATTTTTTTTTTATATAAAAACTCCTTTTATATCAATAAAAGAATAAAAAACTAGAGAAAAAAAAGTAAAATACAAAATGCGATCCCTAGGCGAGCTAAGTAGGCGGTTCACCTAGAATTTCTTTTTTTGGTTTTATTATCGAAACCTTGCCTTGACAGCTCTTTTTTTTGGGGCCTCGAGTCATATTTGCTTTGGCAAATTTTATATAATCTGGCAAGAAAAGACTTTTTTTTACATTACTAACCAATTTTGCTATTCTCGAGCTGCGTGTTATTTATATACTCAATCGTTTTACCAGTTTGCATACATATTAGTATATATATTTATATTCTAAACATATTTTGTTTTTTGGTAGAAAACACGAAAAACAAACCAACAAAACAAGACAATGCAAATTACAGCATTACACAAAATAGAAACCCTCCTCTTCAATTTAACTTTCCATCAATTGCAGCAGGATCTCAGGTGCGTTGTAAAACTCTACATATATAGTGTCCAATCCTTTCGCAACTTTCACCATGCAATCTGCCGTGAGATTGCTAGCTCTTGGTATATGGATGATTTTTGCCTTTAGGTCCCTGATCAAGTCTTTGCAGTCTTCAATTATGTTAGCCAACGGATGGTTGTGGACAGTCTCTTGGTTAATGAGGTTGATGGCTTCTAAACAGTCATTTTTTAAGCACACACTTTTCCATTTCTTTCTGAGGGCAATATTCAGTCCGTGGAAAATACGCTCCAGCTCCGCATGAAGGGGACTAGCAGTACCTTGCAATTTTTTCGCAAATCCCACTATCCACTCTTCTTCTTGGTTTCTAACCACTCCACCAAACGCTCCCATTCCTCTACCATGCTCAAATCCTCCGTCAGTATGAATGATGATGTTTCCTGCATTAGGCATAGGTTCAGATTCAATGTAGAGTTTGTTTTCCCCACTCACTTTTGCACACTTGCTATCTTGAGCTTCAAAAATATAGTTAGACAAAATTATAGTAGAATGAGCAACGGTTTGTGGGGAATCATTTATCTTATTAAATATGTAATTGTTTCTGGATTTCCAAATGTGCCACAATGTAATAATAAAACTTTTGTACCTCTCATTGTCTGGTTTACCCCAGATATTTAGGACAATACAATCTTTGAAACTACAAGTAGGGATACTATCAATACGTTGTTCAAAACCCAGGGTGTTCAAAACCTCTCTAGCATGGCTGCATTCCTTGAAAAGATGAATGTTATCCTCAAGTAACCCACACCTTGGGCAGTCTCCATTATTTGTGAATCCTCTTCTCATACGCTGCTCGTTAGTAATGAGTTTTCCATGTAGAAGAATCCATAAAAACGTGATAATTTTGGGAGGTAAACTAAGCTTCCATAATTTTTTCCTAATCTCCCCCAGGTGGGTTTTTTCATTATTTTCGATAATACATTGGTAGCAAGAGTTACTAGAGAATTTACCATTTTTACTTGGGTTCCAAGAAGGTTTGTCTTCACGCATACAAGTACGAGGGAGAGGGATGTTGATAATTTCATTCCTTGTGTTTAGGTTGAACTAAGAATCAATAATAGCAACATCCCAATACCCATTCCCATCAATTAGAGTGTCAACATTAGTATTGTCCAAGATCCCAAAATGATCATCAGTATTTAACCTTTTTTCCCCACCCACCAGTCATGAAGGATATTAATGATCTTACCATTTCCAACATTCCATTTTATATTTTTGGTTAGATGTTCGTGGCATTTTAGAATACCTCTCTAGACGTGGGAAGCAACATTCTTTTTTTTCCACAATCTAGGATTTTGATTAATTTTATATTTTTTCTTCAAAACATTTCCCCAAATGGACTCCTCATTATTAACCAGTTTCCAACCCAGTTTAGTAATTGCGGTTTGGTTATTAATGGCACATTTCCTCAATCCCAATCCCCCTAGACTTTTGGGTTTACAAACTTTTTCCCAATTAACCAGATGTATCTTTTTCGTATTTTTGTTATCATTTCCCCCCACTACCCATATAAAGTTTCTATTGATTCTGTCAATTTCATTACAAACTTTAACAGGGAGCATAACCGTTTGCATATTATAGTTTGGGATGGTGGAAGTCACAACCTGGATCAAAGTTTTCCTACCACCCAGTGAGAGAAATTAAGCTTTCCATCCCGTTAGTCTCTTTTGCACTTTATCAATGATATCTTTAAAATAGGAATCATTCAATCTATTATATATAAGTCTACTACCTAGGTATATTCCTAGGTCATTTGTTAATTTAATTCCAAACATATGGCTTCTCTCTAAAGCTTCCTTTTTTGGATATTGGGAGAGGCAAACACTTTGGAATTGGAATAATTTATTTTCTGTCCCGAGATATGGCAGAATTCTTCAAGGGTGTCCATGACCGCTTCACATGAATTATTTTCATTTTTCGTAAATAATATAAGGTCATCAGCAAAAAAGAGGTGGGTGATGGTGGGCCCATCTTGGGACGCCTTTAACCCTTTCCATTTATTCTGATTAACCTTATCTAAAATCAATGCTGATAAGTATTCCATACACATAACAAATAGGTAGGGAGATAAAGGGTCTCCCTGTCGAAGTTCTCTAGTGGGGTTAAAACTAGAGAGGGGGGTGCCATTCCATAGGATAGAAGTGGTAGTGTTTTTAACACAACTCATAATAAGATTACAAAAGTTTTTTTCAACGTTAAACCATTTAAGAACACCCTCTAAAAAATCCCATTCAACCCTACCATAAGCTTTTTCAAGGTCAATTTTTAGAATAAGACCCCCACTTTTACCTTTAATGTTCATGAGCGTGTGTATAATTTCCTGAGTCACAATAATGTTATCCGACGCTTGTCTTCCAGGAAGGAAACTGGCTTGTTGAGGGATAATATTACGACATAAAATGGATCTCAATCTATCGACAATGATTTTTGCCAGAATTTTGTATGAAACGTTACAAAGCGTAATAGGTCTAAATTGTGAGATATTTTCTGGGTTCTCAATTTTTGGGATAAGTGTTATGTAACTATTATTAAGCTCAGCAGGCAATAGGTTTTCATGAAAACATTTTTGACAGAATTGGAATACGCTCATCGCAATGGTGGTCCAAAAATGTTGATGAAATAATGGTTGAACCCCATCTGGGCCAGGTCCTTTGAGCGCTTTCATACTAAAAGTTTCTTTTCTAACTTCCCTCATAGTTATAGGGGTAGTTAAAAAAAAATATTATCATCATCAATAAATCTCATATTGTCCAAGTTACGAATTTGGCTTTGAATGTCGTAGCTAAACTCGACTTTAAATACGTTTCCAAAGTACTCATTAACATGGTTTCAAATAGTAGTACTATTATCAATCCTGTCCCCTTTGATGTTGAGTTTACTAATCCGGTTCTTTCTACGTCTAATAATTGTAGATGTATGGAAAAATTTAGTATTTCTATCGCCCTCATTTAGCCATTGTATTCTTGATTTTTGTTTCCATAAACTCTCTTGATGTTTAATTAAAGTGTTAAACTCGTTACGAAGATGATTTTCAAGTGTGTTAAGATTATGGGAATACACACTCTCCTGGGCTTTTTGAATACCACTAAGGCGACGAAGAATACGTTTTTTGTTTTTGAAAATATTACCATAGGTGACTTTGTTCCAATTACGAATTTTTTTTAGCATTGTTTCAGATTGGTCTCTAGGTTAACCGAATTATTCCAACTTATTTTAACAATGTCATTAAAGTCATGTCTATCAAACCAACAAGCTAACAATCTAAAAGGCCTACTAACAGAATAGTACCTTCAAATCTGATAATGATAGGGCAGTGATCAGAAGTAGTTCGAGGAATATTTTCTACTCCCGCGTCCGCGAAGATTAGACACCATTCAGCGTTAGCCAGGCCTCTGTCCAGTCTAAATAGAGTATTCTCCATCCCCTTCCTGCTATTAGTCCATGTGAGTTTTGGTCCAGAGCAACCTAGGTCTGTGAGTTTGCATTTATTTATGTTATCAAGGAATGCTGTGTTGTTCTTATCTCTTATTTTTTTGCGAAACTTCTTTTTTCAGTATCGTCAATGTGATCGTTGAAGTCTCCAGCTACAAGCCAAGGGAAATCAATATTTTCTGAAATTTCAAATAATTCGTCCCACAATTTTCTCCTCAATCGGGGGTGAGGACTGGCATAAATTGCTAAAAATAACCACTCGCCATAGTTTTGTTTGGTAGCTAAGAGATGAATGGCCTGTCTAGTAATGGAGAGAGTTTCAAGTTTAATGGTCAAAGGGTTCCAAGTCCCCCGAATTCCCCCTGATCTTCCCACGGGTTAAGAGACCTCTTTATTGGTGAGGCCAAGGTTTCTAAAAAACTTAGTCAGATTATCAATATGGATGTGGGTTTCAACAATAACCATGATATCTGGTTTATAGATGTTGAAGAGTTCAGTGATTGTAGGTTTGAAAAGGGGTTTGCCCGCCCCTCTACAGAGTCAAATAATCGCTACCATTGATGAATAATGTTCAATGTAAGTGTTTCCCTCCTCAATGTTCAGATTGAAACTGTTAGCAACTTCCTGGGGCACTTCCATACTACTGTCTATCGCCTCCATAATTACTGTGGTAGTCCACTCCTTCCCCCACAATGGTTCCAGAGTGTTGACCAGTAGCTTGACTTTGGATATTTTCCAGTTCACTTAGAATATTGCAGCTTCCTCTACTTCCCCCATTAGGTTGATAACTGCCTCCCCTGCTATGAGGTTCGTGTTCTGTATCTGCACATCTCCGAGCATGGCCAGGGGGAAAGGAAGGTCGATTTTTAGGATGATTGATGGGTATAGGGTCAGGTGGTTGAGTATTATGTGGTTTTGTGTTATACGTAGTTTTATTTGAGCCACGCGGGTTAGTGTTTATAGCAGTCCCATCATTTTTTTAACCTGCCTACCGTCATGCTTTCGTTTACAGTTGTACCATTTTTTAAGTTATCAGCTCCGTGATATGAGGGGTTGACTGCTGCCTCCGATTCAACTATTCCTTTCTTTTTACACTGTTTATCATTTATTATGACCCTGTTTAAGTTACTTGTTGTCGCCTTATCCACAGTTAGATTTTTTCTTTTTGATATCTGATCACGATTAACGCCACTGTTGCTGACTTTATTTGTTGTCACGTCATTTGTTTTGTGTAGACTCTTATGGTTACTATTGCCTGAACCCTCCACCTATCTTCTTGTGTATTGTGTTTTATATACTGTGCCTCCCTTTCCTTGATTGATATCCGTACCCACAAGTGGCAGTTCATTTCCATCATTATCTAGGGCTGCAAACCGATTGTTTCCTTTTCCCAATGTTCCTTTATTTCCAGTTAGAGTAACTTTGTTTTTTTCATTAACAGTTCTCCTATTACATTTGACTAACATCCATGGTCCAAATCCTGCTTTCTCCTTCTCCACGTCAGCAACAGTGTTCATCTCTCTAACCCCATTTGTAGTATTTTGGATATAGCCGTTACTTATCCCTACTGTAGTATCTCCTTCTTCTCTGTTTTTGGTTGTGTTTTCCAGTGGCTTGACATTTTGGTGGTGGTCATTGAGTGGACAATAATCAGTTTTATAACCAATTTTTCCACATTTAAAACATATATATGGTAAAAACTCATATTCTACTCTGTACTTCCTGCCATCAAGTTTATACGATGGTATCAATGGTTTGGATAAGTTAACTTTTATACAAATTCTTGCATATTTACCTCTAGTTGAAGATACTGAGTTGAAATCTGTTTTTATGGGCCTACCAAGCTTTGATCCAATTTGGAAAAAAAAAATTCATCAAACCACTCAATTGTAAGCCGAGGCAGCCTGACCCATAATGCAGTGGTAACCCGATTTGTCTCCAGAGGGTTGAAGTTGGGTACCCATTTACGGACAACTAGATAGTGGTTGTTTATTATCCAAGGTCCACCAGTTAAGACATTATGATAATCCTCTTTCATCATAAATTTAAATAGGAAGTGGCCTTCTTCTAAATCCATGACTTCATAATCTCCTTGTAGATTCCAAAGGGTGGGAATTCTTGCACATAGTACCTTACATCCAATGTTTCTACCAAGTAAGCTAACTATGACACTGTCATTCCATTTCTTTCTCAGTTTTTCAATATGTTTCTTTGGAATATAACCACTGGGCACAGAGGGTCATCTTCCTCTTCAACTGGGTTTGAGTTGAGATCCATCAAGTGTTCGTTTGTTTCCATTGAAATCTTTATTTCATCTTCAGACCACATACAGTTATCATCATCGAATAGAATCTCAGTCTTAACTCTTTTATTCACCACATCCTTATATGAAAGTGTAGCTTTTGTAACTGTCTTCTCATTTTCAGCAGGTGTTGCCACAAGTTCTATCTCATTTTTGTTGGAAGAGTCTTCTATGATCATATCTAAGTTATTACCATCTTTGTCGCTGGGCGTATTCCTTTTCTGTGTCACCTCCTCGTATTTTTCCACATCCATATCAACAGACACTGTGTGATTTTCCTTTTGTTTCTTTTTGCTCCTAACCAGTAGATATTTCTCTTCTTTGGAGCTGCTTACTGACAACGGTGGTGGGGGTCTCCCACCGTCAGCAAGAGCTCCGTGATCAACATGATTAACATCCATGGTGGTAGGTAAACAGTAATTTGAGAATAGTAGTTGAGAGCGTTTGAGAGCGTTTTGAGAGCCAGTATGAAAAATATTCTAAACATATATCATGTCCTAGGACAGGTAAAGAACTTATGGCTGTCCCACGCACATATTTTATAGGGAGTAGTTGGTTGCTCTGTACCAACTCTTGACATTTATCCCTGTGTTGTCCCATCCAACTATTGATGCCTATTAACTAATACAAATAAATTTGGCCGACAATTCTACTGGTTTACATTTCATATATGTAAAGTTGCCAACTATGTTTAAACTTATGTTAACAACCCTTTAGTTTTATTTATATATAATATGTTTAATTTGGGATGAGTTTTAACACAAACCTTTAGACCTAATAAGTATATAAACTTTACATATTTGTGAAGCCTACTTTGGACAGTTGTTGTCCCATCTTAAAACGTTTTTTATATATAAATTTGTACCAAAATATCTGTTGTAGAGATCCTTAACATAAAAGATATTATTGTTCAATCTTGGCAGACTACAGCGGTCTGTAATATCAAATATTGGAACTCACGTTGATTTACATCAATTGTCTCTGATTGAGAGATAGTATCCTTCTCTCTATCTCTTTTGGTCTAACATATTTTGCAGGAATCTTTTTAAGATATCAAAAGAACCCATTTTCAGTCCTACACTTACATATATCGGATGTTATCTTTTGGACTAACATGTTCTTTGTAGAAAATATATGGGTCATCTACAAAACTACTCTCAATCACATATGTTTTTAAATTACTTTTTCTGTGCTACAACATCTATATTTTTATTGAGAAACAAAAATGAAGATTTGCAAGATCATTTTTTCAATTATATCATCTCAGAATCAGGAGCATTAAATGCTCACAAGCAATGTGTTTAACAACTATTTTTTTTAAGACATCTTGGTTAGGCATAAATTCTTCCCAATTTATCCCTTTAATTTAGTTACTTTTAGCACCTCGAACAACGTAATCGATTTGATTTTATCTCATAATCTTGCTACTGACTTATTCTAATGAGTACCCCGAGTTTTTGGTATTTCGTACTGATCTTACAGTTATTTGATGTCAATTAAAGAAAGAAAGAAACCGAAAGTATCGAGAAAGAAAAGAAGGAAAGTCAAAAGGGAAAAAATATAATTTTTACCCGAGATTTGGATGAGGCATCTCAAGAGAAGTTGAAGATATCAAGTTCACGAGCACGTAGGAAGAAACGGTACCTTAATCGGAGTCTCGATGTGAAAGTTATGAGCAGTCAAAGTTTAAAGAAAAAGTCAAAGGAAATTTGGACCGATCCGGTCCGGATCGATCCGAAATGCCACTTTCCAGAGAACCCCGGATCGAAGACGGATCGAAGCAAAAGGAAAATAAATGAATCGATCCATACCGGATTGATTCGAAAATAAAAGAAATGAACCGATCTGGATTCCATCCAGACCGAACCGAAGGAGGACCGGACCGGTCCGATTGTCGAATTTTTATTTTTTACTCCTCCTCTAATGGAGAGTACTAGTTCAGCTAAAACTCTTGGAGTTTTGTAGGGTATTTAAACCCGAGTTATTATCATTTTAACGACGGAGAATTTATCTAATTTTCCATTCTTTTCAGAAAAACCCTAGTTTGACGATAGATTATAATTTTAATTCAAAGATTGAAGATTATTCAGATTTTTTTGATTACCAGTAATTGTAGTTAATTCTTTGAGTGCTTTGGTAAGATTAGTGAATAATTTCCTCTGTCTAATTTCCCGTTTACATCATTCTTCAATTTGTCCTTACTTTAATCATGACATCCTGCAATTCCAAAATCGTTTGCATTACTTTCATCAGGGTAGGCTAGACTTTTAAGGGTCGGGATGAATGAAACCAACCTGATGTCATAGTTGTATGTGTATAAAAGTAATCCTCTAAATTTAATGATTTGATTACGATCATATTGCACAGGAACGCAACAATTGTAGATCTTTGGATCTCATTTGCTTCCGGGTAACCGGGATGCTTTAGAATACAATTCGAGTGTAACTATTGCAATACCTATTTACTCATCCTCTAATTAAGTATGGTGCGGTCTTGAACCTCCTCGTCATCACTTCCTCGCCTCGCTCGAAGGATGGCTAGATGTTTGGCGCTCCGAGTGTGAGTTCCCTGGACAAAAGGACCGGGGAGGCGAGTACGCTCAACGGGAGCCTCAATGCCAGTGTCCTTGAGAATGGAGGTAATCAGGCGTGCATAAGGAAGTGGGGCTGCACCATTCTCATCCATGGCTGCAACGAGGATGTCAGCGTATAGGGTGCGAGCCAGGTTAATTGGAGTGTGGGGATCGAAGAGGTGGTATGTCAATGTGGCTTGACGGGGACGCATCGCGGAATCGTTGGACGTTTGCAAAATGTTATCACACAATTTGGAATGTGAGACGTGCTTTCTCGTTAAGTCGGCTGACAGTGACAGTCCCCCCCCCCCCCCTCCATATAACGTCGGGGGCAATTAGCTCCATAATCAGTTCTTTGGCTACTGGGGCGACATTCCTTGGGTATGTGTATTCTTGGACATCAGGAACGTCGTATTCGCCCAACTTGGCCGTGAGAAGGGCCAAAGAAAAGGGAATGACGGTACCGTCTACATAGGCTTGGGATTCGAATTGGCCCATGCGAACAAGGGAGCCATATAAGGAGCAGACCTCAGTAGCCCAAACTACCTCGTAGGGTTCATTAAGGAAATGGCACCAACCCCTAGGCATGAAGAGAGCGGTGACAGAATTGGGCAGCCCTACCCATTGGACTGCACGCTCCATGTGGAGTTTGCGATCCGAACCAAAGAATCGAGTGCACCACTGCCCCTCTTTCCAAGAACGGAATTCTCCATGGCCGGAGGGTAGGATTTCAGTGGATTCGTATTTGATGGGGGGGGGGGGGGTCGTTGGGCCATTGGGATAAGGAGAGGATGCTGCCTCAAGTACGGACGAGGAAGAAGAAGAAGCAGGTGTCGATGTGGAGATGGGCGACGTGGGTGTGGATGAAGAGTCGGTCGAAGAAGAAGACGACCCTGATTTTGAATGGGCGGGTAATGACCTCATTAATCGTATGTCATCCCTCGAGACGAGATTCAGCAACTTTATGACCGACTACCCCCGTGATACAAACATGATGTTTCGTTTCTAAGCGAACTTGTACCGACACTAAGGGGATCCCAACGAGCCTTTGCCATCCTACTTCTATGACCCCTACGGCCCTGACACGCCCAGCTCTTCCCACCCACCACCCCAGTGAAGCTTTGGTTGTTTGTGACAGTTTTTAGTTGTTTCCCTTGTTCACATGATGTATCCTCTTTGTTGTTGTTGTTGTACCACATTCCTGTTTTATCAAAATCTGCATTTTCTCCATTTGTTTGTTTTATTTATCGCACTTTTTATTTTGCCTTGTTTCAGTTTTAGTCCTTTTTGCTTGAGGACAATGCAAAAGTCTAAGTTAGGGGGGTCACAAGTGCGTATTTCTAAAGCTTCACAAATTTTCAAAAATGCCCAAAAATCTCAAAAAAATCATAAAATTTTGAAAAATCCAAAAAAAAAATCTTCAAAATAAATAAAAATTGGAATTCAAACTTTTCAAAAATATCATTAAAAGTCGGTTTGGAGTTTCAAATTGTAAAAACCCAATGCACTAAGCCGAAATTGACTAAACATGGAAATTGTGCGAAAATTGACGACATAACGAATAAATGTGGAGATTAACGAACCCGGTGAGATTTCGAGCCTTTCGATCTTTTTGAGTTTTGAAATCAATCTGAGTTAATTGTTAACTCAAAGTTCTTTTCAGCGTTGAAAAAGTCACCGAGGATCTCAATCCTTTCATTTTGATTGGTTCTGATAAATGTGTGTGATATTGCCGTACAAAGCACGCTACAAATCTCTAAATTAAATTAATCTCGAGACGCATATGGTAATGCAATTAGTATTTTGGACAATGAAGTAGGCCCTCGTTTGTCACCCAAAAATATTGGCCATAAAAGGTAACGAAAAATTCATCCCTTTTGTAACCCAAATTGAGCTGAATAATTTATCCTTTTCGTTTGGTAACCCGAAAAGCCCAAAAAGCCAGGAATTGAGAGAATCGAATATTTATCGAATAAAGTTCAAAAAGTGCATAAAAAGGGGCAAGAAAAAGAATAGAAATGCTCAACAAAAATAGCAAGAAAAGAAAAGAAGTGAAAAACATAAAAAAATAGAGAAAAAGAAGAAAAAAATGAGCAAAAATCCCGGAGAAAGCACTAACAGACATAATAAGCAAAAAATTTCCAATTCCGAAATTCCCTACCATTTTCGTTTTACCCAATATACCTTAAAACCCGAAAAAGTCCTAACCGAGTCCAAATTGCAAAATTGGTTACCGCGTGGAGAGCTAATACACCAAAAGATAATAAAAGAGATTGAATGCGTGACTAAGAGGCAATGTTCCCATTTTGAAAAATCGTATTTCATTGACGAGATCCTATCACTATAAAATTTTTGTTTTTCTACTTGTATGTGTGACTTTGCGTCAATTAAATTTACTCTTTTTATCACGCATACTGAGAGAATAGCCATAATCCGAGAGATTCATTTATGAGAGCATTCCGTGAGAATTTAAAATCAAAACGAATTTTCAGATAAGTAACGTAATGATCAATCGGTGGAAATTAGCGGTTAAATTTCCGGCTTCGCACACACGCACTATGATTTGAGACTATTTAGCATGACTCGATGATGACTATTTTCTGGGAAAGTTTGAATTATACTATTTTTGCGTATTTTGAAAGTTCTTTGAGTCGAATTTTATGGGTATATTCTCTACAAACCCTCACGAGACACAACTCATCCTACTAGGGTAACCTCGGGGTTTAAAGGATTGTTGCATATGCTAAATGCAATCACTTTCCCGCAAAAAAGGTATTCTATCACAATAAAATGACTTTTAAGAGATGAGCCTTGCTATTATTCTTTTACATTGCTTGGGACGCGCAAAGTTCTATGTTAGGGGGATTTAATTAGGCATAACTTCTTCCTAATTTATCCCTTTAACTTAGTTACTTTTAGCACCTCGAACAACGTAATCGATTTGATTTTATCTCATAATCTTGCTACTGACTTTTTCTAATGAGTACCCCGAGTTTCTAGTATTTCGTACTGATCTAACAGGTATTTGATGTCAATTAAAGAAAGAAAGAAACCGAAAGAATCGAGAAAGAAAACAAGGAAAGTCAAAACGGCAAAATTGTATTTTTTACCCAAAATTCGGATGAGGCATCTAAAGAGAAGTTGAAGATATCAATTTCACGAGCACGTAGGAAGTAAAGACACCTCAATCGGAGTCCCGGTGTGAAAGTTATGAGGAGTCAAAGTCTGAAGAAAAAGTTAAAGGAAATTCGGACCGATCTGAAATGCTAATTTCCAGAGAACCCCGGACCGAGGATGGATCGAAGCTGAAGGAAAATAAACAAAGAAATCCATACCGGATCGATCCAGCGAAGAAAGAAATGAACCGATCCGGATTCCAGCCAGACCGAACCGAAGGAGGACCGGACCGGTCCAACTGTCGAATTTTTATTTTTTACTCCTCCTCTAATGGAGAGTCCTAGTTCAGCTAAACCTCTTGGAGTTTTATAGTGTATTTAAACTCGAGTTATTATCATTTTAACGATGGGGAATTTATCTGATTTTCCATTCTTTTCAGAAAAACCCTAGTTTGAAGATAGATTATAATTTTAATTCCAAGATTGAAGATTGTTCAGATTTCTGTGATTACCAGTAATGTAGTTAATGCTTTTAGTTCTTTGGTAAGATTAGTGAGTAATTTCCTTTGTCTAATTTCCCGTTTACATCATTCTTCAATTTGGCCTTTGTTTAATCATGACTTGCTGCAATTCCAAAATCGTTTGCATTACTTTCATCATGGTAGGCTAGAATTTTAAGGGTCGGGATGCATGAACCCAACCCGATGTTGTAGTTTTATGTGTATAAAAGTAATTCTCTAAATTTAATGATTTGATTACGACCGTATTGCGTAGGAATGTGATAATTGTAGATATTTGGATCTCGTTTGCTTTCGGGTAACCGGGATTCTTTATAATATAATTCGAGTGTAATTATTGCAATACCGATTTACTCGTCCTCTGATTAAGTATGGTGCGGGCTTGAACCTCATATACGTAATGCTTGGGAGTACTAAATTCTGGGTCTAATTAATCATTAAAATTTACGATTAGTTTTATACCATCAATACACTAGGGTTGGGGGATTGTATTCATGTCCTGTTTCTTTCATCATATAGTTCAAATCTAAGTTCAATCATTATCAGTAATTTAGATAATTTAGAATAGTTGCATTCCATTCATATTTTAGTGAATTAAATAAGTATTTTCAAAAATTGCATTTAGTGTAGTCAGTTATCAATACCAATCATCTTTTCCTTTTTATTTAGAGTCAGAGTTAGGATTCATTTATCTGTCCAACGCCGTTACAATTCCATTGTCCTATTTCCCTGTGGATACGATCCTGACATATCTGGTTTATTACAAACGCTATAGGCTTGCACTTGAGCCTAGAGAGTACGCACTTCTGAGACACATTCTTAGTCGCGTCAAGCCCGCACCATACTTAATGATTTATCGATTCGGACCGGTCTGGCCCAAAAATAAAAGAGCCGATCCGGTTCTTGTATTGAGTTGGATTTCTCCCCTAACTTAATTTCGAGTGCTCTTCTCTGAAAGTTTTCAACTCTCCGCATTTCTTCCTATCAATTTTGGTTCAACACCCTCTCGATTCCTATGATAAATGCAATTTGACTCAATTACCCGAAACATGTGAATGCTCTCACCTTACTGTACCCTAATCCGAGGGACTCTCACTACTCACACGAGTCTCATCTACTATACACAAGAATTCAACCCATACGCGTCGGGGCTGCGATGACCTTACTGCAGCCGCTCACTCTACCCCATAAGACGGGGCCCGACAACCAAACAGTGTCGACTTCTTGTACACACGCCTCTAGATATGGCTTTAGGCGTTGTCCATTTAACTTGAATGTATTTCCCCCTTTTAAAGCGTCTAATTCAACTTCTCCGTGAGGGAAAATGTTCCTTACAATTAACGGGCCAGACCATCATGACCGCAACTTTCCCGGGAAGAAATGAAGCCGAGAGTTATAGAGAATCATTTTTTGTCCGGGAAGAAACTCTTTGCGGCAAATGATGTAATCGTGATCGAGTTTCATCCTTTCTTTGGAAATTTTTGCGTTCTCATACGCATCATTGCGTATCTCTTCTAACTCATTTAATTAAAGCTTGCAAGCTTCACCGGCCTTATCCATGGCATAGTTCAACTTCTTAATTTCCCAATACTCCTTGTGCTCTAATTCCACGGGAAGATGGCAAGGTTTTCTATACACAAAGCGAAATGGGGACATGCCAAGGAAATTTTTGTATGCGGTAATATAGGCCCATAACGAATCGTTCAATCTAAGTGACCAATCTTTTCGGGTAGGATTGACAGTCTTTTCAAGAATGTTCTTGATTTCCCGATTTGCTAGTTCAGCCTTTCCATTCGTTTGTGGGTGATAAGTCGTTCCAACCTTGTGAACAACACCATACTTTCTCATGAGCTTAGCGAATGGCCTATTGCAAAAGTGCGTGCCATTATGACTAATTATCGCCTTCAGAGAACTGAAGCGGGAAAGTTTGTGTTCTTGTACGAACTTAATCACCACTTTGTTGTCATTGGTCTTGGTAGCTATAGCGTCCACCCATTTAGAAACATAGTCTACCGTGATAAGGATGTATAGGAAACAAAAGGACGGGGGGAAAGGGCCCATGAAGTCAATACCCCAACAGTCGAAGATCTCAATAATGAGTATGGGGGTAAGAGGCATCATGTCTCGTCAAGTAATAGCTCCCATCATTTGGCACCTATTACAAGATTTACAAGCATTGTTCACATCCCGGAATATTATGGTCCAATAGAGGCCACATTGCAGAATTTTAGCGACCATATTTTTCATCGAAAAGTGGCCTCCACAAGCTTCTGAATGACAGAATTTAATGAATTTTGGGATCTCGTCATCCTGTACACAACGTCAGATGATTTGGTCGGCGCAATATTTAAGCATAAATGGATCATCATAGAAAAACATATGCGACCAAGTAAAAAACCTCTTCTTATCTTGCAGTATCCAATCAGGAGGGACGACTCCCGTGATAAGATAGTTCACGATATCCACAAACCAGGGCAAAGAAGAGGTAGCAAAGAGTTGCTCATCTAAAAAGTATTAGTCTATGGGTATTAGATCACTAGGTACGTCGGACGAAAGCCGTGATAAGTGGTCGGCAATGACGTTTTCTACTCCTTTCTTATCTTTAATGGAGAGATTAAACTCTTGTAGGAGTAGGATCCACCTTATGAGCCGTGGCTTTGCATCTTTCTTCGCAAGTATGTATTTCAATGCCGCGTGGTTGGTGAAGCATGTAATGGGAGAACCGATAAGGTAGGACCGAAATTTGTCAAGAGAAAAGACTACCGCTAGAAACTCTTTCTCAGTAGTCAAGTAATTGAGTTGTGGTTTCGGTAAGAGTTCGGCTAGCATAGTAGATGCCATGAGCTTGTTTGTCTTTTCTTTGGCCCAAAATAGCCCCTATCGCATAATCTCTAGCATCACACATAAGTTCAAATGGTAAAGACCAATCCGGAACTTGCATGATGGAAGCGGACACAAACATGGTTGTCAGTTTTTCAAAAGTGCTTTGGAATGCTTTTGTCCACTCAAATGGGTTGTCCTTCATAAGTATATTGCTTAAGGGTCTAGCGATGGCACTAAAGTCCTTAATGAACCTTTGATAAAACCCCACGTGGACCAAGAAGGAGCGCACGTCTTTGAGTGATTTTGGTGGGGGTAGATCGACTATGACATCTATCTTAGATCTATCAACTTCTATCCCCTTGGATGAAACTATGTGGCCAAGAACTATTCCCTCGGTGACCATAAAAAGGCATTTCTCCCAATTTAGCACTAAGTTCTTTTCCACACGTCGGGCAAGTACCTTTTCCAATTTTTTAAGACAAAGATCGAAAGAGGTGCCAAAAATGCTTGAATTGTCCATGAACACTTCAAGTCCTCTCTCGACCATGTCGCAAAATAAACTCAACATGCACCTTCGAAAGGTTGCGGGTGCATTACACAAGCCGAATGGCATACGTTTGTAGGCAAACGTACCAAAAGGGTAAGTGAAAGTCGTTTTCTATTGGTCAAGTACATCTACCTCAATTTGGTTATATCCAAAATAATCATCAAGTAAGATATATTAAGGGTGGCCCGCTACTCTTTCAAGCATCTGATCAATAAATGGCAAGGGGAAATGGTCTTTCCTAGTTCCCGCATTGAGTTTTTGATAATCAATGCAAACGCGCCACCTGGTGGTGGTACGTTGGGGAACTATCTCTCCCTTAGCATTTTCAATCACTGTCATGCCCGACTTCTTTGGGACAACTTGAATCGGGCTCACCCACTTGCTATCCGAGACTGGGTAGATAATCTCGGCATCCAATAGCTTAATTATTTCGGTCCTCACCACTTCTTTCATATTAGGGTTTAGCCTTCTTTGCATTTCTCTCGAGGGATTGATATCCTCTTAAAGATGGATCTTGTGGGTGAAAATAAAAGGACTCATCCCTTTCAAATCAATAATGCACCAACAAAAATAACCTTAGTGCTTCCTCACAATCTTTAGCAATTTACCCTCCCGCTCTTCGTCTAGGCTAGAGGAGACAACGACAAAAAATGTCTCATTCTCTCCAAGGTATGCATATTTAATATGGGAGGGGAGTTTCTTCAACTCGAGGGCTGGAAATTATTCGTTGGAGAGAACTATGCGTGTATCCCTCGGTGGTAACTCCTCGAATCTAGAAACCCAATTCACATCTCTCGTGTCCTCGTCCAATGCTCTCTCATCAATTAACTCTCTCAACTCCTCAACCTCTCTCTCGAATGTGGTGTATGTCCCCTCACTCTCGTGTTATAACACTAAACATGAACCTAAGGAATCTCCACAATAATTTTCCTCAAAATAATTCTCTACGATCTCGTCTATTAGGCTCACCGCGTGAAGATCATCTTCTTCCCCCGTCTGTTGGGCGATATGGAAGATGTTAGTCTCTAAAGTCATGTTCCCAAAAGTGAGTTGCATTTTCCCATTCCGAGTATTTATGATTGCGTTAGCCGTAGATAATAACGGGCACCCAAGAATGATGGGAACATGGTTGCTCGAGGTGAAGAAGGGCTCCGTGTCCCAAATGACAAAGTCTACTGGGAAGTAGAAAGTATCAACTTGGACGATCACTTCCTTAACTATGCCTCTTGGGATCTTCACGGTTCGATACGCTAATTGGAGAGTGACCTTTGTGGTCTTGAGGTCGCCTAAATCAAGTTGCCTATAGATGGCGTAAGGGAGGATGTTGACACTTTCTCCCAAATCAAGTAAGGCTTTCTCAATCTTATTTTCTCCAATGATGCAGGAAATAGTGGGTGCACCGGGATCTTTGAACTAGGGCGGGAGATCATTGAGTAGGATGGAGCTCACGTTCTGTGCTAGAAAGACATTTTTCTTTACCTTCATCCTCCCTTTTACCGTCAATAAGTCTTTGATGACTTTTGCATCGGCTGAAATTTGCTCAATAGAATCGAGGAAAGGTAAATTTAGCTTCACTTGCTTTAGTTCGTCTAGCACTTCATCACGGGGGTTTCCTTTGTGGGAAGGAATCAACCTTTGAGGAAATGGTGCCACGGTGGGTGGTTTCACTACTACCTCGGTCTCACTAGTGTCCTCTTTATCACTCTCGTTCAAGGGGACATCTTCGACCTCTTTCATGCTAGGAGAAATATCCTTATTTTTGGTTGTATTGTGTAGGGCAGGTGATAAATCAATGACTCTCTCACTACGATGAGTGGTCATAGCTTGACATTGCTCCTGATATTCTGTCGAGGTGGAGCTAACACTAGTTTGACCTTGAGGCGGTCTTTGGCCCTGGGTAGGAAACTTGCCTTTCTCTTGGATACTCAACGATGATTGCAACTGTGAAATGTTCCCATTTATGTCATTCATCATGCGCTCATGCCTAGAATTAGTTGCAGTCTGGGTATTGATAAAGTGGTTGATTGTATCCTCGAGATTTCTCTGTGGTGGAGTGATATATGCTCCTTGAGGTGGTGGTGCCTGCACATGTCCTTGCATATGTGGAGCATGTTGAAAATGCGGTGGTGAAGGAGGGGCAACATATGAATTAGGATTCATCGCAGCATGTTGTTGCCCATAGCTAAAACCAAGGTGATTTTTCCTTGAAGGATTGTAAGAATTCCCGTACGGTGCACTGAAATTACCATTAAAGCCTCTTATGACACTGACTTGCTCTTAAAGCATCACTTAGTAGGCAGGTATAGTCGGGCATTCCTCAATTGAATAACCCCCCTCAGAAATCGTACACACCTTCTCGACGGGGTTTAGGACGGATCTAATTGTTCCTCTTCCATATACTTCACGTAGGTCTCACAGTCCTTTCTCAAGCATATCGAGTCGACTGTCTGCTATAGAATTATTTTCTACATGAAATAGGCCGGATGCCGATGGAGTGGTGGTCACTTGATGATTTCGATTTTGAACATTAGGGTCAGATGTATCCCAAGATTGGGTAGTCTCGATGACATACCTTAGGTGAAGCTCAGCATCGTGGGCGTCTAAGTTGACAAATGGACCACTACCCATGGTTTCAACAAGTTGCTTGGAGTTAATGTTCAGCCGATTATGGATAAAGGAAATGATTTGCGATTTATCAAAACCATGATGGGGACACAAAGAAATTAACTCATTAAAATGCTTGTAGCATCGATCGAATGACTCATTTTCTAATTGTCAAAAAGTTTGTATTTGAGCCTTGATGGAATTCGTTCGATGTGGAGGAAAGAACTTCTTGAGAAATTTGGATTGTAGCTCGTTCCATGATGAAATTTAGTTTGGAGGTAAAGACCACAACCATGTCTTAGCCTTATCCTTTAGTGAGAATGGGAAGATTTTAAGGTGGAGCACATCTTTTGTGCAAGTTTGATCACTGGGAGCCTCGCACACCTCCTCAAATTCTATAATGTGGTCATATGGCTTTTCTGAATCCATTCCATGGTCAGTGGGGAGTATCTGGATCA
Organism: Sambucus nigra; assembly: GCA_949130495.1. Lineage (NCBI taxonomy): Eukaryota > Viridiplantae > Streptophyta > Magnoliopsida > Dipsacales > Adoxaceae > Sambucus > Sambucus nigra. The sequence goes on along the minus strand of OX422217.1, from coordinate 50,886,342 downwards.
TCCCATTCCTAAAAAGAAATTTCCCAGCATTATACGGGAGTAAAATGCATCCAGGAGTGACAGTGCGCTCGGGATATAAGACGCCTCTCAAAGGGCGATACGGGGCCTCTCCCTCGTCGGTGACTGCATTAACGTGTTGTGACATATTTCGATCACTCAAAGACTTTGTGTCCTCACTTGGTATACTCGGGGCACGCTCTGAAGTGTGTCCTAAGAGGGAAAACGACGTGTTATTTGAGCTTGAGTGTGATGGTGTGGGAGGTGGAACCCAGAATTGTGGAGCGTTAGGAGTGTGAGGGCTATCAGGGTCGTACTCAACTATTGGATTTTCGTGAATGTGGGTTGGAGTATTATGGGGAGTTGGAGTGAGTTCAGAATTTTGCATTAACAGCTTATGAGAGATGATGATGAATATTTGTGTGCTTTTTTCAATTTTTTATGTTTTTGGATTTTTGGATTTTTTTTATTACAGTTTTAGATTGACTCGATCTAATCCTAAGTCTACCTAAATCCCTGGAAACGGTGCCAAAAACTTGACGCGACTAAGAATGTGTCTCATAAGTGCGTACTCTCTAGGCTCAAGTGCAAGCCTATCGCGTTAGTAATAAACCCGGTAAGTCGGGATCATATCCACTAGGAAATAGGACAATCGAATTGTAACGACATAGGACAGATAAATGAATCCTAACTCTGACTCTGAAGAAAAAGGAAAATATGATTGGTATTAAGAACTGACTACACTAAATGCAATTTTTGAAAATATTTATTTAATGCACATCTTAAATACTCAAGAGCTGCATTGAAGACACACACATGAATGAGAATATGATCAAGATCTATAGAATTTATTGAGAGCATTTATTTTACTACTCAACTACACATTCAAAAGAGCAATTAATTTACATTTCGATCACTCATTGAAGAAGACTTGTGCCTACACCAACATCATTTATTGAATTCTCATTAAAGAAGAAGGAACTTAGATTTAAATTGTATTTTTCGGGAGTTTCATTATTCTACTTTGTACTACAAAAATTAGATTTGTTTGAAACTTTGTTAGAAGCTCGATTCTATTAAATAGCTCGGTTTTAGCTAGGGTGATTGTTGTACCGGTGATTGGTTCCTACCCGCAAGTGGGCCACAGGGTTTGAAGCTTGGAGTTAGCTTTCAAACGGTTGTACGCGGTGGTTTGATCCTACCCGCAAGTGGATCAGGTTTAGTGAAGCGCAAAGGAGACAGGGGCTCTAGGCGCGTGGACGTAGGGCGGGATTTGGCCGAACCACGTTAAATTTTGATGTCATTTATTTTCTGCACTTTTATTTATTTATTTGCACATTCTTGCCTGAGTTCATATTTTCAGCACACTATCTTGCAAATAAATTAATTTCAAAATTTTACCAAATTAATTTTAAGGTTAAAATAATTAGTTTTGAATTAAATAATTAATTTCAGAATATCACTTATTATTAAATAAGGAAATTAATTTAATATTCATAGAGTGTTAAAATCTGCATTTCTAGTTGTTTAAATTAGTTGGCTGCATTTATTTGATATTGTTGGATTTATTCTTTAAAGTTTTATTAATCTAAAAATTATCAAAATGTTATAAATTAAATATTTTTTTAAAATTTTAATTCCACTAAAAGTTTGTAAAAACTCAATTCATCCCCCCTCTTGAGTATAATCTGGGCAACAGAGGGGGCATAGTATAAAAAGTTGAAGAATATGCTTTCGGGCTGTTATAAATGGAATTGGATTATGTTGGATAGAATGTAGTATGAGGTATGCAATAATCCAATTATATAGGTGCAACAAGAGTTAGCATACTTGAGATGAGATGGAAGGCTGACGGGAGTAGTCTAGTGCTAGTGTAATTTCCTTTTTGGGGGAATTCTATGTCATGATGTAGACGAACGGATGCTTAGGGTGGCAGATTTCCAAAGGAATTGATATGTTAGAGGTGTGATCAGAGGCTCGTTTTCTTTAAATGCGGTTATAGAAGCACTTGGTGCGATTTATCGTTGTTAGAGTTAATCTTATGAGCGAGGTAGTGTTTTAGCATGTAGAGATTTAGTCAAACTTGTTATTAAGCTAGTGTGTTAGAGTATAAGCCTTGCGATAGGTGGGTACCATGAATGAGTATATGGTAGAGTACCATAGTGTTATTACCATTTGACTTATGTGTACTAGGATGTAGTGTGATTAGCGATCCTAGGTTGGTGGTACAAGTCGTATTCGATTTTTACAGACGAAATTCCTTTGCAAGGGGGAGTATGTAATACCCCGTACTTTTATGGATATTAAAATTACATAAGTGGGTGTAATTTGATAATTAGAGGAATTACTGTGAAGAGAAATTTTGGGATTAACGAGTGTGTTACATCTACTTTTGGGACTAAGTAAATGAGTCAGAATATTTTTACGTCATGTCGCAGTTGGGTAAAGCGATGGGAAATATTTCTTATTGAAGAAAATTCTTGTTGATAAGTGTTGGGTCCGATTAGTGAATTTTGGTTAAGTGACTCAGATGGAGATTTCGAGTGCATAGTTGGTTTCGAAATGGTCGAGTTAGTCAGAATAGAGTATCCGGGGTAGCATTTGGGTTTCGGGGACTTTTGGTCTAGTAAGGACTCGCAATTGAGTAATCGAAGCATTTTTGGGTTTAATAAGGAGATAACTTCATTTTCTCTCTTATAAGGCATGAGAAGGAGAAAGAGAAGAAAGAAAAGAGAGCGAGAAAGAGAAGAAAGAAAAGAGAGAAAAGAAGAAGGAAAGAAAGAAAGAAGGAAAAGGGAGAAGATAAAGGCGATTCCGACCCAAACTCTTTGGGATTTGACTCGAGGTCGTCGGATTTTATCCACGAGGCAAGTGTTTACTTGCTTTATTCAATTGAGTGTGTGTATCTCATATTATAGTTGGTAAACTATATAATTTTTAGGTTGGAACCCTTAAAATAAATTTGAGAAATTTGATTTTAAGTTCACAAATTGATGTGTTGTTAACTCTTCATGAATTCTAGTGTTAAACCCATGTTAATGGTGTGTATATATGGTTAGAAATGGGAGGAAATGAGAAATGAGAGTTTAAATGGTTTTAAGGTTCAGATCTAAGATAAATTGTTCTATCCTATAAAATAATTGATGTGTTAGTTATAAATCAGTGATTGGACGATTATATTGTTGTTGGTTGGGATTAGAAACCACAAAATGGAGGTTGGGATGATTTTTGGGATTTTGGAGAAGAAGAAAACGCCGGACGGTCAACTCCAGTTGGGGTGAATCGATTCCCTTAGGAAGACCTGTAGGACTATCTCAGGTTGTATCGATTTGCATTTGGGGTGAATTGATTCGTACCTGAAGAGCTGAGTAATGATCTTGTTCGAATGGATTCGGATTTAGACCGAATCGATTCACATCTGGGGAAAATCGATTCGCATCAGTAGGAATTGAATTTTTTTTCTTCCTGAAGTTTAGGGGGAGTTAAATTAGAAATGTGAGATTATTGTAGGGGATTCTAGATGTGATATTATGACTCCTATATAATGGAATTTATGGTGAATAAACCTTGGGTTGAAAGAGAAAACCTTGGATTAGTGGAGTGCACAATCCGGGGTATGGACTTAATGAATGTTTCAGACGAGTAACATTAAAGAGAAGGCAAATATGTTTATATATTTATGCGTAGAGAATAAATACGGGCTGATTACATTTGAGTGAATCCTAGGATACGAGTAGGATGGAAGTTAGGATATGGGCTAGAGAGGATTAAGCTAATATCCGATATGTCTATATTGACGATTATTATCATAAGTGATGCGATACCTATGGAATTAAAATAAGCTGTTTGTATACTTATTTAATTATTATGAATCGGTATATTCGGGTTTATATAAAAATCCTTAAAAGTAATTAAGGTGTAAGTTAAATCTTAAGTAAGAGAATACTTATAGGTTTAGTATATTAAGTGTGTGAATACTTATACACTATTACGAATGTGAACATTCGGGATTTTGGCTATCACTATGAGAGTTCGGCAATTATAATTAGGGTATATTAAGAAGTGATATTTATTATATATACTGGTGTTGTTACAGTATATGTATGATTTGGTTATAAATATATTGGTATGTGACTGATATATTTATGTAAACATATATCTCTAGTGCTATCCATGGAGGTTAAGCGATGTGGGTGAATCCCCTGGCTTGAGGAGCAAGGGCAGTATAGTCCCCAGGTCATATCGTCTCGCATATGGGTGCGATAATGATTCCCCTTTCAGGAGGGAATATGACTGCCTCCACCATTTAGTATCTTTACCATGATCATGAGAGAGTCAGACTTGGTACTTGGGTTAAGTTGAGTATATCCAGATGATGGTAGCACCTGGAGACTACATCCTAGAGTTATAGCTCAGTGGGATGGTTATTATCCTTATGGTTGTGATATAGGTTAAAATATAATTGTTACATATAGTATATTGCACGTATATGAAGATGTGAAATCATATAATTTAGGCTTCTGTAAATTATAAGATGAATAAGGTTTTATTCTCCTTCTGGGAGATTTTTAACCGGATTTAAACTGTGATTCGTATATTAAAGTGAGAATTACATACATGGGACTTTATATACTAAATTGAAAATTGTATTTTAAACTAGTGAATGTTTTGAAATATGAACGATATATATATATATATATATATATATATATATATATATATATATATATATATATATATATATAATCGATGATTATATCAATTAAAGCTTATGTGATTGATTACGATATAACTTATATTATATCACACCGGGTAAGTGATAGTTATTAGAATTCAGAGGATGGGTGAAAGAGATTAGTTAGGCAGGGTAACTTTACTAGGTTGTTTAAAAATGTATATGATAGGTGTTCACTATTAGATGAGGGGTGAGGTGTATCTCATGGGAGTGCGATACCGATTTAAATATGATAGATTTCATATTTTTAAAAATATAGCATTTGATGCACTTGCTAAATATTTTCAACACTCGGGCTCTGACCCGTTTCTCTATTTTCCCTATCTATTGCTATATATGTATATATTTTAGGTGTCGAGTCATAGGGACGTCTGTATGATGATTCTTTCGAGTCAGACATTGCTGCAACAGCTGTGGATGCAAGCAGGATTATTTTAGACGCCTCTATTCTTGTGATCTAGATAGGAGGTATTGTATAAACATTGGGGCTGAAGGCCCAACTGTATTAATTTATTCTTTTATCGCATTTTATTTTGTGGCACTTCGATTTGGTTGTATTATATGCTGTATCGAGAGTTTAGTTATCTTATTTCATTTCTGTTCTGTGTATATAAATTGTTGTGATTGTATTTCCTTCTAGTTGGTTTGGTTAAAAAGATTAATTAATTAAAATTTTGATGCCAGGCCTAATAGTTTTTTAGTAATATATTGGTTTTCGACAGTGATGTTGAGAATGAACCATATGAGATTCCTGTTTTAATTTGGTATATGATTAATCACCCGGTATTTTATTAGGCGGGGTGTCACACATGGGTGTGCTTAGCGAGGTTAATTACTATTTGTCATTTTCATTTCTTGGTTTTCAACTCATTTGCCGATTTTCTAATTTTTAACTCATTTGCTAGCAATATTATCATAAAATATAACTGGATTGCAACTTCCAACATTTTTATGTTCATTTTGAGTTTGTTCAAGCATTATTCTCATTTAGCTTCAAAATTCGTCTTCAAAATTCGTTTTTATTTTCTCTCACCTTCATATGGGTCTTCATTTACTTAGTTTTTTTTTATCATTGCTTTCTGCATATTTCATTTTGAAAAAGTACAATTTTAAGTTGGTATGGACAAAGCAGACTACAAACTTTGAAGAAGACTACATTTCAGGTATGCCTGATATTAACTCTATGGTATTCAACTCATTGTTAGATCTAACTTTGTTTTATAATTTGGTGTCCACATTTTGTTGTTTTATAGTTCTCGTCCTTCGATTTATCCCACAATTAATGAAATCATATATGTATATACTTTGTTCTGTTTTATCTCTTTAATTTATCCCCTCTCCCTTTTTTGTGGGTTCATAATTTTTTGAGTTATATTTTTTGAGAAATATTGTCATTATTATTATTAAAAATATACTTTTATTTATTTATTAAATCTTACAATTATATAGAAAAATTTACTTAAATTTTATAATTTACTATTTTTTATTTCTTAAATCTTACAATTTTCTATTTTTATAATTATTACTGTTTTTATTATTTTGTATAATAACAGTTTTTTTATATTACTATTTTTTTATACTAAGTTTTTTTAATATAAATAACTGTTAATATAAACAACAGTTAATATAAAAAACTATTATAAAAAATAATTAATATAAATAACTGTTAAAAACTGTGATTATTAAAAAACTGTTATAAAAAACAGTTAATATAAAAACTGTTAAAAAAAGTAAAACCTGCTTTTTTTAAAATATATATCAAAGCATTTTTTTAATGTTTTAACCGTTTTTATGGTTAAAAAAGATTGTTTCAAGTTGATTTTATTAGGGTGGAAAAGAAAGATTTCATGTCATGCATCGTGTCTCTTTTTAATTAAGTTGCGTTCATGTTTGGTTAGTAAAAATGATTTGTGTCTTGTCGCTTTTTTTTTTCTGGTCATTCATTCGTGTTAGATAAAAAAAATATTGTATTGAGTTTTAATGAAGATGTGTTTGCATCAAGTAAAAAGAATAAGATGGAGTGTTACAAAATTTTATTGTAGTGGGAGTAACTTTACCCTATGTAATATTTGACTTGGTATTTTAATTGACTAACTGTATTTTTTGTATTTTTTATTTTGTATTAGGTCACATTTTGAAAACTACGGACAATTATTATACTGGAACATGCGGGACAATTTTAGTTGATATATACGTAATTGTTTTTACGAAGTTTATTTCGTTAAAATATTTGTTAGATTTTACTTTTGAGATTATTGAATGTTGTTGGATTGGTAATCCGTTAAGACGGTAGATAGTTCAATAAACAAGTGAATCATATCCAATTTTTTTTAAATGGAAACTTTTTTTTTTGATTCACAATGTGAATTCAGTGGATGAATATTTTGTATTTCATGAATCAGGTTCAAGTGTCCTTAGAATATGTGCAGACTATCTACGTTTATAGCATTACATTTTCTTTGGTATAGAGCTCTATGATTGGAATACTTTCATTGTTAATTACCCTTTTACGTTCTTGTGCTATTGTATATAGTTGAAGTGAATCCCATACAATTTTAATTTGGCTCATATGCCAAAAAATAGGAGAGGATGACTAAATCTGGCCTCTTGGAGGGTCGGAGGAGGCTCAGCTCAGCTGGAGTCTTAAGCTAATATGTGAACGTTAAACACTTCTGAGGAGAGAGATAATATCACCATTAAGGACTTTTGGATACGATTTGATCGCGCATACTTTTTATCACTAGTTCAGACGAAGATAAGGAGGATATACCTTGACCTTTCTTAGGAGGCCGAACGCTGGACGAATATGGGGAGGAATTTACGTGTCTGGTGAAATTTATTCCATATGAGGTGAAATACAAAAGATAAAAGAGTCCTCAAGTTCACTGATGGGATCATATAGAGGATTTGATAACACTTGTTGGGAACCCTATTTTATATACCTACACTAATGTCACATTTCTCCATTGTCGAGATCATCGCTTCCATTTGAGGGGAGAAAAAAGAGACTAAGAGTTTAGCCAATAGTGCAAGACCGGGGGTAGTGTTGCCAGTGGATAGCCACAACATCAACAGAGGCAGAGTAATCAAGATTCCTAGCAGAGGTACTCAGCTAAGAGATTTAGATTGGGTAATGGTAGTTATAAGAAGGGTCATCTAGGTTAGAAGCATACTCCTCGTGGCCAGGAAAACTAGACTGGAGGCTAGCAGGACCATGAATATTAAGCCTGAGATAAGGGTAGCCTTCTTCAGGGTTAGTAGTGCTAGAGGTAGGAAAATTTCATAGGGAGGTGTTTCGTATGTGGGGGCGGGGTAGATCCAAATGTAGTGTTCATTTTTTATCAGGTCTTGGGTTCAGGAGCAGGGATCTCAATAGGGGTTATAGTCATAGAAGCTTCCAGAATAGCTTCGTCCAGAGGGGCAGGGGCAATTTAGGCATGTGTATAACATCTATGGACCAGTTTGACAATAAGAGCCATTATCAATTGAAGGTATGTTTTCTTATCCATGGGTACATGGTAGTAGTTTTGGGTGACGCATAAACGTCACATGCTTTTATTTTCACTAGATTCATGTCTGAGACGAGTTTAGTGTTTATAGCATCTGTAATTATTATGAACATGTATTCACTGTGGGTAGTGGGGCCCTCATTTATTCCATTTACTGGGGCGTTGGTGTGGACATTAGTAGGTAATTCTTAGTAGTGGATCTACTTGCTGAGGGATGAACATGTATGATTTATCCTGGGCATGGACTGGTTAGCGACGTGTAGGGCAGTGGTAGACTATTATAGTAAGGCCATCATGTTCTCTATTCAAGGGTAGGATGTGTTTTTTGTTACGACACCACGTCTTGAGTGGTGGACGAGCACACATTTATAGTATTTTGGGGTGGAGACTTCAAAGAGAATTGATGTCTCATTATAATTGATCCATGTATTTAGGGACTTTACTCATGTGATTCATAGGATATTGGGATTACAACTGAGTGTATAGGTCGAGTTGTGGTCGACTTAGTGTAGCAAATTTGGCAATAGTGGGAGCGCCACATTATATGACACCTTTACAAATACGGTGGTTGGGAATATTCAATTTGCAAGCTTTAGGGGTAGGATTTTTGAGTGTCTCGATAATGTGTCTTGGAACCACGGATCTGCATAACCAACAGGGCTAGGTTGTAGTGTATCGAGGGGGTTCTTTTTTTGGATTTTTCTTATCAGACATTCCATGCATGAAACTTAGTAAGTTTCGGGAGTTGGGAGGCGTTTGGGGGTTGAGGGCATGCTAAGTCCTGATAGTCATATCCTAATGAGCCCACGAGGGGGGGGGGGGGGGAATTTTGACTTGTGCTCAGAATATAGAACATAGGAAAGGCCTATTGGTCAGAACTATAAGTTGGCGGTCATATGGGTGTGTAGGTATGTGCGTATCCCATAGGTTTTGAACTATGTTCGCCTCCACTTATGTATGAATTGTATTGATGGTTCGAGAGAGATACTGAACAAATAGTCCCTGTTTAGTGCGTGATGTAGTAGGCTTGATAGCCGAGCATGCATGCACCACAGGTCTCAGCCTAGGGGTGCTGGGTTAGTGTGTGTGTATATATATATATATATATATATATATATATATATATATATATATATATATATATATATATATATATATATATATATATATATATATAATATAGTGATAATTTTATATAGTTGTGATTTATTCTACTGTGTGTATTTAGTAGATGTGAAAACATTCAAAAATATAGTAATCTTAGTATATGAAAGATAAAATATCTAAATGGGGAAATACACACTTGTATATTTAGTACAAATGATTCAGTAACGTATTATATGGGAAATACGGGTGAGTATATGGAGTTATTTTGTGTAGTGATAGATTGGGTTCAGACTAGTTAGGCGGGGTAGCATAACTAGGAAGGGTTAAATATATATGTTATGTGTGCACATTAGATGAGAGGTGAGTATCTCAAGAGAGGGTACGCAAACCTAACATGTATATAACACTTGAAAACTTTACATTTAAATATTTTTGGAAAATTTAAACTATTTTACTCGGGCTACGACTCGTTTTTTCCCAATCTATTTTTCTTTATAAAACATTTTATGTGCCCAGTCACAAGGACACCAGGTTTAGCATATCTTATCACATGGCGTGCTGTAGCTGTTGTGGAATTTGCAGGACATTGATATTAGATGGCTCCGTATTCCTCATTCCTTCCTGTTGATTTACTTATTTCATTCGGGCATGTAGCCCTCTCTCTTTTAAACATTTTTCAGAGATGTTGGATTTAATTTTATTTATTAGATAGTTATTTAATTTGGATTAATGTGTGGACATTTTAGATCGGATTGTATAATTCAAACATATCTTCCATTATGTCATTTATATTTAGTGTGAGTTTAATATTTGAACGGTGGAATTTGATATTATGATCCAATTGGTTTCATGTTAATTAAAGAGATAAAATTTTGACGTCAACTTTTCAAATACTAGGTGGTTAGTAATTATTAAAAAGTGTTTCGATAGTGATGCTACTAATGGACCAACTAGATATTCTGATTTAATTTAATACTGCACTGATTACGCGATATTTAATTAATAGGGGTGTTACAACCTCGTTGTAGTTCTTGGAATCGATTTCTTATTTCCCTCGGATCTCATAAAAATGATCACCCTAAACAGTAATCATTCATGACGACTGTGGATGCTCCCACTATAAGTTGCACCACTTGATATGCACTACTAGTGACACGTGTATCCTGCTCATCGATTAAACTCAAACTACCGTCAGGTAATGTGTTAGCGATATCAGGTTGAATTTCATTTGGTATGGGTGGTCTAGAAACATTGGTAATATTATGTTCATTTATATCTTATAAGTCTTGCTTACACTTCGGTCGACGGTTTATCACATAATTCCCTTCAACAATCGATTATTGATCGAACCAACGACCTTATTGTGCTTATGAGTATGGTATAAACAAGATTAATAATCCTTTATGATAACCAACAAACCAGGCATACATTTGTCCTTAATTTTAACATCCTTAGCCACTTCCACAGTATGAGTGTCGGCCAACCCCATATCCAAACATGTAATAACCCGTATTTTAATTATACAAAAAGTAAGAATTTCAAAAAAATCATTACACAAATTTAGAATTGCTGGTATTAAGGATGATAAATACCTTAGTATTATCTAGATTAATTAATATTGTTACAAATTTTTGAGTAATATGGAATACTTAATGTAATATACAAGAGGGATTTAATTAGTCAAATTTAAGCGTTGTGGGGAAAATCTAAAGTAGACAAAGTTTAAATGGATTTAATGAATGATTTTACTTATATTATGAGAGGAAAGTCATTGATCAAAATTATTAGTAGATTTGATCATGATTAATTTTTTTTAATTTCTTGTCTTAAATGTATGGGGTGTATATATATGTAGTTGTGGCCCTTGTTCATATTGGATGACAAAATCATCTAAATATACATGAAATGATTATACTTATGGATTATAATATTAGTAGGAAATGAGGATACACTGCTAAAGTGTGATGATAAAAACTAATCTCAATTTCAGTGGGTAGGGAGCGGTTATCTCAAGAAGAGATTGGGTTTGATGATGATTAAAGGCTTTGGATTTAGGTTTTGGGAATGATAATGGAGGATTTTGTAGACTTAGAGAAGATTATTGCGTGCATAACGAGATTAGTATCTCATTAGAAACAAATGTGGGATCTCAATAGAACAAGGTAGGTGATCATTAGAACGATATGAGACTTTTCATTTGAACAACTTTCACATGTCATTCATACTACTTTGGTTTACCCATTACAACAATTATGAATGTTGTTTTGAATCTAGAAATGGAGCTCGGTCACTAACGTGTCTTTGAGTGAACTTGGAGTTATAATGTTCATTTTGAGATTCTGATTTGTAATGGGATATACCAAAACTATAAAATTGACTAAGCTATGAGAAATTACAAAATCTTGATCTTGAAAATCTCCCCCTTTGTCCATTCCGGTACAAAACAAAACCGAAACCAACTTATAATAAAACCCTGTAAGACAATGAATCATAATGTCCTCCTAACCCTAAACCTTGTCTTCAACATGAAACTTCTTCTCCCGTTCGCTCACTTTTCCTTCATCTTGTGTAGTTCGTGAAATCATCATCAAGATGGAAGAGACCTACACACATGAAACAAGAAATATCGTGACACGTACTTGTTTTAAAGAAAAATAAAAAAATCCCCCTCAATTTGTTTACCCTTTTTTATCTATAGTAGACAAATGAGTATAATCTAAGCATGAATAATAATAAACACATGAGGAAGAAAATATATCATCACAAAGATAATCGATAAAGCGCATGTAATGATAATCAAGAGGTAGAGCAACTATTTTTGAAACTTTTTCAACTTTTTTTCAAGAATAAAGTATACAAAGTACATATAGGTAGAAAAATACATAGTCACCATGGAATGACACTAAAATATCTAGATCGTGAAAACAAAATGTAATTGTGCAAACATTTTTCATATACAAATCAACATAAAAATTCATAACATATGTGTACGAAGTCATGAGACACTTATAAAGAAAGAACTCAATTTTGACCATTGGTGTACAGATGTTGAACTCAAATGAAATTGACTCGACTTATGCAATATTCCATCAAATTTAATGATTCTATAATATTAACACCATACTATTTAATGTTTTTTAGGAAGTCCATTATGCAAACTTCTTCGCCATGAATATTCCACAGCTATTCCTCTAATTTTGATTTTTTACGGTCCTGAACATCACATTTATCCCATGCTTATCATATATTTGTTGAAACTAACCTCTACGGCAAGTGTTTCTTGTTTTGTGTATTTCTTGTATGTTTTACAAATAGTTCTTGTAATTGGATGGAAGAGAATAACCAAAATAGGGAAAACAATAAGAAAAAGGAATGTTAAGGGATAAAAAATAATTTTCTAGCCAAATATAGGAGAAGAATCCAACATGAAAGTTAAAGATCTCAATTCATGAAAACATAAGAAGAAAAAACACCTTTATCCCAGGTATAGTGAAGAAGTTATAGTGATTTGAAGTCGGAGAAAAGTTCGAGGGTAGAATCATCAAATAGGAAAAATGCATTAGAATTCCAAGTGCATAAAACAGTACTAAAAACTAAACCTGTTCGGTTTTGGAGAATATTGTCTCACTTGTCTTATGGTTTTGGTCGAAGGGGTTCGGTTTGGCTCTAGGGTTCGGTTTTCTGATTGGATTTTGTTTTGTGTTTTCCCATTTTATAGCATGAGTTGTTACGGTTCCTATTTTGAACTTTGGACGTTTTTGGCCCATATATAGTTCATTTAGGAGCCTTATTATATATACTTTAAACATTATTAATCAAATATTTTATCTATAATCATTGGACATTCAAGAATCCTTTAGTGCACGCCAATTAAATTCAAGTTCTTGGAATTTCTACAATTCCACTTTGGTGTGAAGTTCTTCTTTAATGTAACATAATTTCCTAATTTGTGTCAAATTGTCAATCCTTTCATCTTGATATTAAAATATGAATGCTTGCATAATTAATATGATTAGAGTAATAGCAGATTTCCAATCTACCTAAATTATTTGTGGGTTAGGGATCATGAACCCAACGTAGAGTTTTCAACTTTAAATGTAAAATTCGACATAACTAAATATTTATTTTCTTGATTTTGATATATTGATCGAGAATAATATTGTATACCTGTTAACTCAGTTTGTTAAAATCAACCCGAGTGTTTCAGGATGCATTATAAGTGTCGGTCAATTTATCATTTGCGCTTATTAATTTGTTGACAAATTATCGCGCGGGTTAACGCCATATCAAATTTGGTGTTTCGAATTGATATCTTATTTTTATTTTAACTAATTAATTAATTTATATAATTTTTGTCGTAACAAATATTATGCAACATAAATAAATACAAGAGAGGCAATTACCAAGGAAGAACAAGGAATGAAAAATGACAATCACACAACAAAAGATGTACGTGGTTCAGCAAAGATGTGCCTACGTCCACGGTGGTGCAGTTGATATTATTTCTATATACTCCGGAGAGTGGTTACTGAGAATACAACTTGTCCTTTTGCCTCGGACCTAGGGTTGAATATATACATGTACATTTAGGTGAGTTTTTGGGCCCGAATCGATTCGGAAACAGGGCAATTTTTGGGGATGTTTTTCTAGGGTGAGTTTTATCCCATTTCTTTTTAGGTTATCGATTGGGAACCTCTATAGGAGTTATGATAAGTGTGTTTTGGAGACTTTTAGGTAATTTCCCTTATGAGCAATTATTGGAGTTATATTGATTTAGTTCGAGAGAATACTGATTAGAGAGTATCATATCGACAAAGTGGCGTACCCCACTATCATTGAGAGTTCTGTGTGGAGATAATTATGGGTTTATAAGAGAGAGTTGGGATGCTCTTAGTGATATTGGGTTTTGATTAAATCCCCAATGGGATAACTTTAAAGGTCCATATGATTGATTGAACCATATTATGGATTGAGAATAATAAATACTGAGAGATGTGCATACGGATATAGGGAATATCCTTAACATAAATTGAATTGGGAGATGTTTCACATAAATGATAAATGATTATTGAGGTGCATTAGGATATAGAGAATATCCTCAACGTAAATAGAATCGAGAGACGATTCATATAAATAGAAGTGAGGTGTGAACTTCAAGTGAGAAATGGTATCGTTTATACAAAGAGGGGAAGTTATGTAAGTTATTGACGAATAGTATATTGAGAGTAAAATATACTAAATAATGAGATTATTTCACTTATGCCTAAGAGCCTACTATGAGTATGTAATAGTGTGATATATATACCTTGTGTGATGGTATACATTTATATGATGTGATGATATGTGTATATCTTGTGTGTATGATATATATATATATATATATATATATATATATATATGAAGCATACCCCCTCTATGATATCATGGGAAGTTGCATGATGTGGGTGAGGCCCCTGGCTTGAGGAGCAGGGCGCGTATAGTCCCCAGGTCATAGCGTCCATTTATGATTGTGTGATTTTTTATTAGCGTTGAGACGTGGTGGGTATGTTTCGTCTCATTTCCGGGGAGGAACTATGACCGCTTCCCGTACATTGTAATATGGTTTTTACCACGGCGGCGTGAGATTCCGACTGTTGGTACCCAGGATGATATGTGAGTGATTCCTTGGTAGATGATAGCATTGAGAACCTGCATCCTCGAGTTATATCTTGCTAGGATGGTTATTATTATACTTGTGTGAATAGTATATTAATTGTATATGATTATGTGATATCATAATTGTCTCTAGAGTAAAGAGACATAAGAAGATTGCTTGAATCTCATTCCGGGAGATTTTAACCGGACTTAATTTATGATGAATCAATTATGAGAAAATCAAGAGTAGTTAATTATATGAGTATATATAGTACTTTGGGTATCGAGGACATAATGGACCTCAATGACCAACATTGCCAAGGAGTAGTGTATCGGGGGGTTCCTTAGTTGGATTTCTCTTGCGAGACGTCCCACGCAATACAATGTTGGGAGTGAGGAGAAGGTAGTCCTTAGTGCTCATATTTATATATTAGTATATATCTCGACGATCGACAGTGCCAAGGAATAGTGTATCGGGGGGGGGGGGTCCTTGTTTGGATTTCGCTTGTGAGACGTCCCACGCACGAAACGCCATGCACTGTTGAGAATTGATAATAATTAATAAATCATTTGTAGTATAAGAGAATTTGGGTTATACGCATCATGCATTGAGGGCATAATGAATCTTGATAGTCAATACTACCAAGGAGTAGTGTATTGGGGGGGGGGGGGGGGTTTCCTTGTTTGTATTTTTCTTGCGAGACGTCCCACACACGAAACGCAGTGCAATATTGATAATTGGGAGAAGTTTAGTCCTTAGCACTTAGATGCTAATAACTCATATATATATATATATATATATATATATATATATATATATATATATATATATATATGTGTGTGTATATATCCGTAACTAGAATGTTTATGTATATTTTATATGTTTAGAAAGTATGCAAATAGATGAGTGGTAATATTGGAAGTTAAGGGATAGGATTTAGATGAATTTTATTATGAGTTTATATTGGGAGAAAGTTAGATTCCTTTGCCCCTAGATAGATTTGGGCAATTATTTGGAGATCATGTGCATACGTCTAGTTGCGCTCTTTAGTTGAGAGGTGAGTTGGATTTTATGGAGAGGGTGACTCCACCTTAATCATATTATAATGAATTTGTAATTATTATGCATTTTAATGTACCTTGTATAAAATGTTTTCACACCTCGAGCTGTGACCCGTTTATATTTTCTCCTGCTATGTATATCTTGTATTATTTTAGGTGTTCCTCCGCAAGGACGCCATTGATGTTATCCATCCAATGTATTCGTGGAGATGTGGCAGTAGCGGACTGTTGCGGTATTTTGATTTAGTCGATTCCTATCTTTTGTGTATCTAGATTAGGATTCAATTTGTATATCGGGTTTATACCCAAGTGTCGTAGTGTAGCACTTTTATATTTTCTCTCTTCGATTAGTGTATTGTCTGTGACATGACAACATATCCGGGTATTTTATTTTGTACAATGTGTTGTACTCCTTTATTAGTCTCTTATACATCATTTGAGCACGTGCGTATCTCTTATTAGTATTAGAAGTTTCGTTGTTGGTTAGTTGTTGAATGGATTGTTTCAGTAATGTAATTAAATGTTAATTTTTTTTTATACCCTCTTTTTGTGATAATGGGTAGTTAGCTGTGTTTATTTTAGAATCGTGAGTAGATGCTGAGAATGATCCACTTGAGATTCCTGATTATTTTAGTATAGGGCTGGCCACCCGTTATTATTTTGAGCGGGGTGTCATAGGTTGTATCAGAGCATCAGGTTCTAGTGTCCTTAGGATCTGTGTGGGTTACTGCGATCTTTTGTAAGAGTTCTTGATATAGAGCCCTATTATTAGGACCGTTGTGTTCATACGTCCATATTTTCTTCTATGATGAGAAAACATTTGAAAGGCATTCTGATACAATTGTTCTCATTTCAGATGCCACCGAAGAGAAGTAGTTCTGGCAGGGCAAATAAATGGGCTGAGAGTGTGGAACCCCAATTGCCTCAAAGGACTATGACTACGGATGAAGTTGCGAGTATTGTGGCACAAGTAGTAACTGCTTCCATTTCTGTGATGGTTCATCAACTTGCATATCAAGCAGCCCAAACCCAGTTAGGGCCATCTTTATAGAAATGAGTGCGGGAAGATTTTAGTAAGGGGCATCCTCCAGAGTTTTCAGGGGGATTTGATGCGATGGCTGTAAGTCGATGGAAGAATAATATGCAAATGCACCTCCGTATGGTTGAGTGTAGTGAGGTGCATAAGCAAATTCTAGCCACCTTTAAGTTAACGGGAGCAGCTCTCCAATGGTGGGAGTTTGTCACCACATCTGAACAGAGAGATTCATTGCATATAACAGATTTTTGGGAACTCTTTAACCGAAGCTATTTTTCTTTCGTGATTCAGAAGGAAATGAGGAGGAAATTGATGGATGTGTTTCAAGGTAATAGAATTGTGGCTGAGTGTGAATAAGAATTTAATCGATTAGCGAATTTAGTACCTGATGAGGTAAATACAGAAGAAAAACTTATATTGAAGTTCATGCGAGGTTTAAATGGGAAAATTCGGGAGCATTTGTTAGGGAACCCAGCGTTAGTGACTTTCGCCGAGGTAGTGAATGCGACACTGTTAGAGTGTCATAAATATCATCTTCGTTCGCAAGGGGGTAAGAATTTTAGAGACTCGGGTTCATCAAATAGGTCTAGTGAAGGGAATACCAGTAATGCCAAAGGGCGGGTTCATCAAATAGGTCTAGTGAAGGGAATACCAGTAATGCTAGAGTGTATAAGCAGGATAATAGAGGGTCGCAACAACGTTTTGTTCCTCAAGGTGGTCCGAGAGGATTTATGGTAGATGTTTCTTTTGTAAAGAATTTTGTCATAGGAAGAGAGATTGCCCTAAAAGAGGTAAAGGACCACGTTTTGAAGAAGTTTTGGAAGTGAAACCCTTACAATAGATTTGAGGTCATTTTAGGCCAGGGGACTTAGTGTGGGAACCCATTGATGAGAAGATGAAATCGGACTAGAGAGGTATGATGTAAGTTATTTTCCTGTGTGAATAGGATAATACTATATGAAGCTTTGGGAATATCGTATGGGAGATAGTTATGAGAGGGTAGTTATATAACCCTATTATGTATGGAATAACCCGAAAGGGAATATTGAGCAAGTGAGGCTCTTATATTATTATCTTTTGAGAGAATGGGTTATCTAGTGATGTGCTTGATAGAGATCTATAACTTTGTTACGAACATGTGAATTTTAAATGCATTGTGTAGTAATGAGAAAGTTATTTGATTTATAGTCGTGATAGACTTATATATTTGTTATATTCCATCTATGGAAGCGCCTAGTGTATGACAACATATATTAATATGATATCAGAGATTATTACGACTGAAGTGATTCAGAATTTAGTAGATTATTGTTGAGCGAGAGATTTTAGCTCATAATTGTGTTAATTTTGAGAAGTATATATTAGTATGAGTATGATAATTGTTAAAACCTTGTGTCATGGGCATAAGGTATTTTATTTAAATGTCGAAAGACATAAACTGTTTTAAAATAAACTATTTTTAAAATAAATTTTTTTATAGGCCTTTGGGCCATGTCAAAATGATTTACATAAAAATATTTTTAAACTCTACTCCCGATCTAACAAACTCTCAATCCCCGACATCGGTACATATTAGTGTATTGGGAGGGTTCCTTATTTGGATTTCGCTTGCGTGACCTCCCCAGCATCAAAGTGGCGAATGTCAGGAATTGAGAGGAGTTAAATCCTTGGGCCTTTCAAAATTGTTATATTATTATTATGTTAGTATGTTTTTAGAATTGTGGTACTATTGTAGGAGAGTGAAGCCTAATTATGTTTATGGGAGTAGAGTTCGAAAAAAGGGTGTATGGGCGCCCTATTTGTTAAAATTGGTTTCATAAAATTGAAATAATTCGTCGTGAGGAGTTAAAGGTTTGGGTATAGTGTTGCTGAGGATAAGTGTAGTAGGAACTAGTTGAGCTTTGGAGTATTAGGCTTAGCTTAATTTCGTGGACGAAATTCTTGTAAGTGAGGAAGTCTGTAATACCCCGAGATTTTTGGGATAATAAATTATTTATTTTTGGAGAAATAAATATTATTTTAATTGGAGAATAATTAAATTGGCATTTGAGGTCAAAATTTGAAGATGTTAGAAAGTAATTCGAATGACAATTCGGAGGGTGCGATTATTTTCGGAAGGGCCAAGATAGTCGAAATGACTGTACTTGGGGCTTATTTAGGTTCTGAAATATTTTTAGTTCGTTTGGTTCGAATTAAAGTTACCTAGTCATTTAAAGTGTGTATTATCATTTAAAGTTGTGTATTTTGGGAGTTAAGGCTTATAAAAGCCTATGGGAGATAGAAATCTCCTTAGAGAAAAAGAGAAAGAAAGAGAGAAAGAAAGAGAAGAAGAAAATAAGAAGAGAAAGAGGAGAAAGGTGGGATTTCCGGCCATTACACGATCTCGAGGAGAATTCAGACTCTACCAATTTGAGGCAAGTGATTAAACTTGCTAAATGATTGTTGTGTATCATTTATTTCATGATTTGTGGATAAAATTTGTGATTTTGGGTTTAAAATGTTAAAACTTAGATTTTGGGTAAAATCTTAGATTTGTTGTGTATATAATGGATTTGAGGTTACAAATTAGTTGAGGTGTGTTATTTGATGAGTTTTAATGTTATATATATGTTTGGGTTAAAGAGAAGTGGAGAGAAGATGAGCAATATGATTTTGGGGAATTTTGGCTTTTGGAGAAAATTGCCATTTCTGTAGCCCTTGGATAGGCTGAATCGATTCGTCCCCAACCCGAATCGATTCGAAATGTTCTAGCTTGATAGGTCTGAGTGACAGAATTGATTCGGACCCAAGCCGAATTGATTCGGCCTGAGACAGAATCCTGGGTCTTTAAACCCGAATCGATTCACCTTGGAGTTCGAATCGATTCGCTAGGCCAAATCGATTCGGATTGGGCCCGAATCGATTCAGAAAGAGGGCAGTTTTTGGGGATGTTTTTCTTGGGTGAGTTGCATCCTGTTTCGTTTGAGGTTATCGATTGGGAACCTCTACAGGAGTTATGAGAAGTGTGTTTTGGAGACTTTTAGGGAGTTTACCTTATGAGAAAATATTGGAGTTATATTGATTTAGTTTGAGAGAATACCGATTAGAGAGTATCGTATCAACAAAGTGGGGAAGCCCACTATCATTGAGAGTTCTATGTGGAGATAATTATGGGTTTATAAGAGAGAGTTGGGATTCTCTTAGTGATATTGGGTTTTTATTAAATCCCAAATGGTATAAATTTAAAGGTTCATATGATTGATTGAACCATACTATGGATTGAGAATAATAAATGCTGATAGATGTGCATACGAATATAGGGAATATCCTTAACATAAATTGATTTGGGAGATCTTTCACATAAATGATAAATGCTGATCGAGGTGCATTAGGATATAGAGAATATCCTCAACGTAAATAGAATCGAGAGGCGATTCATATAAATAGAAGTGAGGTGTGAACTTCAAGTGATAAATGGTATCATTTATACAAAGAGGGGAAGTTATGTGAGTTATTGATGAATAGTATATCGAGAGTAAAATACACTAAATAATGTTATTATTTCACTTACGCCAAAGAGCGTACTATGAGTTTGTAATAGTTTGATATATATGATAAGCACCCAAAACTGTACATTTTATACCCCGAATAGTTGTATTTTAGTTGCTATTTCTCGACAATATGGGTCTTATGCGCTTAAATTTTTAATATGCAGGTTTAATGTACGTTGCGGTATTCAAAGGCGTATTTCAAGGCAATTGTGCATTTTACGGAGCTAAATACCAAATTTCCTGACCCTAACCTAACCCATCCTAGCCTAAACTTGTCCCTAAACCGTCACCCAAGACCCGTGTGTGTTGGTTTGGTCCCTTTTTATTTTATTTTAATTTTTTAATTTTTAGTTTAAGTCATTTTAATTTTAGGATTATTTTAGAATTTTTTAGGTTTTATTTCCTATTTTTATATTTTTTATTTCTATTTTATATTAATATAATATAATTTTATTTTATTTTATTAAGTTTCTAGTTTTAGTTTTTATCTTATTTTATTTTATTTTTTTAGGATTAGTTTTTAGGAATTTAGTTTTATTACATTTTATTTTTTTTAGGACTTTAGTTTTTAAGTTTAATAGATTTACATTGTTATTTCTTTTTAGTTTTATTTTTATTGAGTCTTGATTTTAATTTTTAGTATAGGAATTTAATTTTTAGTTTTTAGTTTTTATAAGTTTTATTTTATTACTTTGATTTTATTTTTATTTTTAGTTCAATTTTATTAGGGTCCAAACTAATACACACACACACCACATACCCCCACTAAGCCTCACCCTCACCAACACTCCCTCACCCTCACACTAATTTCCATACACCCACACACACCCTAACCTACCCCACTTCATCTTCTTCCTACCTCACCCACACTTTCTCTCTCTCCTCCACCATTACTAACATCCTACACCCTCAAACACCCAATTACCCCTACTTCTTCTTCAACCTCCTAACACCCAATTTCTCTCTCCTCACCACAAATCCACCATTAACAACCTCCATCTAAACCTCTAACCAAACACCTACCTCTATACCCACCAAAACCCCCAAAACTCACATCTCACTAACCCCCATAACCAAAGCCCCTTAGCTTAAAGCTATGTCCGACCCGCCTCTCCTTCCCTCTCCTCTCTCCTCGCTACCCTCCGGCTTCACCACAACCCTCCGACCCCGACATCTGCCGGAACCCCCTCCTTATACCACCAGAACCTCTCACCGAGACCTGCCCCTCACCTCTCCTGCCTAAGCCCCAGCAACGACCCATTTCACGAAACCCACCCGACCTCTCTCTCAACCCGAGTCCATTACAACCCATCCATTCCAAACCATGACCCAAATACCCATTTCCCATGTCATTCATTTCTCCAATTGCCAAAACGTGATCTGTCATTTCTCCAAATACCAAACCAAGCCAAACCAATTCCCCATGTGCCTAATACCCATTTAGGTCCTAATACCCATTTAGGTCCCAATACCCATTTTACCCCCCAACAACCACTTAACCCCATTTTCCCAAATTACCCTCAATAACAAATCAGATTTTTTCCAATTATTCCCTCACCTCACACCCCCATGCACATGTGACCTCACCCAAAACACATGCACCTCTAGCCAATTTCCAATTATGCCCATTTGCTCCATTGCATATAAATAGAAGATGAAGACCTCATTTGTAGGGAATTCTAGATTAGAGAGAGGAAATTGTAGAGAGAAATTTTAGGGTTAGAAATAAATAGAAGATTAGAATTAGTTTTTTTTTTATTTTTATTTTCTTCTTTTCAATTTAAATTGAGTGAAAGTAATTCTAGTGAGAATCAATTTGTGTGTTAGTGCTTCATGTGTATTTGTTGATCATTCAAATTGAGAGGTGTATGCTTCAAATTGGAAGACTAGAGTTCAACTTTCTCAAAGAGATTTGGTTTGCTTGTTCTATTCTCTTCTCTTTTATTTTAATAGCCTTGATTATTAATTTGTCATATTTCATATCATGTTAGGCTAAATCCCCATTCAAGGGGTGGGGAGATCCATTATTTTGATGTTAATCATAATTTAAATAGTTTAATTAAATTAAAAGTCCCTTTGATGATTAATTTTACAATCTTACTTTTAATTTACGCCTCGAGAGAGGGTAAATGATTTTCGAGAGAAAATCGAGATTCTAGCCTTAATTTCCATCTTAGAATCGAACTAGAGATAGGTTTTTCTAAAATGTGAAATTATTTCTTTGAATTTCAACTCTAATCATATTTTTATAATCTAAACTAATTTAGTAAATCGATCCTAGCGGGTGATTTGTTAGATGATGTTTAGATCTACGTTTTGTGAGTTGTAGGATTGTAAATTTAATTCTCTAAAAGATTATTATTGAAATTACATTTGCAACGAGAGTTGATTTGTAATTTCAATATTAATTTGGGAAGTTTAGTTTGAATAAATTTATTAAATAGATTAAATAGAAATTATGGCATAACCCCACTCCTTGATTGTTCTCACTATTATTTTCCTCACTTTATCTTTTATTTTAGTGTTAGACTTTATTTTTCATTTTAGTAAATTTCTAGTTAGTTATTTTCATTTAGTTTATTTTAGTTTAGATCTCACCTCACCCTTTTGTTTGAATATTGAAAAAGCTAAAAAAATTAGAAAAGTGAAAAAGCACAAAAAGAAAATAAAAAGTGAATTACAATTGAATTTGTTCCATGTGCTTTACTCCCTAGAAGGTGGATTGATACCCTTACTTACCGCTACACTTGAGTTTATTATATTTGTAGGTATGTGAGGTTTTGATTAGAAGGACTTTTCAAGCAACGACAAAGAAAGATACCCATGCAAAAGTCTAGTTATCAAATGGCGCCGTTGCCGTTCTTGGGATTGTGAAGCTCGGAGCGGATTCCATTTTGTAATTCACTTGTATTGTACTTTTTTTTCACTTTAGTACCATTTTTGCATTTTATTAGAAGGATTGTATTAGGACTTTCTTATTATCTTGGCTTGTATTGCGGTGCTTAGAGACACCATTTTGTTTTCATTTAAAATTGTAATAATTGAAGCCAAGCGTGATAGGGAAACCGGACAAGGTAGAGAGACGGATCCCATTGGTGAGAATTTATAAGCCTCTCTACCTTGGGTCGGTAGGACTCCCGGGGACGACTGAGATAGGCGTGATCTCCCCCCGGTCGACTCAACTTTTTCGGCACCCCACGGCCTAAAAACCGTGGGAGGTACATTTCTTACACTCTCGCGCCTCTCCTGTTAGCGAGTCAATTCTTTTGTGTGCTCTTGTGTGCTCTTATTTGATTTTATTCTCGCATTTATTTTCGAATGGTGTGATGAATTAAATTGCTAAGACCTACACCCGGTCACTCACGAGAAGGGATTTCATCACCCGACTCACTCGCTTACCATTGTGTGCTACCCTAGCCATCACTAAATTTAAAATCAATCAACTAGGCAGCCCACTAGGAGAACATTTTGCAAAGGCGATCACTCATATTTCCGTGATTTTTATCGCCCACGGACTTAATTAAAATTTGACTACCCTCTCACTAAATTTAAAGATAAAAATTGGCTATGTGCTAGTTAGGAAATTTTCTTGACTTGTGTGTGTGTCCAATTCATTTTTTTTGGTAGTCGGTTTTAGTTAGTCCGTCCAAATCAAGAGTCCATATCTTTTCCCCACCTTTTCTTCCACAAAAAAAAAAAAAAAAAATCCAAAAATATATTTCTTCCTTTATTTTTCAAAAAAATCCAAAAATATTTTCTTTCTTTCATTTTAGAAAAATTCAAAAATATTTTCTTTCTTTCCTTTTTAGAAAAAATTCCAAAAAATAAAAAAAAAATTATATATTTCTCTCCACATGGCCAAGGAACGTCCTTTACGGGACTACTTTGGTCATTTTCCATTGACACGTGACACGTGTGAGAGTGAACCCGAGCGGTCTCTTTATGATATTCTTCATGATTTCACCTCTCTCACGAGTACCGTTGGTACTCTTGACCCATCCTTGTATGCACCTCCTATTACATCACCCTCGGTGTCAAGTGTCACCGTGCCTCCTCCTTTGTCGTGCACCCATTGTTCCTATGCCGATCACTTGTCCCATGAGTGCCCATACTCTTCATATCACTACGCACCCACCATGGAACATGTGTATCCATATGACACTGTCCCGGAACCCGGCTCGGCCCGTTATCCCGATGTATCCAATCCCGAGTTGTGTGAATACCCGAGCTATTCGTGGAGGCCTGATCACCCTTCCATGCAATATAAATCCCAACCCGATGTTGTGGATCCTCACACGTTCCAACAGTCGTCATGGCAACCTTGTGCACCTGTTCACGATCAGTCCCCTCACTACGCACCCCATACGCATCAACCATTTGTCCATCACGAAAGCGGTCCTTTCGTGTATGATGCACTTGGCCCCACCCCACACACTTCATTTGAGTATTCTCCATATAGTCCTGATTATAGCGCGTTGTGTCCACCTCACCCACCACCACCACCCATCATTCCACCAACACCATCATCCACCTCCACTCTCGAAACCCTCTTGCAAAAATTCATACTTGAGCAAGAGCAAGCAATTCAAACTCAAGCTCTCCACAGGCTTGAACAACGTTTCAATGAATTGGTGTGTGAGCGAGAGTCGGATATTCCCATGACCCCACCCATCGTTGCCACCGAGTGTGACGATGATGTGTCCCCTTGTGACACAGAATTTGAGTGTGACCAACCCTACCACCCCGAGAATCTTGAAGTTGAGACCATTCCATGGTCCGGGTCCCAAGTCGACAATTGTGTTGACATACCTTTCATTAGTGAGCCTGATTCAACCCCATCATACCCATATGAACCCCACCTTGCGGTTCCCATTCACCTTCCCACTCCCGCTGAATCAAAAATAATGCCCGAGTCTATACCTATTGAGCACATCGTGTGTGTTCCCGAGGAACCAATTTATCCTAGGTTAGCTC
Organism: Sambucus nigra; assembly: GCA_949130495.1. Taxonomy (NCBI): domain Eukaryota; kingdom Viridiplantae; phylum Streptophyta; class Magnoliopsida; order Dipsacales; family Adoxaceae; genus Sambucus; species Sambucus nigra. The sequence continues at coordinate 50,860,758 of OX422217.1, read as the reverse complement.
CGGCTACGAGTGCTCACCATTTTCCCGAGATAGAATCCGTGATAGTTCCTAACTATTCGGATCTGGATGATGTCCCACCATGCATGGCTCCCGTTGAGCCCGATATTTCTATCGATTCCTCTATCTCCGATCTTGGTGCCTCGTTTTACCCACTCACCCCATTTACCGATGCTACTCTTATGGAGAAGTTGACAACTCCATCTTTCGAAACCACACTCCCTTGTGAGTATTCCTTTACTCCGCCCAATGAGTGTGTGACTCCCACGCTTGAGTTGGATCATCTTCCTCCACCGTTTATCCCACCCGATACACCATTTGTCCCACCCGACCCACCCATTATCCTTTCTACCCCACCACCTGGTTTGGATCTTGATTTTACACATTTCATATTTCCATCTACATATTTAGATCCTCACCTGAAGCCATCCACCATCTAGGAGAGTATTTTTGGTTCTACTCTCCACTGTGACATCGATCTTGTTCCTCCATGTCCGCCACTCTCTTGTGGTGTTGATTTTTCTCAACAGCTCCCTGGTGTGTCACGGCGTGACCATTATCATCGCCCATTCATAGAACGGTCGTGTGATTTTTATGAGGCCCACCCCATTCCAATTACCACACCATATTGCCTTCCTCACCAACTTGAGCACTATTCTTATAGGGCCCTAGTCGCCCTCACCTTTACGCTCAACAAGGCTCGAGACCGATGCCTCATCACCTTTACCCTTTTTCCCACCCGCCCATGGTCCATCGATGCTTTGCATCGTGTGATGCACTTTGCCATACAAGTGCATTGACCCGTTTTAGCCTTTATCCAACAAGACTGGCTCTTCAGTCTTGTTTGGGGGTGATTCTCATCACCCGATTTTGCTGCCACCCTGTACTTTCATAGATCTTATCTTTAGGGTGAGATTTCATCGGTCTGGCTGAAGACGTTAAACTTAGCGCTACCGGGAGGCAGCCCGCGTTTCTTGTACTAGTCTCATCCTGTTTGGTGGTGGTGTTTCACATCACCCTATGCTTTATCATGCTTATAGACTTGTACATCTTATACTCAGGTTTATTATTGGCTACATCTGTCCACTTCATTAGCGGTTCATTCTGGTAATCTCTTTCCTACCTCATGCTCTCAATTTTAAAAATCATTTTACCTAACATCGAGGACGATGTTCCTTTTTGTTTGGGGGTGGGGAATTTTATCAAAATCGTACCTCTTTTGGAAAATTTTGATTTTTTAAACCTGATTTTTAAAATTTCGTGCAGTTTCTTTCATCTCAGTCATTGATGTGAATTTTCAATCATCCATCTTTTAAAGTCTAGGAATCAAGCTAGAGAATATTTTTTCTAAATAGCTTATGTAATACATAACAAGGCATTTTGCACCATGAATTTCTAGACTCAACAAAATTCGCGCACTTATCACGTCACTACGGTTAAGAGTTGAGGAGTACTACAATTCTAAAGAGAACCTTAAGGATCACTAGTAGAGACTTTAGCCCATGAGATTTGTGCCTTTCACCCTTTCAGAGTGTTTTACGCAATCTCCGAGTCACAAGTTGATTCAATTTCTTTTGGGTCCGCACTTAAATTGTTGTATGATCTCATTTTCTTTCATAAAATTTTGGCTTGATCACTGAGAATGACATGTTTTTCGAGTTGTAAGAAACGCGTGTCTTGATATTTGTCCCGATCACTAGGATTTTCATCCATACACCTACCACTTTCCCCCATATCATATTTCCATTCACTTCACCCATTATATTTCCATGTTCTTCCAAATTCCCACATATTTCCCCACACACCCACCTATCACCTCCATTTATATCATCCATCATCATTTTCAAATAAAAGAGTGTTGATTCCAAATAGTAAATGTCTTCATTGTTAGTTTGAAAAGAAAAAAAAAAAGAGAGAAAAAAAAAAGAAAAAAAAAAGAAAAAAGAAAAAAAAATAGAGAAATACAGAAATAGAAAAATAGCAAAAATAGAAAATATAGAAGAAAAAAAAAAGAGAAAAAGGAAAGAAAAATCGAAAAAAAAAAGAGAAAAAGAGAGAAAAGAAAAAAAGAGAGTTGTAGTTAATTTTTGTTGAAATAAAGACATTTGTGCCTAAAGTGTATACACTCTTCTTTCGCATCCATTTTTCATCCATTTCACATCGCATATCCACCATCCATCCATCATAACCTCATCCCATCCATCCAACCTATCATATCCTTCTCATCCCATTTTATTTCCCCTCACCCATAATCATCCACTTATTTCCCCTAGGTGTTCGGGCAAATGAAAGCCGACGTGGTGAATAACTCGACGTTCTCACTATAGTGATTAGCATTCTTTCATGAGATCATTTTTCTTTCTTATTGTTCGTTCTTTCTTATGTGTGTGTGAGACGTTTGAACTTGCTTACATTTACTCACCTCCTCACACACAAGAGCGATACACTTACCCTAATCTCGAGAGTTCGTTTGAGAGTGATATATCTAGTGAGATTTGAAGTTGAAGCGTTGATTCCAACAAGGCAGTCTAGGAATTATTCTTGTGATACTCGACCCGTTTTGACTGATTCACACTACACACGTTGAGTTATAGGAAGGATGTGCCTTGAGTATTTACTTAGCTTAAACTTTTGCACTTCTAGCTTGTATTTCTGAAAAATATTTTCTCATGTGATGGATTGTGCGATTATTCTACGTCTAATAAGAGATTGACTGCCTTTCAAATAAATCATTTTGCAAATAAGAATTTTGTGGGTATATTCCCTGCAAACCCTCACGAGACACAACTCGTCTTGTAGGGCAACCTATAGGTTTAAAGGCTTGTTGCACATGCTAAGTGCAATCGCAAGTGCCCGCGAAAGTGGTACACTTTTGGTTTCTTATCTTTCTCTTTCTCTCTATCTTATTGCTCGAGGACTAGCAACGCTCTGTTTGGGGGTGGTGTGATAAGCACCCAAAACTGTACATTTAATACCCCGAATAGTTGTATTTTAGTTGCTATTTCTCGACAATATGGGTCTTATGCGCTTAAATGTTTAATATGCAGGTTTAATGTACGTTGCGGTATTCAAACGCGTATTTCAAGGCAATTGTGCATTTTACGGAGCTAAATACCAAATTTCCTGACCCTAACCTAACCCATCCTAGCCTAAACTTGTCCCTAAACCGTCACCCAAGACCCGTGTGTGTTGGTTTGGTCCCTTTTTATTTTATTTTAATTTTTTAGATTTTTAGTTTAAGTCATTTTAATTTTAGGATTATTTTAGAATTTTTTAGGTTTTATTTCCTATTTTTATATTTTTTTATTTCTATTTTTTATTAATATAATATAATTTTATTTTATTTTATTAAGTTTCTAGTTTTAGTTTTTATCTTATTTTATTTTATTTTTTGAGGATTAGTTTTTAGGAATTTAGTTTTATTACATTTTATTTTTTTTAGGACTTTAGTTTTTAAGTTTAATAGATTTACATTGTTATTTCTTTTTAGTTTTATTTTTATTGAGTCTTGATTTTAATTTTTAGTATAGGAATTTAATTTTTAGTTTTTAGTTTTTATAAGTTTTATTTTATTACTTTGATTTTATTTTTATTTTTAGTTCAATTTTATTAGGGTCCAAACTAATACACACACACACCACATACCCCCACTAAGCCTCACCCTCACCAACACTCCCTCACCCTCACACTAATTTCCATACACCCACACACACCCTAACCTACCCCACTTCATCTTCTTCCTACCTCACCCACACTTTCTCTCTCTCCTCCACCATTACTAACATCCTACACCCTCAAACACCCAATTACCCCTACTTCTTCTTCAACCTCCTAACACCCAATTTCTCTCTCCTCACCACAAATCCACCATTAACAACCTCCATCTAAACCTCTAACCAAACACCTACCTCTATACCCACTAAAACCCCCAAAACTCACATCTCACTAACCCCCATAACCAAAGCCCCTTAGCTTAAAGCTATGTCCGACCCGCCTCTCCTTCCCTCTCCTCTCTCCTCGCTACCCTCCGGCTTCACCACAACCCGCCGACCCCGACATCTGCCGGAACCCCCTCCTTATACCACCAGAACCTCTCACCGAGACCTGCCCCTCACCTCTCCTGCCTAAGCCCCAGCAGCGACCCATTTCACGAAACCCACCCGACCTCTCTCTCAACCCGAGTCCATTACAACCCATCCATTCCAAACCATGACCCAAATACCCATTTCCCATGTCATTCATTTCTCCAATTTCCAAAACGTGATCTGTCATTTCTCCAAATACCAAACCAAGCCAAACCAATTCCCCATGTGCCTAATACCCATTTAGGTCCTAATACCCATTTAGGTCCCAATACCCATTTTACCCCCCAACAACCACTTAACCCCATTTTCCCAAATTACCCTCAATAACAAATCAGATTTTTTCCAATTATTCCCTCACCTCACACCCCCATGCACATGTGACCTCACCCAAAACACATGCACCTCTAGCCAATTTCCAATTATGCCCATTTGCTCCATTGCATATAAAAAGAAGATGAATACCTCATTTGTAGGGAATTCTAGATTAGCGAGAGGAAATTGTAGAGAGAAATTTTAGGGTTAGAAATAAATAGTAGATTATAATTATTTTATTTTTATTTTTATTTTCTTCTTTTCAATTTAAATTGAGTGAAAGTAATTCTAGTGAGAATCAATTTGTGTGTTAGTGCTTCATGTGTATTTGTTGATCATTCAAATTGAGAGGTGTATGCTTCAAATTGGAAGACTAGAGTTCAACTTTCTCAAAGAGATTTGGTTTGCTTGTTCTATTCTCTTCTCTTTTATTTTAATAGCCTTGATTATTAATTTGTCATATTTCATATCATGTTAGGCTAAATCCCCATTCAAGGGGTGGGGAGATCCATTATTTTGATGTTAATCATAATTTAAATAGTTTAATTAAATTAAAAGTCCCTTTGATGATTAATTTTACAATCTTACTTTTAATTTACGCCCCGAGAGAGGGTAAATGATTTTCGAGAGAAAATCGAGATTCTAGTCTTAATTTCCATCTTAGAATCGAACTAGAGATAGGTTTTTCTAAAATGTGAAATTATTTCTTTGAATTTCAACTCTAATCATATTTTTATAATCTAAACTAATTTAGTAAATCGATCCTAGCGGGTGATTTGTTAGATGATGTTTACATCTACGTTTTGTGAGTTGTAGGATTGTAAATTTAATTCTCTAAAAGATTATTATTGAAATTACATTTGCAACAAGAGTTGATTTGTAATTTCAATATTAATTTGGGAAGTTTAGTTTGAATAAATTTATTAAATAGATTAAATAAAAATTATGGCATAACCCCACTCCTTGATTGTTCTCACTATTATTTTCCTCACTTTATCTTTTATTTTAATGTTAGACTTTATTTTTCATTTTAGTAAATTTCTAGTTAGTTATTTTCATTTAGTTTATTTTAGTTTAGATCTCACCTCACCCTTTTGTTTTAATATTGAAAAAGCTAAAAAAATTAGAAAAATGAAAAAGCACAAAAAGAAAATAAAAAGTGAATTACAATTGAATTTGTTCCATGTGCTTTACTCCCTAGAAAGTGGATTGATACCCTTACTTACCGCTACACTTGAGTTTATTATATTTGTAGGTATGTGAGGTTTTGATTAGAAGGACTTTTCAAGCAACGACAAAGAAAGATACCCATGCAAAAGTCTAGTTATCAATATATACCTTGTGTGATGGTATACATTTATACGATGTGATGATGTATGTATATCTTTCGTGTATGATATATATATATATATATATATATATATATATATATATATATATATATACCCCCTCTATGCTATCATGGGAAGTTTTGTGATGTGGGTGAGGCCCCTGCCTTGAGGAGTAGGGCGCATATAGTCCCCAGGTCATTGTGTCCATTTATGATTGTGTGATTTTTTTATTAGGGGTGATACATGGTGGGTATGTTTCGTCTCATTTCCTGGGAGGAACTATGACCGCTTCCCATACGTTGTGATATGGTTTTTTGCAAGGCGGTGTGAGATTTCGACCGTTGGTACCCATGATGATATGTCAGTGATTCCTGAGAACCTGCATCCTCGAGTTATAGCTCGCTAGGATGGTTATTATTATTATCCTTGTGTGAATAGTATATTAATTGTATATGATTATGTGATATCATAATTGTCTCTAGAGTAAAGAGACTTAGGAAGATTGCTTGAATCTCATTTCGAGAGATTTTAACTGGACTTATTTTATGATGAATAAATTATGAGAAAATGAAGAGTAGTTAATTATATGAGTATATATAGTACTTTGGGTATCGAGGGCATAATGAACCTCGGCGACCAACATTTCCAAGGAGTAGTGTATCGGGGGGTTCCTTATTTGAATTTCCCTTGCGAGACGTCCCACGCACGAAATGCCGTGCACTGTTGAGAATTTAGAATAATTAATTAGTCATTTATAGTATAAGAAAATTTGGGTTATACGCGTCATGCATTGAGGGCATAATGAATCTTGATAATCAATACTGTCAAGGAGTAGTGTATTAGGGGGTTCCTTGTTTGGATTTTGCTTGCGAGACGTCCCATACACAAAACGCAGTGCAGTATTGAGAATTGGGAGAAGTTTAGTCCTTAGCACTTAGATGCTAATAAATCATATATATATATATATATATATATATATATATATATATATATATATATATATATATATATATATATATATATATATATATATATAAACATTCCCTTTTACTATAAGTTCTCATATTCTAGTTATGGATATTTATATATATATATAAATATATATATGTTTAGAAAGTGGGAAAATAAATGAGTGATAATATTTGAAGCTGAGGGATAGGATTTAGATGAATTTTAATATGAGTATATATTGGTAGTAAGTTAGATTACTTTGCCCCTAGATAGATTTGGGCAATTATCTGGAGATCATGTGCATACGTCTAGTTGCGCGCTTTAGTTGAGAGGTGAGTTGGATTTTATGGAGAGGGAGACTCCACTTTAATCATATCATAATGCATTTATAATTATTATGCATTTTAATGAACTTGCTATAAAATGTTTTCACACCTCGGGCTCTGACCCGTTTATATTTTCTCCTGCTATGTATATCTTGTATTATTCTAGTTATTCCTCCGCAAGGATTCCATTGATGTTATCCATCCAGCGTATTCGTGGAGCTGTGACAGTAGTGGACTGTTGCGGTATTTTGATTTATTCGATTCCTATCTTTTGTGTATCTAGATTAGGATTCAATTTGTATATCAAGTTTATACCCAAGTGTCATAGTGTAACACTTTTATATTTTCTCTCTCAGATTAGTGTATTGTCTGTGACCCGACAACATATTCGGGTATTTTATTTTGTACCTTGTGTTGTACTCCTTTATTATTCTCTTATACATCATTTGATCACGTGTGTATCTCTTATCAGTATTAGAAGTTACGCTGTTTGTTAGTTGTTGCATGGTTTGTTTCAGTAATGTAATTAAATGTTAAATTTTTTTTGACACCCTGTTTTTGTGATAATGGGTAGTTAGCCGTGTTTATTTTAGAATCATCAGTAGATGCTGAGAATAATTCACTTGAGATTCCTAATTATTTTAGTATAGGGCTGTCCACCCGTTATTGTTTTGAGCGGGGTGTCACAATAGGTTAAAAAAAGCGCTTATAGGTAATATCACCATTTATAATCTGAATAACCATAAAGGTCTTGGGTCTACCTTGCTTAAAATGTCTGGGATGAGATTTCCTAGGTGGGTTAGGTCTCCAAGATGGGTTAGGATGAGGGCTATTGTGACAACCCGCTCTAAATAATAATGGGTGGCCAGCCCTATACTACATTAAATCAGGTATCCCAGATTGCACAATCTCAACATCAACTGACAAAACTAATAATATAAGGCTAACTACCCGAAACTATTAAAATCGAGTTGTCAAAAATTTAAAACCTTTTTTTTAACAGCAACAACAAAACCAATAATGCACATAACCAACAATATACATTTAACTATGATGAGTGATATGAGCAAGCTCCAATATAAACAAGAGCACAATACAATGTACAAATAAAATACCCGAATATGCTGTCGGGTAACAGACAATACAATGATCTGAGAAATAAAATATGAAAGGGTAAATCTACAACACTAGGATAGCAACTCAATAAACAAACTGAATCCTAATCTAGATATACAAGGATAGGAATCGACTAAAACAAAGTGCCGCAACAGTCGGCTACTGCCACAGCTCCACGAATACTGGATGGATGAACATCAATGGCGTCCTTGCGGAGGAACAACTAAAGTAATACAATATATACATGGAGGAGAAAATATAAATGGGTCAGAGCCCGAGTTGAAAAACATTTTTATAGCAACTGTATTACAATGCATACTAATTAAAAATGCATTATTACATGATTAAGGTGGAATCGAACTCTCCATAATAATTCAACTCACCTCTCGACTAAAGCGCGCACTAAGCGTATGCACGTGATCTCCAAATGGATGCCCGATTCTGTTTAGGTAAGAGGATTCTAACTTAAACCCAATCAAATTATTTAAGTGAAACCATCTAACCTATCTCCCAATCTACATAAGTTTCTATAATCTATAAATTATATACATTAACTTTAATGTAATAGTTGTAGTTATCTTTATAATGTTCATTTGTTGAACATATAAAGTTACATGATTCATCTCATAACCACAACATCACAATACAACAACATTCTCATTTACTAGAATTTCATATATTCTAGTTATGCCCTCATTTGGCATGTAAATAGTATATAATTATATATATATGAGTTATTAGCATCAAGAGTTAAGCACTAAACTCCTCTTGATTCTCAACACGGCACTGCGTTTCGTGCGTGGGACGTCTCACCGAAGCGAAATCCAAACAAGGAACCCTCCCGTTACACTACTCCTGACCGTATCGATCCTCGAGGTTCATTATGCCCTCAATGCATGATGCATGTAGCCCAAGTTATTATCCAATTTTTAATTAAATAATATTCCTAACTCTCAACAGTACACGACGTTTCATGCGTGGGACATCTCGTCGAAGCGAAATCCAAATAAGTAACCCCCCCGTTACACTACTCCTGGTACTGTTGATTGTCGGGATAGGTGATATATATATATATATATATATATATGAGCAATAAGTAATAACTTATCCCCAAGTTCCAACATTAGATTGCGGTTCGTATGTGGGACGTCTCGCCGAAGCGAAATCCAAACAAGGAACCCCCCTGATACACTAATCCTTGCAATGTAGGTCATTGAGGTCCATTATGCCCTTGATACCCAAGTACAAGCACAAGAAATAATAACAATCCAACCGAGATATAACTCGAAGGACGCAGGCTTACATGCTATCATCTTCCAGCAGCCCATATATGTAGCAAACTGGGGCCACCTGGTGGGGTTCCACGACACCCACCTCGTGATCAACTCACGCACATGACGTCCCGAGAAGCGGTCATAGCTCCTAACCGGCAAGTGAGAGCGACACATACCCACGACCTCTCAGCCCCAAAATAAGTAAACGTATATCACATAATAATCACATGAACGACTATGACCTGGGGAATATCCACACCCTGCTCTTTGAGTCAGGATGCTTACCCTCTACGCACGTAACTTCCCAATGATAGCAAGGAGAGGGTATGCCTAACCACGCATATATACCATTATATAGGGTATACATACATGCCACATAATAAAGATATACCATCATATAAGGTATACCTGCCACATCATTTTCATATGCATTATACACTCTTAGGCGCAATAGATTTAATGTCATTGTTTAGTATATCTCTCCCTTGATACACTAATCGTTAATTCTCACACATCTACCCCACTTAATATGCATGATACTATTACTCACTTGAAGCTCACATGTCGCTTCTAATTATGAATTGTTTCTCATTTCAATTCACGTTAAGGATATTCTTTTATCCTAATGCACCTCAATTAACATTTCTCATTCTCCATCCTTAATAGGGTTCAATTCATTTTATGAACCTTTAAAGTTATCCCATTTGGGATTGGACTCTAAAATCCATCATCACTAATTATCGTTCTTCAATATGAATTTATAATTATCTCAAAAAAAATTATCCAATCAAGGTGGGCTTCCCCACTTAGAAAATACCAAAATCTCTAATCGGTATTCCTCAAATTTAGTAAATATTACTCCAAAATTTCTTATGAGGGAAACTTGCTAAAAGTCTCCAAAACATACTCCAAATATCTCCTATAGAGGTTCCCAATTAATAACCTCGAACAAAACGGGATGAAATTCTTCCTAGAAAAACATCTCCAAAAATTCCCCTATTTCCGAATCTATTCGGCCCCTCCGAATCGATTCGGCCACAAAAGAGAATCGATTCGGCCCATCCGAATCGATTCGGTCCAGTGGACCTGAGAGTCTGCTACATACTGAATTGATTCGCAAGGGCCGAATCGATTCGGCCCTAAAGACCTGGGATTTCTGCAACATACAGAATCGATTCAGAAGGGACGAATCGATTCAGTAAGTGCATCAAGCTACGAAATGGGCTATTTTCTTCTTAACCCAAATTTCCTAAAAATCAATTATATCTTCATCCAACCATTTTCCTACATCCAATCACATATACATCATTATTATTCATGTAAGAACACATTTTAATTGATTTCTAACCCTAAATTCATTTTCTACACAACAAATCTAAGGTTTTCCCAAAAGTTAGGTTTTGATAAACTAAACCTAAAACCCAAAGATTCAATCCACAAATCATGCAATAAATGGTACACAACAATTATTTAGCAAGTTTAATCACTTGCCTCGGGTTCGTAGGGTCTGAATCCGCCTTGAGATCGCGTATTGGCCGAAAATCTCCACTTTCTCTCCCTTTTCTCCTTCTTTCTCTTCTTCTCTCTTTCTTTCTTTATTTTTTTTCTTTCTCTCTTTGGAGAAATAAATCTCCCGTAGGCTTTTAAGCCCTAATCCCAAGTTACACATCTTTAAATGATAATACACACTTTAAATGAGTCGGTAACTTTAATTCGAGTCAAACGGTCCTAATTTATTTCGAAACCTAAATAGACCCCAAGTACAGTCATTTCGACTTTCTCGACCCTTGCGGACACTATGGTACCCTCAGAATTGACATTCGACACTCTTTCTAACAACTTCAAATTTTGACCCCAATTTCTAATTTAATTATTTCTCTAATAAAATATTATTTATTTCTCCCAAAATAAATTAATCCTCGCCTCCAAGACCTCGGGTTGTTACAAAATTCCCCACTTACAAAAAATTCATCCTCGAAATTTTAGCTAAGCTTAATTCTCCAAAGCTCAACTAGTTCCTACTACACCTACCCTTACTAATCCTATCTCCAAACTTCTAACTTCCCACGACGAATTTATTTTAATTTATTTTACTTTAATTTGATTATGAGTTATATAAAACAAATTTCCATAGCTAGGGCGCCCATACACCCTTTATATTTGAGCTTTTTGCTCACAGCAATCATAATGAGGCTTTGTTTGCCTCCAAAGATCCACATTTACATAAATATAATACTAACATTTTAATAGTTTAAAAAGTTTGAATGGTCCAAAGAAATAACTCCTCTCAATTCCTGACATTCACCACTTTCGTGCGGGGGACGTCTCGCAAAAGCGAAATCCAAACAAGGAACCCTCCCAATACACTACTATGTGGCGACGTCGGGGATTGAGAGTTTGTTAAATCCAGACCAGAGTTTTAAAAGAAATAGTTTTTTGAAAATCATTTTGAAATAGCCCAAAGGCCGAGAGAAAAAGTTTTATTTTGAAAACAGTTTATTTTAAAAACGATTTATACAATATAATATAATATAAAATGACTTATGTGCAACACGAGGTCTTTTAAATCATCATACATATAACAACATGTAGCTCATAAAAATTATCATAATTATGAGCTAAACATTTCCTACGTCCCAACAATCCACAATCTAACTTTTAATCAAAAACAACATCTTACATCATTTCAATATATTGCCATTTATAAGGCTCATCCATATCAGGAATACAACAATTATATAAGTCTAACATGACTATATAAAAAGAAGTAGCTTTATCATTACTACTTATCACCATAAAATTTATAGCTCCTTTTGAGCATATTACAAAATTATCCATTATATCGAAAAATAATTGACATAAGAGCCTAACTTGCTCAAAATTCCCCCTTTCGGGTCAAAACATACAAGTAGGGCTATAGCACTACCCTTTCACAAATATCTGCCATACAATATTTCAATACTTCCTATACTAATAATCCTATTCATAAAGGAATATTAACTTATGTCATCCATCTCTAGTCCGATTGCCCACCCTCATCAATGGGCTCCCAAACAAAGTCCCCCGGTCTAAAATGACCTCGAATCTGTTGTAGGGGTTGCACTTCCAAAACTTCGTCAAACTATGGTCCTTTACCTCCTTGAGGACCATCTCTCTTTTTATGACCTATTTCTTTACAAAAGAAACATTTTTCAACAAACCCTTTTTGTCCACTCACATTACTGGCACTCTCCTTGCCAAACTTACTTGATGAACTTGAATCTCCAAAGTTCTTACTGTGGGTACCCAGAATTAATATCATGGGACTAGATGAGTAGCCCAGTTCTGGCGGCCCAAAGTCTAGGCCCCCCACCTCTTATTTTGATTCGGTCTCTTCCCACATTCCCCTAAAGGGAAGTTATAGGAAGGAAGGAAGACGTGGGGGAATCCATCACCCCCACTCACCTAAATGTACATGTATCTATTAAACCCTAGGTCCGGGGCAAAAGGACAAGTTGTATTCTCTGTAACCACTCTCCGGAGTGTATAGAAATAATATCGACTGCACCACCGTGGACATAGGAACATCTTTGCTGAACCACGTACATCTTTTATTGTGTGATTGTCATTTTTCATTCCTTGTTCTTCCTTGGTAATTGCCTCTCTTGTATTTATTTGTGTTGCATAATAATTGTTACCACAATTGGTGACGTCTGTGGGAAGCGTTCATCTTTCCCTTAGAAGAGCCCATGCCAAGAAAGGAGTTTAAAATGTCTGGTCACAAAAGCAATGCCCCTCAGGCAGGGGATATTCAAGAACCACCTGCTCCTCGCAAGATTAGGTCTGAAGTTCGATGTTCAGATCAGAGGGCTCTCTTGGAAAAGCCAGCCTCAGAAGAAAGCCAGGGACCAGTGAGGTCCACACAGATATCCAGATTCATTGGTGTGTACGAGGCAAGGCTCCACGAACAAAGGGAGTCTTCTCGCAAGTACGAGGCTGAGAATGCTAGCCTGAAAAGAAGACTGGAAAGACTAGAGAGGGAGCTTTGTCCTGATAACAGGAGACATCCATACCGCACTCCTAGCCCTCAGGCGAGCAAGTCTCATAGCCGAGGAAGGACCCCTAGGTGAGGATCTCGAAAGGTCGAGGGAGACGACTCAAACGACAACCTCCGCGAGCAGCTGCGAAGAGCTCGACGTTACCAGAGCCCTGCTCGTAGCAACAAGAACATACGAGATCTGGTCCGCAGGGAAATGGACCAACATCCTGCCCACCACGGTACCAGATCAACCAGAGAACTCGTAAGGCGAGCTCTCAAAACCCAGATGAAGTCACCCTTCACGTGGGAAATCAAAGAGGAAGAAGCCCCTAAGAAATTTTTCATTCCAAGGTTCAAGATTTATGACGGTAAGACTGATCCCATCGATCACGTCAGGCCATATCGACAGGCCATGACCCTCTGGAATCACCGGGATGCACTGATGTGTCGTATTTTCCCCTCGAGCTTGCATGATGTGGCGCAGAAATGTTCAAGGATCAGATGGGATACACCATGGAGGTCTACATCGATGACATGCTCGTTAAAAGCAAGAAGAGGGAGAATCAAGTCTCGGACCTATCAAAAACCTTCGAGATTCTCAGGAAATACCAAATGAAACTTAATGCAAGCAAGTGTTCTTTCGGTGTCCAGTCAGGAAAATTTCTTGGGTACTTGGTCAGTAAGAGAGGGATAGAGGCTAATCCAGACCAGATCGATGCAATCAATAGGGTGCAACCCCCTCTCACAATCCGAGACGTACAGAAGCTCACTGGTATGCTCGCTGCTTTAAATCGCTTCATCTCCAAATCCTCCGAGAAGTGCAAGCCTTTTTTCCAGCTTCTAAAGGGGAGCAAAACGATAGAGTGGATCCCAGATTGCTCGCGAGCATTGGTCGAGCTCAAGTCCTACTTAGGCTCTCCACCACTGCTTATCATACCACAACAAACGGATCCTTTGTACCTGTACCTCTCCGTATCCAGTCACACTGTCAGCTCTGCGCTAATATGTGAGGTTGCAGAAATCCAGCACCCCATTTGTTACGCGATCAAGACCTTACTAGACGTCGAGCAAAGGTACCTACCATTGGAGAAGCTCGCCTTCGTGCTGGTAATAGCCTCGAGGAAGCTGAAGCATTATTTTGAAGCTCATACTATCATCGTCCTTACATCGCATCCCCTTAAGGCAGTCCTAAGGAAAGAGGATTTGTCAGGCAGACTGTCCAAGTGGTCAGTCGAGCTCGGTCGATTTAACATCCAATTTCAACCAAGGACAGCTATCAAGGGTCAGATCCTTGCTGATTTCATAGCTGAATTCACGGGCGAAGGACCGTCCGACCAACCCCAACCAACAAGTCAAACGGAGAGCCCAACAAAAAATGAAACCGGGAAACTGTTTGTTGATGGGGACTCCAATTCAAAGGGGGCAGGGGTAGGCATTGCCCTCATAACTCCAGAAAACATAATCCTTGAACAAGGAATCAGGCTTGGATTTATAGACTCCAATAATGAACCAGAGTATGAAGCCCTAATAGCCGGCCTCCAAAAGGCGCATACTTTGGGAGTAAAACATTTACAGGTGTTCGACGACTCCCAACTGGTCTCCAATCAGATAAGCGGAGATTACAATGCAAAGAATGAAAGAATGGCAGCCTACCTCGCCTTAGTAAAAAAGCTGATGTCAAATTTCGAAGAGATCAACGTCCAACAGTTCTCCAGGGGGAAAAATAGTCATGGTGATGCCTTAGCAGCCCTTAGTTCGACAGTTGACTCCGACCTAAAAAGAACCATCCCCGTAGATTTCCTCACTTGTCCGGGCATCGACAGCAATCCACCAAGCATGGAGCAGGTACTCCAGGTGGGGTCAGCACCCAGCTGGATGGACCCTTAAGAGAATTTTTAAAGAATGGCACGCTCCCGGATGACAAGAAGAATGCCCACCAGATAAGAGTCAAAGCTGCTCACTTTCACTTATCCCCAGAAGGCAGCTTGTATAAGAAATCCTTCTTCGGTCCCTACCTCTGATGCGTCCACCCAGGGGATGTCGAGCAAGTGCTACGGGAGCTTCACAAAGGAATCCGTGGAAGCCACACCGGAGAAAGATCTCTAGCCTTTAAAGCGATGAAGGAAGGCTATTGGTGGACATATATGCCAAAGGACTCTGCAGTATATGTCCACAAATGCCTAAAATGCCAACTCCACGCTCCTATGGAGCACTAACCCACCAGCGACCTAAAGTCCCTGTCCAGCCCATGGCCTTTCGCCCAATGGGGAATGGACATTCTGGGACCACTGCCTACCACTGCCGACAATCGTAAATATCTGTTGGTTGCGACTGACTACTTCACCAAATGGATCGAGGCAGAACCCCTGGCAAACATCCGAGATGCTGATATGATAAGGTTCATATGGAGGAATATAATCACTCGGTTTGGAACCCCCAGAACCATCATCACCGACAATGGAACACAGTTCAAAAGTGGCTCCTTTCAGAACTTCTGTAACGAGCACGAGATCAGACACCACTTCAGTTTGGTGGCCTACCCTCAGAGCAATGGCCAAGCTGAGGCTTCCAACAAAACTGTTATTGATGGATTGAAAAAGCAATTGGAGAGATCTAAAGGCGCATGGGTAAATGAACTACCTCACGTCCTATGGGAATATCGGACCACTCCTCGGCGAGCAACAGGAGAAACCCCATTTTCGCTGACATATGGCATCGAGGCAGTCATCCCACTCGAAGCAGGTTTGCCGACAATGAGGTCCAACCTTATCGACCAAGGCCATAATGATGTAACATTAATCGCTGAGCTCGACCTAGCCGACGAGCGCCGGGAGCTAGCCCTAGTGAAACTAGCGAGCTACCATCAACAGCTCGCGAGGCATTACAATAAAAGGGTTAACCCGAGGGCATTCCAAATTGGGGACTATGTTCTAAGGAAAGTCTTAGGCAACGCAGTGAAACCATCAGACGGAAAGCTAGGTCCCAACTGGGAAGGACCCTTTAAAGTAACCAGAGATGACCTGCAGGGCGCCTATCACTTGGAAACGATAGAGGGCAGAGAAATATCACGAGCATGGAACGCAGCTAATCTCAAGAGATTCTATTTTTAGATCTTTCTATTGTATTCTTTCATTATACAAGTTCATTTCCCTTATTATTAATGAAAATTATTAAATTGGTTGCACTCTGATTATTAACAGCTGCATTTATCGCACATCTTTCCAAGTAACTGGCACATTGATCACTATGATATAGCAGGGGAATACCCCTCCTCAGGTCATCATCATGAAACATGAAGAACCTTTTAGCATTGCCCCTAGCAATACATGAAGCCCTACAGGGGATCCTTATGCAATATGATCAAATTCTATACTGGTCATCAAACCTACTTCGATTGAGTAAAATCCTGATCGAATGAAAACATCCAACACCAGGTGTGTCCTCTCCAATTGCCCCACTAAGGCCTAAGGGAGTGTGACGACACAACCTAAAAGGTAAAGTGGAGCAGAATGGTATCTTGGTATTATACTGGACTGGGGGACACTTGCATGACAAAACAAAAAAGATTATAAGGCAGCAAGAATATGAAAAGTATGATGCACACGTTTAGTCGAAAAAATTGCCCAAAACACAAACTTTTCATTAATTCATCATACTTACAACAATAGTAATACATGTTTAGTCGGTGAGCTCGCCCAAAACATTTACATTATCAAAAATAGAAAAAAATAACAACTGGCAAAATCTCAATGGGGGGGAAGCCTCTGAGCGAGATAATCAGCCACTCGAGCTCTTCGTTCGTCATCAGGAGCAGGAGCTAACTATTCCATAACCTCATTCGCATTCGACTCCAATAATTATCGAGGAATAGCATCGATGGGGATCCATCGATCATCCCTCCAGAAGGGGTTAGGCATCAAAGTAGAGAGAGACATCTCATGGCGATACCATGGCATCGAGTTCCTTGGGACTTGCAGCTCCTTCAAGGCACTTAGCCACCCCCTGATAAAAGAAAGCTCCTTGAACTCAGACAGCCTTGTTGGAGCATCCGACCAGCCTTGATAATAACCGTCAGCCCACGCTTGCCGAGGACCTTTCTTGAACAAGTGCCTCAACTGAGTAACGTCCCTTTGAAGCCCAGCAGCAATTACATATGCTCACTGAAGATCACCATGGAGTTCTTCCATTTCCCTATCTCGAAGTTCTTCTGCTTCCCTGCTTCTTCTCCTGGTGCTCCTACCAGCTCGCGGAACGGGCGGGCGAGTGGGACCTCGCGACACAGGAGGAGTAACATTATGACCAGTTCTAGTTCAAGATGATGAGGAGCCTTGTAATACTGCTGGAGTTGTGCTCGGCGCGTGCTCCTTAAGTCGTGAGACCTCTCTCCTCAGAACCTCATTCTCTTGCTGAAGCATCTCACCAACCTGGTTGATCTCGGAAGCATCAAGAATCTTTGATCTCAGCATATTCACTTCTTCTTACACCGAAGCCCCAAACTCTTCCATCTCCTTAAGCTTGTCCTTCAGCTTGGCCACAAGTTTAGATTGCTCCTTATACTTCTGATTCCTAGACCGAAGGGATTTGCAAAGTCTAACAAAGGCCTGGCGAAGCTCAGGACTCGCATTAGGACCAAGGGTCCTGCCCAGTTGAGAAGTAGCAGGAATGTAATCATCAATTGACTAAAACAATGAGAAGACAAGGGAGAGAAGAAGACATATCAGTGCACAGAAAAATAGAAGTCTGTTTCATTAATGAAGGTTGAAATGACATCGAACTTAAAAAAGAAAGTTTACAGACTGGAAAAAGCAAAAATACAAAGCAATCCTATCAGATAACAAATTAGCGACCTCAGGTGGCCCAGAGGTTGATGGCCCTTTCCCATTATCAACATCAACAGGAGCACTGCCCTCGGCAGGGGTGATCTTTGTCGCCTCAATAAGAGAAATGTCAGCAGGGGTCGCCTGAGGAATAGGATCAGAGCCTTCAACGGCTGAGGTAGGGTCCTCATCTATGATTGGCCTCAGCCCTGGGTCGTGCTCATCAAAAAGGGGAGATGCAACATCCACTCCAGTAGATATGAGGGCCTTGTTCCAGCCCTTCTTGAAGTTCAGAAAGCTAATATAGCCTATCTAAACTTTAACATCCTCGTATGATGCAGCCCAACCAGAATTGTAAGAGTCCTCCTTGGTAGTAACAGCCTCCGACTCCTTCCTCTTCAGCTCTTCAGAGAGCACCCTGTTTTCCTCCATCACTATAAGTTTGCTCGAACTAACCAAGTCGTAGGCTTGCCTCAGCTCCTTTAGATCCTGGACTACAGCGTCCTTCTCCTTGTTGACAGTGGCAAGAGCCAAGTCGAATGAAATCTGAGCAGCGTCAACGGATTTAAAGTTAGCTTCGAGCTCTTTACCCTTCATCTTCAGGGCAGAGTTCTCTTGCTCCAGCTCACTGTTTCTCTTCAATAGTTCATCGCGTGAACGATACAACACGACGAAGTCAGTAACAAACTGCACAAAAAAGAAAGCATTAGAAGAGGGAAATGAAAGAATTCAGAAAACCGTAGGAGAGAAGGGAAAAAGCTTACCAAAGCAAGCCTCATACTAGCCTGAAGGGCCAATTGCTCCGACCCTAGTGCCCTGTGGCGATCAGCCGGGAGGACAGCTCTCTTGAGTAGAGCCGGGGCCAGTTAGGGGGAAATTGCCATAGAGGCGCCCTCGGGCAGCGCGAACACCGGGACTAAAGTCTGCCCGGCCTTCGTCCTCGCCTCTGCCCTCCTTTTCTCCTCCTCCTTCTCACTCTATCTCTTCTTACTCTCCTCTACCCTCATCTTCTCTTCCATATTCTTCCTCTCTTATTCCTTTTTCTTTTCTCTCTCTCTCACTTGCTCCTCTTCCTTCCTCTTCTTTTCCTGCTCCTGAGCAGAGGACCGAGAACTAGTAGCCACAGCTCTAGAATTAGATTTTTGCTTCTTTGACCTTTGTGCAAGAAGTACGTGGTCCTTGTCATCATCATCCCTGATCAAGTTCTTCCTTGGAGGAACCATCTCCTCGCTCGATCTGCTAGAAGAGCTCGACGACCCTCGAGCTTTAAAAACCTCCCTAGGATCAGAGGAACTGCTACTTCTAGAGCTCTTTCCCCGCAAATCACCTATAGCTCCTATAATGTCACTCCCAGAGATGCTCTCTTCCTCGTCCAACTGGATAGGACCTGCAGCAGTCTCTTCGAATAAGTCAAACTCTGGGATACTGTCCATAGGCCTTGTTATGAAGCTGGAGCCAACGTTCTTATACTCGAGCAAAAAAGCAGCAGATCTGGGATGCTCGCCGTCACCCAAAGGCTCCCTGATATTCCAAGCCTTTATAAATTCCAAAAGATGAACCTCGCTGAGAGCAGGTTCCAAGTTATTTGACCTCGCTGCAAAATAAGAACAGAGAAGAGTTAGAAAGATCACAAATCAACAAAATTCGAAACAACAGTACAATGTCTACCTATGTATTCCTCCCCATAAAAGGGAACAGAGAACCTCTCAGACCTCGACCCTTCAATTTGGGAGAAAACTGCCAATTTCTAACAAGGAAACCTTCTTGCCAGTAGTCCTTATGGGAATCAGGTAGATTTACTACCAATACCCTGTCAAGGCTCCTAGATTTGAGGTAAAGGACACCAGAACTAGTTCAAGAAAAGGAGTAGCAAAAATAGACCTCGGCAAGCCCTAACCTAGTTCCATACAATTGATTTATCCTATGTACGTCATTTACTATTTTCCACACATTGGGCGATCATTGTGAAGGAACAATATTAAAATAGGCAAAAAAATGCAAAAATAAATCATTAGGAGGAAAAGTGAGTCCCCCCTGGGAAAGCAACAAGACGTGGATCCAGTGGACATCATCTATATCTCTAACGTTTCTAGGAGGGGATGCACAACACTCAATATCTACCCACTCAGGGATGTTGTAAAACTTACTAAATTCAGAGATTGACCTATTTCCAATCTTCGCCATTGGAAAACCCTAGAAAAGCTACAAACTCAAAGAGAAAGCACAGAGAAAAAGTACATGAAACTTACAAGATAGAAGACCAATTCGAATGATGAAGAAGAACGAGCCCAAACGATAAGAAAAGCAATGAGAATGGAGATTGAGAGAAGACGTTACGAAGTGCTAGAACTCACAAGGAATGAGAAAGTGCTGGAAAAATTAGAACGACGATAGAAAAGTGGCTAACCCAAGAAACCTTCAAAATTTTGCTAATCATAGTGCACAAGATACGAAGCGGGTGCCGCCAAAATCAGCTTCACAGTTTCCGAAGAATTGCAAAAAATCCATTATGGCTAATCATTTAAATTTATTGAGCCCATGAACATGGCCCAACAAACTTAGGGGCAATTGTGGATACCCAGAATTAATACCATGGGCCTAGACGAGTAGCCCAGTTCTGGCGGCCCAAAGTCTAGGCCCCCCATCTCTTATTTTGATTCGGTCTCTTCCCACGTTCCCCTGAAGGGAAGTTATAGGAAGGATGGAAGACGTGGGGGAACCCATCACCCCCACTCACCTAAATGTACATGTATATATTAAACCCTAGGTCCGGGGCAAAAGGACAAGTTGTATTCTCTATAACCACCCTCCGGAGTATATAGAAATAATATCGACTGCACCACTGTGGACGTAGGCACATCTTTTCTGAACCACGTACATCTTTTGTTGTGTGATTGTCATTTTTCATTCCATATTCTTCCTTGGTAATTGCCTCTCTTGTATTTATTTGTGTTGAATAATAATTGTTACCACACTTACCTTCTTGCGAACGAAGACGATATTCATGACACTTTAATAGTGCCACATTCACTACCTCATTGAAAGTCATTAACTTAGGACTCTCTAACAAATGTTGTCGGATTTTCCAATCTAAACCTCGAACAAACTTTAATATATGTTTCTCTTCTGTATTTGCCTCATCAGGTACTAATTTTGCCCATCTAGAAAAATCTTCCTCATACTCTGCCGCCGTTCTATTTCCTTGAAAAATCTTTATATCTCGAGAAGAGGAAGGAAAATATCTTTTATCAAAAAGCTCCCAAAACTCTATTACAGGTAAAGTATCTCTCTGTTCAGATGTGGTGACAGACTCCCACCATTAAAGAGCTGCACCCGATAACTTAAAGGTGGCTAAAAATTGCTTCTGCTCCTCACTACACTCAACCATCCGAAGGTACCTCTGTATACTATTCTTCCATTGACTTGCCGCCATTGCATCAACTCCCCCTGCAAACTCGATAGGACGCCCCTTGATAAAATCTTCCTTCACTCTCTCCCATAAAGACAATCCTAAATGGGGTTGGGATACTCCAATGGCAGATTGTTGCGTCATCGTGGAAATGGCAACAGTTACTGCTTGTGCCCTAATATTGGCAACTTCATCGGTAGTCACGTTCCTTTGAGGTGTTTGGGGTTGCAAATTCCCTTTATTTGCCTTGACTCAACGACTCACCTTCGGTGGTATCTAAAACAAGAACAATTGTATCAGGATGCCATTCAAATATTTTCAAATCACATAAGAAATATAGACGTATGAATGCAATCGTCCTAATAATAAGGCTCTACATCAAGAACACTTACGGAAGATCATAGTAACGCACACAGATCCTAAAGACACTAGAACCTGATGGTCTAATACCATCTGTGACAACCCGCTCAAAATAATAATGGGTGGCCAGCCCCATACTACATTAAATCAGGTATCCCAGATGGTACAGTCTCAACATCAACTAACAAAACTAATAATATAAGGCTAACTACCCGAAACTATTAAAAGCGAGTTGTCAAAAATTTAAAACCTTTTTTTTTAACAACAACAACAAAACCAATAATGTACATAACCAACAATATACATTTAACTATGATGAGTGATATGAGCAAGATCCAATATAAACAAGAGCATAATACAATGTACAAATAAAATACACGAATATGCTGTCGGGTAACAGACAATACAATGATCTGAGAAATGAAATATGAAAGTGTTAATCTACAACACTAGGATAACAACTCAATAAACAAACTAAATCCTAATCTAGATATACAAGGATAGGAATCGACTAAAACAAAGTACTGCAACAGTCCGCTACTGCCACAACTCCACGAATACTGGATGGATGAACATCAATGGCGTCCTTATGGAGGAACAACTAAAGTAATACAATATATACATGGAGGAGAAAATATAAACGGGTCAGATCCCGAGTTGAAAAACATTTTTATAGCAAGTGTATTAAAATACATAATAATTATAAATGCATTATTACATGAATAAGGTGGAATCGAACTCTCCATAATAATTCCACTCACCTCTCGACTAAAGCGCGCACTAAGTGTATGCACGTGATCTCCAAATGGATGCCCGATTCTGTTTAGGGAAGAGGATTCAAACTTAAACCCAATTGAAGTATTTAAGTGAAATCATCTAACCTATCTCCCAATCTACATTTGTTTCTATAATCTATAAATTATATACATTAACTTTAATGTAATAGTTATAGTTATCTTTATAATATTCATTTGTTGAAAATATAAAGTTACATGATTCATCTCATAACCACAACAACACAATACAATAACATTCTCATTACTAGAATTTCATATATTCTAGTTATGCCCTCATTTGGCATGTAAACAGTATATAATTATATATATATAAATATATATATATATATATATATATATATATATATATATATATATATGAGTTATTAACATCAAGAGTTAAGGACTAAACTCCTCTCGATTCTCAACACGCCACTGCGTTTCATGCATGGGACGTCTCGCTGAAGCGAAATCCAAACAAGGAACCCCCCCGTTACACTACTCCTGACCGTATCGATCCTTGAGGTTCATTATGCCCTCAATGCATGATGCATGTAACCCAAGTTATTATCCAATTTTTAATTAATTAATATTCCCAATTCTCAACAGTACATGGCGTTTCATGCGTGGGACGTCTCCCCGACAAGAAATCCAAACAAGGAACCCCCCGTTACACTACTCCTGGCACTGTGTATTGTCAGGATAGGTGATATATATATATATATATATATATATATATATATATATATATATATATATATATATATATGTAAATATGAGCAATAAGGACTAACTTATCCCCAAGTTCCAACATTACACCGCGGTTCGTGCGTGGGACGTCTCGCCGAAGCGAAATCCAAACAAGGAACCCCCCCGATACATTAATCCTGGCAATGTAGGTCATTGAGGTCCATTATGCCCTTGATACCCAAGTACAAGCCTAAGAAATAATAACCATCCAATCGAGCTATAACTCGAAGGACGCAGGTTCACATGCTATCATCTTCCAGCAGCCCATATACGTAGCAAACTGGGGCCACCAGGTGGGGTTCCACGACACCCACCTCGTGATCAATTCACGCACACGATGTCCCGGGAAGCGGTCATAGCTGCTAACCACCAAGTGAGAGCGACACATACCCACGACCTCTCAGCCCCAAAATAAGTAAATGTATATCACATAATAATCACATGGACGACTATGACCTTGGGAATATCCACACCCTGCTCTTTGAGCCAGGATGCTCACCCTCTACGCACTTAACTTTCCAATGATAGCAAGGAGAGGGTATGCGTAACCATGCATATATACCATTATATAGGGTATATATACATCCCACATAATAAAGATATACCATCATATAAGGTATACCCGCCACATCATTTTCATATGCATTATACGCTCTTAGGCGCAATTGATTTAATGTCATTGGTTAGTATATCTCTCTCTTGATACACTAATTGTTAATTCTCACACATCTACCCCACTTAGTATACACGATATTATTTCTCACTTGAAGCTCACATGTCGCTTCTAATTATGAATTGTTTCTCATTTCAATTCACGTTAAGGATATTCTTTTATCCTAATGCACCTCAATTAGCATTTCTCATTCTCCATCCTTAATAGGGTTCAATTCATTTTATGAACCTTTAAAGTTATCCCATTTGGGATTAGACTCTAAAATCCATCATCACTAATTATAATTCTTCTATATGAATTTATAATTATCTAAAAAAAAATCTCTAATCAAGGTGGGCTTCCCCACTTAGAAAATACTAAAATCTATAATCGGTATTCCTCAAATTTAGTAAATATGACTCCAAAATTTCTTATAAGGGAAACTCGCTAAAAGTCTCCAAAACATACTCCAAATATCTCGTATAGAGGTTCTTAATCAATAACCTCGAACAAAACGGGATGAAATCCTTCCTAGAAAAACATCCCCAAAAATTCCCCCGTTTTCGAATCGATTCGGCCCCTCCGAATCGATTTGGCCACAAAATCGAATCGATTCGGCAAATCCGAATCGATTAGGTCCAGTGGACCTGAGATTATGCTACATACCGAATCGATTCGCAAGGGGCGAATCAATTCGGCCCTAAAGACCTGGGATTTCTTCAACAGACCGAATCAATTTGGATGGGGCGAATCGATTCGGTAAGTGCAGCAAGCTACGAAATGGGCTATTTTCTTCTTAACCCAAATTTCCTAAAAATCAATTATATCTTCATCCAACCATTTTGCCTACATCCAATCACATATACATCATAATTATTCATCCAAGAACACATTTTAATTGACTTCTAACCTTAAATTCATTTTCTACACAACAAATCTAAGGTTTTCCCAAAAGTTAGGTTTTGATAAACTAAACCTAAAACCCAAAGATTCAATCCAAAAATCATGCAATAAATGGTACACAACAATTATTTAGCAAGTTTAATCACTTGCCTCGGGTTCGTAGGGTCTGAATCCGCCTTGAGATCGCGTATTGGCCAAAAATCTCCACTTTCTCTCCCTTTTCTCCTTCTTTCTCTTCTTCTCTCTCTCTCTTTCTTTTTTTTTTCTTTCTCTCTTTGGAGAAATAAATCTCCCGTAGGCTTTTAATCCCTAATCCCAAGTTACACATCTTTAAATGATAATACACACTTTAAATGAGTCGGTAACTTTAATTCGAGTCAAACGGTCCTAGTTTATTTCGAAACCTAAATAGACCCCAAGTACAGTCATTTCGGCTTTCTCGACCCTTTCGGACACTATGGTACCCTCAGAATCGACATTCGACACTCTTTCTAAAAACTTCAAATTTTGACCCCAATTTCAAATTTAATTATTTCTCCAATAAAATATTATTTATTTCTCCCAAAATAAATAAATCCTCGCCTCCAAGACCTCGGGTTGTTACAGCTCTATGAACTCATCTCAATCTGGGGAACTTATTAGGGTGCGTATGCTATTTTGGAAGTGGATAGGAGCATCCTACTCCTTAGGTGTGTATCCCAACTTTGTAGGGTTGGGACCTATTCCTTGCCTCTCAACGTTACCTTGCACGGGACCGAGGAACATCTTTCCAACCTTCTTAGATGTGTCCTATAAAGTTTCATTTTCCTCCTGTACACATTCAAGATCAATCTTGACTTAGGATTCACGGGCTTCAATTTTATCATGAATCTCCATTGAAGCTTAAAGATCTCTTGTAAGACTATCCATGGTGTTTGTCAAATTGGTCTTCTCCATACCAATAACAATTGATGCCCACACAAATAAACTTTCACCTTTTCGAGTTCACTCACCGACTCCTTACACTCTTTCAAAAAATTCACCTCCTACTCTAAGTCAAACACCCTAAGAGGCAAATCTTTATTATGCTTTTTTATATTTAAGGTCTCGGTTTAAAGATCACGAAAGGATTTTTGCAGTCTACCTCATCCCTTGCTCATATTCTCTTCATCACTCTCTTTCTCTCTTTCCATAATGATCAAAACATCGTTGAAGCACTCACAGTTAGAAATGTCCTCATCGTTGCAGGACAAACTAGAAGTGCTAATGTGACTTGCATTGAACACACATAAATTAGGTACATGTGATGATTCATCCCCAAAATTTACTCACTCGATATCACTATCGTTAAGTCTATATTTTTTTTCAACTTTCCCATTTCCCTGTCTCATTAGCCTAGTGGTACACTTGTAGGCTTTATGTCCCTTGCACTAGAACTTATAAAATCTCACCTCCTATTTCTCACAAACATTCTTGCCCTCATTACCATTTTTATTTTTCTCAAAAATTGTTTCTTTGGAAGAATTTTATTTGTTCAATTTGAGAATCTTTTGACTTTTTTTTGCCAAAGGGCTAAATCAGGAAGCTCAAAATCAAACTCAGACTCAGATTTAACAATGTTTTCTTTCTTCTTTTTAGATTCAGATTTCAAAGCAATCCCTATTTCCATTTTCTTAACTGTTTTGGGAATATGTCGATTTCATATGTTTGAAGATCTCCTACGATTTCTTTTATCCTAAGAGTATCTACAATTCCCAATGAATTAATTACAGTGACTTTGGGGATAAAACAGGCTGGAAGTGATCTCAAAATCTTTTTCACAACTCTCGCCTAAGTAATTTTCTCCCCAAAATTAAAACTAGAATTTAGTATGTCTAACAAACGTGCATAAAACTTATAAAACGACTCACACTATAGAGTAGTAATAGTCTAAAACTCTAAGGTGAGGTTTTAAAGATTTGACGATTTTACAGCATTGGTACTCACGTGATTGAACTAAAGCGTATCCCACCCTTCCTTAGACATGGTGCTCGTCAAGAGGGGAAAGAATTCTCCAGGGGTGATATCTCCAAAAATATCACTTGAGTCGTGAGACTTGTAGATACTCCATTTAAAGTCATCATCTATCCAAGTAGTTTGGTTTATGACTTGTGACATTGTCATTGGTCACAACAATGTAATACCCCATATTTTCTACGTATTTATAATTTAAGTAGTTCGACAATTAATTGAGAAAATACGTTCTATTAAAATTATATGAGTGAAGTAATTTCATGAGATTAAATAATAAATGTGATTATTAAATATTAATCGAGAGATAGATACTGATTAATATTGTGATATAATATTTACTAAGTGTGAATGGTAAATAATTAATAATTAGTGTTATACGGCATAGCGGGTGATATGTGCGTATTTGATTTTATCTCACCAGGACTCGCATTCAGACCATTTAGAGGTGAGAAGTGAGAAATGAGAAATATATTTGAAGTGACTCATATGATGATTTAGAGGTCATGGATGACTTCAAAACGGCCAAAATAGTCGGAAAAGTGTACCCAGGGGTATAGATTGGATCTCGAGTCAATTTTGGGTGAAAACGACACCTATTGGGGGCGTTTTGGTCATTTGGCAAATAGAGGTTAAGTTACCTACGAATTTTGCAAGTTTATATCAGATGTTAAAGGGCTTAATTTAGGGTTAAGAGCATTCAAAACACAAAGAGACTAATTGAGAGAAAAGGAAGAAAATTCCCAAAGCTTAAGGAGAATTTAGTGAGGGAATTGGAGAATTCTTGCATATCAATCAATTTGGGAGGGGAGTTTGGAGGAGAAGGAAACCGGACACCTTAATAAAATTTGAAATCAGATCATCATCATTAAGGAAAGTTGTTTATTTGCAATTTGAATTGAAGTTATAATACCCATGCATAGGGGTTTAGAAATAACTTGATTTTTGAATAATTCTTGGAGAGAAGAATGAATTGAATGCATTTTGTGATAGGATTTGCATTTAGATGTGTTAATATCTGTAATGGACTTGAATTCATAAGAAAAACAAGATTTCTACAATGGATCTGAATCGAATTTGTGATTAAATGCATGGGAAGAACACAAAAATAGTTTTTTTTTATTGTTATTAATGGTTTTAATCCGTTCTTGATTGAATTATGTAAAGATTTGATATGTTAGGAATGTTATAAATCATCATAATACATGTAGAAATGGTTTCGGATAATTAGTGGTGAATTTGGTGAATTATCATGCGGATTAGAGGTGTCTATATGGAAGAAAATGCCTGAAGAAGACGAAGTTGGGCGAGTTGTAACTGCTCGATTTATCGATCGATGGATGAATGTCAATCGATCGATCGGTCGGTCAAAATCATCGATCGGTCGACCGAAGCTGAATTTGGGTTCTTTAGTTGTTTGAGTGCTATTTGATTTCCAACAATTGGGTGGAACCTTAGTGATAATATTATACCTATTTAGGTACTTAGAGAAGACCGGTAGGTGTGTTGTTTAGGTCCAATGCAGTCATTGAGAGATAGACCTGGAGTATGGACCTACGAGGATAACTCATCGAATCGTGTATCGAGAAATTTTGGATTTGAGTTATGGGGAGAGTAAACGTAAATCCAAGGATATACCAGTAGGTTAGAGAGAGCTTAACTACTGATATTCATGTAAGTGTAACTAGGACCCTTACTCAAATAAATTCGATAGCGTGATAAATCCTAAAATAATATGTACGTTAAGTATTAGAGAGATCCATACGACGTACTAATGTGAATATATGGGTGGTGGGTATAACTATTGAATTGCTTATAGGTGGAGTAAATACCTACTATACTAAATACTTAGGCGGTGTAATTGTCTAAACTATACTAACTATATTGGAGTCGATGGCCATCCAAACCAATATATGTATGTTTATAACACTTACATTGGGGTCGATGGCAATCCGGACAAATGTAAACTCATAGGTGGAGTGAATACCTATTATATTCAATATTTAGGTTGTGTGAATGCCTAAAGCATACTAACTATATTGGGGTTGAAGGCTGTCCGAACCAATATATTTATATATATAACATCTACGTTGGGGTTGATGGTTGTTAAGACCAATGTAAATGATAGGATTAATTGGGGTCGATGGAACAGTCCGAACCAATAAGTCCTTAATTTGTGATATTAGGACTTTATAGCAGACTATACACTTTTAATATTTATTATGTGTGAAATATATACCATATGAATAATCTACAATTAGATTACACGCTTACATCTAAAGAGTAAATTTATAAGTGAGAATTAATGATAAATATGGAAATATAACATATGTGAAATGTTACACGAGAAGTAATTATAATATGAGAGTTGTTAATAAATAATGTACTGTATGGGCGACACGGGAATTCAGACGTGCAGATAAGTTCAGTGTGATACTTTAGTATAGTTAACTTGGGTAGTATAGCTAGTTAGGCTATGTATAGAACATTATCCTTTGACTATAGATGAGGGTTGAAGAAAACTCAAGAGAGAGTGCACGTGAACATGTGAAATCAATAACAAAATTCTTTTGTAATAAACGCTTGCTAAATATTTTCCAAATGTTTCATGTACTAAAACTTGCCATAAATCATTAAAAACCTTTTAGCGATCCAGTCACTGGGACGCCAATCGTGACTTCATTCCAGAAACTCGAAGATGTAGCACTGTGAATGCTGACAAGACTTATTTTAATTATACTCTTCCCTCATTCAAATATAGTGTAGGATCCCATTTTTATATTCCATGTATGGACATGTTGTCCATTGACGATTTTCAGTTATTTAGATTTGTTATCATTCTAGAGTATTTGTTTTGAATTTTGGCCAACGGTTAATTCGACAAACCTTTATTTCAGTTTTATATTGTAATGGTTGGATTCTATTATATTGTGAATAATTAATTTATTTCAGTATTGTAATTTTATTTGATATTAAAGGAAAATAAAATTTGTCACCGGTCTAATTTCACTTAGGTGGTTAGTAATTTAAAATTTTTTTGACTGTGATGCTAATAATGAAACAAATGAGAAACTTGTTTTAATTTAGTAAAGGCCTGATCAATCGATGTTTAATTAGACGGGGTATTCACAGATATTATTTGATTATCAGGTTCTAGTGTCCACTAGTTCTATACAGCTTACTACGAATTCAGTACATCATCATTTTGATATAAAGCCCTATTGTTAGGATTGTTGTTTTATCTTGATGTGCTTACGTTATCGTTCATCTAATAATAGAAGTTTGTATAAATTGTGTATTTATATAAATTAAAAATTTTATTTCAGTGTGCCGTCGAGGAGAGAGCGATCAAAGATGTCACCAGCTAGAGACGAGGTGAGGGAGGTCCCTCCGGACCAGCAGGGATCCCCACCACCACTAGAGATGATTTTTTCCACTCGGGTGGCGGTGATAGTGTCACAGGCCGTTGAGACAGCTATGAGGGCCGTGGCAACCCACTTCCCTCAGCCTCAGGCCTAGAAGTCCACAGCACTAGCTATTTGGGCCCAGGATGGGCAACCCACATGGGACAACATCAGAGAGACCTTCCAGAAGGTCTACCCACCCGAGTTTTAGGGCGGTAGAGATATAGTGATGGCATGCTAATGGAAGAAAAATATTTAGCGCTACCCGCACATGTTAGATTATAATGAGATTCAGAAACACATGTTGGCGACCTTCAGGTTAGTAGGAGCAGCCCTTCAGTGGTGGGAGTCAGTGACCACTGATGAAGAGCGAGAGTAGATGACTATTTTAGAGTTTTGGGTGCGGTTTGACCACAAGTACATTCCACCTACAGTTGAGTAAGAGATGAGGAGGATATTCGGGGAGGTATGCCAGGGTTATCATTCAGTGGTTGATTACGAGGAGGAATTTACCTTCCTGGGTAATTTTGCGCAAGATGAGGCGATCAACAAGGAAAGGAAGAAGGATAGGTTGATGGATGGGTTTGCCTGAAAGATCAAGCAACCCTTGACTGGGAATCTTGCATTGCTGACTTACACCGATGTTGTGAATGCCTTGCTGGTACACTACTAGGACTATCACTTTCATGCTAAGGTGAGAAGGAGAGAAATAGAGGCTAGCCATTAGGGAAACATAGGAAGGTGTAGTGGTAGTGGGGCACCACCCCAATAGTAGCAAGTAGCGAGTCAATAGGGTCAGAGCTCCCAAAAGGAGATATTCGCTAAGAAATTCAAACATGGTGGGTTCAGATCAGACAGGCGGGGCCAATAGGGTCCTCAACAGTAGCAGTTCCCTCAAGGTCATTAGGGTTAGGGGAACCAGGGGGAGGCCATCAGGGCCAATGTTAGGGACATGATTAGAGACAGTTCCAGGGTTAGTGCTTCACTCGTGGCCAACAGGGTCATAAGAGTAGGTCTTGCCCACAATGTGATAGGCCTTAGTGTCAGGGTTCCCACCAGGGGAAGTAGGCTCCTTTGCCTCCAGCTCTAGTGCCTGCACTGGCCCTACAGCAATAGCAGGTTCAGAAGTAATATGGACAGGAGCACAGCATCCGAGAAGTAGCAGTGCCTCCACCACCTCCAGCACCACCAGCAGTCAAGGTCGCATTTTTCCCTTCACGAGCTTGAGGGTAGGATTCTGTTTGATACTGGAGCATCTCATTCATTTGTTAAGACTAGATTCGTATGGGCCACTAGATTATTAGAGACAACCGGCAGTCTTTTCATGTGTATTGGGTAGTGGGTCATTGATACATTCATTTTGTAGAGGAGTTGATATATTTATTAGGAGACTAAGTCTAGTGGAAGACCTTTTAGTGTTAGACATGGAGGGATATGACATTATTCTAGGTATGGATTGGTTAGCAGGCTACAGAGCGATGGTAGATTTCTATGAGAGGACGATTGTATTTTCTATTCAAGAACAAAGATGTTTCTTATGGCGATGCCTCTTCTCGAGGGAGGATCTCACACTAATTTATATTACATCAAGGAGTAGACCTCGCAGGAGGTGATTGTTCATTTAAATTCAATTCCTGTAGTGAGGGATTTCGTAGGATGCGTTCCAAGAGATACCCGGGTTGCCATCGAAATGAGAAATAAAGTTTGTTATTGACTTAGCACTAGGGACGAGAGTAATTGCCACGCATCATATTGCAGGGATCCTTCAGAGATGCGAGAGCTGAGAGAGAAAATTAATCAGCTCTTGGTTTAGGGCTTCATTCGGCGGAGTATCACCCTTGGGTGCTCTGGTGTTGTTTGTGAGTAATGTACTTATGTGGAATAGTAGATAATTATATAACATGCTTACATCTGAAAAGTAAATTAAGTAGTGAGACTTAAGACAAATAAGTAAAGATAACATATGTTAAATGTTACACGGGAAGTGATTAACATATAAGAGGTGTTAATAAATAATGTACTCTATGGGTAGTACAGGAACTTAGACGTGTAGATAAGTTCAATGGGATACTTTAGTCTAGTTATCATAGGTAACATAACTAGGTGGGCTAAGTATAGAACGTTATGCGTGTACTATAGATGAGGGATGAGGAAAACTCAAGAGAGAGTGTACGTGAACATGTTTAATCAATAACTGAATTCTTTTGTAATAAACGCTTGCCAAATATTTTCAAAATGTTTTGTGTAGTAACACTTGCTATAAATTTTTAAAAACCATTTAGTAGTTGTAGCACTGTGGATGCTGATAGGACTTATTTTGATTAGACGATTCCCTCATTCAGATCTAGTGTAGGATTCCATTTCCAAATTCCATGTATGAACATGTTGTCTAATGACATTTTTCAGTTATTTAGATTTGTTATCATTATGGAGTATTTGTTTTGGATTTTGGCCGACGGTTAATTCGGCAAACCTTTATTTCTGTTATATATTGTGATGGTTGGATTCTATTATATTGTGAATGGTTAATTTAGTTCAGTATATTTATTTTATTTTTCATTAAAGAAAGATAAAATTTGGCTCCTGTCTAATTTCACTTAGGTAATGCTAAGAATGAACCGTATGAGAAACCTATTTTAATTTAATAAAGTCCTAATCAACCGATGTTTAAGTAGACGGGGTGTAACAAGCGGGTTGTGTCCACCGTCTTTCACATACAAGCCAAACCCTTTTGTTTTTAAAGCATACCTCATCCTAGGTTTCTAATACACATAATTTTTCGCATAAAAAATCGAAAGCCCATTATACAATTTATCCATCAATTCCAATTTTTTCAAGATCACCAGTATATAAAAACTGGATATCAATTTTTTTTGTAAAAAGGATCACACAATATTTTAGTGCAACCAACTTTGATAGCAATTTGAGAATGTGGGTTTCTATGGATTAATTCATATATTAGGAAAATGACAGAAATTCAATTTTATAATCTAATTTTATCTTAAGTACCAATTCAGTACTCATGCAACGATAATGTCCGAATAAATTTCTATTCAATCACACAATCAAAACACTCGTGCGAAGAAGTAAGGAAAAATCCTTTTTCAGGGCAAAACCTTTTATTCAGCACTATAAAGAATTGGATAGACACATTGGACTTACAGAGAATTTGATAGTCCAATGTTGATCACGGGAAGCGGTCCTCCCTGAGTATACACCAATTAGCCTTCTTCTTCACTAATAGAACCACGGTTCCACAAGTCAGTATTAGAGAAGGACTCTACATGGGTTTATACAATGTGAATGGAAACCAGAGTTTCACAAAATCACAAATTACATATAGGGATGTATGTTTTGGATAATAAAAGTGGTTTTCAAAATATGAGAACATTTGGAATAGGTATTGGAAAATTGTTTTCACCAAATTTTTAAAGATTTTTTTTTAAAAAAATCATGAATTTCGAGGTGGCGAGGTCGTTCGAATGATATTAAAGCTCGTTCGAACGAAAACAACTAGTTCATTCAAATGAAATTCTATTTTGTTCCAATGAAGTCCACTTTCGAGCTGCCTTCTCACGAGATTTGAAAGACAAATCTCTATCAAGGCAGGGATTTCTTATTTGAAGGTCATTTGAAACTAGTTCAATTGAAATAGATTCTGAATTGAACATGATCCAATCTAATTGGAACGAGACTTAAAAATATTATTTTCAAATTTATTTTATAAATAAACCTCGATTTAAAAATTAAACATACCATAATATGATTGGTTTTAATTAGTGAAAAAATAAGTTTTCGTACCTCCATAATGAGTTTGTGATGAATCCGAAAATGGAGCTTGGTCACTAACGTGCCTTTGAATGAACTTGGAGATATAGTGTTCAATTTGTGATGGGATACACCAAAATTACAAAATAGCATAAGCTGTGAGCAATTATAAAATCTTGCTATTACAAATAATTTGAGAATGCGGGATTCTATGGGTTTATTCTTGTATTAGGCCAATCACACATTAAATTTTTTAATCAAATTTTATCTCTATTATATATTAAGTGTTCATGCAATGATAATGTCCAAATTAATTTGTAATGAATGACACAATCAAAACACGCATGCGAAGAAGTAAGGAAAAAAATCCTTTTTAGGGAAAAAACCTTTTATTCAGCATTAGATAGAATTTGAAATTCACAGTCGACTTACATACTACATAGAATTACTAAGTATAAAGCGTAGGGTCTTCAATTATTCTACAGAATATGATCCAATCTAGTGCTTTCCACCAAAGCCGATCTTACCTCGGGATCTACTAATCAACCTTCTTCTTCTTCAGTAGTACAACCTCAATTCGATAAGGAAGTAGTATAGATGGAATCTACAAGGGTTTATGGAAGCAGTATGGAAACTATACTTTCATAAACTCAAAAATCACGTATAGGGATGTATGATTTGTAAAGCAAAAAGTGGTTTTGAAAACTAAAATTCATTTGAACAACCTCATCGTATTGAAATTCATATTTTTTCTATAAAAAGCTATTTTCTTCATAATTTCTTAACAACTTTAGTAAAAAATATTTTCCAATACTAGTTTCAGAATTTCTCGTATTCGGGTTTTCAAACCCACTTTTTTGTTCGTTCTAGCGAAACAAAAAAGTGTGAATTGTAAGATGGATCATTTGAACAACCTCGTATTATTGAAGGTCATTTGAATATGGATCAAACGAAACCACCATCTCATTCCAATGAGATCTAATATTATTATAACGAGGCTTAAAAAATATCATACTTGTTGGGAGATACTATTTGTGCAATAATATTGCCATCAATGTTGGGAGATACTATTTGTGCAATAAAACCCCTTTGTGAATCAAACGACGATGTCATAATTTGGAGTGTTATACTCGTTCTTGCCTTGATTAATTAGACAAATCCTGGACCTACGTGTCATGACTCCTCACGCATACCTTTATAAAAACCCTCTATAATTTACCTGTGCAATTATTTTTAATTTCAAACATATGTTTAAAATGGTTTTTAGGTTGACCTTAATTTTCTGATATCATTTCCACCTCCATCTTTAAGTTATGTTATGAGGCTTATATTTCATGTTTGTATATTTGCAGAGGAATTTTAGGGGTAGAAAAAAAATCTCATGAAACTTGGATGAGATTTGGACGACCAATATATCAAGTCAAGAATAATGCAACTCATTCTTCCTATATAAAAATGTGCATGCTAGATATTATCGATGTACCCGAGTTAGTAAAATGCTTAAAATATTCGAGCTCTATTAACACATTTCATTATATGAAACATGTGCACAAGAAATTCGACCTGACGAGGGAGACATTTTACGTAACTGTCAATCCAATTGACAAATTCTTAGGATTTTAATCCATTGATTCGAAGATTATCAAACTTGTAGGAATCGCAACCATGCTTCTAGCTTGCAAATATGAAGAGGTTTATGTTCAAGTTCTTGAGGGCTGATAAATCATACACCCGGAAAGTAGTTCTTAATATAGTAAATTTTAATAATCAAATAATGTGTGTTTATGTCATTCCATTTCTCCTATGATACAATTAGGATTATGTTAAATGAACTCTAAAATATGTCTCTAAAGATCCCTAATAGGTCACGCATCCTCGACTTCTAATCATTATACAAAGTCACCTTATCTTTTATGTTAATAAATTTTTTCTCTATTTATGATTAACAAAAAATTGTGTGTAACCAAAACAAAAAATGATGTGTAACCAAAAGTGACCAACAATAGGTTTCTATGAAAACTTCAGTCGAAAACGAGGATAAAGAAGAAAAAGTCGATCTTCTTAGAAGGTAATGTTTGTTGAGAATCAGTTCCGCGATTTACCATAAAGTATTTACCTTTATTGATTTTATCTTCAAGGTTATATTAGAATTTTTTTGAATATGTTTATTTTTTGGGTCTACTTTACTAACTTTATTATATTCATTTAATTATGAGTATATTACATTATCACAGATTGTTCTATTGAATTTACCAGTTTAACACAATACAATCGATATCGTGGATTCAAATGTTATTCTTTGTGTACAACAAAAGAATTAACCTAGTTTTGTTTCTTTTCTTCAGGTGCTACCTGAAGGCTGTTGGTATTGATCTCACTGCACTAGCCAGATTTGCAATGATTTGGTCAATGATAACGAGGCCTCAAAGTTCAATGGTGCATTGAAATATTTGCAGCATGATTATTTTTTGATTTTTTTCTCAAAACTTATTGTAGATTATTTTGTTGGATTTAAGTGTCTTGAATGCCTGGGAATAATATAATCTATAGGTTTCTAGAGGATTATTTGTACTAGGTATGCTGTGTAGGGAACTTACATGTAAGTTTTGAAACTTATTATTATTAATAGAATGACAGAGAATGGAGAATCACATAATATATTAATTGGTTATAATTTTAAAACACCTCATTTTCAGGGTGATTGTATTTTAGGATCTTATATTGGATGCATTTTATGAAAACATTTTATTAAGAGCGGAGGCTTATATAAAATATAGATTTTAAATATAATGTCCTTGTTTTTTATGACTATTTTTTATGTGTTCTTTAGATTTGCATAGTGTGGCAAGCATAATTGGATTTTTTTAAATTTCGGACATGATATCGGATATTGTATTAAATATATATATATATAATTCATATTAATATTACCAATGGACCTTTATCATTATAAAATCATAGAAAAGCGTTTCAAAACTTGTGTAATAAAGTGGAAGTAGTAACGAAAAAGTCCGTTACTAAATCAAAACTAGTAACGATAAAATACAATTGACAAATCCATTATTACTAATGTAAAGTACTGCTCCTACATCCAAAATTCGTAACGGTAAATATTTGTTATTAATTTTTTTCCCCAAGACTTTTTTTCTAAGGAAAAATTATCGTTACTAATTATTTTTGTAATGGTAAAATACCGTTTCTAAAAGCCAGTTTTGGTATAGTGCATCTTCTACGACACATGTCTTATGTCATAATAAATAGAAGCCTCTAGTGAATTTTCCCAACATTACGATTGAATGTGACCTCACTTTCACATTCACATAAGTCATCCTATAAAGGATCCTCCTTTAGTTAGATACCCCAATAAATATAGAATTATGGATATGATTATGAGTTGTAATTAACTAAATCTTAAGTCACTTTAGGATATCATGCTTCATAAGGAGGCGAGTATGTTTTGTGGTTAATTCTGGTTGTCCATCTCCCTTTATGAAAATGATTAAAAGGAAGGATATATCACTTTTTATTCCCGTCTTTGATAGAACAATAGCGTACAATGGTTGATTTCTTATATCATTCAATTCATACGAACTAAAGGTGATCCAATTTAGGGGAATGAACCAACTTTGTTCCTTTAACATGAGACTCCGACTCCTAGGGTGAGGTTTTTATCCTAATCTTTTTTTTATGACTCAGCCTCATACAAACAAAAAGGGCACGGTCTACTCTATCCATATGAATAATTCACCATCTTTATTTTGTGGAATTACTAAACTTTATTGAAAGAATGATTATTCTTAGGGGCACAGAGTAACAATCCATTGTTAATAAACAACACTATTCAATTTATATCACTTCTGACTTGTTATTACCCATTGAACCTTGAGAATGCGTGCTAATGATCCAATGTATTAGAACATATTTAATTAGATGTTCAACATACAAATATCCAATATTAACTTCAAAACCCTAGAACATGCATCTATATGATATAAAGAAATATATCATTCAAATCATCCATATAAAACAAAGACGACAAATTCAGGAAAAAAACCTTTTGGGTAAAACCTTTTTCATCACTTTGAAACGTATACAAGACCATCAACTTACAAAATACTTGATAAGAACCCAAAAGTATAATGCGCGGTGTCTTCTTACAACATTCGGACATACACCTCGGTCCTCAATCCAGTTGGTCCACATGTAGTAATTCTACTTTTGGTGTCCACTGATCAGTAGTTAGTTCCTTCAGGTATCACAAGTCATCCATGCAGATGTCTTTTCCATAAAGATGTATGTAAAGGATAAAACACACTACAGGGTTCAAAACAAATTCACTCAACATAAACAAAGGGATGTGATTTTTTCAATCTAAAAGTGTTTTATTAACTAAAAATCTGAAGAAATTTTGCAACATATATATCGGAACGTGTTTTGCAAAAGTCTAAAAAAATCTCGAGATAAAACAGGTATTTATTCCAAAACATAAAAAGTGAAGGGGGTGGGGTGGGGTCGTTTGAATGAGATTAGGGTGTCGTTCGAACGATATAGAGATCTCATTTGAAATAAATTTCTAAGTCGTTTGAATGACATCACCTGTTGTTTGATCAAACTAAAAATGGCCTTCTAAAGGCTATAAAAAGTAAAAATAATGTTGGGCCGTTAGATGAAACCAAGGAATGAGCGACCTCATCAAGTGACACGTAATGCCTTTAGATCACGTAGTTCGAACGACTTCGTCGTGTCATTCTAATGACACGGTAATATAATTTGAACCAGCAGAACGACTAAAACTCCGCCTACTTACTTAGAAAAAATTCTTTTAATTTTTAAAATAAATGTTCTTGTTCATTTTTAATAGAAATAAAAACCCCAATGTTAAGTCATGGAATAAATAAAGTTACCAAAATGTATTATGCCTTTCATAACATGGAGTTCCTTGAAAGTTGAGATGATTTATATTCGAATCTTTCAGATCTTCATGACGACTCATGACGAATTGTAATGGGATACGCCAAACAACATATAAGTCTAAGCTATGTACAAAAATTCTCCATACAAATATCCCCTCCCCCCCCCCCCCCCCCTCCCCCGTTTTTTCCCCGTACAAACATAAAATCCGAAATCCAAATTACATTAAAATACCCAAAGGCACAAAATTATCCTAATACCCTCCCAACCCTAGAATAATGGATAGGTACAAGAAAACAATGCCATGTCTCCCCAATTCATCTTGCTTTCCTCTTGGGATACTTTGACTTCATTGAGTGTTATACAAATATGATCCTACATTGTACCTACACACACCAAACAAAGAAAATACCTCATAATGTATCGAGTTAAATAAATAAAAGAAATAACACATAAGTATTTCTCCCCCATAAACCCAACTCATATAAAAAAAATCCCCCATAATTTGTTATCACCCTTTTATTTTGTTCGAAATAGACAAGTTGTAAAACTAAATGAAACAAATGGAGTACATCACAAACGAAGAATATCATCACAAATATATATCAAATACACACATGGAATGATAAACTCAAAGGCATAAATCACCAAAACACCAACTATTTTTGAAATTTTTAATTTTTTTCAAAAATAAAAAAACTACAAATGTAATACACACCATGGACAAACACTAAAATAATCGAATCCTGGCAGCGTAATGAATGGGTGTGAAGGAATTAAATAGGCAAATCAACACAAACCAACATGACATACCTGCACGACAGATAGATATACCACTAAGAATGAACCAAATATATACCTTACGTGTAAAATAACGTGAATTCATGTGATATCGACTCAATCAAATCAATCACATCAAAGGCTAAAATAATTTTCACACCAATAACGTCTAAAATTATGTAACGCTTTTTTGAGACTCTTTATGGACTTGAAAACCCATTGATTTATTTCCTTCCGAAATCCCTTATAAATAATAATGCCTTTTCTTTTCATGTGAATGAAAATAACAAACTAAACTAAATTGGCCTTGTCCACTTTTATCAATGCCACACCTTTTTAGGCCTGGCCTTGGATATTTTTATCAATGCCACCCTTTTTTAGGCCTTTATCAACGGTGGCTCAATTGCTAAGGATATGAGTACCTTTCACAACCCTTGCCTATTATCACTCAAAATATTTTCAAAGTTAAACAAAATCCTAATGAGGCAATGGCTTTTACATCCACTACCTTCATTATCCCATTTTTTTCGTATTTGGTTAATTTTGAAGACATGATTGAGATGAAAACACTTTGACCAATATGTGATAGACAAGTACAATAATCAAATAAATCCGTGCGTGTGTGCAATAAAGGAAACAAGGAGTTAAATATGTAAAAGTTATCAGCAAGTCACATCTTAATGACTCCAAATATTTTAAAGCACATGTATAAAATGACGTCGTGTATCAAAATACTTTAAAATAGTCACATGAATATGGAATGAAATTGTGACTCGATAATCTTAAATGTCTATCTACAAATTGTGAAAAGAATTCAAAAATCATTTTGTGTTTTTCAAAAATTTGGAAAAAATAACCCAGCAAGGTCGTTCGAACGACATCATGTTGTCATTCGAACGATATAGCTATGTCGCTCGAATGACATATCTACACTGTTTGAACGAGATCTGCGGTCATTTGATCAACCTAAAAATGACCTTCTAACAACCATAAAAAATAGTAATAGTGTTAGGTCATTATATGAAACTAAGTAATGAGATTCACGTAACCTAAGAAAATGACATGTAATGTCATTAGATGACGTCATTCGAACGACTTGCTCCTGTCATTTTAATGACGGGGTAATGTTGTTTGAACGAGAAAAATGACTTTTAAAACTCCACCTACAGACTTATAAAAAATACTTTTGTGTTCGAACATAAAAGTTCATGTTAGTTTTTAATAGAAAAATTTCCCAAAGTTAAATCTAGGAAGAAATAATGTTCCCGAAACGTATTATACCTTTCATAATGCAGAGTTCCTTGACCGTTGAGATGATTGGGATTCAGATCTTTCGTATCTTCATAATGGCTCATGATGAATTGTAAAGGGGTATGCCCCACTATATATAAGTAATTTCCTTACAAACCTATTTATTTGTATATACGATTTATAGGTAGGATTACCATCATAAATGACTCAGTTGTCCATGGGCTTTAAGTCCATTACTTTATAGGTATTTCGGACGTTTTAACTATCTAGAAGTTTCACCAATGGATAAACCAAATTCTCCATAGATCGTATGTGATCAACTCCTATAATCCAAATAAAGAGAATTTCAATAATAGTATTGTGCATGTGATGTTCATGTCACATCCAACCATTGTAATACTGGTTTTCTACTTTTGCAATATCATCGATATTATCATAGTTAATAAGAACGATCAATATTAATCTTTTTGATAAAGGGAAGTCTGAGAAGAGGTTTATAACCCAAACTATCTCATAATTAGTTATAATTAGTGTTATCATTCCATCATTGACGGGATAAAATTATTTGTTTCATAGACTTCCATGTGATCGTGCAATCAATAATGCTAAGAATATAACCACTAGTCACGGGATAGGATATTTCAATCAATATATGAGGGTTATCATAATGCTAAAACTCTTTTATAGTGTAATATGCGAGTTATCATAAATTTTAGATACTACATGTTATTAACATGACAATTCTCCCCCCGGTCTACCGTTAACTTCGTATAGTAATCCCACAACATAATTTATGCCAGATTTGCTACAATCAATATCATAACAATGGTTACCAATGATGTTCGAATTCTCCATTTTCCTAACATTATTATTTGTGTTGTTGAACAACTTTGCACTAGGATAAAATGTAATAATAGTACATTTAAGGTTAAATAAATTGTATTTATTTATAATTTTCTCAATATTATGAGATTGGAACAAAGAAAGAACATTTTAAAACCTAGTAAATTTATTTCCTAGTTTATGCTTGTTTTATATAAATCTTTCATATCACAGTTGACACATCACGAAGATTTAATATTATCCATGACAATATCACATCCAACTATAAGCAACGCATCCACCTAAAGTGATATTATAGTTAAAATATTATTTTAATAATTATATTAAATTCATTTTTCAGTTCCATGAATTTTGAACCCATTAGAAATGAATAAGATATCAAATTTATCAGAGTATTATTTTAATGTTTTTTATCCATAAGAGATTTATTTATTTTACACACTTTGTTTTTGTGAGCAAGAATAACAAATATTTTATATTGCTCCATATAAATTTCTACTTATAATTAACCACATGAAGGAAGTTTTACCATCCAATTGGTGTACGATTATTGTGTAGGTATTAAAGTATTTAGTTACAAGACGAGCCTTATATTATCCAATAGAACTATCGAGTTTAATTTATGTTTAAGAATA
The DNA here is from genome assembly GCA_949130495.1 of Sambucus nigra. NCBI lineage: Eukaryota > Viridiplantae > Streptophyta > Magnoliopsida > Dipsacales > Adoxaceae > Sambucus > Sambucus nigra. The sequence continues at coordinate 50,818,100 of OX422217.1, read as the reverse complement.
CATTAACATCCCATAGTTTTACACCGTCGAGGAATTCAATAAATGTTAAGTCTTACTATATTATAAATATTTCATTTCATCATTTATAGCCAATTGCCACAAATAGGCTTTTAAAGTAGAAAAGTCTTCATAACGGTATTAGGGTCCTCCTCTAAGGTGTAAGCATAAAGGTGGGTCCAAAACTATTTTCACTAAGGTATATTTTACACTTTCTTAGTTATAGAACATACTCATCATGTTCTTAAATTATAAGAATACACGTTCTAGTGGATGTCAGACCCCCACTATTTCTCAATATAAAAGGAAATTTATCTTTGAAAAATTCATCATCATTTCATTAAATTAGTACTTGATTTTGTAAATCATAAAATCAATATGCCTTGCTATTGACCTCGTTGCCTATAAAAACGCACTGATCTGATCCACTTTCCAACTTGAACTTTTTTGGGCAAAGAATACACACATAAGCTAGACACCCCTATGTTTTAAAGCATAAGACATTAGGAATATTATTTTATCAAAATTTCATATGGGTGAATTTTAGTCTTAAAGTTAGAAACTCGGTAAACATGTGAAATATAGTTATTTTATCGAAATATTATTTTTATTTTTGTTATGGTCCTTATTCTTTTATATTGTTCCCGTTTGGTTTCGTAGAAACAGGATTTTGATTCTTATTATACTTTTCAAGGTTAATTACAAATTTAAAACTTATGTTTTTGGGTGATTTTAATTTAATCTTACTCTTTCAGTTTTTGCAATTTTAACCTTGGCATTTCATTTTTTTGAAAATCTAGATAATCGGTACTTCCCCATAAGTGAATCAAACGAAAATGCATGAATTAACATTTTAATAATACGTGACATAGTAATGGTCCATTACACGTGTAGACCATGTCCAAACTACAATTAAAGAAAAATAAAGAATCTTGATGATACTTTTTTTGATACCCTCTCTCTCTCTAAATTCTTTATCTCCACTCACTTTCATTCCATTTTGAGACACCGAAACCCTAACTCAGAGCAAGACCGAGCAATAATGATCTATTATATTTTATATCTTTGAACATCAAGTGATCATAATCCAAACTACTGTAAGTTTGTTCTTCTTCTTTTCTAGTAGTGGTTTGGTTCATTCAATTCATTTTGATATGTTTGTTCAAGTATGTAGGTTATTTTCTGAGGCCTGGATTGTTTGCAGATAAAACAATCTTGTTTGAACATTGTAAAAAAATCATTGATTTAGGGTTTTGTTTGCATGTTTCTTGATTGTGTGGTATTGATTAATAAAAGTATGCAGCTATTCCATTCACTAATTTAACTCTTTCAGTTATGTTAATTTGTGTTATTAATTATGGTTTTCTTTTTTATGCACCAAAATATTATTTCTTTTTTACATTGGCTAATCACCACCATGGAAGGTTTGGGTATTTTCCAAAAGGTAGAAAATACATTAATGGGAAGGTAAACTACATTGAATTTTGTGATTTAGACTTAACGTCCATGTTGGAATTATTAGATACGATGAAAGAAGTAGGCCATAATGAGATATTCTATTGATTTATCATAGAGGTAGGGATGGAATGTGGTATGATATTAATATTGATGCATCATTTATACATATACTATTACAATTATATAAGAAGAAATATAAAGAATTTATGTTTGGGTTGATGTTGCACCCCATAGCAGTGGTTTACACCTAGTTAAGAGGGAACAACTAACCGAGTGAGTTTATTGGTAGCTTATTCCTCTTTCAAGGTAAGGTTCTTCCTTGTATCATCTAATTGTTTGCGTTCCCCAAATGTTTTCATCATTGGTTTTTTCCTCATCCTGTTTAGATCTATGATAGCATTAACGGAATAATCTAGTGACCTTTCGACGAAAGAATTTTTGTTTAACACTTTCTTTTTAAAAAAATTTTTGCCACTCTACCTCTTCTTAGGGTTAAACATTGTGGCCACCTTGATCTGCAAATGAGGTCCTATGATGTTTTGTCCAGTCTTAAATGAAACTCAGGCATGAACATTGGAAATAACCCCGAGAAATGCAAACTTTAGGAACCAATACTAATGTTTGTTGTGTAAAAACACCAAAGACCCAAGTAGATAGGGCGTAAGTGGAAATAAAAAAAAAATCCAAAAATTGACTTATTCTGTTGAAATAACCAACAAACAGCTCCTTTGGATCCTTTGGCCCATCTAACAAAGGTCCCTCCTATAACATCTAATCGGACAAAACCAATATCCATTAGGCCAAATCCCTCTGACACCAAGTCTTATCATATTTTTCTAAGTCATTCATGAAAAATAAATTACTCAACAACTTTTGTCGAACGACCAAATCCACCCCCAATACCCCTTTAAATAAAGGTTCCCACACAATTTAAAAAGGATCCCAAAACACAATGTTTATTTATTTTTCAGACTTTTATTAATATCGAGAACCTGAGATACTCGAGCTCATTTTCTGAGAAGTCCTAAAAGTCTCGTACATAAAAAAAGTTTATTTTTTCGAAAGGAAAATATCGCATTTCCTTGTAGTCTCCCCAAAAATAGGTTCGTACTCCTAAAAAGTCGCCTTCATTAACTAAATAGACAAAAATTCGAGTAGAATTTTGCCAAAATCAACACATCTATTTGATGCTCTACCCGACTAAAAGCACCCAAATCTGGGCTTCCCCTAAAGAAAAAGGTTAGCTTTCGCCACAAGGGTAAAGAACATTCGCCCAAATTTTGGGGAAATACCCCTCATATATTTATTGTTATAAACAGTGCATAAGTTTGTACCCTCTCTAACTCGACCCCCTTCAGGAGATCGTGTATGATATTTATAACATTTATATTTGTTTAAGCGTGCTTTTTAACCGAAAATGTCCACTTGTGTCACGAATTGACATACTAATATGCTAAATTGATACAAATCGAATGCCATGATTCTAAAATACAAACACTAAAACATTACTTTCAAAAAACATTCTCAAGAGAGTTCCAATGAGTTGTGTTTATCGCAAAACGTTGCAGGCCAAAATCCATAATTCGACTACACTCACCACTTCTTCGAGCGAATAGAACCCTTTTCTGCACGACACCCTGGATATGTGTTTTCATTTCTATACTTTTCAAACATATACATTTAATCAATGTATTATTCTAACATATAAATGTATAAATCTAACATAACATAAATGTTAGATTATCTTCAAGGCTACATAAATATCATACCGATGTACCTTGTATACTTGGTTCTTGTTGCCTACACTTATAAATATACCCCATTTATTGAAGATACGTTGGATTTAATCCCAACTCTCATTAGTTATGTAGGTACTATATCGAGATAAACTCATGAAGACCATGACTCATAATACATATCTTGGTGTATTATTTCCTAGGGACGCCTCCATATCTAGTCTTACACCCTTATATACTATCCAACCCCATTGTTTGAACTATGTTGTCTTTGATCCCAATTCTTCTAGGGTACGTAAGTGTTATACCATTCTAAACTCTTGGATACCAAGACTCATAATACGTCTCTCGATATATTGTTTCCTTTGGATGACAACAATTCTAGTAGTTTACCCATATATACTACACAACCCCGTTTGTTAGAACTACGTTGGCTTTGAACCCATGTCTCCTTAGGTACGTAGGAGCTATATCAAGATAAAATTGTGATGCCCAACCTTCGTAATACATCTCTCGTTGTATTATTTACTAGGGATGCCTCCATCCCTGGTCTTATACCCTTAAATATTATCCAATATAGTTGTTTGAACTACGTTGACTTTGATCCCAAACATCCTAGGATATGTAACCGCTATACAAAGCTAAACTAGGGAACCCAGGCATCATAATTTATCTCTCGTCATATTATTTCATAGGGATGACTCTATATCTAATACAAGCACATCTATATTTTATCCAACCTCATTGGTTAGAACTATGTCGGATTTGATCCCAAGTCTCCTTGGGTACGTAGGTGATACACCGAGCTAAACTCATGAATCTCAAGCCTTATTATATGCATCTCAACGTATTATTTCCTAGGGATGGTCGTATCTCTAGTCATACACCTTTATATTTTATCCAACACCGTTTATTGGAAATACATTATTTTTATTCCCAAGTCTCCTTGGGTATGTAGGCATTATACCGAGCTAAAATCGTGAAGCCAATCCTCACAATACTTCTCTCGGTGTATAATTTCCTAGGTATGCATCTATCTTCAATCCCCTTCCCCTTATATTATCCAACCTTGTCTAAAGACGAACTTCATAGGCTTCAATACCAAGTCATCTTCAGTAGTTAGGAATAATATGGAGTTTTACGTGTGAGCTCGAGGCTTAATAATATGTCTCCGGATATATAGACTCCACTCAGATCTATTCATCTCTTAACTTTCATCAATACCGTAGAACGAGATATAAAAATATCTCCAACTCATAATTTTACATACTTCCCTATGAATACTCTCAAACATACTAGAATGAGATACCAAATCATATCAAAACATGACCTCCTAAACATATTCCTACATATAAACATGCAAACATGTATACATAACAAATATTCACCTATCTCTCACCTTTATATCTCTCTTCAAACCTCGAATGTTATATTAAATTATCTCAAAATCGAGCTTTCTTGCACACTTACACACATAATAATGTACATATGTTATATATTTAAAAGCATGAAGTCCTGCATAAGAAATAATTATGTACCTTCTCTAATCAAAGTGAAATTTCTATATCTATCACTAATACCATTTCCAACATGAGTTCTCATACCCATTTAAGGGACCTTCACGCTAAGGTCTCTAAATAAATTCTAAGAAAACTCAAAATTAATCAATTGATGTAAAGATAAATAATAATAATAATAATAATAATAATAATAATAATAATAATAATAATAATAATAATAATAATAATAATAATAATAATAATAATAATAATAATAATAATAATAATAATAATAGATTTAAGAAAATAAATAGAATAAGTGGGGTGACTAAGACCTTCCCCGCTCGTAACCTAGTTCCCGACCCCATACATCAAGAATTTTAAGGAGAAATTTCCAATCAAATCAATTTGTTTCTAATTATCTTAAATCCGGATAAAACATTTGAGCCATAGGTTAGGAATTGTATTACGATCTCGTAACCCTATGATATGTTCAGTGAAGACGTAGAGGAAAAGCTTCAAAATTGGATATCGATCGTGTCGTATTCTCATGTCAAGTTTGTCTTCACATTTCCCAAGGATCTCGTAGGTATGGATCCATTTAGAATATAATCCTTGGAAAAAAATTGGGTATTTCTTTTTACAGAAAATATTTTTCAACTATTTTAAAAACGCCTTTTGAGTAAAATATTTATTTAATGAAATTCGGATTTTGTTTGAACGAGTTTAAGTTCTCAATTGAATGAACTTCCATGCCTTTCTAGAACAAATGTCTAATGAAATTCAAATGGACACTCTCTGTTTAGTAGAAGGCACCCATTGGAATCTTGTTAGATGTTCGTTGGAATGAAAATCTTGTTTGTTTAAGCTAACCTCAGTTTTGTGATAACAATGTAAACCTTTGGTTCGAACAAACTGTTTCTTTTTATTAGAATGATATCGCCGCCTCAAAAGTTTTGTTTTCCTATTTAAGGCATGCTTGACTAAGACTTTTCAAGAACTTTTGGCAAAACTCATTCTTATCTATTTTCGAAAGTTCCAAAACCATAGTTTAAACTAGAGAGTTTAATGATCCAAGATTCACAATTCTTATGCTTTGAGACCATTATGTTGGGCATAAAAGTTTGTTTCTCATCATCCTAGATTGAGAAAAGGTTTTTGCAATGGACTCATTATTAGAGGTTTGCTATGTTGCGGTAAATAAGTGGTGTTTTGATTCCATAGACGATTGTGGAGCCTCATTAGTGGAAAATGAGGTGCGCGTAGATTCACGTGTAACAGAAAATTGCGTTGGTAAACTCATGCGTTGCACTATGGAGGAGAGTCTGAAGATATAAGAGCATTAAGGCTTATGAGGGAGATGATTCTTTGAGTAAGTATATTGTCTAGTCTCTATAAAACCTTATCATAGTGATCTGTTTGGGTGTGTAGTATGAGGTTTTGTCCTTTTTAGTTTTCCTCTTACATCGACGATTTATGTATGTTTTACTTATCTTATAATCTTATCACCTAGATGCATGTTTTAGGTTGAAAATATAAAATTTGGTGAACCTTTCTTTTCACCACAAAGGTTTTAAACTGCTTCCCAAGTTTTTGTTAGCTTTAATATTTATAAAATTATATTCTTTAAAATTTTAATAATAGACTTTTCATTTGTTCAGACCACCCCTGCCTAAGCACCTCATAGGGTAGCATTCTCAAATTGGTATCAGCTAGAAAACTAAGTTTTTGTGTTTAGATCCTGTGTTTTTAGGCATGATTTTTTTGTAGATTTTGTAACACCTTGGCCCGAATTTATGGGTTACTCATGGCTAACCAGAACTGACCCGACCGTTAGGTGTGAAGTTCAATGAGATAATCTAAATAATATTTCTTATTATGTTTTATTAAATTAACATTTCACTCGTTTAGCAAGCAATTCCAATTTATATTAAGTTACGTGCGGGACTCATGGGAAGCGTCCCCGGAATCCAACCAAACAGATTTACTAACATAAAATAAATGGAATACTTACCTATATAATGCTCCCAAATTACGGAGTCACGCCCAACCTGTTGTAACAAAGGAATGGAATGAGATAAATTCCCAATGGAAAATATAACAATGCAACATCGAATCGAACGACAAAATAAAACTTTATAACATACCACCTACGTGCACATGAAAATACCGTATATTTATAAATAGATATACACTAATACATGAAACTATTTTTTTCGAAACATTAATTGATTTGATTAAATTACACCAATCTATAAAATACCATTGTTTTCTCTTTTTTACTTGACTTAACATTTATTTTCCTTGAAAACCACCTTTCAACACATGCACGCTCGGTGTTGGTGCAAAAAACTAGACTAGGCCTAAATAATTGATCATAGATAATTAAGTAAAACGAATAAGACAAATAAGGTTTTTAAAGTGGTTCGGCTCAAAGGAAAAGCCTACGTCCACTATTATGTATTGCTTGATTGCCTTGATTTGTTTTCGTACTCTCCCTGCCATGAGGGAATTACAATGTATTTATTGCCCATGAGGAGTGTCAAGAGTCATAATGTGAAAGGATGGAATGCCTTTATTGATTAGGCATTTACATCAGTACATAATAGGAATTAAATGTAAAACTGCTAGCGTTTCATTAGCTAAATGAGTTGGTCTTCTTGCTGTTGGTCGGGCTTCCTTTTAGTTCGGGTCTCCCTATTGTTTGGGGATCTATATCATACTGCCATGGACTTGTGCCATATTGGATGACACGTGCTGGCTTGTAATTGGTCCACGTAAGGTGATGAATTTTGGTATCAACAGGAACCCCCAATGTTTCATACTTGGATTTGATGCTAAACTGTGGAACATTATACTCTAACAGTAGTTCGGGCATTCTTTCTGCTAGTTGGTTGGTTACAGACCTCCCGTACTTATGAAATTTATCCAGTTAGTTGACAACTTTGAGCGCGAGTGGCAGTTTTATAATATTTCAAATTTTAGCGAGCATTTCTGTGGTATCTTGGTCTTTTATCTTGTTAGCCGCCGTAAATTTAATCGTCATTCTTTTTCATTATAACTTTCCCGATTTACGAGGTAATCTATAAAAAGGCAATAAAAGTTTTATCATCTTCTATTTTCACATTTTTTATTCTGCTACTGTATTCTTTGAACTTTTTGTGCGATCGTCTTTTCTATCCATAGTTCTTGCTGAATCCTTAAACCTTTGTAAGAACTCTTCCCTTTTCTTCTTTACTTTTTCATAATGATTTATTCTGTTTATTTTCTTGATAAGTTCAGGATTGAATTTGACATTTTGTCCTGGGTTGTACTTGAAAATCCCACTTTTCCTTCTGATTTTTTCTCTCTTGCTGAGGGAATTGGTTACCCTCTATTTTTATGGTTGAATGTGGATTAACCTTACCCCCAAACCTTCTTTTCCTTGAGTTTTGTCAATAATTTGATGTTGTCCCAACTTGCGTAGTTCCCAACACTTAAAGAGTGTTGAATGGGGTTTTTAGGTTAAATAAAATCCATGGAACCCATCCAGGGTTTCTAGAAATAATGTTTTATTTTACATGGGTAACTAATGATACCACTTTTTATTTAAAAATTAGGGCAGCCAATAAGGCTTTAGCAGTTAACCTCCCTGATTCCAATAGGGACTATTTTTATCATGGGTTAGTTGTAAAAAATTGGCAACATGCCCCATTAGATGGAGATACTGAATATCAAGGACCTAGATGTCGTCTCTTTGGCAAGGAGATAGGTTGTTCTGCATTTAATAATCTTTCTTTGTTTGTATATGATAAAATGTCATACTGATTATTACTTTATTAAGTTGATTTCAGCTGATCAGAAGAGAAACTTCCCCAAAGAGAGTGAAGTAAACTTAAAAGAGTTGAAGTTCATTTGGGGACTTCATCAGAAGATTGATGAGGAGCACATTAGGCCTGCCTCTTACCTTCTTCAATACAAAAACACCATTTCTTCCTTCATTTCCCGACCTACAGCTCCTCCAGTTCTGGTGATTGATCTTGATCAGGAGCCTATTTCTATTTCTTTTATTGGTGAAGTTGTTGATTCAGATATTCCTCTCTCTGATATCATAAAGAAGAGAAATTTTCTTGACCTTCTTGGTGACAACACTTGTAGCACCCAAAACCCTGATAAAGGGGCCAAAAAGAAGAAAGACGGTGATAGAAAGGAGCCCTAGTCCCCCAAGATGATGAATTTACTTTAAGAAGACTTAAGAGAGGTCTTGTAGAGAAGCAGGCCGAACAAGTGACTGATTCCGACCAACAGACATTGGTCGGATAAACTTCTTCTGATGCTGGTCCTCTAGCAGGCCAAGAAGGTGATAAGGTATGGAACTCTTCCAGACCACAAGGGAGCTGATGTCATGCTGCCCCGAATAAAAGTTTCTGAACTTGCTGCTTAGAACTTTGCATCAGTTAGGAATTTTCATCTTCTTGATTCTATTGCCTTTATATTTTTCATATACTAACTTGATCATCTTATTTTATAGTTCTGGTGTGACACCCCGCCTAATTAAATACCGAGCGATCACTCCTTTATTAAATTAAAATCAAGGTGAACCGTTGGTTCATTCTTAGCATCACTGTCGTGAAAATAAATTTTTCCAAATTAACACCCCAATTAATTAAGCTAAGTTTCAAAATAATTTTTCAACATTTCTAACTATTTTTTTTAAAGGAAAATTATTTATTTAATTAGTAACAACATTTTCAATAAGTAAGAATCATAAAACAATTAACCTGGAACATAATCCAATTACTGTAAACATTCAACATCCAAAATCCCAACATTAAAACTTAATGTAAAACATACATGCTGAATAAATCCCAGAGTAACAGTACTAGAAATAACTGAAATATAAATGTCCCAACAAAACAGATAAATAGTGCAAAGGGCGACACATGCCCCAATAACTGAGAATCATAGGAGTGGAATCAAGTAAATGAAATCGTCTAAGCAAGTGGCCTGCAACTCCCACCGAAGTTACAGCACGTTCCTTCCAAGGGATCCTAAGCAAGACGCCCATGTGGCTGGGCACATGTACTACGTATTTATATATATAAGAGAGGGAAAGAGAGAAAAAAACTGGTCAGAGCCTGATAGTGTATATGATTTAAAATTGTTTATCAAGTATTTAAATTGATACATGTCAATGCAACAACATATTAGTTCGACACTCTCTTGAGAAATTCTCACCTCTCTTCTAATGTGCACACCTATTGCACTAACCTTCCCAGTGGTCTAACTCATCATATATCACGCTATCCTTTCCTAATGGTTTAACTTATCTTAGATTATTCGCAGGATTCAAAATTTAACGATTCAATTGTTTGAAAAGAATATTTCAACTAGTAACCAAAGTTCTCATTTTAACTTTATTAATCAATAAAGTTTTCCTGTTCCATATTATACTCTCTCAAAACAAGTATTTACAATTTGAGTCATCAACCATGTCCTACTTATCAAATCACAGTAGGCAGTTCCAGATTTCAGAATTTCATATATATATTAACTACTCGAATAATATATATATATTATAATAGCACCCCAAATAAAAACTATGGTGTGGGCATACTCTACTATCCAAAACCCCATATCACTCGCATTAAGGGGAATACATTCGGAATCACTCTCGAATTGTATTAACGCGTACACAAACAATATTGAGGCGAAGTATAGATTCCAAGTCTCTAAGAGGATGGCACATGCCCGCGTCTCTTAGGACCGTCTGAACTATCACATCGATAGCCTGTACCAAGGATATCTATCTTCTAGGGTACAAGTCAATATCCCCCATAAAGGTCCCATCGAGATAAGACTGTCCCAGCGCGGTAACCTCAGGGATAGCAAGTAACGTGGGCATGATTTTCACACATAGATAGCATATAAATACACAATCATATAACTATACTAATATTACTATATCAATATTAGGTATATTTCAAATCCCATAGTTACGACATTTATCCTTATTTTCACATTATTAATATCGCGTATAAGGGTTCGTCTCTAACATTAATTCGAAGGATTCTTCCAACTTATTACGTAACTCTCATGGACTCTTTCCTCCCAAGTATAAAATTCAGTAGGTGTCCTTTTTATGTTCCAACGTAACTCTCTTGTGCATTCCCCCCTTTTATACATAAATTCATCGACCCTTAAGTAATTATCCTCAAAAATACAATTCTCATCTCATATTAAAAGTCCCCAAACTTATTCATATGTCCTACTGATCTTCCCTATCTCCAAAAACAATTTATTAAGTATGTCCAAGAATTATTTCACATTAAATTGAATTTAACTAACTTAAAAAGGGAAATAGGAGTCTCCCAGGAGAGGTCGATCGATCGAACCTTCGATCGATCGAAGCTCTGGGCTCGATCAATCGATCAAGCAGGTATTGCGATTTCTGCAGAAATGCAGTTACGGGTTCTAACACATTTCTTTATCCAAATCCATATTTTTCAATCCCAAACGTCTCAAAAATTATACTACCAACATTATATCATCCTACTAGGTATTTCCAACGTGAAGCATGAGGAATTCTATCATTATACATGGATTAACCAACCAAAAATTATTATAATTATCAAGAACCCTAGAATTCTCTTAAACATGGTTCTAACAAGTATATCCAAAAATTTCCTTCTTGTAAACATCATAATTTCGTGGGTAATTCCTCTACATGGCAAGGGTTTCCAGAATTATCAATTTATTCATCACTACATGCAATTTCCTAACTCATATCTAAGGTTTCTTCCATAAAAACTCATTCTAATTACTCCTACCCTAATATGAAAGATGCACCAACGAAATAATCAAGATAAACACTTGCCTGGGATTTTTGGTGTTCTGATTTGCAGATGATTTTGGTGTGGTTACATAGCCCGTTGCGCGATCTACGCGTTGGTGGCGGTGGCGGTGCAAACAGATGGCTTTTGGGCCTTGGATTGCCTTGGAAGCTCTCTCCTTCCCTCTCTTATGGACGTCACTTGTCTTTGGTTGTTCTAACCCTAGAAGAAAACCTTAGGCATCTTATATAACCCTAAGAATTTGGTGGGTTTAATTACCCAATATTGTGAAATGTCCAAAACGCCGTCCCGGGGTAATAATTAGGCGTAAAAACGCCCCGAGACCCAAACTAAATCCCCGAGTACACTTTTCTGACTATGTCGACCCTTCCGGACGCGTTGGCGCACTCAAAATGAACATACTAATAGTTTATAAAATATTCACTTTTATTTATCAATGTTTAGTCCTGACGTGACACGGGCGCGTCCCGACTCAAATGTCCAAAATTGTCATTTTATTCACTCGTGACATTCAATATAACCAATATTACATATTACTTTTCACATTAGTAGTATTCAACAAATTTTTCATAATTACTAACTCTCGTCACGTTAATAATTATAACATAATTAATTTTCGGATTTTTTTATTAAATAATTAACTCACATTAAATTTAATAAATCCCCAAATTAATATACCATAAAAATACGGGGTATTGCATACTTCCCCCCTAATAACGGAATTTCGTCCCGAAATTCCGAAAACAAGGCATACCTGGTAAGAACAAATCTGGATATCTCTCGCGCATATCGGCCTCGCGCTCCCAATTGGATTCCTCCATATTATGATGCTCCCACTAGACTCGCACAAGTGGAACTATCTTCGACCTCAATCTCCTCTCACTATAGTCTAGGATAGCCACCGATCTCTCCTCGTAAAAACTGTCAGGCTGTAAGTCTATCTCACTATAGTCTAGTATAGCCATCGGTCTCTCCTCGTAAGAGTATGGGCCATATCATCCCGAAGATACCGTCTCAACGACGAGATGTGGAATACATCGTGAATGCGATGCAAATGTTCTGGCAGTCCCAATCTGTATGCTACCGGTCCAATCCTCTCGATAATGGGAAATGGTCCCACGTACCTCGGGGCCAATTTCCCTTTCTTCCCGAACCTCATCACTCCTTACATAGGAGATACACGCAGTAACACTTGGTCCCCCACAGTAAACTCCCAAAAGAACTGTTTCGCATCGGCGTAGCTCTTCTGCCTATCTTGGGCTACTCGAATGCGACTTCTGATCATCTCAATCCTCGCGAAGGTTTCCTGAATCACCTCTGGTCCCAACAACTTGTTATCCCCCACCTCGAGCCAACAAGTTGGAGAACGACAAGGCCTGCCATACAATGCCTCAAATGGAGCCATACCAATCGTAAATTGATAAGAGTTATTATAAGCAAACTCTACCAGTGGAAGATGTGGCTCCCAACCTCCTCCAAAATCAAGAACACACATGCGTAGCATATCCTCTAACATCTGATTAGTACGCTCTGTCTGTCCATCTGTCTGTGGGTGATAAGCTGAACTCAACCTCAACTCAGTACCCATAGCCTCCTGAAAGTTTTCCCAGAAACGTGACACGAAAATCTTATCTCTATCTGACACAATATTCAGGGGCACCCCATGTAATTTGACAACCTCAGCAATGAACAACTGAGCATACTGACCCGTGGTATAGTCTGTCCGCACCGGCAGAAAATGAGCCACCTTGGTCAAACGGTCTACAATCACCCAGATAGAGTCATGGCCCCGCTGTGATGTAGGCAACCCTGTAATAAAATCCATGGAGATACTCTCCCACTTCCACGGGGTACTTCCAATGGCTGAAGCAATCTTGACGGTTTCTGATGGTCCACCTTCACCAGATGGCAGGTAGAACACTTGGACACGAACTCAGCAATGTCCTTCTTCATCCCACTCCACCAGTATTGCCTCCTCATATCCTGGTACATCTTATCTCCTCTAGGATGTACTGCAAATCGGAACTCATGAGACTGGGTCATTACTACATGACGTAATTCTGCTCCTTCTGAAAGCACCAATCTCCCATTAAACCTCAAACCCCCATCAGAACTAACATAGTAGGACTCATCACCCTCAGCTAAAAGTCATACAATCTGCTCCTGGCAAAACGGGTCTGTTGTTTGGGCCTGTATTACCCTCATAACAATCTCGGGTGTGACTGTCATAACAGATATAAAGGAATGGTCTACTACGTCCTGGTGGCCTAACTCCTTCCACTTTGCTTTCCAGACGTCCGCTACCTCGTCTACCGGTCTACGGCTCAACGCATCAGCAACTACGTTGGCCTTCCCCGGATGATACTCTATGTCGAACTGATAGTCCTTCACAAACTCTAACCATCTGCGCTGTCGCATATTCAGCTCTCACTGGGTGAATAGGTACTGCAGTGACTTGTGGTCTGTGAACAAACGAAACTTCTCCCCTAATAAGTAGTTCCTCCATATCTTCAATGCAAAAACGACCGCTGCTAACTCCAGGTCGTGGGTGGGGTAATTCTTCTCATGCAGCTTAGCTTGCGGTAGGCAAAAGTTATAGCCTTCTCCTCCTGCTGAAGTACTCCCCCAAGTCCCCGTAAAGAGGCATCGGTGTAAACTAGGTACTCCACACCCGGCTTCGGTAAGCCAAGAACTGGTGCTGAAGTAAGCTTGTCTTTCATCTCGTCGAAAGTCAATTGACAAACGTCATCCCAAACATATGGTACCCCCTTGCGAGTCAGATTCATTAATGGGCCCGCTATTTTGGAGAATCCCCGAATGAATCTCATGTAGTATCCGGCTAACCCCAAGAAACTATGCACTTCCGTCGGTGTCGTGGGCTATCCCCATTCCCTCACCGCTGACACTTTACTTGGGTCAACTGCAATCCCATACTCGGAAACAACATGCCCCAAGAACTGTACTTCTCGCTACCAGAATCCACACTTCTCGTACTTAGCATACAACTGATGTCCTCGTAGAGTCTGAAGAACCTGCCTCAAATGCTCGGCGTGCTCCTCCTCGGAGTGTGAATATATCAAAATGTCATCTATAAAGATGATGACAAACTGATCCAAGAACTGTCTGAATACTTGGTTCATTAAGTCCATGAATACGGCTGGAGCATTCGTGAGACCAAATGGCATCACTCTGAACTCGTAAGAGCCATATCTCTTCAAGAAGGCAGTCTTTGAAACATCCTGCTCTCTAATACGTAGCTGATGGTACCCCGACCTCAGATCTATCTTCGAAAAGAAAGTTTCTCCCCTCAGTTGGTCGAACAGATCATCGATTCGAGGCAACGGATACTTATTCCGTATCGTGACCTTATTCCACTCCCGGTAGTCCACACACAACCTCAGTGAACCATCTCTCTTCTTAACAAACAGAACCGGAGCGCCCCAAGGTGAGGTACTCCTGCGAATGAAGCCCTGACCTAACAGCTGCTCTATCTGATCTCGTAACTCTTGCATCTCTGCCAGAGCCATATGGTATGGAGCGCGTTCTATAGGTCTGTTATCTGGCAATAAATCTATAACAAAGTCTATCTCTCGACTGGGGGTAGGCCTAGTATTTCCTGAAACACATCGGAATACTCACAAACAACTGGAATCGAGTCTAACGGAATCATAACCTCCTTAGAGGTATCCTCCTCTATTTAATATAAATGAGCGGTCGAACCTCCCTCTGGGCGAGGCATCGCCACTACAAACATCTCTTGCCCCGGAATGGAAAAAACAATGCTCCCACCGAAGCAATCAATCATGGCTCTATAAGCTGCGAGCCAATCCATACCAATAATAACATCATGCTCATGCATATCTAATACTAACATATCTATAGGTAATACCAAACTACCAATATTTACCCCCACTCCCCGACATATAAAGAAAAGTGAACCATTCCCTAGTGGTGAGTCTACCTATGTTACAGTGCTCTCTACTGTGGTTAATAACCCTAAGGTCTTCGCATAATATGTAGCTATAAAACAATACGTTGTCCCAGTAACAAATAGAATTTTGACCCAAAGTCCCATGGATAGGAAAACATACCCCAAATCGCGGGTGGTGCCTGTGGGGCGGCTGCCTGGTGGACATTATAGATATGTCTGTACTGTAACTGCCCCTGCTGCACTAGAGCTATTGGAAAGGTTGGTAGGGCTGGTACCTGAGCTGGTGCTGGGATAGCGACTTGAAAAAGTGGCCCCTGTGGATCATTACGGGCACCCTGCTGTTGTGGGGCCCTAACACCCTCTAGGAAATCCTTGCGTTTATGGCCATCCGTGCCACACATAAAACATCGGCCCCTGAAGTTTCTCCCCCTCTGACCCTGCTGCTGTCGGTGTCGGCCTTGCTGGCTTGGGACTTTATTCCTCTTTTGAAACTGCTTCATTTTACCACGTTATTAACTAGAACTGACTCGGTCTTGGGTAGTTTGTTGTCGCAATTTCGGGGTCTTCGCACATTTGTCAGCTTTAGTCACATGCATTTGGCTAACCTCTCTAGGTCTTTTGCCTCCTTTAAGTTGTATGCTGCATTCTTGGTATTGTAAAACTGCAGTGGTAACTACTTGTGCCACGATACCTGCTAACTCGGCGCTTGATATTCTCTCTGGGGGTACCTGAGGTGTGAGATGATCTTGCTCGTTGACTCCCTTAAATGTTTTAGCTAGTTCTTCTTGACGGTCCATCTGAAAATTTAAATAAATTTGGATGAGGTCATCATTCAAATAAACAAATCGCAGAAGCACGAATTCCCAATGTATAGAGATGAACACAACATTCCTAGTATTTAGGGCTCTATATCAAAGAAAGTAACGCTGAAAGCATAATAAGCCGCACAGATCCTAAAGGACACTAGAACCTGATGCTCTGATACCACCTGTGACACCCCGCCTAATTAAATACCGGGCGATCACTCCTTTATTAAATTAAAATCAAGGTGAACAGTTGGTTCATTCTTAGCATCACTGTCGTGAAAATAAATTTTTCCAAATTAACACCCCAATTAATTAAGCTAAGTTTCAAAACAATTTTTCAACATTTCTGACCATTTCTTTTTAAGGAAAATTATTTATTTAATTAGTAACAGCATTTTCAATAAGTAAGAATCATACAACAATTAACCTGGAACATAATCCAATTACTGTAAACATTCAACATCCAAAATCCCAACATTAAAACTTAATGTAAAACATACATGCTGAATAAATCCCAGAGTAACAGTACTAGAAATAACTGAAATATAAATATCCCAACAAAACAGATAAATAGTGGAAAGGGCGACACATGCCCCAATAACTGAGAATCATAGGAGTGGAATCAAGTAAATGAAATCGTCTAAGCAAGTGGCCTGCAACTCCCACCTAAGTTGCAGCATGTTCCTTCCAAGGGATCCTAAGCAAGACGCCCCTGTGGCTGGGCACCTGTAGTACATATATATATATATATACAAGAGAGAGAGAGAGAGAGAGAGAGAGAGAGAGAGAGAGAGAGAGAGAGAAAAATGGGTCAGAGCCCGATAGTGTATATGATTTAAAAATTGTTTAGCAAGTATTTAAATTGATACATGTCAATGCAACAACATATTAGTTCGACACTCTCTTGAGAAATTCTCACCTCTCTTCTAATGTGCACACCTATCGCACTAACCTTCCCAGTGGTCTAACTCATCATATATCACGTTATCCTTTCCCAATTGTTTAACTTATCTTAGATTATTCGCAGGATTCAAAATTTAACGATTCAATTGTTTGAATAGAATATTTCAACTAGTAACCAAAGTTCTCGTTTTAACTTTATTAATCAATAAGGTTTTCTAGTGCCATATTATACTTTCTCAAAACAAGTATTTACAATTTGAGTCATCAACCATGTCCTACTTATCAAATCACAGTAGGCAGTTCCAGATTTCAGAATTTCATATATATATTAACTACTCGAATAATATATATATATTATAACAGCACCCCAAATAAAAACTATGGTGTGGGCATACTCTACTATCCAAAACCCCATATCACTCGCATTAAGGGGAATACATTCAGAATCACTCTTCAATTGTATTAACGCATACACAAACAATATTGAGGCGAAGTATAGATTCAAAGTCTCTAAGAGGATGGAACATGCTTGCGTCTCTTAGTACCGTCTGAACTATCACATCGATAGCCTGTACCGAGGATATCTATCTTCTAGGGTACAAGTCAATATCCCCCATAAAGGTCCCATTGAGATAAGACTGTCCCAGCGCGGTAATCTCAGGGATAGCAAGTAGCGTGGGCATGATTTTCACACATAGATAGCATATACATACACAATCATATAACTATACTAATATTACTATATCAATATTAGGTATATTTCAAATCCCATAGTTACGACATTTATCCTTATTTTAACATTATTAATATCGCGTATAAGGGTTCGTCTCTAACCTTAATTCGAAGGATTCTTCCAACTTATTACGTAACTCTCATGGACTCTTTCCTCCCAAGTATAAAATTCAGTAGGTGTCCTTTTTATGTTCCAACATAACTCTCTTGTGCATTCCGCCCTTTTATACATAAATTCATTGACCCTTAAGTAATTATCCTCAAAAATACAATTCTCATCTCATATTAAAAGTCCCCAAACTTATTCATATGTCCTACTGATCTTCCCTATCTCCCAAAACAATTTATTAAGGATGTCCAAGAATTATTTCACATTAAATTGAATTTAACTAACATAAAAATGGAAATAGGAGTATTCCAGGAGGGGTCGATCGATCGAGGTCTGGGGCTCGATCGATCGAACCTTCGATCGATCGAAGCTCTGGGCTCGATCGATCGATCAAGCATGTAATGCGATTTCTGCAGAAATGCAGTTACGAGTTCTAACACATTTCTTCATCCAAATCAATATTTTTCAATCCCAAACATCTCAAAAATTGTACTACCAACATTATATCATCCTACTAGGTATTTCCAATGTGAAGCATGAGGAATTCTATCATTATACATGGATTAACCAACCAAAAATTATTATAATTATCAAGAACCCTAGAATTCTCTTAAACATGGTTCTAACAAGTATTTCCAGAAATTTCCTTCTTGTAGACATCATAATTTCGTGGGTAATTCCTCTACATGGCAAGGGTTTCCAGAATTATCAATTTATTCATCACTACATGCAATTTCCTAACTCATATCTTAGGTTTCTTCCATAAAAACTCATTCTAATTACTCCTACACTAATATGAAAGATGCACCAACGAAATAAGCAAGATAAACACTTGCCTGGGATATTTGGTGTTCTGATTTGCAGATGATTTTGGTGCGGTTGCGTAGCTCGTTGCGCGATCTACGCGTTGGTGGTGGTGGCGGTGCAAACGGATGGCTTTTCGGCCTTGGATTGCCTTGGAAGCTCTCTCCTTCCCTTTCCTATGGCCGTCACTTGTCTTTGGTTGTTATAACCCTAGAAGACAACCTTAGGCATCTAATATAACCCTAAGAATTTCGTGGGTTTAATTACCCAAAATTGTGAAATGTCCAGAATGCCCTCCCGGGGTACTAATTAGGCCTAAAAACGCCCCGAGACCCAAACTAAATCCCCGGGTACACTTTTCTGACTATCTCGACCCTTCCGGACGCGTTGGTGCACTTAAAACGACCATATGAACAACTTATAAAATATTCACTTTTATTTATCAATGTTTAGTCCTGACGCGACACGGGCGCATCCCGACTCAAATGTCCAAAATTCTCATTTTATTCACTCGTGACATTCAATATAACCAATATTACATATTACTTTCCTCATTAGTAATATTCAACAAATTTTCCGTAATTACTAACTCTCGTCACGTTAATAATTATAACATAATTAATTTCTGGATTTTTTTATTAAATAATTAACTCACATTAAATTTAATCAATCCCCAAATTAATATAGCATAAAAATACGGGGTATTACATCTGGGTGCGTTTCAATAATATGTTGGGGAAGGATGATGCAATTCGCACTTCTTCTTCAGATGATGTGGAGGAAGCCTTTACTGGCTTGAAAAAGTCAGTGATTTATTCTGATAAAGCCTTTGAGGCTGATAGAAAAGTTTGGGAGAATAAACTTAAGGCTACTGAATATACTCAACAGAGGTCTAACGGGGATGCCCTTGAAGACGAGAGCATGAAAAAGGAAGTTGAACGCAAGATAAAGACTGCCGAGGAGCTTGCAAAAAAATTAAGGGATGACCTTTCTTCTGAGAGGTCAAAGAGAAAGTTCGCTGTGAAGGAATCCTTCAGTGCTAGTTGAGACAAGGGATAGAACAAAGATATTTATGTTGCCTCTGCTCAAATTAAGTATGCAAAATAAAAATATTTCATAGATGGATGGCTTGTTGCTCTCAAGGAGTTGAGCATCGCTAAAGACTCTGAAATTTTTCATATATATACACATGGTCCGCCTCCAGTTGTGGAGGATGATATTGAAGACGAAGCTAGTTAAGGGGAGTATTCTATGATGGTTGGTTCTACTATCGACCAAACTCGAACTGTTGTTGAGTTTCCTCTTCCTCCCTCTGAAAAGATTAATCTTTTAGCTCCATCTACTGAGCAAGGTGGACATATTAGGGATGATAAAGAGAAGGTGTAAAGTTATTCAACATTTTCCCTTTTTCTTTTTCACTTCTTTTTCTTTACTTTTATTGTACCTGAACGTTTCATTATCAATAAAATAAACCTTTTGTTCATTCTTGTCTCTTGTTGATTATACATGTATTTAATTCTTGTTGTTGATCGGTGTCCATTTTTTCTTGGTAGTTTATAGTGACGATGGAATAACTGTCTTCCAATGATACTGAGCTACTAAAGAAGTGCAATGACTTTTTCAAAGATGGTCATATAGACTCGTCCGAAGAATAAATCCCCAAGTTTCTCAGTGATGATGCTTCAAGGCAGGCTAAAGAGGCTTACAAATATTTGAAGTACTTACTTGATCGGGTGGTAGCAAACAATGTTTCCTACTATGGGTTGATATAAGAACTTCAAGAATAACATAAAGAATACCATTCCCTATTGCACTAAAGTTTTTATCAGAAGTATCAAAGCTTAAGTGTAGCTGAGGGTTTTGATGACTTTATTTTTGCTTATAATAAAAAAGAGGCTTTGGTTAAATTTGAAGTTGAAGAGACTAAAACTGTTTTCAAACTCCTAGAAGAGGATAATAATAACTTAAGGGATGAATTTAATCTTCTGAAATCTTTCCTTAGAACAGCTGTTGCTACTATTGATGAAGGGCACTCCTTTTTAGAAGCTAAAAATGCAAGGTTAAGGGAGGAGTTGGAAGCAGTAAAGAAGACCAATCATGTGTCCTATTCTTGAGCAAGAAATAAGTCTGTTCGAGGTACCAAAGGGGAAGCTATGACTCATCAGACTTTAACTAACCAGGCTACCCAATTGAAAGCCAAAAATCAAGCTACCTCCGAGATGTCCCAAAAGCTCCAAACTCTGACTGAGCAACTTTCTACTCAGGTTTCTCAACTATAAGCCAAAGATGGTGTGTTGAAGAAATTGCATCACCGAATTTTCATAATCAACCTATTTTAGTATGGATGCAAGGTTACAATGAAGACTTGGGGCATTTTGATGATAGGTTTAAGTAATCCCATAATGAAGGCTGCAAATGGGGTTTGATAAATGCTCTGATAGTTATGAAAGTTGACCAGAACAAGAAGCTAAGGGATGGGTATGACCCTGGATTTATCAACCTCAAATATCCTCCCTTTAACTTGGATGTTAACTAGATTCCTATTCATCCCATTCCCAAATGCTTGATTAAAAAATTTATGGGAGATTATTGTTTGCATGATGAGCTAGAAATTGGCCGACCTTTTTCTCTGCTTGATCGGACAATGCTTCAATATTTAACTTCATCAATTCCCCTTACACTTTGGATGATCCTCTAGCTGACATGGATCCTATCTCTAAGGATGAAGGGAAACGCCCTATAGAATAAAACCTTATATTTTCATTTCTGCAATTTTAGTAACAAACAGTAATACGTAATCATTTAATTGAATTAATGAAAAGTTTTGATAAACTTTTCTTGTCAATCTTTGACTTTAAATGGATCAACTTTTAGTCAATCTATGAATCTGAATGTGTTCTTAGTTTCATCGGTTATATTGGTACCCTTAGGTTTTACCCAAGTATCATACCAATTACCAATGTTTTATTAAGATTCTACTAGTATACCCTAATTTTTAGGCTATTCATTTGTTAGCTTAGTGCCCAAGCATATGTGGAACATTTGGCCATCTTTTAGCCTAGTTTAGATGAACATTTACCATCCGAGTCTTCATTAACCAAGAATTTAGAACTTACAATTTTCCTTGCATGGTTTTTTATGTTTCGATGACCAACATTATTGGTGTCTTTGTTGATGCCGACCAACATTTAGTTGGTGGTTGCTGATGCCGACCAACATTTAGTTTGTGGTTGCTAATGCCAACCAACATTTAGTTGTTCTGTAGTTGATCTGTAGTGCATAACACTAGTACTACAAAAAAAATCAAAAATTTCAAGGAAATCATTTTCTTATTAATATAAAAATGTAATGAGTACAACTGGATTACATCACTGATAGTATTTTCTCAGGTGTTCTGCATTCCAAGGATTCTTAAACTCTTCACCCTCCAAAGTCTCAATTCGGTATATGCCTGATCGGATAACTGCTTCAATGCGATAAGGTCCATACCAATTGGATTCAAG
This sequence comes from Sambucus nigra, assembly GCA_949130495.1. Taxonomy (NCBI): domain Eukaryota; kingdom Viridiplantae; phylum Streptophyta; class Magnoliopsida; order Dipsacales; family Adoxaceae; genus Sambucus; species Sambucus nigra. The sequence goes on along the minus strand of OX422217.1, from coordinate 50,795,789 downwards.
TTTTTTGTTCTTTCGAATCACCTTGTCTAGGATGTAATCACCTTCTTTCAAGTTACTCGGCTCCACCCTTTTGTTGTAAAAATGCACATTCGTTGTAGGTAGGTTGTGTTCCTCAGAGTTGCATCCTCAAGTACTTCTTCCAACATGTCTAAGTCCAATATCCTCATTAAATAACTTACCCGGGAGTTGAAATTAAGAACTTTGTGAGTGGGTAAGCCTGGCTCGACAGGAATTACAGCTCCAGTACCAAATGCTAGCTTGGAAGGTGTCTCCCCAGTAGATGTTCTAAGAGTTATTAGGTAATCCCACTAAACATTGTGCAATTCATTGATCCAATTAACTTTGGCCTTATCTAGCCTTTTTTTAACCCATTCAAAAAAGTTATGTTCATCACCTCAGTTTGGCCATTGGTCTAACGATGGCCTGGACCAGAGTCGAGTTTTTAGACATTGGATTGGACACAATAAGAAGTAAACTCGTCATTGTCAAATTGTGTGCCATGATCGGTGATAAAGGCATAGGGCAAACAATACCTGCAAATGATATTCTTCCAATTGAACTGATAAACTCTTTCATAGAACATATCAATCAAAGGTTCATCCTCTAACCATTTAGTGAAGTAATCGACAACTACAACCAGGTACTTGAACCTTCCTCGGGTTGTCGGTAATGGCCCGACCAAGTCAATCCCCCACCTAGAAAAGGACCAGGGTGAAGTAATCGGTGTTAAGGGAGCTTGTGTAGTCGTGATTATGCTGGAAAACCTCTGTCACTTATCACACTTCTTGGCAAAAGATGCACAATCTTTTCGCATAGTTGGCCAGTAATACCCTTGTGCGTTAATTTTTTATAAATAAATTATCCCTGCTACATGGGCTCCACATGATCCTTCATGAAATTACTCAATCAAATATTTTACTTTAGCTGGATGAACACAACGTTGTAGACCAGCATTCAATCCTCTTCTGTACAAAACACCATTATCATGCACATATCTTGCATCTTTATACTTGAACTTCTTAGTTGTAAGTAGGTCGGTTGCCATAATTCCATCTTCAATATAAGCTCTTACGAGATCCATCCAAGATTTCCCCATGTCAACTCCAATAAAATTAATCATCAAATGTTCATTAGTGCTCCTATTAGCAAGTAGCTCGATAAGAATAGCCCTTCGAATCTTAGTTCTGGTTGGTGAAGCTAGCCGAGCAAGTGCATCATCTCGGGCATGTTCTAATCTTGGAATTCAAATCATCCGAACAGCTATCAAAGTATTGATAACTTCAAAATCTTTACATAAATATCTTGACATCAATTATCCTTTGGCCACATATAAATTTAACACCTGATTTACCACCAACTGTGAATTACTGTATACCACAACCTGCTCGACATTCAATGATTTAGCTAAACTTAACCCAACAATCAGAGCTTCCTACTATGCCTCATTATTAGAAGCATGAATTGGAATCGTAGATCGTACTCTCTATCTATTCCATTCAGAGTATTGAGGATGATTCCTTCTCCACATCTGACTGCATAGGATGATCCATCAACATATAGCCTCCATCGGGGAATACTACTGTCAAACTCTTATTTTGTCAGAATCCATTGATGGAAGATTTTATCCTTTGCCTCTTCATATTTCTTTTTTATCTCTTTTACTCTGCTAGAGGATTATGGTTGGTCAGTGTTAACTTCTTCTTCTGTAATTTACTTTGCTTGGAGTTGGTTTAGAACATTTCCAGTAGGTCTTTTAGCTCCTAAATATTACTCGACAGGAGTCCCCTATTGCTTGAGAAATTCTGGGTAAGCTAACTCCATAATAAAATCTTCCACAACTTGGCCTTTTAAAGAAGACCTTGGTTCATATACAATATCATACTCCCCCAACTCCACAAACTAATACATCAATCTTCCAGATTTCTCTTGTTTATGCAAAGCTTGCCTTAGTGGCATATTAGTGTATACCACTATAGTATGGGCTTGAAAATATGGTTTCACCCATCTACTAGCCTCAATTAAATCCATCGCTAATTTCTCCAGCCTGGGATATCTAATCTCTTCTCCTTGAAATGTTTTTCTAGTGTAATAGACTGTTTTCTAAACTCCATTCTATTCTCTGATCAAAGACGAACTAACAGCTGATTCAGAAACATCCAGATACAAATATAACTTTTCTCCCAAACACTAGTCGAGAGAGTTGTTTGGGTGATCCCATGTACTTTTTCAACTCTATAAAATCTTTCTATCACTCATCATTCCATTCAAAATTTTTTATAATAACATTAAAGAATGGCAAGCATTTATCTGTTGCTCGGGACACAAACCTGGTTAGTGTTGCTATACGCCCTATTACCCTTTGCACTTCCTTTTTACTGGCCGGGGATTGCATTTCTATCAATGCTTTAATCTTATTAGTATTTTTTTCAATGCCCCTTTGATTTATTATATACCTGAGGAACATTCCTTCTTGTACTCCAAAGACGCATTTGGTCGGGTTCAACATCATTTAGTACTTCTCGAACTGGTCAAACGTTTGGCTGAGGTTGACAATATAGTCAACGTCTTTTGTTCTTTTTGTTAGCATATCATAAACTTACACCTCCATATTCTTGTCTATCTGTTCCTCAAATACTTTGTTCACTAGTCTTTGATAGGTGTCACCTGTATGTTTTAGACCAAATGACAAAACATTATAATAATAAGTTACTCGGGAAGAAATAAATGAAGTAGTTTCTCTATGTTTTGGCATCATTTCCATAAAACCCAGCAACTCATGCCCCGGAGTAGAATCCACCAATTAATCAATTCATAGCAAAGGAAAATGATCCTTTGGATGCTTTGTTCAAGTCATTAAAACCCACACACATCCTCCATTTATTATTTTTCTTCTTCACCATAACTTCATTGGCCAACCAGTCCGGGTATTTCACATCTTCAATAAATGAAGCTTTTTGAAGCTTCTATCCTTCTTCTTGTGTGGTCTCGTTCTTCTCCAGGCTAAAAAATATTCTTCACTATTTTACAGGCTTAACCTCATTATAATTGAGCTCGTGGTAAAAGAAGTTTGGGTCTATGCTAGGCGTATCTTCCTGGCTCCATGTGAACACCTACTTCCTTTGGCTCAAGAATGCCACCATGTCTCGTTAAAGGAGAGGATCTAATGATGTTCCTATTTGAGTCGTTCATTCTAGTTTATAATCGTCCATAACAATGCTCTCCGTTGCTTTCATCACTTGGCCTTTCACTAGACCGATCTCATCTTGTGGGTCTAAGGTTTCAATCTCAGACTCACTATTAGGCTCTTACATATCCACTTGATAAGTGGTTGTTTTCTTCTTCACGTCTGCCATATACTCCTGTTCAGCAGACGAATAGTAGCATTCCTGAGCTACTTTTTGATCTACTTTCACTATTCTAACTCCAAAGTTGGTCGGGAACTTTAAACATTGGTGGAAAGTAGAAGGTACACCTTCAAATTACTTTAAACCTACTCTTCTCATGATCATGTTGTAAGCAAAATGAACATTTTTATCCATTATAAAGAATCTCACTTTCTCTGTCCTACTCATTGGCCATGACCGGATCAACACATCTAACTTGATTGTTACTCATCGAAATACCTTCTCACCAGAGAATCTAATGAGGGGCCATTGGTAAGGCTCCAGTTAGTTGAGTTGTAAATCCAAACTATCAAAATAGGTATAGAACATAATGTCTGCCAAATTGTCGTTATCCACTAGTACTCTTATTACCAGTACATCTTTCATTCTGACTTTGATCACTAAAGGATCGTCATGAGGATACAAGACTCTAGATAAATCATTCTTGGAGAAGCTAATTACTAGCTTATCCTTGCTGACTTTCCTTGGTAGGTCTTCCTCTACAAGGTTAATTCGTTGGATACTGGAATAATCTTTAGCCTCGTTAAGGTAATCCTTCCTTCCAGTTGTATGATCTCCTCCTCCTGTATCCCCTCCTGTAATCGTATGACAATCACAAGACCCAAAATTAAGTGTGAATACCTCACGTTCAGGTTACCAAATCTACTGGGGGAGGTCAGGATCATCTTTTGTATCATCATTATGTTTCCTTTTCTTCTCTTATCTAGGTCTACAAGGAGAATTAGATCTCTGTCGACCTCTACCTCCAGTTATTCCACCTGTTTTTTGATCAACAAATTTGTCCAGTTTTCTTCACCTGATGAGCACCTCTATCTCATTCTGGAGAGCAATACACCTGTTGGTTTTATGAACATTATCTTTTTTAAATTCATAATACTTGGTCTTATCCCTCTTATCATCAAGCGTCCTTAACTTTTGAGGCCCACTCAAATCATTATTATGCTTGATTTCCTTCAAAACATGATGCATATCCATTGTTAAGAGAGTGTAATTGGTATATTTTCTGAGATGATCTAGACTTCCTTTTTCTTTTGAATCCTTGCCCTCATTTTGGTTTTTGTGCTCCGTCTTATCCGACTTACCATAAGACTTTGCTTCTGCCTTTGTATCTGAATTCTTTTTAGCTCCCATAGCTTCCTCAGCATTCATAATCTTTGCTTCCTTAGCCATTAATTTCGTCATCTTCTTTCGGGGATCTTTTGCCAAAGTATAATATAGTTTGTCGGGAAGCAAACAACTCATGAGGGCTGTAATTGTAGTATTTTCCTTGTAATCAATAACCTCTAATTTCTCATTGTTGAAATGAGTGATGTAATCCCTGGTACTTTCTCCTACCTTCTATCTCACACTGAGAAAATGAGCTACTCGTTTCACTAGTTTGGCTCCAAAGCAAAAATTACCAATGAATATCTCGATAAGCTATTAGAAGCTAAAAATCTTCCCCTAAGGAAGAATATTATACCGGATTTGAGCAAATCTAGTGATTTTCCTTGAGAATTCCCTATACCTCATCTCTTTAGGGACAACATAAATATCATCTGCTGCATGGTATTGTTCTATGTGAAGAACTAGATCAGTCTTCCCATCATACTTCAGAATAACCACTGGAGCTTTGAACTTGGTCAGTGTAAGAAAATCTACAATGGCTTGCACAAAAGGGTATCCCTTAATAAAACTTCTTTGGAGAGGATTCTTGGTCTTTTTCCATTTCTAACAATCTATCCTCCAAACGATGAATGGAAGCCTTCCAATCATCATTGCCAGCACCAGATCTATTAGTTATAGCTCTTTCATTCTGACCAACTATCTATGCTGAGCTTTCCTCATGTGAGCCCTCTATTTGATTGGACCCAACTGCTCATTAGGCATCTGATCTGGATTTAGAGGATCCTTCTATTTGGTCAGTTGGTCATCAAGTCATTCTCGACAAAACCCTAGGGGAATTTCTGTTTCCCCTGGGTACCAAACGATGAAAGGGAGAGGCTCTACTTTGACTTTCTAAGGCATTGAATCTTTCTGGAGTGAGGGATGGCCCTTCAAAATAATCATGGCTCCTAATGGAAGAAGTTGCTCTAGGATGGCAATAAGGATCGATAGATGTTCTGGAATAACTAGGCCTATCACGCCTTGATGATGACAATGGCATGTTTCTTTGACTGGACTGGACTGTACAGGAACTCGAGCTTGTAGAGTTTGAGTCAATTGCCTCATCGTATCTTGCATGGCTTCTTGACCTCTAGCTAGACTAGCCAAAATTCGAGTGAAATCATTATTACTTAGATGGGTTAAGGGGTTAGGCGAAATGCCCTAATTTCTGGTGCTTGTTTCGGAGATATCAATCATGTATGATGAATTTGTGAAAACATCTGACAATATGTTCCCACAAACGGTGCCAATCTGTTGATGCAAAAAAATAGGCTAGGTATAATTAATTGATCACAAATAATTAAGTAATACGAATAAGACAAATAAGGTTTTTAAAGTGGTTCGACTCAAAGGAAAAGCCTATGTCCACTGTTATGTATTGCTTGATTGCCTTTATTTATTTTCGTCCTCTTCCTGCCATGACGTAATTACAATGTATTTATATCCCATGAGGGGTGTTAAGAGTCATAATGTGAAAGGATGGAATGCCTTTATTGATTAGGCATCTACATCAATACATAATAGAAATTAAACGTAAAATTGCTAGCGTTTCATTAGCTAAATCGGTAGGGCATCCTTGTTGCTTGGGCTTCCTTGTAGGTAGGGTGTCTTTGTTGGTCAGGGATCAGTATCATGCTGACTTCGACTTGTGCCATATTGGATGACAGGTGCTGTCTTGGAATTGGTCCACGTAAGGTGATGAATTTTGGTATTAACACTTGGAGTTAGAAAATACTTATTTTCCTTTTGGAAATCGTTCACGACACAGAGTTGTGCTAATTATAGGTTAAAATCACATTTGGTTGCTTAATTATCCACTAATCACTTCACTTATGTCACTAACTCATTCTTTACATGGACTTAGTATTTTTCACATTTATTTCAAAAATTACCCTTTTGAAACAACATTTACAAATTTCATTTCACCAAGGTTGTTCTTTTTCCATTTCTTAGCACAACTAATTTCTTTATTATATTCCACTTTTATTCATTATTTTTTCTAAGAATGCACCCATATTGCATACTTTAATGGGATCCACGGTGCTGCCGACGCCACCATATGCTCTCACCAGTGATTTTGGGCCTTTCACCCTAGGGCTTTGGGCCCTCCATAATTTTTCCAAGTTCTTTCAAGTTTCCTTTATCATTTGTTTTAAGATTTTTTCGTGTCCACATTACTCCACTTTTATAGACCGAACCGAAACCCCGGGAACTACACCCCGCATTTCTCTTACACTTTAGAAAATAACCATTTCATGTCCTTTACACATTTACATTGATTTCCTTCGAAAAATCATACCATTTAGGACTATCTTGTGTAACACCTTTTCCAACATCTTTATTTCATAAAAATATTCCACTTTACGTAAAATTACCATTTTACCCATTTGTTTCCAAATTTACCTCTCCTCTAGTTTTACTAGTGTTATTTACCAAAAACATCATTAAGTTCTTGAATATTTTTAACACTTCTTTAATACTTTGTAGTAACACACTTCTCAAGATGGAAATCTCTTTATTTCATCACTTTCTTTATCAAAGAAATCATTTGTTATTTTGAAGACTACTTTACAAGAAAAACACCATTGTCCTTTCTCATCATGTGTAGTCTTGAAAACATACACGTATCACATTTTCTACACTTATTAACACACTTTAATCGCTAAAATTTCTATTTTCTTAATTTCATGTTAAAACTTATTAAAACCTTTACTAAACTTTTTCATATTATCATTGCCAAATTATTACGAGTTCATATATACGGGGATAGGGCATTTATGTCCAAAGATCTCATAAAATGAGTTTAACATGTGATTTATTCAAGAAATTTCATAAAACTTACAAAAACATGCTTTGCGTGATAAAAAAGACAATTTTGTTCTCCAAACTTGAATAAGTGTCTAATTTCAATAAAATCCCACTTTTCCAAGAAAACTTCATGACTTTGTTCACAAAATATGTCAACTTGATAAATATTATTTTAAAACATTTTGTTTCATAAAATGTTTAGCACTATGTTTTTTCTTGAAAATATATCATTTTGTAAAAACCATGAAACAATTTGTAAAAACCATTTTACATAAATCATTAGAAAATAGCCTTCTACAACATACATGCATCCTACTATTAAAATCCTATATACAAGACCAAATACTAATGTAATACAGTTCTTAAACTTAAAGAGTAGAGTTTCCCACCTGATTAAATATAAATTGCGGATGAGATGTGGAAGAGTATGGCAATCCACCACATCCTAAGGTGTCCTTAATAAGGTTGCCTAACTCCACCAAGATTATTTCTTTGAATCCTCCAAATATTCCTTTGAAACATCAGGATTTCTTCTTATTTTCTTCTCTAAAAATCCCCAACAACATCTCAATAAATTTATATATTGCCCAAGAGATGGCGTAGATGGGTTTTATAGGCTTTAATGTAGTAGACAAGGATTATAGTATGGTGGTTTTAGGTTGATGAGTAGTGGTTTTAGGGTGGTGTAAAGCGGGCTCGGTGGTGGTAAGGCTCCAAGAGCTTAGAGAGAGAGAGAGAGAGAGAGAGAGAGAGAGAGAGAGAGAGAGAGAGAGAGAGAGAGAGAGAGAGAGAGAGAGAGAGAGAGAGAGAGAGAGAGAATACCCTATAATGGGCCAAAGTCTCACTTAAATATCCCAAAACCATTAGGGGTTAAATTCCATAAATTCCCCAAAGCTTAATCCCGAGTTGATATGTTATGTGATAGTGTGAGACATGTCAAATACAATGGTCAATATCGTGACAATATTTTCTCGTACGAATGAGATTTGGATCTCGTTCAAACGAGAACCACTCTAATTCGAGCGTACTTAGAATGAGGTTCTCGTAAGGGTAGGTTATCTAAGCAGGTGGATGTTGTTTGAATGTCATTCGAGTTTCCTTCGAATGAAGGATGCATGTTATTAGAATGACCAAGCATCTCGTTCGAATGACCCTGATTTTTTTAAAATAAATTTATGGACATTCTAAGTCCAATTAATTTCACCAAGTCCATGATATTAACCAAATTTGACCAATAATTCATCGTTAAAAGTTTAAAGCCCTATTTTTTCATATCAAGTAACAAAATTACACGGGTACAGTTGAAATCACTAGGTAGGTGCCACATTCTGACTTCATTAAGGAATTTCATCCTCAAAATTTTTAATCCATCAATTCCTTATGTTCTTAGAGGTTATCAATTCTTATTTTTAGTAATAGGGATATTTCAAAGTATGGTCATAAAATTTTTCAATCATTATGAAGTCATCACACGTCCTTTAAAAGGCATTGTCCACAAAGATTTTTACATGCAACATATACTAATACCCACTATCAGGTTGTCCATCAAAGTCACATAGCAGTCCTCGAGTCTCCAATTAACCGATGATCACGATTAGTTAAGTCATAATCCTTCATTGCTAACACCTAAGATGTATCAGCATATATATCATAGTAACACTCTTTAGTGATTGACACATCACCCAAGACAAAATGCCATTCAACTAACTCACAATCCATCAAAATCTCGGGTCTCAAAATGTTATCATTTCATATTCCGAGTCTCCTCAAAATCTCGAGTCATCCTGACCGGAGAAACTCACTTAAACATGATACTTTCCATGCATCGCTAGTCACTATCTCCAAAGAGCAACATACTAATGAAGTCACAAATCGTTCAATGGACTAATACCTCCCACAAGATCCTTTTTGAACCTTGGATCACTTTGGCCATTCGATTATGTAACACTCATCCAAGTATTACACCAATACACTCATTCTGGGAAAATAACACTATATGTTATGTTCACACCTTATGATATCAAATCATAATCTTGCTCAATATATCTAAAGCCGTTCAATGCCATGTCGGCCAATCCATAAGATCTCTATTCCTATGAAAAATGGATACTACAAGAAACTTTATGGCCTCACTCGCAACCAAATGTACACAAAACTTTTGCAATCAAAATGGATACTTTAAATAAGGGCACACATAGTTACCGAGACACATTGACCAGGCTAGGTCCAACCACACTCTTATAGATCCAAGTCCTGTCATAAACGAAACAACAACATGATATAATCATAGGATAGTGCAATTGAGGGAACATAATCCTCGACTACCGAAACTGAATCAACAAAACAAATTAGAATGAATGAACAATTATTATGAGGGGATCCCATCCACATTCAACACGATATGGTCAATGAGAGGAGAACCTACATATGGTTTAAAGTCTAGAACTCCTCTTAGATGGTCTCGTCATATCCTAGCCTAGCCATAAGCCGTGGCTTGGATCACCAATCGTTATGCATAAGATAATAAACCATTCATACCAATGAGATGAAAGTAGCATATGAACCTATTTTCCTATCGGAAGTCAATGCTAGTCATCCTTACTTAGTACTACACATGTCTACACCTTTTAATCCGTACAAGTTTAGCAAGGCAGGCCGAGAACTAATCCTTCCCCTACCAGGGCTATTCTACCTTAGACTGTCGACACATGTTGATACTGTAATAAAACTTCGATAAACCATATGGGTTAATATTCTCAAGTCCTTAACATGAAATCATCAATTTGAGTCCACAACGCATTTCCTAGTACTCATAAAAAATAAGTACGACACCTTCTATACTATTCATCATATTATAAATGAGTATCATTCCCAATTGTGACATAAATATTTAATTTCCTTTTAAAGTATTGATAACCAATTTATACCAAACTAGATGGCTCACTAAGAGGACTACACGATTTGATTCCTTTTAACTTAACCACTAACCTGATATCATCACATGACCCTCAATACAACCATCACTAGAATAGTTGCACTCCAAAATTCTGAACATAACTAGTTCCCTAACGACACCAAGCATACTCCAATGTAATTGTCACCATATACTTAAAAAGATTTCATCATCCATAATCATCCCATAGTAGGTACGGTAGACACCCCATTCTGTTACCCCCTAACTCTCCTTAGGTCCCTAGTACCTCCCTTCATCAATACAAACCCAGGTTATGTCCCGAGTACTAACATAGAAGCCATCAGGCACTCTCCGGCTTAGTTTGACCAAAAAGCAAACTCTTCATCTCGACCGAGGATGAATGAATCTTCGAATGGCACTGAATACCCTTTCCAATGGTCCATTCCATGCATGATTCCGACTTACCATGCGGACGAACGATCCATTTGCATCCAAAACCTGACCAGAGGCCACCAGGTGCTCCGGGCTCTATTTGACCTAAGTCAACTCTTCATCTTGACCGAGACTGAATGAATCCTTGAAATGAACTGAATACCCTTTCCAGCGGTCCATCCCGTGTGCGATTTGGACTTATCATGCGGATGAACGATCCGTTTGCGTCCGAACGACACCCCGTCCAATGGACCAACAAATGCTTCCGAGCCATATTTGACCTAAACAAAACTCCCGAATCTGGGAGAAGTCCAAAAAACTTTCGAAGGTCTCTGAATTACCTTTCCAAGGATCTACTCCGTGTGCGATTCTGACCAACGGTTTGCCTCCGGCAGTCAATTTCCCCGAAAAGGCCTGAAACACACTACCAAATGGCAGGTTCCAGACCCTGCCTATCGGCAGGTGCCGATAGGTAGGATCAGGTCTATGCCGATCGGTAGTGACCTGAGCCTATAAAAGGAGGCCATCACCTTATTTGCAAGGGGAGCCCAGATCTGATAAAATTCACTCGCAACGAATCCCAAAAAGCTCTCTCGAAGGCAGCGTGATTTCAACTTCCAATACCCTTTTTTACTTCCACTTTCCATCATCCTTTTCATCAAACTTGGTTAATTAGCCACTCTCCATCATCATCCAAGTGTAAGGGATGCTATCCAACATTCAAGATCAAGCTCAAGATCTTCAAGAAGGTCCAACTTTCTCAAACTCTCTCTTAAATTCTCTTAAATTCTCAATAACTTGTTTTATTACTTAGCACTCTTATTATCTCATCTCACACATCCTAATATACTTTTTATTTAGTATTATTGAACATCTCTTATTTTCATTATAAATAAAAACCAAAAGAATAAGAAAAGGTGGGTTTGCTCATAAATTCAAAATAGGTATTCTCAAACTTTTCTCACACTTTTCTCACAACTAAAACACTTTTTCTACACACACAAACACACACCCGGAAATAAGAGATCCCCCATTTCGATTTATGGGATAAACCCCACCAATCGTTTTGTATGCGAACTACGTGGACTTTGATGCCTTTATAGGCTACGTAGGCGTCTCGGGGTAAAACCCAAGACTGGAGTCCTTTTCTCACTTTTTCTCTCATTTTCCTATCTTATCTAAAGCTAATTTTCTTATATTCTATATAATTGTAACGTATTATTCCATATGCGTTATCGTTCCATTATAACGACCAACGCAGGGGTAATCGCGTAGATCTTATTTTTCTAATACTATTCTTATGTCTTCCTACGGATGACTCGCTTTATCTTTTCCATGATACAAGTCGAGGATTCCTACATCCATTATATATATACACATGCACACATATCACGGGGGGAAATATAAGGGAAAATAGCAAATATCCATGAGAGACCAAAAGGGTGGAATGGGTTCCTAACATCTTCCCATTTCGTAACTAATCCTCTCAACCCTTCTCGAATCATTTTGGTTTCGCATGCACCAGTCTGTCTTTGGATGCCATCCTTCGGGATGGCTTCCCCTTTTTTTCTTTTGTCTGTTTTGAGTAAAATAGATTGGCGACTCTGAATCTCTCTACATTTTTATACCTCATCTCAAATGATGCCGATCGAAGCACTCCCAAGAGGGATGCACGGGATCCAAAGAATCCTCTCCCTTCACGTGCCCGCCCGCGCGGCGAGGATCGAGAATGGCCACAGTGGTGACTCCACTGGGGATATGTGTATTTTGAGGGCCTGACTCTATTTGCATGGATGCGATTTTTGTTTATGTTTTCCCCTATATCTGCATGTTCCCCCCTTTCCATGTGTATCCCATGCTTATGCTTATGTTCACACACTTGCAGAAAATTCTCCATGTACACTTCACACCACGTGCACCTAGGATCACATATATTCGCATGTTGTACGCATCACCTATCCATACTTGGTGTACCTTGGGTACTCGTACTTTGCTCCCTATTTTGTCATAATCAAGAAAGGCATTCTCATCATAAGATACTAATAAGAGAATCATGCATGATTCAAACGACATCACCAAAGAGCATTGTTATTGACCAAATTTTACCCAGTAACTGGAGGGTCACTTCGTGATGGGCGCTAGTCTGGCAGGTCGCAGTTAGCCTAAGCGATATAACTCTCACCTTCCATTGGCCAAGTACCTTCGACGTATATCGAACGGTTCCCCCGCATCGTTCTATTTTACCGAAGTCATGATGGGAGGTATATTGCAGGGAATTCGTTCACGTACGCTGAGTATATCAAATTCGCTCTCACACGTACCGTCCCCACGAGGTATATGGTGAGGCAATTCACGTACATTCAGGTATATCAAATGGCTTGTCTATAAATACCGATTGCTCATAAGAGCAAGACGTATATCATGGAAGTCACGCCAATTGGGGGAACCCATGACGATTCACCCAACCAACTGCATACCCACATATAGGTGTCAAACCTAGGGCACGCATTTTAGATTGTCGGTTTCGACCCGAAACTCTACCAAAATTCTGGGTTGATCCGTCGCTCGAATTTTCGTGCACTTTTAAAATGTGACCCTGTCCGTGAGCATGGTTACAAGTCCAATCGTAGCTTTGAATATATTAAAAACCCCACTTTTCTAGGATCGGGTCCCGTCTGGCATTGCGTTTAGGAGAATTAAATACATGTGAGAACATAATAATCTTACTGTGTTTCGTCTCCAAAAACATTTCTCCCTTCTTTATAAAAAATCCAAAAAGATTCCTCCCTTCTTTATCAAAAATCGAAAAACATTTCTCCTTTCTTTATACAAAAAAATGAAAAAAATGAAAAATAGTTTCTTCCCTTTTTCTCAAAAATAAATCCCATTCTACGCCTTCTCAGGTCGATTACAAGCCCTTGGCATGGCTCCCTAGTGGCTTCGATCTTCAGTCAAATCACCCCGAAGTTTCGTCCATTCCTCTAATACTTTTTCCAAGTCCAAAATCCATCCACCTTCTATGGAGAATATAGATCAAGAACCAATCATACAGTCATATATGACGACAATCCTAGCTCAGCACGTGTCCAAGATTTACAACCTCCAAACCGAGGTCCGAGAGATGCAACAAAAACAGGTTCCAATTCCTCAAGAGCTCGAGGCCATATTCCCTCGTGATATGCGTCCACCCAAGCCTATCTGGGTTCCGAAAGAATATCATCACGCTCCACGTGTCCCTTCTGTCAATGGGTCATCGCCTTCCTAGCTTCCAATACCAAACATTGCCCAGCCTATGGCTAACCTGCCTGTGGTTGTTCACCCAAAGGAGGAGGAGTTGAATAAAGTCAAAGAGGATCTCAAGATGCTCACCAAGAAGTTTGACCAAGTTAGGATCTCTGGGAATTACATGGACTACACCCATATGTCTCCTTATCCGAAAGCGAGATTGCCCGAGAAGTTCAAGATGCCAAATATCGAGAAGTTTGGAGGGAGTGGACCCCCGATTGTTCATCTTCCGAGTTATCACCATTCCATAACTCTACTAGGGGCTTCTAAAGAAGTGATGGCCCAATTGTTTCAGCAAACTTTGAATGATAGTGCTCTCCGATGGTTTTTATCTCTGGAGGAATCCAGAATCCATAACTGGGAGGATGTATCCCAAGAATTTATGTCGCAATATAAATACAACAAAGATCTTGGGATCAATCGTCGTGATTTAGATCTACTCAAACAGAATCCAGGAGAATCAATCAGTAACTTCATAACCCGGTGGAGGGAACAATCAGCTACCATGACCAATCGGCCATCCGAGGAAGAACATGTCAACATAGTAAAGAAGAACTTATTTCCCCATGTCCAAGCAACGATGGGAGGACAATACTATCCTTACTTACGAGATCTCAGAGAGGCTGGGGTAGAAATCGATGAAAGCCTCATTAGAATAGAGGGTGAACTAAAGAAGGTGTCCGGACAGTTCACCCGTAGAAAGCATGAGAAGCCTGCCAGTGTTACAGTCTCAACCATCAATAACATATCTCAACCAACCACATCATGGGCACCAAAAAGACACCCTTCCCCCATCCGAAGGGAATACACTGAGCTCCATGCTCCCCTCTCCAAAGTTTACCAAGCCATGTTAGGCCGAAACCTCATAAAACCCTTGGATCCCCGTCCATTGCCAAATCCACTCCCAAGAAAGTTCAAGGCTGATGATCATTGCGCCTTTCACCAAACTGCGGGCCATACCACCGACCAATGCTTTCACCTTCGAAACATAATCCAAGATCTCATTGACCGGGGTACCATCGCCCCACCAGCCAATCCTAAGCCAAACACTACTCACAATCCACTTCCGAATCATACCAATGCTATCTCTTTAGAAGAAAACCCATATTTCTACCCCTCAACTCAAATCAAACCCATATACTCTCCTAAACCTCTTCAAATTTGCCAATATTTCCTCCTACACCTTACTAGCCTCGCTGATCAGGCACTGTCACTCCTTACCAGAGCATGATTCGCTGTTCGTACCCGTTCTGAAAATGGTAGTATGGAATTGTCAGAGGTGTTAAACCAACTCCTAAAGTTCGGATTGAAATTGCCCTCACAGATGGTTATCAATTGCCAAAGTTCAGTACACTGTTCTAGGATAGCTACCCATGGGCTGAAAGTTTCCAACACCGCGTACAATCGCTCATCAAAGATATCAAAGAGGCTGAGGAAAGTGATTCTGAAGATTCCTTCAACTTACAAACACTGGGCTAACACTCTGCATGGTTCATTTAGGCACTAGATCAATGGTTCCATCCCATCTGATTAAAGATGCTGATACATCCCTCCTCACCTAGCATGCTGCACCAGTTTTGCCTCTTGAAATCTCCCCTAACCCCAATGTTTACCCTATTTCTTGTTCTATTGTCCATCCTTGTTCAAATGTAATCGAGACCTCTTTTGATAAGGTTCTCAATGTTGTTTTTCCTATCAATGAAATAAATGAAGATTTTGAGTATCTTGATGTGCCTTACATTAACTACTTGGATTCTAATCAAACTTTTAATGATGATGATTTTGCAAATGAATAATTCTTAACTGATCTAAATAAGGTTAATAATAAACAACATAACCGTGTTCAAGTTAATGAAGAAGAGACTATTGTTATTAATCTCAGTTCTAGTAGCCAAGTGCGTGAGATTAGGATAGGGGCTACCCTTGACAAGCATGAGCGCGCACAACTCGAAGAATTGCTGAAAGATTTCATGGATGTCTTCACATGGTCGTATGATGATATGCCCGACATTGATTCTGATATAGCTCAGCACGAGATCCCCACTCTCCCAGATTACAAGCCGGTTAAACAAAAATTGATAAATCTCAGCACTGAATGGGCGCTCAAGGTCAAAGAAGATGTGGTCAAACAGTTAAGAGTGGGATTCATTCGCGTGATCAAATATCCCATATGGCTAGCCAACATAGTACGTGTGCCAAAATCATAGGGAAGGTTCGAATGTGTGTAGACTACCGAGATTTAAAGAAAGCTTCTCCAAAGGATGATTATTCTCTACCCGATATTGACATGATCATGGACAACACATCCAGTCATGCTCTCAAGTCATTCGTCGACGGGTTTGTTGGATACAACCAAATCAAGATGCACCCCGACCACCAAGAAAAAAGTGCATTCATCACCCCATGGGGAACCTTTTGCTACACCATTATGCCATTTGGTCTCAAGAATGCTGGGGCTACCTACCAAAGGGCTGCCACAATCATCCTGCATGATCTGATTCATAAATTAGTCCAGGTTTATAAGGATGATATGATTATCAAGTCCAAAACTAGAGAAGGTTACGTTACCGCTATCCGGAAGTTCTTCGAACGATTGCGACGGTATAAGATACAACTTAATCCAAAAAAGTGTGTCTTTGGCATTACAAAGGGAAAACTTTTGGGATTCATGGTCAGCAAAAAGGGGATAGAAGCAGATCCTGCAAAGCTGAAGGCCATACTTGAGATGCCACCGCCCCGAACAGAGAAAGAAGTCCGAGGTTTTCTTAGGAAATTGCAATATATCAGTCAATTTATCAGCCAATAAACCTCCATATGCGAACCAATTTTCAAGATCCTCCGAAAGGATTTAACCAAGGTTTGGAACGAGGCCTGCCAAGAAGCTTTTGAACGAATCAAACAATATCTGACCCAACCTCCAGTGCTCATGCAACCACAGTCTGATCTTATTTTGTTCATATACCTAATCATAACCAACACTACAGCTGGGGCTTTGCTAGCCCAATACCTTGAGGACTCCTGTAAAGAAAGATCCATCTATTATGATAGTCACAAATTGGCCAGGTACGAGGTCAACTACACTAATTTGGAGAAGGCATGTGTCGAACATGTCTGGGTCACCCAAAATTTGCGATCCTACATGCACACCTTCCCCATAAAACTTGTATCCCGAATGGACCCCATCAAATACCTGCTTGAGAAACCCGCCTTATCCAGTCGAATGGCCCGATGGTTGATGTTCCTAACCGAGTTAGATATTGTGTACATCACACAGAAAGCTGTTAAAGCAAGAGCCATCTCTGACTACCTCGTCGATTACCCCATGTCCGGATCTCCGAATTCCCAGATGAAAATATCCTCGGCATTGCCCTAGACCGCCTTTGATGGGAAATGTTCTTTGAGGGTGGTGCCAACAAAAAGGGGTATGGCATTGGGATACTTCTGATCACCCCGGATGACTCCCACACTGCCATCGCCATTAAATTGGATTTCTATTGTACCAATAACATGACGGAATAGGAGGCATGCACAATAGGCCTCTAAGTTTCTCTCAAGAAAGGTATTCAATACCTTGATCTCTACGGGGATTCTGCCGTTATCATCGGTCTAGTGCTCAGAAAGTGGAAAGTCAAGAACAAAAAGCTCCAACTCTTTCATGCCCACTTAGAAGAGTTAGCCTCCCGATTCTGAGATATCACCTTCCATTACCTACCCCGAGCAAAGAATAACCTAGCCGATGCTCTCGCTACCTTGGCCTCCATGGTTGACATGCTTGAGGGAATAATAATGACCCCCTTCCTAGTTCAAAAGCAAGACAAACCGACCCATTGCTACCATATTTAGCTTGTCTCCACCGAATATATCGAACTAGCCGATTGCTGGTACTATGAAGCCTGGTGCCTCCTCAAATACGGTAGGTATCCCGAGGGTTCCAATAAGAAAGACCTAACAACCCTCTGAAGACTAGCCACCCAGTACATCATCTGTCATAAAGCTCTACTCAAGAGGAACTTCGATGGAACTCATCTACACTGTACCGCAGGGGATGAGATTGAGAAGATAATGCAGAAAATCCACAGCGGGGAATGCGGGTCCCACATGAATGGTCATATTCTTACTAAGAAAATCATCCGACAGGGCTACTACTGGACCACCATGACCCAGGAGTGCACCGCCTATGTCCGGAGATGCCTCAAATGCCAACAATTCTCCAATTTTCAGCACCTACCTCTGCGAGAATTATACAACATGACCTCTACCTTGCTGTTCTCCACTTGGGGTGTCAGCATCATAGGGAAGGTTACACCAAAGGCTTCAAACGGACATGAGTTCATCCTAGTATCCATTGATTATTTCACCAAATGGGTCGAAGCAGAGTCATACGCAGTATTTAACGCCAAGAAAGTGGCCAAATTCCTCAAGAAAAATATTATCTACCGATATGGGGTCCCGCACGAGCTAGTGTCAGATAACGGGTTGCTTTTTGAAACAGAAGTCACAAAAGTAGTCAACGAGTTCGGGATTCAGAGACACAAATCTTCTCCCTACCGATCTCAGACCAATGGTGCAGTTGAAGCCACCAATAAAAACCTTAAAGCTATCATCAGCAAGATGATCGAAAGTTGTAGGGATTGGGCCGACCAGATCCCGTACGCTCTCTAGGGCTATCGAACCTCAATTCGAACCTCTACTGGGGCTACCCCTTACTCCCTGGTCTACGGCATGGAAGTAGTCCTACCTGTGGAGCTGGAAGTACCCTCGCTACGCGTAGTCCTACCTGTGGAGCTGGAAGTACCCCAAAGCCGTCTTGATGAGCTAGCGCTCCTAGATGAATGAAGATTAAAAGCTCTTTACCACATACAGGGGTACCATCACCGAATAGTGCAATAATTCAATAAGAAAGTCAGGGACCGCGGTGTCCGGGAGGGGGATTTAGCCCTCGAAGAGATAATAGAACCCATCTGGGACCCAGAGGGAAATTCAAGCCAAATTGGAGTGGCCCCTACATTGTGAAGAAAATCTTATCTGGCGGTGCCACCATGCTCACTGACCTATATGGAGAAGAGATGGCTCGTCCAGTCAATCTTGACCATTTCATGAAATTCTACTCCTAGTCCAAAATCTCGGCGCGCTACGACTATTCTCATCCCCCTTCTATTCTAAAAAACTCTTCATTTCCCTATACCCAGAACTATGTGGGCCTGATCCTCTGTAAAAAACTATTTTCAATAAGATAAAAAACTTTTCAAAAACCCCAGGGGTACGTAGGCAGTTCATACACCTCACATGAGTGTGGCCCTTTCTTTTTCCCAAAATACTATTCTTTTCTTACCTCCGAGAATGGCGGTTTATTCTAACAAATACTTGAACAAAAGGATTAGGTATGCCTTAGCAATCGGTATAGATAATTTAAAATGAAAAATTCATCGAAAGGCACAGCTGGATGATTAGTAACTTGCTTATTTCATTAATAAGAAATTACAGTTCGGATTACATAAGAAAAGGAAAGGATAACTCCTTTCCCCATACTACCATAAAAGCCAAATAAAAATCCCCATATCTATCACACAAATAAACTCCCCAGGAGTCCTACCCACAGCTACCCAAGGAGCCTACACCCTCATCATCTACATCTTGAGGTTCCCAAGTTTCCCCTACCTGAATAGAGTGCCGTAAACACTCCATGGATCGATCAGCCCGAATCATCTTCGAAAAGACCCCAACACCCCCTTCCATGGTGTTAGATAAAACAAACCATCTTTGTCCAGTGTCCACTGCCAACATCTTGCTGACTACTTTACTCCACAACCACTTCATATAATCTTTGGGGACATGCCAAACTTTTTCGATAGACTGGGAGGGACGGGTCGACGGACATCGATTTTCCCACAAAGATCCAAGCAACGGACACAGGCGCTCAGTCAAATCTTCTACCGGAAAGAAATTTAAGGTCCGAGGTGGCACGACCTATGCCCAGCCAAATTGGCGTAGAAGCCGCCAAGGGAAATAAAAGGAGGTCTGCCTGAGACCAACCAGCCGTGCATATAAATACTCTCCTAGCTCCAGAACAGGTTGTAACTGCCCCCACCAAGGCACTGACCAATACAGACCATGAGCCCCATGCTCCCAGTTCTCAACGTACAGACCAACACTAATAAAGTAGCGTGAAAAGATGTTGGGTACGATCGACAAGGGATATTCTGGAGTGGTCGCCAAGTGAAATATTTTGGACAACCACATGAACAGCATTACGGGGCTACCCCTCAAAAAGTCAGAACGACCTTCTCTCCAGGCATCCAAGCCATTCAGGGTCTCTGCCAGTATCACCGCCACAGGATTGCGATGGTATGACATCCACGAAGTAATGGCTGCAAGTTGCGGGTCCACCAGCAGTTCTCCAGTCACCAGCAATAATTTTGAAACCATACCAAGAACAACGGCTCCAGTATAGCCAACATCACCTACTTCCCTTAAATGCACAGACTGCAGCACCACCGG
This sequence comes from Sambucus nigra, assembly GCA_949130495.1. Lineage (NCBI taxonomy): Eukaryota > Viridiplantae > Streptophyta > Magnoliopsida > Dipsacales > Adoxaceae > Sambucus > Sambucus nigra. The sequence goes on along the minus strand of OX422217.1, from coordinate 50,775,302 downwards.
GAGGGAGATCATTCCTCCAGTGACCAATGGTCTGGCCGTCGAAGGAGAAATATGAAGAAGCCCAGCCAACAAACCCCTGAGAGAATGGAAAAATTCGGGCAAAGCCACAACAACACTAGGAATTACATCCAGAATGGCAGAAAACCCCTTGAAGGTAGGACAAACTTCATCCTACCCAAAGCGGAATACGTGGTCTTCAGGGTGCTAGAATTGTACCGTTGCCATGAGCACGTTCCACTCAAGAGGCTGATTGCGCCACAAGGAGACTCGACGCATGTTAAAAGCATCATAGTCGACATTATAAGAGCACATTGCTTCCAAGGCTTCAAGGTAATTGGCAAACTCAATGCCACCAGGGAGAGCCATCTTGCAAGGTTAAGAGATAGTGGGAAAGTAAGTGAAAATGCCAAGGTGTGATGAAAACACTCCACCCTTACCCCTTTTTATACTTGAGAACCCTCACAAGAGACATAATCCCTGCATAAATAGGAGGGAATCATACCCCACAAGGTACTAGAGGCTAAGGAGGGTACCAATCAAAACTTTGAATTGATGGGACTGAACTGCCGATAGGCAGGTCAGGGTGCTTGCTGATCAGAACCCCCCCCCCCCCATTTTAGAAATTTTCTCTTTTCCTCTTTTGTCAAATCAGAAAACTCAATAGAAAAAAAGTGAAATTCTCAACAATATTTCAAAATCCCATTAATAAAAAAAAACTTTCCTTCAAAAAATTCCAAAAAATTCCTTTTTACGGTCTCAGCAGCAAAGTAAAAAGCGCATGTGCATGCATTCATTCATCATTAATAAAAGATAATAAAAAAATCCATTGCATTGCATAAATATGTTTTTTGTGTTACATAATCTTTGCAGGAAATAAAAAGAAAAAGCAAAAATAACGGGACTCAGCCCGAATCCACATTCTCTCTCTCTCTCAAGAACTTCCACCCCTTCTACGTGCTCTCTTCCCCCCTATGGTGAGACGATGAGCAACCACCTCCTCCTCAGCAATATGTGGAACCACCCGCTCTTCGTGGTACTAGGAATTGCCGAACTCATGCGCCAGCAAATGCCTCATCCGCGCGTTCACCCCGGTCGCCCCTGCATCCTGAATGGCTATCCCCCAGGGATAAAAGGTCACCTAAAAATCTTCAAGAAGGAGTAAATCAATACAAGATCAGAAGGTGCAAAAACCAAGACTGAAATGGAAAGAATTTTACCCTACCACTGGTCAGGTAATTCAAGACCTGACGCACCACCTCCAGAGAGAGAGATCCATTCGACTTCCGATTGGCCTTATGCCATCGATACAATCGACAGAAGTCCCCAACAGTGTCATCCTCCAAAGATATCAATGGGGTATTGCACCCAATCACCTCGTAGAACCACGTCTGAATTCACAAACAAAAAGAGACGCATAAGGAAAATGCGAATGCATGAAAGGAAAATGGGAATGCATAAAAGAAAAATGCAGATTCATGAAAGGAAAATGCACAAACTGAAGAATACCTCAAGAAGGTACGTGGCCCCATTATAGGTTTACCGGTAGCACCGGCTGAATGCATCCAGAGAAGAGTAAAGGGTCGCCAAAGTCAGAGTCCCCCAATAATAGAAAGGGATGTTTGAAAACATCCTCAGGTACGACAAGAACCACAAATGGATAACGTTGCCGCTCGACGCCACCATAAAACCTCCCAATACCAGCAGAATAAATAACCAGGCCATCTGCCTCACTTGCATCCCATCCTCCACATCAACCACCCTGCTCAGCAGAACATCCTTCAGCAGGGACAGCCGAATATAATCCCCAGAAACTATCCTCCCTACATCACCAAGTGTTGCACGCACTGCCTCCGATCTCACCCGTAAAGGGCGATCCACCTCTATCTTCTCTCCATCACAATCCAACCCCAGTAGCTGCTGCATGTCTATGGGAGCCACAGTCATCACCCCGAAGCTGAAATAGAAGGTGTGGGTAGTATCCCACCACCTCTCTCCCAAAGCGCACAGGACCACTATAGAACAAGGCATCTCATCCAGCACCGATGCCAACCTCCCAAAACCCGCTGATGATACCACCCAACACACCACAGGTGGGAGATGCTCCCAGACTTTCCTGAGCCCAGTCGTCCCGCGGGCACGCATGTTCTTCGAAGAAATATCAGACTGGCCAAAAAGGAAAAATCTCATCAAAAGTCAAAAAAAGAAAGAAAAATCACCAAAAAGAAAGGAATGCCAAAGGTCGGGCTACTTACATAACCACTGAGACTCACTCTCGAAAAGAGATGATGCGATGGCTCCTGCAGTAAGGTCTGCTCATCCGCAACAGGCTCAAACGCATCAAAGTAGTTCTCACTCCCCAAAGCAAGAGGCACCTTAGCCCTCCACTCCACTGCACGTTCGCCCAGTCATCAACGGTCAACCACTCCCGGTGGACTACAGTGCTCACAAAAGTGGCCATTTATTGAAGATCGGAAATTTTAGAACGATATACAGAGAAATCACAGAAAGAGAGAAAGCAAAGAAGCTGTGAAAAAATGAAGGGATTCACCCCTTTATATAGGATGCCAAGCGCAATGCCGATCGGCACTTCCCCACACCATACCGATCGTCACTAACTCCTTACCTTCCCGAGGTAGCCCAAAAGTCCGTGCCACTGCCGTATGGCACCCCTCATACCATGCCGACCGACACTCCCCCTTAAATTTCGTACACAAACTCCCAGAAAATACCAGAAAGCCTCGAACAATTCCTAAAAATCCCAGGAAGGATTTAGAACGTCTTCACCAAGAATATCTCACATTCCCTCGAGCGAAACCCCTCTTTCTCAGAGGAATCCTCAAAAACCAAGTGAATCTCCTCCCGACAAAGCACCGGCGGATTATTATGGATCGCCTGATCACATCCCCAGTGGAGTTTCTTACAGCCCCAAAATAGGTTGTCCTCCCCCCCGCGAGGTCTCCTAAAGAAACAAAAGCTTCCCCAGCTATCAGCTCCTTAGCTCAAATCAAAAGACATTTTCTCCCGCGAAATCAAAATCCAATCTTCATCTACTCTTAGGTCAGAATTGACCTCGGTCTTGGATCGTCATCTGAGCTGGGTTAAAATTGACCCCGATCCTCGATCGTCACCACTCTTAGGTCAGAATTCACCTCGGTCTTTGATCGTCACCTGTGTTGGGTCAGAATTGACCCCGATCCTAGGTCATCACCACTCTTAGGTTAGAATTGACGTCGGTCTTGGATCGTCACCAGAGTTGGTCAGAATTGACCCCGGTCCTCGGTCGTCACCACTCTTAGGTCAGAATTGACCCCGGTCCTCGATCGTCACCACTCTTAGGTCAGAATTGACCTCGGTCTTGGATCATCACCTGAGTTGGGTCAAAATTGACCTCGTTCCTCGATCGTCACAATTCTTAGGTCAAAATTAACCCCGGTCCTCGGTCATCACCACTCTTAAGTTAGAATTGACCTCGGTTATTAGATTTTCGCCCTAAGCCCGCAGATTCGGCTATGACCTGCAGAATTTGTCATCCCCCAACATGACTTCAGGTCCTCAGAATCGACTTAAATCATCATTCCATCCCTAGCACACTCCTTTGGTCCTCAGAATCGGCCTCGACCCTCTGAATCGGTCGTACTCCCTCCAAAGCATCACGTGGTGTCTATTTGATGGTTATCATTTGTTACAAACTCACCCATCGAGGGGATCTATTGACACCTCATTCTATTACCCCCTAACTCACCTTAGGTCCCTAGTGCCTCCCTTCATCACTACAAACCCAAGTTATGTCCCGAGTACTAACCTAGAAGCCATCGGGCACTCCCCGGCTCAGTTTGACCAAAAATTCAAACTCTTCATCTCGACCGAGGCAAAATGAATCTTTGAAGAGAACTAAATACCTTTTCTAATGCTCCATTCCATGAATGATTCCGACTTACCATGCGGACGAACGATTCGTTTGCGTCCGAAACCTGACCCACAGGCCACTGGGCGCTCTCGAGCTCTGTTTGACCTAAGTGAACTCTTCATCTCGATCGAGACTGAATGAATCCTCGAAGATCAGTGAATACCCTTTCCAGTGGTCCATACCGTGCACGATTTGGACTTACGATGCAGACGAATGATCCATTTACGTACGAATGATTCCCCGTCCAATGGACCCACAAACGCTTCCGAGCCATATTTGACCCAAAGTCAACTCCTGTATCCGAGAGCGGTCCAAAGGACTTTTGACGGTATCTGAATTACCTTTCCAACGGTCTACCCCATGAAAAATTCTGGCCAACAGTTTGCCCCGATAGCCAATTTCCAAAAAAGGCCTGAAACACACTACCAAATGGAAGGTTCCAGACCATGCCTATCCGCAGGTGCCAATAGGCAGGATCAGGTCTATGCCGATCGGTAGTGACCTGAGCCTATAAAAAGAGGCCTTCAACTCATTTGTAAGGGGAGCCTAGATCTGATAAAATTCACCCTCAACGAATCCCAGAAATCTCTCTCGAAAGAAGCGTGATTTCAACTTCCAAATAACTTTTTTACTTCCACTTTCCATCATCCTTTTCATCAAACTTGGTGAATTAGCCACTCTCCATCATCATCCAAGTGCAAGGGCTGCTATCCAACATTCAAGGTCAAGCTCAAGATCTTCAAGAATGTCCAACTTTCTCAAACTCTCTCTTAAATTCTCTTAAATTCTCAATAACTTGTTTTATTACTTAGCACTCTTATTATCTCATCTCACACATCCTAATATACTTTTTATTTAGTATTATTGCACATATCTTATTTACATTATGAATAAAACCCAAAAGAACAAGAAAAAGAGGGTTTGCTCATAAATTCAAAATAGGGATTCTCAAACTTTTCTCACACTTTTCTCACAACTAAAACACTTTTTCTACACACACACACACACCCGCAAAATTTGAGATCCCCCATTTGTATTTATGGGATAAACCCCACCCCTCATTTTGTATGCGAACTATGTGGACTTTGATGCCTTCATAGGCTACATAAGCGTCTCGGGGTAAAACCCGAGACTGGAGTCCTTTTCTCACTTTTTCTCTCATTTTCCTATCTTCTCTAAAGCTAATTTTCTTATATTCTATATACTTGTAACGTATTATTCCATATGCGTTATCGTTCCATTATAACGACCAATGCAAGGGTAATCGCGTAAATCTTATTTTTCTAATACTATTCTTATGTCTTCCTACGGATGACTCGCTTTATCTTTTCCATGATACAAGTCGAGGATTCCTACATCCATTATATATATACACATGCACACATATCACAGGGGGGGAAATATAAGAGAAAATATCAAATATCCATGAGAGACCAAATGGGAGGAATGGGTTCCTAACACCTTCCCATTTCGTAACTAAGCATCCGAACCCTTCTCGAATCATTTTGGTTTCGCATGCACCAGTATGTCTTTGGATGCCATCCTTCGGGATGGCTTACCCTTTTTTCTTTTGTCTATTTTGAGTAAAATAGACTTGCAACTCTAATCTCGCTACATTTTTACACCTCATCTCAAATGTCGTCGGTCGAAGCGCTCCTGAGAGTGATACGCGGGACCCGAAGGATCCTTTCCCTTCGCGCGTCCGCCCGCGGGGCGAGGATCGTGGATGGCCATAGGTACGTGATACTTATTTCCTAATATCCATCCCACAACAATTAGATACTCACAAGGACTCTAATCCCACATCTCTATTTATAAGAAAATTAGTTGCAAAAACATTAGAGATTTTGATCGGATCAAACAAAATAAAACTAATTTTTGCACGCACATTTGAATGACTATGATCCTCGTTAGAACGGCTTGTCATTCGAACCAACTTCCAATCACATATAGAACAACATTCTAGATAAGGACAAAAAATTGACTTGTCCGATCACGGGAAAATTGTACTAACGACCCCGTTTGTCTCATTCGATCGACATCTGTATCTTGTTCGAACGACTTGTCTACGAGTATCTACACATGAATAACTACAACCGTTAAACATCTCAAGGGATCGCAACAAGCCGACTCCTATTTCCAAGGATTCCACACGTAATAAGTCCCAAGGGTAATCCAAAAGGTTTTGAAAATATTGTATAATAAGTGTTAGTACTCAAAACGTTTTGAAAATATTTTGCAAGTGTTTATCTCAAATTACAATTAGTTATTCATTACACTTGTTAGGTTAACGTACATTCTCTTGAGTTTCCTAACTTCTCGTCTATTGTTTTTCATCTAACATTCTAAACTTATCCACCTAGCTATGTGTGACACCCCTACTAATTAAACAACGGGTGATTAGGCCGTGATTAAATTAAAACAGGTTACAATAGCTTTTTGGCAAACAAAAATACGGGTTTGAAACAATAATAAGTATATGGGTTTTATGATAACTTTAAAGATTTTCAAAATAGTATAATATTATTACTGTGTTTGGAACCATGGTTACAAAAAGATGAGTCTATGTATAATCATAATTTGGATATTGATAAAAAATCAGAAAATGATATTAGTAAAATTAGTACTACTTCAAATAGTTTAACTGATATAGTCTTTAGTTGGGTAAAATGAACTAAACGACATCAGGTCGTTAATCAAAATTATGTAGAGAAAATTAGATAGCATTGAGTTCAACTTAAACAATGTTGATCAAAAAATTAGTCAACTCGAAACAATCTCAAACCTAGACTTAAAAGAGGAAACTAATCAAAAAAATTAAAATCTATTAAACAAAATAGATAATCAAAATCCAGAACAAACTGGAATGAATAACCCAGGGGATAACAAAATTCCTAGGTTATATTATGGTTCGGAACAAATTAAAGCTCTTCAAATAGAAAAATTTAATTACACCGAATATATAAACATTCGTGAAATATTAGATTATTGGAGACATCTATATAAAGATCCAATATTAAATGTTTCGGAACGTAATAAACTCATTGAACAAATACAAAACACATATTTGGAAAGTGAAAAATGATTACAACATTATCAGTATGAATTAAACCAGTATTCATCTGATGAAGAATATTTTCCACCACATGTAGTAAATACTAGTGATGGAAAAAGGAAGGCCAAAGAACCACTTCAAGAATTCCAAAATTGGGAATCTTTTGAAAATTATATGCAAACCCCTACATATGAACATGAAAAAGAAGATTTTGTTAAAACATGCAATACTTCTACAGCTTCTACTAGTAATACTAAGAATGAGGACGAACCAAATCCTTTTTTCTTAAGAAGAGATAATTTGAACAAACAAAACATATCTAAACATGGTATTTATCTTGATCTAAGGCATGGTCCTTGTATAGATCAAGAACAAACTATTAATGAGTGGTCACAATCCATGTTTATACTCGTTACTAATTATAGGAGTAATTGGTCTAAAGAATTTTTTTAGACTACCTTGCTGCAACACTTCAAGGTGATGTTTTACAATGGTTGCAACAATGGGAAAACTCAGAAAAATGAACCCAACAAAAATCTGAGCTCCTACAAAACTTCAAATCTTTTGATAAAATATTAAAAGGATTTGTTGATATAATTAAATAAAATATGATTGGATATACTAGAGAACCCAGAATCCAAGAAGTTGCGTGTTATATATTATCTAACCTAGAATTATGTAACATTTGTCAATTTGATGAATTTGTTGAAATATATGAAAAGTATTATTTCAAACTAAAGCATCCAGAAGATATTCATTGTCTGGATCAATTCTTCCACAAACTCCCAAACCCATGGGATGAAATGTCTTTAAAAACTTATCCTTCTTGGTTAAAAACGATCGAGAAGGAAGACAATCTTGGTTTTTGTATTAGTTCGGTATTAAGAAAAATATTCGATAAATGTATTGAAATAAAAGCTAAAAAGCAAGTTAAAAATCAAATCACAAATTCTAAAGGTGGTTATAAATGTTTTGATAAGATTTTAAAAGAAAATTGAAAGATTGGATGTAATCCACCTCCTGGAACTTTCAAACATCCTCGAAAGAGAAAATTTAAATGGAAACCATGGAAAAAGAAATCATCTTTTTCAAAGAATAAAAAATATATTAGGAAAAATAAAGCTTCTGAAAAACCACATCTAAAAGAGAAGTGTCGTTGTTACATTTGTAACGAAGAAGATCATTATGCACCTGAATGTCCCAAAAAAGGAAAAAATGCAAATAAAATGATAAAAATTCTTGAAGAACAAGAATTAGAAATATTCTATGGAGAAGATTTATCTGATTCTGATATTTCTAATAGCTCTAATGAAATTTTATATGAACTAGAATCTCATTCGGAATTATCCGATGAAGAACTCGTATTTATGTATAATACTGCAAAAGTACAAGGAAGTAGTGAAGATGAGCTACAACCAATAGCCCTTCGTGAAATAGTTGGAGAAGAAATCACTTTTACCAACGAACAACTACAAGAAATTGATAATCAAAGACAACTTATAAAAAAGGAAGATGTCTACAAATTATCAAAATTAAAATTATTCTCAACAAGAATATTTGAACAATATATTGGTAATACTACTGCTGGATCAACAGATGACGAGACAGCATATATAAAACTCTTTGATTTAAAAAAGATCAAAAGATGGAAGAAAAAACACCCAAATATAAAATATATTCATATCGGGTTTATTCAAATATGTATTATTGACTTATTTACACAAGGTATGGATACACCCGTAGCTATACTGATAGACAAAAGATTCGGTAATCCTATGAATGCCATAATTGGAGGAATCCAATCCAATTTGGTAAATGGATTTATTTGGTTTAACATAAAACCAAATTTCTTTATATCCATTGATGATCCAAATATTGAGGAATCTGTCATTATAAAAATCCAAATCAAAGGGATAGGAATGAAATATACCTCTAGAAAATGTCAATACACTTGAAAACAATTCATGAATCGAAAACTCTACCACAAACTAACACACATAATGTGGATAGAAATATTATAGAAATATTTGAACCTCGACCATTTCATTCGCCAATGCACCCTAGATTAATCAACTGGAGAGATTTGGATGTACCAAAACAATGGATACTACACCAAATAACAGAAGCACCACCTGAAGAACAACGAAACATCATTGAATTGCAAGTATCTGGAAATAATGTTTATTTTAAAAATAAGCAATCAAAAAATTGGCAAAAGAATTTTCCTCATAATGATTGAGAAAAATTAAAAGGAAAAAACCTTTTAAAAGGTGAGAGTAGTAGTAATACTTGTTCTGTATTGTCACCTTATTCATCTCTATGTAATCCACGCATAGAAAAAGTGAGACATCCTTTTTCTTCATAAATAACACCAGAGCACCCTAGGGAAAAGTAGTTCGTCGAATAAAACCCGTCCCTAGGAGCTGCTGAATCTGATCTCTCAGCTCTTGCATCTATAAAGGGGCAATGCGATTGGGTACTCTGGCAATCGGTCTCATCCCCGGTGCCAAGTCGGATAGAAACTCTATTTCCCAGCTCGATGGCAACCTAAGTATCTCCTAGAATACATCCTCAAAATCCCTTACTACAGGAATCAAATCGAAGGGCACAACCACCTCCTGAAAGGTCTTCTCCTCGATATAATATAGATGAGTTCACGATCCTCCATCGGGAAGGGGCATCTCCACAAGGAACATCTCATGTCCCGGAATAAAAAATAAAATCATCCTCTTATAGCAATCTATCATCGCTCTGTAGTCTGCGAACCAATCCATACCTAGAATCACATCGTATGGCTCCATGTGCAACACCATAAGGTCTTTCGCTAGACTCAACCTTCTAATTAATATATCAACATATTGACAAACAAAATGTATCAAAGACCCACTACCTAGAGGTGACTTGACACACATGAGAAGATTGGCGTCTGTCTCTAATAATCCAGCAGCTCGTGCAAATTTAGTCTTAATAAATGAATGAGACTCCCCAATATCAAACATAATCCTACCCTCGAGCCCATGAATAGGAAATGTACCCTTGACTGAAGGCGGTGCTGGAGGTGGTGGAGGTGTGGCTATATCTTGGACGTTATACACACGTCCATAATACATCTAACCCTGCTGCTATTGTGGGGTCGGTCCAGGTGCTAGAGATGGAGCTAAAGGACCTTGATGTCCCTGGTGGACACCCTGTCTCTGAGGTCCATCTCTCTGCCGACAATGTATCTACCTGTGACCCTGCTGATTGTATATAAAACCCAGCCCCAGAAATGGTCTCCGTTATCCCTGATGCTGACCTCCCCCTAGTTCCCCTAATCGTGATGGCCCTGAGGGAACTGCTGATGACGAACCTTGCAGCACCCTATATCTTTGACACACTTGAGTCTATACTAGATAGGTGTTCATCTAGTTTGAAAATAGTGAAAAAATTGAGTCATAATCCTTGTCTAGCAAAAAGACTTCTTCCTTTTCATTTTAATTCCTCAAATATTTCCTAAAGGTAGAACATTAACACCTCACTTAGGATTGCATTTATTTGTTTCATTCTTCGTAATATGGGTGTGTGTGAGTTAAATCCCATTAAATTAATTTTTTACAATTTTTGGGATATTTTAAATAATTTTTAGGAATTTTTAAGTAATTTTTATAATTTTAAAATTGGTTTTTACAACTGTTGTGGGCTGATTTATAAATATTCTAAGTTGTTAAAACTTGGCTTGGGTAGAATTCGAAAGTTCTAGATAATTTTGTGGGGGAAAATTATATTTTTGAAACATCAAAAACACGCTTTCTTATTGCATCGGAGCCTTACACGTGTTACATTGTTAACAGATGGATTTATGTTTCTTTACACTCACATACCTGAGATTGATTGAGAACCCTTGGATGTTTTAATCTGGGGTCTGAATCTATTCTTACTTGATCCAAGTGTTTATGTTTTGAACGAATCAGCATGAGTTTAATAGCGGTTATATTTGAGTCATTCGATTTACTTCGAACCAATATCGATCGTTGATTTGTGTTGATATTCCAGATCCTTCTCTCACCTGTATATAAGGAAACCCTCGTCCTCAAAATTGCAAACTTTTGGTAATTTAACCTCTGAGAGAAAAAAAAAGAGAAGAGAGAGAGAGAGAAAAAAAAGAGAGAAAATAAAAACCTAACCTAACTCCGGCCAAATCTCACCTGAAAATAGTTCTGAGAGTTGAGTTTGTTCGAGATTTGAGAAGATCCATCCTCTCTTGTTCTTAATCTCTTGTACAACCAAGTCACATTATCCAGATCCCATTTTCTTTCATAGAAAGATGAGATTTGTTTGTTTATGATACATATCAAATTTATTTTACTGGTTATGATTTCTTCTTTTAACAAATCATTACTTTATTGGTTATTTTAAGCGTTTATGTTTCTTTCAAAACTAAAACCAACAAAATCATTTCTAATTTTAGTTCATTTGATTATCTAGATTTAGATCTAGTTAAGATCCTTATTGGGAATTTACACTTTCAAACATTTCACATTTTGTGAAATAAGTGTACATATTTTCGAATAACGAAAGTGTCTAGGATCTTGGCTCTTTTATATAACAAGATTACCTCTTGATCTGTGGATAAAATAAAGATCCAAAGTCTGAGAGTTTTGATCAAACTGATTTTAGAAAATTCCTTTGCATTATAGAAATCTATTTGTAATTTGATTGTCATCATGTTTGTAATAAGTGTGTGTAGGTTGCATGCATGTGATTTAGAGCACATCATCACTTACACGTTCACACAACAACACTAAAAGGTGTTTGTAGAGAGATTCTGAATATATGAGTAGACGTAAACTTGAAGGAGAGTTGCAAAGCTAAAAGGAGTGGAGTTATCAAGCTGAGAGAACATCAACAACATTAGAGCCTTAGGACAAGTTAAAAAATGCCAGAAGAGTTGGTATAATTTTTGAACTTAGAGTAGGTGTTATTGTGTGTCTTGATTGTAAAATTGTTTGTAACATGTTACTTTATTTTAGTGGAATTTTACTTTTGAGGTGTAGAGACCTCGGTGGATGTTTCCCTAATTAGGTGGGGTTTTAATACGTTAAAAAATTGTGTACTAGCATGCTTCCTCTTCCTCTCCATCTCATCCCTTTCTTGAGGCTGTTTTGATTTCATTTCTTTATAAGTTTTGGTTTTCAAAACTGGTAAACCTATGCCTTAAATAACTCGTTCATACTGTTTTAAACACATCTCGTGTTAAGAAATTTGTTTTAATTAAAGAGTTTCTTCAACAAACTGTTCGGAGCCATTGACATAGTTTAATCTTGAATTAAACGACTTAAGTGGTACTTTTTTAATTTGTATCAGAGTTTTGGTTTTTCAAAATTCTTTTAGATCATGAGTTTTCAAAAAAAAATTCTCAAAAAAAATTATGGATGAGAAATTCGAGAGACTAGGTAACTTGTCCAGGCCCCCTCTTTTTTATGGAAACAATTTTCCTTACTGGAAGGTAAGGATGACAGGTTACATTCAAGGTACGCTGGGAGATGATGCTTGGGATGCTATTGAAAATGATTATACTCCTCCTACTAAACCAGCCAAAGACAAAAGTAATTTGACAATTAGAAAGCTTGTAAGTCAATAAACTAAAAATGAGAAACATGCCTCTCTTAGTAATAACAAAGGAACAAATGCTATATTCATATGTATAAATGAACACGAGTTCAAGAGGATCTCATCTTGTACAACTTCTAAGGAATATTGGGATACTCTTGTAACTGCACATGAGGGTGACACTAGAGTTAAATCAGATAAAACCCAAATGTTAATCTAGCAGTACAACTCTATGATCATAATTGACACTGAGTCATTTGATGACTTCAACATTAGATTGACTGGCATTGTGACAAAATTGCAAGCTAATGGAATAGTATATCATATGATGGAAATTGTCTCTAAAATACAAAGATCACTTCCAAAGAAATTTGATAATAAAAGATATGCAATTGAGGAGATGGATGATCAAAATCTCACACCTGAACTCCTTAGTAGCAAGATAAGAACTGTGGAAAAAGAATTAGAATTTAAGAAACAATTAACCCAGTCCCAAAATAGACAAGCTAACTCTAATCTAGTGTCACCCTGAACTTAGTATACTTGACATTGACTTAGACTCTGACGAGGAAAATAATTTAGATAGTTTGGATAATCAACTTGCCTTAATGTTTAAGCAGTTTAAGAAAATTGTGAAATTTTGAAATAAAATAGCAAAAAAATAAGGCAAACCTACTGTAACAACCCTCACTTTTGAGAGCCTATTTTATATTTATTTACTATATGTAGTAACTAATTATAAAATGATGGATGTTGAGTAAATATTAATTTATTATGAAAAAGGTTAATATTTACTGAAATGTTGTATGATTACCCGATGAGTAGGTAAAAATATCCATGTGGTGACTTGTTGTGTCATAAGAATTAAAATGACATTTTGGTTTAATGAGAAACCGGAACTAAAAATGAGTTATAAAATTTCCAAATGATAATTTGTAGGGTGTAGTTAGTCCCGGTAGGTGCGAAACAGTCAAAATAAGTGCCATTTTTCATTTTGGTATTTCGGGCACTTTTGACTGGTTATAGCTTAAATGTGTAGTTGCGTATCATTTTATCGCGTATTAGTCATTAAAGTTGGGCATTTTAGACTCATGGTCCGATTTAGTCTTGCTAAACCTATTATTTTCCATCATTTCTCTTAAGACAAATTGTTAGCCCTAGAGAGAGAAGAGAGAGCTTGAAGAAAATGAGAGATTTGGAGATTGGAGCTTGGATTGTTGTCTACACAAAATCAAATCTGAATTTGCAGGATCAAGGCAAGTAATCTACTTGCTATTATGTGATTTAAGGAGAATAATTAGTTTTGATAGTTATTGAATTGTTATTGTTTAACATTTTAGGGTTTTGTTGGATTTATGGGTATTAACCCTAGGAAATTGATTTGGCTGATAAATAATGTTAGTGTTGGTAGTTAGAGGTATTTTTGGTGAAGAAATTGCAGCATATGATCTTGGTTGGGTTGGTTTTTAGTTTGGGAGAAAACTTGGAGCTCAAGACTCCAGAGCCATTCTTGGCATTTTCGCAGGGGCGAATCGATTTGGCCCCTAGGGCGAATCGATTCGCATAGAAGCAGTTTCCCATGTCTGTGTACCCGAATCGATTCGGTTTAAGGCCGAATCGATTTGTCTTATACAGAAACTCAAAATTTTCTTTTGAACCGATTCGCTGGGGCGAATCGATTCGGCCCCTAGGGTGAATCGATTCGGTTCCTGCAGTTTTGAGTTATTTTCTTGTTTAAATTTTTATCTTTTTCTTTAGTTTTAGGACCTAGGAACCTTCTTGAATGAAGTAAACTTAGAGTCCTAGAATAGTAATTGAGTTGGTCGCCATCCTAGACAAGAATTGGGTCATCTGGGGTTTATTTCGGGAAGGTTTAAAGTAATGCTAAGGCATTACTTCTTTATTGAATTTTGAGAAGTTACGAAGTTAAATGCCCATGGTTGGAGACTTAGGGGCTTATCGGAATCCTATGAACTTTGGGAATTGTAGGATCATAATGTCTATTTGGAGACTAAGCCAGGACTTGTAATTTGAGGAATATTAATGATGATACTCGATGAGAAAAGGTTCGAATAAAATGAACCCAAATTGTTTAAGGATGATAGGTTCAACTAAAATGAACCCAAACTGTGTTAAAGATGATTGGTTCAACTAAAATGAACCCAGTTGTTTAATAATGATAGGTTCGAATAAAAAGAACCAAACACATGGATAATGGAAATGGAAATTTGGTATGGTAATTGAAAATGAAAATGATACTTTAAATGGTAAATGTTAATTTACATAAACACACCTCTCTAAATGATATCATAAGGTAACTTTGCGCGCTTGGTGATGCCCCCTGGCTAATGAATGCAGGGTGGATATAGTCCTAGGCCATATGCGGGGTTTTTATATGTTTTCTGCGCTAGTGAGGGGATTCCGGGTGTGGTCATGACTCTCCCGCAGGCATATGGCCGCTTCCCGATGTTGCGTTATGATCCCAAGCTGCCTTATTTGATAGGCCCCTGGAAGATGATGGTCATTTAGAGGCGCGCCCACTGGGAAAACTCGGAGGGGCGGTCATAGAATCATTATATGTATATGAATATAACTTTTCTACATCAAGTGGGACTTGATGGATATATGCCATAAAGAGCATGGATACGTGCCATAAAGAGCATGTGATTGAGATTTGTGTGCCATAAAGAGAACTTGATACTAATGGTATTCCTATTAAGGAATGGAAAGATAAATTGGAAAGATAATTAACTATGGAAGTTAATAAATGAAATTAAATTATATCTTCTTGATTAAACCAAATAAATGGTTTTATTCCTATTAAGGAATGTAAGAAGGATATGGTAATTGGATTAATGAGCAAAGGTTTTAAATTAAAGTTATTTACTTTTAAATTCTCTTTTGTAATTATGTTACATTTCGTAATTAGTTAAAATATCTTAAATTATAATGTAGGATTAACATGCTAGATAACATGCCATTATATCATCCTTATCATTCATGCATAACTGTTCATTTCTATCATGCTTTTTATTCTTCTGGTGATCATATAAAACCCGGCCCTGACCGGTTTATTTTCCTTGTTGTGTATATGATTGTATCCGCTTAGGTGCTCCACCGCAAGGACGCCCGTTTTGATGTTTCCATTCCTTTGCTTTTGTCGGGCTGTAAGATTTTGCGGATTATTACAGGACATTGTATTAGACGCTTTCATTTTTGTATTCTAGATACGATCGGGTCTTTTCATCGGGCGTGTGGCCCAAACTTTTGTACTTTTTTAATGAATGTATTAAGTAAGATATTAAATTGTTGTATTGTGTTGTATGTAGTTGTCGACCGACAGCCTATTCAGTCCTCTTGTGTACATTCGTTTTAGGTGTATTATATATATTCTTGTGGAATTCCACTTGCTTATCAGCTTGGGTTGTTTAAATTTAATTTTTCCTCACTCGTTTTAAATTTCTAAACTTTTTGGCAACCCGTTTTCGGATTTATTGGGTGGTTTTCGCGTATACTCAGTTTATGTTTGTGATGCTGAGAATGATATCCATCCATGATTCCTGTTATGTTTGAGTATCGGGATGACCACCCCTTATCTTGGATCGCGGGTTGTCACACCTACTTATCCAAACAATTAGAATAAAAGGACTCGTGAGAGGATACAAGACAAACAGCAGACTCA
This sequence comes from Sambucus nigra, assembly GCA_949130495.1. Lineage (NCBI taxonomy): Eukaryota > Viridiplantae > Streptophyta > Magnoliopsida > Dipsacales > Adoxaceae > Sambucus > Sambucus nigra. The sequence continues at coordinate 50,759,069 of OX422217.1, read as the reverse complement.
TAATCACACTATTTAAAGGGCACTAACGACCTATAAATACAACACAAGTATTACTCTCTCTTATATGTGTAAAGGAATAAAGAATTATCTGGGTTTTTAATTACATGATCCTCTACAATGAATAAGACAATGGGTTTATACCTCAACATGCAGTTAAGATGAGATCTAATGGGATGATTACACCTGTCTGCAATGCACCAACTTGTAATGATGTAATATTTCCTCACGTGAGGGTGAGATCTTGTTATAACTCAATTATCCCCGTGTGCATGAAACTTCTATACTTATATATGCTCAAACTTCTTGACATCATCTATTGGAACCTCGCCCTTGTTGGATACGAGGTTGTTGACTCCGATATGGCTATCAATCTTACAATCATAAGTAGAACCTCAGCCTGATCGGTCATCCGAGGTTGGGTAATCATGACCACTCATTCTATCGTCTATAGCAGAGTACGAGCCTATTCCTTGCTCTACCATGGATAAACCTTTCTGGTATCGTCTTCCTATATAGCTGAGTCTCATCATAAAGGACGAGTCCGACTCTTGTCTCGATGATCCCACTGTTGGTTTGTGGGACTCCTCTAATGACTTCGTAGTGACATAAGACGGCGTTACTTCTCAGAGTACGAGGGTATACTTTGGTCATATCAATACCCATCACATCTCATCTAATAGTGCACACCTTAAGCATGTAATTTAAAAACCCTAGTTACGCTACCCATCTTAACTAGCATCTCACCAAACCTTTCAAAACCCACATCCTATCACATACCCCGCGTGTATAATATCCTAAGCTTTCGCCCGAGCTTATACATTAATTTATCGATTATAATTTATATAATTTCAATATATAACTTTCAATAGTTATAATACTCTATTCACTTGTTAGTATTATTAATCTTGTATATAAAATTCTCCTCTTATATACATATCTCACATTTTATCCTAAATTTTATCCTCCTGAATATGACCATTTACTGCTCACTTGATTCTCTATATGTCCGTATATAGATATATATATATATAATATGGGACAATGGTGTTATGAATAGTGTTATCTTATCTTATCTTATCTATGTGTGTTTGAATAGTGCCAACTTGGACACAACTTGGACACAACACGCGTGACCCCCTTTGCACAAACCCTAGCCTACCCGTCTCGCCTCTCCCGTTCGTCTCCTTCTCCCTCTCTCTCTCTCTCCCTAACCTTCTCCCCTACCGCCGCCCCCTACCCCGCCCCCTCCTCAGCCCCCTGGTAAAATCCCTCCCCGCTTCCCCACTCACATACACGCACACAGAAACACACACACGCACATATTTCCCTCTCTCTCTCTCTCCCTCATCTGCTCCTACCCCGCCGCCCCCTCCCCCCCGCTGGTAAAATCCCTCCCCCCTTACCCACTCTCACACACGCACATACGAACACACACAAACATGCACACACACGCACACAAACACACTGATCGCACACACACTCACTGATCGCACACACTGATCGCACACACACATTTTGATTCATGTTTTTATTTGTTTGTTGTGTACAGATTTTCAGCCATAAGGAAAAATGGATGCAAGGAACGTATCATATGTTTGGTTTTCTTGACATCAGGTAAAACGATTTGTTCATTTCTGATCGCTACTTTTTGTAGATCTGGAGATTTTACAGATCCGGAAATTTTTTTGCCTTTTATTGCGATTGCTTTTTCTGTTGTTTTTATGAATTTTTTTTTCACACTCATCTCAGATGCATACACACGCAAATGTGATTGTTTTTCACACACGCTCATATGCATTACTTTTTTTGTTGTACTAACAAATTTGGATTTTTTATTTGAAAATGATGTTGAGTTTCACTTTCTCTGCCTCGATAGTTTTTCAGTGCTTTAATGCTTCTTAATTTTTTTTCGTCTTTAGGGGAAAATAACCCTTTTATAACAACGATGGATGGAAACCTAATATTTCTCCATCTATATCATCACTCGAGAAAGAATGCATCCGACGAATTTATTCTCAGGTACTCCTCGCTTCCCTTATTTGATTCGCGTATTAGTTAGTTTTTCGTTCCATTTTTTTACTTTTATTTTTATTATTTTATTATTTATATAGTCTTAAGAAGGATAGTATTATTGTGTTCGTTCCCAATTTATATTATTTACATTGTTAAGCTTTGACTGTATATGTTAGGTTGGATAGTTGTGATGAATAGGTGATCTAATGACATCGTTTAATTCCTTTTAGTTTGTGGTTTTATTTTTAGCAATTTGTTGGTTTATATTTTCTTAATGATCATTTCAGTTTCAATTAAATCAAATATTGACTCTATTTTTATCAGTTGCAAACGGTGGCCTTCTGGGATTTCTAAGCTACCTGCCTACATTTGAATTGATGTCGGTAATGTGTTTAATATTGTCGTGGGTTGACCCAATATGTTGACCTTCCCATACTATGACCTCAACGTTCTTATATCATGTAAATTAGATCAAGAACATTGTGTTTTTATATTTTATACGATTCAGGTCCTAAAGGTGGAATGCTTATACTTGATACGAACTAGGTCCTAAATGTTCTAATTTGTAAACAAATCACTTATTTGTTTATTGAGTTTTAATTTGTAAACAAATCACTTATTTGTGTATCGATTTTGATAACGTTGGACAAGATCTTCTATTATGAAGAGATGGATAAGATATTCTATTACAGACGATTTTGTTACACTTTTCTGAAGTCAATTGATAATGTTTTTGCTATTTTGTTTGGAAACTGAGATGTCCGAGGTGTATTATAAGTGTGAGAAATGCTCTGAATGGAAGATTGAAGAAATGGATATAATATATACCACACCAACATATGCAGATGCTATAGTAGCTGAATTTTTGATCCATACACCAAGTTGGCGAAATAAACCAACCCCACATGTACTTTTTTGTTTTAGGTTTGAAAAATACCCTTCATCTGAGCCTATCGTACAACACATAGCACATGTCGAGTGTATCTGATGGGAGAGATTGTACATTCTGACTTTCTAACATAAGTAGTAGCCTTATGAACTATTTCGAGTCTTTGTTTGTTATCTTGCCATTTGTATTGACCAAAGAAAAAAAATACTCGGATGGTATAGAGTTGGTACTTGAACCTTATGGTCAATTTAAAAATCTTATCCCATTAGGTTTATTTGCAAATTATAGGCTCAATGCACATAAATCATGTAGGTAACAAAATCACTATTCAAGACCTCGACATGAGTTTTTATTTTGAATAGTTGGAGTTTATTTAGATTTAGATTTAATCTTAAATAGTTGGAGTTTATTTAATCTACAAATGCAGCTCATTCTTTACATGAATAACAAACATGAGGAGTAATTTCAATGACTCAGTTAATGCTAATCTACAAATGATCATGTCTAGAATTTTACTTTTTGTATAGAATTTCACTTTTTATAGACATGATCATTTGTAGATTAGCATTTACTCAGTTAATGCTAATCTACAAATGCTAATCTACAAATGTTTCTGCATTTGATTCTACCACTGATTTTGTTTTATTTTTTCTGCATAGGTTGGTGTATAACTGAAGATACGATTCAGTAGGTCCATTGGAATGGGCATACGCTAGATGTCATTTATTGGCATTCGAAAGTTTGAAAACTTAAGCTGCTATCATGTCACACTCGATCCCAATTTCTCTTTTCTCAGGCACTGCATTTTCCTCTTGATTGTGAGCGCAATGAGAGAATGATGTTTGGGCCTATGCCTCTTTAAAGAGGGGAGATTGTACATCGGGGGACTCCGCCTCTTGAGAGAGTGACAATTGTACTTCGGGGGCTTGCGTAAGTCCTTCTTGAACATCCCTTAAAAAGGGAGCAACCCCTAAGGTATAGTTGCGTGCATATAACATCATGTGTGCGTAATTATTAACTATATAGTTATTTGCATACAACTGAGTTAATTCTTCCCCAACTAAGTTCTTTTTTTGTGACTTTTTTCATCCATGATATGTATTTCATTTATATGTCTCATTTCATTATAAAGTAGGGTAATTTGTCCTGGATTCCTGTCATACTTGAGCAATACACACCGGATTCCTGTCATATTTGGCATGGTTATTCACGTACCCCAGTATACTTATTACTAAGACTAGGCAATGTTCGAGTAATTATTCACATGAATAAATCAATGTCCTACTGTTAGTTTTTGCAGACACAATACATGTAGTTCTATTCGGATATAGTTTCTTAACTAGGATTCAATTCACATGTTAGGGTAATGGCCGATGATCATTGTGTTGCAACTTTGGATTCTTTTCTCTATGCATACTATTTATCTTTCAAAAATCAGTTACACGGGGGTAATGGAACTATATATACCACACCAACATACGCAGATGCTATAGTAGCTGAATTTTTTATCCATACACCGAATTGGCAAAATAAAACAAAAGGAAATCGAGTAATGGAGAAAACTGACCAAAATATACTTTCTTTTATCTTCTCTTATTTAAAATAGGATTCTTTGCACTCAATGTTGATATGTAGTCCACAATAAATCCATATAAAAGCCACAAGAAAAATCCATAATTCACCCTATAAGATTGTGAACAGATACAATCAACATGGTATCTACCCATAAACATAGTACCGGATATGAGTTCTTCCTGTAATTGATTTTGTTGACGATACATTACTCATTAATCAATTTTGTTGGATTAATGATTAATCCAACAATTGGGGCTTATGGTGGTTTTTCTTAATGACGATACATTAATCAATTTTGTTGGAACACACACGCACACGCACAGTAGAACACACACATACGCACACACGCACAGCAGTAGAACACACACGCACAGCAGCCACACACAGCAGGAACACACACGCACAGCAGCCACACACACACACGCAATCTGCATATATATATGCAGTGCAATCTGCATATAATTTCAATTATGTTGTGTTATCTTTCATTGGTTTGTTTCAGGGTGTTTCTTTCACATCAACTGAGCATTATGTAGTGCAATATGTTTCGTTCTTGTGGTGGATAATCGACGATGGAAAACAGTCCAATATGAAATAAAGCTTCGTGAAGAAGCTATGCATACACTGGCGACCCTTGCTCTAACTCCTCTACCTCAACTTCTATTGATATGAATGGTACTACTTTGTAAAAACTGTGAAATTGTACTTCTTTTTAATATAGAATTTTATGTTATGTTTCTTCAATAGTTTGATAACTAATAAAATATAATTCCGTAGATATCTAAGTATTAGGTGATATTTGTCTGAATTTTAATCTGTAAAAACATAGGAATGGATGTAATTATACTTTCTTTTATCTTCTCTTCTTTCGAATAGGATTATTTACACTCAATGTTGATATGTAGTTCACAATAAATCCGTATAAAAGCCACAATAAAAATTGATAATTCACCCTATAAGATTGTAAACAGATACAATCAACATGTTATCTACCCATAAACATAGTACCAGATATGACTTCCTCATGTAATTGATTTTGTTGACGATACATTACTCATTAATCAATTTTGTTGGATTAATGATTAATCCAACAATTGGGGCTTATGGTGGTTTTTCTTAATGACGATACATTAATCAATTTTGTTGGAACACCGACACGCACAGTGGAACACATACACACACACGCACAGTAGAACACACACACACGTACAGCATCCACACACACACACACAGCAGCCACACACAACATGAATACACACACACGCACAGCAGCCACACACACACGCAATCTGCATACAATTTCAATTATGTTGTGTTATCTTTCGTTGGTTTGTTTCAGGGTGTTTCTTTCACATCAACTGAGCACTATGTAGTGCAATATGTTTTGTTGTTGTGGTGGCTAATCGACGGTGGAAAACATTCCAAAATGAAATAAAGGTTCGTGAAGAAGCTATGCATACACTGGCGACCCTTGCTCTAACTCCTCTACCTCAACTTTTATTCATATGAATGGTACTACTTTGTAAAGACTGAAATTGTACTGCTTTTTAATATAGAATTTCATGTTATGTTTCTTCAATAGTTTGATAACTAATAAAATATAATTCCGTAGATATCTAAGTATTAGGTGATATTTGTCTGAATTTTAATCTGTAAAAACATAGGAATGGATGTAATAATCAATATTTTGGTTTGACAAACAAAATTTACAATCGACATTTCATTAGCCATTGATAATTTTATAACCAAGTTGTCGAGGTAGCCCTTGCTTCTGTAATCACCTACACAGCTGGATTCACATGAACAGGGGATTCCCGGATTGGTTGCATGTTGTACCTGGAATTAAGTTGCGAATTGATAACGAACGATTCAAACTTTTCAGCCTACTCTTCTCTTATTATTAATTTTAATTTTCTGGCTCAATACGTGCATATAATAGTTTGAAAGTCATCTAATTTAGACAGAAATGAAGCGATTCATGAACAAGGTTGTGGACTTGATGAAGTAAGAAAATCCCTATGCATCCCAAGGTGGACCCATTATTTTGTCTCATGTTAGTCTTGAAATGGTTTTTAGTAGTTATGATGAATTATATTAGGCTTCTTTGCACCATGAGGTAGTTTTTAGAGTTGGTTATGTGCTGAATTACTAGATCATGTGTTGAATTACTAGATCATTGCTGAATTACCAGATCATGTACATGATTTTTTATTGATATTTCCTTTAGAGTTGGTTGTATGCTGAATTGGTTGTGAGATATGATCCTTCCACTCTAATTCTAATCATGTTGTTGTTTATTCTGGGGCTTATGTAGCATACCAAAGCTTATTCTCGATTGGCAGGAAACACTTCGTGTAAAATTGAAGGTATTATATGTCTATTTAGTGCCAAAGAATCTATCTTTTGTATTTTACTAAATTTATTTCAGAGTTGTATGCACTCATCTTTTTATTTTGTTATAACCTTTGCTATTTTTTTATAACCTTTGTTAGTTTTGAAGGTTCAAGTGGATAAATCTCAGAAAATGTGGCATTCAACTACGCTAAAATATTGACGAGATACCCTGTTTCTTACTATGCTTGAGAAAATATACCATGTTTCACTGAGCAGATACCAGTAGGGGTCACTGGTATGCTTCCTGTACATAGCAGTGCCTGGTGGTGCCAGATACAACATAACTACAGTGGGCGATGTCTCCACCGTCACTTTCATGGTATGCCCCACAAACTATTTTCAAAGAAACACTTTTTAACAGCTATTTAAATGAATCTCATATTCTAATTCATCATGGATTTATTCAATTGGGCAAATTACCTGTGTGGCTATACCTCAGTCAATTTTTCTTAGTGTCCCAAGTAGTCATCACACTCACAGATACTTCTTTCACTCATCAAGTAAGCTCATTAATTCTATTTTTTTTTAATTTCACGTTGAAGGTAATTGGGAGGCTATACCTTAGTTAGGTGTTCTTAGTGTCCCAAGCAGGTTTGATGGATCGAGCAGGTTCATTCTTTCAGCAGGTCTGATGGATCAAGTAGGTTCATGCTTTCAGAATTATATTCGAACAGGTGTTTATGGCGCAAATGCTATTTGGGGATGAAAATGGGTACACACTTCCTTCATAATTAATGTTGTTTAAAATTAACTCCCCGTTCTTTCACATTTCAATGGGTATCCATTTTGCAATTATCAACAAATGATATGGAAATAAAGTTCACTTTCTATATGTTATATATGCTGTAAAGTTCAATTGGTAATGTTATTTGCCAAACCTCACTTGGTAGGTTACTGCATAAGATGTGTTAGCAATGCGGCGATGTGGGCAGAGAACCATCATCTTTCTAATAAACAATGGTGGTTACACCATTGAAGTTGAGATCCACGATGGGCCCTATATATGCACTGCATATATATGCGTGCATATGCATATATATGCATATGCAGATGTGAAGTTACATCAATGTCATGTAACTTCCCCCATATAGAAATACAATTTAAAACTTCATATGATTTGGTTATTTGAATTGTCTGATGCATTACTGTAATCATATATATCGTTTTAGACTAGGGTGTACATTCCATATATTTACATTGTCTTTTGTGATGGTATTATATTTATTGGATTGGATTATGATGTATATGGATGGCTTGGGTAATATACGGTGAATCAATTTGGTTTTGAAAATAAATCATGGTATACATTTCACTATCACTAACAAGTTTTCATTTTGTTCAGGATTTCAACCTCGAAATGGATACCAATGGAACATATGAGGTCACGTTTTGATATAGATAACATTCCCATTGAATTTGGTAGAAGAGTCACATTGCAATACATCCACGAGGAGTTCTTGAGATTAATGGTGCATGATTAAGTGAAAGCAACTAACTTGAAGAGGTTAAGGAAAGCAGTGGGTTATCAAGATGTTGTGAGGCTATTAGTGAAGTCAGAGCAGATGATGATAAATTTGCAAAATAGGTGGCTGCTATGAATGAAGTTGTGTATATCCGAATTTGGTTTTTTTTTTATATTGTTGAATTTGTTGTTACCCTTTAAATAGGGTGGATAGTCCAATAAACAAAGGAGACTATGCCCATTTTTTTTTTTTAAATTGACACTTTGTTTTTTTGAGACACATTGAATTTGATTGATGAATATTGTATATTTCATTTTATATGTTAATTTGTTTGAAGAATTTAGATAATTTGGATGTTGGACTATTTGTTATTTCTTAAGCAGGGTGAATAGTTTCATAAAGAAAGGAGATTATGCCCATTTTTTTTTTAAAAATGACACTTTGTTTTTTTGAGACACAATGTGAATTCGATGGATGAATATTGTATATTTCGTATTAAATGTGAATTTAGTTGATAAATTTAGACTATTTGAATGTTATCGGACTTTTTGTTGTTTGTTTTAAAATTACACTTCGAATTTTTTGCGTTTCGCTATTACGTACTTTGATAAATTGTCGTCGTTTCACGATTACGTACTTTGGAAAATTTTTTCGTGCCTTCAGGCACGGGCATATGCTAGTATATATATATATATATATATATATATATATATATATATATATATATATATATATATTATCATATCCTTACATATATATATGTATGTAATATACAATATTCTATACACATCTATTATATGCATACTTATATATCACACATTATATAAGTAACATAACCATCCCTCTGAGCTATAACTCAGTGGATTCAGTCTCTCAATGCTATCATCTTCTAGGGCATCACTCACGTATCATTATGGTTTACCAACGGTCGAAATCTCACACCGCCCTGGTAAAAACCAAATAACAAACATATAGGAAGCGATCATAGTTCCTCCTTGGAAGCAAGACGAAGCATACCCAAGACGTCTTACCCCTGATCAAATGACACACAATATAAATAAATGAACGTTATGACCTGTGGCCTCACGCACATCGAGCAACTTCTCATGATAGCCGTGGGGGTATGCTTTACATAAATATATCATTCACACACGAATATATTCATAATCATATATATATATATATATATATATATATATATATATATATATATATATCAAATTCGGCTATCCATGCCTAGCTCTCGTGGCATTAGCATATAATCCAGAATATACCAATTCGTACTAGTTCATAAATATACACAATATTTTTAATCCCACAAGTATTCACTCACTTCAGTTTGATCCCATAATTACACACTCACTTATGATTCAATGAACACATGAATTACTTTCGAATATTAGCTTATCACATCTAGCTAGTATTCTAAATCCATCATACTCGCACATTCACATTCAAAACACACACACACACACACACACACACACACACACACACACACACATATATATATATATATATATATATATATATATATATATATATATATATATATATATATATACACATATACCCGCCGAATAATTTCCTGAGTGTTGTTCGTCCTAAACACTCCTAAAATATATACCCTTGATTTCATTCTCACTAACCTAAGGCTCATATAACCCTCATGTAATCATTTAGAAGTCCTAACACTCTTTTTAGGATCCCCTAATAATTATCTCCTCAAACAATTTTCAATTTCCATCCTTAAAACCTAAGGAAAATTTCACAAAAACTGACAGATGCAATCGATTCGCAGGACACCGAATCGATTCGCCTCAACCGAAATGATTCGTTCCAGTGCGAATCGATTCGAAATGGTAAAGAAACCTTATTTTGCCAAAATCTGCTTTTTCTTCCTCTCCAAATACATAAACAACATACATTCAACCCATTTTCTATGGTTTTTAGACATCAACAACCATAAATATAACATCTACACTCTTGATCATACCCAAACCAACATTTAATTCATAGGATTCATCCAACTTTTAAGAATTTAAACCCTAATTTTTAATTATTCCAAATTTTTCATTACTTCCAATTTCTCACCAAAATTTACACCATTAACATGGTTTCAAGCCTAGATTTCGTATGGAGTTTTTATCACATCAATTTCTTATGAAATCATCTTCCAAAAACCCATTTCTGTGCAAGAATCCCAAACCAAATCATATAGTCTTCACACCAACTATAATATGGATTATAAACACATTAAAATGATTAAATCTAGTTAAAGACTTGCCTCGTTGGATAAATCTGATGACCTCGTGTTGGGATCCTCCGGAGCTTGGCCGGAAATCTCCTCTTTCTCCCCTTTTTCTTCTTCCATTCTTGCTTTCTTCTTTATTTCATTTTCTTTCTTTCTATCGTGACTTATAAGAGAGAAAATAAGGGTTCTCCACTTGTTAAACCAAAACCTGACTCGTATACCCAAATGCGAGTCCCTACTAGTCCAAATGTCCCCGGAACCCAAACGCTACCACTGGCCCCGGGTACTCTTTTCTGACTAATTCCACCCTTTCGATACCAACCGTTCATTAAAAATTCCCATCAGAGACACTTATAAAAATTTTACCTTTTTAATCCCATACAACTCCGTACATATTTTTTCGAGTAAAATAATAATACTTGTCAATTTGCCCAACTGCGACATAATATAAAATAATCCGACTTCATTTACTTATTCCAGTAAGTAAATATAGCACCAATCAATAATAATCCAAAACTCACCAATTAATATAACCCACACTTCGAATTTTCTTTCATTAAATTTCTCAAATCATTTTGTTCGAATATTAAATTACACCCATTCATGTAATTTAAATATCCATAAAAGTAGGGGGATTACATAAATGTTCACTTAATTGTTAACTAATTTATCTCACTCGAATAAACTATGAGTTGACATAAAGCACACACGAACCACCTAATAATTTTCCACAAAAATACCAATCTACCTCAAAAAATCATATGCCCATTTATCCAACACTAATGGGTCAAACAAAGCAAAACAAAAATAGGGAGAATCCAACAAACCGAATCGATTCACTGGAAGACCGAACTGGTTCAACCAAGCGAACCGATTCGCTCCCCCAACGAATCGATTTAGTTTTGTAGGATGCCCTTCATCTTTAGCGTTGAGATTTTATCTCCCAAAACCATCAATGGAGATCCCAATCCTCCTAACACGATAAATAAAGATTCGAAATACATATGTAAACATCCCAAATGTATTTTAAATGTGATCTAAACTCGTATGCAACGTTAAATCCTAGAGATTCTTAATCATTGAATCAATTCACTCAATATCAAATAGTCAAACTTTAAAATCCATTGATCTAACACCCTATTAATGGTCATCATTCTCATATTCATATTCAAATATTTAAATCACGAAGTTCACCCATATTAATTATTTATCACATTAACATGTTAATCAAAAATAAAATCCTCTCAATTAAACCCCATGATTCATCATAAATTTCCAGATTAGTCATTAATTAACTATAAACATATTCAACTTCAGAAAGAAAAATCTAAAGCAAGTAAACACTTTACTTGATGGATTAAAATCCAACCCATGACACATTCTAGATGAATTGATTCTAGAATTTTCTCTTGCCCTTTTTTCCAAGATTTCCTTCTCTCTTTTTCTCTTATCTTCTTTTCTCTTTTTTTCTCTCCCTGATCCCCGGTAAGAAGGTCTTAAACGAGGTTGTTATCCATTGCACTAATCTTTAAGTTCATTTTAATTAAGTCCTAATTCCGTATTTTAGTTAAGCCATAATGGTACAAAGTTGACCTTACCCCTATACATGCCATTTTATGTCTAAAAGGCACCCGAAACCCAATTATAACCCCTAATTACCTATTCTGGACGATTTCAACCCATTCCGGATCATAGGTGCACTAAAAAATAGAATCCGAGTCAGTAAGCTAAAAAATTTCAACCATTCCATTAATCAATCCCGACATGTGCGAAAAGTATGGGTTGACCTCAAACCTTTTAAACCCATCATTTTAACTCTCTAATGAGTTAAATATAATAATCCGTTGATTTTCACTCATTAAATGACAATATAATAATTTGCATCTCCATTTACTTATTACACTCAAGTAAATAATTTTAATCACAAATATTAATCTTAAGCTCATTTATTAATATTTATCAAAACCAATTAAATTTATAATTAAATGCAAACGTGGAAATAAAATACTCTTAAAAGTATGGGGTATTACAATCTATTAACCAACAAATAATAATTTCTCGCAAAAATTTATTTTTACCAACAAGTAAGAAAAAGAAAGGACTATATGAAAACTTTCTAGCATATCAGATCAAAATCCCATATATTCATTTATATCTATAACATAAAATCTAACAAAAAGCCACATTAAATATTTAAATTTGATTTAAAACTCGAGCAACCTCATTATCATCATTCATAGTCCATAATGCAATTATATCCCGCCTTGTATGCACACTAGCAACCACGCCCCATATATCATCACCCTCATCAATGTGTTCCCATGTTAAAGCCTTTATTTCTCGTGTTTCAAAAGAGTTCTATGTTTCTTTAACAAGTACAAGTTCGGCAATTGCAAGCTCAAAATGTCTCTATCTATATCAGTTTCACTTATATTATAAAAGCCTCGTCAAACTATCAAGAAAAAATGTGATTCTATCATTTAATCATCCCTTAAATGAAAATTCAAGTTTATTTCTTTCTTGTGAACTAACATGTAAACATGTTGAATATAATATCTTAGCCTATTTTTTCTTCTTTATTTATTTCTTGACTAGTACCCAAGACTAAATTTTAAAATAAGATGGGAAAAAAGGATAAATAAATAGATAGAACCTTCCCAAAAAATCAACACATTCACACCCAGACAAACAATTATATATGTGCTTCTTAAACGAAAACCAAATAGTAAACTATATGGGATGATTTTATGAAAGGATTTTTTTACCTTATAGAGTTCTACTAATAATTTTTCAAAGATGCCTGGGATTCAAGTTGTCATATATTACTGAAGGATTTAATATCCCCAATTTCAACTTCTTCTTTGTTGAGTTTTTATATCAAAACATCCATATCATTCAAAGCACGATTAACTCTACCATCAAAATTTATTGCCAGCTAAAACACGGAGATATCCCTGATTGGATCCTTATCTACCAGATATAATCTAAAAATTATAAAAACTTGAAGCACCTTATACTCTTGACTCACTTGAGTCTGTATTGTATAAGTGTTCATCTAGTTTGGAAATTGTAACAAAATTGTATCAATCCTAGAAACCAAAGAACCTCGGAGATTGGTTTGCCCTTTTATTCCTCTTGATTGATTGATCTAGATACTTTTACCAACACTCACACACATTAGAATTACATTCATACATTTCATATTGCATATAATTGTGTGTGTATATATGTTGAGTGTGTTTAAATCCCTAAAATTATTTTTTTAACATTTTTGGGAATTTTATAAACTTTTAAAATAAGGTTTTTATTAATTAAAATTTGGTTTTAAAAGTTTTGGGGTCAATCTTCTATTCTGGATTATTGGTTTCATGAGCTAAAAGTTCACTTGGGTAGAATTTAAAAGCGCTAGAGACTATAAGGTGTCCTACGTAATTATTTTAGAAGCGCGTGGAACAAACAATAAATTTCCTACACTCGTCGAGCAATTATCGAACCAAACCGTGTTTTCTCTGTGAGACGATTGATGTGCGTTGTTTCAACCCTTCGATTAGTTTTAATCGATGATCTGCATGCACTCTTTTACAATCCTGGTAAAACCAACTTGATCCAATTAGAAGCATTTTAATCACCGCCTCTGTTTAAACCATTGGATCAAGGTCAATCTTCCAAGACCAGATCCTAGCCCTTGATTTTGGTCTGTTATCTCGAATTTTCTCAGCCTCCTATAAAAGGAACCCTTCTCTCATCCATCTAAGACTTTTTCCACTTTGTTCATTCGAGTGAGAAAAAGAGAAGAGAGAGAAGAGACAGAAGAGATAAGAAAGAATAAAGAAGAGAGAGAGAGAAACCAAAGTTAGGAAACCCTAACCCTAAATCATTCAAAACTATTTTCAAACCTTAACCTCTTTCAAAACCAATATATACCAAACACAACCTTGAGTGTTTGAGATATTTTGAGTCATTGGTTTGTTAGTTTTGTTGCTGTAATCTCTTTGTTCTCAGATATTGTTATCAACTTAAACAACTGTTTAGATATGTGTTTCTTCTTTTATATAAATCTTAGATCTAAGTCATTGCATGTTATATTACACATAGATATACATTTTTAGTTTCTCATCTTGAGAAAATATTCGTTGATTTGGTTCTGTAAATTTTTTTAACTTTGAAATCAACAAAATCATTTTTTGTTTCTAGTTCTTTTGAAACAAGACCTTTGACCTAGTTTAGAATCGCACTTGGTGATTTTCAATCTCAAAAATATTTTCAAAACATGAGATTGATTAAGATCTTGATACGTCTTCTGAGCAAGATAGCCAAGGATTCTGGGATTATTATAAAGGTCAAATAAGGTTAAGTTTTGTAAGAAGAAAAAAATATAAAATCACAGCATATAGATCTTATATGTAATTTAATTGGACTGTTTGTATAATATCAGTGCGAGTGTGTGCATGCAGGTGTTAGAAATCACCTTCACAAACACTATCACCCTACCACACTAAAAGTGTTGGTAATAAGATCTCAAGAACAAGTGTCGACGTAAAGAACTTGAACAAATTGGAAGTTATCAAACTGGGTGAACAACATCAACAAACAGAACTGCGGAGAAGTTATAAGGACACCAGTGGGTACATTCCTAAACTTGTATATGTCTCATTTGTGTGTATGTGTGTTATATAGTTTGTACCTGTTATAATTTGTTTTAATGGAATTTTTGGTTTACTCCGTAGAGGGAGTCGTGGATGTTTCCTCAGTTGGGTGAGGTTTTACCACGTAAAAATCCCTGTTCTTAATCTTTCTACATCTCCTCATCTAATTCTTGGTTGTGCTGAGTTGAAAGTTTTTAAACTGATTTATTAAACCTGTTAACAAATCTTGAAAAGATCTCGTACATATTTTTGTTAAACACATCTTGTGATTAATTTGATTTGGTTTTAAGAAAAGAGTTTCTTCAAAAAACAGTTTGGAGTTACTTAAATAGTTTAATTTTATATTAAACGGCTTAATTAATAGATTTTCAATTGGTATTAGAGCTTTGTAAACTTCTTTTAAACGATCTTGTGTTTCTGAAATTGTTTCTGAAAGATTTGGTAACTTTACCAGACCTCCTATCTTTGATGGAACCAATTTTGCTTACTGGAAAGTAAGGATGATTGCTTTCATTCAAGGAACTTTGGGAGATGATGTCTGGGACATTGTTGAAAATGGATACATTTTTCCTACTAACCCAGCCAGTGAAGGAAGTAATGGGAGGTTTAAGAAAGTTTTAAGTGAGTTCACACAAGAAGAGAAGCAAGTTTCTCGCAATAATAAAAAAGGAAAGAATGCCATATTTATGTCCATAAATGAACATGAGTTCAAAAGAATCTCATCTTGTACCACTTCTAAAGAAGCTCCGGAATCCTTGGTTACTGCTCATGAAGGTGACACTAGAGTTAAGGATGCTAAAACAAAAATGCCCATTCAACAGTATAACTCTTAAATTATGTCTAACTCTGAGTCATTTAATGACTTCTATATGAATTTGACATATATTGTGACCAAACTGCATGCTAATGGGATAACATATGAAAGACATGAAATTGTATCTAAAATTATAAGATCATTACCACAGAAATGTGACAACAAAAGATATGCTATTGAGGAAATGTGTGACCAAAATCTCACTCCTGAATTACTCAGTAGTAAACTAAGAACTATGGAAATGGAATTAGAATTTAAGAAACAATTGACCTAGTTCCATAGGAAACAGACTAGTTCCAATCTGAGTTTCTCTTCTAAGATGATTAAGCATGTGCTTAACATCCCTAATTATGACTCGGATGAGGAATGTGACATAGAGAGTTTGGACAATCAGATTTCCTTAATGTCAAAATAGTTTAAGAAAATTATCAAGTTTAGAAACAAATAATTCAAGTCCAATTATCCAACTCATTCTAATCACAAACCTCATGAGAAAGGTCAAGACAAACATCACGACGTCTTTCACACTAAACCTAACAAAGACCTTAAGAAACTGAATGCTTTAGATGCGAAAAACTAGGACACATTGCACAAGATTGTAGAGTTAACTTAAACACTCACAATAAGCACACTAGGGTCAACATTTCCAAGACATGGGATGATTCAAGCGACTCTGAAAATAAGGAACCTGAGTCATCTAATGATTTTGATCCTTGCATGTCTTTCTTTTCCAAGATCATTTATAATGATGATCTGCCTGTGCCTGTTAGTGAGGATGAATTTAGTAATTATACTTATGTTGTTGTGAATCATGCCGTTACTATATTAGATTCTTTAATTTCTGTGAACATTGCTATTTCTACCATAGGGTGTGTGAGTCAAATGGAAGGCGATAATGACGATGTCAATGGGTGTGTGAGTTCAAGAATTAAAGCCTTAAGGGTCACTTCACACACTACACTTAGTGACTCGGACAATGAAGACCTCCCTGATATTCGCACACTTTATGCGAAAACTCTCAAGAAAAACACTAGAATAGAGAAGATAGTGAAAGATCTCGCTAAGAAACTAGAAGATCTAAGCCTGATGGTAAAACTTAGTGCTGAAGAGTATACTACCCGATGTCTTACTCATGTAAATGAAATCAAAATGTTTGATCAAAAATTGAAAAATTTGACTGAAACAAATGAAACTCTAGAGAAAAAATACAAAGGGGTGTTGTTAGAATAGGAACAAACTAAAGAAAAGACAACAACTTTTTTCAAAAAATTTACAAAATTTCAAAATAACTCAAACTGTTTCGATGCTTTTGTTGCTGACTCAAAAACGAATTCTGATGATTGATTTGGAACAGGGTTTTTTCCCAATTTAAAGACACAAACAAAACCTTTTTAAACTATCAAGTTTGTGTCAGGAGGTAAAAGACCTATTGAAACCTACCCAGACTTTCATTCTCCAAAAATTGAGTTTGATTCAAAACATCAAAATTTTGATATTGGGGAATCAAGTTACTATAAACATGAAACTTCACCTAAGGCTAAATATGTTTGCCCCTTTATTAGGAAGAGTTAATCTACATTCAAAACTGTTCTATCTAGGAATAGGGTTCAACCTCAAAATTCCTTAAAGCCTATGTTTAGAGAGTTTCCTAAGGAGACTCCAACTTTGAGCAACCTGTATTGCTCTTACTGCGATATATACGGCCATTCTTTTGATGGTTGATATGCTATAAGACTAGTTAAACCTGTCTGTAATCGTCCTATCTATCCAAACTTTAACTATTCTTGGAGAAGTCGAAACAATTATGTTCTGCCTAGACAACCAGATAAAAACTCTAATTATTGGAAGAGAAATACCAAACTTAAAAGAACATTCCATATAAGGATTCCTAAACACTTTCCTAAGACAAATATTCCAAATCATGCGCAAAATATTTTTCAACACAAATCGAATGCTCGCAAATTTTATCAATTGAGAGCAAATAAGCGCCAAATGAAAATAAGAGAAATTTGGGTTAGAAAAGATGATATATTACCCATGATGAAGTGTAACATTGTTATTACTACTTTAAAAGATGAACACACATCTTCTTGTTGGTATTTAGACTTTAGATGTTCTAAACACATGACTAATGATGATACAAAACTCTTAAACAAAAGTTATTTTTGGTGATGGAGTATCATCTCAGATCATAGGTAAAGGAACACTCCAAGAGAAAGGACTTCCGGTTCTTGAAAATGTTCTTCTAGTCAAAGGTCTTAAGGCCAATATACTTATTATCTCGCAATTTTGTGACTCAAATCATACTATTACCTTTTCAAAGAACAATTGCAAAATTTTAAATGAAAAGGGTGAATATATAATTACAGGATTCAGGACTCCTGACAATTGTTATACTGTCATGAATAGTTCTGAAGTCTGTAATGTTGCCAGAATGGATGACAATGAGATATGTCATAACAGGATGGGTCACATGAATTACGATAATCTTAGTAGATTGAATTCTGAAGAAATAGTTAGAGGAGTTCCAAAAATCAAACCCATTTCTAATATTGTCTATGGTTCCTGTCAGGAAGGAAACATTGTTAAGGCACCTCATAAGAAAGTCAAAGATATCCTTACCTCTAACCCCTTAGAGCTCATCCATATGGACCTAATGGGTTCCTCCCAAACTGTTAGTCTCTGTGGACATAGTTACATTCTTGTTATGGTTGATGACTTCGCTAGATTTACTTGGGTACCTTTCTTAAAGCAAAAGTCTGACACTTTTCAAACTTTTTTAAAAATACTTGCTCGAATTGAAAATGAGAAGCACACTCAAGTAAATAGAATTCGTAGTGATAGAGACGGAGAATTCAAAGACATCGGTATAATAGAGTATTATAACTATAATGGTTACAAACATGAATTTAATGCTCCTAAGATTCCTCAACAAAATGGTATCGCTGAAACAAAGAATCGTACACTTCAGGAGATGGCATGTGTTATGTTACATTCCAAGAGTTTGCCTAAATACTTTTGGGTAGAAGCTATTCGTATCGCCTGTCACCTTATCAATAGGGTCTATCTTAGAAAGAATTATAAATAAACTCCTTATGAACTTTGGTATCAGAAAAAACCCAATCTTAAGTACATTAGAACCTTTGGTAGTACGTGTTATGTCTGGAAAGACAGAGGATACTTATCGAAATTTGAGAGCCGAGGAGATAAAGCTATTTTCTAGGATATTCGCCTAACAGTAGAGCCTACAGTGCTTATAATCTTTGCACTAAAACCATGATGGAATCCATAAATGTGATTGTAAGTGACACTACTGTAGAGATTAAGATGGGTGAATCAACAATTATGGAAGAACCTATAAATGTTTTAGAAAATAACTCTCTATAAATAAATGATTCATTACCAATTGAGACACCTGAAGTACCTAACTGGGTTTGTAAAGATCATCCCACAGATAATGTTGTTGGTAATCCTAGTGAGTCTGTGCGTACAAGATCTTAATTAAGAAATTATGCTCATTATGCATGTTTTGTTTCCCTTATGGAACCAAAGAATGTAAATGAGGCATTGAATGACTCTAACTGGATTTCTGCAATGCAAGAAGAACTTCTTCAATTTTTCATTGATGATGTTTGGTATCTTGTACCTAGGCCTAATCACAAAAAGGTTATTGGCACACGTTGGATTTTTAAAAATAAATCTGATGAAAATGGGATAATCATTAGAAATAAAGCTAGATTAGTTGCTCAAGGATATTCTCAAATTGAAGGAATAGATTTTCACGAGACCTTTGCTCCTATTACTCGTTTAGAATCCGTTCGTCTTCTCTATGACATAGCTTGCTACTTGCATTATACACTTTATGAAATGGATGTCAAATTACCTATGTAGAACAACCAAAAGGGTTCATTGACCCTCAATATCCAAATCATGTATTTCTTCTTAAAAAGGCTTTGTATGGCTAAAACAAGTTCCTAGAGCCTGGTATGAGTGCCTTACCAATTTTCTCTTAGAAAAAGGTTTTAAGAGAGGTGGAAATGATCAAACTTTATTTGTCAAAAACTTTGACAAACACATCATTATAGCTGAAGTTTATGTTGATGATATTATCTTTGGATCAACTTCTCCCTCAGTAGTCAAATCATTTTCTGAAATTTTTCAAATGACTCTTGTAGGGTTGTTGCAATTTTTCTTAGGTCTTCAAGTCAAAAAAAATTTAGAAGGATTGTTTGTTTCGCAATCTAAATACGCATTAGAGATTGTAAAAAAATTCAGGATTGAGAGTGCTAAAGATGCCAAAACTCCAATGAGTACTACGGTCAAACTATCTAAAGATGAAACTGGAAAATCTATAGATCCAACTATATATAGTAGTATGATAGGAGCCTTGTTATACCTTACTACCTCGCGTCCTGATATAATGTATGATGTTTGTGTATGCGTTCGTTATCAAAACAACCCTAAAGAGAGCCATATTTCTTCTGTTAAAAGAATTATTAAATATGTAAAAGGCACTCTGAGCCTCGGACTTTGGTACACTAGTGACACACCTCGCACTATAATTCGGTACACTGATGAGGATTAGGCTCGGTGTACTGATGATAGTAAAAGTACATCAGGAGCATGTTATTATGTAGGTAATAATTTGGTAGGATGGAGTAGTAAGAAACAAAACTGCACGTCTCTCTCAATAGTTGAATCTGAATACATCACCGCTGGAAGCTGCTGTGCTCAATTACTTTGGCTCAAACAAATGCTAAGTGATTATGGTATTCAAGAAAAACAATTGAACCTCTATTGTGATAATCAAAGTGCGATCAATATGTCTAAAAATCCTATTCAACACTCGCGAACAAAACAAATAAAAATAAGAAACACTTTATACGCGAATTGGTTGAAACTAAGGAATTAGAAATCAATTATCTTCCTACTGATTTGCAACTCGCAGATATGTTTGTAATACCCCGTAATTTTATTGATATTTATTTAAGGGATTAATTAAATTAAATGTGAATAAATTGAGAATTAATCCGGATATAAATACTAACGAGATGTGAGTTGGTATTTGATTATGATGTGTATATATGGAAATATATGAATATTGAAAATATTAAAATTGTCGCGAGACTGAAATACGACAATTCGAGAAATTTAGTTAGGACGCGCGTGTCAGTCACGTCAGGAATGTAATTATTTGAATTAAAAAGTGAATTTTATTTTAATCAACCGAATGGTCATTTTGAGTGGGCCAACGAGTCCGGAAGGGTCAAAATAGTCAGAAAACACTAGCCGGAGGTTTAGTTTGGGTCCCGGGGCATTTTTGGGCCATACCGACAACTTAAAAGGGTATTTTGGTAATTTTAAAAATTAGGGAATTAAAACCCACGAAAATTTGAGTTTATATTTATAATTTTAATGGGGCCACTAAGGCCATTATCAGTAAAAGTTTATAGAGTGGGCTACGGGAGTTTTGAGAGAAGTTGGAGAGAAGTTTCAAGAACGAAAACCAAGCCATCTTCAACCTTGGGAGAAAATCCGTAGAGAAAGGAGAGAATCAACATTCATTCACCAACATCAATCCTGAAGAACAATCTAAGGAAAGTGATTTGATATTTTTAGTGCATTGAATATGTCTTCCATGTTTAGTGTAGGAATTATCTTATATTGAAATCTTTGAAGAAAACCCATGAAATTGATGGAGAAACTTTGAATTTGGGTTAGGATTTGCATGTAGAATGATGATGGACTGATTTAATATTCGTAGAGTTATTTATGATTATTTAAAAATGGATTTATGATGAGTAATTGGGCATAAGAAAATTATGAGTCCATGTTCTTAGGGTTTGGGGAAAACATTTGGAGATTTATATAAATTCCTCGATTATTTGTAAGATTTGATCCCTAAAATAGGTTAAGAGATGATCTAGGATGATTAGTAATGGTTTAAAAACGTTGGAACATACATTGGATGGTCTTAGGGTGGATTTAGAAGAGAGAAGAATTGAGAAAAATGGACTTGGGAATTTTTGGGCTGAAACTGCCATCTCGTTAGAAGACCTGCCCAGGTCGTTCGAATGACCTCGTTCGAACGAACTTCTAATGAGATGACAGTATAATTTCTAACGAGTTGGTAGTTCGTTTGAAACCTTTCGTTCGAACGAGATTTCTAGCGAGTTGACAGAATGGCCTTTTAGGCCTGAATTTATTTCTAGTGTCCCGTAGAATTGTTTCAATGGTGAGATAACCTGCCCTTATTAACTAGTGGGTATAGTTGGGAGACTGGGGTACATTGAAGAGTAAAATTTATAATCTTTTAGTAAATCGGGTGACAATTGTGGATTGGGAAATGAGTAACTATTTACGACGTGAGAAGAGTTGATAACATAAATACATATAAACCGGGGACTTGTGATTTGTATAACACTAAATGTGGGTGTAAGAACGAGAAGTATACCTGTAATAAAATATGGAAATATCTAAGATGTGTGAATGCTTAGTATATGTAGTTATCTCTGTATAACATACCTACCGTACTTGCTATCATGGGAGGTTGGCGTTCGTTTAGGGCCATCTAATCTTTGTGTGTCTACGGGGGGAGGGAGGGGGATCTAGATTGGTACCTCGAGGACATAGGTCAGATAAGGACTTATTGAGAAGTTAATAAGTCTGCTGATCATGGGAGCGTAGGTATATACGTGACCCATGTGATGTGAACTATGTTTGCCTCCATTGTTTGTGATTGTTGTTAATGAAACATTTCATGAGAGATTCAGAATACGTGGTCCTTATGGACGTGATGTACCGGGATTGGATAGCAGAGTATGTGTGCACCGCAGCTTAGCCTCGGGGTGCCAGTATTGTATATTTATGATGAGAATGATATACTGTTAATTTAAATGAATTTTCTTGAATAATTGTGAGTATAAATAATAGCAACGGTTTGTAAAGTGAAAATGGAAGATCTCTAGTAATTAGTAGTACTAACATAGGAAACTGTGTAGCAAGTTATAACACTCTGTTAAATAAAAGATGTTGAGAAATGAATTGGATATCGTATAGTAACATTAGATTTTGGTACCGGACTAGTTTTGATATGGGAACAACTAGAATGGGTGCGGGTACGATAGGAGTGCAGAATTAGTTGAGAGGTGAGGAACTCATGTGAGTGCACACACTATCATGTACTTTATATTCACTGTTTAATGATATTAAACACATGAAAATTTTTAAATTATTTTCACAACCGGGCTCTGACCCGTTTGATTTCAAATCTGTTTTTGTAAAAACCTTTTAGGTGCCCAGCCACGAGGACACCATGCATAGGAGTTATATTCAGGTGACGTGCTGTAGCTGATGTGGAAGTTACAGAACCTTGACAGTAGATGCATCCATTTCTGATCTTGACTCCATTATCAGTCTTTATCATTTGTTGGGCATGTCGCCCATTCCTTTTATATACATCTTACTTATTCAGTTATTTCAGACTTTGGGTTGTAATTAACTTTAGTGATGCAGACTTTGTATTTATTAGTTTCGGTATTCGGATTGTTGTGAGGAGTTTTTCCTCCAAACTCATTATTATTGGATGGTTAATCTATTGTGACTATGTTGTGTTGGTTATGTTAACTTTTCATAATTTAATTACTGCATGTTAATCCGATTTAATTAAAATGGACAACTCACTTTTTAAATAATAGGTGGCTAGTAATTGTTAAAACGTTTGCGACAGTGATGCTATGAACTGAGCCAACTTGGCAATTTGTATTAATTTAATAAAGGAGTAGCTACCCGGTATTTAATTAGTCGGGGTGCTACAATGTTTACCAAACCTTTAGATTCCAATAGATTTATTTCTTTGCGTAAATAAATAGGTAT
Organism: Sambucus nigra; assembly: GCA_949130495.1. Classification (NCBI taxonomy): domain Eukaryota; kingdom Viridiplantae; phylum Streptophyta; class Magnoliopsida; order Dipsacales; family Adoxaceae; genus Sambucus; species Sambucus nigra. The sequence goes on along the minus strand of OX422217.1, from coordinate 50,735,146 downwards.
GGTGTGTGCTGATTAATCTCTTTGACCTCTATATGTCTTTCCCTTTGTCAATTTGAGACAAAATCGGGGAGAAATTTGAGTCTAATGAATCTTCTTACATATTCTAAAGTGCTTGATCTTAGTGATTCATTACAGGATTCTGTACAGTTAGTCTCAACAGTTGTAATAGAGTATTCAATTGTAATTACTTGAATTGTGTACTTTTGTTTTCTAGGAAATGGGTAGATAGAATTTTTATAGGAATAGGTTTTCCATATTTTTGTTGCCCTATGAGTCCTAGATGACTCAAAGGAGATTTCGTCTCATATTTCCAAAGGGGGAGATTGAAGCACCTTATACTCTTGACTCACTTGAGTCTATAGTGTATAAATGTTCATCTAGTTTGGTAATTGTGACAAAATTGTGTCAATCCTAGAAACCAAAGAACCTCAGAGATTGGTTGGCCATTTTATTCCTCTTTATTGATTGATCTACATACTTTTACCAACACTCACACACATTAGAATTGCATTCATACATTTCATATTGCATATAATTGTGTGTGTATATATGTTTAGTGTGTTTAAATCCCTAAAATTAATCTTTAACATTTCTTGGGAATTTTATAAACTTTTAAAATAAGGTTTTTATTAATTAAAATTTGGTTTTAAAAATTTTGGGGTCAATCTGCTATTTTGGATTGTTGGTTTCATTAGCTGAAAGTTCAATTAGGCCGAATTCGAAAGCGCTAGAGACCATAAGGTGTGCTATGTAATTATTTTAGACGCGCGTGGAACAACTAATCAATTGCCTACACCTGTCCAGCAATTATCGAATCAAACTGTGTTTTCTTTGTGAGACGATTGTTGTGCGTTGTTTCAACCCTTGGATTAGTTTTAATCGATGATCTGTATGCGTTCTTTTACAATCCTGGTAAAACCAACTTGATCCAATCAGAAGCGTTTTAATCACCGCCTCTGTTTAAACCATTGGATCAAGGTCAATTTTCCAAGACCAGATCCTAGCCCTTGATTTTGGTCTATTATCTCGAATCTTCTCAACCTCCTTTAAAAGGAACCCTTCTCTCAGCCATCTAAGACTTTTGCCACTTTGTTCATTCCAGTGAGAAAGAGAGAAGAGAGAGAAGAGAGAGGAGAGAGAAGAGCGAAGAAAGAAGAGAGAAGAGAGAGATGAGTTAGGAAACCCTAACCCCAAATCGTTCAAAACTATTTTCAATCCTTAACCTCTTTTAAAAGAAGTATATACCAAACACAGCCTTGAGTGTTTGAGAGATTTTGAGTGATTGGTTTGTTAGTTTTGTTGATGTAACCTCTTCGTTCTCAGATATTGCTATCAACTTAAACATCTGTTTAGATCTTTGTTTCTTCTTTTATAGAAATCTTAGATCTAAGACATTGCATGTTATATTACACATAAATCTACATTTTTAGTTTCTCATCTTGAGAAAATATTTATTGATTTGGTTCTGTAAATGTTTTTAAGTTCGAAATCAACAAAATCATTTTTTGTTTCTAGTTCTTTTGAAACAATACCTTTGACCTAGTTTTCAATCGCACTTGGTGATTTTCAATCTCAAAAATATTTTCAAAACTTTAGATTGATTAAGATCTTGATACATCTTTCGATCAAGATAGTCGTGGATTCTGGGATTATTATAAAGGTCAAATAACGTTAAGTTTTATAAAAAGAGAGAAATAGAAAATCGCAGCATATAGATCTTATATGTAATTTGATAGGATTTTTTGTATAATATCAGTGTGAGTGTGTGCATGCATGTGTTAGAAATCACCTTCACAAACACTATCACCCTACCACACTAAAAGTGTTGGTAATAAGATCTCAAGAACAAGAGTCGACATAAAGAACTTGAATAAATTGGAAGTTAGCAAACTGGGAGAACAACATCAACAAATAGAACTGTAGAGAAGTTATAAGGACATGAGTGGCTACATTCCTAAACTTGTATAGGTCTGATTTGTGTGTATGTGTGTTATATAGTTTGTAACTGTCATAATTTATTTTAGTGGAATTTTTTGTTTACTCCGTAGAGGGAGTCGTGGATGTTTCCTCAGTTGGGTGAGGTTTTACCACGTAAAAAATCCTTGTTCTTAATCTTTCTACATATCCTCATCTAATTCTTGGTTGTGCTGAGTTTAAAGTTTTTAAACTGATTTATTAAACATATTAACAAATCTTGAAAAGATCTCGTACATATTTTTGTTAAACACATATTGTGATTGATTTGATTTGGTTTTAAGAAAAGTGTTTCTTCAAAAAACAGTTCGGAGTTACTTAAATCATTTAATTTTATATTAAACGACTTTAGTAACAGATTTTCAAAACTATAGTAGTATAAATAAGGCTAGATCATATTTAAGAACATAGGACTAATTTTCATCTTACAAAATAAGACCAGCATGTCGTCATTAACAAAGAAAACAAAATAGTTTATGATAAATAATTTGTCGGACCCGAACTTGTTTAGCCCTTACGTAGGGAGAGTCGGCAATGGGGAATTTATAAATGACATGGGAAAGATTATCTTCGCACAAATTTGAAGCCCACTTCTTCTCTTTTCTTCACTTTAAAAACACACAACATCGTGATAAAATCAATGTTGCATACACGCAATAAATAAGTACATCAGGATGAACCAGCACTGGATACGCTCAAATCAACACCGGATACGTTCAAATTAGCCATGTAGTGTAACAAAATGCTATACAATTTTAATGTAAAGTAATAATGTCACCCCCTAACCCCATTAGGATATAATTAACTAAATAGTTCCCAAACCACATTTATTATTTATTTATTTATTTACTAATACATATTGAAACAACTTCAAGGTTAAAATGCGAAAAACAAAAAAATCCAATCGTTTTAAAGCGACATAATTTAAATAGAACTCACATAACATTGAACCTAATTACAACTAGTACAATGTATAAAACAAAACTAAAAAGACCCTACTACTATTAACTCAACCGTCTAGACCTGGCAGTGCCAACTCTAGAACCTGAAAATTTAAACATATAAAACCACGAGTTTAAAAACTCAGCGAATGTACTACATCTCTATATAGTAAAAGTACTATTTTAACATTTCAAAATATCAATATATATATCCATCGCTGTGCCAAATTAGTCCATATACATATCCGGAGTTAATAAACCCCACATCTCCTTCTCGTAGGCAATAATCATATCCATAGGTTTTAATAGCCTAACATCTCCTGAATTACAGGGCAACTCAACATATCTTGACTTTTATAAAGCCATGACATCTCAACATATCTTTAATTTTAATAAGCCATAACATCTCAACATCTCATGACTTTTAGTAATCAAAATCATCTCAAGATATATTAAAGACACATCATATCCAAAATCAACTCAGTAAGTACACTCACATTGGGTTGTCAACTATGTATTCACGTTTCCCTCGGGTGGAGCTGAACTCGACTGATTTAACCTTACACCTGCTAATCCAAGTAAATCATCACTGAATCTCAATCATAAGTATTATCTTAATATATCTATGTAACTTTCATTGACTATACAACAACAATATAATTCTACTCAAGTCATATTCCATGAAATGTGTTTAAAGATGAAACAATGGTATATATGTTGAAAAGGTCATGAACATTGAACCCTAGAAACTACCTCGTAAGAAATTTATAACTAAAATCAAGTAAACATAAAAGTATACTTCTCAATATATATACAAATGAAACATGTACTCAAAATACCCTTGGTAAGGAGAAAATAAAAACATTCATTCATTGGCTAACCAATATGGCCTCAAATTATTGTCCTCCATACTTAACCAACCCATATTTATAAATTGTAAACATACAGGTGTCCAACCTTATCAATATAAAAACATATTTGAATATAATTTCCATTACAACTGACGGTGCAATTTTTCAAGCTTCCTAGATCAACTTATGACCATTTCTTTACAACCTATTAAATCTGCCCCACAAGCTCCTCTATTGTTCCTTCAACTCCCAAGAATTTTCATAATTGTTCTCCAATATAACATTTCATGATTTTTCACCCATTTTCAATAAACATACTAAATAGTACAAAATTAAAGTTTCATAATTTTTTGATTTCATTTGCTAGGTCAAAAGCATGACAAAACTCAGGGTATACCGAAATGAAATATACAAACAACAACTATATACCAACTTCCAACCATCACTAAGGCCTAACCATAAGGAGTTAAATTCTAATTTTCTGATATGATATGAATATATGAGTCTAATTTCATATACAATTGGAATTTCTTAATTCTAGTGAGCCCACAAAAATATATACAAGTGTGAATACAGGGGTTTTCAATCAAAACCAATATGGCCTATAAAGACCACTTACCTCACATATGAACCAATACATATTATCACAGAGGGTGATGGAATTTTAATCCCAAATTAACTATTTATATACTTTAAAACGAGTATAATACAATATTAAAACAATATTACTCACAAACGTTTATCTTGGAAACACTTTAAGGATTTTCTTGGAATTTTCCTAGCTTTTCATGTAATCTTTCTTCCTTAAACTTCTACTTTCTCTTTCCTTAAGCTTAAATCTCTCAAAACTGAACCTAGGGTTATATTTGCTGAAGAAATAAGTTAAAGGGATAGGTTTAAGTCGGCCAAGGCTTCCTCCCATTCCAACAAATCAATTTAAAACATTTGGTTTACTAAAAGGCAATTTACCACTTAAAGGAAATGGACATATTTGCCCCTTGTTCGTAAATTCGGACTAACTTCTTACTCGGTCATCCTTTTGATGCACCGTTTATTGTTTTACAACCCTAAATCACATGTCTATAACTATCTAGTTTTCACCTCAAGTCATTTGTAATGTTATAAGGACCAAAGCTACTCTTAAACATGAGCATTTCTATCGGAAAAAAAAATTGTTCGTACATAACTCGACATTTCACGATTTATGAAAGTTGGATTAGACTAAACATAATCACTTAACATTAGATATACTAATAACACATTATTCATATCACATAATATAAGCATGATTTAAATATAATTTATCATAGTTATATCCGGGTTGTAACAACTTCCTGCCCTTAGAAAATTTCATCCCCGAAATTTAGTATGAATGTCACTTACCAAACAAATGGGGATACTATTTTTTCATGCTATCCTCCATTTACCAAGTTGCTTCTTTAATTCCATGTCTCCTCGACATAAATTTAACTTAGGGAATAACGTTATTCCTTAATACTTGCCCCTTACGACCAATAATTTCCACTGGTTCCTCGATGTACGACAAGTCTTCCATCAATCAAACAGGTTGAGTTTTCAACTGATGAGATGGACTGCCAAATACTTAGGAAGCATCGATATGTGAAACACATCATGTAAATGAGACAATTCTTGAGGTAAGGCTAATCTATATGCCAGGATCCCAATTCTTTCCAACACTTCATATGGTCTAATGTATCTTGGACTTAGTTTGCCCCTTTTTCTAAATCTCATGACGCCTCTCCATGGTAAAATACGTAGGAATAAAAAATCTTCGTTTTGAAATTCTAATGGATACTTCCTCTTATCTGCATAAAATTTATGCCTGCTTTGTGCTATCTTTATCCGTTCCTGAATCATTTTAACCTTTTCGGTTATCATATCTATCAATTTAGGACACAAAATTTTCCTTTCACCTACTTCATCCCAGCATAATGGCATTATGCTTCTCCTCCCATATAAAGCTTCGTGAGGAGCCATAACAATAGTGGACTGATAACTATTATTATACATGAATTCCATCAATGGAAAATGATCATCCCAACTACCTTTGAAATCAAATACACTCGCTCGTAACACTCCATCTAATATTTGAATTGTTTTTTCTGATTTCCCTTCGGTTTGTGGATGAAATGTAGTATTGAACTTCAAACTTGTGCCCAGGGCATTCTGTAAACGAGGCCAAAAATTAGAAGTGAACATTTGATATATATATGATACTATTGACACTGGTTCCCCATGTAAACGGATAATCTCATTAACATATATTTGTTCATTCTTGTCAACAGTGTAGGTCGTCTTAACTGGAAGAAAATGAGCTGACTCTGTCAATCTATCTACAATCACCCAAATAGAATCATGCCCCTTTCGTGATCATGGTAATCTTACACCAAATTCCATCATTGTATGCTCCCACTTCCATTCCGAAATGGGCAATGACAACAATAATCCAACCGGCTTCTAATTCTCCACCTTCACTTGCTAGCATACTAAACATTAACCTATAAATTCTGCAATCTCACGTTTCATAATATTCCACCAGTAATACTCTTTCAAATCTCTGTACATTTTGGTACCTCCAGGATGCATAGAGTAAATATAATTATGTGCCTCTTCTAATATATCCTTCTTTAAGGTTGGATCATTCAATACACAAATTATGTTTTTATAACACAACGATTCATTATTCTTCATTTCAACGTCACTCTCTTTACCATCCAAGATTTCCCATTTCTTCTTCTCAAGTAATGGATCATTGATTTGCAAATTTCATATACGTTCTGCCAGCAAAGGTCTCACTTAACATGTGCAATTATGCCCCCATTTTAGTTAAGTTCAGCTCGACTCCCATCAATTTTAATTCCATAATATTCCCAACCCATGCACATTGAATACAAGATAACCTCCCCAATGACTTTCGACTCAGAGCATCTGCAACAACATTGTCCCTCCTGGGATGATGGTGAATGGTACAATCATAGTCTTTAATTAACTCCATCAAACATCTTTGTCTTCAATTCAAGTCTCTCTGTGTAAATAAATACTTCAAACTTTGATGGTCAGTGAAAATTTCACACGTCTCTCCATATAAATGATGTCTCCATAATTTCAAGGAAAAAACAATAGCTGCAAGATCTAAATCGTGTGTAGGATAATTACATTCATGCATCTTTAACTGTCTAGATGCATAACAAATTACCTTTCCATGTTGCATGAAAACATAATCCAGACCCTGATGTGAAACATCAGTATAAATCACAAAACCTTCTCCACTGGATGGAACAGTAAGGAATGGAGATGATACTAGCCTATTTTTTAACTTTTCAAAGTTGTGCTGACATTCATCACTCCACATAAATTTCACTTACTTTCGAGTTAATTTAGTCAATGGTAAGGCTATAGATGAAAGGCCCTTTATGAATCTTCTATAATATCCATCCAATCCTAGGAAACTCCGTATCTCCATTACATTTCTTGGTCTTTCCCATTGGACAATTACCTCTACCTTCTTAAGGTTAATATAAATTCCATCTCCCGAAACAACATGCCCCAGAAATACTACCTGATTTAACCAAAACTCACATTTGCTAAACTTATCAAATAATTGACTATTTCGTAAAACTTGCAATACAACTCTTAGATGCTTCTCATGTTCCTCTTGGCTAGGCGAGTATATCAAAACATCATCGATAAAGACAATAACAAATGAATCTATTAAAGGATGAAATACCCGATTCATTAAATCCATAAACATTGTAGGAGCATTTGTTAACCCAAATGGCATTACCAAAAATTCTTAATGACCATAGCGAGAACGAAAAGCTATCTTAGAAATGTCACAATCTCTCACCCTTAATTGGTGATAACCCGATCTCAAATCAAATTTTGAAAATACTTTAGCACCCTATAATTGGTCAAACAAATCATCAATATAAGGTAATGGATATTTATTTCGAATAGTTACTGTAGATGCAATTATTATTCAACACAAATAAATATGAGAGAAACAATTATCAAGAAAAGAACAAGGAATACAAGATGCCAATCACACAACAAAGGATGTACGTGGTTCAGCAAAGATGTGCCTACGTCCACGGTGGTGCAGTCGATATTATTTCTATATACTCCGGAGAGTGATTATAGAGAATACAACTTGTCCTTTTGCCCCGGACCTAGGGTTTAATATATACATGTACATTTAGATGAGTGGAGGTGATGGGTTCCTCCATGTTTTCCATCTCCCCTATAAATTCCCTTCATGGGATCGTGGGGGGAGACCGGATCCATATAAAAGATGAGGGGACTGGACTCTGGGACGCCAGGACTGGGCTACTCGTCCAGGCCCATAGTTCTGATTTTCGGGTACCCATAATTGCCCCTAAATTTGTTGGGCCATGTTTATGTGTTCAATGGATTTAAATGATCAGCCATTATGGCTGATTTGCGATTCTTCGAAAACTGTGAAGTTGCTTTTGGCGGCACCCGCTTCGCTATTTGTTCGCTATGATTAGAATCGAAGGCTTGTTGGGATATCCACTTTTTCTTCCGTCGCTTCATCCCTTCTAGTACTCTTCCTTCTTCTGAGAACTCTAGCGCCTCGTACCTTCTTCTCTTAATCCCCATTCCCATTGCTTCTTAGTCGTCTTGAGCTCGTGCTTCTTCATCACTTGAACCGATCTTCTGTTTTGTAAGTTTCTCGTGCCCTTTCTTTGCATTTCTCTTTGGTTTGTAGATTTTCTTAAGTTTTTCAATGGTGAAGATTGGAAATAGGTCAATCTCTAAATTTAGGAAGTTCAATAACATTCCTGAGTGGGTAGATATTGAATGTTGTGCCTCCCCTTCTAGGAACGTTAGGGATATAGAGGATGCCCACTGGATCCGTGTTCTGCTACTTTCCCAAGGGGGACTCACTTTCCCTCCCAATGATTTGTTTCTGCATTTCTTTGGCTATTTCAATATTGTTCCCGCACAATGATCGCCCAATGTGTGGAAAATTGTAAATGGCGTCCATAGACTAAATCAGTTGTATGGTAGTAGGTTAGGACTTGCTGAGATCTATTTATGTTATTCCTTTTCTCGAACTAGTTCAGGTGTCTTATACCTCAAAGCTAAGAGCCCTGATAGGGTATTGGTAGTAAACCTACATGATTTCCATAAGGACTACTGGCAAGAGGGTTTTCTCGTTAGGAATTAGAAGTTCCCTCCCCAGTTTCAAGGGTCGAGGTCTGAGAGGTTCACTGTTCCTTTTTACGAGGAAGAATATATAGGTAGACATTGTACTGTTGTTCCAAACATTGTTGATTTATGACTTTTCTAACCCCTCTTTGCTTTTTCTTCCACAGCGAGGTCAAAGAATTTGGAGCCTGCTCTCAGCGAGGTTCGGATCTCAGAGTTGGTGAAAGCTTGAAATATCAGGGAGCCTCTGGGTGACGATGAGCATCCCTGGTCTGCTGCCTTTTTGCTCGAGTATAAGAACGTAGGCTCCAGCTTCATAGCACGGCCTGTGGATAGTGTACCAGAGTTTGATTCTTTCGGAGAGACTACTGCTGAGCCTATCCAGTTGGATGAAGAGGAGAGCAGATCTGAGAGTGAGCCTGTAGGAGCTGCGAGCAATTTGGGTGAAGGGAGCTCTGACAGTAGCAGTTCCTCTGACTGTGAGGAGGATTATGAAGCTCGAGGATCGTCGAGCACTTCCAGCAGTTCAAGTGAAGAGATGCCTCCAAGGAAGAACTTGATTAGAGATGATGATGATGAGGACCACGTGCTTCTTCCACAAAGGTCAAAGAAACAAAAGTCCACTTCTGGGGTCGTGGCTACTGGTTCTCGGTCTTCTACTCAGGAGCAAGAGAGGAAGAGGAGAGAGGAAGAGCAGGTGAGAGAGAGGGAGCAAAAAAAGGAGGAGGAAAGAAAGAAGGTGGAGGAAAATAAGACGATGGAGGAGAGGAAAATAATGGAGAGGGAGAAAAAGGAAGAGAGGAGAAAGATGGAGATAAGGACGAAGGCTGGGCAAGCCTTGGTCCCGGTGTCTGCTTTGCCTGAGGGGGCCTCAGTTGCCATTTCTCCTCACCTGGCACCTGCGCTGCTCGAGAGGGCAGTTCTTCCTACAGATCTCCAGAGGGCGCTGGGGTCTGATCAATTGGCCCTACAAGCTAGCCATAGGCTGGCCTTGGTAAGATCCTCTCCATTATTCAATCCTTTAACAAGTTTTAGTTATTTCTCCTTCTTGATCTCTTCTTTATTTTTGGCAGTTTATGACTGACTTCGCCGTGCTCTATCGTTCTCGCGACGAGTTGGTGAGAAGGAATGGAGAGCTGGAGCAGCAGAAGTCCGCTCTGGAAGTCAGGGGTTCTCAGCTGGAGGCTGATTTAAAGGCTACTAACGCCGCCCGAGCTTCCTCTGATCTGGCCCTCATCAATTCTAATAGAGAGAGGGATGCGGTGGTTAAGGAGCTGAGCAAGCTGAGGCAGACCTATGACCTAGTCTGCTCGAGCAAGCTGGGTGTCGTGGAGGAGAACAAGGCTCTGAGAGAGTAGTTAAAGGAGAAAGAGTCCTAGGTGGCCACCATCAAGGAGGATTCATACAACTCTGGGTGTACTGCTGCTTATGAAGACGCCAAAGTTCAGATAGGTTACATCAGCCTTTGAACTTCAAGAAGGGCTGGAACAAGGCCCTCTTAGCTGCTGGGGTTGATGCTGAATCTCCTCTATTCGACGAGCATGACCCGGGTTCGATGCTAACTGTGGACGAAGAAGCCCCTTCCCCAGCCATCGAGGGTGTTGATCTTGCCTCTCAGACAATTCCTGCCGATGCTGGTCCTGCCCAGGAGAATGAGGGCATCCCTGTAGAGGGGGATGCCTCTGCTACTGCTGATAAGGGGAAGCAGCCAGCCACTTCTGGGTAGCCTGAGGTTGCTAGTTAATCTTCTTTTAGGACTATTTTTGTACTTCTGCTTGTAATTTTTCCAATTTCTGCTCGATGTACTTGACTTTTATCAATGAAATGAAAAGGCTTCTTTTTCCAGTGCATTGATTGATTTTTCTTTCCATTGCCTTTTATGTCTTGTAGTTGACTGATGTAGAAGAGTATATTCCTGCCACATCTCCATTGGGTATGACTCTTGGTCCCAATGCCAGTCCTCAGGTTCGTCAGGCCTTTGTTAGGCTTTGAAAATCTCTTAAGTCAAGGAATCAAAAGTATAAGGAGAAGTCCGAGCTAGTCGCTAAACTGAAGGACAGGCTCCAGGATATGGAAGGCATTGGTGCCTCAGTGCAAGAGGAAGTCAATGTACTGAGAGCAAGGTTACTAGAGGCCACCGAGATCAACCAAGTTGGGGATTTCCTGCAGCAGGAGAATGAAAACCTGAGGAGGGAAGTCCTACAACTTAGAGAGCATGCGCCGAGCACTGTTTCAGCGGTTCTGCAAGGCTCCTCGTCATCGCGAGCTGGATATACTCCTCCTATGCCACGAGGTTCCACTCGTCCTCCCTTCCCGCAAGCTGGTAGGAGCACCAGGGGCAGGAACAGGGAAGCAGAAGAACAGCGTGATAAGGAAATGGAAGAGCTCGGTGATGATGTCCGGCGAGCATATGTAATTGCTGCTGGGCTTCAAAGGGACGTTACCCGATTGCGGCACTTATTCAAGAAAGTTCCTCGGCAAGCGTGGGCTGACGGTTATGATCAAGGCTGGCTAGATGCTCCAACAAGACTATCTGATTTCGAGGAACTTTCTTTCATCAGAGGATGGTTAAGTGCCTTGAAAGAGCTTCAGGTCCCGAGGAACTCGGTGTTATGGTATCGTCACGAGATGTCCTCCTCCACTCTGATGCCCAACCCATTCAGGAGGGATGATCGATGGATCCCCATTGATGCTATTCCTCAGCAACTATTAGAGTTGGACGCAGATGAGGTTGTGGAAGAGCTAGTCCCTGCTCCTGATGACGGACGAAGAGCTAGCGTGGCAGATTATCTTGTTCGGAGGCTTCCACCTTCTTGAGATTTTGCAAGTTATTATTCTTTTATCTTTTTTTTGATAATGTAAATGCTTTGGGCGAGCTTCGCCGACTAAACATGTATTATCATTGTTGTAAATATAAGAGATTAATGAAAAGTTAGTGTTTTGGGAAATTTTGTCGACTAAACGTGTTCATCCAATCTTTTTATATTCTTGCTTCTTCATAATCCTTTTTATTTTGTCATGCAAGTGTCCCCCAGTCTAGTATAATACAAAAATACCATTATGCCCCATTTTACCTTTTAGGTTGTGTCGTCACACTCCCTTAGGCCTAAGTAGGGCAATTGGCGAGGACACACCTGGTATTGGATGTCTTCATCCGATCAGGATTTTGCTCAACCAAAGTAGGTTTGATGGCTAGTATAAAATCTAGTCGCGTTGCCTAAGAATCCTCCGTAGGGATTTATATATTGCCAGGGGCAATGCTAAGAGGTCTCTCGTGTTTCATGACGATGACCTGAGGAGGGGTATTCCCCTGCTATATCGACCATCGTGCCTGTGATTTGGAAAAGATGTGTGATAAAATGCAATTGTTACTGATTTCATTAGTAATAAGGGAAATGAACTGTCCTTTCACATAACAAATACAAGAAAAAGATTCAACAATAGAATTCCTCGAGAATCTAAAAATAGAATTTCTTGAGATTAGCTGCGTTCCATGCTCGTGGTATCTCTTTGCCCTCCATCGTTTCCAAATGATAAGCACCTTGCAGGTCATATTTAGTTACTTTAAAGGGTCCTTCCCAGTTTGGGCCTAGCTTTCCATCTGATGACTTTACTGTGTTGCCCAGGACTTTCCTTAGAACATAGTCCCCAACTTGGAATCTTCTCGGGTTAACCCTTTTGTGGTAGTGCTTTGCGAGCTATTGCTGATAGCTCGCGAGCTTTACTAGGGCAAGTTCTCTACGCTCATCGACGAGGTCGAGTTCAGCGAGCAATGCCTCATCATTCTGGCCTTGGTCGACAAGGTCGGATCTCATTATTGGCAAACCCGATTCTAGTGGGATGACTGCTTCCATGCCATATGTTAGCAAAAATGGGGTTTCTCTTGTTGCTCGCTGAGGAGTTATTCGGTATGCCCATAGGATATGGGGTAGCTCGGTTGCCCATGCACCTTTTGCTCTCTCTAATCGCTTCTTCAATCCATCGATCATAGTTTTGTTAGAAGCTTCTGCTTGCCCATTGCTCTGAGGGTAGGCCACCGAACTAAAGTTGTGCCTGATCCCGTGTTCGTTACAGAAGTCCTGAAAGGGGCCCCTCTTGAATTGTGTCCCATTAACAGTGATGATGGTTCTGGGGATTCCGAATCGAGTGATTATATTCCTCCATATGAACCTTATTATATCAGCATCTCGGATGTTTGCAAATGGTTCTTCCTCGATCCATTTGGTGAAGTAGTCAGTTGAAACTAATAGGTATTTGCGATTGCCGATAACGGTGGGGAGTGGTCCCACGATGTCCATTCCCTATTGGGCGAAGGGCCATGGGCTGGTCAGGGATTTTAGGTTGCTGGCGGGTTGGTGGACCATAGGAGCGTGAAGTTGGCATTTCAGGCATTTGAGGACATAAACTGCGGAGTCCTTTTGCATATATGGACACCAATAGCCTTCCTTCATTGCTCGAAAGGTTAGAGACCTTCCTCCGACATGACTTCCATAGATTCCTTCGTGAAGCTCGCGCAGAACTTGCTCGACATCGCTTGGGTGGACGCATCTAAGGTAAGGACCGGAGGACTTCTTATATAAGTCGCCTCCTGTGGATAAGTGAAAGTGAGCAGCTTTGACTCTTATCTGGTGGACAGTTTTCTTGTCCTCTGGGAGCGTGCCCTCCTTTAAATAATCTTTTAAGGGGTCCATCCAGCTGGGGGCTGATCCCACCTGGAGTATTTATTCCACGTTTAGCAGCTTGTTGTTGTGGTTAATGCTCAGACAGATGAGGAAATCGATGGGAATGACCCTTTTAAGGCTAAAATCAACTGCCAAGCTTAGGGCTGCTAAGGCGTCGACATGACTGTTTTGTCCTCTGGGAAACTGCTGGATGTTAATATCCTCAAATCTCGTCATTAGTTTTCTCACCAGGGAAAGGTAGGCTACCATTCTTTCATCCTTCGCACTGTAATCTCCACTTATCTGATTGGAGACTAGTTGAGAATCGTCGAACACCTGTAAACGTTTTCTCCCAGTCCTTTTGGGGACCGGCTATTAGGGCTTCGTACTCTGCTTCATTGTTGGAGGCTACAAATCCAAGCCTGATTCCTTGCTCAAGGATGGTGTTTTCTGGGGTGATGAGAACAATGCCTACGCCTGCCCCCTTTGAGTTGGAGGCTCCATCAATGAATAGTTTCCAGGTTTCCACTGTTGCTTGGTTCTCCTTTTGCTTTGTTGGTTGAGGTTGGTCAAGGAGTTCTTCGCCTGTGAATTCGGCTATGAAATCAGCAAGGATCTGACCCTTGATAGCTGTCCTTGGTTGAAATTGGATGTCACACCGACCGAGCTCGACTAACCACTTAGATAATCTGCCCGACAAATCCGCTTTCCTTAGGACAGCCTTAAGGGGATGAGATGTAAGGACGATGACAGTATGGCTTCGAAATAATGCTTCAGCTTCCTCGAGGATATTACCAGTGTAAAGGAGAGCTTCTCCAATAGCAGGTACCTTTGCTCGGCGTCTAATAAGGTCTTTCTCGCGTAGTAAACGGGGTGTTGGATTCCTACAACCTCGCATATTAATGCCGAGCTGACAGTGTGATTGGATACCGAGACGTACAGGTATAAAGAATCTGTTTGTTGTGGTATGATAAGCAGCGGTGGAGAGCTTAAGTAGGACTTGAGCACTTCCAGAGCTCGCGAGCAGTCTGGGCTCCATTCTATCGGTTTACTCCCTTTTAGAAGTTGGAAAAAAGCTTGCACTTCTCAGAGGATTTGGAAATGAAGCGATTTAAGGCAGGGAGCATTCCAGTGAGCTTCTACACGTCCTGGACTGTTCGAGGGGGTTGTACCCTGTTGATTCCATCGATCTGGTCTGGATTAGCTTCTATGCCTCTCTTACTGACCAAGTATCCAAGAAATTTTCCTGACTGGACACCGAAGGAACACTTGCTCGCATTAAGCTTCATTCGGTCCATCCTGAGGATTTCGAAGGTCTTTGACAGGTCTGAGAGGTGATTGGAGGTAGAGCGTCAAAAGTATAATGATAACCTCAAGAATTTCTCAGAGCTTGAAAATAAATTGAAGTTGGCAGAGGAGGAATTATCCCTCTTGCGAGATGTAAAATGCCAAAAAGAAGAAGTGGATGTTAAGTTGAAGACTACCTAGGATCTTCTATCCGAGAAGCTCTCCTCGGAGAAGCTGAAAAGAAAATTCGCAGTTAAAAAATCCTTCAGTGCTGGCTGGGATAAAGGATGGGATAAGGGGATTGCTGCAATGACATCCCAAGTTCAGTACGGGAAGTTGAAATACTTCCGAGATGGCTGGGTGGCTGCCTTGGAGGAATTGAAGGTCAAAGAGGACTCTGAACTGTTTCAGCTACACCTCCCTGGTCCTCCTCCACCAATTGAAGAAGAAGATGAACCTATCTCTGATGAATCTTCTATGGCCATGGGTGATCAAGTCCCTGCCTCTCAACCCTCTGCCAACGAAGACATTTCCTCCCTGCTTCCTCCTCCTGAGAGGATTCCTTCCGATCAAGCTGTTGTTACCACCGAGCAACCAAGCTCCTCGTCCCAGCCTCCCGAGAAAGTCTTGGGAGACAAGGAAAAGGTGTGAAGTTGTTCGGTATCTTTTCTATTTTTCATTATCACTTGTAATCAAACAATGTAATCTTTTAATGATCTAATAAAATACATCTTTGTTCTTCTTTGGTGTTGATGATCTGTTTTTGTTGACTGTTGTCTCCTCTTTATTAGTTTATGGCCAGGATGGAACTGATATCTGCCCCTGATACAAAGCTGATGCAACAATGCAATGGATATTATAAGGCTGGTCATACAGACCTGAGTGTATCAGAGATTGTCGACATCCTTGGCCATGATGCCTCAGAGCAAGCAATTGAGGCTTACCGGTACTTGAAGGATTTACTTGATCGATCTGTGGCCAATAATGTGGCATATTACGAATTGATCGAGGAACTTCATTGTTCTTTAGAAGATCTTCAGAATCAACACAATGAATCAACTGCCTCGTTGCACAAGGAGTATGAAAATAGATATCAACAGCTTTCTTCTGAAACATGTCATAAAAAGATTATTGCTGGATACGATGTTAGGGAAAGAACTTTGAAGTGTGAACTTGAATCGTGCAAACAGATTGCTGAGCTGTTGGAACAAGAAAATAACAATTTACAGAAAGAGCTAGCACAGTACAAATCTGCAGCCTCCTCTTCAACAGCGTTAGTCCCAGTGACTGATGAGGGATTTTCCTTCTTGGAAGTTGAGAATGCCAAACTAAGGCAAGAGTTAGACACTTTGAGAAGTACTGGTACCCCTACCATTGCTCGGGGCGAGGAAGAGGTTCTCGGGGACGAGGAAGACTTGCTCGTACTGTTGAAGAGGCTCGTACTCAGTCAACCTTGGAAACTCAAGCGTTCCAATTGAATGCAAAAGACCGTGCCTTGTCTGAAATGTCCAAGAAAATTTTATCTTTGGAGGATCAACTTGCTACAACGCAGTCCGCTTTAGAGAATAAAGATCTTTTTGCCAAAAATCTTCATGAGCAGGTAGATAGATTAACTTTCCAATTTCATAAACAGCCCAGGGAATTTTGGATGGCAGGGTACAATGAGGCCCTTTGTCATTTGAATGCTCATATTGAACATGCCAATAATGAAGGTTATAAGCAAGGATGGTTAAACGCCTTGGGTGTACTAAAATTGGAGCAAGGGCACTATTTATGGGATTATCATGCTCCTGGGCTGTTAGACTTGCCCGTTCCCCCGTATAAATTGGACATGGAATGGATCCCTGCTCGTTCTATTCCTCGGAGCTTAATTTCAAAATACCTTGGTGACTACAGTCTTCATTCCCAAATCGAGGTATCTCATCCCGAGCATCTATTGGACACTCCTTCTGTGATGAACGTTAGAATGCTCCGAGATATTAACTTCATTAATTCTTCTCTTTGCTTGAAAGATCCTCCTGCTGGCGAGGAGCCTGTTTCAAAAGCTCAGGGAAAGAAACCAATAGAGTGAGGCATATGAAAATAGAATCCATTTAATCAATACAAAATCCAACTACTCCAAAAAAAATGGTAAAGAACATTTTAAGGATTGATAATCTAAACCAAAAGTTCTAGCCACGTGGGAGCATTAAGGAGGGATTCAAACACAAGTATATGCCACATAAAGTGTGTCAAACAAAAATACACACAACATAAAATCTTTTTGAGATTTTTAATTTTTTAATCAAAAATAAATATATATATTCTCAAAAGGATAAACAAAAATCATTTGAAACTTTCATAAAGCTCTAATTATCAAAAGATAAAGTCCAAATGATAAACAAAAATCTTTTTGTATTTTTCATTTAAAGCAAACAAAATGAAAGAAATATAATACAAAAGATAAACAACAATCATAATTCTAGTATGGGATAAGCATGGATTAAAGACTAGAAAATGATTAGACAAGCATACATTTAGCATGTGAATATAGCATGAAGTACAAAAGCTAAAGTATGCAAACACTAACACATTCATCCTTTAAATTTAGCATGGGAGGAAGCATGTGAAAGTAAATGAGAATCAAAATCCCTATTTTGTAAGGCAACCAAATCGGATTTCCTAACCCAAATTAATGAAGAATGACAATCTTGGGGTGTAGGAACATTAGCTACCGTGGTTACTTTACAATGGGATTTTCTAGGAATTCGTTTAAGATCAAAACAAAATTTCCTAAGATGACCTTTTCGACCACAATGTAAACAAGTGAAAATATGTCGAAAAGATTTACCTAAGGAGTGATCTTTAAATGCATTCCTAGTAGATTCTCCTAAAATGTTGGTTTTGACTTTAGGGTTGAATTCATTACAAGTATTGAAGCCTAAACCAAAAGAGTCATTTTTAATTTGGACCGTTCCTAACATTTTATCAAGTTTTTTCGAACGACATTCCAAATCAAATTTGACATTACTAGAATCTTTTAATTTATTTTCCAAATCTAAAATGGTAGATTCTAGTGAAAAATTTCGCTCTTCAAAAGCAAGAAGCTCCTTTTTCAAGGATTCCATTAAATTCCTAAGGCTATTTCTTTCGCCTTCTACATATTCTAGCTTCTCTCGAAGAGTCCTCTCACGTGTCCTAAGGTCTTCTATTAAGGCACTTTCATCAATGACCTTGACACTCTCTCTTAAATTAGCTTCTAACTTCAAATTAGCTCTTTTCAATTTAATAGATTCTTTATATAATTCATGAAAAGCATTTTGAAGTTCACTCTCATCAACCTCTTCTTCATTTTCACTCTCTCTTTCTTCTCCACTCTCACTATCATCAAAAACAAGGGAATCATGAACAATGACCTTGGAAGTGGCATGTGCTATCGTGTCATCAATCAATGAGTTCTCACTATCACTCACATGACTTGCCATAAAAGCCACAAAATTTTTCTTTGTGGGGGAATCGGGCTTTTCTTCCTTATCACTATCACTAAGGGTCGCATTATATGAAATGGGTTGTTTACCCTCTTTCCTTAGTTTAGTGGGGCACTCAAAAGCCCTATGGACATAACCTTCACAACCAAAACATTTATTAGACTCGTCCCTATGAACATTTTCATTACTAGACTTAGGGATCTTTTCGGCTTTAGAAATTTTCTCGCTTTTATCATGTTTAGAAGATTCAAATTTCTTAAAATCATTTTTAAATTTATCTTTGTTGAATTTAAGAAATTTTCTAAATTTACGAGCAAATAAAGCCATATCTTCCGAGTCACTATCACTCTCGCTTTCTACTACTTGTTTAACCTCTTTTCGGGCTTTTAAAGCTACGCCATTTTCAATTTTCTTTTCATTTTTAGAGGGAAACATATCCAGTTCATAGGTTTGTAAATCACCTACAAGCTCTTCTAATTTCGTAGAGGCTAAAGTGGGTAAAGAATTTAAAACGGTCACCTTTGGAATAAATCTATCGGGTAGGGACCTTAAAATTTTCTTTACTACACGGTCGTCAAGTATTTTCTCTCCCAAGTTAAAAGATGAATTAACAATATCAGAAAGTCTAGCATAAAATTGATCAAAAGTTTCTTTTTCATCCATTTTGATAGTTTCAAATTGAGTGGTGAGGTTTTGGAGTTTTGAAGCTTTAACGACACTCGTTCCTTCATGAGTTAATTGTAAAATATCCCAAGCTTCTTTAGCGGTCTCACACGTCATAATGCGTCGGAATTCATCCGGTGTGACAGCGCTAAATAAAGCATTTAAACCACGGGAATTAAAATTTGCTAGCTTAAACTCATTTTCGGTCCATCTATCGACGGGTTTGGGAACACGTTCGTTTTAAATAAGATGAGTTGGTGGGGAGTACCCGTTAACAACAGACATCCAAACTCTCTCGTCGATAGATTTTAGTGCCGATCTCATTCGCGCTTTCCAATACGCGTAGTTTGAACCATCAAAAATAGGAAATTTTGAAAATGGGGAAAAATCCATTTTAGCCCAAAAAAATTAAAGGATCTTTAACGAAATAATTTATCGTTTTTGGCTCTGATACCAATTGTAGGAATTGTAGGGGTCCCCGAGTTTTAAAACTTCTTTGCAATTTTAAAATCAAACTATGTACTTTCCTTTTTAAAATGCGGAAGCGTAAACGGTAGGATGATGGTTCAAATTCAAATGTTAAAAGTCCAATTTTAACATGAACAAAATAAAGTGAATAATTAACTTAAACAAACCAAATTATTAATTATCACTAAAAACTAATTAAGTCCAATTAAATTCAAGTCCTAGAATTTGCCTAAATTATGATTGTTCATATTTCCAAGTTAGGCGAAACCAATTTTAGCAAATGACTTGAATAAACCAATTTTACCCAATATTTAATTTAGTCCCAAATTAAATGAGTGTGATTGTAAAATCAAATTTTATCTTGAAATTAATCTAGCATGCGTTCTAAGTGATATAGAGCAAGATAAAATCAACAGTCACACTACACCGCGATGTACGAGGAAAAACCCACTAACGGGAAAAAACCTCGGGACGGCCCTAGCCTCAAATCCACTAAAAAGGTATTAAAAAATACAAGACAAAAGACTTACTTCCTAAACTCGAACCCTCTCAAGTCGTGATGCTTCTTCTTGTATCGACCTCCAATTAGCGGATAACCAACGGAGCTCCACCGCGGTCTCGGACTCCCACCGATCGGGCAATTAGGCACACCGTCACCCTAACATGGAGCCTTTCTCCAAATGGGTAGAAATGAAACGAACTTCTCTTCAATTCGGTGTAGAGAAAAATCGGTGCCAAAACAATCTCCAAGCAATTAATATTTATATAGAAACTTGGATAAACAATTGGGTGTAAACTAGAGTGTGTATGAAATTTTTCTTGAAAGAATTACACTCAAAACATGAACATTTTCCTAAAACTATTTTTGCTCTCAAACTCTCTCTAGGAGATAAACTAAGTTGGAAAAGTTAATTTGGAAAATGTCATTCCCGCACATTATTAAGTCTGAAAAAGTTGGTTAAAAACCAAGTGGAGAAGTGGGGTGAAAACTGCCAAAAACTGCTCAAAATTGTTCCCGCTCTGGTGTCTCGTTCGAACGAACTTGACTCTCGTTCGAACGAGATTTCTAACGAGCGACCAGCCTGGGCTCGTTAGAATCTCGTTAGATACCTCTTTAGAACGAAAAACTCATTCGAACGACATATCGAACGACTGACCAGTTTAGGGTCGTTGGCAAACTCGTTCGAACGAAACTGGTTCGAACGACAAAACTCGTTCGAACGAAACCTGGTTCGAACGAAAAACTCGTTCGAACGACACTTCTAACGAACGACCAGAAAGTTTGTAAAATTCGATTTTGGCCCAGAAACTTTTATAAACTTTATTTTATTAATCCTAACACCCAATAAACATTGTTCCAAGATCCTATATAAATATAATTGCATTCATACCTTGGGAGCATGGAACTAAGTTGATGACGTACAAACGAGGCACATAAACTACGGCATGTTGATGATGCTTTATACTCTTTGCCGCTACGTCTTCAACAAACACTTCATAGGTCCTGAATATTACAATTAAATAAAATCCTATGAATAAATGTTTTTGTCCGGAATTGAGCCAAAACTATATATGGACTCAATTGGAAATTTGTGTCCTTACACATAGTTCAAGAGAACGACTTATTTGTGAGTTAATAAACCAGCTGACTATGGAGCGTAGGTATGTACGTGACCATGGATATGTTGAATTATGTTCGCCTCCATTTTTGTGTGTGGTGTTTATTCCAACAATTCCTGAGAGATTCGGAATTTGTGATCCTTATGTACGTGATGTACCGGGATGGATAGCAGAGTATGTGTGCACCGCAGCTTAGCCTTTGGGTGCTTGTATTGTATATTTATGATGTGAATAATATACGGTTAAATGAAAAGGAAATTGCTATGTTAAATTGTGGGTATAGTAATTGTAATATTATGAAAAGATAAAAGGGGACAGATATCAATAAATGGTTTTGTTAATAATTGGGAATCCGAGAATTAAAGTAGAACTCTCTATTTAATTGTTAAGGTTGGAAATTAAACGAGAATCGAGTAGAAGTGTTAGAAACTCTTTGAATTAGATAGTTATGAGAAAACACATGAACGGGTACAGGAACGTTAGGAGTGCACAGTTAGACGAGAGGTGAGTATTTCATGTGAGAGCACGTCCTAACATGTATCTTGCATTCATTGTTTTAATTATTATTAAAACACTTGTTGTTTTTAAAATACTCTCCACATTCGGGCTCTGACCCGTTTGCTTTCAAATCTATCTTTTTGTAAAAACCATTTTAGGTGCCCAGCCACAAGGACACCATGCTTAGGATCCTCATTCAGGTGACGATATGTAGCGGTTTGTGGAAGTTACAGGACATTGATTATAGACGCTTCATCTATCTTGACTCTATACTCAGTATTTATCAGTTGTAGGGCATGTCGCCCATTTCTTTTAGAGGCATTTCATTTATTTCAGTTATTCAGACTTCGGGAATGTACTTAATTCAGAATTTAGATTTGTCTTATTATTTTCAGTTGTGGGATTGTTGTGAGGAGTTTTCCTCCGGACTTATTACTATTGTTGGTTATTTCATTACTTCGTTATGGTGAATCGATTTATGTTGTTCTTCCATTATCCTTTTATTGCATGTTAATCAGACTTAACTTAAAATTTGGCAACTTACTTTTTAAATACTAGGTGGTTAGTAATCATTTAAATATTTTCGACAGTGATGCTATTAACTGGACCAACTTGGCATTTTGTATTAATTTAATAAAGGAGTAGCTACCCGGTATTTAATTAGTCGGGGTGTCACACAGTGGTAGATTTTATTGCAGAGTTCACCCATTTTGATACTTTCGAAGTGCAAAAGCTTAATGCAGAACAACTCGGGGATGATATGAGATCATCAAATTTAACACCCGACCAACTTCCAGCCATGGAAAATCCAAAGAAGATGATCAACGAGCAACAAGAAATGCCGGAGGAGGATAAAAAGAAGCATCAAATATTCCACCGAGGAACTCTGTCTGATCAAGAGTTTGATAATGAAGTACCTATATGGAATTTGTATGTGGAGGGTTCTTCGTGCACTACAGGCAGTGGAGCAGGTATTGTTTTAAACAGTCCGGATGAGATTGATATGGAGTATGCTCTGCGCTTTTATTTTAAAGCTTCTAATAATGAGGACGAATATGAAGCTATGATCTTGGGTTTAAATCTATCTAAAACCATGAAGGCAGAGCATGTCGTTGTATTCAGTGATTCCCAGTTAATCATAAATCAAATTCTGGGGGTGTATGCAGCAAAAGGAGAATTAATGGTCAAGTATCATGCAAAAGTAAAGGAGGTGGTATCAAGTTTTACTGCAGTTCAGTTGATTAGAATACTAAGATTGGAGAATGCAAGAGCAGACGCCCTAGCTCGGTTAGCATCAGCCACACGCACCGAGCTACGAAGAATAATCCTAATAGAAATCCTGGTTGGTCGGAGCATAGACGAAGATCTGATGATGAACTTCATTTCTCTCGACTTGGGACCATCTTGGATGGATCTCATCAGGGCCTATATTGAAGAGAGGCCTTTACCAACTGATAAACTCGCAGCCAAGAAACTGATGTTTAAAGCTGCTCGTTATGTATTAACTAGTGGCATTTTATATAGACGAGGAGTTATAGCAGGGCTACAAAGATGTGTCCATCCCTTCAAAGTGAAAGATTTGATCGAAGAGGTTCATAAGGGTCCTGTGGAGCTCATGTAGCAAGTCAGATGCTTTTACAAAGAATAACAACGCAGGGGTACTAATGGCCAACGATGACCGCTGATTGCACAACTTATTCTAAGAAGTGCGACAAATGCCAGCGCTTCTCGTCCATCCGAAGAACTCCCCAAGCATTGTTAACACCCATAACGTCCCCTTGACCATTTGCCATGTGGGGGATAGACTTGGTCGGGCCACTTCTAACGACTAGGGGAAGATTCAAATACCTTGTGGTTGCTGTGGATTATTTTACAGAATGGGTGGAAGCTGAGCCTCTCATTGATATGACCTATGACAAAGTCTATAAATTTATTTAGAAAAACATTATTTGCAAATATGGTCTCCCATATGCATTCATTACTGACCATGGAAGCCATTTTGACAACGAGGAGTTTGATGCATATTATCATCAATCCAATATACTGAAAATCCACTCTGCACCAGGCCATCCCGAGAGCAATGGGCAAATTGAGGTGACAAACAAAACACTACTGCATGTATTGAAGAAAAAACTGGATGATGCAAAAGCAAATTGGATGAACGAGCTGCACTCTGTGTTGTGGACTTATCGCACCACACCACGAACAGCAACGGGAGAGTCCCCATACATGCTGGCATTTGGGAGTGAGGCTGTTATACCTACTGAATTGGGTCTACCTATGAATAGAGTGCTTAATTTCAATTCTCCCGTCAGTGACTTGATGAGAAGATTAGACGTGGATATGCTCGAAGAAGTTAGGGAGGAAGCAGTAATTAGGAATGCAGCATATCAACAACGAACAGATTTATTTTACAACAAAAGAGTGAAGAAGTGTGATTTGAAGGAAGGGGATTATGTGCTGAAGAAAGTGATCCAAAAGCACAACAAACTGGAAGCCAATTGGCACGGACCCTACAGAGTAACAGAAGTTGTTCGTCCAGGTACATACAGGATTGAAACTTTAGAGGGAGAGAAATTCAAGAATGCATGGAATACAGAGCATCTGCGCAAGTATTATCAGTAATTGAAATTCTTATGTAATGCAATTCCTCTGTAATGCAACTTCTTCAATATGAATAAAGTGATGTTTCACCCATTTTCTTCCTTTGTTGAAATTTTTTCGGAGTATTAGTGCTACAAACTACACAAATCCAAATTCAGACCGGTTGGTCGGGAACCCAATTACCACCAACTCCGGTTGGTCGGGAACTTAATACTACCAACTCCGATTGGTCAGCAACTCAATTACCACCAACTCCGGTTGGTCGGGAACTCAATTACCACCAACTCTGATTGGTCAGCAACTCAATTACCACCAACTCCGATTGGTCGGGAACTCAATTACCACCAACTCCGATTGGTCGGGAACTTAATACCACCAACTCCGATTTGTTGGGAACTTAATACCACCAACTCCGGTTGGTTGGGAACTCAATTACCACTAACTCCGGCTGGTCAGGAACTTAATACCACCAACTATGTTTGGTCGGAAATTCAATTACCACCAACTCCAGTTGGTCGGGAACTCAATTACCACCAACTTCGGTTGATCGGGAACTTAATACCACCAACTCCGGTTGGTCGGAAATTCAATTACCACCAACTCCGGTTGGTCGGGAACTCAATACAACCAACCCCGATTGGTTAGTACCAAACCAAAGAATGATAAGTCACTATAATCAAACAACAAATGGGATAAATATAGTATATACATTTACCAACCAACAAGCAAGGACATTCTATTAATTATTTAGAAGAGAATGAAATGACAAAAGGATAAAAATTTCTTCATTCAAATCAAGTGAAATTACATATGATGTGAGAAATCTGATTCATTACATAAAAATATTCTACTCTATGGGTTTTTTCCCCTCTGCTTTTGAAGCAGGTTCTACCCCGGTTGGAGGATCATCTAATGCATAAGGAGAATTTATAAAGTTTACATCTCGCAGCATTCTAACATTCATGACGGAGGGCTGATCAAGCAAGTGCTCTGGGTGAGATATCTCAAAGTTTGCATGAAGACTGTAATCGCCGAGATACTTGGAGATCAAGCATTGAGGAATTGCCCGAGCAGGAATCCAACTAATATCAAGCTTAAAAGGAAGCACAGTCAAATCGAGCACTCCAGGGTCATAATAATACCATAAGTAGTGGCTCTGCTCCCATTTTAGCACACACGGTGCATTCAACCACCCTTGCTTGTACCCCTCATTATTTGACTGCTGGATCTGAGCATCAAGATGGTAAAGGGCTTCATTATACCCAGCCATCCAAAACTCTCTAGATTGTTTGTGGAACTGATAAGTTATTCTCTCCAGTTGCTCGTGGAGACTCTTCACCAGAATTTCCTTATTTTCCAAAGCAGAACTCTGGGAAGAGAGTTGGTCAGTAAAATTCAGAATTTTCTTGGACATTTCTGTCAAAGCTTGATTCTTAGCCATCAACTAGACTGCCTGATTCTCCAAGGCTGATTGAGTTCTCACTTCTTCGATAGAAATACGACCAGCCATTGCTCGTCCACGAGAAGAAGATCTTGCTCGTCCACGAGTAGATGTGGAAGATCCGGCTCTTTTCAAAGTTTCCAACTCATCTCGTAAGTTGGCATTTTCTACCTCCAAGAAAGAAAAACCTTCATCATTAACAGGGACCAAGGCTCTCGAAGAAGATGCGGTAGATTTGAGTTGTTTTATCTCTTCTTGCAAAGCAATGTTCTCCTGCTCCAGCAACTTACTGATATGCCTGTGCTCTTCAACTTCAAGCTTCAGAACACTCTCTTTCTTCTCATGAGCATAGATGAATTTTTCATACCCTTTGTCAGCACTCAATTGTTGATATTTCTTCTCGTATCCTTTATGCAAAAGTGTGTATGACTCTTTGTATTGCTGTTGAAGTTCCTCGATCATTCCTTGGAGATCTTAAATCATCTCATAGTAGGCCACATTATTGGCAACTTCACATCGAGCAAACACTTCAGGTATTGGTAAGCTTCAACTCCTCGGTCATAAGCACCTGATTCGAAGATGTCAATTATCTGGGCCTCATTAAGATCTACATGACCAACTTTAAAATAGTCATTGCATTTCTTCATCAATTCTGTGTCATGAGCTGATAAGAGTTCCATCCTAGCCATAAACTAGAAAAGAGAAGAAATAAAAAGAATCAATAATGACACAGACAGAGCAAGTAAAAGAGAAATTCAAGATGAACAACCAAATTTTGAATTTTATTTCATCATAAGAGAAAATACAAAGTCTGAGGTTACATTCAAGAGAATAACAAAATAAAAACACGAACAACTCTACACATTCTCCTTGTTTCCTATGACTTCGTCAGAAGGTTTGGATGAAGGGGTTGGTTGCTCGGAAGGCAAGGGAAGCTGCTCGGCAGAAGTGTTAACTGGTTGGAGTTGCTAGGGAGGCTGAACAACAGGAACAACAGGCACTTGATCTCTAGTCATCAAAGAAGATTCATCTGAAGTAGCTTCATCTTCTTCTTCTTCTCCAGGAGAGGGAGGAGGGCCATGAGCGTGTTGCTGGAATAACTCAGAATTCTCAGTGACCTTCAGCTCCTACAAGGCTGCCACCCATCCTTCCCTAAAATATTTGGCGCTGGCATACTCCATTTGAGAAGACATGGTAGCCAGGCCCTTGTTCCAGCCTTTGTCCCAACCAGCACTGAATAATTTTTTAACTGCATTTTTTCTTTTTGCCTTCTCCGAGGAGGTCCTTTCCCTAAGGATCTCGTCAGCAGCTTTGAACTTATCTTCCACCTCCATTTTCTATCACTCGACATCTTGGAGTTTAACAACTTCCTCTTCAGCAGACTTGAGCTTAGCCTCAAACTCCTTGTTGCTCTGTTCAAAATCCTTATTGCTCTGTTCAAACTCCTTCAATTTCTTCTCCAATTCCTTGGAGGCATTCAGAACTTTATTTCTCTCTAACTCAATGGACTTGAATTGATTCTCCCAAGAAACTTTATCTTCCTTGTACTTTTGACGCGAATCTTTCAAAGATTAGGTCAGCCCAACAAAAGCTTCCTCTACTCCACCCGAGGAGCTTGAAGCCCTAATAGCTTCATCCTTCTTCAAAATGCTGTTGAAACACGTCACCAGCTGAGAAAAGAAATAACTTTAAGTCAATACATGAACATAATAGTAGAAAGTAAAAGACTCAAGCCAACAATACTTACTCAGGCAATGTGTTGACCAGCCAGGGTAGTGATTCTCTCACGAGAAAGAGTATTTTCAATGCCTTGGACTTCTGGGATAGTCTAGGATTTTACCAAGCCCACAGCGGAGCTCGGAGGAACAAAAGTTGGAACACTACCTTCAACATTTAAAGGTTGAGAGATAGGTTCAACAGGTCTCTCAGAAGATCTTCTCTTTAATCTCCTCAGAGGAGCTGGAGCATTTTCAATTAAGGAGGTTATTTTTATTGGTGAAATGAAAATAACATCACTCAAAGGCGAAACAGCAACAGTCTTGCTTGAAGCCACAGGGGGCTTCTTGCCAGCCTTCTTGGCAGAAGTAGGAACGGGAACATCTATGGGTTTTTTTCCTTTCTTCCGGGATATTTTGTTTACTTTTCTTTGCCTCCACACTGGCAGAGGCAGATTTGTCAAAAAAGGCAGGAACCCTTCTCTTCTTCATCAGATCGATGATAAGAATATTCTACTCAGAAGAAGAACCTTCCACAATAGTCTCAGAGGCTGGTACTTGGTCAAGATCAACCACCACTAGACGAGGACGAGCAGTGAAAGATCAAGTGTAGCTTTTTTACTACAACAAGTAAGAAGCAGATCTAATATGCTCCTCAGCAACAGATTGTTGCAAACTCCAGATAAGTTTTAAATGCTTTATATTAACATCATTTTCCTTTGGAGGTTTTCTTTTACTGTCAACTGTAATCAACAAAAACAAATGTCAGTGATGCATTTTATCGAACACAAAGAAAATAAGATTTTAAAAAATAAAAATAACCTATTCCATTGCCATAAGGTGGACACCTGGGACCTTGATATACATCATCTCCATTTAATGGAGGGTGTTGCCAATTTTTTATAACAACCCCATGATCAAAATAATCCATATTGGCATCAGGAAGATTGACAACTAACTCTCTATTCAAAAATCTAGTTTTTAAATAAAAAGTACTATCGCTGACAACCCATCTGTAGCAATACATAATCTCTGGAATCCCTAAACAGGTTCGATAAAGTTGATTCAACCTATGTACATCATTAACAATCCTCCATGTATTTGGAGTTATTCTTGCAGGTACAACATCAAAATATTGGCAAAACTCCAAACACGGAGGATTTGGCGGGAAAGAAAAGCAATATTCAGCTACAAAAAGACTGGGGAACCAATGTCCATCAGCTAAAGAAAAATAATCAGAAGGTTCATAAAGTTCTTCCAAAATAACCCACGAAGGAATTGAAAATTCAGACCGAAATTTGTCAAGCGATTCAACAAGGTAAACCATTATGAACAAAGTAAATAAAGTAAAGGGAAGAAAATCTTACAGAAAAAGAGAGATCAGTTGACAACGAACGATGGAAAGAACGAGACATAAGATAGAAAGAAAATGAAGAGTTCAAAGATACAAATTTGAAAAGTGAAAGATGATAGGATTTATGCCGCGCTTAAATACTTTACCTCGGGAATAGAGAAAGGAAATTATTACAAGGGAGGATGTTTGCATCTCTAGCGGCTAAAAGAAGAAAAGGGGCACAAATATTGAAGCGGTCATGATTATTCAAAATATTTATGAGGCCTGATACCATGTGCTCAAAAAGGGGTTATATACAAAGAACATTTTCCTAAAAACCATAAAAAACAATAATCTGAGCAGTTTTCGAGCAGAATATTCCACATTTTTCTTCAATCTCAAAGTGTGAAACATTGGGGGCTTCTGTTGATACCAAATTTAGTCTGCTGACATGGACCATTCACTTGAAGACATGTGTCAACCTACGTGCTAATTACAAATACTTTCAACGAACAACATACTGTCGTCAAGCTACTCAAGCGCCCCGAGCAACTCAATCATACTGAGCTGCTTAGGCGCCCCGAGGAGCTTAAGTCTTCGAGCAACTTAAGCGTACCGAGTAACTCAGGCGGTCCGATCAACTCGACGTACGGAGCATCCAAATCAGGAGAATCAAAAAGACGACTGCGTATTAAATGGTCATTATTATCGTGCAGATGTATATGTCTACTAGATAACAGTGCATTGTCATTTCACATGTACAGCCTCAAGGCTATAAATACATTATAACCTCTTCATTAGAGGGGGACTCAGGATCTCTTGGTAAACCACTTATCGAGAATTTCAGGCAAACAGTCAGCAATACAAAAAAACAATGGACGTAGGCCATTCTCATAACGCTGAACCACTTTAAAAATCTATTGTCTTATATTTATTTATTCATTTTTATATGTGATTAAAATAATTAGATCGAATCTAGTTTTTTACATCAACAATATCCACACACACATACAAAAAAGATTTCTAGGAAAAAAAAATTACAGATCTGCATACTAATTATCTTTATAGAAAAAAATTAGTAAAAAGAATATTACTTAATGGATACTAAAAATTCCATGATCAACTAAAATAAGAAAAATAAAAAGTTTAAAAAACAATCCCTAATTAAAAAAAAGAGAATGAATGACCTGATACCCTTTAGCTTTTCTAACACACCTTTATAATGAGAAGAATAAACACGTAAAATAAAGAACAAAACGGTCTGATAGGTAATGAAGAATTTATAAAAATTACCATATTATATTGACATTTATAACTTACCTCATGTCCACGACA
This sequence comes from Sambucus nigra, assembly GCA_949130495.1. Classification (NCBI taxonomy): domain Eukaryota; kingdom Viridiplantae; phylum Streptophyta; class Magnoliopsida; order Dipsacales; family Adoxaceae; genus Sambucus; species Sambucus nigra. The sequence continues at coordinate 50,705,095 of OX422217.1, read as the reverse complement.
ACTGGTTAGGCAAACTGCAGTTTCAATGGACCTGATTTTGACCAAACGATCATCTAATCCAATATCATGTATTTTCGAGAGCCGTAAAAAATTGATGGATAATATCACGCAAAGTATTAAGATATCCATAGTTTCTTACTTTTATCATAAACAACACTAATATGATTTGTATACAGACATGTAGCAGAAGCAAAAACTATCAAAAGGAGTAGCAAAAAAAAAACTACATCATAAATAGGAAGTGTTTGGGAGGGGAGAAATAGTGCATAAAAACACATATAAAACCAAATGTAAGATTAGAGAAAGAAATAAGAAATCAAGTTGTGGAGCGAGGAAAATATAATACCCACATCTTCTCAAGACTTGATTCAACACATCGAAAAACATAATATTTTTTGTTATCAACTTATGTGACAAAAAATGTGATCATTTTTTATTATTATTATTATTAACTCCCCAATTGTCGTTGTTGCTGTTGTATCCAATCCTTACCTGGGGTGTCCACATACCAACCAGATAATATAATTACTATCACAAAATAAATTACAAACATTTCTCGTCAGATGTTTGGATTCTACTTTGTCCACTATTTTTACATTCATTAGCCACCAGTAGTATTAAACCCATACATTCATCACCATAGCTCATTCCCCTCATCAGTTTATGCCTTTTGTCAAACATGTGGAGACCAAAATAACTAAAAGATAAAAGCAAAAGTGAGGTAAACAAAGAACCGAGCCTTGTGAAGTTATACCTGATAGGGCCAACCTGAAACCAAAGGATTGCCTCGTTAACCACCACCTTGTAAAACATGAATAAATAGATAATAGGAAACTAACTATATTATCACTTAGGTTAGACGAATTGAGTCATTTGGGGAGGTAAACATATTATATTATTAATGAACAACCTCCAAAGGTTTCATGGGACTTGTTATATATTGAAAAACCCAACCGGAATTAAAGGCAAGTCAAATACATGAATAAAAAGTGTAAGTTATTATACCCAGCCTTTATTACTGCCACTTGTCATCCACAGAGGATTTGGGTCTACAGTTTTTATATAGTTATATATATTACAATTGGTTTATTTATTATTCAAAAATTTTTATATGGATTTTATCACCAAAGTAAAAGACATTGTTCAAGTATATTTTTAAATTTTTAACATGAGTACCCATATTTTGAAGGCCTAATGAACGTTTAAGTTTTTATTTGAAACCCCTTCAACTATTTTTAGTGAAACATATCTCTTTAATTTTTTGCATTTTATTGTAAAAGAATAATCTATATCTTTATCCTTAGTATCCTTATTATACCTTTAATAAAGTAGTATTAGAGGTGTAAATGCTAATTAATGTCATAACACATTTACACAATCCCTTCTATGTCTCTTTTTTGAGTAGAATTACAAAAGTATGGAACAAATTTATCACCCTTCTCGTATATTCAGGCACCAGTTTCCATACAAATAGATTTGTTTTCAAAAATGCTATTGTGACAGAATTTTCATGGACAAAGTGCCATGGCGTGCTTCTATTGGTTGGTTTTTAGGATCCACGCCAGTGGGACTAAGAACCTAATCAATATAAACACACCACGTCAGTTTGTCCATGAAAATTCTGTCAAAAATTCTGTTACAATAGAAGTACTCGTTTGTTTTTCTTCAATACATTTCCAGATATATGTTTAACGCACTTTTGCCTCATTTCTATTTGCCCAAAAATCGAAATGCTCCATCCCCCCCGCCACCCCCCCCCCCCCCCCCAAAAAAAAAGGTTCATTCTTGACCCATCACCTATATATTCATTGCAGAAGCTAGGCTATTCCATGGTGTTCATCCTCAAGTTGTTGCATGTCTATTGCAATTGAAAAATCTCAAATCAATTAAGGTACGTTTTTTTGCTGCTCTGAAAAATCGGATATTTTTCAGTTGTTTCTTTGATTTCGTTTTTATTCAATTTAGATTTTGAATGAAAAATATTTTATGTTGTATATAAATGAGTTCTAACTATTTTCCATTCCATCTTTTTCGTTGATATGATATATATATATATATATATATATATATATGAATGGTGTTTGTCTTAGGTTTGATAAAATTTCTTAATGATAATTTGGTTGAGGTTTGATGTTGTGAAAAATGGATGTTCCTTCATAGTTCACGTGATTTCATTTCTATACAATCAATAATTTGAATGACAAAATGTTATATGTTGTATATGACCGCGTATTAGTTGCTTGTCTTTTTATTTTTCCCATTCATATGAGATCAGCTCAATGTATATGTATGTGAATGATGTTTGACTTATGTATGATAAAATGTTAAGGTGATAACTTCGACTGTATATTGTTGGGCATATATGTATATGTGAATAGTGTTTGTCTTATGTTTAATAAAAATTATGAATGATAGTTTGGTTCAAAGAGAAAGAGTGTATATGATATTAAGCAAATCATAATTAGTTAATGTAATCAATTGTCCTAATAAACCTATGTAAAGCTATTTTTTGTATTAGAATTTTTGAAAGGTGCTATTACTTTTGGAACGTAACTGAAGTTTCAATTGATACCCATTTGTTAAAGTTTTGATGTAAGTTGAATTTAAAGTAAAATGAATTCAACACATTTAACCAGATTTTTTTATTTGTCTAAAAAACAAACATCTTTTCTTCCCCTCCCTAAAACAAAGATCGTTCTTGATCCATTATCTATATATTCATTACAGATGCTGGCCTCTTGAATCGTGTGCATCCTTAAGTTGTTGCAAGTCTATCTCAATTGAGAAATCTCAAATCGAATAAGGTACAACTTATTTTGTTTGCTGTTATGAAAAACCGGATATTTTTCCATTGTTTCTTAGATTTTCTTTTTAAATAATCTATAATTTGAATGGGAATATATTTAATGTTGTATATGACTGTGTATTAACTGTTTTATGTCATTTTCTGTAAAGCCTACTTCAAATGTTGATTACAATTTCTCTAATATATTTCAAATTTATAGAAACATCAACAACATAACATGTTACACAATGTTAATAAAAAAGCATTTTAATATTCTTTATGTGTTTTGGAGAAATTATAATAGGCTTTAGCGCTCCCGAGATGTCATGCTTCCTAACCTTAAATAACTTTAAGCCATTTGTCCTAAGTAATTTTTAATAAGTAGTATAATTTATACGTAATGGAGATATTTCATGTTAACACCCTGTATTTTCGAGTAAATGAGAATAAATTAATTCAGTGAATTTTAAATTTCACGTGTGCTGTAATTTGATGGAAATCAATATTTTTAGGAAATAGTGATTATTGTTGATGGAATAATTTGTGCAACATTTATTATACGTCGTAGTGAGTGATATCGACAGGATTGTGTGGGATTTCAACCGGGGGTTGCGTGTAGACCATATGAGGTCGAGATAGAAAATTATAATAGAGTGACTTTGATGATGATTTAGAGGTCACGGTTGAATCCGAAAGGGTAGAAATAATTGAAATAGTATATCGGGGTGTATAGTTTGGGTCCCGGGGTGATTATAGACCAATGTGACACCGTTTTATGGCGTTTCGATCATTCGAGAGTTTGTGGTATATGGAACTCCAAAATTTTAAGTAATATATTTGCTCCTTTGAGTGAGAGGCTACGGCTAAAACAATCATAATAGAAGAGAGGCCATAGGAGAGGAAGATGAGAAGAAAATCAAGGCTTCCTACACAAATTCTCATCCCAAACATGATGGAATAAAAAATGGAGTGAATGGAGATCAATCATATCTGCCCATTAAAAGATTCAAACCTATAATTATAAGGCAAGGGTTTATCTTGCATGTTTTTGAAGAAGTTATAATATGCAACACCCCGCCTACTAAAATACCGGTGGCCAGCCCGTGATCAAAATAAAACATTGGTCTCAAATGGCTCATTCTTAGCATTACTGTAGAAAACTTTTTAAAGTTACTAACCATCTAGTAATTTAATTAGACTAGTGCAAAATTTATCTTTCTTTAATTCACAACATGTGAAAATCAAATAATACTTAAACCATCCACACAAATTGATAACTGAATCCAACACAGATGAATAACATAAATAAAGATAACTGAATCAACTATCGGTTCTTCAGTAAACTATAACAGTAATTGAAACCATAACCTGGATACACAAAATCCATTAAATAATCGAATATTAAATCTGAAGGAGGCATGCCCAAAATGAGTATTGAAGTAAAGATCCTACGCTAGGAATAAATGATAGAAACATCTATAGTAAAGTCCTGCAATTTTCACATGAGCTGCAACTACACATCCTTATATAGAATCCTCAAACTGGGCATCCCCATGGCTAGACACCTAAAATAGTTTGTAAAAGATTTTGACACGGGTCATAGCCGAAGTAAAACATTTTAAAATATTTAGCAAGCAGTTAAATTACAATAATTAAATACGCATACTATTCATATTTAAGCTACTGTCGCACTCACTTGAGGTATAACTCACCCCTCTTCTAATGTGCACACCTAACGCTTCCCTACCAACCTTCCTAGTTAAGCTGCCCTACATAACTAGCCGTATCACACTTCTTGCTGCATACTATCTCGTTGTGCCCACACGTATGGCCCATACAATATGTTACTGGATTTTTAATATCAATTAGCCAATTATGAATTTCTCATTATATTTTTAATCCTCCACTTACTAAGGTTATTTTAGAAGTCATTATCTTTCTAATCAACTAAATATACACCGTAGAATAAGTTATAAGCGTAAATTTATAACTTCATTACATATATACTAATATGGCACCCTAGGCTGAGCTGCGGTGCATGTATATCATGCTATCATATCCCGATACATCATCTACCAAGCATATATATTATAATAAAATGCTAGTGTACATATATATATATATACACACACACACACACAATATAGCGCCTCTATGTCGACACCCGCGGTGCATGCATACTTTTATTTCAAGTTTCGGTACATCACGCACTGTATAAAGGACTATTGGTTCAGTATCTCACTCGAACCATCATCACAAATCACACATATCGGAGGCGAATATAGTTCCAATCCTATGGGATACACACATACCCACACACCCATGTGACCTTCATCACTATCATTACCACAAATAGCCCGTACCTAGGTTCTATATTCTGAGGCACAAGTTAAAAAATCCCCAAAGGCTCATCAAGATATAACTGTCCTCACGCAAAAACCTCCCGTGACAGCAAGCATCGTTGGTATTTCATACACATAAGAATTCATGTAATAGGTATACACATAACCCATATATTTATATCACCGGTATAGGTACACACACGACCTACGATCTATATCCCATACGTAGCATATATACTTCCTGTGATATTTTACATATTATTAAATTTCGGTTATACTTATTATCTTATACTTTCGAGTATCTCCCACTACTCGAAGTGTGCCAATTATTCTTTAACGTATTTAATAAGTAATTTACTCATTACCGACAGGTCTAAGTCCTAGGTTCGCTCACCTTCACCGTAACTCATCCTCATCCTCTGAATTCGTTACATTTCAAATCATATTAATTAATCTAATAAATTTCACATTAATTAATTCATTTAAGTAATGTCACTCAATTACATGGCCCGGACACACTCTTTCAGTTCGTATCTTCACCCTTTAGAAAGTAATACACCAAATCCCATTTTAGGTAAAACACCCTTTATTAAATTCAATATTTGATAATTTATTATATACATTTATAATAAATTAAACCGGTTACTCTGTGCCTAACTCGCATCACACTAGCCTAAGAATATCCGAGTCATGACCCCATCTCTTAATTCTATAGGTATTAACTCACATTCATATTTTTATTTCAAGATACTAAGAAAATGTCAATCTAATCCGTATCTTAATTTCACCCAAAATTTCCATACGAATCCGTTCATATATTTTCGAGGATTGTTCATGCTAAACACTCTAAATCCATACCTCAAATTCTTTCCCATCCAATTTGAAGGTAAAAATAGTGTTCCTTAATATTTTTCAGAGTCCTATACTCATCTACGAACATCCCTAAATAATTCAAATTTTATTTCTCCCAAAGAATTTCAATTTCAGACACCCTTCCGTAATAAAATCATAACCAATTCAAAAAACAAAATCAAAAAAATATGAAACTGGCGGCCACGCGTTCATAACGAAAAAATCTATCTCCATGTGCAAAACCTAGGGTTGTTTGAACGATAACCTGTGTGGTTTAAATGAGATCCAATGTCGTTTGAACAATGTCTATTGTCGTTTGAAACACAATGTTTAGCTTCTTCTTCTTCTTCTTCTTCTTCTTCTTCTTCTTCTTCTTCTTCACTGATCTTTTTTCCACCATTATTAACCCACAAGAGCTTCTATATCGCTTCTTCGAATGTAACTCGATGAAGATAACCTAAAACCCACCTCTAATATGGTTTGTAATAATCACAATAACCTTAAACATCATCTATTTTCATCAAATGTTATTAAGTCCGAAGGTTACCACACCGATATTGATGAGATCAGGAAGGACCAGAAGGGTCCTCAATAACAGGAGCAACATCCCATTCCTCAAGGCCTTTAGGGCCAAGGGAATAGAGGGGGAGGCCAATAGGACTGTGATCAGAGATAGGGAGATTTTTTGGGTCATTGTTTCACTTTTAGGTGTGTAGGCCATAAAATGAAAGGATTTTCCAAAGCGAGGCAGAGGGAAAATACATGATGGATTCCTAGATGTACAACCATTGTAACAGATAATGGGTCATAGCCAACCCAAGGATTATGTTCAAGAACTGTCGACCACGAGAGGCAGATGGGAAAATAAGGTAAATTTTTATTTCATCCTTATGAATATGGTATTAGTAGGGTGACAGTGGTGTGTCACAATATATATGTTTGTTAACACTAAAATTCGAGTGTGAGTTGGGTTTAATGGGAGCGTTATCAATAACGACCTAGTTTAGTGGGAGACATCCAACGCATTAAACTTAGCGAACATTGGAAGTTGGGAGAAGTTTAGTCATTAGGACATAGGTTTAGTACCTTAGTTATTGTACGTATGTGTGATTATAACTAAGAGTTGATAGTTATAGTAAGATTTACGGCAAATGGAGTTGGGTAGCATTTGTACGGTTATGCACGGGTATATGGTGTATGGGCGCCCTAGTTAGCTAGACTTTATTATGGTCCGTAATCAGAGGATGAGGACAAGTATGTGTTAAATATAAGATTAGTTGAAAGGGATTAGGCACCTAGAGATATTAGATCTTTCCCTAGTAGGAAGAACGCTATATCCATTACTATATAGACCCATCAGAGTGGGAAGTGTTGGGCAAGATGGTAAGGTGTTGTGTAGTCGCTAAGATGAGTTGGTAAACAAAAGGATGGAATATTTTGGTGTAAGGTGACTAAAGAGAATTAGACACTAGATTGAATGGTAGTGTATAAACTGTGGGACTGAAGGATACTGTTAGTAGAGGTATAGCGGGAATCACGTAATGATTTTAACTTTGGGAATGAGGCTGATGTTATGCGAGGTTATATCCGAAGCTGTTAGTACCAGACTTATCCAATTTCTAGGAAGAAAGTCCTTTATAAGAGGGAAAGTATGTAACCCCTTGTATTTTTGAGTAATTAAGAATAAATTAATTCATTGAATTTTAAATTTCGTGTGTGATGTGATTTGATGGAATTAAATATTTTTTGGAAATAATGATAACTGTTGATGGAATAATTTGTACGACATTCATTATACTTCATAGTGAGTGATATCGACGGGACTGTGTGGGATTTCAATCGGGGGATGCGTGTAGACCATATGAGGTCGAGATTGGAAATTATTATAGAGTTACTGAGATTGTGATTTAGAGGTCATGATTGATTCCGAAAGGATCGAAATAGTCGGAATAGTATACTCGGGTGTATAATTTGGGTCCCATGGTGATTTTAGATAAACCTGACACCGTTTAAGGGAGTTTCAGTCATTCGAGAGTTTGTGGTAGATGGAACTCCATAATTTTAAGTGATATATATTCTCCTTTGAGTGAGAGTCTAGGGTTAACACAATCATGATAGAAGATAGGCCATAGGAGAGGAAGAGGGGATCAATCATATCAGCCTATCAACAAATTCAGACCTGCAGTCATAAGGCACATGTTCATGTTTTTGATTAAGTTATAATACCCATGTAGTGTAGGGTTTACAGTTTCATGATTTCCATTATGTTCTTGAGATTTAGATGAATAGAACTCATGATTAGATATAGGATTGCATGTAGAATAAATCCCTATGTGAAGATAATATAAAATTAGAATATATGTTATGATTAATATGGAATCTTTATAAGTTCTTGGTTGAAGAACATGAATCTTGAATGACTTAGGGTTTAATTGATGAACTTAAAATGTCAAATTGCCAGAATTTTTGACGTGATTTTAAACATATGCCATCTCAATTATACTTAGAATTACAGTGCAAGCCATATATTTATGGAAATGTCTATATCTTATATTTTCAATGTGCTTTGAATGAGGCCATTTGGAGTTCTCTAGAGGGAGAAATCGTAATTTTACTACAGGGTGTTTAATCTGTCAGCATAGTAATCTACCAGAATTTTTTATGTTACTTTAAATATGTGCCACTTTAATTGTGCTTAAAATTAAAGTTAAATACATATATGTCTAGAAAGATCGATGCCTTAGATTTCCAATGATCTTTGAATGAGGTCATTTGGAGTACTGTAGAGGGAGAAATTGCAATTTTACTATTGGGTATTTAATCTACCTGAATAGTTATGACTGGATTCGGTTACCCAGTTTTGCTTATTTTGTTATAATTCTTAGGGAGATAAATTATGAGGAAATTTGGTGCTAATTTTTATTTAAATAAAGTCTTAGATAGGGTCAATGAGTATATTTTTAAGACTTGGCTAAATTTTAATGTGAGTGATCTTGAAATTTGTACCGACGATAATGAATAGATTGGGATGCTTATCGGCACGGGAAGGGAAAACCCTAACCTATAACTTGGACCAATAGCGATGAGTGAATTAACTACTGAAATAACTTAAGGGACTAACTATGACCCTTAGAATATATATTTATACTCGAATAAATACAATAATGAGAATAATCATAAATTAATAGTATGGTGAGTATTCAGGAGATATATACTACGTATGGATTATGTTTATAGGTTGAGTGTATACCTATACGAATGAAATTTATTGATTCAGTATATATATAAATGGATGATATTTATAGGTTGTGTGTATACTTATACGACATCTATATCTATATATATATATATATATATATATATATATATATATATATATATATATATATATATATATATATATATATATATCCATATAATAAAGGAGCATGGTTTTTGAAAATTTTGGCCAAAATATCTTCACTTTGGCATGCATGACATTTTTCTCTTTCATGCCCATACATGAAATGTCATGCTAAAAGTTATTTTTTTTCTTTTTCCTTTTTTTTGTGTGTTATATATACCATTATATACTATTATACTATTATAAATACATGTATTTTTTAAATACGTGTAAATTTAATTTTTTTTATTAAATATTTTTTCCATTTTTTAAAACTATTTTTTATTAATTTTTTCCTTTTTTTAATTTATATTTTTAATTTATTTATAATTTTTTCTCAATTTATTTTTTCATTTTTTTAAACTTTTTTTTATTAATTTTTTAACTATTTTTTTTAATTTATTTTTTTAGCACGGGGGCAAATTTATCGCCGTGCCCTCGGGCACGGGCATCCACTAGTATATATATATGGGTGGTGTGTATGCCTATATATGACATATGGATAGGTTGTGTGCATGTCTATTATTTGCTTCCTTATGTGTGTGAACATACCTACGCCGCCTGCTATCCGAAGATTTTTCATAGTGGGAGATCCCACCTTGGCAATTACAGTGAGGTCTGGATATGTACCACGAAACATAGAACCTAGGTACATGCTATCTGAGTGTATGATAGTTTCGACGGTCAATTGGGTATGTTAGGTATGTGCATGACCCATAGGCTTGGAAATATGTTCGCCTCCAATAAGTTTTGATTTGATTTATGGTTCGAGAGTGATATCCAAACCGCTAGTCCTTGAGTGCTTACGAGGAGTACACAGACTTAATAGCAGAGTATGCAGACTCACATCGTGGTTCTTAGCACAGGATGTTGAGTTATGTATATAGATTGTGTGATATTTCTATACATACATGTGACTTTATCCTACTTTTTTGAGAAAATGGTAGTTGTAGATAGAGTATATCTAAAAGTGATGTAATTAAACGATATTCTACCTAGTGTGTGATGGTAGTAAAGTTAGATAGCATATATCTAAAAGTTGATTTAAGTAGAATAACTTAATGAAATGGTTTAATTGAAAATGTGAGTAGTCAAATTGTATCGGGGCAAACTTTAAAAATCAGGATCACTCGATAATTTAGAGTAACCTTCTCTGATACCAATTTGATAGAGCCGCTACAGTGGAATAAATGTGACTTCTCAAATAAATCAATTTTAATTATGTGCCAACCAACTCGATTTTAATGAAACCCAAGTTTTAATTCAGTCCTAAAAATATGCATAATAAGCATGCAAAGTAAATCAAATTTCAGAAAAAATTCCCCACAGGGGCAAAACCTTTTATTTCTAGAACTTTGAAAAGTTTACAAGACCATTGACTTACATACAACTTCCCTTAAGTGTAACATATGGTGCCTTCATCAAACTTTCAAAGCGTCGGCTAAAAATCTGTAGTGGTTCACGCGCAGCTATACCACAAGGACACGCAGTCTGATCAAACCACCAATACCTACAAGCACTCCCTATGACATGCGGTCAAAAAACTTTATAGAAACTCCCTCAATAATAGAACGCATCCCTCCAGTTGTAGAGATCTACCCACAAAGTATGAACAATAGCAAAGTTCTGTTCTTGGGTTCCAAAATAATTCACACAAAAAGAAATTGGGATTTTGTGAATTGTAAAACAAGAGATTGAATTCTTTTAATGTTTGAGAATAATGCAAAACACTCAAAATCGTATTTTGTTTAAAACCAGTGGTTCTCCACCCAAAATCTAGTAGTCTGACACCCAAAATCAAGGCAGTGACGTATCATACAAAAACTCTTGTCGTTCGAACGACATATGATGTTGTTCGAACGACATATGATGTCGTTCAAACGAGATTCTAATCTCGTTCAAATGAGATTCTATCTCATTTGAATGACCTATCAAACGTGGCCATAATTGTAGATAATTTCGATAGGAACGTGTGGCCACTAGTTTCGTATTTTCTGATTTTTTATGAATTAGTTATGATTTTTCTACGGAAAGGTATCCGAGAATAAAATCTTTAGATATGATGAATTGAAAAAAAATAATAAAAACTTTTAAAGCTCCGTTCCAACACTTAGAAAATATTTTATGAAAAATAATCCCAATACTCTAAGTGCATAATTACGGTATTCTAAAACGTAACCTTACCAAAGTTAACCTTGCGGAGACTGTTTGTTGAAGAACCTTGATTATTCAGATCCGTTTTAATGTGAATGTGATCTTGATATTCTTCGATGGTGTAGCGATATACGACATATAAATTGATAACAGACAAAAATGTCCTTACAAATCTCCTCCTATGTCTATGCCAGTACAAAATAAAAATATCCGAATTATCAATCAAAATACGACCTATACAAATCTACCCTCCCATGAACCCAAAACTGAAAAGTTATATGATAAGTCTTCAAACTTTTTCAATCTTCAACATACTTCAAACCTCAAAGCTTTTCTCATCAGGGTGTGCAATCCACTAATATCCAACTTTGTACCTACACACATGAGACAAAGCGAATACCTTCGTGACATATCGAGTTTGAAATGAGATAAACATAAAGTCAAATCAAAACATATATAAATCTCAAATCTCCCCCATAATTCAAAAACGACCCCCATAAAGTCATTATTCGTTCTCCCCCTTTTTATTTGTCCAAAATATACAAGGAAAGAATAAACACACTAAAGCAAATAGGGGTGTCACGGGAAACAAAGCAAACAAACTATTTTTGAATTTTTCAATATTTTCATACAAAAATGTAAAAATAATTTTACAAAATCACACACCATGAATTTTTACTAAGATAACCATATCAGGGATACGAAATGAATGTGTGTGAACAAATTCAATAGGTAATAAAACTCAATCAAGCATATGTGCACGACGCATACATGTAATCCTATCGAATGAACATCAAAAGCATCCTTAGCTGTAAAGTTGTTGAATTTAGATGATATCGACTAAATCAAATCAACAAATCAAAGCCTAAGTGATTTTCACACCAATAACGTCCAAAACTAATTTAGTGTTGTTTCGAGAACCTTTCAAAGGACGTGCAAACCCATTATTTACTTTCCAACCAAATTCCCTCATATAAAATAATGCAATTTTTATATCTAATGAGGTACTAAATTCTCAACTTAGAGAAAACCAATTGGCCCATTATATTGGTATATTTCATCTTTTTATTGCCTTAATTTTTTGTGTAAGCTCTTTTCAAACGGTGGCTTTCACGACGTGATAGTTATTCACTCGCAACCCTTTCTCGTGTCGCTCATTATTTTTTGAAATTTAAACAAATTCCTCACAGGCAATGGTTTTTACATGCACTACTTTTATTAGTCTCATATTATTGCACTTGGTTTTGTTTTAAGGACAGGATTTAGATGAAAACACTCGACCAATATGTGATAGACAAGTATAATAATCAAACAAATTCGTGCATGTGTGCAGTAAAGGATAAATGAGTCAAACATGTAGGAAGTAACAACTAATTACATCTCAATGACTCCAAACATTGTAAAGCACATGGATGGAATGATATTTTGTCTCAAAACAATATTAAATTGTCACATGGATAAATGTAATGAAATTGTGACTCGATCATCCTACGTGTCCATTCATACACGATTTAAAACAAAATACATAAATCTTTTTCCGAATCACTCTCACTAAGGGTAGAAAAATGAGACGTTAATTTTTTCAATTGCTTCCTTAAAATTGTGGGACGCTCATCTATTGTGTGACCAATTCCCTCACAACCCGAACATCTATCAGAACACTTTTCAATAGAAGATATAAAATAGGGGTTCGTGTGAATTTTCCAATTAGACTTTTCAAAAAATTGACATCGAAAATCATCAAAACCACCAAAAGCCATTTTTTAGAAAAATAGGATCAAACGCGATAAATTAGCGATACCCGCTCTGATACCAATTTGAAAACGTGAGTAGTCAAATTGAAGCAGAGAAAACTTTAAAAATCAGGATCACTCGATAATTTAGAGTAGCCTGCTCTGATACCAATTTGACAGAGCCGCTACAGCGGAATAAATGCGACTTCTCAAATAAATCAATTCTAATTATGTGCCAACCAAACCAATTTTAATGCAACCCAAGTTTTAATTCAGTCCTAAAAACATGCATCTAAGTGATATGGAATCATAAAGTAATAAGCATGCAAAGGAAACCAAATTTCACGAAAAATCCCCCACAGGGGCAAGAACTTTAATTTATAGAACTTTGAAAAGTTTACAAGACCATTGACTTACATACAACTTCCTTCGAGTGTAACGCACGGTGCCTTCATCAAACCTTCAAAGCATCGGCTAGAAATCTGCAGTGGTTCACGCACAGCTATACCACAAGGACACGCAGTCTGATCAACCCAGGAATACCTGCAGGCACTCCCTATGACATGCTGTCAAAAAACTTTATAGAATCTCCCTCTACAATAGCACACAACCCTCCAGTTATAGAGATCTCCCCACAAAGTATGAGCAATAACAATGTTCTGTTCTTTGGTTCCAAAACAATTCACAAAAAAATATATTGGGATTTTGTGAATTGTAAAACAAGAGATTGAACTCTTTTAATGTTGGAGAATAATGTAAAACACTCAAAATTGTATTCTGTTTAAAATCAGTGTTTCTCCACCCGAAATATAGTAGTCTAACACCCTTTCTAAAAATCAAGGCGGTGACGTGTCAGAAAAAAACTCTTCTCGTTCGAACGATATACGAAGTCGTTTGAACGAGATGATTATCTCGTTTGAATGAGATTTTATCTCATTTGAATGACCTTTGCAGATAATTTTGATAGGAACGCGTGGCCGCCAATTTCGTATTTTTTTTATTTTTTATGAATTAGATATGATTTTTCTACGAAAAGTTGTCCGAGAACAAAATCTTTAGATAGTATGAATTGAATTTTTTTTAATAAAAACTTATAAAGCTCCTCTCCAACGCTTAGAAAATATTTTATGAAAAATAATCCCAATACTCTAAGTACATTATTAAGGTACTCTATAACGTAACCTTACCAAAGTTAACCTTGCGAAGATTGTTTGTTGAAGAACCTTGATTATTCGGATCCGTCTTGATGTGAATGTGATCTTGATCTTCTTCGATGGTGTAGCGGTATACGACATATAAATTGATAACGGACAAAAATGTCATTACAAATCTCCCCTATGTCTATGCCAGTACAAAATAAAAATATGCAAATTATCTATCAAAATATGACTTATACAAATCTATCCTCCCATGAACCCAAAACTGAAAAGGTAAATGCCAAGTCTTCAAACTTTTTCAATCTTCAACATACTTCAAACCTCAAAGCTTTTCTCATCAGGGTGTGCAATCCACTAATTTCCAACTTTGTACCTACACACATGAGACAAAGCAAATACCTTCGTGACATATCGAGTTTGAAATGAGATAAACATAAAGTCAAATAAAAATATATATAAAATCTCAAATATCCCCCATAATTCAACCCCCCCCCCCCCCCCCCCATAAAGTCAAAATTCATTCTCCCCTTTTTTATTTGTCCGAAATAGACAAGGAAAGAATAAACAATAAAGCAAACAGGGGTGTCAGTGGAAACAAAGCAGACAAACTATTTTTGAATTTTTCAATATTTTCATACAAAATTGTAAAAATAATTTTACAAAAATCACACACCATGAATTGTTACTAAGATAACCAAATCGGGGACATGGAATGAATGTGTGTGAACAAATTCAATAAGTAATAAAACTCAATCAATTATATGTGCACGATGCATACGTGTACTCCTATCGAATGAACATAAAAAGCATCCTTAGGTGTAAAGTTGTTGAATTTAGATGATATCGACTAAATCAAATTAATAAATAAAAGCCTAAGTGATTTTCACACCAATAACGTCCAAAACTAATTTAGTGCCATTTCGAGAACTTTTCAAAGGACGTGCAAAGCCATTGATTACTTTCCAACCAAACTTACTCATATAAAATAATGCAATTTTTATATCTAATGAGGTACCGAATTCTCAACTTAGAGAAAACCAATTAGCCCATTATTTTGGCATATTTCATCCTTTTATTACCTTAATTTTTTGTGCGGACTCTTTTCAAACGGTGGCTTTCACGACGTGATATTTATTCACTCACAGTCCTTTCCCGTGTCACTCATCATTTTTTTAAATTTAAACAAATTCCTCACGAGCAATGGTTTTTACATGAACTACTTTTATTAGTCTCATATTATTGCACTTGATTTTGTTTTAAGAACATGATTTAGATGAAAACACTCGAGCAACATGTGATAGACAAGTACAATGATCAAACAAATTCGTGCACGTGTGTAGTAAAGGATAAATGAGTCAAACATGTAGGAAGTAACAACTAATTACATCTCAATTACTCTAAACATTGTGAAGCACATGGATGGCATGATATGTTGTCTCAAAACAATATTAAATTTTCACATGGATAAATGTACTGAAATTATGACTCGGTCATCCTATGTGTCCTTTCATATATGGTTTAAAACAAAATACATAAATCTTTTTTACTTTTTCAAAATTTTTCAAAACCGAAAATCTTTTTGATTTTTTTTTAAAAAACTATATCAAAATTGAAAACCATAAATACAAACATGGTACATGCTAGCAATATGCATAATATTAGCATATAAATCATCCTATACTATAAAACATAAATCACACAAACGAATCATCAGGCAAAGCAAGTTTGATTAAACGAAAATATGCAGTGTTATCAATTAAGCTTGAATATCAAGAGTAGCTGCATATAAACAATCCCAGACTAATCCAGCAGTACCAAAAACCTAAGCAGATGGACACAGGGTACTGCAAACAGAGAAATAAAATCTCCAGGGGTCGCTTGACCAAAAAATCTTATCGTTCGAACGACAGCTTCTTCACGCGAGGCATCATCTCATTCGAACGAGATGACAAATTTTTCAGTTTGCCCAGAAAGTCATGTAGTGTTGCCCAGTGAATAAAATCCAAGAAAAAAAAACACCTGGAAGGTGTTGATAAAGTCCAAAACAGTAACAACATAAGAAAACCAATGTAAACTACAACAAAGTTAGTCATAACACTAGTCAGAATATATCATGAAGCACAACTAGCGTATGAAAAATGTCAACACAATCATCTAGAAGATCTCACATGGGGTGAATCACGGGCAAGTAACCGAGAGTCGTACACAAAAAGACCATAAGCCTCTAAATCCAATTTCCTAACCGAAATTGATGTGTAACGGAGTGTGGGGTTTTGGGTACCGGTTTGACTCTCTCTTTATGTTTCTTAGGTCCATTCAAAAGCTTATAATAGAAACGCCTAAGATGACCTTGCCTACCGCAATGTGTGAAAGTGTAAATCGGGCGATGAGTGTCACCTAAAGGCGGCCTTCTTCTCAAATTCCTAGGAGGTGCTCTCCTCAATTTTCTGGTGGCATTCTCTGAATTTGCCTATGTGGCTCTCTCCTAATGATCCTAGGAGGTTCTCTCACGATGCTCCTAGGGGGCTCTTTCCTAACAAACTTAGGTGCCTCTTTCTTAATAATCCTAGGAGGCTCTCTTACACGTGTAGGAATGGGTGCAAAATGTTTTTCAAAACCAATCCCACCCTTATGCTTTTTAATTTGGACATTCCCTAAAATTTTATTTAACTTTTTGGATCGAGACTCTAAATCAAATTTCACCGTACTCAAATCTCTCAAACTTTTCTCAAGTTCACTTATCCTAGATTCAAGTAGGCGCCTAGAATCCTCAAACTTAAGAAGCTCCTTTTTCATAGCTCCCATCACGCCTCGAAGATCATCTCTCTCACCCTCGACATTTCCAAGCTTCTCTTTCAACATTTTCTCTTGTGGCCTAAGTTCTTTAACTAAAACATTATTATCATTTTTTAAGGCACTCTCTTGCAATTGAGCTTTCAATTTCAATTTTTCTTTCTTTATTTTCAAAGATTCAGCATAAATTTCATTGAAAGCAGTTTGCAAGTCATGCTCATCCTCACTTGTGTCGTCCTCACTCACCTCACTTTTATCACTAGTCATATGGGTGAGAAACTCTCGCCTAGAAGCATAAAAAACTTGTTCTTCCGAATCACTCTCGCTAAGGGTAGAAATAAGAGACGTTAATTTTTTCAATTGCTTCCTTAAATTTATGGGACGCTCATCTATTGTGTGAAAAATTCCCTCACAATTCGAACACATGTTAGAACATTTTTCAACAGAAGATATAAAACAGGAGTTCGTGTGAATTTTCCAATTTGACTTTTCAAAAAGTTGACATCGAAAATCATCAAAACCACCGAAAGCCATTTTTGAGAAAAACAAGTTCAAACACGATTTTTTTGAAAAACAAAATCAAACGCAATGAATTAGTGATACCCGCTCTGATACCAATTTGAAAACGTGAGTAGTCAAATTGTATCAGGGAAAACTTTAAAAATCAGGATCACACTATAATTTAAAGTAACTTGCTCCGATACCAATTTGATAGAGCCACTATAGCGGAATAAATGCGACTTATCAAATAAATCAATTTCAATTACGTGCCAACTAAATCAATTTTAATGAAACCCAAGTTTTAGTTCAGTCCTAAAAACATGCATCTAAGTGATATGAAATCGTAAAGTAATAAGCATGCAAAGGAAACCAAATTTCATAAAAAATCCCTCATATGGGCAAAACCTTTTATTTCTAGAACTTTGAAAAGTTTACAAGATCATTGACTTACATACAACTTCCCTCAAGTGTAATGCACGGTGCCTTCATCAAACCTTCAAAGTGTCGGGTAGAAATCTGCAGTGGTTCATGCGCCGCTATACCACAAGGACATGCAGTCTGATCAACTTAAGAATACCTGCAAGCACTCCCTATGACATGCAACCAAAAAACTTTATAGATACTCCCTCCACAATAGCACGCATCCCTCCAGTTATAGACATCTCCCCACGAAGTATGAACAATAGCAAAGTTCTGTTCTCGGGTTCCAAAGCAATTCACACAAAAAGATTGGGATTTTGTGAATTGTAAAACAAGAGATTGAACACTTTTAATGTCAGAGAGTAATGTAAAACACTCAAAATCGTATTCTTATTAAAATCAGTGTTTCTCCACCCAAAATCTAGTAATCTGACACCTTTTAAAGACTAAAAATCAAGGCGGTGACGTGTCAAAAAAAAATCTTCTCGTTCAAACGACATACGATGTCGTTTGAACGAGATGCTTATCTCGTTCGAACGAGATTCTATCTCATTTGAACGACCAATCAATTGAGGCAATGATTGTAGATAATTTCAATACGAACGCGTGGCCGCCAATTTCGTACTTTTTTATTGTTTATGAATTAGTTATGATTTTTGTATGGAAAGGTGTCCAAGAACAAAATCTTTAAATAGTATTAATTGAAAAAAAAATTAATAAAAACTTTTAAAGCTCTGCTCCAACACTTAGAAAATATTTTATGAAAAATAATCCCAATACTCTAAGTGCGTTATTAAAGTACTCTAAAAAGTAACCTTACCAAAGTTAACCTTGAGGAGACTCTTTGTTGAAGAACCCCGATTATTCGGATTCGTCTTAATGTGAATGTGATCTTGATCTTCTTCGATGGTGTTGTAGTATACGACATATAAATTGATAACAGACAAAAATGTCATTACTAATCTCCCCCTATCTCTATGTCGGTACAAAATAAAAATATCATAATTATCAATCAAAATATGACCTATACAAATCTACCCTGCCATGAACCCAAAACTGAAAAGGTAAATGACAAGTCGTCAAACTTTTTCAATCTTCAACAAACTTCAAACCTCAAAGCTTTTCTCATCAAGGTGTGCAATCCACTAATTTCCAACTTTGTACCTACACACATGAGACAAAGCAAATACCTTCGTGACATATCGAGTTTGAAATGAGATAAACATAAAGTCAAATCAAAACATATACAAAATCTCAAATCTCCCACATAATTCAAAAACTCCACCCATAAAGTCATAATTCATTCTCCCCCTTTTTATTTGTCTGAAATAGACAAGGAAAGAATAAACACACTAAAGCAAATAGGGGTGTCACGGGAAGCAAAGCAAAAAAACTATTTTTGAATTTTTCAATATTTTCATACAAAAATGTAAAAATAATTTTACAAAAATCACACACCATGAATTTTTACTAAGATAACCAAATCGGGGATATGGAATGAATGTGTGTGAACAAATTCAATAGGTAATAAAACTCAATCAAGCATATGTGCATGATGCATACGTGTACTCCTATCGAATGAACATCAAAATCATCCTTAGGTGTAAGTGATTTTCACACCAATAACGTCCAAAACTAATTTAGTGCCGTTTCGAGAACTTTTCAAAGGATGTGCAAACCCATTGATTACTTTCCAACCAAACTCCCTCATATAAAATAATGCAATTTGTATATGTAATGAGGTACTAAATTCTTAACTTAGAGAAAACCAATTTTCCCATTATTTTGACATATTTCATCTTTTTATTGCCTTAATTTATTGTGCAGGCTCTTTTCAAACGGTGGCTTTCACGACATGATAGTTATTCACTCGCAGCCCTTTCCCGTGTCACTCATCATTTTTTCAAATTTAAATAAATTCCTTATTGGCAATGGTTTTTACATGCACTACTTTTATTACTCTCATATTATTTCACTTGATTTTATTTTAAAGAAAGGATTGAGATGAAAACACTCGACCAACATGTTATAGACAAGTACAATAATGAAACAAATTCATGCATTAATGATAACATAAGTGAAATGTTAGTTATAATGAATAATAGCCTACGAGACATGTTAATTATTAATATTACGATATAATACTATATGGGTGGTACGGAAGAAGTTAAAGATACATGTAACTAAGGACGTAAAGAGTAGCGCACTCTATGGGCAGTATGGGGTAGCCAAACATGTTAGCGTGTAGATAATTTCAGGATACTTGGTTGGGCTAGGTAGTATAGCTAGGTGGGATGCATTAGGCGTGCACACTAGCTGAGAGGTGAGGAACTCAAGAGAGTGTATACTGAACCAACATGTGTCTTCAATAACTAATTTTTAAATTGGGATAAATACTTATTAAATATGATCAAAATGTTTTGGGCTCTATCCCGTCTTGCAAAATATTTTCTAAACCTTTTAGGTGTCCATCCACAGGTACGCCAACTTGATGATTCATTTCAGGTATTCGTAGCTGCAACACTTATAGAGGCTTGTAAGATTTGGATTAGACACTTTAGTTACTTTATTCCTAAAGTAGGATTCAGTTTTATTTATTCATTTGGGTGTCTTGCCCCTTCAACTATTATTTTTATATCAGTTTAGACTGTGTATTCTGGTTTATTATTTCTGTTCGATTTTTATTAGACTTGTGGACCGATGGTTTATTTGGTATTATTTATTTAATTATTATCTTGTGATGGATTCATATTGTTATTACTGTTTGGATGGTTTGGTTATCGTATTTAATTTCCAGTTGTCGTTATTAATGAAAGATAAAATTTGACGCACACTTGATTTTTCATAGGTTGTTAGTAAATTAAAAAGTTTTTGACAATGATGCTAAGGATGATCCAGATGAGATTTCTATTTATTTTAATGAAGGACTGATCACCCATGGTTAAAATAGGCGGGGTGTCACATTGCAGTTCACTTAAATGTTTCTTTTAGGTATCTAACATTTCAATCCTATTTGGCATATATTTTAGGAATGGTTTGTTGATAACCATCGAGAATGTTATTTTTCTCTTAAATATACATTCTTAAATTAGTGTGTTTATTTAAATAATGCAAGACGCTGCCATACGAAATTGATGAAGTGTAGTTGTCTTAGTTTAGGTAGGAGAAAGAATGGTGCGTGAAAATGTAGGTGGGTTAGTAGTCAATTTATATAAAAGAAGTGAAAATATAGTATATAGTTTGCCTTAGTGTGTTTTTTAGGATTATGATACTGAAATTCATTTTGGCATATATTTCAGGAATGTTCTGTTAATAACCACCATAAATGTTGTCTTTCTCTTAAATTTACATTCTTAAATTTGCATGTTTATTTAAATAATTCCATATGTTGTCATAAGAAATTGATAAAGTGTAGTTGTCTTAGTCTAGGTAATAGAAATAATAGTGGGTTAAAGTGTATATAGGATAGTTTTCGATTTAAAGCAAGGAAGTGAAAATGTAGTATATACGGAATGAGCCTTGCAGATTTTAGGGAGATGGATGTCATTTTCAGAAATACAAATACACACGTACGCAACACAGAGGAGATGATAAGTTTGATTGGGGTTTTTAAGAGAATTATTAAGAGGTGTTTATTACTTGTAGTAGGGTGAATGAACGCGGAAATTTTTCAAAAGTTTGCATATTTTGCTGATAATATATATGTTATAGATGAGGTATTATGTATAATAAGGGATGGGTGAAATCTAAGATTGGAATTGTTTTACTCATATAAGATGATATAATATTTATCTATATGAAAAAATGTTATTATACGATTTTTACTTAAAAAAATTTCACCCACTTGCACATCGCGCATGGTAGGTCCATATATTTTTTCCGTTTTCCTATGCCATTTTTCTTTTATGATTATCCTATGTAATTTTCTCTTTTCACTCCTATATGTTTCCTTAGATTCCCTGTTGTCTACATTTTTTTTATTTAATTTCTAACCAAAATCGGATTTCCCTGTCATTATGTAATCTATTGAGGGAACACTACCTAACTCTTCTAAGCTCGCATAATTATCAATAATGACCAAAACAAATTATTGTTTATTTTAAATACTTGAGACTAAAGTGTATTCAAGACATTGCACAGTTTTATTGGTGTTTTTAAAAGAATAATTAAGAGATATTTATTTCTTGCAGCATGGTGAATGAATATAAGAAGGTTTTAAAAGTTTTTACAATTTATTGATAATATATATGTTAAGATGAGGCATTGTGTATAACAAGGGATTGATGAAATCTAAGATTGGAGTTGTTTTACACATTTAGGATTATATAATATTTATCTACATGACAATGTTATTATAGGAAAAAAAACTTTTAGGAAAAAGATTTATTAATATCATGCAAATCCCTCACACCTCGCCCTCCTTATTTATTTGGCTGACATAGATTATCCCATGTAATCCAAACTTTCTTGTCTCCCCTTATACCATTAGATCCCCAAAAAGAAGTTAGAGAAAATGGACTGAATTTTACTGATTATGGCTTTAGGAGGTTTGAGAGCATCAAGGGTATATATAGGTATTGAAGCCAACACATGTTTGATCAAAATTAGCCTTCCTACTGAGGATATATACCTTGTTTTCCATCCCAAGAACTTACTTATAATCTTATTTATCAGATCAGTAAAACAACTTATCTTATTTATCCCAATGAACAATAGGCAACCGAGGTACGTAATAGGAAACTTTTTGAAAGGAAACCCCAAACAACGTGCTATACCATTTCTTCTTGCTAATGATACTGATTCAGCGGTTAAAATGCAACTTTTGTTACTATTAATCAACTGTCCTGATGAATTATCATATTTAGACGGAAAACCCATAAGATTTTAAAGACTAATGTTCGTTCCATTAACTAACAAGATAATATCATCAGAAAAACTCAAATTAGTAATCAATCTACCACCTGGAGGACGAGAGAAAAGAGCAATCTTCTTAGTTAGAACCAAGTTATCCAAGCCTTTACTTAACATCTCGCTAGGATAAAAAAAAGAGAAGGAGATATATGATCTCCTTGCTTGAGATCTCTAGATGAATGGAAGAACCCAAATCATCCATTATGTTGTCAAGGGAACATTGCCCAAATCTTCTAAGCTCTCATAATTATCAATAATGAATGATAATAACTTACTATTTATTTTAAATACTAGAGAGTAAAGTGTATTCAATACATTGCACATACTCTTAGAGATTTTAAATTGATATTAAATAGGAAAATTGTCACGTGAAGTTAATAGATGAAACAAATTGTATATTTGACTCCTGAGGGAGCTTGAGTATGCCCCTTCAATATTAGCTATATAAATGATATTTGCCTTATGTTTGATGAAATAACTAAGTGAAAATTTCGAATTTTGTTATATCATAGGTGGATAATTTAAAAAAAATGATAATTAGGTAAACCCCCAAAATATTTTGATAACTAAAGTATATCTATACTCCCATCGCTTGAATATTCCATAGGCATTGAAAAGCCCCTGCATTGATTTGATCTAACTTGCATTTTTTTTTCAATGTTTACCAATGTGCATTGTTTATTCTCCCATGTTCAATATTTTAATTTATACAATTTTTACTTAAGATAGTAACTTCTAGTTTTGTAATTCAGTTTTTCATGGCCCCATTCATTTTATCAAATGTTAAAGTGACAATTTAATATAAGTATATGTGAATGGGGTTTAACTTATGTTTGCTAAAATTTTTGAATGAGATTTTGGATCAAAGATAAAGAGTGTATATGATATAATTCAAATCATGATTATGATTAAGGTATGTGGGATTATTTAAGAAGATAAATACTATAAAGGACCATCCCTATCTTCGTATACCTATTTGTCTTCTTAATATTATATCATGTTCTCCAAATCTAGAGCAAGTTCTGAAATATAACAGTGCATGCTACATGTTTGAAAAAGTGTGCAACTACGAGATTAAAGGTTTGCAATCCCTTATTTTGGTTTCAATTATGATATTTTCCCACCACATTTACATAATGCCCAATTAACGACCAACTAATTCTCAAATGTCCCACAACTCTCTCTCATTTCTAAATGTTTCCTTTCTCCTCTATGTATTTTTTTAGTAGAATAACAAAATTATGGAATAGATTCATTACCCTTCTCACCTGTTCATGCACCTGCTTCCATACCAAAAGGTATATTTTTATCCAATATAGTTCCAGAGTATATATTCAATGCATTTTACCTCATTTCTATTTGCCCAAAAATTAAAATGCTCTTCCAACCTGACCCCCACCCCTTGAAAAAATAAGGTTTGTTCTTGACCCATCACCTATATATTCATTGCATAAGTCAGTCGCTTCTATCATGTTCATCCTCAAGTTGTTGCTTGTCTATGAAAATTGGATAATCTCATATCAATTAAGGTACTATTTTTTCTGTTGTTATGAAAAAACGAATATTTTTCAAGTGTTTATTTGATTTAGTTTTTGTATAACCTAGATTTCAAATGGGAATATATTTTATGTTGTATATGACTTCATTTTAACTGATTGTCATTCTACTTTTTCATTCATATGAGATAGGCTCTGTATATGTATATATAAATGATGTTTGGCTTATGTTTGATCAAATGTTCAAGTGACAATTTGGTTTGTATATTGTTGGGCATATATGTATATGTGAATGGTGTTTGTCTTACGTTTGATAAAAATTATGAATAATAATTTCGTTGAAGTTTGCTGTTATGAAAAACGAGATATTTTTTCATCATTTCGGTGATTTCATTTCTATACAATTTAGAATTTGAATGAGAAAATATTTTATATTGTATATGACTGCGTAATAGTTGTTTGTCTTTTTATTTTTCTATTCATAAGAGATAGGCTCTATATATGTGTATATGAATGATGTTTGGATTATATATGATAAAATGTTAAGGTGACAACTTCGACTATATATTGTTGGGCATATATGCATATATGAATAGTGCTAGTCTTATGTTTGATAAAATTTCTGAATAATAGTTTGGTTCAAAGAGAAATAGTGTATATGATATTAAGCAAATCGTGATTAGTTTATGTAATCAAGTGTCCTCATAAGCATCTGTAAAGAAATTTTTTATATCAGAATTTTTGGAAGGTTTTATTACTTTTGGAATCTTTTACTACTATGAAATGCAAAACAAGGCATTAAGACTCCTCTCCAACCAGCCTATCCATGTAGTCAAAGCATTTAATAGAGTCTCCAACTTAAGGGTATCCACGTGTCAAATACTTTTAACCCTTTTTCTCCGTCCGCCTATTCATTTGCCCAATAAATATCCGTTCACTTTCTCTCCCTCAAGACTCTTTCCTCCGATTTTTTATTTCCGAATTCCAAAAGAATTAATGGTTTTAGGTTCTTAAAGAGTCCCTGCCCCTCTCTCTTTCAGAGAAATGAAAGGATCGTCCACTCTCTCTCTCTCTCTGCCCTTTAATATCTCAGCCTTAAAAAGGTTATTCCTCTCCCCATTTTCACTCAATTTCCATCCCTCTTCATCACAGCCAACAATAATCGGCTTAGATATTAAACCCCCAGCAGTGATGTTTTATAGAATCCATTTTAATTTACCTCGGAGATGCAACAGTGATCAGCGACCATTCATACAACAGTGATCGGCGACCATCCAATGGGTTGACTCAGGGCTAAAAGGAACAAACCCTTTGTTGGTGTTGTTGAAGCAGAGGTATACGCCTTGGTTGGGGTCAGGCATGGCCCTGATGGTTTTGTTATCTGGAAGAGTAAGCTACTGAGGGTACCCACCAAACTTTGAATCTGCTGGATCACCCAACAATAATCTCGGTAAAACTCTTCAACTTGATTTTGATTTTTATTTGTTTCATTGGCATTGTCTCCCCTTATATATGTAAGTGGTACAAGATAAGGCCCTAAAAAGACCGTGAAATGGTTGTTGAAGCAATGCCTGATTTGGGTGTTTTTGGCACATGGGTTATGAATTTTTATGTTGATAAAGGTGGAAAACTTCTCAGCATACGCAATACATTCCGTCAAGGTTACAAAAGTCCCTATCTCTTCCTAATTTTATATTTATGTTTTATCTTTTTTGTTTATTAGGTGTTTGAAGAAATATCTAACTGATTTTTCGTTTGTCTTGGCAACTGTCAATTCTTGGAAAAAAATGGGAACTCACATAAGAGGTCTCGACACTTGAGTACCTCCAAAATCCCTATATAGCAACACACGAGTATAAAAAAGAACAGGAGAGGCCACCCATGTTCTATTCGTAAGTTTGTAACTCTATTATATTTCCTTTTTTTGTTGGTTTCCTTCTTTTTATTTGAATTGTGAGATTAAATTTTGGAATATTGTCTTTGGCTTGTATAAAAGGAGAGATGAGCACAAATGGAAACAAGATATCATGTTGAACATTGGAGCTGTCCACGTGGCATATGAGAAAAGAAAACCAATTTTATTTTCTCCATCTAACACCAACTGCCTCAATACGTGTACACAGTCTCTCTCTCTCTCTCCGAATGCTCTATCAGAAAACCAAAAACCCTCTTTCTCTCTCCACATAAAAAAACACCCATGTCTCTTCCCCTACCCATATGTTTCCATATCTCTGCATCAAAAGAGTCTAAAGGTTTGGATTGATAACATCATTGGCCTCATACTTTGTCAAAAAAATGGAATACGCCGTGAATTGTAATGGGAGTCCGTTCAGTTTTGATTGGATTGAAATCTACCGGTTCTGAATGAAATTATTTTTCTATTAACCCCTGATTTGTGGGCAACAAAGAATAGTCACTTTTTCATTATTACCTGTTATCTTTATATTCAATTATGGACATGGGTCTTCCCAATTCAATTGATTAGTGAGCTAGAAAACAAAGGTTCGATGCAGAACGCTCTCCTTTGGCCACTCCCTCCTAATTCACCATCAAGGTACACTCGATTTCAAATTTCCCTTTTCATATTTTATTAATTTGATTTTTAAGTTTAAAACTTTGGAAATATGTTTTGTATATGGAAGGAATCTGACATGCTTCATCATTGTTCACTTATTTTGAGGTTTTTTTAGAATTTCGATGTAGGTTCTTTCTTTAGGGGTTGCCTGTGACAACCCGAATATAATTACGATAAATTATGTTTAAATCATGATTAGACTATGTGATATGGATAATATGTTATTAGTATATATAATGTTAAGTCATTATATTTAGTCTAATCCTAGCTTTATAAAGCATGAAAAATGAATTAGTTATGAATGTGAGATTTTGAAGTTTTCGGTAGGAATGCTCATGTTTTAAGGCTAGTTTGAACTTTATAAAATAATAATTGACTTTGGGTGAAAGATAGATATTTGTAGAAAGGTGAGTTAGGGTTGTGACACAACAAACGGTGTATGAAACAGAGGACCGAGTAAGAAGTTATACCGAAATTACTAACGAAGGGTAAATCTGTCCATTCATTTAAGTGGAAATTTGTCCTTTATGCCCAATAAGTGTCTTAAATTAATTGGGTGGAGGTGAAGGTTGGCTTTGGCCGACTTCAAACCCTTATAACTATCTCCTTATTCATCCAAATTCAGCCATGAGAGATTTTAAGCTTAAAGAAAGAGAATTAGGAAGTTAGGAAAAAAGTGAGGAGAAAATTGGAGAAAAATCCGTAGAAATTACGTAAAATCCCCTAAGGAATTTCCATCCATAAATCTTGTTTATTTCTTTGTATTACTTATTTAAATGATTGAAATAATCATTTGTTTACTGAAATTCCATGTATTGATATGTACTTATGGATAGATGAAAGTGTAAGTAAACTTGAATGTGTAAACCCTTGAGATTGTTTTGTTTAGGAACCTTGTTTATTCAAACTTCCATATATTTCTCTATACTTACTGGAATTGATTGATTCCAATTGGAGATTAACCTGGACTCATATGTGTATTAAATATCCGAAAATAATGTTAAAATACCAATAAATGTGTCTTTGGTGAGAGTTTTAAGTTCGGGTATGAAATCTGCCCTAAGGGTGAAAGTATGCCCACCATGTGTTCAATGTTTTGCTTGACATAGCAAACGAACCTTAAAAATTATGAAACTTTAATTATGTATTGTCCAATATGTTAAATGATGTTGGGTAAAATATCATAGAAATTTATGATGTAGAAAAATTATGAAAATTCCTGGAAATTGAATGAACGATAAAAGAGCCTATAGGGCAGATTTGCTATGTGGAAAAGAAATAGGCATATCTTGCTCTAGGAAACTCAGAATTATGTTCCGTCTTTTGTGTTGGGAACATGATATGATAAGGATTGGATTACCAAGAATAATTAAAGAAGATTTGGGCAATAATTTGAATATGTTAGATATCAGAACCTGAGTCTAGATGGGACTTCATTTATAATGAATGATTTGAATTGAATAATATGATGTTTATGAATTGAGTTATGATTGAAGTTATTCTTTGGACTATTAATATTCTTATGATGATACTAATATTGTAAGAATTATAGGAAGGGAAGAAGAGCTGATTGAACAAGTACCGGATAAAGGCAAGGGAAAATCCAGTTAAACTGTCAAGGTGAGTGTACTTATGATTTGTTTCATATATAAATATGAATATAGCTCTAAGAGAGGATTTGTTTGAATACTTCGGTATTCAGGATTTGTTTGGATATTAAAATATCTAGGATTTGTTTGGGTCTCATGATCCAGGATTGGTTTGAATACTTCGGTATTCAGGATTTGTTTGGATATTCAAATATCCAGGATTTGTTATTGCCAATGGGCAGAATTATTTGGATCTTATGATCCAGGATTTGTTATTGCCAACGGGCAGAATTATTTGGATCTTATGATCCATGATTTGTTATTGCCAATGGGCAGGATTGTTCAGATTTTATATTCACATATTCGATATAGAATTGTTATTCTATTGCAGGGAATGAGTGCCTCACTAAGCTTAATGCTTATGGTTTATATTTTAACAATTTCAGGTTTGTACGTTGCCAGCTAGGATAATATATGACGGGTAACTTTGAGAGTTGCACCGTTAGAAGAGATGGGGTTTAAGTATGGAGATTTTATCGTTGTCACACTGAAGATTTTAATATACTCACACATTGTATATATTGATTTAGTATGGATTGAGTTGATCATAGTTAATCACAGTATTGTATGTCCGCTTAATTATGACTCTGATGTTGACTTCGTTATGGCACAAGAACAATATTATGGTCATTATGCAGAAAAATATTGATAAATGAATTAAATTTTCAATGGGCTCGAGATTATGATCCAATTATTTTAATAACAAATGATTAGTATGGTTATTGGGTTTGGGGTGTGACAATTAGTGGTATCAGAGCGTGGTTATTAATTCTGGACGTGTGTGACGATTAGATGGAAATATTGAGTTGATTTGATATTTATGAATTGTTTATGTACTAACCAATAGTTTAGTAGTATAAACTGTTTGTATTGGTTGTTAGAACTTTATTGTCTTACAGATAATTCCAGATGGAACCTGGGGATGGACAACATCGAGAAGAGGGAGTAGCTTCTCGTACAGACAATATTGAAGAAGAGCAGACTATTGCTGGAAGGGATAGAGAGAATGAACAACCTACAGAGATTCAGATGATGGTGCAGGCAATGATGAGGATGGCAAAGAAACAAGAAAGAAATATGGCGCAAATGGCAGAACAACAGGCTAGATATCTAGAATCAAAGACTTGTGCCAGGATTGAGAAAGAGGCAAGGAAGGAAATGAAAGATTCCATGCATGAGAAGTTTTTGAAGTTGAATCCTCCAGAATATTTAGGATCAGTTGAACCTACAGAAGCTGAGATGTGGGTCAGAGATCTAGAAACTATCTTTGCAGTTATGAAGGTTCCAGATAACCAGAAAGTGAATCTAGCCGTGTTTAAGCTCAAAGGGGAGGCAAAATATTGGTGGGAAGCCAGCAACCATTTGGTGCCCAGGATGGAAGGTACTGATGTTATTACTTGGGCTGAATTTATTAAAGCTTTGTATGTTAAGTATTTCCCTAAGGTTTATAGGAGGGAGAAGCTGAGGGAGTTTATAAATTTGACCCAAGGGAAAATGTCTGTAAGGGAGTATGATGCTAAATTTACTGCTTTGTCTAGATTTTCTACTAAGTATGTGCAGGATGAAGAGGATAAATGTAGTAAGTTTCAAGATGGACTAATTTGGCCTATTCAAAATAGAGTGGCCACTTATGAGTTAGAAGATTATGCTTCTCTGGTAAACAAAGCCGCGATAGCAGAAAGGCAAATGAACCAAGGGGTGGCGAGTAGAGAGAGTTTTAAGAAGAGTAGATTCGACGCATCTCACTTTAAGGGAGGTGAGGGTGGAAGTGTTAAGATGGAACCTAATAAATTTCAGAGAGGTGGTGGAGATAGTGGTAGAGGTCTGGGGAGATTTGGCAGAGATACTAGGGGTGGAGAATCTTCTAGTCTGTTTAGGAGGTCAGGAAAGGGTGAGGCACCGACAAGAGTTGTTACATGTTTCTTTTGTAAAGAGGAAGGGCATTATAAATCTGATTGTCCTAAGCTTAAGGGATTGGAATGCTACCATTGTCATCAAGTGGGGCATATTAAGAAGAATTGTACGCAATTGGCAGAGACTCCAGCAACACATAGTGAAGTAGCAAGCAGAATGTTATCTCCGGGCAGTGCAGTGAAAAGTATGGGCAGAGGACAAGCTAGTAGTTACAGACCAGGTGGGCGAGTTTTTACAATGAAAGAAGCTCAGATTACTCCAGATGTGGTGATAGGTACACTTTCTATTACTGATAGAAGTGCTTATGTTCTGATTGATCCTGGTTCCACACATTCTTTTATGTCATATGCATTTTCCATATATCTGAATAGACCATGCACTCATTTAGAGGTGGGGTTGGGTATTTCCATGCCTATGGGGGATATGATTGTAGTTGAATATGTTTTTCATGATTGTATTTTGATTGTAGCGGTTAGAGATACAGTTATAGATCTACTTCCATTGGATATTTCTGATTTTGATATAATTGTGGGAATGGATTGGTTATCTAAATACCATTCATCTATGGATTGTTTCTGTAAGGAAGTTGTTTTTAATATGCCTGGTGAGCGTGAATTTAAATTTGTGGGGGCAAGAAAAATTGTTCCCAGTTGCATCATTTGTGCTATTCAAACGAGGAAATTATTGAGTAAGGGTTGTGAGGGTTTTATTGCATATGTTCTTGACACTAGGAAGGGATCTTTACAATTAGTCGATGTTCCTATTGTACGGGATTTTCCAGAAGTGTTTCCTACTGAGTTGCCAGGGTTACCTCCAGAAAGAGAAATTGAATTTAGTATTGAATTAGCACCAGGGATAACCCCTATTTCTATGGCACCGTATAGAATGGCACCTGCTGAGTTGAAAGAACTCAAAATTCAGTTGCAGGATTTGCTTGATAGGGGGTTCATACAACCTAGTGTATCTCCATGGGGGGCGCCAGTTTTATTTGTGAAAAAGAAAGATGGCACTATGCGTTTGTGTATTGATTATAGGCAACTGAATAAAGCTACAATTAAGAACAAATACCCTTTACCTCGTATAGATGATTTGTTTGATCAGTTACAGGGTGCTAAAGTGTTTTCAAAAATAGACTTATGATCGGGTTATCATCAATTGAGGGTTAAGGAGAGTGATATTTCTAAAATTTCTTTTCGTACTCAGTATGGTCATTTTGAATTTCTGGTGATGCCTTTTGGGGTAACTAATGCTCCAGCTGTATTTATGGATCTTATGAATCGGGTACTGCATCCTTTTGTTGATTCATTTGTGATAGTTTTTATTGATGATATTCTAATTTATTCACGTGATATGGTTTAACATGAAAAGCATCTCACAACTATTTTGAATCCGTTGAAAGATAAGAAGTTGTATGCCAAGTTTAGCAAGTGTGAATTTTGGCTATCACAAGTTGTATTTTTAGGCCATGTTGTTTCGGGAGATGGTATATGTGTTGATCCTAAAAAGGTAGAGGCTATTGTAAAATGGGAGAGGCCCAATAACGTGACTGAGGTGAGGAGTTTTCTGGGTTTAGCAGGGTATTATAGGAGGTTTATAAAGGGATTTTCTTCAATTTCCTTGTCGATGACTAAACTAACTCGGAAAGATGTTAAGTTTGAATGGAATTCTGATTGCGAAAATAGTTTTGATGAATTGAAAAAGAGGTTGGTAACTGCACCTGTTCTTACTATTCCACATAGTGGAGATGGTTTTGTTATTTATACTGATGCTTCACACCAGGGGTTGGGTTGTGTTTTTATGCAGCATGGTAGAGTTATTGCTTATGCTTCTAGGCAGTTGTGTACACATGAACGTAATTATCCTACACATGATTTGGAACTTGCTGCTATTGTGTTTGCTTTGAAATTGTGGCGTCATTATCTATATGGTGAGGTATGTGAAATTTTTACTGACCATCAAAGACTTAAGTATTTATTTACTCAGAAGGAGTTCAATTTGAGGCAGAGGCGGTGGATGGAGTTAATTAAAGATTATGATTGTACAATTCACTACCACCCAGGAAAGGAAATTGTAGTTGCAGATGCTCTGAGTAGAAAGGCTTCGGGTAGGTTATCTTGTATTCGGTGTGCTAGAGTTGCCCACATCATGGAGTTGAGATTAATGGGAGTAGAATTGAAGCTAGAAGATGGGGGTAGGTTCTTTGCTCATGTAAGCGTGAGACCTTTATTAGCTACCCGTATTCGTGATTTGCAAAGCCAAGATCCTTTTCTTGAGAAGAAACGGCAAGATGTCCGAGATGGTAAGTCTGAAGATTTTTGTATTGTGAATGATGGCTTTTTATTGTATAAGCAACGATTATGTGTGCCTAATGTGGGTGGATTGAAAGAGGAAATTTTAGATGAGGCTCATAATTCCATTTATCCTACGCATCCCGGTAGTACTAAAATGTATAGGGATTTAAAGGAGCATTATTGGTGGAATAATATGAAGAAGGAAATAGTTGATTTTGTTGCTAGGTGCCTTATATGTCAGCAAGTGAAAGTGGAGCATCAGAAACCTACTGGTCTGCTTCAGCAATTGCCGATACCGGAATGGAAATGGGATCATGTAACGATGGATTTTGTGGTTGGGCTTCCTCGATCTCAGAAGGGGTCAGATTTGATTTGGGTAGTGGTGGATAGATTGACGAAGTTTGCTCACTTTCTAGCAGTCAAGACTACGTATACAGTTGATAGGTATGCTAGATTGTATGTTAATGAAATTATTCAATTGCAGGAGCACCGATATCTATTGTTTCAGATAGGGACCCTACTTTTACATCCAGATTTTGGGATAGCTTGCAGTATGCTATGCGTACTAACTTGAAGTTTAGTACGGCTTTTCATCCCCAGACAGATGGGCAGTCTGAAAGGACAATACAGATTTTGGAAGATATTCTTAGAGCTTGTGTGCTTTATTTCAAAGGTAATTGGGATGAATATTTGCCTTTAATAGAATTTGCATATAACAATAGTTTTCAGTCTACTATTGGTATGGCTCCATATGAATCCTTATACGGTAGACGATTTCGTACACCAATATGTTGGGGTGAAGTTGGTGAAAGGAAGATAGAGGGTCCAGAATTAATTGAAGTCACCAATGAAAAAGTGAAGATTATTCAAGATAGAATGAGAATAGCTCAAAGCAGACAGAAAAGTTATGCGAATAAACGACGAAAAGATTTGGAATTCCAGAAAGGGGATTATGTGTTTCTTCAGATATCGCCATGGAAAGGGGTTATGAGGTTTGGAAAGAAAGGGAAATTAAGTCCACCCATGTTCTATTCATAAGTTTGTAAATCTATTATATATCCCTTTTTTTTTTGTAGGTTTCCTTCTTTTTATTTGAATTGTGACATTAAATTTTGTAATATTGTCTTTGCCTGGTATAAAAGGAGAGATGAGCACAAATGGAAACAAGATATCATGTTGAACATTGGAGCTGTCCACGTGGCATATGAGAAAAGAAAACCAATTTTATTTTCTCCATCTAACACCAACTGCCTCAATACGTGTACACAGTCTCTCTCTCTCTCTCTCCGAATTCTCTATGAGAAAACCAAAAACCCTCTTTCTCTCTCCACATAAAAAATACCCATGTCTCTTCCCCTACCCATATGTTTCCATATCTCTGCATCAAAAGAGTCTCAAGGTTTGGATTGATAACATCGTTGGCCTAATACTTTGTCAAAAAATGGAATACATCGTGAATTGTAATGGGAGTCCGTTCAGTTTTGATTGGATTGAAATCTACCGGTTCTCTATGAAATTATTTTTCTATTAACCCCTGATTTGTGGGCAACAAAGAATAGTCTCTTTTTCATTATTACATGTTATCTTTATATTCAATTAAGGACATGGGTCTTCCCAATTCAATTGATTAGTGAGCTAGAAAACAAAGGTTCGATGCAGAAAGCTCTCCTTTGGCCACTCCCTCCTGATTCACCATCAAGGTACACTCGATTTCACATTTCCCTTTTCATCTTTTATTAATTTGATTTTTAAGTTTAAAACGTTGGAAATATGTTTTGTATATGGAAGGAATCTGACATGCTTCATCATTGTTCACTTATTTTGAGGTCTTTTTAGAATTTCGATGTGGGTTCTTTCTTTAAGGGTTGCCAGTGACAACCCGAATATAATTACGATAAATTATGTTTAAATAATGATTAGACTATGTGATATGGATAATATGTTATTAGTATATATAATGTTAAGTCATTATATTTAGTCTAATCCTAGCTTCATAAAGCATGAAATATGAATTAGTTACGAATGTGAGATTTTGAAGTTTTCGGTAGGAATGCTCATGTTTTAAGGCTAGTTTGAACTTTATAAAATAATAATTGACTTGGGGTGAAAGCTAGATATTTTTAGACAGGTAATTTAGGGTTGTGACACAACAAACGGTGTGTGAAACGGAGGTCCGAGTAAGAAGTTATACCGAAATTACTAACGAAGGGTAAATCTGTCCATTCATTTAAGTGGAAATTTGTCCTTTATGCCCAATAAGTGTCTTAAATTGATTGGGTGGAGGTGGAGGTTGGCTTTGGCCATCTTCAGACCCTTATAACTATCTCCTTATTCATCCAAATTCAGCCATGAGAGATTTTAAGCTTAAAGAAAGAGAATTAGGAAGTTAGGAAGAAAAAGTGAGGAGAAAATTGGAGAAAAATCCGTAGAAATTACGTAAAATCCCCTAAGGTATTTCCATCCATAAATCTTGTTTATTTATTTGTATTACTTATTTAAATGATTGAAATAATCATTTTTTTTTCTGAAATTCCATGTATTGATATGTACTTATGGATAGATGCAAGTGTAAGTAAACTTGAATGTGTAAACCCTTGAGATTGTTTTGTTTAGGAACCTTGTTTATTCAAAATTCCATATATTTCTCTATACTTACTGGAATTGATTGATTCCAATTGGAGATTAACTTGTACTCACATGTGTATTACATATCCAAAAATCATGTTAAAATACCAATAAATATGTCTTTGGTGAGAGTTTGAAGTTCGGGTATGAAATCTGCCCTAAGGGTGAAAGTATGCCCGCCATGTGTTCGATGTTTTGCTTGACATAGCAAACGAACCTTAAAAATTATGAAACTTTAATTATGTATTGTTCAATATGTTTACTGATGTTGGGTAAAATATCATAGAAATTTATGATGTAAAAAAATTATGAAAATTCTTGGAAATTGAATGAACGATAAAAGAGCCTATAGGGCAGATTTGCTATATGGAAAAGAAATAGGCATATCTTGCTCTAGGAAACTCAGAATTATGTTCCGTCTTTTGTGTTGGGAACATGATATGATAAGGATTGGATTACCAAGAATAATTAAAGAAGATTTGGGCTGTAATTTGAATATGTTAGATATCAGAACCTGAGTCTAGATGGGACTTCATTTATAATGAATGATTTGAATTGAATAATATGATGTTTATGAATTGAGTTATGATTGAAGTTATTCTTTGGACTATTAATATTCTTATGATGATACTAATATTGTAATAATGATAGGAAGGGAAGAAGAGCTGATTGAACAAGTACCGGATAAAGGCAAGGGGAAATCCAGTTAAACTGTCAAGGTGAGTGTACTTATGATTTATTTCATATATAAATATGAATATAGCTCTAAGAGCGGATTTGTTTGAATACTTAGGTATTCAGGATTTGTTTGGATATTAAAATATCCAGGATTTGTTTGGGTCTCATGATCCAGGATTGGTTTGAATACTTCGGTATTCAGGATTTGTTTGGATATTCAAATATCCAGGAATTTGTTATTGCCAATGGGCAGAATTATTTGGATCTTATGATCTAGGATTTGTTATTGCCAACGGGCAGAATTATTTGGATCTTATGATCCATGATTTGTTATTGCCAATGGGCAGGATTGTTCAGATTTTATATTCACATATTCGATATAGAATTGTTATTCTATTGCAGGGAATGAGTACCTCACTAAGCTTAATGCTTATGGTTTATATTTTAACAATTTCAGGTTTGTACGCTGCCAGCTAGGATAATATATGACCGGTAACTTTGAGAGTTGCACCGTTAGAAGAGCTGGGGTTTAAGTATGGAGATTTTATCGTTGTCACACTGAAGATTTTAATATACTCACACATTGTATATATTGATTTAGTATGGATTGAGTTAATCATAGTTAATCACAGTATTGTATGTCCGCTTAATTATGACTCTGATGTTGACTTCGTTATGGCACAAGAACAATATTATGGTCATTATGCAGAAAAATATTGATAAATGAATTAAATTTTCAATGGGCTCGAGATTATGATCCAATCATTTTAATAACAAATTATTAGTATGGTTATTGGGTTTGGGGTGTGACATTGCCTTTTTATGTTCCTCTATGTATTTTTGAGTTATAAAGATAATTGGTTTTTTTATTTGGGTTCTCATCGTCCACACCCGGGTCTGAGATAAAGATTTCATTTTATAGATCTATGAATATTTTTTTCAGATGTATGAATATTGTTTAGATCTAGATATAAATTTGTGCATTTATATTGTTTAAAGATAGATATGTTAATCCTTGATTTTATTTTTTCTTTCCAGGTTACTCGAGGGCATACGGTTTAGTAATGTATCTCATCTCACTCTTAAGGCAAATATTTTAATTCTTGGATCAAAAAAAATGTTTTTTTGATATTGCCATTGTATGGGTTGGCCTTTTATTGTTAAATTGGGTTCGAAATTAGGGATTTCCTTTTTTTTTAGTTCAAATTAAGAATTGAGTACAAAATTAGGAATTTTCAAAAATGGGGTGTTAAATTTTAAAATAGGGCATTTGATTTTTTTACTGTATTCCCATTCAAATGAGGGGCTCATCCTAAATTTTAGTATACTATATTATATGACGTTATGTTTATGTTGATTACACCTGGACCAAGGAACAAAACAGTCTGCACCGATTATCGCTCAGCAACATTTAAGTATCCTGCTTTGATTTTGTTGTGTAATCTCTATACATGGACTTTGATTTGTACTTTTAGATTTAATAAACATTGGAACAAAAAATAAGTGGATTGGCGCAGGACGTGAGCTACAATGCCACTTCAATATGGACTTTGATTTGTGTTTTTAGAGGGATGTATTCCCTTCACTCATTGGTATTTTAGTATATATTAGCATTGAGCATGATTTTATAAATATATGATTGTGTGTTACTTGGTTTTAGAAAGTATTTATTTTTAATTTATGCATCGGGGTATTTCAATTTAGTAAAGGTTTCTAATTAATTTTTGAAGGTTCAAGCATAATTTTGGGGGATTAACATTGTTTAAATTTCTCATTGTGGTTTACACGCATTTATTATTTGTATTATGAATTGATTCTGCCAGTTTGTATGTTCCAATTTTACCCTGTTTGTTTATTGAATTTGTAGGTTTATGTCTCATTGTGTCTCTACTCTTTTTTTTTGTAAATTTGGCATCTTACCCTATTTATTTTTTAATCTGCAAGTATATTTGATGTATTTGAGCTGGAGCAACTGTTGGTGCGCATTTGGTGGTTACATGAATGACAAACTTGGGAGGAGAATAACAATTTTGGGGGTATATATACTATTCTTCATCGGCGCCATTATTATGGCAGCCGCTCCAGCTCCGTGGATGATAATTATTGGAAGAATATTTGTGGGTTTGGAAGTTGGAATGGCATCCATGACCTCACCTCTTTACATTTTAGAAGCCTCCCCTGCTAGAATTAGAGGTGCACTTGTTAGCATCAATGGTTTCCTAATTACATTTGGCGAGTTTCTATCATATTTAATGAATCTAGCTTCAACTAATGTTAAAGGTACCTAGCGTTGGATTCTTGGCATTGCAGGACTTCCTGCAGCTATTCAATTTATATTGATGATATCGCTCCCGGAGTCTCCCATATGGCTTTACAGAAATGACAAAGTACATGAGGCCAGGGCCATCTTAGAGAAGATTTATCCTGCTGAAGAAGTTGAACAAGAGATGTAAATCTTGAGGTCCTCAGTTGAGGCTGAAAAGGCTGAAGAGGGTTCACTTGGCGAAAAAACTATGATGCAAAAAATAAAACATTGTTGGACTAACGATGTGGTTCGAAGGGCCCTCTACGAGGGTATTGTTGTTCAAGTGGCACAACAATTTGTGGGTATAAACATTGTCATGTACTATAGCCCCACCACAATACAATTTGTCGGATTTGCTTCAAACAAGATGACTTTAGTGCTATCGCTCATCACCTCTCGCCTTAATGTAGTGGGATCCATTATTAGTATGTGTATGGTTGCTAGATATGGGAGGAGTAGGTTGATGATTATATCTATGTTTGGCATGATCAGTTGCCTTGTAGTATTATCTGTCATGTTTTATCGGGTTTCTGCCACTGCTCCGAATATAAGTCATAATGCATCCACGTATTTCGGTGTCAACTCTACATGCTCGAGTTACCTGCAGGCCCCAAACCTATCATCTTGGAATTGCATGAAATGCGTGCAAGATGCCTCTGATTGTGCATTTTGTGCAGATAGAGATAATCTATATTCAGCTGGAGCATGCTTGGCTTCAAATGACAATGTAAAAGGCATGTGTAAGCAAGATCACCGTACGTGGTACGCAAAGGGTTGCCCTACCAAAATTGGGTTTTTAGCATTCATTTTACTTGGACTATATATTATATTATATGCTCCAGGCATGGGAACCATACCGTGGATCGTTAACTCAGAAATATACCCTTTGAAATACAAAGGGATTGGTGGAGGAATAGCTGCAGTTTCAAACAGGTGTTCAAATCTCATTGTGAGTGAGACATTTTTATCTATGACTAAGACTTTGGGCACTGCTGGTACATTTCTCCTCTTTGCAGGTTTTTCTTACGTTGGATTGTTGGCCATTTTCTTACTTGTGCCCGAGACCAAAGGGATGCAATTTGAGGAGGTTGAGAAGTTATTGCAGAAGGGGTATAGTCCATTTAAAAAGAAAGAGGATCATTCCCAGGATGGTGATGGTAAATTTTCTAAAGCTCAATATAGTTGAGAACAAGTTCTTTTACCAACTGTTTGGCTTTAGTACATCTATTTGGTTTCTATGTAAATAAAACAGTAATTCACATTACATTATGAATGTGTGGCAAGTAGGGGTGTTAATTATTAAAAAAAATCTTCTTTTTTTATATGTAGAACTGCGAGAATTTGTGACTTGCTCAGGTACTTTTTTTATATCTCCAGCATTGATGATATCCTCATAGATTTTCTAGGATAATAACACACATGTACGAACAAAAAAGCTATTTTACGTAGACTGATGAATTCCTATGTTTGCAAACACACCCTCTGTATTATTCTATTGTTTTCATATATTATAGAGTGTGCTAATTCTACCTTTACTTTTATCTCAGTGCTCTTTTAGTTATATTATTTGTAAATAATTGGGTTTTATTTCTCCAATCCACAATTGTTCCTTTACCACTTTATAGAGGATTTTTTCACTGATTGGTAAATTATCACAAACGACTTCCCCGCGCATCGCGCGAGTTTACACCTAGTGTAATTAAAGTTTCAATTGATACCTATTTGTTAAAGATTTGATGTAAGTTGAATTTAAAGTAAAATGAGTTCAATGCATTTAACCTAATTTTATGTTTGCTCGAAAACTAAATGATCTTTTCTTTCCCCCAAAAGTAATCATTCTTGACCCATCAACTATATATTCACAGCACAAGATAGCCTCTTACGTCATGTACATCCTCGAGCTATTACAAGTCTATTGCAATTGGAAAATCTCAAATCAAATAAGATAAAATTTATTTTTTTACTATGATGAAAAAACGGATATATTTCCATTATTTCTTTGATTTTTTATACAATTTAGAATTTTAATGGGAAAATATTTAATGTTGTATATTACTGCATATTAACTGTTTTATGTCATTTTCTGCTGGACCTACTTCAAATGTTGATTAAAATTTCTCTAATATATTTCAAATTTATAGAAACATCAACAGCATAGCATGCTACTCAATGTTAATAAAAAGTATTTTAACATTTTCATGTGTTTTGGAGAAAGTATAGTAGGCTTCGACGCTGGCTAGATGTCATGCTACCCGACCTTGAATAACTTTTAGTCATTTATCCTAAGTAATTTTTTATAAGTTGCATATTTCCTAATAGGTCCTATCAAAACATGTTTTGCCTATAGGTCCTATTTATACATATAGTGAATAATCATTATATGTTTACAAATTGTACCTATTAGAGAAAAAATATTTTTTCACGGGACATGTTGGGGAAAAAGATAATAGGATCTATTGAAGTAAAAATTAGTAAATGGGACTAATCAGTTAGAAAACCCATTTTAGCAGTTTCTTCATCGGGGATTTTTTCGGGAGGGCATACAATACACTCAAGATTTGAAATTACTATTGAAAATATCACTGATTTAAGGTTTAACATTCATCAGGGGACACAACTTGCAGAGTTGATTAAAAAAAGGCAAGTCTTATCATATGGGACGTAGCACCCATGGACCATCGTCATGATTTCGAGGCTCTAAACAAAAATCTAAAAGATATTTTGTGTTTAGATAATGAAAATTATTTTGAAATGCCATTTAGAAGTATAATCATGCTTCTCTAAGGGGATTTCAGGTAAACTTTACATGTTGTCTGCAAACGAAGGAGATAAGACATCATCATCAATCAACAAGTACTTCCGTAAGGAATCATTCCATGTGTTTAACTTTACATAAAACATGCGCATAAATCACTCAGTACCATTCACCGAATGGGTTTTATCACTTGGTGATGGGAAATTACCTATAACCTCATTTGATGACTTTAAAGAGCATTGTTAGACTAAAATTCCAAACGAATTCCTTATGAAATAGACTGAAGACAACATTCCAACTATTGTCTCTAGTATGTACCCAAATTTCAGCAAGAATTATCAAGATTCAGACTACTTGAGGGCAAGAGAAATATTGACAAAAACTAATCAAACTCTTAATGAAATTAATGATTTCATGCTAGGTTTAATACCTGGGGCACCAAAGACATATCTTAGCTCCAATTTCGTATCCAAGCTCTCAGAAAACATTCATGGCCAAGATTTAATGTTCCCAATAGAATTCTTAAAAACTTTGAAATTCATTGGAATGACAAACCATCAACTAGAATTAATGGTTGGTTCACTAATAATGCTCCTCTAAAACATCAAACAATCTACGATACTATAAAATGGAACTCACCTAACCATCACCCAATTGTCTCCCATGGTCATTGAAGAAAATATTATTACGGGATCTCTCATAGGAACAAAAGTTTTCATCCCAAGAATAATAATGTCCACTACTTATTCAAAATGTCCTTTTATTATGCAACGAAGAAAATTGCCAGTATCATTCTCAATGATCATCAACAAGAGTCAATGTCTAACACCAGCTCAAGTGTGCATATACCTTATTAAACCAGTTTTCAGTCACGGGAAGCTTTACATAGAAGTTTCAAAAGTAAAAAATATCGTCGTTTTGAAAATTTTCATCATCAATGAAAAAAAGAGCATTATAATAACATAATGAATATTGTGTATGAAGAGGTGTTGTCCCATTTGTAAATGGTATACAAGAGAAACATTGTTATTAATCTCATACAATGTAAATATATTATTTCTGTAACTAAATAAATTATAATGCGTATGTACTATGCAATCACAAATAACATGAAATTGAAAAATGCTAAAGGTATATAATGGCCATGGAAAGTCACAACAAAATTCGTAATTTGAGTAAAGGGACAGATGGATGGAAGCTAAAAGTTCATCTTACTAGGACATGGACGCCAAAAACCTTTAAATAAATGGCAAAGTCCTTTCACTAGACATGTTGATGCTTGATGAGGACGTAAATACAACTCTTAGTCCTAATTTCATAATTTATTATATTATTATTAACACAATATATACTTTAGCAATTCTTTATACACAGGGTATTTGAATCTACATGGTTGAAAAATACTTGAGCAAAATAATCAAAGGGAACATTTATTATATTTCAAACATCAAAGTCTTGGAAAACAAACTCAACTTCAGACCGATTCCTCGAGATTACATGTTGCAGTTCTTACCCTCAACATCAATAAAAGAAGAAGACAGAGACAAAATCTTCCCGCTACATCACTTCAATCCCATTGAGTTCAATGCCTTATATTACTGGGTAGATAACAAAATTGATCTAACAGGTTCTTACTCTTTCACATTTTATATAACCAAACAAGGATTATTATAAATTTACTAACTCAAAAATACTACTTATATTTTATGGGAACAATTG
Source organism: Sambucus nigra (assembly GCA_949130495.1). NCBI lineage: Eukaryota > Viridiplantae > Streptophyta > Magnoliopsida > Dipsacales > Adoxaceae > Sambucus > Sambucus nigra. The sequence goes on along the minus strand of OX422217.1, from coordinate 50,662,058 downwards.
CTAGCATATCACCAGCAACTGATTAAATGTATAAAGGAAGAATGGTGCAAAAAAGTTTACAGAGATGAATAATACAAGGTAATATCTATATCTCATACTATAACATATGTCACTAACTTATCAATTCAATCTAAAATTTATACTGCCAACATACTAAGTAACAAATAATGAGAGGGGAGAACGAATAAGTGTCATTGTTTAGGGTGATAACGCTTATGGCATTATAAAGGAAGATTGCTGTAACAACTTATTTATAGTGGTAGTAATTGTGACAGCATTGACTCTCAGATTGTTCAATGGTAAAACTATTGAAAATATTATAATCGATTTAATCTTTTATTTTACACCACATATTCATATACATGAAATATGTGACAAAATTTGACAAAAATTAATAGTAATAGGATGTCATTCACTCTCCATAACCAGCGCAACAAAATTTTACATAAATCTTGATAGTAAAGAAATTAATGAGTTCAAATTGAGGTCTATAATCTTCTAATAATTTTTTATTCCAAAATAGTTATTATATTGTCAAGTAATAAAATAAATAATAATATAATCTTTGGATAGACACATGGTATCAACTATATGTAACACCCCGATTAATTAAATACCTCGTAGCTACTCCTTTATGAAATTAATACAGAATATTAAGTTGGTTTTGTCGTAGCATCACTGTTAAAAATATTTAATTTATTACTAGCCACCTAATATTTAAAAAGAGAGATGACAAATTTTATTAATTAAATTAACAATAACCAAATAATTAAATCAACCACCTTCAAACGCATAAACAATCTCATGTGAATAATCAACGAAAAGAAATAAACTGAGTCTGGAGTAAACACTCCAATAATAATAATGCCAAAGTAAATAAGGTCCCAATACAAGAGTTTGAATAAATAAACCAATAATCGAAATAATGAAAGTCTGTAACTACAACCTCTAATTAAGAATGAGCGACATGCCGTAACTGATACAAATGACTCTAAAGGAACCAAGGATAAATATGGAGGAGTCTAATACCAAGATCCTTTAGCTTCCACAACAGCTACAACACGTCATCAGAATGGAACTTCTATGCTTGGCGTCCCTGTGGTTGGGCACCTAAAATGTTTTTACAAAACAAAAAGAGATTTGGAGGAAAACGAGTCACAGCCCACGGTGAAAATAGTTTAAATTTTTTAGCAAGTGTTTAAATTACAATAAAATAACATATATTATAAACATGTTAGTTGTGTACTATCACATGAGTTTCTCACCTCTCAACTAATGTGCACGCCTAATGTATTCCCTTAACCCATCCTAGTTATGCCGCTAACTAACTACTCTGTACCACTCCTTCTTTTGCATTCTAACATAGATTATCTACTCGTAACACCCAAACAAGTCATATTCATAACCCATTTTCACATTCATTAAATTACTTATCTCAAGTGTAAATTAAATTCTCACATTTTTAAACCACTCAAATATCTTAGTTATTCACATCTACTAAGCAATAGTGAACCAGTCACAAGTACATATATAAATCACTCTCAGTATATATACATATAAGGCACCCCTAGGCCAAGCTACGGTGCACGCATACTCTGCTATCAAATCCATGTACATCACGTACGTAAGGACCACGTGTTCCGAATCACTCAAGAACCGTCTCAATAAATCACACATATTGGAGGCGAACATAGTTCACATACCCATGGGTCACACACATACCTACGCTCCCATGGTTAGCTGACTTATTAACTCACAAATATGTCATTCACAGTCCTATGTCCTTAAGGTACCAGTCTAAATCCACCCGAAGGCACACAAAGATAAGAGGGTCTTTTTCTAAAAACTATCCTCCCGTGATAGCAAGTATGGTATTTATGTCATACACATAAGAAATCCATACACTAGGCATTCACACAACCTAAGTAATCATATTAAAATATAGGTATTCGCACATTCCATATAGTAAGTCTCGTACGTATCAAGTTATCCCGAACATCATACGTAATATACATTTAACTTGATAACTCTCTCGTCGTAACAATTTGAGTACCTAAATCTATCCCAAAAGGTTACTAGGTCTCCAATTAGTTTATAATGTTATATCAGTAACTTAAAGTCCCTTCGTTACTGTTCTTATCCTTAGATCATCATTCCTTCCCATTATAGTTTCAATTTGAACTATTTCTAACCGTACCTCACTCGGTAGTCCCTCGTAAGCAATAGCATTCAATTCCATAAGGTAGACCATTTTTCAGGGCATCACCTAAGACCCTACTGACCTTAACTAAGTCCCAGAATATCAAATTAATCACCCTAAGAATCATCATCGGCCTTGGTATTTTCTTTAAACTTTAAGGGGGAACAATTACCAAAAATCAGGAGAGGTCGATCGATCGACAAAAAGGATCGATCGATCTACATTCTTGGATTGATCGATCAATTAAGCAAGTATTGCGAATCTGCATAATTTTGCCTATGGGTTTCATCAAACTTGACCCTCAAATCCTCTACTATAATGTCCCAAACTCCCAAATATCTATTCCTAACATCATACCACCATAAATACATAATTTCTAACGTTTTAAAATCATCAATTCCAAATGGGAAATCAGTTTCTTGGATCAATTCACATAATTTTCATATAAATCCCTAGTTCTCCTATTTTCTTCAAGAATACTATATAATTCATTACAATTTATAATTCTCTACCAATGAATCATAATATCGGGGTTGCTATTATCTCAAACATTAAACTACATGCAAGACCTACCCAGATTACGATTTCAATTCTTCAAATCCATTCAATTATCATTATTCAAGGTTATTCTCCAATTCTAACCTAACATGGATGATATATGCACTAAATTATTGCAAGTTAAATCACTTGCCTGGTAATGAAGATTCTGATCCGATGAAGTAGACGGTATGAGGATGATCCTTGCTTTTCGATCTATCCGGTGGTGGTGAAGGCGGTGCAAAAGCGTCTAAGTGGTGGTTGTAGCCATGAAAACCCTTGGAATTTCTCCTCTCTTCCTCTCTAACTTCCATGATGATTTTCGGTTGTGAAAACCCTAAGGGACTCAAGTGCTGGCTGATAATTAAAACCTAAATTTCGTAGGTCACTATTCACCAAAAATAGAAATTACTAAAATACCCCCGTGTTGCCGGTTAGGCCTAAAAATGCCCCGAGACCCAAACTAAATCCTCGGCTAGTGTTTTCTGACTATCTCAACCCTTCCGGACACGTTGGTGCTCTTAAAATGATCATACGGATGACATAGAAATAAAATACTTTTAAATCCATTAAATTTGGTCCTTACACGACTAACACACACGTCTCAACTTAATTATCGAAACTGCCGTATTTTTAACTCACGACAATTTTAATAAATTCAATAACTACATATTAGCTTAATCACTCAGTAATATTCAACATATTTAAATACTAACTCTCATGTCGCTAGTTATTTAAATCCGAATTAATTTCCAATTAATTATCCCAAATTAATTTAATTAATCCCACAATTAAAAGGAATTTCATTTAATTAATCTCATAATTAAAAGCCATAAAATCACGGGGTATTACATACTTCCCCCCTAATAACATAATTTCATCCCGAAATTCAGAAAAGTAGGCATACCAGTAAAAATTAGGTATCCTCCAGCACTCAAAATAAAATACTAAGAAAGGCCCAATCACTAAAGCCCTCGCTTCACAACAAGCTTATTGAACACTCTTGACACTCTATCTGTTATAGGGTTACACCTCAATAAATGCACCTCACGTTGTGCTCTTACTAAACAACATTCGAATAAAAATAGCCTATACATCATTGGCCGCATTATCTCAATATTATTGTGAGTTCCCACCTCACTTCGTATCAACTCCTACGTTTATCTAAACACAAAACTCCCATCCTGGGAGAAACCATAAAACATCTGACTACTCTTATCCGTTCTTTGAAACCCTACTCCCGGCATTGTGACTTTTACATAAGGGACAAGCCACTTAAGACAGTTTGTGATTGTCCCAATATAGTCATCGGACTCTAACTTCTAACTGATCCAAAACTCTGATAATCTGCTCACCTCTAAGCATCCAGAGGGAGAATGATAAGGTTTATCAACACAAAACCTAAGTAAACACCTTGTTCACTGTAAATCGGTACGGGTGCTTTCTCACAACTTTCCTATTAGGTAATATCCTCTCCCCATTACCATATTATACTTCACTTACTAGAAATGAAATGATCGTAATGACTCCAAAATTACATTCATATAGTTCCACCAGTCATCAATCACCTTGCGCCTATTCCTCGGGCTTTAGGTGATACAACTTTCTCAAACAAAACTTTTCCCACTACATCCTTATACCCCATATTGAAGGTGGATTTCGGGTATCTCATCCTAGTTCGGATTAATACTGGTTAAGGCCACATACCGGCGTGGTCACTATCTAATAGTGTAAATCACCCAAGGATGTATAAATTACCTGTTCTATACATTCGAAGGAACTCGTTACTTATCTATAAGTTGGAAACCCCTCAAATAAGTTTACCAACTTGACTCTTCCATCACTGGAATTTTCGGCTTGATATAAAATTATCTGGCTGATCATATTACCTCAACCGATCTACTACTTACTATACCCTTTTCAACACCGACTTTCACATATAATTCTTCCCGTTAAGTGATACTTACTAACCCTCTTCTTCCCTCGGCGTATACCAAAAGTTCTGACCTGTGCACTTTTCACCACGTTGTGCACATCTGGACTCTTTATACCTTTTTCACATCCTCACTTTATTTACGCGTAAGCCACCCTCAACATTCGATTGTGTGGAGCTCTGCTTCAAATTGCCCATAATAGTTAAATATTTGTCTTTTCAAGGGATCCCCCCTTTTTTAAATGTCTTTCCATTGCCCTTAAAAGAATTTTGGACGTGCTACTCTGATTACACATGAATCTATAGACTGTAGTCCTTCTCAAGACGCTTAATCCACTCTATCGCTCCCATTTCGTTATTCTCACAAGTAAAAAATTTCACTCATTTATGTCTCTTCTTCTGGCAATTATCACATTAGCAAACCAAGGTGTCTACACCCCTTATAACCCGTGCATATGGGTTTAAACATCATATATGCTTCATACGTACTCCAAACTATTTATTGCCCATCCATCCACAACATGGATATACCACTTGGGCGTTCTCAATCACCCCCGAATTTGAAATTCTAAACCCTCCTAAACATCATTTCATCCTTCAACCCGCTAAGATAAAACAAAATTATCAGTACTTCCTCACTAGCAATTGGCTCTACTAGCCTTATATCGTAATTTACTCGTTAACTTCTAGTTATAACTACATACTTCACTAATGATCGAGGTACCCAAATCATGGACGAATGGCCAAACATCTCCTTACTACCAACCTTACGCTAAGTTTCATGCGTGGGATGTCTCGCAAATCGAAATCCAAACAAGGAACCCCCCCGATACACTACTTCCTAGCATTGTCGATCATCGGAATCCGTTAGGCCTTCAGTCCATAACACGTATCCCTATATTACCGTCTCTTGATAACCAAGTTACATCTCCTTTAACAAAATTATTAAACAAGGAACTTCTTCTGAAAGACACTGTCTCTTAACATTGATGGTAATCACATTCCATAAACATCATGCAAATATAATCGGGTTCTCAAAATCCCGTCCGGAGACATACAACTATGAGTATTAACTTCCACGTCTCTAAAGGGTGTAATAACAATGCACTCTTCTTATTACCACATACTGAGCGTTAATTATAATAACCAGCTAAATCTTTCCGCTGAACAGTAAACGAAATACACTCTGTTTTATATCAAAAAAAGTCCCTACACATATCGGGAACAAATATCCGAGACCATTATACTTTTTGAAGTCTCAACAATATATATATATATATATATATATATATATGTACATATATACAAATATATAATCGCGAGCCCGACCCTCTCGAAGATGGGTCCTCGCCAAAACAAAACATTCTACACCAAGGTAGTAACCCCGATAGACTTGCAATATCTGCCCACTATCGGTTTAAACATATTATAAAACCATAATTAGGATAATTTCATACTCGTACAACACAACACTAAAACGAGTAATTTTAATAAAGTATATACCACTATCGATACACCTATTCATCCTTCGCGGATAACACTAAGGGTAACCCCACTATACCAGGGAAAATATTAACATAAATAATAACATTGCCGAGATACTTACAAAATTCGTCCCTCCTGTGAATATAGCAATAATTAAAATGTAGTAACTCATTCCTGATACATACAACATGCATCATCATGTGAGGATATAACTCATACTTTTATCTTGCTAATCGCCCTAGCTGCTCAAATGGTTCCTAGACTTAACACACATATCTGTACGAAACCAAAAATTTCAATAACTATTGTCCTTGCTAGGCACCATATCTTTATCCCTCTACTTGCTTCGGGAAGCATTTTTTTAATGCACGGGTTTTACTCACCATAAAATACCTTTACACATACTCCACTTATCTCCGATCACACTGACCATGTTAAGGTTGTCCTTCTCTCGGACATTGGTAGTCTCGACTCTAATGGCTACCTCTGTTGTTCCCTTAGCTGTGATGGCCCTAAGGAATACGCTACTTGTTTCAACATCTCTTACTGAAATCACTGTCACTCGATAAATAACTCAGTTATCAAAATCATTTAAACAGGTCTCCTGTTGGGTCTCCCCCTTGTGGTTCTTCTCTAACACCATTTCCCCCAGTCTTTATATGAGTTCTTCAATTCTTGTAGCTCCCACACAAGGAAGCGTTTAACTCTATACTAACAAAACACGACATTATTACCATCTGCATTGACCGTCCAAGCAGAATTCCCTAGAAGTGCTAACAATTCTTTTTGTATCTAAATTTCCCCCTTTAATCTCCTCTTCTCCATTTCACCTACTTTATTCGGTGTAAGGTTATCTAAATAATTAAATTTATTTTCATAAAGTGACTTCTATCCGACACTCTTGTGTGAGTTCAGAACAACTTTTACATCTTATCCTGAACATCTGATGAAGGAACACATGGCCAAACCATACGTATGCGCCTTCTCTTGATAAAATATTCCACTTCTAGGTGTTGTGGTTGCCTCTCACCATTGTAACTCCGCTGGTATGAGCCAAGAAAAAAAATTACCCAAATTTTCACTCCTAATTAGCCATATATGCCCAAACCTTTTTATATTTTACCTTCGTTGGCTAGCACACGTCATTTCCGCATTTCTAGTATTTCCACTATTGGTTCTCTTCAATGTTTCATCTGACTCTCTCCCAATCCAACCTTGCTGGGTGAGTCTAATTTGACCCCACTTTCTACTATAATGGTATCTGGAAGTCATAAGTTGCGCTTTAGCTGTCTTTACCATCTTGGCCTTCCGTGCCATAATATGGGTGACCTCAACTATGGTCATACTTCTTTAATAAATCAAATAACCTCAACTGATCTTTGCCTCCTGCTATCCGCCCAACTGTCTTCGCCTGACATACTAGATTGTTCAGAACACGAACACACTTGAATGCAAATAAGATTCACTATCTTATACAATATAGCAGGAGAACGAAACCTCACCAAAGAAATCAACAATCCTAAACATACGGCTCTATATCAAAGAAAGCTACGCTAGAAGCATAATAAGCCGCACAAATCCTAAAGGACACTAGAACCCGATGCTCTGATACCACCTGTAACACCCCGACTAATTAAATACCGGGTAGCTACTGTTTTATGAAATTAATACAGGATATTGAGTTGGTTCAGTCATAGCATCACAGTCGAATATATTTAATTTATTACTAGCCACTTAATATTTAAAAAGAGAGATGCCAAATTTTATTAATTAAATTAACAATGACCAAATAATTAAATCAACCACCTTCAAACGCATAAACAATCCCATGTGAATAATCAATGAAAAGAAATAAACTCATTCGGGAGTAAACACTGCAATAATAATAATGTCAGAGTAAATAAAGTCTCAATACAAGAGTCTGAATAAATAAACCAATAACCGAAATAATAAAAGTCTGTAACTACAACATCTAATTAAGAATGGGCGACATGCCCTAACTGATAAAAATGACTCTGAAGGAACCAAGGATAAATATGAAGGCGTCTAATACCAAGATCCTATAGCTTCCACAGCAGCTATAGCACATCATCAGAATGGAAATTCTATGCTTGGTGTCCCTGTGACTGGGCACCTAAAATGTTTTTACAAAACAAAAAGAGATTTGGAGGAAAACGAGTCAGAGCCCGAGGTGAAAATAGTTTAAAATTTTTAGCAAGTGTTTAAATTACAATAAAACAACACATATTATAAACATGTTAGTTGCGTACTCTCACATGAGTTTCTCACCTCTTAACTAATGTGCACGCCTAACGTATTCCATTAACCCATCCTAGTTATGCAGCTAACTAATTAGTCTGTACCAATCTTGCTTTCGCATTCTAACATAGAGTATCTACTCGTAACACCCAAACAAGTCATATTCATAACCCATTTTCACATTCATTAAATTACTTATCTCAAGTGTAAATTAAATTCTCACATTTTTAATCCATTCAAATATCTTAGTTACTCACATCTACTAAGAAACAGTGAACCATCCACAAGTACATATATAAATCACTCTCAGTATATATACATATAAGGAACACCTAGGCTAAGCTGCGGTGCACGCATACTCTGCAATCAAATCCATGTACATCACGTACGTAAGGATCACGTGTTCCGAATTACTCAGGAATCATCTCAATATAAATCACACATATTGAAGGAGAAAATAGTTCACATACCCTTGGGTCATGCACATACCTACGCTCCCATGGTCAGCTGACTTATTAACTCACAAATACGTCATTCACAATCCTATGTCCTTAAGGTACCAGTCTAAATCACCCCGAAGGCACACAAGGATAAGAGGGTCTTTTTCCAAAAACTATCCTCCCGTGATAGCAAGTATGGTATGTATGTCATACACATAAGAAATCCATACACTAGGCATTCACAAAACCTAAGTAATCATATTACAATATAGGTATTCACACATTCCATATAGTAAGTCTCGTACGTAGTAAGTTTATCCCAAACATTATACGTAATATACATTTAACTTGATAACTCTCTCGTCGTAACAATTTGAGTTCCTAAACCTATCCCAAAAGGTTACTAGGTCTCCTATTAGTTTCTAATGTTATCTCAGTAACTTAAAGTCCCTCTGTTACTGTTATTATCCTTAGATCATCATTCCTTCCCATTATATTTTCAATTGGAATGATTTCTAACCGTACCTCACTCGGTAGTCCCTCGTAAGCAATAGCATTCAATTCCATAAGGTAGACCATTTTTCAGGGCATCAACTAAGACCCTACTGACCTTATCTAAGTCCTAAAATATCAAATTAATCACCCTAAGAATCATCATCGGCGTTGGTATTTTCTTTAAACTTTAAGGGGGAACAATTACCAAAAATCAGGAGAGGTCGATCGATCGACAAAAAGGATCGATCGATCGACATTCTTGGATCGATCGATCAATTAAGCAAGTATTGCGAATCTGCATAATTTTGCCTACGGGTTTCATCAAACTTGACCCTCAAATCCTCTACTATAATGTCCCAAACTCCCAAATATCTATTCCTAACATCATACCACCATAAATACATAATTTCTAACGTTTTAAAATCATCAATTCCAAATGGGAAATCAGTTTCTTAGATCAATTCACATAATTTTCATATAAATCCCTAGTTCTCCTATTTTCCTCAAGAACACTATATAATTCATTACAATTTATAATTCTTTACCCATGAATCATAATTTCGTGGATGCTATTATCTCAAACATTAAAATACATGCAAGACCTACCCAGATTACGATTTAAATTCTTCAAATCCATTCAATTATCATTAATCAAGGCTATTCTCCAGTTCCAACCTAACATGGATGATATATGCACTAAATTATTGCAAGTTAAATCACTTTCCTAGTAATGAAGATTCTGATCTGATGAAGTAGACGGTATGAGGATGATCCTTGCTTTTCGTTCTATCCGGTGATGGTGACGGCGGTGCAAAGGCCTCTAAGTAGTGGTTGTAGCCATGGAAACCCTTGAAATTTCTCATCTCTTCCTCTCTAACTACCATGATGCTTTTTGATTGTGAAAACCCTAAGGGAGTCAAGTGCTGACTGATAATTAAAACCTAAATTTCGTAGGTCATTATTCATCAAAAATAGGAATGACTAAAATACCCTTTCGGGTTGTCGGTTAGGCCTAAAAATGCCTCCGGACCCAAACTAAACCCCCGGGTAGTGTTTTCTGACTATCACGACCCTTACAGACACGTTGGTGCACTAAACTGATCACACAGATGAAATAGAAATAAAATACTTTTAAATCCATTAAATTTGGTCCTGACACGACTGACACGCGCGCCCCAACTTAATTACTGAAACTGCCGTATTTTCAACTCACGAGAATTTTAATAAATTCAATAACTATATACTACCATAATCATTCAGTAATATTGAACGTTATCATCATATTTAAATACTAACTGTCATCTCGCTAATTATTAAAATCCGAATTAATTTTCAATTAATTATCCCAAATTAATTTAACTAACCCCACAATTAAAGCAATTTCATTTAATTAATCTCTTAATTAAAAGCCATAAAATTACGGGGTATTACACTATATTGGACAAAATCCAACACAACTCGGAATCATGTAACCTACATTCTTACTACGATACGAGACACGAGACAATGTCTACTTTCCTATATATTCTCAATACATTATATAATCATGAAATTGATTAAAACTTCATACTAATTACTTTATGATTGTGAAATGTAAAATTCGTACAATGTAAGGCGAAGATGACAGCGAATGAAACCGAACATGGTTGGTACGATAATCCATATAATATGTGCAACAAAAAGGCTGAATCTGTTGGAAATCAGACTTAGTGCCAATCATGCAACATAGAGATTAAGTACACCAAACCGTGGTTAGTTTAATATCATAGCACTTACATACGAATGATGATGAAAAACACTAAATGGAAAAACAAATTAATTACTTAATAAATCTTCAACATTATTTAAAACAAATTTATTCCCAATTGTCACAGTTACAAAAACCAACTACGGGTAAAGGACATTTCATCTTACACTTCATTCTTCGCTTTCGAAAAAGTTGCAGAATCTCTGATCCAAATCATTTTTGACGTTCTAAACTCATATAACAATGTAAGAGTATGTATTATTAATACCTAGAGATTCATAAAATATAAATGGTATTTTATTACACTTAGCAATAAAAAATAATAACGTATTTCTTAACATATAAACCAAATGATTATACCAAAGGTGCTTACAAATTTGATTAGGACTAACAATGTGTTCCAACGAAAGTTGTCATACCATAATTTGGTACATGGATGGCAGAACTATACAGTAGCAAGGATTTAATAGAAGAGTTTCTAAGCAAACATATTGTCCAACAATCTCTAATTAAGGTAAAATTATAACTTTATACTCATAGAAATTCTATAGAAATGTATGTAGTTCTTTGCCATATGTATCTTTCTAATATTTAAATACAACATTATTAGTGATACCATTTTCATGTTACATAGATAATATGTGAATGAACAAATTAAAATATAGACATCCCTAATTTACATATTTATTCATGTACTTTCAATATGCAAATTAATACACAATTATTTTAATAAATAATGGAATTGACAATAAACAACAAATTTTTTTTGAGAAAATAGTTGTTCTACTGTCTCAAAATGAATGAAAGTTATAAGATTGGAGGATATTGTTGTTTATAACTATAATACATGTGCCATCAATTTTATCTCTTTCCTTGTAAAATTATACTTATGTAAAAACCTTAGGATTTGAATCGTGTTCATAATTGGAAGGTTGTTGGTTATTGTATATTCTTGTGGCCTTAGTGGAATTTGTTGGAAGTTATTTGGGCGAATTTGGAATTTGGAGGAATTTCATGGTATAAATGAAATTGAGAATCATTCGAACACGATTCCTATCTCATTTGAAAGATAACACTGTTGGTTTGAACGAGAAGTCCATCTCGTTTGATGTGGGCTTCTAACGAAGAACAAACAAACTTTCTCTGTTTTAAGATTTCACCCTCGTTAGTAACAAAGAACAAACAAAAACTTTCTCTATTTTAAGATTTCACCCTCGTTAGTATCTAGTTCGAAGGCCATTCGAACGAGATTCAAATCTTGTTCGAGCAAGGTCCGATATCGTTCAAACGACTTGTTCAAAAATTTTAAAATCGAGTAACCCTTGTGCGTTGTTGCATTTTGGGCCATTGGATTGATGATGTGTTGACTCCAGATAAGCCAAGATGATGAAAAAGTGTTTATCATGCGTAGGGAGAGTTTTTAAATGGTTCTGTGGGTTATTCTTGGATTATAATAAGAGAGAGTGAGGATAGGTTTCCCCCACCATTTTCTTCAACATATTTCTTCCCTCTCTCAAAGTTTGAAGAACCTGTCTTCTTCCCCAACCATTTCCCCCCATATCCAAACCTTGCCATCACTTATAAATACTAGTACACACCATTTCCAAGCTTTCACTATCATCCTCAATCTTTTATCAAGGAAGAAAGTGGGTAGATCAAAGCTTGTAGGAGAGAATATTGGAGCTATTTGAATATCTTTTGGAGTCTTGGAGATCCATAGCTATCCTTTCTCTTGGTTTCCTTTTCAAACTTAAGGTAGGGTTTTCCTCTTACAAACTTTCAAGGTTTCCTCGCTATGAAAAGCATATAGGATGAATGCTAGATACTATTTAATGCCTAAATGAAGTTATATTATGAAAATATTATAGTCTTGCAAAAATTGATTTTCAACAAGGCAAAACCTTATAATGGGTCTTTTATAAATAAATGGCATTTTTACCTTGAAAATGGAGGAAAGCTTGTGAAAATACAAACCCATGATTATTACCCTATCTAAGTGCATTTTTAGGAATTTCTAGGCTTGAAATCATCTTTCACATATGTGGAATCATATAGTAAGATTGATAATGATATTTTAGACTTGTTAAATCACGTAAAAATGGGTTTTACAAAGAAATGATTAAATGTAGACAAACAACCCTAATATGTGTTAAATATTATTAGAATGAATAAAAATCATATTTGGGGTCACATAATAATAGGGCAAAGTTATGTACATTTTTATTAAAAATGGTCTTTAAGGTTTAAATGTATTTTATGTGGGAAAACATAAAATGATAACGTGATTTTTGACATAAAATCATAAAAAGAATGTTTTGAAAGAAAAATTTGAGTTTTAGTGCTACAATGAAATTAAATGTGTTCTCCACAAAATTATGATAAAAAGGGCAAAATTAGGATTTTGGCAAAAATGAGGCTCCTTGTGGTTGGACTTCCTCTTAAGACCTTATCGGTCTGTTTTGAAAAATGGATAAAAAGGATAACTGGCACGTTGATAAAGTGAAGTATTTAAATCGTAGAATGAGAAAAAAGGTTAAATTATGGAATAATGTGAACAATAGTTAAAATGTTAACATGAATTAAATTGGACTCAGACGACACCGGGAAAATTAAAGATGGAACACGAGGAATGTTACCTAAGGTGTGACATTTTCTAAAGTCCTTGGATAAAGTTGACTCCCTAAAACAAGCAATGGTCTTAGCTTTAGCAACGAAAGTATTTGAACATGATGAGCTAGAACCATTACAACTACTACTCGAGTCAAGTAAATTATTTTTTATTTTTAAAATATCGGACTCAAGTAATAAATTAGACTCCTCAAATTTACGGGACTCCTTTTTTAAATTTTCAATTACACCTAGAAGGTTATCACGCTCCCCCTCAATGTGAGCATACGTTTCCCTAAGAATCTTTTCTCGACTATCACTCTCTTTCTTGGATATTTCTAAAATATTAAAATTATAATTTATGTCCATGAGCTTTTCACGAAAAATATCTTTTTGAGATAGGGAGGTTTGCAAAAGTTCAATTTTAGATTTAAAACATAAATTTTCATTTTCAAGAAACTTAATTCTTTTTGCAAATCTCATATTTAATTCTCTTAAATTTTCATTACACTTATTAATCCCATTAAATTCCTCTCGAATATTAAAAACTTCATTATCATTAGAAATGGACAAATTATCATTAAGACGTCCCATCGAGAGATACAAAAAAAATTAAAGTGAGTAAAAAATGAACCACCTAAAAATACAAGGAGCACAAAAATTATAAAAGCTGAAAAATGGATCTTTGACGCGATAAATTAGCGCTCCGGCTCTGATACCACTTGTTGGAACACGAGGCCCCCAATTTAAAATCTTTACTACAAAAAGTAATTTTCAATTTCCTTTTAAAGACGCGGAAGCGAGATGGTTCAACTTAAACAAATTTACAAATTTTAATTTCTTTTCAAATTAAAATTAAACACAACTTAAAGTGAAATTAAATAAATTAACAGATGGATTTTTCACTTTAACATATTAACTCAATTCAAGTCCTAGAAATTTTCCTAAGTCATATTTTCGATATTACCAAGTTAGGCCAAACCAATTTTATCAAATTAAGTGATGACTTGAATTAAATTAACATAAACATTACCCAAATTCAAATTAGCACCAATTTAATTTAGTAGTGATTAAAACCAAATGTTATATTGAATTACCTAAGCATGCATCTAATGTGAATTATGAGAAAGATAAAATAAATAATAAATCACTACACCGCGATGTACGAGGAAAAACCCACAACGGAAAAAAAAACCTCAGACGGCCTTATACAAGTACAAGACACGAAAGACTTACAACACTCGACTTGACTCCATCCAAGCCCCGATGCTCCTTCTTGTACAGACCTCTTTCTAGGGGATAACCATGGGGCTCCACCTCGATCTCGAAATCCACCGATCGGACTTTTTGGTCACCGCCACCCGAGCAAGGAGCCTTTCTCCAAGTGGGTATGTCACAACAAACAAGCTTCTTCTTTGGGGGATGTAGAAGAAAACCCAAACTCTTTTCTTCTTAGGTAAAAAAGTAAACCAATGGTGACAAACGCTTCAAGCAAGATATATATATTGTATCTTGGAATAAAAAAATTATTGGGTGTAAACAAAAGTGTTTAAACGATTTTTTCTTTGCAAAATGAACACTCAAACTTGAACTTTTTCTTAGGAAATTTGAACTCTCCAAACTCTCTCTAGGAGATGGAATATTATGAAAAAGTTGATTCTAAGAGTTGGTTCCCAAACCTTATCAAATCTGACATAAGATAGTGGGGAAAGGTAGTGGGAAAAGTGGGAAAAGTGGAAAAACCGTCAAAAACTGCCCAAAAAAAATTCCTGCCAAAACTCGTTCAAACGACTTTTTCGTTCGAACGGATTTACTAACGAGGTTCCAGAATGAAAAAAGGAAAATCATCAAAAATCTCATTTGAACGACCTGGCATCTCGTTCGAACGACTTGGCATCTCGTTCGAATGACCTGGCAATATCGTTCGAACGAGATTCCAATGTGGATCGAACGATGTATCGGAAAAATGAAATATTAAGTTTTAAGCCCAAAACTTTTTATGAAAAGTTCTAAAACATATTTTCTGAGTAAAACAAAGTCGATAAAACAATTTATAAAAAGTTTATAAATTACAGCCAATTAACTATTGTTCCAAGCTCCTATATATATATATTAAAATGCATTCATACCTTAGGAGCAATGGAGCCATATTGATGACGTAGAAACGAGACACGATACACATGGCATTTGATGAAGCTTTAATATCTTGGCCGCTACGTCTTCAACTACCCCGTCATAGGCTTGAATGGATACAATTAAAAACTATCCTATGACATAAACATTTTTGTCTGGAATTGAGCCAAAACTACATTGAGACTCAACCGGATAATTGTTTCCTTACAAAATCTTTCAAGATCTGACATCTCTGAGAATATGAGGAGGCTTAGATATCAAAGTAATGGGGAAGAAAAGAAAAAAATTATGGACATGTGACCCAAGAAATTTTGCACGCTTAAACTTCTTCACCCCCAGAAGCTTACTGGGACAGACCCGTTGCACCTTCGAAACTTTTGCACCTTCAGAACTTCTGCACCTCCGGAGTTCGAATATATACAACCACCATTGTTGCAAGAAACAAAATATTCATGAATAGGAGTTCGAATAGAACCATGTTTGTAGAAAATATTCATGAATGCAGAAAAAATATGCCACTCACGTTTGTAGAAAAAAATATGTTTGGTGGATGAGTTTACAGAAAAAGGTCACCAAGAAAATAGGGATGTTCAGTGGAAGGAGTGGTTGTGGAAGGAGTAGTTGTGGAAGAGTGAGAAATGGTACAAACTGAGAGGCTCGAGGTATTATAAGTGGGTTCAAATAGTGAGATAAATCTCAATTGTTAGTTGGTTAAGATCAAAATTCATCAGATTTAATCTCAGCCACCAGTTGATAAAGGCCAAACTCATCAACTTTTGATCTCAACCATCAGTTTGGAAAGACTAAAAGTCCCTCCTGCTTTATTATACACACACACACACACACACACATAGATTGTGTAAATGCCTATTGTGTGAATGTTTATGTGTAAACATACCTAGGCTACTTGTTATCACGAGAGGTTCCGCATTGTGGAGAGTCTTATCATGATGATCCCATTGGGGGGGGGGGATCTTGACTTATACCTCAGAGAATAGGACTTAGGGATTGACCATCACTTGTGTGAATAAGGGTGTGACTGGTCATTTTGGTACATTTAGTGTGTGCATAGCCCAAAGGCTTAGGACTATATTCGCCTCCAATATGTGTGATTTGATTTATGGTTCGAGGGTGATATCTTATCCGATGTCCTTATTTAGTATGTGATGTACCAGGACTTGATAGTAGAGTATGCCCGCATCGCAGGTCTCTACCTAAGGATGCCATATCTGTATATATTATAATAGTGATGTAAATGTAAATATATACGTATGATTTATGCTACTACGAGTGTTTTAGTAGATATTGTAGATAGTGATACCTAAATTAATCTCAGTGTGTGTGAACTTTATAATTAATTGGTGACTCTAAATAAATAATAAGGGATTGGAGATTTGATATCGTATTGTATGGGCAATATGGATGGGCACAGTAAAATATTAGACGGGGAAAAAGGCTTATGTCTGAAAATATTATATAGAATTGTTTAGAGATGATTAATTAAGTTAACGAGATAAATGACTTATGAATCAACATTAAGATTACTCGGGCTAGAGTAGTATGTCAGAAAGGGTTCATAACAAGACTAGTTAGACGGGGTAGTACAATTAGGAGGGTTAGAAAGAAAGCGTTATGTGTGCACTTTAGAAGAGGGGTGAGTATTATCTCAAGGGAGTGCGACATTAACTTCAATATGAAGAAAATTACTGCATTTTAATTACTACAAACTTCACTTGCTATATATTTTCAAAATTTTTTGGGTCTAACCCTTGGTGTAAATATTTTCAAGACCTTTTAGGTGTCCAGCCACAGGGATGCCAGACTTGATTATCTATTCCAGGGATACGCATCTGCAACACATGTGGATGCATACAGGAGTTAGAGTAGACGCTTTTTTTTATTTCATTCCTAGACTACAAATCTTATCTCAATATTTTTATTTTGGGCGTGTTACCGTTAGGACTTATTCAAATTATTTCAGTTCAGATTTTGTATTGAGATTTATTATTAGCTGTTGGATATTTCGTTTTTCGATTTTGTATAGCCGATGGTTTATTCTACAAGTCATTTATCACTCATTATCATTTTAGACAATGATTATGTGTATGGTTTAGTTTTTTTTGTTTCCGCATGTTGTTATCTGTTTAACGAAAGATAAAATTTGACACTTGCTTAATTAACTATAAGGTGATTAATAATTAATATGGTTTTCGACGGTGATGTTAAGAATGAACTAAATAAGTATCCTATTTTAGTTTAATAAAGGACTGATCACTCGATATTTAATTGGGCGGGGTGTCACACAAAGATAGTTATTCAATTCCAGTCAGACGATGCTGCAACAACTGTTGATACATGTAGGACTTGATAAGACACTTCAGTCATTTCTATCTAGATAGGTTTCTATTTTAGTATTTCCTTTAGGCATGTTGCCGACAGTTGTACAATTTTATTATTTATACGTCATTTACATTATGTCAGTTGTGTACTTGGATTATTGTAATCTATGTACCCAGAGTTTATTCGATTCATTTTATTTATGCTATCATAACTCTTTACGTTCATTCACCGTGGATGGTTAAGTATATAATGGTTTCATGTATGAATGTTAATAGGATTTAAAATTGACACCAAAATTAATAGGTTATTAGTCTAATAAATTGATTTTCCACAATGATGCTAAGAATGAAATCATATATGATTTTCGTTTAATTTAATAAAGGCCCAATCAACCGGTATTAAAATAGGCGGGGTGTCACATTCGTGGGGAAAATAGGTTTATATGGAATCCCAAACAGAACCACCCGTGGCCTAACACACCCATAGTCGCAGGATGTTAAACCGTGATCGCGGTCCAAACTACCGTGATCGCAGTCCTTCCAAGATATCAACTTGTTTCTTTTTCTTTTTCTTTTATTTTAAATTTCCCAAAAGTACTTAATAATTAATAAGTTATTACTAACAAATTTTGTCACGTGTTTTTTATTCATTGCTTAGCTCGCCCTGATCTTGCCCACCAATTAAGTACCAAAAGACATTATTAACCTCAGGGTTACACAAATATTTCAGCCTAAATCCGATAATCCAATTATCTAATTAGTCTAATTATCATTAGTCTATTAACATAATGCAATCCAAGTAGCATAGTTAGCCCATTTATATGCTCCATTTTAATATCAATATTGCAGTATAAATAAAGCGTACAGTGTGATTAATTAAAATTTTCTCTTTTAATTTGATTTATACATTTTCCAAATTTATTTACTAATTAATTTAAAAAAAATTATTCATAAAATGTTTGGGGTATTAGTTCCTTGGGTGTGTGGCAAGATTGCATAAGATAAATTGAATTATTTTTCGTAGAGAAATTGCTTTTTTAATCTTTTTTTAACTTGAACTTTATCAGAAAGGTACAAAAATAAATGTCAAATGTAATAATAATAATAATAATAATAATAATAATAATAATAATAATAATAATAATAATAATAATAATAATAATAATAATAATAATAATAATAATAATAATAATAATAATAATAATAATAATAATAATAATAATAATAATAATAATAATAATAATAATAATAATAATAATAATAATAATAATAATAATAATAATAATAATAATAATAACAAAAATAATAATAATAATAATAATAACAACAACAACAACAACAACAACAACAACAACAACAACAACAACAACAACAACAATACTAATACTAATACTAATACTAATACTAATAATAGTAATAGTAATAGTAACAACAACAACAATAACAACAACAACAACAATAATAATAACAAAAAAAGGTAACTAAAAGGTTTTTATTTTTATTTTTATTTTATAATAAAAAATAATTTCATAACATTCCCCTCTGTTGATGTAAAAAATTAGATCACTCTAATAATTCAATCACAGATAAATAAATGAGACAAAAGATTTTTAAAGTGGTTCAGCCTTATAAGAATGGCCTACGTCCACTGTTATTTTATTGCTGAGTGTTTGGGAATTCTCGATTACAAGAAATTCCGTTTTGGATCCCAAAATTTGGATTCAGGATCCGATCCCCTTACAATGAGGATTGTACAACGTATTTATAGCCTTGAGGTTGTCATTTGAAAGGGTGATACATTAAATGATATACATATGAAAGGGTAATACATTTAATGCCCTTTAAGAGTGTGCGTCTAAATGATAAGCATTTAATGAACCAATTGAACTGTTGGCTATTCATCAATTAATGTTCTGTTAGAGATGCAGCCCGGACCGCCTGAGCTTCTCGGTGCTAATGAGTTCCTCGAAGAGGTCCTGTTCCTCGGAGTATAAGAGTTCCTCGGAGAGGTCCTGTTCCTCGGAGTATAAGAGTTCTTCGAAGAGGTCCTGTTCCTCGGAGCATAAGAGTTCCTCTGAGCGTATGATCATCTCGGAAGTGCTTGTTGTTTCCATGTAGATAGCCACGTGTCTTCATATGGTTGGTCCAAGTCAGCAGATTAAATTTGGTATCAACAGAAGCCACCAATGTTTCATAGTTTGAAATTTGAGGAGTATGGAACATTCTTTCTTGGAATACGGTAGCTTTAAATAGTTCTTCCTGATTTTTAGGATCATCTCCCTTGTATTTATTTCTCCATCTCAATTCATAGAATCATGCTTTTTTGGACTTTTCTGCTCGCTTCGTTTCCCGCGTCACTTTTCGCCTTTTTAGCCGCTGTTGTTTGCTTTGATTCCCGCGCCGATATTTAATGTTTTTTAGCCGCCGGTAACGTAATCGTCCTTTTTATAATCATTACTTCGCCAGTTCCCAAGGCAAGGTATTTAAACTTCACAGAGACTTCCATCGTCTTCTATCTTTTCAAATTTTTATCTTAGAGTTTTTCATCGTCTTCTACTCTCTTGTGTATTCATCTCTTCCATCGTCTGTCGTCATCAGCTCTACTCTTTTCCTGTAAGATCTTCTTCCTTCATCTTTATTTCTTTATTCACCATGGTTTATCCTGTTGAGTCTCTTGAGAAATTTCGTTCTGATTTTTCCATTCCCTCTTGGGTCGTCTTGGAAGAGCTTTCTGAGCCTTCCAACTATTTCAATTTGGCTGAGGGACATTGGTTTCCCAGTCTCTTTTTTGCTGAGTGTGGATTTTCTTTTCCACCAAATCCTCTGTGTCTAGAATTTTGTCAGTACTTTGATGTTGTTCCTGTACGAATAGCCCCCAACACATGGAGAATAGTTAACGGGGTGCATAAATTAAATCAAGTGCATAGAACTCGTATAGGAATTCTAGAAATCATGTACTGCTATAGATGGGAAGTTAATGATAATATTTATTATTTAAAAACTAGGTTTATAAATAGAGCTTTAGTAGTCAATCTCCCTGATGCCAACAGGGATTATTTTGAACATGGGGTTGTTGTAAAAAATTGGCAACACCCTCCTTTAACCGGAGATGAGGTTTACCAGGGTCCCAGATGCCCTCCTTATGGCAATGGGATAGGTTATTTTTATTTATTTTATTTATCTTGAAATCACGTTTGTTTGGTGTTTGATAAAATGTGTTACTGATAATAATGTCATTTATTTGCAGTTGATAGCAAGAGAAAGTGCCCAAAAGAAACAGATGTCAATCTAAGTCATTTGGGACTTATCTGGGGTCTACATCAAAGGGTTGCTGACGAGCACATTCGATCAGCCTCCTATCTGCTCCAATACAAGAGCTATACAACTTCTTTCACTGCTCGTCCAGTGATCAGTGGAGCAGAGCCAGTACCACCCTCTGCAAGTTCTTCGCTAGAATCTCACGTTCCGTTGAGCGAAAGGATGAAGAAGAGAAGGACTCCTGCTCTGTTTGAGAAAACTGCCTCCGGCTCTAGGGAGGTAAAAAGGATTAAGATTGATGTCCCAAAGGAGGGGACAAAGAAGACTGGTGCAGATCCTTCAGCTGCTCCTGCTAAAGTCTCTGAGAAGGTTGCTGATAAGCCCGCAGTGGCTCCGAGTAGCTCTACTGCTCCTGGAAAGGTGATTGTGATATCACCGACCAAGGATTCTTCCTTGGTTGTACCTGTTCCCCCGAGAAGGCTGAAGAAGAGCTCCTCGATCAATTTGGCTGACACCACCATTCAGCCCCCTGCTGCTGGGACTAAGGTTCCCACATCTGTTCCCCCGAGCTCTGACATGAGCTCGGTAAAGTCCTTGACCATTCCCGAGGTGCAAGGTAATGAAGATAACCTTACCTGGGATATGGTTACTTCTTTGGCTGCTCGTCATCTTGCTTCAGTAAATACCTTTACTTTGAACTTTTCATATTTTCTTGTGTTATTTCTCATTTTTGTTTCTGACTTTGCTTTCTCTTTTTGTTTACAGTTGACGAGCTGCCTCAACATAATACTTAAGAAGGATGAAGCAATCAAAGCTTCTTGCTCCTCGTCCAGTGTGGAGGGAGCTCTGGAAGAAGCTACCAAGTCCTTGGAGGAATCTCGCCAGAGGTACGATACTGATAAAGTAGTTTGGGAGAAGAAACTGGCTTCCTCCGAGCAGGAGAAAACTCGGGTTGCTGAGGCCTCCAGGTATTTGGAGAGGAAAGTGAATGCCTTGGAGAAGGCTAATAAAGATCTCGATGTGAAGCTCAAGACTGCTGGGGAATTTGAAAATAAATTCAAGGCTGCCGAGGAGAGGTTGGTCCAACTACAGGAAATAACTCGGCAGAAGGAGGAAGCTGAACAAAAACTGAAGGCTGCTGATGTTTTGCTGTCCGAGAAGCTTGCCTTGGAGAAGGCCAAAAGGAAAGCTGTCGTGAAGAAGTCCTTCAGCTCTGGCTGGGACAAAGGTTGGGATAAGGGATGTGCTGCCATGGTCTCTCAAGTGGATTATGACAGTGTAAAGTATTTAAGGGACGGATGGGTTGCTGCCCTTCAGGAATTGAAGGTCGATGAGTCATCCGAGCTCTTCCAGAGACACATCCCTGGTCCCCCTCCTACTCCAGAAGAATTAGAAGAGGACGAAGTTATCTCTGAGGAGTCTTCAATGATAGTGGGAGAAGATGCCCTAACCAGTCAGCATGCTATCGAACAAGGAGTTTCTTCTTCCGAGCAATAACTGGTGCTCTCCGAACAAGTCATAGTTCCCTCCGAGCAACCTGCATCCTCTTCCCAACCTCCCGAGAAGGTTTTGGGAGATAAGGAAAAGGTGTAGTGTTGTTCGGTTTTCTCTTTCTATTTTTCTTTTTGCTTGTCAAATGTAACTCAAAACTTGTAACTTCAAATTTCATGATCTAATAAAACTTGAGTTCTTTTCTTCCATACGATTGTCTATTTTCTATTTGTACTCTGTCTTGATCTTCTTTTTGATGATTACTTTTTCTTTCTCTACTAGTTTTTGGCCAGGATGGATCTGCTATCTGCCAATGATACAAAGTTGATGCAGCAATGTCATGAATATTATAAGGCTGGTCACACAGACCTGAGTGCATCAGAAGTTGCCGACATCCTTGGTCATGATGCTTCAGAATAAGCAGTCGAAGCTTATCAATACCTGAAGTGCTTACTTGACCGAGCTGTGGCCAATAATGTGGCTTACTATGAAATAATTGAGGATCTTCAATGTACGCTAGAATACCTTCAGAATCAGTACAAGGAATCGACTGCCCTGTTGCATGAAGGGTATGAGAAGAGGTATCAGCAGATTTCTGTCGAGAAGGGCTACGAGAAGCTCATCGTTGGGTATGATGTCAGTGAGAGAACCCTAAAGGGTGAAGTTGAAGCATGTAAACAAATTATCGAGCTGTTGGAGCAAGAGAATAACAATTTGCAGAAAGAGCTAGCACAGTTGAAGTCTGCAGCCTCTTCTTCAACAGCTATAATCCCAGTGACTGACGAGGGATTTTCATTTTTAGAGGTTGAGAATGCCAAATTGAGGCAAGAGTTGGACACCTTGAAAAAATCGGGCCCTTCCACATCTCCTCGGGGACGAGCAAGAGCTCTTCGGGGACGAGGAAGAGCAGTTCGGGTGCTGGTCGAGGAACAGAGGACAGCGTCTGCCTTAGAGAACCAAGCATTCCAATTAATGGCTAAGAACCAGGCTTTGTCTGACATGTCAAAGAAAATCAGAGACCTGGAAAAACAACTCTCTGCAAAGCAATCAATGTTGGAGACTAATGAACTTTTCATCAAGAGTCTTCACGAGAAACTAGAAAGGCTAACATATCAATTCCACAAACAGCCCATGGAGTTTTGGATGGCTGGATACAACGAAGCATTATTTCACTTGGACGACCGTATCCAGAATGCCAACAATGAGGGCTACAAGCAAGGCTGGCTGAACGCCTTAGGTGTGCTGAAGCTCGAACAAGGACACTATCTGTGGGACTACCATGATCCCGGGTTGCTTGACTTGCCTGTGCCACCGTATAATTTGGACATGGAATGGATCCCAGCTCGTGACATTCCTCGGAGCTTAATTGCAAAATACCTCGGTGACTATAATTTACATTCTCAATTTAAGGTATCTCGTCCCGAGCATCTTCTAGATCGACCTTCTGTGATGAATGTCAAGATGTTGAAGGATTTGAACTTCATCAATTCTCCTCAGTCTTTAAATGATCCACCTGCTAGCGAGGAACCTGTATCGAAATCTGAGGGGAAAAGACCAATAGAATAGGAATTTTTGATGTAACAGTTAGTATACATATCAATGTAATTTTCATTTTATTATCAATGTAACTTGTAATTTATTTCGAATTTAATGAAAGACTTTCAGTATTGCTTGCAAATCTCAATTGCTATTATCTTGTAGTTATCAAGTACTTTACATCTGTGCATCTGTGTTGATCATCGACCAACTTAGTAATAAAAGTTACAAGTATCAGTAATGTTGCTCGATCATAAGAAATGTTTAAAATTTTTCCAACCAACCAAGGTTGTTAAATTATGCTCGTCGACCAACTATAGTTAGTGGGTTCTTATCCCCGACCAGCCATACTTGGTAGATTTTTGCCTTTTTCATAAAATGTGTCTGACCAACCAAGGTCAATAAATTCTCCTCGTCGACCAACTAAGTTGGTACAGTTTGGAATATTTTCTTCTCGTCGACCAACTAAGTTGGTACAGTTCGGAATATTTCGTTTCCTAGCCAAACAGGTTGGCATTTTTAGGAATATTTCTCCTCGTCGACCAACTAAGTTGGTACAGTTTGGAATTTTTTCTCCTCGTCGACCAACTAAGTTGGTACAGTTTGGAATATTTCGTTTCCTAGCTAAACAGGTTGGCATTTTTAGGAATATTTCTCCTCGTCGACCAACTAAGTTGGTACAGTTTGGAATTTTTTCTCCTCGTCGACCAACTAAGTTGGTACAGTTTGGAATATTTCGTTTCCTAGCCAAACAGGTTGGCATTTTTAGGAATATTTCTCCTCGTCGACCAACTAAGTTGGTACAGTTTGGAATTTTTTCTCCTCGTCGACCAACTAAGTTGGTACAGTTTGGAATTTTTCGTATATTTTGTTGAGTAGTCTGCCGAGCTTTGCTTGCCGAGTAGTGCACAGCACTAGTATTCCCTGAAATTTTTTTAATAAACAGAGAGACTTGCATAATATTTTCATTTTATTCATACTGATGGAAACTGCGTTACATATATATCACTGATAATACTTGCGCAGGTGCTATGCGTTCCATGCATTCTTAAACTCCTCGCCTTCTAGAGTTGCTATTCGGTAAGTTCCTGGTCGAACAACTTCTGTAACTCGGTATGGTCCATGCCAGTTTGCCTCCAGTTTATTATGCTTTTGAATTACTTTCTTCAGTACATAGTCTCCTTCTTTCAGGTCTCACTTCTTCACCCTCTTGTTGTAGAACAAAGTTGTTCGCTGCTGGTAAGCAGCATTTCTAATGGCTGCTTCTTCTCTAACTTCCTCGAGCATGTTTAAATCCAGTCTTCTCATTAAGTCGCTGATAGGGGAATTGAAATTCAGTACCCTGTGTGTTGGGAGGCCCAACTCGGTAGGTATGACAGCTTCACTTCCGAACGCCAGCATGTATGGTGATTCTCCAGTTGCTACTCGGGGAGTAGTTCGGTAAGCCCAAAGTACTAATTGTAGCTCGTTGATCCAGTTTGATTTCGCATCATCCAATCTTTTCTTCAAACCGTTCAGCAGCGTCCTGTTTATCACTTCAGTTTGACCATTGCTTTGAGGATGGCCTGGTGCTGAGTGAACCTTCAAAATATTTGACTGATGACAATAGGCGACAAACTCCTCGTTATCAAATTGTGTCCCATGGTCTGTGATGAAGGCATGAGGGAGACCATATCGGCAAATGATGTTCTTCCAAACAAATTGGTACACCTTCTCGTATGTCATATCAATGAGTGGCTCAGCTTCTACCCACTTAGTAAAATAATCCACTGCGACGACGAGGTACTTGAACCTTCCTCAGGTCGTTGGCAGTGGTCCAACCAAATCAATTCCCCACATAGCAAATAGCCAAGGGGAAGTTATGGGTGTCAACAATGCTTGTGGAGTTCTTCGGATGGAGGAAAAGCATTGGCACTTATCACATTTCTTGGCATAGGCTATACAATATGCCCTCATCGTCGGCCAGTAGTATCCCTGCGTCATCACCCTTTGTAAAAGTGTCCGACCTGCTACATGTGCTCCACAAGATCCTTCATGGATCTCTTCAATCAAATCTTTCACCTCGGTGGGATGTAAACATCTTTGCAAACCTGCCATAATTCCTCGTCTATATAAAACACCATTAGTTAGTACATACCGAGCAGCTTTAAACTTCAACTTCTTAGCTGCAAGCTTGTCAGTTGGCAACTCTCCTTCCTCGATATATACCCTGATGGGATCCATCCAAGATGGTCCTAAATCTAGGGTGATAAAAATCATCTTCAGATCTTCATCTATACTCCGACCAACTAACATTTCAATTGGGATTGTTCGTCGTAGCTCGGTGCGAGTAGCTGATGCTAGTCGAGCTAGGGCGTCTGCTCTCGCATTCTCCATTCTTGGTATTCTAACCAGCTGAATAGCGGAAAATTCTGACAACAGCTCCTTTGCCTTTGCATGATATCTGATAATTAATTCTCCTCTAACTGAATATACTCCCATCATTTGGTTTACAATCAATTGAGAGTCACTGAAGATCACAACCTGTTGTGCCTCCATAATTTTTGCCAAATTAATCCCTGCAATCATGGTCTCATATTCAGCCTCATTGTTGGAAGCTTTGAATTGGAAACGCAAAGCGTATTCCATGTCGACCTCGTCTGGAGTGCTTAGAACTGTGACACCCCGACTAATTAAATACCGGGTAGCTACTCCTTTATTAAATTAATTCAAAATGCCAAGTTGGTCCAGTTAATAGCATCACTGTCGAAAACATTTTAATTATTACTAACCACCTAGTATTTAAAAAGCAAGTTGTCAAATTTCAAATTAAGTCTGATTAACATGCAATGAAAGAACAACGAGGAATAATATCACCATTCACCATAATGAGATAATAGAATAACCATCACAAGATATAAATAAAATAGGAGGAAAACTCCTCACAACAAATCCCACAACTGAAATGAATACTGAAATAATACATGCCAAAGTCTGAAAAATGAAATGTAAAAGATGTCTCTAATAGAAATGGGCAACATGCCCTACAACTGATAAGTACCGGAACTGGAATCCAAATGATAGAGGCGTCTAAAAGCAAGTCCCTGTAGCTTCCACAAACAGCTACAGCTCGTCATCTGAGTGAGAATCCTAGGCATGGTGTCCTTGTGGCTGGGCACCTAAAATGGTTTTACAAGAAAAATAGATTTGAAAGCAAACGTGTCAGAGCCCGAATGTGGAGATATTTTAAAAACCTGCAAGTGCTTTAAAAACATTTAAAACATTAAATGCAAAGTACATGTTAGGACGTGCACTCACATGAAATTCTCACCTCTCGTCTAACTGTGCACTCCTAACGCAAGTACCCATCAAAATATATTAACACCTAGCTAAGTGACATACTATCTAGCTAGACCGTTGTAAATTCTACCCTTTCTTTACTCGGTTCCCATTATCAGTATAACGTTAACAATTTACATAGGGGTTTATCGTAAATTCAGGTTCTCACATAAAAGTAATACAACTCATTATAGATTATCCCTTTTTATATTTTTCCATATTTATACACACAATACCATATGAAAGTTTCCAATTATTAAGGGTATATTAATCACGTCATAAATATACAATACAAGCACCCCGAGCCTAAGTTGTGGTGCACACATACTCTGCTATTCATCCCGGTACATCACGTACATAAGGATCACGCATTCCGAATCTCTCAGGAATCATTCTTAGATAACAACATCATAAATAATGGAGGCGAACACAGTCACATCACATGGGTCACGCACATACCTACGCTCCCACGATCAGCGGACTTATTAACATCCCAATAAGTCTTTCTCTGACCTATGATCATCGAGGTAACCAGTCTAAATCCGGGCAACACAAGGATTAGAGGGCCCTAAGCAAACGCAACCTCCCGTGATAGCAAGTATGGTAGGTATGTCATACACATAATATCATATACCAATAATAAGTAAGCACACATCTTAGTAATCATCGTAGTCATAGGTGGTACACTTCTCAATTCAGTACCAACTTAGAATATATACAATTCGCATTATCCTGGTTTATAATTATACGCGCCGTAAATTATTTTCACGTCGTAGTAGACACTCACGTCTCAACCCAAACTGTCCATTTAGTTTAAATCACTCGTATATAATTTACTCCTCATAATAACCCAAACGTCCCAAATCTATCAATACATAATCAAGGGAAGGTTATCTATATCCTCGAACAAGTTTACGGGACTCCAAAAATCAAAACAGGCCAAAAAGGCCTAAACTGCCAGCTCGTTAGAAGTCTCGTTCGAACGAGGCTGTTCGAACGAGATCCAGTTCGTTCGAACGAACTGTACCTTCTAACGAGATCTCGTTCGAACGAAGTATCGAACGAAATTCCTTTTCGTTAGAAGCGACTGGTCAACTCTTTAGAAGCTCGTTCGAACGAGGCTCGTTCGAACGACCTAGGGAGGCTCTTCTAACGAACGACCAGTTCGAGCCCAGATTTTTCCTTCTTCGTTTTTCATCAATTTTACTCCTCAAATCTCCTATAAAATTAGTCCCAGTGATTGTTTTAAGGTCTCTAATCAATCCTAAACATATTATAGTCACATCCTAACACGTTTTAAAGGATTAAATCACCCTAACATCAATCAAATTACAATCTCTACACTTTTTCCCCAATTATTCAAGAACATGAACCCTAAAAATTTGTAGTCCTCAATTAGTCCATTCTAGATCCGTTTTTGTTACATCCAACATATATTAACATCATATTAATCATCTCCATACTATTCTACATGCAATTTGTCCTCAATATTCAAGTTCTAAGTCCAATTAACATGGGTTTTCATTCATCTTCCAAGAACAATTGTAATTCTTCAATTTTCTAACATGGAAAGAACATTCTCTGAATTTGAATGTAATTAAATCACTTGCCTTGATTGTCTCTGAATTTGGTGTTGATTTTTTTGTAAAGATTTCTGCAGAATTCCTTCTCTTTCTCTCCCTCTCCAAGCTTTCTTCTCCAATGGCTATGGTGGCTAGGGTTTGTTTTGGGGAAAACTTAGAAAACCTAATCTAACAACCCCCGTAGCTAGTTGGGTTAATATGGGTTGGTTAGTGGCTTAGTGGGTCAATTCCCAATCAGATTAAAACTCTTAATTTTCGTCACTTTTAATTCTCCAAAAATACAAAATTACTAAAATGCCCTTTATGCTGCCGGTATGGCCTAAAAATACCCCGGGACCCAAACTAAACCCCCGGCTAGTGTTTTCTGACTATCTCGACCCTTCCGGATGCGTTGGCGCACTCAAAACGACCATACAGTTGATAGAATTTAAATTCACTTTTATAATTAAATAATTATATACTGACGCAACCATCACACGCGTCCCAATAAAATATCCAAATTGCTGTATATCAATCTCACGACAATTATCATAATTCAATATCCATATGACATCATATATACTCAATATAGTCAAATACCAACTCACATCTCGCTAGTATTTTATCCGGATTAATTTCCAAATTAATTCACATGATTAATTAAACCCAAAAAATAAATATAGTCAAAAGTACGGGGTATTACATACTTCCCCCCTAATAACAGAATTTCGTCCCGAAATTCGAAACTAGAAAGTACCTGATAAGAACAACTCTGGATAACGTTCGCGCATCTCATCCTCGCGCTCCCATGTGGACTCCTCGACATTATGATGTCGCCACTGAACACGCACTAACGAAACTATCTTTGACCGCAACTTCCGCTCACTTCGGTCCAAAATAGCAATCAGCCCCTCCTCGTAGGAGCTATCAGGCTGGAGATCAATATCTTCCAAAGCAATGTGAGAATAAGCCAAATCATCTCTGAGGTATTTCCTTAGCGAGGAAATATGAAACACATCGTGAATCCGGTGTAAATGCTCCGGTAACCCGAGTTTATACGCAACCGGTCCAATCCGCTCAATAATAGGGAATGGCCCCACATACCTCGGTGCTAACTTCCCCTTCTTCCCAAAATGCATAATCCCCTTCATAGGAGATACTCTGAGCAAAACCTGGTCCCCCCCTTGTAACTCCCTGAAAGATCTCTTCACATCAGCATAACTCTTCTGCCTGTCTTGAGCTACCCGAATGCTACTCCGAATCAACTCAATCCTTGCCGAGGTATCCTGAATCACCTCCGGTCCAAGTAATTTGTTGTCCCCCACCTCCAATCAACATGCTGGGGAACGACAAGGCCTACCGTACAACGCCTCAAACGGAGCCATGCCAATAGTGAACTGATAGGAGTTATTGTAAGCAAACTCCACCAGTGGAAGGTACTGCTCCCATCCACCCCCAAAGTCAATAATGCACATGCGTAGCATGTCCTCCAACATCTGATTGGTGCGCTCGGTCTGCCCATCGGTCTGCGGATGATAAGCCGTGCTCAGCCGCAACTCCGTGCCCATGGCCTCATAGAAACTCTCCCAAAACCGCGAAACAAATATCTTGTCTCTGTCAGACACGATATTTAGGGGCACACCGTGAAGTCTCACTCTCTCTGAAATGAAGAGCTGGGCATACTGTCCCGTAGTGTAGTCGGTCCTTACGGGTAGAAAATGAACGACCTTGGATAACCTGTCTACAATTACCCAAACGGAGTCGTGACCCCTCTGCGACGTAGGCAACCCCGTGATAAAATCCATGGAGATGCTTTCCCACATCCATACCGGAATCTCCAATGGCTGTAGAAGTCCTGGTGGTCTCTGATGATCCACTTTTACTAGCTGACAAGTGGCGCATTTCGAAACAAACTCAGCAATATCTCTTTTCATATCGCTCCACCAATACTGTCGCCTCATATCCTGATACATTTTGTCCCCTCCGGGATGTACTGCGAATCGTGAACCGTGCGACTCTGACATCACCTCGTGTCGCAATTCCTCCCCTTCCGGAACCACCAATCTCCCATTGAAGCGTAATTCCCCGTCTGAGCTAACGGTATAGGATTCGGCTCCCTCTGCTAGTAATCGAACTATCTGCTCCTGACAGAACGAGTCATTTGCCTGTGCCCGTACTACCTTTGTGACAATCTGCGGTGTAACGGTCATCACAGACATGAAAGATTGGGCCACTGCATCCTGGTGTCCCAAGTCCTTCCATTTAGCCTTCCACGCCCCTGCCACCTCATCTGTTGGCCTACGGCTCAACGCGTCTACCACCACGTTAGCCTTTCCCGGGTGATACTGGATGTCGAACTGGTAGTCTTTCACAAACTCAAGCCACCTACGCTGCCGCATATTCAACTCCTTCTGTGTGAACAGGTACTGTAGGGACTTGTGGTCCGTGAACAATTGAAACTTCTCCCCCAAAAGATAGTGTCTCCAAATCCGTAGGGCAAATACCACTGCCGCCAACTCCAAATCATGAGTGGGGTAATTCTTCTCGTGAGGCTTAAGCTTACGGGAAGCATAAGCTATGGCATGTCTCTCCTGCTGCAATACACCTCCAAGTCCTTGCAAAGACGCATCGGTGTAAACCAAATACTCAACTCCCGGTCTCGGCAATGCTAACACAGGTGCTGAGGTTAACTTGTCCTTTAACTCATCAAATGCCAACTGACAGGCATCACCCCAAATGAATGGCACACCTTTACGTGTCAGATGTGTCAAAGGACCCGCTATCTTCGAAAATCCCCGAATGAACCTCCTGTAGTATCCTGCTAGGCCCAAGAAACTACGAATCTCAGTCGGTGTCGTGGGCTGTCCCCACTCCCTCACCGCGGATACCTTCCCCGGATCAACAGATATCCCCTGCTCGGAAATAATGTGTCCCAAAAACTGGACCTCCTTTAACCAAAACCCGCACTTCTCAAATTTCGCATACAGCTCGTTCTAACGGAGCGTCTGCAAAACTTGCCTCAAATGCTCGGCGTGCTCCTCCTCTGTCCGGGAGTAAACCAGAATATCATCAATGAAGACAATGACGAACTGATCAAGGAACTCTCTGAACACCCTATTCATCAAGTCCATAAACACTGCTGGAGCGTTGGTCAAATCAAAAGGCATAACCCGAAACTCGTAAGATCCATATCTCGTTAAGAACGCAGTCTTCGAGACATCCTCCTCCCTAATACGCAATTGATGGTATCCCGATCTCAGATCAATCTTCGAGAAGAAAGAATATCCTCTCAGCTGATCAAATAGGTCATCGATTCGAGGCAACGGATACTTATTCCGTATCGTGACCTTGTTCAACTCCTGGTAGTCCACACACAATCTCAGTGAACCGTCCCTCTTCTTCACAAACAAAACTGGAGTGCCCCACGGTGAGGTACTCCTGCGAATAAAACCCTGACCTAACAGCTGCTCTATCTGATCTCGTAGCTCTCGCATCTCTGCCGGAGCCATACGGTACGGTGCGCGTGCTATAGGTCTCGTATCTGGCAGTAAATCTATCACAAAGTCTATCTCTCGACTGGGGGGTAGGCCTGGTATCTCCTGAAACACATCCGAATACTCCCGGACAACTGGGATCGAATCTAAAGGAATCACAACCTCCTTAGAGGTATCCTCCTCTATGTAATACAAATGAGCGGTCGAACCTCCCTCTGGGCGAGACATCGCCACTACAAACATCTCTTGCCCCGGAATGGCAAAAACAATGCTCCCGCTGAAGCAATCAATCATGGCTCTATAAGCTACGAGCCAATCCATACCGATAATCACATCGTGCACATGCATATCTAATACCAACATGTCTGCAGGTAATACCAAACCACCAATCTCTACCCCCACTCCCCAACATATAAAGAATATAAGTGACCCATTCCCCGATAGTGAGTCGACACACGTCACTGTGCTCTCCGCTGTGGCTAACAACCCTAAAGCCTTCGCAAAATGTGTAGCTATAAAATAATGTGTAGCCCCCGTATCAAACAAAACCCGACCCATAGTGCCATGGATAGGAAACGTACCCTCAATCACGGGCGGTGCCTGTGGAACTGCTGCCTGGTGGACGTTATAGACACGTCCATACTGTAGCTGCCCCTGTTGAGCTGGAGCTGCTGGAATATGTGGCAATGCTACCATCTGCGGCGGTGCGGGGAGAGCGGCGGGAAACATAGGCCTCTGGGGCTCCTGGCGAGCACCCTGCTGCTGCTGCTATGGGGCCCTGCCCCTATCAGGACAATCCTGACGTTTATGGCCAGTCTTGCCACAAACAAAACACTTCCCTGGGAAGTTCCCCCCTCTCTGCCCCTGCTGTCCCCGGCCCTGGTGGCCGTTACCGTTCCTCCCCTGGCCCTGCTGTCCGTTCTGCCCCTGTTGGCCCTGATGGCCGTTCGGACCCTGATGGCCCTGACGGAAACCTCCCTGTCCCTGTCTGTAGTTCCCTGATCGGAACCTCTTATTATCTCCCTGCTGGGAACCCTGCTCACCCTGTCTCTGACCAGATTGTGCCCCACTGGCACCATGTCCTCCAGTCCTGCCCTGATGGCTAGACTCCCCCGACCTCTTGCCCTCGGCCATATGAAAACGGTGGTCCTGGCAGTGTAACAATGCAACGTTAACCACATCAGAATAAGTGGCCAACGATAGGTTCCCTAGCAGATGCTGACGGATCCTCCATGTTAACCCGTCGGTGAACTTCTCAATCTTATTCTTTTCTGTCGGTATCTCGTCTGGAATGATATTCAACAGATTAGTGAACTCGGCCTCATACTCGGCCACTGTCTTCCCCTCTTGCTTCAAATTCATCAGTTTCCTCCTCATTTCCGTATGAACAGCTGACGGAAAATACTTGCGGTCGAACCGCACCCAAAAGTCTTGAATAGTGAGAGTATCCCTCTCCTCCACGGTGGTAATAGACTCCCACCACTGCAGTGGAGATCCAACTAGCTTGAAAGTAGCTAGCACCTGCTTCTGAACATCAGTGCACTCGTACATCCTCAAGTGCCCCTGCATATCCTTCCTCCATTGGCTCGAGACTACCACATCTGAGCTACCTGCAAACTCTAGCGGATGCGCTTTCTGAAAAACGTCACGTACACGTTCCCAAGCAGACGGGAATGCATTTGCCTGTACTGGCGCGGCAACCGGCGCTTGAGGTGGTGCCTGCTGAACTACGACAATCGCGGCATTTACCGCTTGGGCTACTATAGCTGCAACCTCAGCGGCGTTCATCATGCCCTGAACTGGAGCGGGCTGGGGTTCGGGCGTTGCATCCCTGGGAACTTGTCGTGCACGTCGTGGAGGCATCTGAAATAAGAACAAAGTTTATAAGTTCACAGTTTATAAACTTAAAATAGCTGAAGAACGAAGTATACACAAAAAGAGTACAACAGTCCTAAAATATAGGGCTCTATATCAAAGAAAACGTAGCGGAAACA
Organism: Sambucus nigra; assembly: GCA_949130495.1. NCBI lineage: Eukaryota > Viridiplantae > Streptophyta > Magnoliopsida > Dipsacales > Adoxaceae > Sambucus > Sambucus nigra. The sequence goes on along the minus strand of OX422217.1, from coordinate 50,627,230 downwards.
TAATAGCCGTACAGATCCTAAAGGACACTAGAACCTGATGCTCTGATACCACCTGTGACACCCCGACTAATTAAATACCGGGTAGCTACTCCTTTATTAAATTAATTCAAAATGCCAAGGTTGTCCAGTTAATAGCATCACTGTCGAAAACATTTTAATGATTACTAACCACCTAGTATTTAAAAAGCAAGTTGTCAAATTTCAAATTAAGTCTGATTAACATGCAATGAAAGAACAACGAGGAATAATATCACCATTCACCATAACGAGATAATAGAATAACCATCACAAGATATAAATAAAATCGGAGGAAAACTCCTCACAACAAATCCCACAACTGAAATGAATACTAAGACTGAATACTGAAATAATACATGCCAAAGTCTGAACACAGAAATGTAAAAGATGTCTCTAATAGAAATGGGCAACATGCCCTACAACTGATAAGTACTGGAACTGGAATCCAAATGATAGAGGCGTCTAAAAGCAAGTCCCTGTAGCTTCCACAAACAGCTACAGCTCGTCATCTGAGTGAGAATCCTAGGCATGGTGTCCTTGTGGCTGGGCACCTAAAATGGTTTTACAAGAAAAATAGATTTGAAAGCAAACGGGTCAGAGCCCGAATGTGGAGATATTTTAAAAACCTGCAAGTGCTTTAAAAACATTTAAAACATTAAATGCAAAGTACATGTTAGGACGTGCACTCACATGAAATTCTCACCTCTCGTCTAACTGTGCACTCCTAACGCAAGTACCCATCAAAATATATTAACACCGAGCTAAGTGACATACTATCTAGCTAGACCGTTGTAAATTCTACCCTTTCTTTACTCGGTTCCCATTATCAGTATAACGTTAACAATTTACATAGGGGTTTATCGTAAATTCAGGTTCTCACATAAAAGTAATACAACTCATTATAGATTATCCCTTTTTATATTTTTCCATATTTATACACACAATACCATATGAAAGTTCCCAATTATTAAGGGTATATTAATCACGTCATAAATATACAATACAAGCACCTCGAGCCTAAGTTGTGGTGCACACATACTCTGCTATCCATCCCGGTACATCACGTACTTAAGGATCACGCATTCCGAATCTCTCAGGAATCATTCTTAGATAACATCACAAATAATGGAGGCGAACACAGTCACATCACATGGGTCACGCACATACCTACGCTCCCACGATCAGCGAACTTATTAACATCCCAATAAGTCTTTCTCTGACCTATGTTCATCGAGGTAACCAGTCTAAATCCGGGCAACACAAGGATTAGAGGGCCCTAAGCGAACGCAACCTCCCGTGATAGCAAGTATGGTAGGTATGTCATACACATAATATCATATACCAATACTAAGTAAGCACACATCTTAGTAATCATCGTAGTCATAGGTGGTACACTTCTCAATTCAGTACCAACTTAGAATATATACAATTCGCATTATCCCGGTTTATAATTATACGCGCCGTAAATTATTTTCACGACGTAGTAGACACTCACGTCTCAACCCAAACTGTCCATTTAGTTTAAATCACTCGTATATAATTTACTCCTCATAATAACCCAAACGTCCCAAATCTATCAATACATAATCAAGGGAAGGTTATCTATATCCTCGAACAAGTTTACGGGACTCCAAAAATCAAAACAGGCCAAAAAGGCCTAAACTGCCAGCTCGTTAGAAGTCTCGTTCGAACGAGGCTGTTCGAACGAGATCCAGTTCGTTCGAACGAACTGTACCTTCTAACAAGATCTCTTTCGAACGAAGTATCGAACGAAATTCCTTTCGTTAGAAGCGACTGGTCAACTCTTTAGAAGCTCGTTCGAACGAGGCTCGTTCGAACGACCTAGGGAGGCTCTTCTAACGAACGACCAGTTCGAGCCCAGATTTTTCCTTCTTCGTTTTTCATCAATTTTACTCCTCAAATCTCCTATAAAATTAGTCCCAGTGATTGTTTTAAGGTCTCTAATCAATCCTAAACATATTATAGTCACATCCTAACACGTTTTAAAGGATTAAATCACCCTAACATCAATCAAATTACAATCTCTACACTTTTTCCCCAATTATTCAAGAACATGAACCCTAAAAATTTGTAGTCCTCAATTAGTCCATTCTAGATCCGTTTTTGTTACATCCAACATATATTAACATCAGATTAATCGTCTCCATACTATTCTACATGCAATTTGTCCTCAATATTCAAGTTCTAAGTCCAATTAACATGGGTTTTCATTCATCTTCCAAGAACAATTGTAATTCTTCAATTTTCTAACATGGAAAGAACATTCTCTGAATTTGAATGTAATTAAATCACTTGCCTTGATTGTCTCTGAATTTGGTGTTGATTTTTTTGTAAAGATTTCTGCAGAATTCCTTCTCTTTCTCTCCCTCTCCAAGCTTTCTTCTCCAATGGCTATGGTGGCTAGGGTTTGTTTTGGGGAAAACTTAGAAAACCTAATCTAACAACCCCCGTAGCTAGTTGGGTTAATATGGGTTGGTTAGTGGCTTAGTGGGTCAATTCCCAATCAGATTAAAACTCTTAATTTTCGTCACTTTTAATTCTTCAAAAATACAAAATTACTAAAATGCCCTTTATGCTGCCGATATGGCCTAAAAATACCCCGGGACCCAAACTAAACCCCCAGCTAGTGTTTTCTGACTATCTCGACCCTTCCGGACGCGTTGGCGCACTCAAAACGACCATACGGTTGATAGAATTTAAATTCACTTTTATAATTAAATAATTATATACTGACGCAACCACCACACGCGTCCCAATAAAATATCCAAATTGCCGTATATCAATCTCACGACAATTATCATAATTCAATATCCATATGACATCATATATACTCAATATAGTCAAATACCAACTCACATCTCGCTAGTATTTTATCCGGATTAATTTCCAAATTAATTCACATGATTAATTAAACCCAAAAAATAAATATAGTCAAAAGTACGGGGTATTACAAGAATTATCCCCGCGCCACATCCTGTAGTGCAAGATGAGCCATCTACATATAGCCTCCATATAGGTAACTCGTCTTCAAATTTTTGATCAGTCTGAGTTCCTCGGTGAAATATTTGTTGCTTCTTTTCATCTTCCTCAGACTTTTCTCGCTCCTCATCGATCATTTTTTCTTGCCCTTTTACCAACCGGAGTTGATCTGAGCTCGAATTTAATGACCTCGTAACATCCACTTTGCCTTTTACCAAACAGAGTTGGTCTGAGCCAGTGTTTGTTGATCCTGTAACATCCATAGGTTGATTAGCGAGCAATTCTTGTTCCTCGTCCAGAGTCCTCCCAACTATCTCTGCATCATATCCTGTAACATCCACACACCCTTTACCAATCAGAATTGGTCTGGGATTGTGTTTGTTGATTCTGTAACATCCACAGGTTGACCAGCGAGCAACTTATGCTCCTCGGGGGTATCAGGATAGGTGAACTCCGCTATGAAATCTACTACAGCTTGCCCTTTTAGTGATGACCTGGGTTCATAAATTATATCATATTCTCTGAGCTCTATTGCCCAGTACATCAATCTCCCTAATTTTTCTGGCTTGTGAAGGGCTTGTCTCAATGGCATATCGGTATGTACTACTATGGTACGAGCCTGGAAATATGGCCTCATTCTCCTACTCGCCTCAATCAGCGCCAGTGCCAATTTCTCCAGCCTTGGATATCTGATCTCTGCTCCTCGGAAGGCCTTACTTGTGTAGTAAATTGGCTTTTGTACTCCATTCTCCACCCTGATCAACGCCGAGCTAACTGCATTCTCGGATACTGCAAGGTACAAATACAATTTCTCTCCCATCACTGGCCTGGACAATAGTGGGGGTGCTCCCAAGTATTTCTTCAAGTCTTGAAAAGCCTTCTCACATTCATCATTCCACTCAAAAGTCTTTCTAAGTGTCTTGAAGAATGGGAGACATCTGTCAGTTGCTCGTGACACAAATCTATTGAGTGCTGCTACTTGTCCAGTGAGACTCTGTACTTCCTTCTTCGTTGTTCGAGATCGCAGCCCTAATACAGCTTTAATCTTTTCAGGATTTGCTTCAATACCTCGCTGATTGACAATGTACCCGAGAAACATGCCCTCTCGTACTCCAAAGACGCACTTCGTCGGGTTCAGCTTCATTTGATATTTATCTAGTTGATCAAAAGTCTGGCTTAAGTCAACTAGATGATCGGCAGCTTTCGTGCTTTTTATCAGCATATCGTCAACATAGACTTCCATGTTGTCACTGATTTGTTCATCAAAGACCTTGTTCATCAGCCTCTGATATGTCGCACCTGCATTTTTTAAACCAAAAGGCATAACATTATAACAATAAGTTCCCCTAGGGGTAATAAAAGAAGTACTTTCCTTGTCCTCAGGTTTCATTTTAATTTGATTGTAGCCAGAATAAGCATCCATGAAGCTCAGGAACTAGTGTCCCGAGGTAGCATCCACCAATTGATCAATTCGGGGCAATGGAAAGTGATCCTTTGGACATGCTTTGTTGAGGTCGGTGAAGTCCACACATATCCTCCACTTGTTGTTTTTCTTCTTTACCGTCACCACATTGGCTAACCAATCTGGATATTTAACATCTTCAATGAAACAAGCTTTCTGGAGCTTCTCGACTTCCTCCTGTATAGCTTAATTCTTCTCGGGACTGAATACTCTTCTTCTCTGCTTCACAGGCTTTATCTCTTTATTCACATTGAGCTCGTGACATAAGAAGTTTGGGTCAATCCCAGGCATATCTTCATGACTCCAGGCAAAAGTTTGTTTTCTACTTCTAAGGAAAGTTATCAATTCTTGTTTTAGTGAGGCTTCCAATGATGAACCTATTTGAGTAGTTCCTTCGGTTGTTCGTCGTCCAGAATGATATTTTCGATAGCTTCCAACACTTGACCTTTCACGAGTTGCGACTCATCTCGAGGATCCAAGGTTTCGATTTCTGCACCTTCATCCACTTGATAAGTAGTAGTCTTTTTCTTTGATTCCTCCAATTCATCTTGCTCAGCGGATGAATAATAACACTCCCGAGCTACTTTCTGATCACCTTTCATAACTCCTACTCCAAAGTTTGTTGGAAATTTTAGGCATTGATGCACTGTAGATGGTACAGCCTCGAACTTCTTCAACCCTACTCTTCCCATGATGATATTGTACGATGACTGGACATTCTTATCCATCATAAAAAAGCGTATTCTTTCTGTCCGACAAGCAGTCCACGTACCAATGAATATATCCAACTTGATCGTCCCAAGTGGAAACACTTTCTCGCCAGCAAAACCGATGAGGGGTCTGTGGTAAGGCTCCAGTTGAGATAGCTTTAGATTCAAACTATCGAAACACGAGTAGAACATGATGTCTGCCGAGCTACCATTGTCGACCAGCACTCTTGAAATCATGACCTCCTTCATTCTCATTTTGATCACCAACGGGTCATCATGAGGATATAAAACACCTGCAAGGTTATTTTTTGAAAAACCGATAACCAATTTCTCCTTGTTCACCTTTCTCGGGCGATCTTCCTCATCTAAATTTATTCGCTGAATGTACGAGCAAGTTTGAGCCTCTCCGAGGTAAGCTTTTCTTTCTGCAGTAAGGTCTCCTCCTCCTGCATCTCCTCCTATAATAACATTACAATCAAATGACCCAAAGCGTATTGAAAATACCTCTCGTTCTGGCTTCCTTGGTTTCTTGGGAAGATCGGGGTCATCATCTGGATCATCTTCATGGTTTCTCTTCTTTTTCTCCTCTACTCGACGAGGAGATCTAGACCTCTCTCTATTCCAGTCATTGTTTCTTCTTTCGCCTCCCCGATCAACATACTTTGCTAGCTTTCCTCGTCGGATGAGTGTTTCAATCTCGTTCTGAAGAGCTATGCAATTTTTTATCATATGGCCATGATCCTTATGGAACTAGCAATATTTATCTCTATTCCTCGTGTCAGGGTCTGACTTCATTTTCTTTGGCCAGTTTAACTCCTCGCTGTTCTTAATTTCCTCCAAGACGTGGTTGATATTTTCCTTCAAAGGCGTGTAATTATCAAATTTCTTCAAGACCTCCCATGACGACCTACTTTTGGAATGTTTGTCACCACCATTGTTCTTATGCTCTTTCTTCTTAGCTTTATCACCTCCCCCCTTGGTTTCTTTGGAGTCCATATTCTTCTTCGCAGACATAGCCTCCTCGGCATTCATAATCTTGGATGCTTTTCCCATCAGGTACGACATGGTTCGAGGTGAGTCTTTGGCCAAAGTGTAGTACAACTTATTTGGCAGCAGTCCACTCATCAAAGAAGTAATTGCTATCTTCTCCTCATAATCAATGACTTCGAGTTTCTCGTTATTAAAACGAGTTATATAGTCTCTAATACTCTCACCAGCTTTTTGTCTAACACTTAACAAATGTGCTACTCGTTTAACTGGCTTTGCTCCGAAGCAGAAATTTTCAATGAATAACTCGGCCAGTTGAAGAAAAGTTGAAATCTTACCCCAAGGAAGATTATTATACCATATCTGAGCAGATCCGGTAAGATTTCCTGAGAATGCCCTGCATCTCATCTCGTCGAGGACAGCATAGATGTCGGCAACAGTTTGATATTGTTCTATATGAAGGACAGGGTTAATTTTCCCATCATACTTGGGAGTCACAACAGGTGCTTTGAACTTTGATGGTGTTGGAAAATCAACAATATCCTGGACAAAAGGTGTTCCTCGAATAAAGGTTCGTTGTAGAGGGTTCTTAGCCTTAGCCATTTCCCCTAATCTATCCTCCAGACTTTGAATAGATCCTTTCCATGCATCATCCCCTTCCTCGGGCCTATTGGTTCGAGCAACTGATCGCGTTGAAGTGGCTTCCTGGGATTTATCTTGACGAGCAGTTGGTTGGTCAGCGGATCCATCTTGACGAGCAACTGGTCGCGACTGGGCAGATCCTTCCCTTAAATCTGATGGTCGTCGAAAACTCCTCGACACTGCATTAAGAGGACTTTTGTTCCTCCTAGGGCCTAATCGATCAAAAGGAGAAGCCCTACTTAATCTTTCCAATGCACTGGCCCTTTCTGGGGAGAGGGTGACACGTTGTTTAGTATCTGTGGCTCGCATTGACGAAGTTCGTCCAGGTTGATAAGAAAAATCTTCAGATTCCTCCTTGCGATATGAACTAGTACGCCTAGTACGTACAGAAGGGGCACGAATATTTCTTTGAATGCTTCGTGATCCGGAACGGGCTGGCGCACCGCCATGGAGGGTTTGGATGAGTTATCGCATTGTTTCTTGCATGACGGTCTGGCCCTGAGCCAGATTCGCCATCATTCCAGTCAGATCTGGAATAATTGGTGGAGCAGATGGATTTGGAGGGGTTCCAGTGTTTCGATTACTGGATTCAGGTATATCAGCCATTGGTATTGGATTGTTATTGGTGAGAAAACGATTTTACCATTCGTTTCCCACAGACGGCGCCAATCTGTTGATGTAAAAAATTAGATCACTCTAATAATTCAATCACAGATAAATAAATGAGACAAAAGATTTTTAAAGTGGTTCATCCTTATAAGAATGGCCTACGTCCACTGTTATTTTATTGCTGAGTGTTTGGGAATTCTCGATTACAAGAAATTACGTTTTGGATCCCAAAGTTTGGATTCAGGATCAGATCCCCTTACAATGAGGATTGTACAACGTATTTATAGCCTTGAGGCTGTCATTTGAAAGGGTGATACATTAAATGATATACATATGAAAGGGTAATACATTTAATGCCCTTTAAGCGTGTGCGTCTAAATGATAAGCATTTAATGAACCAATTGTGGCTATTCATCAATTAATGTTCTGTTCGAGATGCAGCTCGGACCGCCTGAGTAGCTCGGACCGCCTGAGCTTCTCGGTGCTAATGAGTTCCTCGGAGAGGTCCTGTTCCTCGGAGTATAAGAGTTCCTCGGAGAGGTCCTGCTCCTCGGAGTATAAGAGTTCTTCGGAGAGGTCCTGTTCCTCGGAGCATAAGAGTTCCTCGGAGCATATGATCATCTCGGAAGTGCTTGTTGTTGCCATGTAGATAGCCACGTGTCTTCATATGGTTGGTCCAAGTCAGCAGATTAAATTTGGTATCAACACCCTCTTTATATTTATACATGTTCTTTTGGAAAAAAAAAGATCAAAGTATGTGGGAATGAATGCAAGGTTGAAAGTGAAAGGATGAAAATAAATTTTTAATATTAAAAAATTATTGCTAAAATTATCATTTTACGGTATGAATTTTCTAATTTAGAAAACTTTTTTTTCTTTAATATTTAATTAAAATCAAACAATTTCTTAGAAATAAAATAAACAAGTTAGAATAAAAAGGAGAGAAAATAATTATTAAAATTAAAAGGTAGAGTCCTACTACAAAATGAGAGAAAATAGGTTGGAGTATTTGTTTAGGTGGTAATAGAGAGATCATTTTGACATTTGAGAGCATGGGGTAATATGTTGTTTTCTACAAATTAAACAAATTCAAGAGTAAAATGTTCCCGAATGTTTTTGTTGAGGGCGACCAAAACTTACACACGACGATAGACCAACTGTCCTGGTAATGTATATAGGGATAGTTGGAATGTAGTGCGATTGTAGCATTATTCTGAAGTCAATCCATGGCTTTTATAAAGATGGACTTTTTTTTTCTTTAAATATCCTTATTCTCTTTTAGTTTATCAAAAGTACTTATTCTTTTAATACGTTAAGGATGGTTTGACTAAAAATCATAAATAAAATAAGTGCTAAATTAACGTAATCAAAGTCGAACAAAGAAAAAACATGCACAATAACACCCAAGAACATAATGCACGTGGTTCGGCAATATGCGTATGTCCATGGGTATTTCTATATTCTTTATTGATCGTCTCTTGGTAAACTAGATTACATGCTCTTTTTTACAGAAGTGAGGATGACATTTATAGAGAAAAGAAAAGAGGCTGAGCAGTTTGGGACTCCATGACCTTACATAGCTATTTTAGGTTGATCCACAATATCTATTATCCCGGATCGAAATGGCGAGAAAGTATCATTTTCTCAGACATGTTCAAATAATTATCCCACAAAAAACTTAAACAAATCTTTAAAAAATTACATCATTCGCTCAAATTATAATTGCTGAAATATTATACATTAATATTTATCTTTATTTTTTTGGTCACAAAACTAAACGATACAATAGAATACACACACACACACACACACACACACACACACACACACACACACACACACATATATATATATATATATATATATATATATATATATATATATATATATATATATATATATATATTGGATGGTCATTCAATTCCAGTCAGACGGTGCTGCAGCAACTGTGGATACATGCAGGACTTGATTAGACTCTTCATTCATTTATATCTAGATAGTTTTCTATTTTAGTATTTTCTTTAGGCATGTTGCCGACAGTTGGATAGTTTTATTATTTATACTTCATTTACATTATGTCAGTTGTGTACTTGGATTATTGTGTTCTGGGTATCGAGAGCTTATTCGATTGATTATATTTATGCTATCACTACTCTTTACGTTCATTCATTGTGGATGGTTAAGAATATATACCGTTGAATGGTTTCATGCATTCATGTTAATAGGATTTCAAATTGACACCAAACTTAATAGGTTATTAGTCTAATAAATTGATTTTTCACAATGATGCTAAGAATGAAATCAGATATGATTCCCGTTTAATTTAATAAAGGCCTAATCAACTGGTATTAGAATAGGTGGGGTGTCACATTCGTGGGGAAAATAGGTTTATAAGGAATCCTAACTAGAAACACCCACGGCCTAACACACCCATAGTTGCAGGATGTTAAACCGCGATCAAGGCCCAAACTACCGCGATCATGGCCCAAACTACCGCGATCGCAGTCCTTCCAATATATCAGCTTGTTTCTTTTTATTTTTATTTTATTATAAATTTACCAAAAGTACTTAATAATTAATTAGTTATTAATAACCATTTTTGTCACATGTTTTTTATTCATTACTCTCGCCCTGATCTTGCCCACCAATTAAGTACCAAAAGACATTATTAACCTCAGGGTTACACTAATATTTCAACCTAAATCCAATAATCCAATTATCGAATTAGTCTAATTATCATTAGTCTATTAACATAATACAATCCAAGTACCATAGTTAGCCCATCTATATGCTCCATTTAAATATCAATATTGCTGTATAAATAAAACGTACAACATGATTAATTAAAATTTTGTTTTTTAATTTAATTAATACATTTTTCAAATTTATTTACTAATTAATTTATAATTTTTTTATTTATAAAATGTACGGGGTATTACAAGTTCCTTGCGTGTGTGGCGAGATTGCACAAGATAGATTGCATTATTTTTCTTAGAGAAATTCCTTTTTTAATCTTTTTTAACTTGAAATTTATCAAAAAGGTACAAAAATAAACGTAAATAATAATAACAATAATAATAATAATAATAATAATAATAATAATAATAATAATAATAATAATAATAATAATAATAATAATAATAATAATAATAATAATAATAATAATAATAATAATAATAATAATAATAATAATAATAATTGTAGAGGCAATTATTATGCAACACAAATAAATATGAGAGAAAGATTATCAAGACGAGAACAAGGAATACAAGATGCCAATCACACAACAAAGGATGTACGTGGTTCAGCCAAGATGTGCCTACGTCCACGGTGGTGCAGCCGATATTATTTCTATATACTCCGGAGAGTGATTACAGAGAATACAACTTGTCCTTTTGCCCCGGACCTAGGGTTTAATATATACATGTGCATGTAGATGAGTGGGGGTGATGGGTTCCTCCACGTTTTCCATTTCCCTCATAACTTCCCTTCATCGGATCGTGGGGGGAGACCGGATCAATTATAAAAGATGAGGGGCCTGGACTTTGGGCCGCCAGGACTGGGCTACTCGTCCAGGCCCATAGTTCTGAATTTCGGGTACCCACAATTGCCCCTAAATTTGTTGGGCCATATTTATGGGTCCAATGGATTTAAATGATCAGCCATTATGGCTGATTTGTGATTCTTCGAAAACTGTGAAGTTGCTTTGCCAGCACCCGCTTCTCTATCCGTGCGCTATGATTAGAATTGAAGGCTTGTTGGGATAGCCGCTTTTTCATCCGTCGTTCCAGCCTTTCCAGTACTCTTCCTTCTTCTAAGAACTCTAGCGCCTCGTACCTTCTTCTCTGAATCCCCATTCCCATTGCTTCTTAGTCGTCTTGGGCTCGTGCTTCTTCATCGCTCGAACCGATCTTCTGTTTTGTAAGTTTCTCGTGCCCTTTCTTTGCACTTTCTCTTTGGTTTGTAGAGTTTCTAGAGTTTTTTAATGGCGAAGATTGGAAATAGGTCAATCTCTGAGTTCAGGAAGTTCTACAATATTCCTGAGTGGGTAGATATTGAATGTTGTGCCTCCCCTCCTAGGAACGTTAGGGATATAAAGGATGCCCACTGGATCCATGTTTTATTGCTCTCCCAGGGGGGACTTACTTTTCCCCCTAATGATCTATTTCTGCATTTTTTTGGTTATTTCGGTATTGTTCCCGCACAGTGCTCGCCCAATGTGTGGAAGATAGTAAATGGCGTCCATAGAATAAACCAAATGTATGGTACTAGGTTAGGACTTATCGAGATCTGTTTCTACTATTCCTTCTCTCGAACTAGCTCAGGTGTCTTATACCTCAAAGCTAGGAGTCCTAATAGGGTATTGGTAGTAAACCTACCTGATTCCCATAAGGACTACTGGCAAGGGGGTTTCCTTGTTAGGAATTGGCAGTTCCCTACCCAGTTTGAAGGGCCGAGGTCTGAGAGGTTCACTGTCCCTTTTACGGGGAAGAATATATAGGTAGACATTGTATTGTTATTTCAACCTTTGCTGACTTGTGAATTTTCTAACCTTTCTTTGCTTTTTCTTCCACAGCGAGGATAAAGAATTTGGAGCATGCTCTCAGCGAGGTTCGTATCTCGGAGTTGGTGAAAGCTTGGAATATCAGGGAGCCTCTGGGTGATGGCGAGCATCCCAGGTCTGCTGCCTTTTTGCTCGAGTACAAGAACGCAGGCTCCAGCTTCATTGAACGGCCTGTGGATAGTGTTCCAGAGTTTGATTCTTTCGGAGAGACTACTGTCGAGCCTATCCAGTTGGACGAAGAGGAGAGCAGCTCTGAGAGTGAGCCTGCAGGAGCTGCGAGTAATTTGGGTGAAGGGAGCTCTGACAGTAGCAGTTCTTCTGAAGAGAATTCTGAAGCTAGAGGATCGTCGAGCACTTCCAATAGTTCAGGCGAAGAGATGCCTCCCAGGAAGAACCTGATTAGAGACGATGATGATGAGGACCATGTGCTTCTTGCACAGAGGTCAAAGAAATAAAGGTCTTCTTCTGGGGCCGTGGATACTGGCTCTCGGTCTTCCACTCAGGATCAAGAGAGGAAGAGGAGAGAGGAAGAGCAGGTGAGAGAGAGGGAGAGAAAGAAGAAGGAGGAGAGGAAGAAGGTGGAGGAAAAGAAAAAGGTGGGGGGGAGGAAAAGGATGGAGAGGGAGAGAGAGGAAGAGAGGAGGAAGATGGAGTCGAGGACGAAGGCTGGGCAAGCCTTGGTCCCGGTGTCAGCTTTGCCCGAGGGGGCCTCAGTTGCCACTTCCCCTCAGCTGGCTCCTGCATTGCTTGATAGGGCAGTTCTTCCTACAGATTGCCAGAGGGCGCTGGGGTCTGATCAATTAGCCCTCCAAGCTAGCCAGAGACTGGCCTTGGTAAGGTTCTCTCCCTTTTCAATTCCTTAACAAGTTTTAATTATTTCTCCTTCTTGATTTCTTCTTTATTTTTGGTAGTTTGTGACGGACTTCGCTGTGCTCTACCGTTTTCGCGACGAGTTGGTGAGGATGAATGGCGAGCTGGAGAAGCAAAAGTTCGCTCTGGAAGTCAGGGGTTTTCAGCTGGAGGCTGATCTGAAGGCTGCTGATGCCTCCCGAGCTTCCTCTGATCTGGCCCTTATCAATTCTAACCGAGAGAGGGATCTGGCGGTCAAGGAGTTGAGCGAGTTAAGGCAGGCCTATGACCTAGTCTGCTCGATCAAGCTGGGGGTTGTGGAGGAGAACAAGGCTCTGATCGAGCAATTGAAGGAGAAGGAGTCCCAGGTAGCCACCATCAAGGAGGATTCATACAACTCCGGATGGACTGCGGCTTATGAAGACGCCGAAGTTCAAATAGGCTATATCAGCCGTTTGAACTTCAAAAAGGGCTGGAACAAGGCCCTCCTAGCTGCTGGTGTTGATGTTGAGTCTCCTCTGTTCGACGAGCATGACCCGGGTCCAAGGCCAACCGTGGACGAAGAAGCCCCTGCCCCAGCCATCGAGGGTGTTGATCTTACCTCTCAGACAACCCCTGCCGATGCTGGTCCTGCCCAGGCGAATGAGGGCCTCTCTGTAGAGGGGGATGCCCCTGTTGCTGCTGACAAGGGGAAGCCGCCAGCCACCTCTGGCAAGCCTGAGGTTTCTAGTTAATCCTCCCTTAGGACTATTTTTGTACTTTTGCTTGTAATTTTTCCATTTCCTGCTCGATGTACTTGACCTTCATTAATAAAATAAAAAGGCTTCTTTTTCCAATTCATTGATTGATTTCTCTTTCCCTTGCCCTTTTATGTCTTGTAGTTGACTGATGTAGAAGACTATATTCCTGTCACATCTCAATTGGGCAGGACTCTTAGTCCCAATACCAGTCCTCAGGTTCGTCAGGCCTTTGTTAGGCTTTGCAAGTCTCTTAGGTCAAGGAACCAAAAATATAAGGATCAGTCCGAGCTAGTGGCTAAGATGAAGGACAGGCTCTAGGAGATAGAAGGCATTGGTGCCTCTGTACAAGAGGAAGTCAATGTACTGAGAGCAAGGTTGCTAGAGGCCACCGAGATAAATCAAGTTGGGGAATTACTGCAGCAGGAGAATGAAAACTTAAGGAATGAAGTCCTGCAACTTAGAGAGCATGCGCCGAGCACTGTTTCAGCGATTCTGCAAGGCTCCTCGCCTTCGTGAGCTAGACATACTCCTCTTATGCCGCGAGGTTCCACTCGTCCTCCCCTCCCGCGAGCTGGTAGGAGCACCAGGGGCAGGAACAGGGAAGCAGAAGAACAGCGGGATAAGGAGATGGAAGAGCTCCATGATGATGTCCGCAGAGCATATGTAACTACTGCTGGGATTCAAAGGGACGTTACTCGATTGTAGCATTTATTCAAGAAGGGTCCTCGACAAGCATGGGCTGACGGTTATGATCAAGGCTGGCTAGATGCTCCCACGAGAATATCCGAGTTCAAAGAACTTTCCTTCATGAGAGGGTGGTTGAGTGCCTTGAAAGAACTCCAAGTCCCGAGGAACTCAGTGTTATGGTATCGTCACGAGATGTCCTCCTCCACTCTGATGCCCAATCCATTTAGGAGGGACGATAGATGGATCCCTATTGATGTTATTCCTCGGCAACTGTTAGAGTTAGACGCAGATGAGGCTGTGGAAGAATTGGTCCCTGCTCCGGATGATGGACGAAGAGCTAGGGTGGCAGACTATCTTGTTCGGAGGCTTCCTCCTTCTTGAATTTTTTGCAAGTTTTTTCTTTTTGATAATGTAAACGCTTTGGGCGAGCTTCGCCGACTAAACGTGTATTATCTTTGTTGTAAATATAACAAGTTGTTATTCTTTTGTCCTTTTTGATAATGTAAATGATTTGGGCGAGCTTCACCGACTAAACATGTATTATCACTGTTGTAAATATAAGAGATCAATGAAAAGTTCGTGTTTTGGGCGATTTTACCGACTAAACGTGTTCATCCAATCTTTTTATATTCTTGCTGCTTCATAATCCTTTTTATTTTGCCATGCAAGTGTCCCCCCAGTCTAGTATAATACCAAAATACCATTATGCCCCATTTTACCTTTTAGGTTGTGTCATCACACTCCCTTAGGCCTAAGTAGGGCAATTGGCGAGGACACACCTGGTATTGGATGTCTTCATCCGATCAGGATTTTGCTCAACCAAAGTAGGTTTGATGGCCAGTATAAAATCTGGTCGTATTGCCTAAGAATCCTCTGTAGAGCTTTATATATTGCCAAGGTCAAGTCTAAGAGGTCTTTCGTGTTTCATGACGATGACCTGAGGAGGGGTATTCCCCTGCTATATAGATCATTGTGCCTGTGATTTGGAAAAAGATGTCTGATAAAATGCAGTTTACTGATTTCATTAGTAATAAGGGGAATGAACTATTCCTTTCACATAACAAATACAAGAAAAAGATTCAACAATGGAATTCCTTGAGAATTTAAAAATAGAATTTCTTGAGATTAGCTGCATTCCATGCTCGTGGTATCTCTCTGCCCTCCATTGTTTCCAAATGATATGCACCTTGCAGGTCGTCCCTAGTTATTTAAAAGGGTCCTTCCCAGTTTGGGCCTAGCTTGCCGTCTGATGACCTTACTGTGTTGCCCAGGACTTTCCTTAGAACATAGTCCCCAACTTGGAATCTTCTTGGGTTAACCCTTTTGTGGTAATGCCTTGCGAGCTGTTGGTGATAGCTCGCAAGCTTCACCAGGGCCAGTTCTCTACGCTCGTCGTCGAGGTCGAGTTCAGCGAGCAACGCCCCATCATTCTGGCCTTGGTCGATAAGGTCGGATCTCATTGTTGGCAAGCCCGCTTCTAGTGGAATGACTGCTTCTATGCCATATGTTAGCGAAAATGGGGTTTCTCCTATTGCTCACCGAGGAGTTGTTCGGTATGCCCATAGGACATGGGGTATCTCGGTTGCCCATGCGCCCTTGGCTCGCTCTAGTCGCTTCTTCAATCCATCGATCATAGTTTTGTTGTAAGCTTCTGCTTGACCATTGCTCTGAGGGTAGGCCACCGAACTAAAGTTGTGCCTGATCCCGTGCTCGTTACAGAAGTCCTGAAAGGGGCCACTCTTGAATTGTGTCCCATTATCAGTGATGATGGTTCTGGGGATTCCGAATTGAGTGATTATATTCCTCCATATGAACCTTATCATGTCAGCATCTCGGATGTTTGCCAATGGTTCTGCCTCGATCCATTTGGTGAAGTAGTCAGTTGCAACCAACAGGTATTTGCGATTGCCGGCAGCAGTGGGTAGTGGTCCCACGATGTCCATCCCCCATTGGGCGAAAGGCCACGGGCTGGTTAGGGATTTTAGGTCGCTGGTTGGTTGGTGGACCATTGGAGCGTGAAGTTGTCATTTTGGGCATTTGCGGACATATACTGCGGAGTCCTTTTGCATATATGGCCACCAATAGCCTTCTTTCATTGCTCGAAAGGCTAGAGATCTTCCTCCGACATGACTTCCACAGATTCCTTCGTGAAGCTCGCGCAGCACTTTCTCGACATCGCCTGGGTGGACACATCTAAGGTAGGGACCGGAGAAGGAATTCTTATACAAGTCGCCTCCTGTGGATAAGTGAAAGCGAGTAGCTTTGACTCTTATCTGGTGGGCGATTTTCTTGTCCTCGGGGAGCGTTCCCTCCTTTAAATAGTCTCTTAAGGGGTCCATCCAGCTGGGGGCTGATCCCACCTGGAGTATTTGTTCCACGTTTGGTAGCTTTCTATTATGGTTAATTCTTGGACAAATGAGGAAATCGATGGGAATGACCCTTTTAAGACTAGAATCAACTGCCGAACTTAGGGCTGCTAAGGCGTCGGCATGACTGTTTTGCCCTCTGGGAAACTGCTGGATGTTGATCTCCTCAAAGCTCGTCATTAGTTTCCTCACCAGGGCGAGGTAGGTTGCCATCCTTTCATCCTTCGCATTTTAATATCCACTTATCTAATTGGAGACTAGTTGAGAATCGTCGAACACCTGTAAACTTTTTGCTCCCAGAATTTGCGCTTTTTGGAGACCGACTATTAGGGCTTCGTACTCTGCTTTGTTGTTGGAGGCTGCAAATCCAAGCCTGATTCCTTGCTCAAGGATGGTGTTTTCTGGGGTGATGAGGACGATGCCTACGCCTGCCCCCTTTGAGTTGGAGGCTCCATCAACGAATAGTTTCCAGGTTTCCACTATTGCTAGGTTCTCTTTTTGCTTTGTTGGTTGAGGTTGGTCAGGGAGTTCTTCGCCAGTGAATTCGGCTATGAAATCAGCGAGGATCTGACCCTTGATAGCGGTCCTTGGTTGAAATTGGATGTCGAACCGGCCGAGCTCGACTGACCACTTAGACAATCTGCCCGATAAATCCACTTTCCTTAGGATCGCCTTAAGGGGGTACGATGTAAGGACGATGATAGTATGAGGTTCAAAATAATGCTTCTGTTTCCTCGAGGCTATCACTAGTGCAAAGGCGAGCTTCTCTAATGGCAGGTACCTTTGCTCGGCGTCTAATAAGGCCTTGCTCGCATAGTAAACGGGGTGTTAGATTTCTTCGACCTTGCATATTAACGCCGAGCTGGCAGTGTGACTGGATACCGAGAGGTATAGGTACAAAGAATCCATTGGTTGTGGTATGACAAGCAGCGGTGGAGAGCTTAAGTAAGACTTGAGCTCGTCCAATGCTCGCGAGCAGTCCGGGCTCCATTCTATTGGTTTATTCCTTTTTAGAAGCTGGAAAAAAGGCTTGCACTTCTCGGAGGATTTGGAAATGAAGCGATTTAAGGCAGCGAGCATTCCAGTGAGCTTCTGAACGTCCCGGACTATTCGAGGTGGTTGTACCCTGTTGATTGCATCGATCTGGTCCGAATTAGCTTCTATGCCTCTCTTGCTGACTAAGTATCCAAGAAATTTTCCTGACTGGACACCGAAGGAACACTTGCTCGCATTAAGCTTCATTCGGTACTTCCTGAGGATTTCTAAGGTCTTTAAGAGGTCAGAGAGGTGATTTTCCTTCTTCTTACTCTTAACGAGCATGTCATCGATGTAGACCTCCATTGTGTCTCCCATTTGATCCTTGAACATTTTTGTGACCAGCCGCTGGTAAGTTGCCCCTGCATTCTTGAGCCCAAATGGCATGACTTTGTAGCAATACAACCCAACCGTCTTGATGAACGCCGTTTTGTCCTGGTCTGGGGCATACAAGGGGATCTGGTGATATCTTGAGTATGCGTCCAGGAAACTCATTCGCTCATGAGCTGTAGTGGCATCTACTAGTTGGTCTATCTTTGGGAGGGAGAAACTATCCTTTGGGCATGCTTTGTTGAGGTCAGTGAAGTCGATGCAAACTCTTCACTTCCCATTGTTCTTCGGAACTACTACTGGGTTGAACAACCACTTGGGGAATTGTACTTCCCGTATGGATCCTGCATCCAATAATTTTTTGACCTCCTTTTCGACCGCTTTAGCCTTCTCAGGTGCAGTTCTTCGTGCTTCTGCATGACTGGCTTGAATGTGGGGTCGACATGCAACTGATGACAGACCATATCAGGATCAATGCCAGGCATATCGTATGGTTCCCATGCGAAAACAT